>JAKWIX010000326.1:40156043-42556043 GCA_027704785.1 Solanum chmielewskii | reverse complement strand
TCATTATGCCATGGTAAGGCACATAAGTGATTGACAATCAACCTTATATCAATATCCTTAATCATAATCTTACAATACATGTAGTCAAGAAATTTCAATTACATCCATAGACCATCACCTATCTAATCAGATCACAATTAACAGTTTAATTAATTATCATGAAGTATAAGCCATCACAATTGCAGTAAGGATTCAAGATCTTAGGTCTTACCAATTCAACTTCACGAGCCTTCTTCCATGGTATTACCATCAACAAGAGATGTTCACTAATTAATAGACTTAATAACATCATACAATCGTAATTAACACAAGAACTAAGTCAATTGCATCATCACTAACAAATTTAACATCAATTCATAACCTAGGGTTAAGGAAATAGGGTCAATTCATGATCTCTTCCATAGGACTAGGTCACATCAAGAACTACACTAATTCACAAATAATACATCATAAAACATCCATAAAAATAATAACAAATTTAGAACAATACAATTTGAAAAATCAATTGCGGATTAAAAATGAAATCCATGTTTTTTCTCAACTTTTGCAATTTAATTTGAAAGAGGCCTTTGGGGAAAGGAGGCCCAAAGGTGAAGAGTTACAATAATTTTTTAATAATTGAATATTGATGGAGAAAATGTAGAATTATTTTAGCCTTAAGACCTTTTACCTTGATCTTCAATGGTGTTCTTTGGGGAGATAGAAAATAGAAAGAAGGAAGAGTGATTTGAGTTTCGAAATTGAAGTGAGTTTGTTTAGTTTTAATGAGGGTTACGTCTTTATATAGTTCCTTTATTAAATTAAATAGGAACACCTTAACAATTAATTAACCACTGAAGAAAGTAACTAAATAAATTGATCAACTTAAAATAAGGAATTCCAAACAAGAACTAAACTACGAGACCTCGACTTACGGTCTGTAGTTCACTCGACACGCCCATACTACACAACCATCGTTGGCGACATCACATCTGTTCGATCAGATGACGTCTCGTCGATTTCTCTCGTAGGTAGCAATAGTCATATGACAGCTCTAGGCATTTGTGAAGGGTGGTCCTTGGGAAGTCTTACCTGGACGTTTTGACCCTAAACTCACTCTAATATCTTTGTAATACCTTTATACCAAATTTCATTGAATTCTAATTCTTAAAACCGCATGAAACATGCTAAGGCACAATAACCTCTATTTCACTAGTCTCCGAATGTCATGGACGTTCCTAGATGATTTGACTCTAAAACTTCCTGAATGATTTATATGAATTATTTTAGGTCTATAAAAAGTGTTACCAACCTTAGTTCAACATGTGAGTCTCTAGATTAGGTCATGAACTTTTGAATTTGTTACATTATCCGCCCCCACCCTAGGAACATGCATCCCCGAATGACTCTAAAATCTTTTGTAGGGAAAGAATAGACTCAATACTAGCAGCCCAACAAAATATATAGATGATAAACATGAGTTACAACTCAAAGGAATACTCCACAACTCCATACAACAAATAACCATGACATATACACACAGCAACTCAAAAACACCAATTACCACGCATAAGTGCTCAATATCACAACATGAGGAACTACATTATCAATCACAACATGATCTCAAAACCATATCAAGAGTAACTTATGCCAAAACTTCTTTCAAAACCCATCAACATGCTGAATACCATTTCATGGAGGAAACAATACCCAAATCACATAAATTAGTGAAAATCAAGCAAAAGAGCATTTTTTTCCATGAAAACTCATTTTAGCATAAACCTTTTACCATAATTATGCATCTTTTTTGAAAAACAATTCACATTCAAATTTAGTCATTATTTTCATCATTAATAGGAAAAACTAAGCATGGTTAGGAAAACTATAAGGATAACGTGACTTCATGTCTGCCTCAGCCTCCTATGTTGCTCCCTCAACTAGCTTGTTTCTTCATAGAACCTTTACGGAGGCCACCTATTTATTCCTTAATTTATTAACTTTGCGATCTAAACTTTCCAACGAAACCTCTTCATAGAAGAGGTCCTCATCCACACCAATCCCTTTAATAGTAAGTATGCACACGTATCACCAATGCACTTCTTAGGCATGGAAACATGGAATACTGGATGAACTGAAGCTAGTTCACTAGGTAATATAAAGTCATACGCAAACTTTCTAACTTCTTGTAAAACCTTACAGGGATCCACGTACCGAGGACTTAACTTCCCTTCTTGCAAAATCTCATCACCACTTTCATAGGTGAAATCTTCAAATACACCATATCCCCTACTTCAAATTCAAGATCTCTTCTTCTATTGTCAGCATAGGATTTTTTGCGACTTTAGGCACTTTTCAACCTATCCCTTATCACACTAACCTATTCCAAAGCTTCACAGATTATTTTGAGACCAAGGAATGAAGACTCTCCAACCTCAAACCATCCTATCGTAGACGTACATCTCCTTATATATAGTACTTCAAATGGATCCATGGAAATACTCAAATGATATCTATTATTATAGGACAACTCAATCAATGGCAAGTGATTGTCCCAATTCCCTTTGAAATCTATCACACAAGCTCTTAACATATCCTCTAGGGTTTGAATAATACAATAAGCTTGAACATCCATTTGGGGATGAAAAGAGGTTCTAAGCTTCACTTGTGTACCCAACCCTTTTTTAAAAGACCTCCAAAAGAGAGAAATCTATTGAGTATCTTTATCTGATATGATAGATAAAGGAATGCCATGAATACTCACAATCTCATCTATGTAGATCTTTGCGTAATCCTCTACTGAGTAAGTGGACTTTACGAGGATAACGTGAGTGTATTTTGTCAATCTATCCACCATCACCCAAATTGAGTCATTTTGCCTCCTAGTCAGAGGCAATTTAACAACAAAGTCTATATTAACCTCTTCCTACTTTTAAGTAGGAACACCCATCTCTTGGACTAGTCCATTAGGCTTTAGATGTTCGGCTATCACTTTTTGGCCATTTGGACACTTGGATACATACTCCGCTATGTCCCTTTTCAAGCCATCCCTTCAATATACCTCCCTAAGATCACGCTACATTTCGGTAGCACTGGATGAATAGAATATCACAAACCATGAGCTTCTTCTAAAATCTTTCCTCTTAAATCATTAACATTCGGTACACATAATCTACCTTGGTACCTTAGTACCCCATCCCCCCATAGGAGAATGACTAATTGAACTTTATAAGTACCAATTTCTTCAACTCCATCAATAGTGGATCAAGAAGTTGCTTAGGCTTCACCTGAACCACTAATGATGATTTAGAGTTATTATGAACTATAAAACCACCATTTGGGGAATTTTCCAACCAAACACCCAATATAACCAACCTACGAACACCTTTAACTAGGATTTTTTCCATTCTTCTACATTATGCACACTACCCATGGTCATACAACTCAAAGCATCCCCAACCACATTGGCCTTGTCGTGGTGGTAGAGAACACTCATGTCATAATCTTTCAATAATTACAAGCATCTTCTTTGCCGGAGATTTAACTACTTATAAATAAACACATATTGTAGATTGTTATGGTTGGTATACACATCCACATGAACACTATACAAATAATGCCTCCATATTTTCAAAGCAAACACTACGACCTCTAATTGAAGATCATGAGTTTGGTAATTCTTCTTATGCACATTGAGTTGTGTAGAGTCCTGGGCTACTTCCTTCCAATGTTGCATAAGGGCACACCGCAAACCCACTAGGGATGCATCACAATATACCACAAAGACATTAGTACCCTATGGTAAAGTCTACACCAGAGCGAAGGTAAGCTTCTTTTACATGCCTTCGACAACTCAAATTTCACACTCATTTGGGTCAAGGTAGTCAAGGGAGAATCGATGGACACAAACCCATCTACAAACCTCCTATAGTACCCGGGTAGACCCATGAAACTTTGAATGTCGGTTAGAGTCAATGGTCTATGCAAAGTCTTAACCTCTTCAGTTTTCTTTGGATCAACCTCAATACCTTCACTTGAGATAATATGACTAAGAAACGCAACCAATTTCAACAAACACTCACTTGCTATAATTGGCAAATAGTTGGTGTTTCTTAAGGAGTTGTAATACTACTCTCACATAGTTCATGTGTTCACCCTCATTCTTCGAATATACCAAGATATCGTCAATGAAGACAATAACAAATGAATCTGGGTAATTTTGTCAATCATAGAAAAGTGGCTTGCCCCTTGGAGTTGATCAAATAACTCATAAATCCAAGGGAGAGGTACTTGTTCTTAATGGCAACCTTATTGAGTTGACGATAGTGAATGCACATCCTAAGGGACCCTTCCTTCATCTTAATAAATAACACTAGTGCTCCCCATGGTGAAATACTAAGTTGAATAAAACTCTTGTCTAATAAGTCTTTGAGTTGAAGTTTTAGCTCTTTCAACTCCGATGGATCCATCCGGTAAAGAGGGATTTAAATGGGATTCGTATCCAGTAACAAGTAAATACCAAAGTCTATTTCCCGCTTGGAAGGAATTCCCGACAAGTAATCAGGCAACACTTCTGGAAAGTCCTTCACTACGGGGCCGAATCTATAAGAGGAACGTCGGACTCAAGATCTTTGACTGACACAATATGGTAAAGACACCCTTTAGAGATCATTTTACAAGATTTTAAACAAGAAATGATATGACCTGTACAAATTAAGTTACCCCCCTTGAACTCTAAGGCGGGTTCATAAGGAAAATTGAACTTAAACACTCTTGTTTGACAGTCAATCTAAGCAAAACAAGCATGCAACCAATCCATTACCAAAATAACATCAAAATCAACCATATCAAGCCCGACCAAATCCACCCACATAACTCTATTGGGAAAAGATATAGGACAACTCCTAAAGATTCTTCGAGCCAAAATAAATTCACCCACTGGGTTGTAACTGAAAATTGTTCAATAAAAATATTGGGTAGAAGATCAAATATTTAACTACTAGAGGAGTTACAAATTAAAAGGTAGCATCGGGATCAAGTAAAGCATAAACATAAATATAGAAGACTTGTTACATACTAATGAACACATCGGGAGGCTCCTCTTGCTCAACCCTAGAGCAGAGAGAATAAAAATTGTTCCTCTTTGGAGCTTCAAAATTAGGACACTAGCTTGATCTTGACCACTTTCCTTCTCTTGACTCCTTATGTTAGGGAAATCCCTAACCTTATTGCCCTATTTTGCACAACCATAGAAATTTTCCGTCCTTACTAGACGCTCACCCAAATGCTTCTTTCTACATATCGAACAAGTTTGTTTCTTGCTAGGTTAATTTCCGCTTCTTGCCTTTTGAGAATTACGGTTAGACACCCTATCTTTGCTTGTCTTAGGGAAATTGGAAGGAACATAGTTGGAAACCCTCTTTTTGAACCTAGGCTTGTCTTGAATCTTAAGCCTACCCTTGTAAGTACCTCCTTCATAAGACTTGGCCCTCTTAAACTCCTTATTTATCCTCTTAAGTCTAGTCTCTTCAACTTGTTGTATATGAGACATCAATCGAGAGATATCCATGTTGTCATAAAGCACCGTGAAACGATACTCTTTAACCAAATCATCGGAAACACCTGTGATAATGTGACTCATCTCATCCCTTTGATTAGATACAAAGGAAGGAGAATATTTGGAAATTTAGTGAACTTCAAGGAGTACTCTTGCACAATCATACCTCATCCCTTAGATTAGATACCAAGGAAGGAGAATATTTGGAAAACTTAGTTAACTTCAACGATTACTCTTGCACACTCATACCTCCTTGATGAAGGTTGATGAATTCTTCCACTTTTGCCTCCCTTTTCTCCCTAGGAATGAACCAATCAAGAAAGTCCCCTCTAAACACCTCCTAAGTGTTAATACCCACCCTCAAAGACCTATTATCTCTCTATTGGGTATACCATGTTTGAGCTACATCCTTGAGTTGGATAGAAAGCTAGTTCGTCCTTTTCATTTTATGTGAACCCTGTGGCATAAATAATCATGTACACCTAATAGATGAAGTCTTGTAGATTTTCATTCAATTTGGACCCATAGATCATAGTAGGGTTCATCCACATGAATTCCCTCATTTGGGAAACTGTGGTACTATCATTTGGTTGAACACGAGGTCCAACCTCTTGATTGGCTTTAGCCGTCATGGATTGGGCTTGAGAGTCTACCACTTGAGATTGTGTAGTCATGTCTTGAACAAAAGTCAAAAATTTAGACCTTATATGTCCATCCTTCATAGATGGAGGAATGACTGGAACTTAGACTTGTGGAGGCACTTTGTTTCCTTGTGGAGGGGTTTGCTTTTCTTGGGGAGGAACTCCCGCATTAGCCAAATCTTATTCCACTCTCCTTGAGGCTGACCTTTGTGTAGTCATCTTCTATATCCATAAGAAATGGATTAGGAGAAAATAAGACACATAGAGTTATCACTCATAAGGCATGACTTTCAAGATTACTAGTAAGTGACAATTCCTAAGCATCACATAGCCTCTCATTCATACGTGTGGCGTTCTTCAAACGCATGAACAATACTTTACATTGACGTGTTTTAGTGAAACATCAACCCTAAGATAACTTCAACCTCATGCTCTGATACCAAGTTTGTCACGACCGGGGTGCAGGCCCTAGATGTAATCGGCGTTGCCGACCTAGGAGAGGACTAAGACTAGCCTCTTAGCATTCATCAAAACTTGTCATAGGTTAAAAATATAGAAAAGTTAAAACTTTTCATACATATATCTATATAGTGATGTTTACACACACCTATCACATACTACATATGGAGTTTACATAGACTCGTCATATAGGAAACTTAGATAGGCTTCTCATTTAGACAATATATATAATATAGTCTATAATAACGTCTCACATTAAACAATCAAGAAAGGACTACAACATTTGGGCATAACCCATAATTCATTACAACAAAAGCCACATATAGGCTTATACAATAATAGTCATCAAATGAAAGAGAAGGAAACTAAATGTATTTTAGACTATAACAACATCAAGTATCTAGATAAAGGCATCATCTTTGGAAGGTGAGGACCTACCAAACACATGAAGAATATCCAAGTTGTCTTGCAATTTCCCTTCTAACTTTAACGGGCCGAACCTACTTAATTGTAGAAAACATAGAAATATGGGTAAGTACATCAACTTTGTACTAAGTATGAAACCTATGCACATATAATGTTTGAAATCATGCTTAAAGGGACATTTGTTCAAAACCATGCTAAATTACTTTGAAAAGCATTATTCAAAACCAAGAACACATATAAGCCAATAATCATATATTCGTTAAGACAAGATCATATACAATATAAGACCAATATCATCAAGTAGAGTCAAGTCAATATGTGTAGTAGCATATTAGAACCCATAACCAATGCAACTCCAACATCAAGTAATAACAACAAATCATGTACAAGAGTTCACAACATTACAACATATGCAAGACTCTTAGTCATAACCCATTATCAAGCTTACAAGTGCAATACCATGTGATGTTTCATAACCCCACTCAACCAAGTAAACCAAACAAAGGATCACAAGCAATGTCTAACTTCAAATAATATAGCATCATGAGTAGTCAATATCATATATAAAAATATAGACTATTAACATCATATAGGATCATCAACATGTAAAGTCAACATATGCATATCATTTACTTCCCTCAAAGACAACTAATTCAATGTATAGGTACAATCTCATACCCCTACCTAGACTAAGTCAAACCCCTTATGTCACCCTAGTTAGTGTTCACTTTACTACTTCATTTTACTTTCGAGAACAATTGTCGTACCCGTCATTGACAACATGAGCTAAATGTGGAATCTAGAGTCATTAGATTATATACTGAAAGAAGGTGTACTACTTTCCAAGGAAGTATCAAAATATGAATATGGCATTCGAAGTGGATCAAGTAGCTAGTATTCCTATAGGGGCAACATAGTATAAGAACTAGAAAACATACTTGAGACCATATTTATGCACAATTTCATTGTAATATCTATCTCATGAGAACCATTTTGAACCTAACTTCCCACAATGGGAAGGTACACCTTTCATTAGGTCATTAGGAATTGCATGAGAACTTCCTTTCAATACAATCCTCATAAGTGAGATCAACACATTATCATCATCATGTCAATAGTAAGGCACATAAGTTATTTACAATTAACCTTATATAATCAAACCTTAATAATAATCTCACAATTCATATAGTCAAGACTTTTAAATTACGTTCATTATACCATCGCCTATTCAATCTAATCTTAATTAACTCCTGAATTGAACATCATCATCAAGTATAAGCCATCACAATCGAAGTTAGAACTCAAGATCATAGGCCTTACCATTTAACCTTCACAAGACTTCTTCCATGGTATTACCATCAAACAAACATATTCACACATAAATATACTCAATAACATCATATTGTAATAATTAACATAAGAACTAAGTCAATTGCATTATCAGGAACTAATGCAACATCAATTTATAACCTACGGTTAAGGAAATAGGGTCAATTCATGATCTTTTCCATAGAACTAGGTCTAACATCAAAAACTAATTTAATTCACCAATAATCCATCACAATTCATCCATAATAATAAATAAATCAAGAACAATATAATTTGAAACATCAATTTCGGATTAAGAATAAAATCCATGTTTTTCTCAACTTTTGGAAATAAATTTCAAAGAACCCTTTAGAGAAAGGATTCCCAAAGGTGAAGAGTTCCCATACCTTGTTAATCCTTGAATATTCATGGAGATATATTATAAATCTTACAGCCTTAAGCCCTATGACCTTTGGTCTTCACAGGTGTTCTTTGTGGAGAGAGAAAGTAGAGAGAAGGTAGACAAATTTGAGTTTGAGAATTGAAGTGAGTTGTGTTTGTTTTATGAGGTTTAGGTATTTATATATTTCCTTAATTAACTTAAATAATCACACCTTATACCTTAATTAACCACTTAAGCAATTAACTAAATTAATGACTTTATTTAAAATAAGATAGTCCAAACAAGACCTGACCTGCAAGACCCCGACCTACCGTACGTAGGTCAGTCTATGCCCCTGCACTGCATAACCTTCGTTGGTGATAGAGACAATAGTTTTGGGCATTTTTGGAAAATGGTAAGTCATTTGACAGCTTTTGGGGCATTTTGGAAGGATCCTCCTCAAGGACCCCTAGGGTAGTCCTTGGTGAATACTACCCGGATGTTTCGAACCTAAACACACTTTAATACATGTTTAATACCTTTCTAGAATTTCATTGAATTTTGACTTTTAAAACCCCATGAAACATGCCAAGGCATACTAACCTCTATTTCACTAGTCTCTGGACGTCATGGATGTTTGTTGACGATGTGACTCTAAAACTTTTTAAATGATTTATATAAATTATTTTAGTTATAAAAACAGTGTTACCAACCTTAGTTAAACATGTGATGCACTATATTAGGTCATGAACTTTTGGAGTGTTACACAAGCTAACAAAGAAGTTGGACCTCAAATGAACCCCAATGCAAGTACTCGCGCCTCTAGAATCAGAGATTTCATGAGGACACATATCCTACATTTCATGTCACTAAGGTCGATGAATATCCACACGGATTCATAGATGAGGTGTTCAAGGTGGTGGATGTTATGGGAGTAAACTCTAGACAGAAAGCGGAACTAGTCGCTTACTTACTAAAGCATGTGGCTCAAGTGTTGCTTGAGCAATGGAGGGATGAGAGACCCTAAAGGAAGGCCCGCTAGGTTAGGGAGTTTTTAAGATGGATTTTGTTGATAGGTTTTTCCCCATAGAGTTGAGGGAGAAATAGTTAGTAGAATTCATGAACCTTCATCAAGAGGGAATGAGTGTGAAGCAGTATTCTCTCAAATTCAGCCAAATCTCTAAGTACACCCAACCTTGGTAGCCAACTCTAGGGATAAAATGAAGAAGTTCGTGATGGTTTTATGATCAAAAACTCAATGGACCCATGATCATGCAAATTCTAAAATTTTGACTTACGAATTGGGTTTGATAAATATGATTATATAATGTTAGATTTGTGATTTCCTTATGTTATATTGTGATTATATACTTCCACTTATGTCTTATTGTGATGAAATATTGGAGACTTTAGAAAAGGTGGTGAAAGCTTGGACGAACGGTAAGTGGATCGATATTGTCAAGTTCTTGTTCAATTGATCTTGAGTGGTATTGTCAACTTGTTGCGGCGGTGTTTACTTAATGCATATAATTATATATGTGAATTGTGATTATGGCCTTGAAGGCATTGAATTTAAAGTGGGATGAGGTTATGATGAACATACATGTAATGTCTTATGAAGTTGTGCATGTGTATCTTGAATATACTATGTCTAAATGAAGTACATGTATATGTGAAGCATGATAGTATGTGAATTATAATGAATATAGTAGGATTATGTTTAGAAGTCAATGTTATTAATAATGGTGGTTAAGTGAAAGGTGTTCTAAGATTTACTCACACACACACTATAAGTAAATGAATGAAAATGGGGGATTGTAGGGCAGACACTCTTCGTGAATAGAGATGAAATGTCTAGACCATCCCTATATTGCTAAATAACTCTATTAATGAAAAGGGGGATTTTGGGGTGAACACTCTTCATTATTAAAGATGATGTTTTTAGTAGCAACCTCACTATTCCTAAGAGCTTTCCAAAGATAAGTTAGAGGTTGGATGTCCTTCGTAAGTTGAGATGTGTATTCAAATGTAATCTTTAGGGATAAGTACTCTTCTTAGTTGCGATGTAGTACTAAGTAGTTATCTCTTAACATGTCATCAATGAATGTATAGAATATTTAAGACTTTGGTGGGGAGTTATGCGTAGCACCGACAGCATTTGAAGACGGGGTAGGTACGCTTCGTGAGTATACATGTTGTATCAAGTGTACCTCTTGAGATGAGTGCTCTTCTTTAGTTTAGAATGAGTTACTTAGAAGCAATCTCCTTATCCCTTAACTATGTGGCCCCATAGGTCCATCTATTAGAGATCCATGTAAATGCTAAAAAAAATGACCCTACCTTAGGCAAGAGGGGATCTCTCATCCGGTAGGGGTTAATACAGGGAATCAATGTCTAGCTTTCAAGGTCTATGTCAGTTAAAGATCGCACCCATAAATGAATGTAATGAACTAGGTCTTCCCTAAGGTGTACTACTTAGGTTAGATGGTGGAATTGAATATTATCTATCCATTGCACAAGTAGACATTTTTAGAGAGTCTTGGTGTGTCCTTATATGAAAATGAGTGAATGGGTCACTATATGATGTTAATGAAGCATGATGACTTTATGTCTAATGTTAATGAAGTATGTTGATGTTATGTCTTATGAGATGAAAGCTATGTAATTGATTGATGAATGTGATGTGCCTAGTCTAGTGTGATTTCTAAGGAGCACTAAGTGGAAGTAGTAGTAGGGGATGCTATTTTCACATTGCACTAGTGTAAATTAGGGGTTGTCTTGGAGGATGGTCTTTATGTGAAGTTCTTAAATGAATATGTGCTTCCTCTAGTATCTTTAGTAATAGATGTTGACTTATTGAATTTAAATGAAGCATGCTCGTCTTTGGTAGTGTTAAGGATAACTTAGGTGTGTATTGAAGAGGTTGTATGGGAGGTCTCTTCATGTCTTACCTATGCACTTAAATGTGTATTGAAGAGGTTGATAGGAAGGTCTAAATGAATAATGGATAAGTTGATAAATGAGTCTAAATGTTAAAGTTATGGAAGTTTTACCTTGCATGCTAAATGATGACTTGTATGATGCTTTGTAAACTTGCTTCATGAATGTTTTACAAAAATACCATGAAAAGAATGTTTCAACTAAAATGTACTCTTTAACATGTTTTTGCATAGTGTCTTACTTAGTACAATGTTTGTACTAACTTCATACTCTTGTATATTTCTACAACTATAGGTTGAAGAAAAGTGAAGGTTCTTACAAGATTTGTATTTCCTCATATGTTCGAGTACATAGACTATGTTTCTTTTAGTTTCTTTTATTAAAGATATTATATAAGACATGGAATATTTCTTTCAATGTAAAGGGTTGTGACCCTATCATATTAAGACGTGCATAAGTTCTCTTGTGATGATGACACTTCGTACATTCATTTTATGAAAGAGTTTCTTATTATTTGTGTCATGAAAAGTTTTAATTTTCCACCACTTTTCATAACTATGTAATTAATGATAGCTAAGGGGCTTCTACAAGACCTCCGAGAGGTCAAATATGTCGTGTAACGACTTGGGGGTGATCTCGGGTCGTTACATCCATCCTCAGTTTAACCACCAAAATGTAAGCATGTACAATATAATATATTTCATCCACTTCTCTCCCTTTTTCTCTCTGTGCTTCTATCCCAACCAAAGGAAGAAAATGTCCTTTATGTACGTAGGATTATTATCACAAATAAATGTCAAGTATGCATATAATAATTTGAGGATTAGTGAGAAAATTAGTAGGAAAAAATTGTTGTCACAAAAATACTCAACAAAGTGATTTGACAAATAAAAAAGAGTGAACTTAAGAAATTCCAGGTATGTATTAACCTGGAGAGGGTCAGAATTTATACAAGGACAAACATAAACATTTCCAATCTAGTAGCACCTTACAAAGTGGATGTTAAAAATAAATAAGAACATGTGTCACTAACTACCATAAAATTTGCTACTAATAGCAATAAATGGGGCCACTAACGTCAGAATGTTGAGCAACTAAATTTAACTAGTTTAGCTAGAAAATAGGAAGCACTAAACTGAAATAAGTAGAAAAACAGTAAAAATAATAAGCTGGAAAAAATATCAATTGTCTAACACTCCTCCTTGGCTATTTTGTGGCAAAAACCAATGCTTTGCCTCATATGTTCAAACCTTTCCTTTTGCAATGACTTAGTGAAAATGTCAGCTAGCTAGTTCTTAGATGAACAATGAACATGCAACACTTCATTAGATTGTTGGACTTCTCTAATAAAATGAAACTTGATCTTGATATGCTTAGTTAGACCATGGAACACTGGATTTTTTGGGATTGAAACTACTGAATTGTTGTCACACATTATATTGGCAGCTTCTATTTGTTCATGGCTAACTACTTCAGCATCTACCTTAGCCAGATAGCTTGATTTACAGCACATACAACAACTATGTACTCAACTTTTCTGTTGATGACTGAGCTGTAGTTTCTTATGTTTTAGAGCTCCAACAAAAATAACTAGACGTGCTTCTCGAATCATAAAATCTGCAACCCCAATCACTATTAGAGTACCTAATCAGGTTTATAGTTACTTCGGCAGATGTTGGCAAAAGAATTTCAAACTTGTTGGTTCATTTAATATACCTTTACACTCTTTTAGTTGTTGTGAAATGTGTCTCTCTAGGCGAATGCATGAATCTAGAGAGAAAACTAACAACAAATAAAATGTCAGGTCTTCTTGGGATTGATATAGGAGACGGCCAATTAAGCTTCTATACATACTACCATCCAATTCTCCGGAATTCTCATCCTTGACAAGTTCACACTAATAGATATTGGAGTACTCACAGGTTTGCAGTCTTGCATTTTGAACCTGTTTAAAATAACCGAAATGCATTTGCTAGCATAAGAAAACTCCATCACAAGACTGGAACACTTCCATGCCAAGAAAGTACTTCATAACTCCAACAGCATTCATCTCAAAGATTTCTGCTTTTCATCCTTGGACCTTTTGATTAATTCAATTTTGCTTACTGTCACAAGCATGTCATCCACATAATTTGACATGATTAAGGACTCACCTGCAGTGAATTTCACATACAAAGTAGCTTTACTTTGACTTCTACTAAATCCAAGTTGGATGAGATGATTGTCCATCCTCTCATTCCATGCCCTTAAGGATGTTTTTGGCCACACAAGGCATTCGTTAAGAAATAAACTTGAACCTCTTTTCTAAGATTTGATAAACCATAAGGTTGTTATACATAGATATCTTCATCAATTAAACCATTCAAGAAAGTCGATTTGACATCAAGTTGATGAATATTCCAGGAACTATGAGATGCAAATGCAAGAATAAGCTTAATACTGTCATACCTTGCGACAAAAGCAAATGTTTTCTTATAATCCACACCAAATTGTTGTGCGTATCCCTTCACAACAAATCTAGCCCTATATTTTCAAACTGTTCCATCATGATTGATTTTTGTCTTGAAAATCCATTTTACATCAATCATCTTGTGATTTCTAAGTTTGTCAACAAGCTGCTAGGTTTCGTTCTTCTTGATTATGTGTAGTTCATCTTGCATAGCTCTCCTCCATGCCAGAGAGTACTGTTTTTCATCATAGCTTGTTGGTTTAGAAATAACAAACTTACACCGTTGATAGAAATCCTTTAAGGATCGAGTTCCCCTCTCTGGTACATCATCCACTAGTTCATATTTTTTAAAGTTGAGGTTCGTTTTTTGAAATAAATTAGAATAAGAGGTCTTCTGATTTTTCCAATCCCAACCAGCTGCTTCATCAAACTTCACTTATCGGCTGAGAATTAGTTTTTCTGTTTTCAGACAAAAAATTCTGTAACCTTTGGATGAAATATAGTCCATAAATATACCTTTATGAGCCTTATTGTCCAGCTTACTCCTCTTTGTTTCTAGAACTTGATAATAAAATATACCCCTAAATATTTTTACATGGTGTACTGATGTTTTCTTCCTACATCAAGCTTCATATAGAGTCATATTTTGCAAGGCCATAGTAGGAAATTTGTATAGAAAATATATAAATCTATTGATTGCCTCAGCTGAAAACTGATTTGGGATCTTTCTTTCGAGCAAAAGACATCTGGACATCTCCATTACTGTCCTTTTCTTCTTTTCAGACACGCCATATTGTTGTGGAGTGAATAGCAATTTCAATTTGCGTTCAATACCTGTGTTATTACAACACTCCATAAATTGAGAAGAAGTATAATCTCCTCCATTGTCAGAACTTAAAGCCTTAATACTAAGATTACATTGATTTTCTGCAAAAGCTATAAATTGTTTAAAAACATCGAAGGCTTAGCTCTTCAGTATTATGAAATAAACCCAATACATTTATTGTGTATTCATCAATAAAGAAGAGAAAGTATTTGCTACCACCCAGTGAATCTATTTTACTTGGGCCGCAAACATCCGTATGAATGAGTTGAAGTTCTGGTTAAATCTCCATACTTTATTTGCTTGAAATGGAAATGTTTTTGCTTTCCCTGTTGGCAAGTTTTACAAACTCGAGCATTAGAAAGCGATCCAGACATATTTTCCACTATCTTCTTCTTTTTCGTCTCTGCGATGATTCTCAGATTAAAGTGACCAAACATTTTGTGTCATAGGTTTGTACATGTTTGTGAAGCAATTAATCTCTCTCAATCAAATGCAAACATTATATTACTCATCTTAACATAAAATAACTCAACTCTATAAAGGTCAGAAACAACACATTCACGATGCTGAAAATGTAGAGAATAATAATTTCAAGGATTTGTCCAACACTCAAAAAATTTTGACTCATGTCAAGTGTGTACAAAACATCATGAATAGTTTTGATACCTTATATTGTTAGATAGACATTGTACCTCTGTCTTTGACTTATATTAACTCACTATTTTCCACTTTTATTTTAGATTTGTAAGTATCATCGAGAAATTTGAACAATTCAACATCATTTCACAAGTTATGTGCGCAACCACTACGAGAAGCCTTGAATCAGAGGATTCATTGATCGAAAAGTATGAAACTCCAAAGAGTTGCTCCTCATGTGCATCTGCAGCTTCTTCTACTTATGCTTGCAAAGAACCATATGACTTTTTTGTTGATTTGCAGATCTTGGATATGTGTATCGTCTTCTTAAAGTTTCCACATATAGCATCAACTCTCCGCCAACATTACTTCTCTAGTTGTGTATTTCTTTTATAATGTTTGCACCGAGGGAACTTTTGCTTCACATCCCCATTATTTTTTCCTCCAGTATGCTTGCCCTTATTCTTTTCGTTGAATTTTTGCTTTCCTTTTTGCCTTTGTATAGAGAAAGCTCCTTAAGCGAACTTTTCCCATCTCATAGTCCTCATGTGCTCTTATGCTTGAAGAGCACTCATTACTTCACCTAATAAAGTTTACCCATATACTTGGAATCTTCAAGAGAGGAAATCTTAGATTCAAACCTCTCAAGAAGAGTCAAAAGAACTTTCTACGCAATGCGTTTGTCTGTAAATTGTTCACCAAGAAGTGTAATGTTATTAACAATTAAGGAGATTTTATCAACATTCTTACTGATAGTTTCATCCTCTTGCATATTGAAGGACTTAAAATCTATTTTCAAGTTCAACACTTTCATTTGACGTGATCTATCGATGCCTTGACATTCTTCTTTCAACCTATCCCAAGCCTCTTTTATAGTTTTGGAAGCCATGATTCTGTAAAACACAAAATCTGCCATAGTAGTTTGGATAAGAGACTTGGATTTAGATTTTTTTGCCTTCTCTTCATCGTTGGGTTTGATCTGAGACAAGATGGGATTTTCTGGTAGAGGAGCAAGTGATTTATCTTGCGTCACAGTTTCCCGAAGTTCATAGGCTTATAGAAAAGCTTGATTCTTCATAAACAAGATTTGGTAGTTTTCACCAGTGAATGGTGAATTCAAAGGTAGGTTGTTTGATGTCATTTGTGTTGTAGGTTAAAATTTTTTGGTCCTGTAAGATCAATTAGAGGCTCTAATGCCACTGTTGTAACAAAAATACTCAAGAAACTGATTTGAAAAACAAAAATAGAGTAAACTTGTGAAATTCAAGTTATGTATTAATCTACAGAAGGTCAGAATTTATACAAGATAAAAACATAAACATTTCCTATCTAGTAGCCACTTACAAAGCGGATGTTAAAACTAAATAATAACATGTGTCTCTAACTACCATAAAAGGGACCACTAACAACCATAAATGGGGTAACTTCAGTAAGTTGAGCAACTACAATCTAGTAAGTCTAGCTACCAAATAGAAAGCACAAAACTAAAACAAGTACAAACAATAGAAAAATAATAAGTTGGAAAAAATTTTAATTGTCTAAGAATAATAAGGAGATATGTCATTGTGGTTATATGAGTTATAATGAATAATAACATCATTTTATCCAATTTATGCTTACCAATTATCATGCACTTAATATTTTAATTTCTAATATTAAAATTCTCAATATCGTCAACAAAATAGGAGAGTCCACTTTCAAAAGGCTACTTTTTCCCTCCATAATGCATAAAGGGTCACTCATTTTTTTTAAAATTGAGGGCCCTTTATGCATTTTGCATGAAAAAAGTGATCATTTTGGCTCCGGACTAAATAATTCATAATGATATCTTAAGCAATAAGCATTCAAACATAACTTCAAAATATTTAACCACTCATACATTGTATTTATCAATCAAATATGGTACTATATAACGTAGAACAACACAATATGTTAGCTCCTTTAATTATACTGATTAGTCTCAATAAATCTTAAGATCGCATTTATATCCCAATTGAAACTTATTCATATAATTAAAGCAGGTGATATTATTTTATGAGTGTAACTTCTCTACATAATGAACGTGGTTTAAAAGCCCTTGCGGAAAATGACTTTTCTACATTAAATACAAAAGTGTCTACCTGAAGCTGTTCTTGATTGGATCATATCATAGTTAGAGTATATAAAAAAAAATTATTGACAAGTTACATAATTTTATTTTTCATTTTGATATGGAAGGAATTTGTGAGTCATATTTTATTTTTGATCAACTGGTTTAATATATATGTGTTCTACATGTATATGGTGTTTCTCAGTAAAATCGTATACGAAAAGAATAGATATTGTTCCAACATAGCATATACTATTGAATACCCAATTACTTCTCTGACCCAATTTATGTGGCCCTTATACATTATTTTTCAGAGTCAACCACATTAAGTTTGATCGGTAATTTATGCAGAAAATTTTATATTTTTTTGGAATGAAATTTCACATTTATAAAGTATGTAAAAATTACTATAAGTTACAATAATTGACAATTCAAAAATATACTTGTTTGAATCTCAAAAATCGAAAAGTGTCACACAAATTGAGATGGAGGAAGAATTATTTTTTAAAAAAAAAATATTACTATACAGATGCAATGACGGAGAAAAAAGTGCATTCCTTCAGAATTTGCAAAGAAATATAAAAGTGGTATAAGTTCCTTTAAAGTATAGAGTTGTCTTTGGTAGGGAGTTTTACACTTCAATGTGAGACTTACTGATAAAAATTAAATTATTTTGGACTCTAATGTGGAATCCTAATAGTTTCTTTTTAATAAATTGTTCATCTATTTGTTTTTTATTTTTTTATTAAATTCAAATAGTACTAAAGGATTACGGTGAACCATTTCCTTTTAATAGTATAGGATCGTTCTTTTAAAGTTCATTATTTGCACCCAAAACACAAACAAAACATGCCATCGAAATTACTCAATTATTAAAAAAATTCAAAGATAAGATACATACTACTTGAAAACATGAATTTCAACGAATAGTCTTTCAGAAATACCATTTGTACATGTAAGTTTTGAGTCATGGGTCGCCCATGTAGATCGACCCGATCCGACCCGATCCAATTTGTTTTAATGTTTTATCCAATTATTAATTAATTAATTAATTAATTAGGATTAATCTATTAAAGGATAAGACTGAACAGTTACAAGGTAATTTTTCAACTCCTCTTGAAAAGACTCATAATGGGAGAAGTTTCTATGAGATAAGAGACGTGAGATGTGAGAAGTAAAATGTTAAACATTAGGAAAGATAGGAAAACATGTGAAACAAAAAATCAAAAACCAAGCGTTCAATCTAGAAACAAAAGTGTTGAGTTTCTTCGGGAAATTCATTTACACACAAAAACAGACTTCTAGTTTGTGAACAAAATCTTTGTTTTCTAATGATTCAAAGATGGACTTGAGCACCAACCAATTTAAGGTGAAAAAATCATAGAATGTGCATCATACCACGTGTGTTTAGCTATCAATGGGTCAATTAAAGATTATTCCCTGCTTCTTCATTGTGTGATACCCAAAAAAGTTAAATCAACTTTTCAATGAAATACTCTTTGACTTTTTGTTATTTCTTGAAGTTTCAATCAGTGTTGCTACTTTAGCATGTTACTAAGTGCCTTGAGCGATTCGGCAATGCACTACATGTCTAGGAAAGAGTTAGTATGAAACAAATAGATTCAAGTAGCAAGGGAAGATGATTCAGTGAACAATTGAACTTGTCTACATAAGACGGTTATTACATAGGTGTAATTTTGTGTATAAAGTTAAACTTAAACTCGATTTCACCTCTTGAAGAGGTTAAGGGATTAAATAAGTAACTACCGAAGTAGTTAATGACATTTGGGGTATTGTAAATAATAGTGTTCTTTAAAAGTAATGAATTATTTCCACATGTATTTGAATTTCATATACAGGGCTTGAAAAAGCTTAAAGATGAGTTCTTCATGCTCACAAGTCCCACAAACTATTTGTCGTATGAATTGTGTGTCTGATTGATATAATTTTTTACTTGGGTCTTGTTCAACAGTGCAAAGTGGGAGATGTAAGTTTTGGATCATGGGTCGCCCACGTGGATTGATCTGACTCGACCCGACCCAATATATTTTATTATCTTATCCAATTCATTAATTAAAATTAATTAATTAATTAATTAAGATTAATCTTGTAAAGGATAAGACTTAACAGTTACAAGGTAACTATTCAACTCCTCTTTAAAAGACTCCTAGTGGTAGCAGTTTATATGAGATAAGATACGGGAGACATGAGAAGTAAAATGTTAAACGTGAAGAAAGAGAAGAAAACCTGTGAAATCGAAAATCAAAAATCCAGCGTTCAGTCAAGAAACAAAAGTGTTGAGTTTCTCATTGAGATTCATCAACACACAAAAACACACTTCTAATTTGTGGACAAAATTTTTGTTTCCTAGTGATTCAAAGATGGACTTAAGCACCAACCTGTCAAAGAAGTAGATCGACAACTTTCACTGTGAATTACAAGGTACACATATTGTTGTTGTTCCTCTGAATATTCCACCAATACTAATGGTATTGTGACATGAATGTTTATTAAAGACTCGCGCTTTTTAATTTCAACATACATAACTCAAACACAAGATACACACCGGAAAGATATATGAATTCCAAACGAAATGATGGTTTGTTGAAGATATTTCTGACAAATGTTCTATTCAAAACTTCCAATATACTAACGGTGCTTTAACAAAAATATTCATCAAAAATTCACATTTATCATGTCAAACACCACAATAAGACTTTAAAGCATCAGTAGTGCCTGAGTGTGTAGCAACACACTTAAATAATCCAAGCATTTCATAGGACTTGATAAGTAAAGGGTGTTTCTCATACACAAATTCTTTTAGGGCCTCTATGAAGTGACCTAATTTTAATACTGTGTTATATTGAATGGACAATCTATCACTTTCTCCAGGCATGGCTACTCTGTGGAGGGGAGAATGAAATAGACCATTTCTGTATGCCTATATAAATTTACTCATATCGTCAGTATATAAAATTTAAAATATAATAATTTATGACTAAAAATATGTATTTTTCCTACATAGGTAATATTCTCATCGAATAGAATTTCATCTTGTACATTTCTAATGGAATTTTCAGAATTAGGTAAATTTCTAATAGTGATATAATCCTTTGAAATTTGAATTACTCAACTAGAAAATCTTGTCACATATATTTTAAATATTTTGAAAAAATCGAGCAACATAAGTTCAAGAAAAATGTCAAGATTTATTTTTAGTTTTGCCTGAAGTGTTGCTTGAAATCTTTTAGAATACCCTAAGACTGTCAAATCCTCCAAAATTATACTTTTTGAAAGATATAATATAGGTGCAATAATATTTATGTAGAGTAGAGCAACATAGACTCCACCAAATATCAAGACTCGATTTCAATTTTCCTTCGAAATACTAAATATATAGTGCTGATACACTTTATTGTTACTTGAACTAGAACTTCAAATATTATTCAATGTGTTAGATCCTTCTACAATATGCATTTGTAGAATAATTCAGCACAACTAGGACAACATTTTCAAAGAATGGAGAAACATATGCTCCTTCAAATTACAACATTCATTTTTAATTTTGCATGATAATATTATGTATTTTCAATTGTAACCTGTGTTATTTTGACTTTTAAAAAATATTATTTGGTGTATCAGAACATTCAATAATATGAATTTGAGAAAATAATTAAATACAAATGAGATAACATTTTAAGATATTCAAAAACATAGGCTCCACTAATTGTCAATATTCATTTTGAGTTTTGCATGAAAATATTACACATGTACTTCCAATTATAACAAATATTTTTTTAACTCTTAAAAAGTATTATTCAATTTATGCACATCATTCACAAATATTCATTTTAAACAACAATCCAACATAAGCATAATATTTTGGGAGAGTCAAGTAACATAAACTCCAACCAATATCAAGATTCATTTTTAATTTTACATTAAGAAATAAACATGCAGTTCCAACTGATGTCGCTTATTTATATTCTTTACATATATAGTATGTCAGATCCTCTAAAGTTATGTTTTCTCTAAAATTTTAATATGATACGATAATATTTTTGAAAGATTCTAACAACACAAGTTCCAACAAAGTAATAACAGTAGAAAATGATTGAAACTTAGTTTAAAGGAATCACCAGACAAAACAACATAAGAATTTGGTGAAATATTGGCATTAATCCACTCTCCATTTTTTTTATTTGCAATCCATTGACTAGATTTTGTGCTATAAAAGTCAAGAAGTTACTATCTATGTTGGCACCCAATTCATCATGTTTAATATTTCATCTCTATTAATAGTTGGCTATCCCCTATTAAAGAAAAATCTAAATAGGAAAAAAATTATCCAACAATTCATGAATGTGCTTTTCTTATCCCAAATTCTCCAAAATCATCCTTTTAATCATTCCATCAAACTTCAGAAGAAAATTTGAGTAAGATTTTACCAAATTGCTGCAAAATTTAAGGCACATGTAATGTTAGTAAATTATAAGCATACGAAGAAGATTGAACACATTTAGAAGATATATACATAAATATGTTTTATAACTTGGCTTCAGCTCAAATTTATGTGCTTCAATTTTTGGTTGCACAAGTAAACGTTAAACTTGCTTTAAGTTGAACAAATTAACACATTCATCCTACGTGACATTCTACATTAAAATTTGTGTCGTCTCTGGTTTCCTACATGTATTATGTATCACGCGACTCATGTGGGTACTTGTTCACTTTTATAAAAGTTCGAGTGTCTACTTGTGCACACTCAAAGTTGGAAGACATAAATGTGAAATTAGATCAAGTTAAAAGACACATGTATGTATTATGCTTATTTAGAAACATCTGAAGTTTGAACCATCTTTACATTATAACGCTTTAGCTAAATCTTTTATGTTTTTATTTTTAATAAAATTGGGGATAGTGAAAAGGGAAATAAGGGAGGGAAATCGATTTTTTACTTGTTAGATCATGTCATTATGTAATAAATATTTCAATGTGATTACATATGTTTTTTTGTACTTTGTTCGAACAATGTGATGAAGAATAGATTGGAGAAAAATAAATTATATTCAACATATCCTAATATGCCTACTTTATCCTACCCCATGCAACTCCTTTCATTTCTTGAATCTATATATATAGAGAGAGATAGAGAGATAGAGAGAGTAGACAAACTATACTATGTTACCTTAATGTGACTGTTTTCACATCTTAAGTATGTGATCTATACATAGACTTATTGTTGTTGAAATACATAATCTATAATTTACACAAAAACAATTTTATTGTTACTTCAAGATTTTTATCAGTGCATAAATTAAATGTATACATTATAATTTTTTTTTAAACAAAAAATAGACATACCAGAATTCAGGATTACCATGAGGCCAAAACAAATTAGAAAAACATTCAACACTTTGAGGATTAAGAAAATCAGGAATAGACAAACTCTCACAAGATGGCAAGTGTAGAAGCTTTCCTATATGTAGCTATTCAACGGTATTTCTGATTGATTTTTCATTTTGGTCTCTAAGGGAAACTCAAATATTTCTTTTGAAAGAGAAAAGATGCCCTCTCTAATTTCATTTTGATTTTTACCATATATTGCTTCAATACTATCATATTCTTGTAGAGATTCCAAAACATGAATTTTTGTTCATTCCCATAGTGGAGTGTTTGGTTTTAGTTCTGGATTAGAAAAATCTATAATGGGAATCTTAACTTTGGCAGATGAGAAACAAGGAACGATTTAAAGACTTCACAGTGTGAAAATTAAATTGGGGTGGGGGGTGAGGGTGGGGGGATAGAGAGTCTATATAGAACAATAAGGTCGCACTTTTATTTTAAAATTTGTACAAGACAAGTCACAAGAGCTTAACACCTTGTTTGGATGGTTTGTTACGCATTATGTTGTATTATTAATTTAAATATAATATTTATTTAATTAATTGTTATATAATTTTATTGTATTGTATTATTTAAATTCATTGTTCAATAAGATGAAAAGTTTTATTTTATGTACAATAGGTTTGGTACAATCTTAAAATTATCTTTATATTTTTACTTTATTTTATATGTACTTCTTCTTTAATAATCCTACTTTATTCTTTAACCTACCTTTTTATAGGAAAAGACGATCATACTTTCAAAGTGAACACTTAATATGGATCGAAGAGTATTCTTTTAATAATTTCATTTCTGAGGATAATTTTTTAATTATTATAAATATCTAGAACTGGAAGAGAATATCCTTATCATTATCCAAGGGGATTAATTGGACTAAGGATAATTTATAAATTTTTAATAAAATACCTAGAACTGGAAGAGAAAATCCTTATTATTATCCAAGGGGAATAATGGACTAAGGTCCATCCTAGATCCCAATCAGTAGAAAGTATTCTAAGTCATTCTTATTTCTCCTGTTTATATTTGTTTAGTTTGTTATCTTTAATTTTATCTCTCTTTATATAAAGTCAATTATTGGGTTCAAGTAGTAGACTTAAAAATAAAAATAAGGCAATTCACCCTCCCTTGCATGTTCAATAGGTATTAGAGCAAGTTCTTACGAGTATTTGTCTATAGTGAACTTTAACTTAGGTAGAAGTCATTAAGGAGTTCATTACATCCTATGTCTAATAATATTTGTCCACTATTGATTTTGCACACATTTGAAGTATTTATAAGTAGAAGGGTAATTTTAATATATTAACCTTTGATTATAATAAATACAATATCTTGAAAAAGTAATAGATGAATGACTATAATTAATGGCAAGCGTAAATTAGGAACCAAGTGTAAAAATATCCATTGATTTTATAAAGTGCATAAGTATTGTTGGACATCCTAAAATAATATAGTGAAAAACTATTGTTGGACAGAGAAATTAAAAGGAGTGGGAATTTAAAGTTTACTTTAAAATAGGAAACATATGGTACACGTGTGTGTATATATATATTCGTATTAGAGAATATATATATATATATATATATATATATATACAAACAAAAGTGGACCACGGAACCCTCCACGGAGCCCAACTGCATGAAACTGGTCTCCAAGGTATTGATCTCTCTAGCCATGGGTTGCCTAGACACACCCAATCAAGATAAACTGCCCATACTCACAATCTTTCAGCTTAATCTGTCTGTCACCACATTAGCCTTACTCAAATTTTATTGAATGGTTACATCATAATTTTTACGTAATTTCATCTATCTTCGTTATCTCAGGGTCAAGTCATTTTGCGTGAACACATGTTGTAGACTCTCATGACCCAGTGAACGCTTAACACTTGAATCCATAAAAATAATATCGCCAAATCTTGAGAGCAAACCCTACCAATGCCAACACCAAATCATGTGTCGGGTACTCCTCTCATGAATCTTCAATTGTCGTAAGACATAAGCTATAACATTATTGTGCAGCATCAACAGTGGACTCAAAAACTTAAATGTCAAGCATCACATAAACAATGAAATCGTATGTTCGGGCAATGTCAAAATATGTGTTGTGGTCAGAAGAATGTTGAGATTTTTGAAGCTCTCTTCACATTTGTTACTCTACTCAAAAGGTACATCCTTTTGAGTTAGCCTCGTTAAGTGCATGGAAATAGAGGAAAACTTCTTCACAAACCGGTAATAGTAGCTGGCAAGCCCCGTTAATTGTTTGTACAATGACCTTAAATCAATTTGACTATTGATGCACCCTGCAACAACTCAAATAGATAATCTATAGAGGTAACAGGTGCTTATTTCGAATAGTTACCCTATTCAACTATAGCTAGTCTATGAATATCTTCATACTACATTTTTCTTAACAAACAAGACAAGATCACCAACTAGGAAGAACTAGGACTGATAAAACCCTTATCATGGAGCTCTTGGATCTGGGTCTTAAGCGTTTTTAAATCTGTTGGAGACATATGATAAAGAGGAATCGAGCGAGTGCTAAACTCCAAGTAAATACAAAAATTTATATAAGGAGACTACCATGTAATTGGGTAGGAAAGCCAAATATGCCAGAAAAAGTCCTACCCCCGCCAATTTCCTAGCCTAGATGAAAGATATGGTCTTAATTGGATTAGATTGTTGATCCCTTCCCACTCTAACTTTTCCGTACTCGGGATCTCTGGAGTCATAGTATTAACATTAAAATTAAGCAAAACATAATAGTAGGACAACGAAGTCATGTTTAAGATTGCATCAACTCCAGTCATATCCAAAATAACCAAATCATTCCAAGTGTGAAAAATCATAATAAGGGCAGTACAAGCACAATTGAACCATGTGACTACGACGGGTTCTCCAACCAGGTTGAAACATGGATGTGGGCGTCAAACACATCACAAATCGTATCGAATCCCATGACAAACCCTAGTGACACATATAGTAAGTAGAACCAGAACCAAAAAAACATTAGTCATTCTGTCACAAACAAAAATAGTACATGTGATCACTACATCAAATGCCTCAGCCTCGGTATTTCTTTGAAAATCATAACCACTAAGCCTTGTCATCGTTACCAGCAACCTCTATACCTTGTTACACGTCTCTGAATCTGCGTTTTCGATTCCCTGACCTCCATGACCTCACTAATTTCCTCTAAGCTCACCTTGTTGACATCATGTTTCATTATTACCACTGCTCTAGCTTGTTGTTGCACGTGTTCAGTCATGGTGGGTGGGGATGATATATCCTCACGTTTCTTGGTTATCCACAATTGTAACAATTGTGGTCAAGATACAACATGTTGCCTAGTGTGAAAGAGGCTCCCTGACCATCTTAGGTACGATTCTGCTGTGGAGTCCCTATATAACCACACATAGAACTGGACCTATTGGACTTATTTGGTCGGGCTATAATTTCTGTCCTACCTGAACCTTTATATTAGAAGCCATTAAAGTCACATGTATTCTTGATATTCTTATTAAAATCCTTGACATACCCATCCTGTTGTATTCCTTCTACCTTCTTCACAAATTTCGTCACTTTGTTGAAAATTTTAAATGCAAAGGTCAGATGAACTGACAATACCTGCAGCTTGGGATTCTATCACTTGACGAACAAATGGATTTTTTCTTCCTTTGTGTCACAAAATGCATAGCATATCTGGCCTAAGCATGAAACTTAGGCTCATAAGTTTCTATAGTCATACCACTCTTCTCTAACACCATGAACTCATCCTTCTTGTGTTCCTTCGAAGTCCGCGACACATATTCTCCAAAAACAAGGAATTGAACTAAACTTAGGTGAGTGGAGTAAAGACTGACGATCAACACTCAATAAAGTCTCTTTACCATTTCCTACCCTTACCATGAAGATAAAAGGTCACAAACTCAACTCCATGTTGGTACACAATGCCTAAATTTTTAAGGCTATCTTAACAATCTAGGATAAACTCATAGGCATCCTTAATTTCAGAACCATGGAACACTGGCAATTTTAAATTCAAGAACTTGTTTAGCATCACGTGTTTAGTGCAAGTCATCACAGGGCCCAAAAGTAGATTAGAGAAGGCATCAACACCCAACACTCAATCCATCTTAGGGACTGTAGCAGCTACAAGGTGGATGACTAGAGGTTGAGCAACTTACATGGTGACAATGGATCCAGAGCTAACAAACCCACTTAGAAAAAGTCAAAATCTGCTAAATGGATCCAAAGTGAGAAGTCATGCAGTCCCAACGTATGAATAATTCCCTTTTTCAACATCATCTTCCCCCTCAATCTCATCATTCTCTTCTACCTCTTCCTGCGTACGGGAGAGGCCTCTTCGCTAGATACATTCTTATCTTGGTGTTTACCCCTAGTGAGTGCTACCTTTCCTGGACTCTTCGCCCTTCCTCTTCCTCTACCCATACCTTGAACACGTTATCTCGCTGAAGGATCCCCTATTGCTCATTAATAAGAGACACTAGCTCGTCGTTGTTATTTCGTGTGTTAACCATCTACAAACCGGATAGTGAAATAAATAATATAGAAATTCTGATCACTAGATACAAATTAGAATCAAGTTCTAGATCGAAAAGAAAACAAGATAGAGAGATTTTCCTAAAGTTGCGTAGCCTTTGGAAAAAATACAGACATCTCCATACTATTCTACAAGACTCTACTAGAATCATTTTGGTGCAATGATATCAACGAAATTAGGGCTCGGATACAAACTTTGTCAGGACCCAAACTATTGTGTTTAACACCCACACTAACCCTCCGATGGGAGAACTATTGCTGCAATCAAACTAAACAATACTAACAAAAAGACGGGCATTCAAAGATGTGGAAACAAGTTTAAATAATAAATTTCAAAGCTTAGTTCCCACAAACTCAGTAAGTTATCAAAAACAAACACAAACAAGAAGAAAATTCCCTAAAATGTGAAAGTCATTGTACCAAAATGCAAAACTATATAGTCTAAGATAAATGGGTGCAACCCCAAAACCACTAAACATTATGTAAAGAGTCTGAAAGGTCTAGGTCAGAAGGAACTGAAGTAACATCCAAGATGAATCCATGGTAGCCTGAAAGAACTAACTCACCCTTGAATTCGACAAGTCAATGATCTCCTAGCTGGGCTCTCTCAACAGCCGCATGAAGATGCCTTGTACTCAATAAAGAAAGAGAAAGTGCAGTATCAGTACGCGAACTAACGTTTTACTAGTAAGATAACACGACTATTCCAACAAGTGTGACCTACACAAGTAACTATAACATAGTAAACCATACATACAAAGAAAGAATAAGAATTTAACAATTCATGCTCAATATATCAGTTTCTAACTATCAATCTCAAATGAAACATTAAATGATGGTTCTCTCATGGAACCCACACACAAACTTTTAGTATTTCAAAACCTGATAGTTGATCAAATAATGTGTCGAAATGTGATATCCAATAAAATATGTGTAGGGAATGTGATACGGAATCCAATTATATATCGTAACATGATACATGTTCCAATCAACCACTATCACAAAAAAATCAGCACAACATTTAATGATCTGAACACTTGTATTGTACAATAAGGTAATAAGTTCATTGCATAATACATAATCACAAATAGTCATTTCATTAGATTCATTTAATCTTTCACTATTTACTAACATGCATAAATACAATGGAGCAGCGAGTAAGCATATATAACACATACGGGAAATCAAACCATCACCTACCTCGAAACCAAGACTAAACACTAAGGAACTTAAGCTTTCCTTTTTCGGAGTCTCTCAGCTTCTTCTTGGTCCTAAAGAAGTAATTAATGCAAATGATCAATAATAGTGGCCTAGTTTATAAGGATTATATCCAAATACTAACCCGTGTCGAATTCTATGATCCTAACACTCAATTAGGGTGCTTCCACCATTATATTCAACACAAAGCCCTTCCCTGAAGGATAAATAGCAAGGATTCTAAGTTCTAAGAATTAATTTACAAATTAAGGGAGCAATTGCCTTATATTTAGCTAAAGACATAGTGAAAACATGAAGAAATAGCCCTAGATCACCCTTTTGCTCTTCAAGAATGAACTTTGCGGAAAATAACATTTTGGAACTTTTTTCGTTTTTATTTGCGACTGGCCCACCGTAGAGACCCTGCCATGGTGGCAGGTTGGACGGAGATAGATATATGGAAAATGTGTTCCATGTACCCATCTTCCAACACACCTTCAAACCCGAATCTTTTAAATTCACCCTTTCATACTAAGATGAATTACGAGAATTTAACTCACCCCAATTTGATTCGATAAAGTCGTACAAGCTCATTATCGTCTTGGTTATCCACTAAAATGATCGAATTCATAATCAAACTCCCATCCATTAATGGATTACCTATATCTCACCTAACTTAGATTACCTTACTGGCTAGGCTAGGCTTAAAATTTCCAAGGTACTACTCAGAAGTTTTCTAGCTCAAATTCCTTCCCCAACGAATTATACATAACTGTTGAAACAACTCGTTATAAGTTTCTCTTAGCAATAAGGCCCAAGTGCCCTATTAAACTAAGGTCCTACTACGCCCCCTCCCCTGCCCCCCCCCCCCCCCCGCCGAACCCTTTTATTTGTGATTTTATACACATTTTTGTATTACGTGGCCTCCAAACATATCTCACATGTCTCTATTATATGGAGATATGGAATGTGCCACAAAAATAAAAGATTTCAAGAAATAATAAGACCTTCTTTTAGTTAAGATAACTTAAAAATTTTCGGTCATAATCTTTGGGGTACTTGTGCTCTTTTGCTTTTTTCCTTATCAAGATAATAATAAAGATAGCTTACAAAAAGATAAGGTTCCTTCTGAATTTAAAATATTTTTGTTCTTAATATATTAAATTTTATTACTCCCTCGATATAAAAAAAATGTTTCTATTTTCTTTTTAGTTTGTCTAAAAAAGAATGATTATTTTCCTTTTTTGGCAACACTTTAACTTTACATTCCACGTGCCATGTTTAATACCACAAGATTAAAGGACATTTTTGTACATTTTATATAACTTTAATTTAGAACCACAAGATTAAAAAATTTCTTTTTTTTCTTAAACTCAATTTCAGATCAAATTAGGTCATCCTTATTTAAACGGGGGGAATATTATATTTATCCATATTAGTATATCAAGACACATTCTCAATAGAAATCATGTATAAGAAGTTTATGGGTGTCCGACCTAGTGTGCCTCGTAGAAGATTAATGTGCAACAAATCTAAGTTTATCAAACTGGTAATTCTGACTATTTATACTTGTATTACATCTTCTACGGCCCCATCTGTCTTAACTAACTAGTTGAATACAAGTATCAAAAAGGGATAAAGTAATTAAAGAAGGAAAATAGATGTTTTCTATTTTAATTTATTTATTTGATTTCGACTTAACTTAAAAACAATTTTTTTAATAATTTTTTAACTGTATATGTTCAAACTGTAAATATGTAATTAAAATGTTCTTTAATTTTATATAATGTAGAAAGATAAAATGTAAGAGTTGTAAATGTAAGAAAAAAAATATAACGACGTCATTGAAACAAAGAGCGTAATTATTTAATAAGATCATTTGATTTGTAATTTATTATTGTTACAGTAAAATAGAATTCTAATATACATATATTATAAATATAATATATTATAATATAAAAATTAGTGTCAAAAAAATAATGATTATTGTAATAAAATATTTTATAAAAAAGAATTATTTTATTAAATATTTTATAAATATTAACTTTATTTCGGAAGGTAAATACAGAATTTTTAAAAAAAATTACGGAATTCGATAAAGAAAAAAATGTCACGTATAGCACCTCCTAAGAAAAATAAAGTCCAATTACTCGTTATGTGATTGTATATAATACATTTATTTTTTAAAATATCGGTTCACTTATTCACAATTATGACTATGCCCTAATTTCTACAGATTGATCATATATAATTTGAATATATGGAGGAAAATGAAGTGTAATTTTCTATCACATTTAAAGGTAGTATCTTCAATTAAAGATTTTTTATAGAAATTTTTACATAAATGACATATTTTTTTTATTAATTACACTTTTAAGTTTTATTTTATTTTTAGAACAATACATGACATAATTTTAGTTTTGATAACCATTTCGTATAAGTATGTACTAAAGTTATATTAAAATTGTATATTAGGTGAAATCTTGAAAAATTGTATCAAAATTACATCTAAGCTATACTAAATGTAAGCAATCAGTGTTCTGGTAACGGAGATTATGAAAAAGAGAAGGTGATGCTCTGGAAATACGTATCGAAATTGTATTAAAATTGTAAGTAAAAACCATAGTTATGATACAATTCCAATGTGATATTATATAATATTATAAATTCAAATAGTTACTATTCCTGAATGAATATAATACATTTTTAATACGGAAAAGGGATTAAAATACTTTTAAAATATTGGAAATAGTAAAAAATTATTCTCCATCCACCTATTGGCTTCAAAATACTCTTTCCACCCATCTATTAGGTCCAAAATACCCTTGTCATCCACATTTTGGTTCAAAATTTACCACTTATTTAACGGTTTTATATTTAAACTATTAAAATATTTTTGTAAATACGTGGCGCTCAACTATTTGTTATAATTTAACTTATTATTATAATTTATAAATCAATCCACTACCCACCCATTACTAATTAAATACCTCTAAATTAATAAACCCGTCACATTATTAATGCAAGCTACTGCCAATTGAGTGTTTTTAAAAATTTGAGGCGAAAATATCTATAAAAGTAAATTATCATATATTCAAGTGGCTAAATAAAAATCACCGATAAACTTAAAAGTCTGACTATGTTCATCTCAATTATTCTTACTTCTCAATTATGTGATGTTACTTCATAGGTAACTTTTTTTCAAAATTATATATTAAAGGTTTTAAAACAAATCATAAATATTTATAAAATTATATTTTAAAAAAGTGCATGAATTAATTCAGGATTTATTACTTCTTTACCTTTAATCATAAATTTCTAATTCATTTTTGAAAGAAAGTGTCCTCATAAATAAGAGGTTCAACCTAAATTTAATTGGGCTTCGATTCGGACTCGAATAATTTTGGATGTCATCTTCAGGAATCTATAATTTCATCATGTTTTGGTAGTGTTTTTGACGATTTTGATATTATAATTGGATTATTAATTGGATGAGGTTTAGTTAGTAATATGTGGGTAGTGGTTCAAAATTATATTAATAAATTAAAATTATTACCAAAAGTTGAACGCCATGTATTTTAAAAAATATTTAAAGAGTTTAATTTTAAAACAATTAAAAAAGTGGTCAATTTTGAACCCAACGATGGATGACAAAGGTATTTTGGTGTCAATAGGTGGATGAAAAGGGTACTTTGGAGCCAATTAGTGGATGAAGAGTAATTTTGTACCATTTTTAATACTTTAAGGATATTTTAGACCCTTTTCCATTCCTAGTAATGTAAAATAATTTAAATAGTACCAGAATATTTGAAATTCACCTATAGTGCTTATAATTTATTTGTATTAAAAATATTTTAGTTTTATTTAGGTGAAGTTTTGAAAAAAAGTTGTATTAAAACTGTATTAAATAAGAACAATTGATGGTCTAGCGGTGGTGAATTAAAGAAAAAATAGGTGAAGCTCTAAAAATTTGAATTAAAGTTGTATTAAAAATGTTTTAGTTATATATCACCAGATGCATTAAGTCACACCTATAATATATAATATTGTATAATATATTGAATTTAAAACGTATTAGACTTGTTTATTTTTTCTCTTATTAACGGTACTAAAATATGTTTTCGTATTAACAATGTTTTAGTTATACATTCACCATGTGTATTGAAACACGTCAATAATATGTATTATATGTTGCATTCAATGCATTATAATTTTCTTTTTATCTTTTTTTCTCTTATAAACAATATTTAAATGTATTAGTAGTGTATTAAAACCACATTAATTATATTCACTATGTGCATGAAAAAAGCCTATAATATGTATAAGGTATTGAATTCAATATGCATTGCAAGTATAATTTTTATTTATTTACTTTATTAAGGAAAACATTATTTATATACACTTTCTTATTTACCATATTTTCTATTATTCACTACAATTATAAAATATTACAAAAATTACTTCTTTTCCCCTGAATTCTAACACGTGTGGATAAATTACTCTAACTTTGCAAATCCAAGTTTCTCCACTCATTACATCTCTCCTTTTTAACACTCATAAGCTAACCAGCCAAATCCTTCATCTAAATTTCAATTTCGAATTTCGAATTGTTTCTTTCTTTCTGTGTCTCTCCGATCAATCAATTCCAAATCACTAAATAGGAAGTTTTTTATTTCTCCATCTTACTGTTTCTTCCATTTTTCTTTTATAATTCATTAGTTTCTTGACGATCACAAATAAGCTGAAACTAAATCTAACGTATTCATCATCCACTAGCAATGGTGAATCAAAGTTGCTCTTCATCTTCTAAAGTGAAGGTGGATAATATCCTAAAAAAGAGGGGTCGAAAATTCGTTCCTGCACATTCTTGCACTGTTTTTTTTTTTTTTTACCTAAGGTTAGTTTTTTTATCCTCTTTTATTTCTTTTAATCTTGATTATGTTAGTCAATTAAAAAAAATAAACATTAAAGATTCAATTCGTGTTTTATATTGTGATGTATCAATATTTAAAATTAATTAGTCGATACACTAAATCCTAATTTTGTTCATTATTTGAGTAGTTGATTTAATTATATGCTGTTATAAAATATATAATGTATAAAATATTGTACAATGCTTAGTTGTATATTATCCTGAAAATGTCATGTGATTGATATAAACATAATGGTCAATGGTGTATCAGTCAAAACCTATATTGTTCACTGGGTATTTGATACATAATATCATGTTAAATAGTGTATCAGACAAAACATGTATTAGTCTGTGTATTAGATGCACTATATCCAATAAGTATCATATACGAAAGTCTGGTTGTTGTTGAGCATAAACAAGTGATACATCATGTATGCATTAGTATGAGCATTTTTAAATTATTATGCATATTCATTATTTTTATAATGTATCTTCTTCATTTTGAAGAGATTGTGGATAATTTATAGTTGCCTTTGCTGAGTTCCTTAGCGATGAAATTCATATTCCATCTAACGATTTCCGATTAGATAACATCTGCACACGATATGCAACCCTATGATGAAAGTTCGGTTCTAAAAAGGTCATGATGAGATAGGTTAGTGAAAATGAGGATCCACGAAAACCTAGACTCAATTCATAGCACCATCTCAAGAGGATTTGGTTAATATTGAATAGAGATTATCTATTAGTTGTTAGACATCTTTTTAGAGTGTTATGATTTTTAAGATACCATTAACTCTAGTTTAGTTTGACTTGAGCTTTCATTATATTTAGTTGTTATTTACAATATGAATTGTACTATACATTTCTTTTATATTATTTGATACAAATAGTCATAAAATTAAGTATTAGATTCAATAATTCATACACATACAAATTTGTCATCGCTCATTAGTTCGAGTTAATTGTTAAAACATTTGACACCAAATCAATTCAATGCACTCGATAACTTGATTGTTGATTCATTCGTGTATATACTTGATAACTTAGTTGTTGATTTATCCATGTTGTGACATTGGACACTTAGTTGTAGCTAGTTTTTGAATTGTTCATGTATGTAATTGATAGTATAATCCTTATTTATTGTGATACATTTATCGACACACTTCCTTTCAGCTTATATATATTAGTGCATTAGTTAGTGTTTATTAGTAACTACAATATATGTTTTTTGATACTGTGGTTTAAGTAGTTACTGCTTTTCTTTACTAAGTCTTTAGTAGGTAATATGCATATGCTTTATATCCCCATTTGTGGAGTTTGATTAGGATATTATTAGATTCAATCATGTATCTCAATGTGTAACATTCCAACCATAAACAATTAAGTTCTTCTGCATCTTATCAGGTTTCTTTATGGTATCAGAGTTACAAAAAACTCTAATGAGTAAGATCCAGTATTTTTTAAGTAGGTAACTCGGATTAGATTTATCTCCCCATTTTTGTGGATTTAGCTTAAGATACTGTTAGATTTAATGATGTATCTCAAGCTGAAACATTCATGCCATCAACAATTAAGTTCTTCTGCATCTTATCTTGTATCTTTATTGTATTAGATCCACAAAAACTCTATGAGTAAGATCCTTTATTTCTCTCACTCTTAACCTCTACAAAAGGGTGAAACTTCTTGACATGTCACCGCAAATACGAACAAGGAGTGAAATCATTAAATTTAATACGACATCCCAATTGCCTATCAAATTGTTGTGTAGAAAAAAATTTTCAACGTGGAAGAAATAATTTTCAAGGCTTATGCATGATAATGATTTATACGACCATCTCGATGGGTCTGATCCCTTCCCCTCTCGCATGATCACAACTATCACAGTACCGAGTGATTCATGTGTTCTTTGGTTTCACTAAGACCAACTTTTTCAGAATGCACTTATGACATCGGTTGATCCCACAATTGCCACAACTATTGCAACATCTATCTCAGGAAAAACTACCCAAGATGCATTGCACACAACCTATGCGATCAATTCCCAAACAAGAATTTTAAGTTTGTGTGATCGACTTAGGAAATTGACCAAATACCGCTAACCAGTCACTGAATATTGAAATATATTCGATCTATTTCTGATGAACTTTCTACTTCTACAGCCCCACATACCAACTCTGAACTTATTGTTGTGATCTTGAGTGGTTTGGGACCAAAGTTTCGTGAGATTTATGCTGCAGCTGGGCTCGTGACTTTACCATTACTTATGAAGAAATAAATGAAAAGCTATTGGATCATGAGTTGTTCCTTCACCATGAAGAGTCTAAGACAACTCCCAACCAAATTACTGGTGCAACTCCTACTTCCACTAAGTCTTGCCATCCCAACACTCGGCGCAATTGTCGCTCCAAAAATGGCACTGGCTGCCACAAAAAATCAATATATATTCGCCCACCACAAAATCATATGGTGGCATTCTTTGACAATTGTGCAAAAATCTGGTCATGTTGCAAGTGCTTGTTGATCAAAATCTCACAATCATTTTGAGGCAAAGGCCGACTATGTTTAGAATTGCAGGAATCCACAAATCCCTTGATAATTGACTTTGGCACATCTCATCATATCACTTTCGATCCTCACAACTTGCAAGCATACACTTGCTGAAGTAGGTCTCCATGGGTGATGGTAACAAAATTCCCCTAACTCCCATCGGTTCAACTCAATTACAAGCCTCAAGTAATGCTGCATCTACCATTAAAAGCAAGTTACTTTCAGTTTCTAAATTTTGTCAAGATAATCTCACTTCTGTTTAATTTTTTCCTTTTCATTTCTGAGTGAAGGACATGAACACATAGACTCCTTTGGTGTAAAGATTTAGTAGAGACGGTCTTTATGAGTGATACACCTCACCTTTCTTGCCATCACTATAAGCACTTGCTTCTTGCACCAATTCTTCCTCCAATATCACTTGGCATCTTTGATTGTGTTATCCGTACGCAAGAGTTTTAAAGTTTGTTTGAAATAAATTTTCACTTCCTTGTTCATGTGAAAAGAATTCAGTTTGTAATTCTTTTTCATCAAACAAGTCTCATGGAATCCCTTTCAACAACTTACACTATCAAGTACCAACCCATTTTCACTGATTTGTGGGCCCTTCTCCATCTTTATCAATTTACAAAAAGTTATACTACTGTATTTTTTTTGACCAGTATACCAAATACATTTGCCTTTGTACCTTGAACAAAAAAAGTTTTGTTATAGAACTTTTCCAAAACTTTCAAGTTTAAATGGAACATCATTTCAATACAAAAGTTATATAAAAGTCTTGATATATACCTAAGTTCTCAAGGTGTTGAACATCTTTTATCTCTACCATACACCCCTCAAAAAATTTCTCTTGCCGAATGTCAACATAGACATATTGTTGAAACGACAAGAACTTTACACCATGAAGCTTCTCTCCACCGACCTTTTTGTTCTTTGCGTGTCAACATGCAATTAATCTCATAAATCACTTACCTACCTCAGTTTTACAAAATCAATCACCTTCACATATGTCATTTGTTAAAATCCAAATTCCACCGAATTAAATATTATTGGGTGCTGGTATTATCCATGACTCAAACTATACTCAAAGAATAAATTATAGGCGAGATCGTTGCTTTCTGTTTATTTAGGTTTTCATTCAATTATCATTTTCAATAATGTTTCGATCAGAAATATTCCAAAATATACTTGTCTCGAGATGTCACATTTCTTGAAAGTGTTTTTTCTTTTTAGACTATTTTTTCAATGATTTCCTGCTATTTTAAAACTCTTGCCTGGGAAAACCTAGTTGAACCTACAAAAATTAGGTCTCATATATCTTCATGAATAGCTCGTACATACTTACCTCCCTCTATTATTTTACCCAATGTAAATACTATCAAGCACACACATGAGACTGTGTCTTCCGGCTGCGCTCTACCAACTTTTATGATTTGAGGTACTTATCGTACTTCTTCTTGTCCTTCGTCCCAATCACATTCTATACCCCCGTCACACACTCAACTACCAGCCACATCTGGTCAACAACCATTGAAACTTCCTAATCAATTTGTTTACTCTCGTCGGTCCAGTCAACTGGCACAAGAGAAGACATCTTCTCCAACCTTGTCTACCCCACCCTCTTCACGTTCGTCTCAACATTAACTCGTTAACACAACAAAATATCCATAAACCAAAGAAGAATTTGATTACATGGACCAAGTAACACCTCCATTCACTCGCGCCACTTTCAATCAGGCCACCAAACACATATATTAGAATATTTATATGAAAGTTGATATTGATGCAACGTGTAAAAATCAAATGCATGAATTGGTTCCACGTAATTCATAAACACTTAAATGCACCTTATCCAATACTAGGTGTGGGTTATCGTAATTTAGTATAAAACCCAACAAAAGGTTGGGTCAAACCACAAGGAGCGGTACATGTTCAATTTCAATTATGAATTGCAGACATTGTCTAATCAGTTTTAGGAATAAAATTATTGAAAACATATAGTTAATTGAAAGGGGTGACAACAAATGTCAAATTGGGGGATTAGTTTGCAATTAACACATAAAATAAATGCAAAAACAGAGGAATTCTGGAGATGTGGTGGACTAAAAGCTAATTACGCGATTTGGGTACTTGAGATTTCAGAATAACTCATTGAAATATTGTGGGTAGGCTAGACTATAAGTGTATTATTTTTCTCTCGAACAACTATTACGATTCCGGCAATTTCACTCGAACATCGACAAGTTTAACACTAAAAAACAGCCCAAAACATTAATTTATATACTCTCTCGAGCTAGATAGGTAGGAATTAGACAACATTCACTCTCTCGAGATGAACCCACACCGATCCACATACTACAATCATCAATTTATCACCTTGTATTTAGAACCCCCTCTCTCTCTCAAAAATCCGAAACAGTAAGCTAGATTTGTTTTTGCAACTACAATTTAGTAATTACTACTCAACTATCAATCAAACCCACATTAAAAAAACAAATAAATCATTAAGCAATAATACCCATAAGAACATTAAACAGAGAATTTCATGATCGCACCCCAAATATTGGGGTTTTACCTACACATAAAAAAAGGGAAAAAGAATTACGAAATACATTAGCCATGATCTAAGTTATGGTTCTCAAGTCATTACAATTGTCCAAATTGAATAAATTCAAAAAATCATCTTGGAAAGCCTCAAAATCTTTAATGGAAACTCAAAAACTAAGATAAACCTCGAATCCCAAACATGGGAATCAAAAAACACTGAAGCAATTTTTTTGTGACTTGGAGAGAAAAGGGAGATGACCCCTGAAATTTCATTTAAAATTACAATTTATATTGCCCAAAATTGGGCCTGAATGGCTATTGGGAGGGAAAAGTGGGGCCTAACCGAATAGGTTGATGATCCTTCCTTTGATCCAGTCTGTCGCCAATTTGCAATGGTCATCAGTCCTCCAGGTCATGTAACTTTGGACGATTAAAATTGCCCTTGCGGAGTCATTTGGCAATGCACTGACTGCTCATTCATGTTGCCAAGTTGGTTTTCCACCTGGGGTGTCATGTTGGAAATTGAGGCGATCTAGAAGAGCAACTTGGCGGTTCGCCGAGTGTTCTCGGCGATCAGCAACATACCTTTTCTTCACTTCTTCAGCTTGTTTTTTTTTATTTTTTTTCCCAATATTTTTCTTGGTTTGCTCCTTACCCTTAAATGTTGCAAATAAACACTAACATTAGCTTAGATCATAAATTAGGCATTTTAGGAAACTTAAACTATCAAAACAAAGCCCAAAATGAGTCAAAATCTCAGACTCATCAACAACCCCAACTTAAACTTTTTCTTGTCCTCAAGGAAAAACTCAAGATCAATCAATTCAACAAGGATGTCTACAAATAGTGCTACTTAGGATTCAATATAAATGCACACATAAGGTTCAAGCTACATATACAATGCTCAATTCTGCACTCAAAGATTCAAATTTTTACTGACCATTATAAAGTGTACCCAAGCTCACAATGCGTTCAATAAAGCTAATCAAATGCCCTCACATTAAAGATGATTTCATATGACAAAAAATTTGTCAAAAATTTTAAAGTCCCGGAATCACATACAACTGTCACACCGACAAAGATGGACACATGAATGACTCCACCCATAGGCTTATCCTTGTTTTCCATTCACAAAACAGTTGAGGTCATTCAAGATCACAAAGGTCTTTTGAAGGCTTGTAACATGGCTAGGTGTAAAGTTATAGTCATTTAGGCCTAGTAGCTTGTAACTTCATTGAGTATGCCCTAAACCTCACTTTTTCTCATTCTCTTACTCATTCAAACATGTTCATAATCGATCCCTTATTCAACTAAATATGAATCACCGGATACTCCATTTGTTTATAGTTTTCAAACACTTTATTTAACAACTTTTTCTCTTTTTCATTCTTTTTATTTACCTTCTTTTTTATATGGAGGGGTTCCAAATTTTTCAAAATAATTAATCACAGGTGGGAATCTTTATACTTCAAGACTTTCCTTGTTTTTCACCACACCCTAACCTAGGTTTTTGGCCTAAGTTGACTATTCAAACGAACCAATACTTCATGAAGATTATAGGTGATGGGTTAAAGTGGTCAAAGTCGTTCAAGTTTCTTCCAAGAAAAGGATAGGATCAAAAGGTTCCAAGCAAGGTTCACACACCTTACAAGGTTGGTCACAAAGAGGTACTTTGTCAAATTTGTTGACTCTCTAAAATTTTTGCTATCAAATTTGTTGCCTCTCTAAAAATTTTGCCTATGATAAGTTAAATTGCTCAATTCACTTACTCGATAGGATCCCAGACAAATTCTAAGTGTCATCAAGCATAATTTTCAAGACAACCTCACCTTACAAGGCATTGGTACAATTTTCAAACCAGACTCCACACTTTTTAGGTAGTGTGTAATGTTCATCACAAGAGACATAATCATCAATCTGCTAGTCATAACGAGATGCTAAAAGTTCATATATCGACTATGTAACATAGTTTGCCTCATCCTAGTCTTACATTCATTACATTCAATTAACATCATTATTCAGGTCATTGGTATTGACCACAACCGACACTCAAATTTGCATAAGAACAACTAAAATCACACATAAATGAGGTGGGAAATTTTAAAACTTGATTCAAATTTTTTATCGACCAAACAATAGGCTACAATTCAACAACCATATATATATATATATATATATATATATATATATATATATATATAAATGTATGTATGTATATATATATAATATATATATATATATTGTCAATGTCAACAGTCCCTTGCTTTTTGCACCTTCACTTTATACTCTATTGAGTCATCATAGATCATTCGAACACAATTTTTCTGGCATCACAAGATAGTGATAAGATATGCATACATTTTATTTCTTTTCAAATCCTACTTTATGCATTTTCACTGAATATATTGTTGCTGGTAATCCCTCCACCCTACCATCACCACGAGGAAATGATCTCTGTTGTCTATAATATACCTAGAATTTCACTGGAAAAAAACTACATTTTGTTTATAGATATATCGTGTAATTTACATATATCGTATGCCATTTTATAATTAAATAACATTTGTAATGAATAATACAAAACAAAATCTTCTAAAAGCCTGTGAATTTTTTTTTGTAAGTGAGATTATATGTTTAAGCAAGAACTATCATGCTTATATTTTTCTTAATCAGGCGAGATTATTGTTAAACTCAGGTGATTATTAAGTTATTATTAATCTATGAGAGATAACTTGTTTTGGTGATGATAGTGATAATTAATTGTTTCCGTTTCCGTGAATTGAATCTCTTACTTCACATACTTGATTTTTAGGATGGTCATGGGGTTTTCAAGTATAATTTGAGGGAAAAAATTGCAAATAGTGTTCGTCCATACAATTTGTCATTATTTAATTTGTCAAATAACTCAAATTCTCAGATACGAGAAAAAGCTAGTACTTGACTCAAATCTCATTATTTGGTAGTTCTTAAAAAAATTTAAATTCTACACCAAACATTTATATTTTACAAAAACATCCTCTATAGTATTTTTTGTAATATATTACACAATTTTTTACATGAACGATAATTGATGGGATGATAAACAATTAATTTAGGGTAACAAAATCACTTGTTTCATCTACATCATCATATATGAAATTATGCTCAAGACTCACTCCGGACTACCACATTACTCCATTGTCATGGTCACTACTTCTTATTTGTTGCAATGAAGATTCAATAAATTTGTTGCAAAAGTAATGAGAGTTTTTAAAACATATAAGTATAAATCATATTTCTTTAAAAAGTGAAATATGTTTTTCAAATATTATGACCAAACACATGATGGGATTTCATTCAAATTCCAACGCAAATAATATTCACAAAAAATATTTGAATATATATGGTCAAATGGTAGGTTAATTTCAACTTGAAGTGGCTATCGATATACGAGAGATAACTTTTTCTTATTATTAGAATTTTGTTAATTAGAACATATAAGCTTTACTTACCATTTTCCTCTTCCTCTATATGCATTCTTTTTTTTGTTCGAGACAATAAGCCATGAGCTCTCGCTCTCTTAATCCGTCTTAAATGTGAATTGAATAGACCGAAGTCTTTCTTATCTCGACTCTATTATTTCAATCCTCACGATAATAATGAACCGTTCACTCGAATCTAGATATTTTCTCTTTAAAAATTTAGAAGAGTATACTTTGTATGTTAATGTGGTTAATTAATTAAAAATATGATGAAAGAAGACAGAAAGGGGCCAAGAAAGTCACATAAGTATAGGGGACAAGAGAAGATATATATATATATATATATATATATATATATATATATATATATATATATCAAAATGAATATTCACAAAACAGCCCCCAAAGAGGTACGTGTGAAAATACCTCACCCCTCAAAAGCAATACACAGTCATCCTCAAATGCAAAAAAAATAAAAACAATCTAAACTGTAATCGAGAAAGAGGTAAGAAAACCATCCTGCTAGGCTAGGCCTTGGGCAAAATGTTCATATCAATCACTCCCACTAGAGCATCATCCGGTATCTTAGGATCATTGGCTCCTTTGTAGTCCACAATAAATGTGCCCTGAAGAGAGGCCAACCTAGCAATCTAAAAAATGGCACCCTACAAGTAAAACAAATCATTGTAGACTCTCCTCACAAACACCTAGCTTCTCTTCATCTGTATCAATCTCGGACTCATTAGCAACATCATCAGCTCTGACCTCAACTCCAGTGGTAGCCGGAGGCACTTTTGAAAAAGCTAGAATATCTGTGCTCGAGCCATCTGAGATCTCCACCATCCCAAATGATAAAATAAAATCTCTCCTAAACCTAGTAATTTCGGCATTCAAGGCCATCACCTCATCTGAAGCACCTCGTGTCTGCTCATAAGTTGCGATCTAACAGTAAAGGAATCTAGTGCCAACTTGTGATCACTCATCTCTGCTGTAAGTGGGGCCAAGGTAGCAACTATCGACCTTTATATCATTCCAACAATAAAGTCCTCTACCTTGAAAGCAGCACATCAATCAATTGGGCTAAATGGCCCATCTTGTAAAGCACTACCAGAGTGATAAGGGGTCTGGAGGATGTTTTGTTGCCTTTGCTCTGGATAAAGTTGCATCCTCATTGATGGTTATTCCTTGTGACTGTTTCAGGCTGACATGTCTCTACCAAAGACTTTAGGTCTATCCAACACTACACTATTTTCGGCCTATAGCAACACCACGTAAGTGTAGCCTAAACTAGCAAAAAGTGTGGCCTTTGAGAAAAGGCTACACTTTTGGACATTCAGCAACACTTTTTAGGGGCTGCCAAAAAGAAGCGTAACCTTTGACATTAGGCAACACTTTTTAAATGTTGCCATCTTTGGCAACACTTATAAAGCGTAGCCAAATAGGTATAAGGGCATGCTTTGAAGACGTGCATTAGCAACACCTATTTTTTGTTAGACTACACTTAAAAGTGTTGCTTTTTCAGATTTATTGGGCACACTTAAAAAGTGTTGCCTTTTATTGGTCATCTATTGCAACATTTATAAAGTGTAACTTTATATCTCATCTATTGCAATACTTATAAGGTGGTACTTTATATGTCAGCTATAGCAACACTTAAAAATTGTTACTTTATATCTCATCTATAGCAACACTTATAAAGTGTTGATTTTATATCTCATCTAGAGCAACACTTACAAAGTGTAAATTTATATCTACCTAAAGCAACACTTACAAAGTGTAGCTTAAACATTTATAAGCCTACATGTAGCACAAATATATATAATATATTTACATACATACAAGTGACCTAAAACACAAAATGAACTAATTAATCATTAAATTGAAGCTAAATATTTCAAATAAACTTCGAGAAATATTTCTTGTACAACCAAAACATAGAAAGTGATTGCTTAAAGATCTCTAATATCAACAAGTTCCAAAAACCCAAAAGTGTCATTCAAATGTATTTGACAACAATACAAAAATTTCTTCATCTTTTGCCACAATGGATCGAGTTTACTTCTGGCCATATTCAAATTCAATTACCTGCATTTTCCTGCACATTTAAAATAAAATTATAAGTTTGTGAATTAATTGTGGAAGTGCATAATCAGAGAGAATTCACTGTAAGACAACCAATCCAAATCTAAATACAATTTCAATGTAAAAATTACACATTATAAGGACTACAACATTTGTGCAGTCTTCTGTTGTTGGCTCTCGAAAATTAAACTTCAAAAGTTTTATTTGTGCAGTCTTCTATTGTAAACTTCAATGTAAAAATTACACACAAGTAGTTCAAACAAACCAGTGATGACCACTGGAAACAAGGTTCATAACATAGTTTAGAAGTGTCCACAAAAATCAATACATAACAACATGACATGATATTTTCAAAGAACTGCAGCATAGTGCAGCTGCTGAAGGAAGATGGGGAAGTCTGACTAAGTGTGGGGTTACGGAGACCACGACGGCACGTCCTGCTGGTTCATCATGAAGTTCAGAGAAGTAATTCCAGTACCCATATTCCAAGAGTTTAACTAAGTGTGGGGTTACGGAGTCAACGACGGTCCGTCGTAATTTTGACGGTCCGTTCTGCAGGTTTGTAATGAAGTTCAGAGAAGTAATCCCAGTACCCATATTCCAAGAGTTTAACTAAGTGTGAGGTTACGGAGTCCACGACGGTCCGTCGTGACTGTGACGTTCTGTCCGGCAGGATCGTCATGAAGTTCAGAGAAGTAATCCCAGTACCTATATTCCAAGAGTTTAAAGTGTTTTGGAACGGAGACCCTAGACATTTTAATCATAGGCTACAGAACATTAATGTGTTAGCCACAGACTCCTCAATTGCACAATACTAAAAGAACAGTTATTCAACTAACTATTCGAATGCTTAAACCAAAAACAAAAACATTCTTAATAGTTATAAATTGGTGGACTAAACTTAGACAAGTAAAAATAAGTTTTGAATTTCATTACCAAGAACACCAACTAAACTAGAAGAAAAACAATATTGAAACTATTAACAGAGAATTTGAAATACAAAATACCTTTTGAAGAACCGAATCTTGAGCTGACCCCGAAGAAAATGGAAGATTTGTGCCTCTTACAGCTTGTGCACTACTTGCATCAATAGGTGATGCAAGGTTAGATCCAACACACCCTGGTATATCTTGAAAAATCAATCTAGGGTTGTTTTGCAGCAATTGAGTGAATAAATGTCGCATTTCTTCTCTCAATTCTTCCTTTAGAGATGTGATTTCATCGGCATGCTTTTCTTTTAGATTGTTAATTTCCTCATCTTTCTTCAAAGAACTTGTTGTCACTGATCTACCATAACACCTAACTCGACCAGGCTGCTCCTTTCCAAATGCATCATCAGCTGTTTCCCCAGAATTTTGGCGATTTTGAAGTTCAGCCAATTGAATAAAATTGACATCCATTGTGAATTGTAAGTACTATTTCATTTCCAATCCTATGATAGCGATCAAGCATTAAAACATTATAAAACTTTTCATAAAAAATAATTAAACAATGTCGACAAATAATTGATGTCTCCTCGAACTTGCACAAGAAGAAGAAGAAGAAGAAGGCATACGTAATTAAAATTTAATGTAGTCAAACTCCCCACAATATAAATGTTAAGTCTGAATAAAGTTCACAAATAATCCTCTTTGAAAAACTTACAATTGCAATTTGGGTATCAGCCTGGATTTCCTTTCCCGTCTTGGTACGAGTTGCAATAAATATTTCAGGCTTTGATGGTTCTTCGTTGTTGTCTTTGGCTGCACGCTACAGATTATATCAAAAGAAATTTTAAAAAATCATTAAGTTGTTATAAAGTACAAAAAAATGAGAATCAAATTTTGTATGAAATGTCAGCTAAGTATTACCAATGCCACGCGTACTCTAGCAAAATTAATAGGTCCCATTCGATGCCTCCACTTTTGTTTTTTCCTGTTTTGAGAATTCATCTCGCATATAGCCTATTGTTAAAAACAAAGAGATAATTGAATTGATATGTATAAAAAGAATAGATATGACACATAATTAGTTGATGAGTGGAAATGCACCATTTTAACCTTACTTGAACAATTGGGTGTTTCCAATACTCGATCAACTGGCGGAATTGATTATGTGGAATGCCATCAGGACATTTTGCTAGCATATCCTCAAGGGTACTGTTTTTATCCAAAAAATTCTTTTTAATTTTTCGCTTGTGTCGCCTCCAAGCATCACGAAGACCAGTCATCACCCACTTCTTTCCTTCTACTGGAAGTAGAAATTTGGACTATGCAAAATAAAATATATTTAGTTTCAGTAAGTAACAAAAAAATATGAATTCTCAAGAGTGGTTGTTTTTACATTGACGTATTCCCACATGCGCTTTTTAGTATCATTTGGCACCACATGCCAACTAGTGTACATCAAGCTGATGAATCTAGGATTCCTTGCAATTGTTCATATAAAGTTGCTTAATTGTGACACTATCTTATTAGTTGGTCCCACCGCTTGTCCTTTATCAAATGTCCCCTCCTTTCTTTCTCCCAAATTTCTTGCATGAATATCCTTACATGTTGTATGTCCTCGAACATTTTTTGGCTTCGACATTTGTAGATTGATGTAACATACATGAAATAAGATATTTCTATTATAATGAGTTCTAAATCTTACAAGGTTTCAAACATACCTTTTGTACTACAATCAATGTCAATTTCCTCTTCTTGTTCCACACGATCATCCAATCCTTTGTTATGTTCATTAATAATAGGAGTGTGCATAAATTCGACATCACTTGTTGTGTTGTTGTCACGTTTTGTTTCATCATCTTTGTGTATCCCTTGATCTTTTAGAAACTGATCAAGAGTACTAGCTGGTATGACCGTCTTCCTCTTTACCTGTTTGCAATTCGGTAGATCAAGAATATCATGTCGTGCCTCTCCATTACCTAGTGTTGTTCCAGTCGCATGTGCTGAAGCAGTAACATCTTTATTGAATGACGTATGGAACCTAGAATTATTCATAGGAAGTTTAGTTCCATTATCTTGAATGGAATCTTCAAATTGAAATAACCTCTTTTTAGTTTGTCCTTTCCTTGCAATCATGCGTGACGTTCGAAGCTCTTCCCTTGAAGACGATTGAATGACTGATTTGTGCCCAAGCAATTTACTCTTTCCTTGCTGTGGAATGAAATCCTCAAAATTCTTTCTTTTATGTTATATTGGTGCCTGCTCTTTCTTAGCTTTATCATTGCGTTCATTTGCAAGTTGTTCTCTCTTAATCTTGAATTTGTTGGCAAATTCAGCACTTGATCGGTATTGCATATCAACATCCAGATTCTTCAAAGGACTTTGAGCTTTGTTTGGATTCAAACCCTTTTTCTTTAGCATTGTTGATTGATTCATTGTTTTTGCTTTGTTTAAATCTCTTCAATTTGTTTCCCAATAGTAAGTAAACCTACCAAATAATAAGCTTGTTTATGTGAAAGAAGTAGCAGGACGGATTCAAAATGGAAGAACTACATGAACAAACAGAAAAAATTGATAACATATGAAACAAGAGGCTGTTGGCTGCATCCACATTTAAAAACTGGAGAGCTTCTTATTACTTAGATTAATAAAAGGTAAAGATTTGTACCTTTCTCGGAGCGACAAACTCAGGACAACGACCAAACCAGAAGCAACTTCAAACTACAGAGTTGAGTGCCTCTAATGCCAACTGCCTGATAATAAAATGAAACCAGAAAGTATATAAATAACAAACAACTAAATCAAGCAAAAATAAGCTAGAAGTATAGGTTCCTCAATAAAATAATAATCAGATAAAAAGGCAACATATTACATTCCACAAATTAGATATATTAATGTATTTTACAAAAAAAAACTATTATATTACAAAAACAGTGAGTGAGCACTATATGATCATCACAACAATAATGAAACTCATGGTGTGTCTTATTCAGACTCTTCTTCAGACTCGACTTCATCATCAGACTCATCTTCATACTCATTTTCAGACTCGTCTTTAAACGCATCTGAAAACTCATCTTCATACTCATTTTCAGACTCATCTTCGAACTCATCTTCAAACTCCACTTCATACTCGACTTCAAGTTGTTGATTGACAAATTCCTCCACAGGCACATCAATGATTGTTTTTGGTAAATCAGTCCTTGTTAAGAGTACTTCACCATTATCTTTTTGTATAGATGGACTCTTCGAATGTTCAGATGGCTCATTTTCATAACTTTGTGGGAGATTAGATTCAACTTCATCACCCATGTTAAACAAGTCTCTTGGAACAGTCTTCATAACATAATGTTTATCTTGATCATATGGATCTTGCACATAGAAGCATTGGTGTACTTGAGATGCAAGCACAAAAGGCTCTTCCTGAGAGCATCTCTTGTTAAAGTAGACATAAGTAAGGCCATAGACATCTTTTTAAACCTCATACCAATCACACTTAAATAAAACAACCTTAAAATGGCTGTAATAGTTTAATTCAACAATATCAACAATTCTACCATAATAAGTCAAATCTGCAGCAATCAGATTTTTATCCTTTGAGCTTGCAAAGGTTGTAGTTGAGGCAATTAGTGTAACACTACTATTTTGTGTTTTATGCCTTGCATCACGCTGCCTAACATGGAATCTATATCCATTTATAAGATACCCAGAATATCTTTTTGCAACAGAATTTGGTCCTCTAGACAATTGTTTTATAAAATCAGGCACATCCTCTTGCAAAGCACGAGTTTCAAACCATTGAGAGAAGTTTTGACAATGATTATTGGCATTGCTCTATTTAGATCTTCGTGACTGATTATTAACCTCTTGCTCATGCTCTCTACAAATTTTTTACTATATTTGTTAAAATAATAAATTAAATAAGATAAAAATTAATTATACAAAAGGAATGGTATATTCAAATTAAGGTACCTAATATATTCTTGAACATCGTCACAATTTCCCAATAAGTATGCATATGCCTGGCTTAGTGACTTGTCATCTAAAATGATTGGATCAGTTTTCTTTTCTCCTAAAGGAACTCCTTTGTTAGAAAACAAACTCACAGGTTCTGCGTCACTTGGGTCACATTCATCATTGTTTCGCGCTCTCCTATTAAATCTTGTATGCACACCCCGATGCAGATATTTTGAGAATAAATTCATGCAATCTATTCCCACTCGTGTCTCTGCTATGCAACCTTCTGGAAAACGCCTATTGCGAATGTATGATTTGAATGTACCCATTTCTCTTTCAGTGGAATACATCCATCGATTTTGCACTGGTCCGCCTAATCTCACTTCATTCACCAAATGAATAGGCAAATGAATCATGATATCAAAAAATGAAGGAGGAAAAATTCGCTCCAACTGATTTACTGTTTCTATGATCTCTACTTCTAAGCAATCAAGTTCCTCCAATGTGATTACTTTTTGGCACAAACGATGGAAGACGGAACTTAGACGAATCAAAGGAATAGCCACATGATCAGGAAGAATGCTTTTAATTGGTATTGGAAGCAAGTAATGTAACATGAAATGAGCATCATGGGTTTTATAATTAGACACCTTTCTTTCATCCAAGTGCACATATCTAGACATATTGGAGGAACTACCATCAGGTAGCTTGACTGTCTTTAAAACTCCACAAAATATGGATTTCTCCATTTGCCATTGAGAAGCACGCCTTTGTAAACTTTGTTCTCTTACTATATTCTGTATCTTGTGGATGTAGGTTCTTCCTTATTCCCATATCTTTCAAATCATACCGTGCTTTTGCATGATCCTTTGTTTTTCATGAAATATACAATAGAGTTCCAAGTATGCTATCAACTATGTTTTTATCTATGTGCATTACGTCAAGGTCGTGACGTAACAAGTTGTGCTGCCAGTAAGGTAATTCAAAAAAAAATTGACCTTTTTTTCCATGGGCCATCATTTGATCTCTTTTTATTCTTCCCAAACACATTTTTTAAATCACGTAAGCTATTACGAACATCAATTCCCTTTAAAGGAGCTGGAGGAGGCCTAAATTTCAGTTTTTCCATTGAATGATCTTTTGTTTGATCTCCATGGATATCCATCGGTAGAAAAACACGATGATCCATATAGCACATTTTCCGACTATGTTTAAGATAGCGAGAATTAGTGCCATAGTTACAACAAGGGCAAGCAAACTTTCCTTTTGTACTCCAACTAGATGACATAGCATATGTAGGAAAATCACTTATTGTCCACATAAGAGCTGCCCGCATTTGAAAAGTTTCATTTCTGGAAGCATCATATGTTTCAACCCCAGAATCCCATAATAATTTTAACTCGTCTATCAATGGTTGTAAGTAAATATCAATATCATTTCCAGGTGATCGCGGTCCAGGTGTAAGGAAAGAAAGTATGGAATATTCAGATTTCATGCACATCCAAGGCGGCAGATTATAAATCATCAACATAACTGGCCATGTGCTATGCGATATACTCATGGTTCGAAATTGATTGAATCCATCACTTGACAAGCCAAGTCCCACATTGCGACAATCTTGTGCGAAATCGGGATGCAACCTATCAAAGTCTTTCCATGCTAGACCATCAGCGGGATGACTTAAATTTCCATCTTTAGAACGTTCCTCTTCATGCCACCTCAAAGAATCTGCCGTCTTTGAGCACATAAATAGCCTTTTGAGTCTAGGAATTAATGGAAAGTGTCTCAAAGTCTTTGCAGAAACTTGATGTTGTTTTTTTGAAGTCTCAAGCTCACTATCAACTTTAGGAGCTTGAATATATCGTGAAGCTCCACAAGTATGACAAAATTTGTCATCCTTATGATCATTCCTGAAATACATGCAATCATTTGGACATGCATCAATTTTATCATAATCCAGACCAACATTCTTAACCATAGACTTGGTTTTATTGTAAGACTGAGGAATGTTCAACTCGGGCATCGCCTCTTTTAATAACTCTAGAAGAGAAGTGAATGATTCATTGCTCCATCCATGAAAACACTTCAACAAATAAAAGAGAAGTGTGAATGATAATTTAGAGAAACCTATACAACCAGAATATAATTCTTGGTTTGCCTCTTCAAGTAAGCTATAGAATTTCTTGGCATCTTTATTTGGACCATTATAAACTCCTCCAGCCTGTGAAACATCTCTAAATTGATCATTCAACAACCCATCAATATCATCACACGAGTAATCCATATCATCATAAACATTCAACTTGATATCCCATTCGTCGTGATTGATCCATCTAGTATAGCCTTTAACGAATCCATGGCATATTAGATGATCATACACTACATTCCTTCGGTTCCAAAGAATACTACAACATTTTGCACATGGACACTGAATTTTCTCTCCATGAGGATCTCCATAAGAGTAAGCAAAATCTAGAAATGATTCAATGCGATCAATATACTCTTTGCTATACCTTGCTAAAATCATCCAATCCTTGGATGGGATATGTGAACTCCTAGAAGAACATATCAATATTTAGTCTTTCAGCAATAATCATTAACCAGTTAACAAATAAGTTTTAAAAGTCACGAGTAATCTATCAGAATCATGTGTTATGAGATGATAAAAGTTTCTTACCTAGTCATGAGGCTTTCGCTCTGTCAAATCAAACCTTTAATCCTACACAAATGTTTTTCAATGTTGATATTACCATAAATGAAAAAATAAGTATAGTTAATAGGATATACATAAATCTGTCCATAGATAAATACGGAGATTTTGAGCGAAGAAATGCAGAAGAGATCACCTACGGAGCTTGTGACGGTCCATAGGTGGCAGCGTGGTGCAGTTGCTGAAGGAAGATGGGGAAGTCAGACTAAGTGTGGGGTTACGGAGCTTGTGACGGTCCGTGGTGCTAGTGACGGTCTGTAGGTGGCAGCGTAGTGCAGCTGCTGAAGAATGATGGGGAAGTCTGACTCAGACTAAGTGCGGGGTTACGGAGACCACGACGGTTCGTCCTGCAGGTTCCTCATGAAGTTCAGAGAAGTAATCCCAGTACCCATATTCCAAGAGTTTATGTGTTTTGGAATGAAGACCCTCGACGGACCGTCATGCTTGTGACGGTCCGTAGGTGGTAGCGTAGTGCAGCTGCTGAAGGAAGATGGGTAAGTCTAAGTTTGGGGTTACGGAGTCCACGACGGTCTGTCGAGTCTATGACGGTCTGTCCTGCTGGTTCGTCATGAAGTTCAGAGAAGTAATCCCAGTACCCACCCTTTCTGTGAGTGCAATCAATTGGAATTGTTGAAAAGTGAATCAAGATCATAGATCCCCTGTTACCACCCCGAGGCAACCTAAGAGGGAACGAATGGTTCTAGCAAAGTCAACCCAGGAGAGAACTCTTACGGATTTTGTATAATAGGAATCAAAGAAAATCTAGTATATGCAGAAACACAAAGCATAGGCAACACGACAAATATTGAAGCTGAAATCACAGCAATTTGGAAAGCACTAAGTTTTTGCAAGAGGTGTGGGATCACAAATGCCATTTTAGATACTGACTCGCTAAGTCTCAAGAACATGATTCAATGAGAGTGGAGGTTAACTTGGAGTTTAGTTGATAAGATAGAGGAGATGCATATGATTATGGGAAAAATTCAAATCCAGATAGTGCATATATTTAGAGAAGTTAATCAATTAGCTAATTGCATCACAATTATATCTATTAACCAAGAAAACAGGCAGCAGTATCACAGATTTCAAGATCTACGTAGTAGTGCAAGAAAGATCTTAAACATGGACAAGCAACAGTACCAACAATCAGAATAAGAACAAAGAAAATCTTAACCATCTGCAGAAATTAACATGAAAAGCAAAGGAAGAACTACAGAGTCACCTATTTACGAAATCATTTATGGCCAAGCAGGGGAAAAGAAAAGAGCAGCAACAAACCGAAAACAAAAAAAGAGAAAAAATACATTCATAAGCTGATTCTGCCAATGCTGTGAAAATAAGTCGATGTTTAGTAACAAAAGGAAGTTAGCATCTGAGATTTTAAGCAAACAATACAGACGATTCCAACTAACTTTCATTTTATTGACGAATTGATATGCAAAAGAAGCAAACAATACAAATGACTCAAAATATAAAACAAGGACTACAACTAAGGAAACTTGTACAAAATAAATGAAAACTAGAGGAAATTTAATCACCTAAATGAGTTATCATTATTTGGGAAATACCAAAAGAAAGGAACTGACTTCTCACTTGACCCGAGGTATTAAAATTAGTGATTCACAAAATTACGAAGGCAAATAAATGAAGATGCAAATTCAAAAATAGCATGCTCAACCACGGTCCGAACAAGGATAATAATCTCACAAAACTAAACGTGAACTTTAAACTGAAATTATCTTAATATTGGCATTAGCGACAGATACACTGAAAACCACAAAAAAAAGATAGAGAATGTCATCTTTAAGTTGATTAAACACGGACTTAAAGAGAAGAACATTTGAAGTAAATAGGCAGACAAGTCATGCTAGTAAGAGGGTCGCTTTTGTGCTTATGGCCAAAACTACTGAATTAGCTAGGCCTAACGAAAAAGTCCATGCAAATGTAGTCATCAAATACAATGAAATGATTCTAACAACTTCATACTACGAGGTTATCCCAAAACATTTCGGAATACCAAAGTTACTATCTATACTTGAAAATGCACTAGAGAAACAACAAAATGACTTCTTAACTCTTCAAGAAATACAGTCAAAAACAAAAAAATTGTTCCAACAAACAGAGACAAGACAAAATTATTGTGATTAACAAATGAACAAACAAAGATTAAGACGAGCACAGTAAAAAAATTAGCGACCATAGATTAAAACAAAAATTATAGTAAGAAAGATCTTAAACATGGACAAGAAACATTACCAGCAATCAGAATAAGAACAAGGAAAATCTTAAGCATCTGCAGAAATTAACATGAAAAGCAAAGGAAAATCTAAACGTTTACGAGCTACACTCCAATAATCAATTGAGTTTCGGAAAAATCAAATAAGTTTCGGAAAACAGAATTGTTCTTACTCTTAAAGATATCGTTCTTACTCTTCAAGGAATCGTTCAACTCTTCAGCTCAGTTCATCGAATCTTTAGCTTGTAATAGAAAAGAGAACTACTGCTTCAGCTATCTTCACCTCTCTTCACTAAGAACCTTTACTTCTTCAGCTTGTATCGGAACCTTTAGTTCTTCAGCCAATTCTTCTGTTGAAAAGAGAAACGTGAATAGGAAATCTAAAAGAGGAAAGTGAAGTCAAAATGTTTTCTTAATGTTTAATGTTTTTGGCTGAAAGAGGAAAGCGCTGAAAGAGGAAAGCTGAAAATGTTAATGGATATTATTATTATATTGGATAAAAATGGGAGGGTGTGTTAAAAATATTGGAGGGAATATGAAATTTTAGTGAAAAATTTTAAGGCAACAATTATAAAGTGTTGTTTTTTTAATTATAAAAATAGGACATTTTAGAAGTGTGGTCATATATGTAAATAGGTGTTGCTAATTATATCATACTTTAACAACTCTTATAAAGTGTATCTTATATTATTAAAGAGTACACTTTTGAAGTGTTGCCAAAATTATTGTAGCTAAAAGTGAAATTTTTTGGTTAAGCTTTAAAAGCGTTCCCAAAACTACTTTAGGCAACACTTTACAACACTTCCCAAAACGCTTTACGGCCACACTTATTCTGGACTACACTTGTAAAGTGTTGCCTAAAGTAGTTTTGGGAACGCTTTTAAAGCGTAGCCAAAAAATTTCACTTTTAGCTACAATAATTTTGGCAACACTTCAAAAGTGTACTCTTTAATAATATAAGATACACTTTATAAGAGTTGTTAAAGTATGATATAATTGGCAACACCTATTTACATATATGACCACACTTCTAAAATGTCCTATTTTTATAATTAAAAAAACAACACTTTATAATTGTTGCCTTAAAATTTTTCACTAAAATTTCATATTCCCTCCAATATTTTTAACACACCCTCCCATTTTTATCCAATATAATAATAATATCCATTAACATTTTTAGCTTTCCTCTTTCAGCGCTTTCCTCTTTCAGCCAAAAACATTAAACATTAAGAAAACATTTTGACTTCACTTTCCTCTTTCAGCTTTCCTATTCACGTTTCTCTTTTCAGCAGAAGAATTGGCTGAAGAACTAAAGGTTCCGATACAAGCTGAAGAAGTAAAGGTTCTTAGTGAAGAGAGGTGAAGATAGCTGAAGAAGTAGTTCTCTTTTCTATTACAAGCTAAAGATTCGATGAACTGAGCTGAAGAGTTGAACGATTCCTTGAAGAGTAAGAACGATTTCTTTAAGAGTAAGAACAATTCTGTTTTCCGAAACTTATTTGATTTTTCCGAAACTCAATTGATTATTGGAGTGTAGCTCGTAAACGTTTAGATTTTCCTTTGCTTTTCATGTTAATTTCTGCAGATGCTTAAGATTTTCCTTGTTCTTATTCTGATTGCTGGTAATGTTGCTTGTCCATGTTTAAGATCTTTCTTACTATAATGTTTGTTTTAATCTATGGTCGCTAATTTTTTTACTGTGCTCGTCTTAATCTTTGTTTGTTCATTTGTTAATCACAATAATTTTGTCTTGTCTCTGTTTGTTGGAACAATTTTTTTGTTTTTGACTGTATGTCTTGAAGAGTGAAGAAGTCATTTTGTTGTTTCTCTAGTGCATTTTCTAGTATAGATAGTAACTTTGGTATTCCGAAATGTTTTGGGATAACCTCGTAGTATGAAGTTGTTAGAATCATTTCATAGTATTTGATGACTACATTTGCATGGACCTTTTCGTTTGGCCTAGCTAATTCAGTAGTTTTGGCCATAAGCACAAAAGCGACCCTCTTACTAGCATGAGTTGTCTGCCTATTTACTTCAAATGTTCTTTTCTTTAAGTCCGTGTTTAATCAACTTAAAGATGACATTCTCTATCTTTTTTTTTGTGGTTTTTAGTGTATCTGTCGCTAATGCCAATATTAAGATAATTTCAGTTTAAAGTTCACGTTTAGTTTTGTGAGATTATTATCCTTGTTCGGACCGTGGTTGAGCATGCTATTTTTGAATTTGCATCTTCATTTATTTGCCCTCGTAATTTTGTGAATCACTAATTTTAATACCTCGGGTCAAGTGAGAAGTCAGTTCCTTTCTTTTGGTATTTCCCAAATAATGATAACTCATTTAGGTGATTAAATTTCCTCTAGTTTTCATTTATTTTGTACAAGTTTCCTTAGTTGTAGTCCTTGTTTTATATTTTGAGTCATTTGTATTGTTTGCTTCTTTTGCATATCAATTCGTCAATAAAATGAAAGTTAGTTGGAATCGTCTGTATTGTTTGCTTAAAATCTCAGATGCTAACTTCCTTTTGTTACTAAACATCGACTTATTTTCACAGCATTGGCAGAATCAGCTTATGAATGTATTTTTTCTCTTAATGTGACCTTGAGAAACACTTGGAATGAAGAGATAATATAGGCTTCCACTTTATATCTTACTTAGGGGTGGTGTCTTAGGTTAAATTTTGATAGATACCTCAAATGATGAAATGATCTCCTTAATGTATATGTTCATGTATTGTACATTTGTACTAGTTTAAGCATGATTAATTGAGGGGAAAGTTACAATGTAAAGGTAATGGTTTAAATGTGGTATTGTTACTTGTATTTTTGTTCTTACCTATATTATGCCTTTATTGTTCAAATGTTCATAAAGTTTTACAAAATTGTATAAAAACATGACTTTTAGCAAAATGTCCCTTTTATCATGTTTTTGTATGGTCATCATACTTAGTGATTAATGTGGCAACATCATCTTCTTCATGTTTTATTACAAGTGTAGCTTAAGGATGCTAGTGGATTTTCTAGTTCAAGGATTGGATCTATATTCACTAAAACAGGATATGTCCTCATTGATTTGAGGATAAAGAACTCTTATGTTTCCTTTTGATATAATAGACTCTTAGTAGTTTCCTTTCTATTGTAAATGGTTGTATCCCTATGAAGTTGATATGGTGTATAAGATAGTTATATTGAGACTTAGTATTCCTTCATTTTAAAGAAGAGTTTTCTATTGTTGACTTTATTGAGAAAGGTTTTAAGTTATCACTATCTTAATTGCGTATGTGATCAATGAATTATAAGAGGCTTGTACAAGAACCCTTCGGGGTCAAGTACATCGTGTTGCAACCTAGGGGGGGTCGCTCGGGTCGTGAAAAATTTGGTATCAAATCAAAAGGTTTTGGTACTAGTTTTTAGGATCAAAGTCTTATAAGCCCTGTCTAGTAAAATTTTGTTCATCAGTGTGAGTCGCGACACATCTACGTTTGAGAGGCTATAGAGCGGTAGAAGATACACTTCTTTCATTATTCATGAAATTGTGCTTTAGAGTTCAGTGCTATAAGTATCCTTTACCGAATCCTTCTCTTTTGCTTATAGGATACAAATATAAGAGGAAGACCAACAAGGAGAGTGGAAGAGAAGATTTTTAATGATGAGATTTCTCCCCTAGGTCTCGAAGGTGGGCAAGATCCTCAAAGTGATCAACTTTTGGTGGTTCCCCCGGACATGACCAATCAAGAGATTAGGGCGTCTTTCCTAAATTTGGCCCATGATATCACAGCCCAAGCGAATAGGGATGTGTACCCTAAGATGAATGCTTTGGAAAGTACTATGGCGTCAAGATTTAGGAACATTATGAGGATGAATACTCTAATTTTCTTGGTTTTATAGTGGAAGAAGATCCCTATAAATTCTTGGATGGAATTTATAAGACTGTAGATTCTATGAGATATAAAACTAGAGAAAAGGCGGAATTTGCTTCTATCTTTTGAAAGATGTTTCTCAAATTTGGTTTACTCAATAGAAGGATAAATAGGTCGGTTGATGTGGTTTATATAGAATGGGATGAGCTTAAGAAGGTGTTTCTTAGTTAGTTTTTTCCCCGTGAGAAGGGGGAGGTGAAGATTGAGGAGTTTATAAACCTCGGGCAAGGTAGCATGAATGTTGAGGAGTATTCCTTGAATTTTACCCAGTTGTTTAAGTATTCACTATCCTTGATGCCTAACCCTAGAGATGATATGAAGAGTGTCGTATGGCGATGCTCCATGATGATATGAATCTATCTAGACTACTTGTTGTATATACTCAAACTAGAGATGATATTGAAGAGGGGTAGATCTAATGATAAAGGTCAACCTAGGTTCAAGATGAGTACTCCAATTCAAGATTTCTCATGCGATCCTAAGGGTAATAAATAGATAGGTGGTAGATCTAAAGTTGCTAAACCTACCTCCCATAATTGTAAAAATAAACATTTGGGAAGTGTTTAGTCAGTGATAGTTTGTTCTATGGTTGTGGAAAGAAGGATCACAAAGTAAAAGATTGTCCTACTCTTATGGATAGAAGAAGGAAGGCCAATCAAGCTTCTCTTAATGGCCCAAATCTTGATGCTTAAAAGAAGAAGACTTGTTTTTATGCTTTTCAAGCCAAGGAGGGCAAGTGGACTAGTTCGGATGAGGGTACGGTATGTAATAGTTCCTTTTTGTTGTGAGTATTTTATTGAGATTCCTTGTTGTGTGCATCATAGCTTTAGATGGTTTTTCCCTTATGTGGGGGATGGCATAATTAATAACAAGGTTACGAGGGTTCGTTACCCTTATTCTTTTCCTTCTATTCTTACTCAAGGTTCAGATCTAAAGTTTTCTTCTAGCTTGTATTATGTTTTTGAGTCGTGAGCATTAATTAGTTTTTCCATGGCTTTTTGATGTTATGCATACTTTAATTGAATTCTTGTTTAATGAGAAAAAAAGTCAGTTTTCACGAATGAGTTCCTCATGTTAGTTTCATCTAACATGATTTGCTTAAATTGATTCATGAGGTTAAGTGTTTACCATGCTTAAATTTTTACTAAAAAAGTTGCACAAATTTCTTAAAGATGTCATAGTGAGGCTAATATGACTTTAAGAAGGAAGTTCCTCCTATGAAATGAAGTGTGTAAAGTTTTGATGCATGACGAGTCTGTCGATGTAGAACCTACTTGCTTGTTGTGTTTTGAATTATTGATGTGGAGTTGATGTTTTCTCATAGCAGTATACACTTATATTGATGTTGCATGCTTGATTGTGGGCAAGTGTCATTCGAGGACAAATGTTCCCAATTGAGGGTTATTGTAATGACTCTAAAATGAAATAAGAAGAACTAGAGCCTCCTGGGTGTGTGTGATGTTGGTAAGTTGATTAAAAGATGAATTATGGCTTTGAAAGTTGAGTTTAAAGTTTTTTGAGGTCAAACGTCACTAGATTATATGGATATTGGTTGATTATGAATGTATATTGAATATCATGTGATAATATGAAGTTAGCTTTTGGATTCATTATTTATTATGTCTTATGATGGAGAAATATTATTGTATTGAGGTATTGATGTATTGGTGTGTTTGTAAGCTGGAATCTAAGGCCTTGAAGGTATATTGTGATGGATGTCTTGTTGAATTGATTATATTGATGATTGAATTGGTAATCTAAATATGTCAATTTTCTTATATATTGTGGCATCTTGAATATATGGATTGATATTGGTTCTTATTGATATTAAATTGTGATATATATATTTATGTGTCAACCACTTATGGTAGAGGTGCTTATTTGATAGCTATATGAATATGATTTCAATGAAGACAAGGTGATTATGTCTTGAAGTATATGTACCCGTGCTTTCAATGATAGAGTAATGATCTTATATGGAGTGAGAATGTTTATCCTAAATTCGTAGGCCAGTGCATCTCTTCTAGACTAATAAATATATCTTGACTTAATGTCTCAATGATCTTGAATTGGTAGACTTATTGTTGGTAGCCTCTCTATAAATGAAAAAAAAATTGTTAATTGTTCTAGGATAAACCTTATTTTGTAGACCTAAAAATGGTAGACCTTCGTGAGGAGTCTAGGTGATTAAATGAACATACACCTTGAAGCGGTAGACCTAATGGTGGTGGTCTCCTTCTTGTGTGAAATGATGTACATAGGAGCGGTAGACCTAAAACTGGTGGCTCTTCGTAAGTAAGATCAAATGAGCTATCATTTATACCTTGAAGTGGTAGACCTAATGGTGGTGGCCTCCTTCATGTGTATGTGTCTTGGATCGGTAGGCCTGATGTTTGTAGTCTTCTCAAGCACACCATTATATTTTTAATGCAAATACTCTATGGGAATTAAGTCTAAGCATCGATTGGATATGGTTATGATTATGACTCTTCCTAATGTTTAAGTGAGAGTCTAATGAGCATCTTTTGATATCCCTTGAACTATGTGCCTACATAGGATGAGTGTTAGTTCTACCCTTGGAAAGTCAAACACCTCTATTTAGTGTGGGGTTTGAAATCCATATTCCATGATTTAGCACTCATGGTCTATGTCGGTTAATACCTATTCCCATCTGTTGGGAGGTGCACTCTAGTTACTTGATAGGTACTACAACGTGTAGGTAGTACTATGGGATTCTATCTACACATGGCACGAGAAGTGTTTGAAGGTGATTGAGTTAAATCTCTAAGTCTTCATGACTAATATTGACAATCTTCTAAATGAATCTAATAATGAATGTTGACATATTGTCCCAATAATTTGATGTATATCTCCCTTATATTTATGAATTGGGTTACTTAGCATGTTATGTCACTAAAGGTCCTTGTTTAAATGTGGCCTTGAGGAACACTAAGGTGTGATATGAAGAGGTAGTATGTAATGCCACTTTATGTTTTACTTAAGAGTCACTTAGGGTAACTTTAGATAGAGGACTAAAATGTTGAAATGGTCTATTTAATGTATATGTTCATGCATTGTTTGTTGATACTAGTTGAATCATGATTACTTGAGGGGAAGGTGAAAAGGTAAAAGTAATAGTTTAAATAAGATGTTTTCACTTGTATGTTTGTTGTGACTTATATCATGTCTTTATTGTTCAAACGTTCATGATGTTTTACAAAATAGCATAAAATTATGACTTTCTCAAAATGTCCCTTTTTGCATGTTTTTGCATGGTCATCATACTTAGTGCTTAATTGTGCTAACACAATCTTTCTCATATTTTTACTAAAAGTGTAGGTTGAGGTTTCTAGTGGATACTCTAGTTGAAGGCTTGGATCTATATTCTCCAAGACTTGGTATGTCCTTGTGGATTCGAGGACAAAGACTCTTATGTTTTCTTTTGATCTAATAGACTCTTAGTAGTTTTCTTTCGATTGTAAAGAACCATGTCCATATGAAGTTGATGTGGTGTCTAAGATTGCTATGTTGAGACTTAGTATTTCTTAGTTTTATAAAAGAGTTTTCTATTGTTGACTTTATTGAGAAAGATTTTAATTTCACACTATATTTATTGCCTATGTGATTAATGAATGTTGAGTGGCTTGTAGAAGATCCTTTTGGGGTAAAATATGCCATGTTGTGACCTGAGGGTGTTCTCATTTGTTGACAAGAATCTTCCATACCTCATTGTTTGTCACCAAAAATCAAAACTCAATCTTCATTAAAGTCGTTAAAAGCCCATGTAAGTTTGTGTCGAATCAATTCATATCTCATAGTCATATGTGAACTCAAAGACAAAACTCATGCAATCTCCAATTTCAACCAAGGGTCTATATAAGGCATATTATTCTTTCATCGCTCTTAAATTCTTTTCATGACACAAACTTTAAAAGCTTAAACTCTTCAATACATCAGACTCGTTTTCCTGTCGCTGACTTGCTTATTAATTTTATCCTTTGACTAACAACCCATGATATTTTTACCTTGTTCTCTAAACCAAAATATAACATTAAACCTCCCTTAGGTATAACAATCAAATTTAATTAAATTTAGAAGTCAAATTATTTTAAAATTTTTCCAAGTGGTTCATATTCAATCTGATCGATCATTTCTTACCTTTACAATCCATACATTTAAAAAATACACTACCACATACTAAAACTCACAATGAAAACCTCTAATTTTTAATAAAATGTGTAACCAATCCCTTTATCTACCAATATTAACTCATACCTCGAAAATTTTAATGAATTCATATATCTTAGCTTATCATTTATCGCCTCTCCATTGACGTTATGATATGTTTTTCTTAAAATTGAACCGTACTTAATGCCAAACTCAACCCCTCTAAAAAAAACACTCGTGTTGAACATCTGTAAACACATTTCTCAAATTTTATCCAATAGTTTTAAGCAATATGATGAACTTATGACACTGTTATCAAAAATAGAGAAAAATAGATGAAATCAAACATCTCTAAACCATTTTTTTATGATTTGAAGGTACATATTTTTTCTTTGCACTAAAAGTTAATACATTTGTTCTTCATCGCCTCTTTCCGAAGACTAATCTACAATGCACTACTTCTTTCCATTTCTGAGACGAAATCCTTTCAATTCTATTCAAGTTGTGTCTCAAAACATCCTACAACTTCCCATACGACCACACTACTCACAAATTTGTAGCTAACTACAACTTTATATATCTAGAAGTCGTTATTACCATATCGAATCCATTTGAATAAAAAAATGCATTATTGTTTACATGCATCCTTGTAAAATTTATCATGAAGTCTTATTACGATTATATTTAGTAGCCATCTCGAAGTCAACCTCGTTACGACATGACATCTCAAACCCAACTATACCAATCAAATTCAAAGGTCTAACTCAATTTTATATCCACTTTATTACTGAAATTGTCAATTACCTTCACACAAGTATACTGGTTGGAAATTCTATTTTCCACAATGTTGTCATCATAATATCGATCTACTTCCATGGAGTTTACGATGAAATCACCACTCATTTAGAATCCTAGGGATACACTTCAAACCTAAACACATTAACACCGTACAAAATGTCCACCACGAAATTTTCCTTATAATTCGTAGTGACAAGCTAGTTGGGTTCTAAATGTGAATGCAACATGAAATTTTATTACACTAGCATTTGATGCAACTGGTAACTACTTAAGTCGTTAGTGTTCAATATATCCGTTTCTATAAACCACTAGTATCATATAGTGATAGTTTATTAGATCCACAACTAGAACATATCATACCTACCAAGAAGATTGAACCAAAATAATTCACAAATTTCTGCAAATCGAACAACGACAAAATATTATCAAATTCATTCCGTACCTATCCTATGCTATATGTATTCATTCGTACTTTTATCAAGTCATAATCAATGCAACAATTAATGACCTTAACTAGTGTAAAACATAGAATCAAAATCTGACTTCAAATGTGCTAAAATCGGCGGCTCAATATTCCCAGACGGATGAGTTTATACTATTATTTTCTTTCTTTTCCTTTCCTTATTTTAAATAAAATAATTAGGTTTTATAAGTGACAAATCCCACTACTTAATTTTATCATACGGGTCAAGTAGTATAGGGTCTTCAAGAAGGAAAAATTAGTAAACTAGTCCAAAAACATAAAATAATTAGTAAAACCTCCATACTTAAAAACTATTAGTAAAAATGTCATTAATTTTTTTTAAAAAAAGAATGAGTATCTTAATTTACTTCCTATTTTATTTATCTTTCTTTTGATTACACATTTCCAATTACTTACATATGTTATTAAAAAAATTGTTTTATCTCTCTCTAATACTTACCTATTAGGATTCTACTCCAACATTCATAATTTATTTCTCTCACTAATATTTGCCTATTTCTCCTCCATAATTCTTTTTCTTTTCAAAATTTGAATTTATAACCATCCTTTTTATTAAGTATTCATATTTATCCTATTTTTTATTTGTTTTCTGATATTTTTTTAAAAATCTATCAGAATAATTGTTTGTAGTTCAAATGTTGATTAAGGTTTGATAACCTCTAAAATAATCTCCAATAGCTTAATCTAAAACGACTTACTAGAGGTATACAACTTAATCATCAAATTTCTAGCGATTTTTCATCATTTAATCAATGTATTACTCAAGAAATAGTGAATAATGTAGGATACACTTCTAAAATAAGGAAAGAGAGACGATCACAACAATTGCAGGAACCAATCGCCGTGCAAAACCTTCCTCAAATTCCGAAAAAATGGAGAATTTTCGTCTACTCGTTGAAAACTTTAAAAGGACTATGAACACCAAATAGTTGATGAAGAGGTATTTTATTACTCTTGCATTTTTAGTATTTTGAATGTTGAATTGATGTTTTTTAAGGAATCATATTTTCAAAAAATTTAGGTTAGTATGAAGTTTGTTGCTTTTATTTTTGTGAGTATTCAAAATCCATTTTGTATGCGTTTTGATATTAATAGATTTGCAAATGTCTATAGATATTGTCCACGTTTGTATTGGAGAATATTTTTGTTAATTCTGTATAGGTATTTTGTATTTGCAGTTTTATATTTTTATTGTATTTTGAAAATAATGTTATTTGATTATTTTCTAAGTCCATGTAAAGATACATACTAACTGTATTTATTGTATTCATTAATTATTATTTCACTGTTTTATATTTAACTAATACTCCTCATATTTTCTTTGTATTCAAACAAAAAAATATTATTCGAATCATTAACAAATACAGATGTTAACAATATTTTATATCCAAGTTAAAATGCCAAGTCATTAACAAATACATAGTTAGAGATATTAACAATATTTTGTATCCAAGTCTGCAAAGTATCTATTTATAATATTTCTTGCTATATGTTTTGGATAGAACTTTTTTTTTTCATATTTCAATGAAGTGTGCCAATATATATGTATGCTAAACAAATATTAAAATTGTATTCAGCTCAAATACTTACAAAATAAATTACATTGATCATATCCTTCTCGATAAAGGATACAACATAGTTAAATAAATAGAAAACAAGAAAAAAACAAAATAATTCAAAACACTAAAAATGAAATTACTACACTATTTTCGTAAAAAATTGTAACTGCTCCAATTTGTATTCCGTTAGGGATACAATTTAATTCAAAACACTAAAAACAAGCAATCAATGAAAAAATCATATCTTCCAAAGATATATTTTTATCTTCATATTCAACTTCAAATAAAAGTTCAACAAATCCACTAAAACTAATTATCCACATGTTGTTCATGGTACATTCAATTTACAATGAATACAAACACAATTTACAAATATTTACAAAATTTCACATCAAAATAATAATAAATGAGAAAAAGCTTCCCTAGTGTGGGTTACCTCTCCTATGTTGTTTGTGAGCTATTGCATAGGAGCGGGATTTTATCTTGTGCGCACCCAAAAGGTAGCGAGTGAGGTATTCTTTATCATCAAAGAAAAAATAAAACCAACTTGGTCGAACTCCTAATAGAAAAATCCTTATCCAAAGTTGTTTATCAATAATTTTTTTTCTCCTGTTTCGTTCAAATCATTATGAAAAAAAGAAATTTATTAATCAAAATAAATTGATTATAGATTAAGTATTTTTAATTGAATCTTGAAAATATATAAAGTGCATCAACAATGGGATCGGCGATGGCTATTTCGTTTTGATTTTTTTAACTAATAAGACTTTTAAAAAACTGTTCATTCTTTAAAAATTTCTCTCCCCTAAATTTCTCCTTTTTTGTTATTTAACATTTGTATTTTTTCAATTAAAACAAATAATGAATATAAATAGGACATTACTGTTATTTAAATTAATTATCTCAAATTACCCATTAATTAAAATAATTATTATTTAATAAATATCTATCAGTTAAATAAGCATAGTTATAAAATAGTCAGAATTTTCACAGAAACTTTCTCCGATTGATAAAATAAAATTAAAATACTCGGGTAAACTATCATGAGGGGTAAACACACAAATTTTTACGGAAGTTACCAAATTACTTTTTGGGTCATTATATTTGCCTTTAAGAATGATGTCAACCGCTCCATCATTTGGCAAAATACGTCATTCATTAGATTCGGGGTTACTCAAACTTCACCACACAAGACCCAACACATATTCAACACAACCAATGATTTCACTTTGATTTCAAAAATAAAAGGCATGGGGACGAATAATTATTATTTAATAAAAATTCCGATTAATATACAATCATTCCATGATTACCCAACCATATTCCACAATAAAATACTGATTTCATTCGAGTTCAACCACATATAGAGTTTGTTGTTTGGAAAATCAATTTTTTATGCTAAATGTATTTGAAATACTAGGTGGAAAAGAATTCACAAGACAATCCCGAGCAATGATCCCAAAGAAATAAAGGTAAAAATGCAAAAATATGAAAGATATCGGGGTGAGAGTAGGAGAGTTGAAGAATTGATAAACTGAAATATTTCTGAATCAAAAACCGTTTGTTCCTTTAAAACCTTTCAGCTTGCGCTCAATTTGGTGGAGTAATTTGCTCCCCTCTAACCACTCAGTGATGCATCGAATGTTTCTTTGGCTCGCTGAGTTTTAGAGAACTTCCAGTAATTTCAGGGTACACACGGTGGACAAATTTGGGTTTGCCGTTTGGCGATTTACCGACTTGTCATATCCCACAAGTACACTCTAGAAGTTAGAGTATCCTTGTGATGTCACGCGGCAAATGAGACTTCAAGAAGTCTCATCTAAGCCTTTCGTATCATTCATTGTATAATAAGCATAACTTAAATAAGTAAAAATTTAAAACATTCTTCACAAACGAAGAACTTTTTCATAAATAATACGCAAGCAGAAGACTTTCATTTAAAATATTGGAACTATACAACATCTCATTGAACCATCTAGATTTTAGAGTTTACAACACTTGGGAAAAATCCCATACAAGACTTAAAATAAAGACTTAAGACATAAAGGAACATGTGGCTATTGTCCTCGAACTGATGAGGACTCACCAATACTTCATCTTTAACCCTTAGAAACCTATCCATCCTTCATAGAATGTCAATATTCCATTTCCCTATACTTTAGTCAAGGAGTAAAAGAAGGGGTTAGAACATTAGATGTACTAAGTATGGAATTCGTGCAAAAGCCATGAAATAGGGACATTTATTAATAAGCATAATTTTCATGAATTTAGATTAAAACATCATACTATAATCATAAGAACAACATTTGACAACTTAGGAACACATAAAATTCATTTAGCCTAAACGTCACATTTTTTAGCAAACAGTACAGTGACGTCACTTCAATGTACAATGAACTCAATTCACTGTTACAGTGAAGTTCCTTCACTTCACTCTAAACCCCCTTTAGCATGTAATATTCTCACTCAAAGCTATCCTAAGATTCACTTAAGTCACAAAGAGAGAGACCGCCCATACACCCTCTCTAGATGTGCCTAAACGACCCTCAAGATGACATATAATAAGTCACATACACATTTAAGAGACATTAACATAACAACATGAGATTCTCCTACCCAGGTTACTGTAAGGTTCACTTGAGTGAGTTGTGAAACGACCGTCCTTAAGGACACACTTAACATATAGGTGATATGACATTCTCCTTCTAAAGGCTATCAAAAGACTTACTTAAGTAAATCATGAAGATATTGTCCATAGTGATCTCTTCAAGATAACCTAAATTATCCTTAAGATTACCTAAGGCTTAGATCATGTCCACATAATCAACCAATTTCCCTAACTATAGTCATTCTTAAGACATATCTAGGTAAGATAAGAAGTGGCCATTCTTATGCCCCCTTCAAACCTTAACTAGACAACCCTTAATTACTCTAGATAAGTACTACTTCATTTTAACATAATTTCGTAACTTAAGTCATTATATTCATTAGTTCATTAAGAGACATTCATCACATAAAGGACATTCAAGTAATGGTCTTATACAAGACCTAGGGACTCCAAATAACATCTTCAAAGCCTATTGTGCAATGTCAAGATAACGTCTCATACCACCACCTAAACTTCATTGAACTTATCAAATTCAAGTAGGTATCCCACATGATGAAAATATGCATTAACCGACATAGACCATGTTATCAACTCATGGAATCTATTCTGACCTACTCCGATGAGGGTGTTCTACTTGCCAAAGGTAGAACTAGGACACATTCCATGTAGGGCACTTGGCTAAGGAATATGAAGGGCTTCTTTGTACTCTAGTCTCATACTTAACTAGAACTACTTTCCCTTACCATACTCACTATGTGCTAGTCTTCGTTCTCATAGAGTAATTCATACATTAGGTTCACATAAAAGGGTTCCATAATAAGTTCATGACCCAATCACATTTACCCTACCAAGGAAGGTCCACTAGGGCTACCTCACAGTGGCGACAAGAAGCTCATGATTACTTTTGTTAGGATTGATATGATTTCATTTCAGCCAACTAACCTTAAGTCCATCATTCCTTTACTTTGAAGGATACGATTACGACATACACTTTAACAATATTAACCTTACCCTGAAGTCAAGGTTTTCACGTAATAGACTCTTATATCATCATTTAAGGTCACATATTATTCATATATTCAAGACTAAGAGTTATAACACCCTAAATAATGACATCACATATTCATAATCATATATACATCAAGCAAGTGACACAAGTCAACCAAGACAAGATACCACATACTTCACTTTTAACTCATAATGCAAGTCATGCTAGAAACACCTAGAAACAATCTAATATCTTCAAGTCATCCTATATATATTCATAACATCATTAATTTACTCCACATAGACTCACAAAGCCAAGTAGGAATAATCAAGAATTACTCCTAACACTATACTCATAATGTTAAAGTCATAGTCTAACATCATCACTTAAGGAAATATCTGTAAAAGAACACACATATGACTTCACATGTAGATAGATAATGTCATGCTTCACATAATAAACTACACACATAGCCACATTACTTCAAGTAGTTGACAATAAGGCCATGCTCATCATATTGCATAAAGTAACACTGACAAGGCCACGTTAATTGCAAGTAAAACTCATAACACCACCACCATAAGTGGACCATATTAATCATAACATAATTGAACTCTAATTAACATCAAAATAGAGTAATTAGGGAAACATACCCCACTTCATCTTACCACTTCGATTTCTAGGCTAAATCATTCAATTCGATATTACAAGGCCCTTAACGAAGGCCATAACCAACAACTCAATACAATTTTATCGACAATCAATGAGAATTAGGTCAATTAAATAAATACTTATAGATATAATACAATCTAGATATAAATTGAATATAATTATTGCATCATTAAAAAGCCCATAGAAAATTATATCAGAAATCATAAGCCTTATGTTAATATAAGTTAATATGCTTAGCATGCAATAGATCTATGAGTATGCATTACTAAATTAATCAAATTGAAACAGCCTATACATAATACATACATAATCCATACATGAATCAAAAGCCCATAACGGTCTACACATGAATTCATGAATATCAAAGAATAATCAATTCACCCATATTTTAGGAAATTTAGAGATTTGAGAAGATCAATGGTTCAAGGAAAATTTCGTTGGAAAACATCAATTAAACATCAATAACATCATACCTTATCATTTGGAAACAATTTATCCAAGAACCCAAGACTTAGAGTAGAAATTGGACTTTTTCATCTCTTTGAAATCTTTGAAATTCATCTTTGAAATTGGCACTAAGGTGATAGAAAGCCTTGGATGAAGAAATTCCATACCTTATTTGAACAATACAAAGTTAATTGAAGAATAAAATCCATTGAAGACCCATCTTAAAGCTCCATCTTCACTTTGAACTCACATGGAGGTTTTTGGAGAAACATTAGGAGGGAAGGGGTTTTGATTTAGATGTGAGGGTTATTAAGAGAGTTTAATGACTTATATACTCTTAAAATACCCATAAACACCTAAAATAATCTTCCTCCTATTTTTAAAAGACTTGGGGTGAAATCCCAACTTCACCCCTAACATTACACAAAGCTGGCAGAAAACTGCCTCATAGACGACTTTCCCATCGACGGGGCATCACCACCACGACTGGCTGTCACTAGCCACAATCGGTGGTTACAGTAGCCTGCCAAGGCTTCCTTATTCACCCATGTCCAATTCCCCCACGACAACACCCTTCGACGGGGTATCAACAGGCCCACGAGCCGTCGACTTCTCTGTCATCTGCGCCTGCCTTGGACTGTGTTGGCAACAGTTTTAGGTCATTTCTCAAAGAACCTTGGTTGGTCTTTGGGGATGTTCGCCCAGAAATTTCTAATAAAAATATGCTCCTATACGAGCTTAGGACCTACCACAAGATTTTCATCAAAAACAAACACGTAAAACTCGATGAAACATACATAGCAACATAAGGTGGTTTCAAGGCAAGCCTTTCGAACATCTTGGAAGTTTGACCTCCAAAGTTTACGAAAGTTGACACACTGACTTTAAAAACCATATAAACTAATTTAAGAACCATATGAGATCATAAATCACACATAAACATATAAAATCACATATGAGGCACTTAGGTGACTTAGTCGTCGAACATCTTGGTCGTCCTTTGATGTTTGACTTTCAATGCACCAAAACTCTTAGCTACTGCCTCAATATCACATTATAGAAAAAATTAGGACCTTATATAACCATTTCAACCACATTAGGATGTACCTTTACCTAAATCATTTTTGGGGTCTTACATTCTCCTCCACTTGGACAACATTTGTTCTCGAATGACACTTGTAACTCTCCGAACACTTCCAAGAATAACGATTCAATTAGAAACTCATAAACATTCCATCTAACATACAATCAAGAAGAACACATCAATCTCACATAACTAAGACAATCACAACACAACAAGAAACTAGAAAACATTCTATAACTCATCATTCTATAAAACTCACATTCTTCATTCCAAATAGCAAAATCTTATTTTATATTCATATCATACTTATATAAATGAGTTCTAACCACATTTCAACAATTTTAAACCAACGAATCAATTAGTCAAATTTCAAAAAAATTCAAGGTAACATCATATAAACATCTTTTACAACATAATCATGACTTCATAAAATACACAATGCAAGAAGTTAATGAAATTCAATTTCAACAAAACTTCAACTAAATATTCACATAATAAGGAGAATTTTAGGAACTCATCTACAACCAAGATACCAAGAACTTTTTTGTTTAGCCTTGAATAAACATATTATGAAAGGTAAGGGCACCTCACTCCAAACAAGCATTACCCTTCACCATATTCCCCCACTTAGGAGAAACCCATTTTAAGGTAAACATAACATTTACTATAAGTAACTCCCTCGAGGCACCTTAAACCATACTAATACTTTCTCAGCCAAGTCTATCTCATGGAGACTAAAGGCTCTCAAAGGTCTCATTATCTAACCACTACATCCCCCTTACTAGGAGAACTCACATTTACTCCTTCAAATCCCATCACCTCCCTTCCTATGGTTGGGGTCTTAACAATATCAAACAATCTTAACAACCACTCCTTTACATTCTCACACTATATCTTACTATTCTTTCAACCTTCACTGCCCTTCAAAAGGTAACCAAGCCAATCTAAGGTCAAAGACACCATCTACCACACCTCATCTAACAAGTCACATCTCATTTTTTCCCTCCCTCAACCCAAACTTCATAAAGTCACCCTTTAGGGACAAACATATAAGGGAAACAAGGGAAAGACACCATATACCAAACTCTTAGGCATGATTAGATGAATGAAAAATTGAAACTTTTCCTAGCACCCAATATCCTCCTATTTATAATGTGGTGCGCTTCACATTATAAACAAGACTCTACTGGATGTAGATCATACGATAACTTAAGGTATTCTGTAAACCTTATGCTCTGATACCAAGTTCATCACATCCTACAAGTACACCCTAGAAGTTAGAGTATCCTTGCAATGTCACACGGCAAATGAGGCATATGGAAGTCTCATCTAATACTCTCGTATTATTCATTGCATAAGAAGCATAACTAAAATGAGTAAGAATTTAAAACTTCCTTCACACACAAAGAATTCTTTCATAAACAATACGCAAGCGGAAGACTTTCATTAAAAACATTAGAAATATACAACATCTCATTGAACCATCTATACTTTTAGTTTACATCACCTGGGACTAATCCTATACAAGACATAAAATAAAGACTTAAGACATAAAGGAACATTTGCCTATTTTCCTCGAATCGATGATGACTCACCAATACTTCATCTTCAACCCTTAGAAACCTATCCATCCTTCATGGCACACCAAGATTCCATTTCCCTACACTTTAATCAAGGAGTAAAAGAAGGGGTTAGCACATTAGATGTATTAAGTATGGAAGCCATACAAAAACATTGAAAAAGAGGCATTTAGTGATAAGCATGTTTTTTATGAATTTCGATTAAAACATCATACTATAATTATAAGAACAACATTTAAAAACTTAGAAACACATAAGAAATCATTTAGGCAAAAAGTAACATTTTTAGCAAACATTACAGTGAAGTCACTTCACTGTGAACTCAATTCACTATTACAGTGAAGTTCCTTCACTTCACTTTAAACCCCCTTTAGCATGTAATTTTCTCACTCAAAGCTATCCAAATATTAACTTAAGTCACACAAAGAGAGACTGCCCATACACCCTCTCTAGATGTGCCTAAACGACCCTCAAGATTACTTATAATGAGTCACATACACACTTACAGACATTAACATAAGAACATGAAATTCTTCTACCAAGGTGACTCTAAGGTTACTTGAGTGAGTTGTGAAGCGATCGCCCATAAAATCCCTTACACACACACTTAAGAGATCCTATAGACTCCATAAAATAGAATCATTCTGATTTAACACATTAGCATCTACGTGATATGACATTCTCCTTTCAAAGTCAATCAAAAGACTTACTTAAGTAAATCAAGAAGATAACGTCCATAATGACAATTAAAGATTACCTAAATAAACCTTAAGATTACCTAAGGCTTAGATCATGCCAAAATAATCAACCAAGTTCCCTAACTAGGGTCATTCTTAAGACTTATCTAGGTAAGATAAGAATTGACCATTCCTATGCCCCCTTCACAACTTAATAGGACTTTAATTACTCTAGATAAGTACTTTTCATTTAAACACAATTTCTTAGATTAAGTCATTATATTTATTAGTTCATTAAGAGACATTCATCACATAAAGTACATTCAAGTAATGGTCTTATACAAGACCTAGGGACTCCAAATAAAATCTTCAAAGTGTATTGGGCAATGTCTTGATAGTGTCCCATACCACCACCTAAACTTCATCGAACTTATCAAATGCAAATAGGTATCCCACATGATTAGAATATACATTAACCGACATAAACTATGTTATCGCCTTATGGAATCCGGAATTCTAAGTAGGAATAACCAATACTTAACCCTAACACTATACTCATAATGTCAAAGTCGTAATCTAACATGATCACTTAAGGCAACATAAGTGGAGGGACACACATATGACTTCACATGTAGATAGTTAATGTCATGCTTCACATAATCAACTACACAAATAGACACATTACTTCAAGTAGTTGCCAATAAGGCCATGCTCATAATACCGTATAAAATAACGCCGATAAGGCCACGTCAATTGCAAGTAAAACATATAACACCACCACCATAAGTGTACCATAACAATAACAATATAATTGAAGTCTAATTAATATCAAAATAAAGGAATCAGGGCAGCATACCCAACTCCACCTTACCACTTCGATTTCAAGGCTAAATCATCCCATTCGATATTACAAGGCCCTTATCCAAGGCCATAACAAACAACTTAATACAATTATATCGATAATCAATGAAAAAAAGGTCAATTCATTACATACTTATCAATCTAATACAACCAAGATATCAATTGAATATAATTATTGCATCATTAGAAAGCCCATAGAAAATAACATTAGAATTTTTAAGCTTTAAAAATCATCTTTGAAATTTGCTAAGGTGATAGCAAGCCTTAGATGAAAAACTCTCAAACATTATTCGAAGAATCCAAATCTAATTGAAGAAGAAACTCCATTGAAGCCCTATCTTAAAGCTCCATCTTAACTTTGTTAGTAAAGAGTAGTGTCATCCGGGGACGAAAGTTCCTAAGGTTGGGATAATGTAACAACCCTAAAAATGGATATGCTAAGTAATGCTTAATGTGTCTAGAATGCCAACGATTAGATCGGGTTCACACGGATTGATGCACGTAAAACCAGACCACGGAACCCTTTCTACATACAAGCTAACTAACTTAGGGAGTTATTTTATCTAGAAAAGGTTGGTTCCAACCATGTAGGGCTCTCGAATACGAAGATTTACTCAAATGAGTATTTTACCGGACTTAAAAAGAGGAAATCTTAGGTTGGGAGGGTCTAGGGGTAAAATGGTCTTTTTCCAGGTTATGTGTAGTATCATAATTACCCTAAATATATGATTTATTATTTAAATAATAAGGTGGAGGGACATTTTGGGGAGAGAGGAACGAAATTGGGCTCTTGAAGTGAAGTCTTGCTCCACCTGGGTTCGAACCTAGGTGGAAGCAATAAATTAAATTGTTTTTAATTTAAGTTGGTAAATTAATGTAATTAATTTATATTTATTAGTCATTATATGATTTAAAATAAAAGGAAATCCTATTTTTAATAATTCAATAAAACCTTATTAGACTAAGTCCTAAACTAGACTCCTAAGCCTAAGAAAACTCTTCTCTCCCACGCTCATGTCTCTCTCATGTCTCTATCACTCTCACTCACGTTTTTCTCTGCCAAATAACGTACAAAAACAGTAGGTAAACCAAAGTCCTTCACACTTGAAGAACTCACAACGAAAATTACAAACAAACAACTAATAAAAAATGCTAGGCAAAGAGAGGGTTTCTCCGTCAAGTTGGTGTTGAAGTTGTTGGATTTGGACGTGTGTTTGGAGGAGTTCTTTGGGCAGAAAGTTGAAGTTTGAACGTCAAAAAAGGTATGGGTTCTCTTCTCTCTTGGTCCTTTTCCCATGATACCCCTTAAGGTACAGAATATTCATTCCGAAAACTAGGATTGTTCCCCATTGCATATCCCTGTCACTAGCTCCCATTGAATCATTGGTTGTTTATGTTTGATGGTAGAAAACTAGGGATGAAAAATGTTTTCGTGAGGATTATGTGTTTATATGTATGTTTGGAATTATGTGACTTATGTTGAGGTTTCCGAAAATGTAACTACGTGTGTATGTGTGTGTTACAATGACTTTTGTTCATGGTTTAGGACTTGAAATGGCATGATAGTTCTTTATATTTCATGACACATATTGATGTAAATGTGATGTTAATATGAGTTGAAATGTGGTTGATTTAAGGATATTCTCTTGGCTATACGAATCCATGAAAACACACCTAAAACGTTCTAAATGCACTACGAAATTCCCCTAAGAACTAAGGTGTAACTTGATGAAAGGATGTTGAAAAATTAAAATAAAACTTCCAGCTTCTAGTGATGAATTTCAGTAAGCAAAGAGGGTTCAAAATGTTGAATAAAATGAATTACAAAGAGTGAGGTCATTGAGGATTGGACCTATGACCTCACCATGTTAAAAACCATGAAAATAAAGAAGTAAAAATAAATGTGGTGAAGGGGATTCGAACAATGGTATTGGCTAGAAAATGTAACTTAAAAGAAAAAAAATAAGAAATGAGAGGAGTGGGATTCGAACCAACCAACTCTCAATCAGATTTGAGGAAGAGTAAAAGAAAAAAATATGTGAGGCATGGGAATCAAACCCCCGACCTCTACGCAATGAAGCAGAGTCAAAGGAAATGAAAGAAAAGAGGTGTGAGGCATGGAAATCGAACTCATGACCTCGTAGGAAGATTTATGGGGGAAAATTAAACAAATTAATGAGGGGCATTGGGGGGTGGAACCCACAACCCCTCGGCCAAAGGAGAGAAATTTAAAGGCAATCAAAATAAAAAGTAAATGAGGTTGTGGGGGTTTGATCCTACATCCTCTTAGTTCCATTAAGCAAAAAAAGAAGAGAGAAATTAAGGGAAAAATAAAATGAAGGCATTGGGGCTCGAACTTGGGTTCCCAAGCCATATGGATCAAACCAAAATGAGTAAAAAATTGAAGTGTTGTTCAAGAGATTTGAAAATTGGGTTCCCTTGTCCAAATTCCATATTGATACATAAGTCATACATTAATAAATGTTCAAAAATAATGTTGCCTACATAGATCAAAATCGGATCTTAACATACTTAAAATATGCATAAGTCTTGTACCACATAATCTTAGGGAGATATGAATCACTTAAACGATCGATAATTGAAGCCTCATGGCTTGTGTGTATATAACCATAAGTCTATTATATATTTAAAAGTAAGTGAACCTAATATGTATGTAACGAAATGACAAAACCCTAGAAGGGTTAACTAAGAGTGTGAAACACACTAAATGGCCAAGTGCATTGGCATATGATGAAATGAACATTCACGAAAAAGGGGTGAGTAATTATGAAGAGGAAATGTGCTAAAGCTAATAAATGTGGTGACAACATGATAAGAGGCTAATGTGAAAGATGAGACCAATATCAAATGAGCCTAAGTAAATGTTACCAAAAAGTACTCACTTATGAGAGTGTAAAGCTAAAGAAGAGACCAGTCTCCATGAACACTCTAACGAAAGTATTGAGATTAATGTATACTTAATACTAATGATGAGATGAGAAATCATCTATTGAGCTATGATGTCCTTATACTAGAAGTCATCTTTCATGACGTATGAGTTGAATGTAATGGAACTTTATATAGAGCAATGATAAGCTACCTATGAGCGGTGATGTCTTCTTTTGAGAAGAGCGGAGGTTCACGTAACTCTCATGAGATGAGACTGTTCGGCATGCTGGGTATGGGTCTTCTTATATCTCTTAGTCTTTGAACCTATATTGCCAATATAGGGATCTAGCAGGGTTCAATCCCCATATATGCTAGCATGTTATGTGTCACTTTGACCGGTGATTCAACCTCTTTTCGCTGTGGGGCAGATACTGGATTTCATGATGCTCAATGATCTATGACGGTTAAAGTTAAAGTCCCAATGAATGAATGAGTTCATCCTCAAATGATGCACATAATGAAATGAATGATACCAAAGGTGTTGGAATGGAATAATCAAGAGGTGAGCTAGACATAAGTAATGACACTAGGTCATTCTTGATCATTGCACAGTGAACCCGATGAAAGTCTTAAACTACATCATAGGTATAGCTGGTGTTTACACTAGCTTATGAATGTATGAAGTGAAGTACGTAGGAATGAATGAAGCAGACTATGTGTTTGCTAAAGAAGGATCCCTAGTAGAGGGCCCATATGGTAAGCCCTCATTTTTGGGAAGTCTTGATGTCTAGTCCATGATTCTAAAGTCTGATGGAGTATGAACGAATGATATGAAAGATGTTATGTGCTATGCGCAATAGGTTATGTTCTATATGTAAGACGTTATGTTGTGTGCAATATGATACCTATGATGATGCATGTTACTCTCATGGCATGACTTTCCTATTTCAATTTAACAAGTCCACTGACTTTCCTAATCCAAATTTGGCAGGTCCACTAACATTCCTAATCCAAATTTGGCTAGTCTACTGACTTGTCTTTGCATAAATCATGTTGTTAAGAAAGAGTTATTCTTACTTATTCATGTCCTTGATGTGTGCTTGCATATACCCATTCATAGTACAAGTGTGTACTAATCATGTACGACTCTATATTTTTAAGTGCAGGCATAGGTGGACGTTAGAGTTTATAGAACGACATTGGAGCTATCCGGACATGTAGCTTTCATCCTGATTTGGTAGGCCCTCATGCTTTAGAGGATGTCTACTGTTATTTTCTAGTTTAGATGTAGGCTTTAGCTAGTGGAGCATGTTCCACTAGTGTTTCATTTCCACTTTCATTTCAGACTTTGTATTGGTGTCGTTTTTGCAAAAATACGTTTAATGCAATTACGAACTATTTCTTTCATTTGATGATCTTAATGTTAAATGGTTGATTGTGAATTTTTATGAGTTTAAGTAGAATGTCTTTAATGAATGTTAAGTAACAAAAAGTTCAAATTTTCCGCAAAAATTAACCTAGATAAAGTAACGATGACGTATTTAGGCTTGTCTGCATTCTCTGAGAAGTCAACGATGCTGATCTCGTCTGGGGTCTAGACTCTGGTCGTGTTAGTATCTTCTATGTGAATACTACTCCAGCCAAATCTAGGTCATCGGTGGGGTAGTTCTTCTTAAGAGCATTCAACTTTCAAGAGGCATAAGATATAACTTTGTCATTCTATATTAAAACATAACGCAAACCAACACTAAATGCATCACAATAAACTTCACAACCTTTTAGTAACTTCCGCTGAAGTCAAAATTGGCAGTAGTCAATTTTTTTCAATTGTAGAAAGATTTTCTAATCATTGAAACTTAACTGTCTTCGTTGTCAATTTGGTCAAATAAGACCCTTATATTGAAAATCCTTCAGCTGATCTTTCAACTCTTTTTGAACTCTGTAGGTGCCATTCTCTATGGCGGAGAAGAGATAGGACGAGTATCTTAAATGATGTCTATGTTAGAGTCTATCTCTGTTGGGAGAAACTTGTAAAGATTATCTGGGAAGGCTTCTGGAAACTCTTTTACTATTGAAATTGAAATTGACTACATATGAGGTATCTCAATTCTAGAATTCTTAACTCGGATGAACTGATAGACACACCCCTTGGAAACTAACTTTCTTGCCTTAAGGTACGAAATGAAACAACCCTTAGGTATTGCTAAACTGTTTTTCCACTTAAAGACTCGCTAATTTGGAAACAAAATCTTTACAACTCGAGTTATACAATAAAATGAGGCATAACAGGCGTGAAGCCAATCCATACCAAGAAACAACTTCATTCTACTCCTCATATCAACAACCATATCCTTGCTTTTCTTAGCTCACGGGGAAAAAAACACCCAATGACAGCACTCTCAAAATAGTCCAACTTAAAAATAGTTACGTGTAAGAGCGAGTTACATGAAACATCTTAGAGATAAATTCTAACATATGAAAGGAGTACAAAAGAAGTGAAAGAACTCCTAAACGTTGCAGCCTCCTAATTATAGATGTGGAATGCTTCACACCGATAACTAGAACACAACAAACATGACTTCATAAACTCCCCAATACTCTTGAACTCACTGCTCCGACAAAAAATTTGTAACGCCCCGAGCCTACACTCTGAGCGTGGTCAGCACTGAAAGATCACTGCTGGGCCTCAAGTAAACCCTTGGCCTAGCTTACTTAACTCGGCAGAAGACTTAAAGCTGTAAGATAGATTTCAAATGCTAAAAAACTTAACTGCCTCAAGCTGAACTCAAATGTTTAAAAACATTTAAGTTAGCCAAACTTGAAACTCAAATTTGAACATAAACCAATAAAAAGATAATGACGAATGACTAGCATTTGAGTGACTATCTATGAAGCCTCTAAAACTGAGATGGATGTATGGGCAAGACTACCGATCATCCTAACAACTGAAAATAAAATTGAAAACAATGAAAAAAGAGTCATCCAAAATTCAATGAGGCTCACCAACTGCCTCTGAGATGCTCGTTGGATCAAGGGTACGCTTGGTGCCAATCGTAGTTACATGTGTCTACGTCATAATACGATGCAAGCAAACTGACATGAGTACATTCAATTTACGAGTATGTTAGTTGAAATGCTAAAATAACATAGGCTTGAAAGAGATTATGAAAGAAACACTTACCTTTGCTCTTTTCAACTCATGAATACATAGCAAGACCCATTTCATTATAATGAAATTTAAAACAACTGCAATATAAAGAAAAGGAAAACTATTTAAAACATGATGTCAACTCATAATCATAATATCATAAAGACATACCATGCTTCCTCTGAAAGTCTACTTGTGTAATGCATGAACGAAGCACCCATAGCCCAACTCATAGTAAGCAGAACTCCTTATGGAACTTTGCAATTACTACTATGGGAATTTCTCTAATCGAAAACCACCACTATGAGCCTAAGTGATGATACAACATCTTTATCATCACGCTTCCACACTGTCATATACTTGTTGTCATATAAAACTACTAAACATAGTGGATCCACTATCTTAACTTATGTGATCATCTAAATAGTATGAACCATTTATACACATGATGACTACATGGTTTATGGAGACTTGAGTTAATATGAACTCGCATCCCCATATTGGTGCTCAATACTACTCCCTCAAATATACTTTTCTCATATGTTTTTTAAAAAAACTTCTTTCTTTGGTTTGAGAAAATTACTCAAAACTTAGCTTAAAAGCTCTCCTTAGTAATCGATGTTCCCTTTCTTTCTCAAATGTGAAAACATTTTAAAATTCCTTTGGAATACTTAGTTCCCTATAGCCTTTGAGATGTGAACTCAAATCATTACAGTTAGCTTAACTTGAAACTTTTATTCTTTAAAACAAGGGTAAAATATTTGAAAAAGACCCTGAAAACTTTGATGAACTTCACTTGACTTGACTCTTGACTTTGATCTCAACTCTTAATTTAATCGACTCTTAATTGATACTTCGATTGAATAACAGATTCAAGTATTATGATTTGTGTTTGAAAAGACACCATCATATTTAGAAATTATTTGGAATAGCTAAACATTAGAAAAGCGACGAAATCTCTGTCTTGGAAAAAGTCTGCGACGGGAAGATGCTCCCGAATAATTATTTACGAAATCATGTTTTGATACAGTGTAGTCTGATTCCTCTTCATGATGCGGAGTGACTTTATGTTCAAAGAGGGAAGAAGTCCACGACGCGGTCTTATTTGACATTACCTGTCCGACTTTTTCCTTCTTCGTTTTGAAGCCCAATTCGCCTAAACTCAAATATTGACCTCTAATTCATTTCAGATCCTGATACCCAACATTAGTACTCACGAATCTAAGTTAAAGAAACTCTAACTCAACCTACAGACCTCAAAAAATCCACAAATCTACCAAATTCAGTTACAACATCCAATTTCAATAAATCATGTCAGGAACATAACCTTTCAAACTCTTTAAGGACGAACTTTACTAAACTAAACATGTTGGCGCGTGGGTTAATGAAACCAACCGCTATGAGATACTCACATACCTTGTGGGGATCACCCGCAATGAAATTCACAAGTTATTCTTGACGAACTCGTCTTGGCTCATTTTTCCTTTCCTAACCTTTCTCCAAAAGTGTAAAACTGAACAAGTTAAGTTTAGGACCTTAATAATATTACCAAAAATGAATTGAAATAAAAGGTAAGCGAAAGACCAAAACACCCTTTAAAATCCCTATTGGACTTTCGTTATTCCAACAGCCGAACTTCCAAAAGGCATAACTAACTCATCCAAATCGAAATTTCGCAAACTCGGCGGCTGTCCATAAAAGTTATTTTTAGTTTCGAGATGTTACACAAGCTCAAGCTATCCATATACACGGTGTGGAACAAATAGGAGATACTCTTACCAAGGCCCTTTCAAACATAGCCTTCGACATGCACATGTTCAAGCTACGCGTTGTTTCACACTGCCTACCTTGAGGGGGTGTCTCAGTGCATTACTTAGTGTTTACTACTTCCACCACTATAAGTTTTTAGTTATTCTGGTTTAAGACTTTTAGTTACTGCCTCTCTTTACTGTTTAATCAAGATTAGCTTTATCTCCCCATTTTGTGGGTAAGCTTAAGATATTGTTAGACTTAATCGTGTATATCAAGCTGTAATATTCAATCCATAATCTATTATGTTCTTCTACAACTTATCTTGTTTATTTAACATACGTCGTTTTTCACATTCCTATTATATCGGATAAAATATTATCAACTACAAAATGATGCATTATATATAAATTGTATCTTATGAACTTGAAATTGACTTACAGTATGAATCTTACAAATTAAAGTTCAACTTCATTCAACACCTAACCAATGCAATGTATTTGATAACTTGATTAGTGATTAATTTGTGTATATACTTGATAATTTAGTTTTACTTAGTTATTGATTCATTTAGGCGGATACATTGGAGTTAGTAGCTGATTCATTCATTCATCTAATTGATAACTTCATTGTTATTTATTGTGATACATTTATTGACACATATTATTTTAGCTTACATACACCATTTATTCACAACCTTTTTGTATTACATTATTATAAACTATAAAATGATATAATTTATAAGAAAGATTTATCTTATCAACTTTAAATCTTCCAAAATTGTATATTTATCTTATAAGACAAATATTGTATATTCAACAAGAAACATAGATTGAATAAAGATATTCATATGATGCAACTACCTACTAACATTAACTTAAATTTTCTTTTTGATCGTACTATGGAAACTTTAAATTAAATCTTGATTTTATTATTTTTTCAAATTTTTTCACAGGTTTAATAGGTGAGCTAAGTCTGACCACATCATTGATACTTCGGAAGAAATTCTACCTTGTTAAGGAGTAATATTTAGTATATTTCAATTAGATTTTTTTATTGGATATATTTAATTTTTACTTAAAGAGATTGTATAAGATATTAGCTTGATATAATTTTAGTTGATTTTAATTGTATGATTGTGAGTGACTTCCATTGTTATCTAGCAAATATTATTAATTAATTTTCAATTAATGCAACTCCTGTGTAAAGATTAACATCAATATGAAAGAATTAAATGTCATCAAATGATTGTAACTAGTGACAAAATATTTTATAATTAAAATGTAACTTTTAGCACGGTTAAAAGGAACTTTTCAAGACAAATATTTTCGTCATGAAATTTAATAGTTTGTTATAAGTTGACTATATTCAATGAGAAACAATATATTCGTTCAATACTCTTCTTTTTGTTGAATACAAATTAATTTTTATTTTGCGACAATTTTAGTTGACTATATTCAAAGACTTAATAATCTTAAGTATACTTTTAGCGACACACGTTATTCACGCCTCGATCCTACACCCTGGACGTGGCTGGCACTCGAGAACAATGTATGGACCCAAGTGAACCCTTGGTCTTGCTTACTTAATCAGTGGACGACTTTAAGCATTATTATCATGATCAAATGCACTTTACACAACTGTATAATAAAATAACTTAGAATGTTTAAATGTCAACATTCAACTAGGAAATGATAATCTAAAGACAACAGAATGACTAACTGTCTATGAAGCCTCTAACACAAAGAGGGATGTCGGAACAAGAACTCTGATCATCCTAACAGGGAAATACTGAAAGCAAAATAAAAAGGGTCCTCCGTAATGCAAGGAGGATCAACATCAAGGAGGAGTTAGATGCTCATCATTGTTATTTTTGTTTATACAATAAGAAGATGGATGTCAATTGGCATCAGTACATTAAATGGACAAGTATTCGAGTTTAAATGCTACGCATAACATGGGCTTGAAAAGAATTTGAAAGAAACAATTACATTGACTTTACTCAATATAAAACAATAAAACTCATGCATTATATGGAAAGTTTGTAAAATAGTTGAAAATATCTTAGTTCGTTCAACAAAATGCGACAACAAACTCAACTTAACTCATATAATAAAGTAATATACTTCCTAATATTAAATTTGTTTTAATCAATATATTTAAGGTTGAAATAACTTTTTGAGTACAAAAAAGACTCGTTAGTGAACAAATTACATTTTCTCTACCACAAAATACATATAACATTAGAGACAATTACTGTTGTAATTGATTGAACAAAAATGTAGTTAAGATATAAATACTTTTAGTGACAAAATCATACAACTAGATACAAATTTTTTAAATTTATGACAAATAAATTCGTCACAAATGTTTATACATTTCAGAAAAATTTTCGTATTGTAGTTAATACAGATTTTAATTGACAAACCACTAAATCACCTTAAGTATATTTTTGTGACACACGTTATGTCACGCCCCAAGCCTAAACCAGACGTTGCTGGCAATCGAGAACCATTGATGGCCCCAAGCGAACAGTTGGTCTGACTTACTTAGTCAGTGGAAGACCTAAGCAGTATTACCATGATCAAATGCACTTTACTCAACTATTTAATAAAATAACTTAGAATGTTTAAAAGTCAACATTCAACTAGGACAAAATTAAAACTCAAGTCTTATAGGAAATGACATTGTAAAAGACAACTGAACGACTAACTGTGAAGCCTCTAACACAAAGAGGGATGTCAGAACAAGAACCCTAATCATATTAACAATGAAATATTAAAAGCAAAATAAAAGTGGTCCTTCAGAATGCAAGGATGTTCAATATCAACAAGGCTCCGGGTGCTGATCATGGTTATATGTGTTTGTATCATAAGAAGATGCATGCAGGACAATTGACATCACTACATTAAATGTCAAAGTATGCGAGTTTAAATGTTAAGCATAACATAGGCTTGAAAGAATCTGAAAGAAATACTTAGCTTAATTTTACTCAACTCATGAATAACTCAACTCAATAAAGAAATAAAATACATGCAATATGTGGAAAGCTTGTAAAATAGTGGAAAATAATTTAGTTCGTTCAAGAAAATACAACAAGAAACTCAGCTTAATTCATATAATAAATTAATATAGTTCCTATGGGAGTTTCTCTAACTGACAACCAGGAGGATCAGTATTAGAGGTGGTACAATGTCGTTCCCACGCCGCCAGAACTGTCCTATACTTTGTCGTCATATAGGACGCCTTCAGTAAGTGGATCCTCTAGTCTATGCTAAAAAGCAATTAGAATTCATCTAAAAAGTATGATCTTTGATTACCCATAATGGTTATATGGTTTATGGAGACTTAAGTTATATGAACTCATCTCCCATAATATTTCTCAATATTACTCTAAAATGTACTTAGCTCATATCTTTTAAAACAAAACTCTTTCTTTGGTTTGAGATAATTACTCAAAACATATCTTAAAAGCTCTCTTGGAATTCAGTGTTTCCTTTTTTTGTTGAAATGAAAATATATTAAATCTTCAAAATAGTTAGTTCACTTATATCCTTAAAGAAATGAATTCTTACTCTTAGTCATTTCTAAACTAAAACTTAAGTATTAAAAATTAAGTTAAAACATTTCAGAAAGATTTTTGAAAACTTTATGAACTTCTCTTTGAATTGATCTTTAATTTCTAGACTTAACTCTTAACTATTCCTCGATTTAATTATGGATACAAGGATTATGATTTATGATATAAAATATCTCATGATGATTACGATGGTTATTAAATAGCTTAACATGATAAAAGATCAAGAAATAACTGTGCGAATCGGGGTCCGCGACATGGAGATGTATTTAAATTTTTGTCGTGAAAATAAATTTTGAAATAGAATGGTCTGTGACAATTCCCTGACGCGAAGAAATTTTCTCAAATCTGAGGAGAAGGTCCGTGACGTAGCCCCATTTCCCAGTTTCGCTTGACATTTTTCCATCTTCATTTTCCAGTCCCAATTGGCAAAAACTCAACTACTCTTCTCAAATTTTCTTTAGATTTAGATGCCCAAAAAATTTACCCAAGAACCTAACACAAAATAACTCTAAAAATCAACAAAAAGATCTCAGAAACTTCTTAATTCAGACCAATTCAAAAAAGACATGAAATTCAAGAAAACATGTCAAGAACATTAAACCTTCAACCTTTTTAGAAAGAATGTCGTCGATCAAAACATGTTTGGCACGTCTGTGAATGAACCTAACACTATGAAAGTCTCACATATCTTGTAGGGTTAATTCCTTGGCGAAATCCACAACCAAATAACGTGATCTTAGCGATCTTGAGCTTTTCGATCAAAACATGTTTGGCGCGTGTGTGAACGAACCACACACTATGAAAGTCTCACATATCTTGTAGGGTTAAATCCTTGGCGAAATCCACAACCCAATCACGTGATCTCAGAGATCTTAAGCTTTTATTTTCTTTTCTCCTCCTTTCTCTTTTCTTCCATCCCTAGCATGAATTTCCAATTGATCGAACTGATCTAAATTTTTTTTGAACATCCGAACTTCCAATGGGCATAACTCATACATACAAAATCTAAATCGCACAAACTCGGCGGAGTTCGAAAGATTATTCCAAGATCTTCACTAATATATCTACAAAAAAACCTAAATCATGCTGATCTAGGAGTTATTATAATTTGAAGGTCACCAAAACCTCAACGTATTCTAACATAACAAAATTTCCAGATTTTTCATTCTTTCCAAAAATGACTGTTTCAAGTTATTAACTCCTTCATAGTTATTTCAATTTGTGAGATTTTACACATTAAGTTACGACTGAGTGAATTTTTTTTTCACGCAAGATATTTAGTGACGAAATATGATTTACAAGTGACAAAATTATTTATCCTTTATAGTCAATTTTGTTGCAGTGAATTTACTTTGTTGTGAATAATTTACCGGTGCTACTATAAACTATTTATTTTTTAATATTTAGATGGCTTATATTTAGTAAGGTAGATTTGGTAAAGTTACTCCTATCATTTGCTACTTCTTAATCTCTGTGTCAAGTCAATGGTGGATAATTGTTGTTAGACTGGGGAAATATAATATATTAATAAATATTTCATCAACTAATTTACTTTTATAAATATTATTCAACAATATGCATTCTATAAAAGTGCGCTTATTATTAGTTAATGAATAAAATGTCTTTTTCAAATAAATAGATTCCTATTCCTTTTCTTTAAAACGTATTTTTTCCTTAATAATATGTTGATAATTTTCCATCTTGAATGTTTCACGCCATGAGCCTACACCCTGAACGTGGCCGACACTCGAGAACCATTATTGGTCCCAAGTGAATCCTTGTCCCTGATCAACTATCAGGAGAAAGTTTACTCAACATTTAAAAGAACTAAAAAGTAAGTTGACTCACTATCTCAAAAGGTAAACTCGGAATATTTTCGGAATAGAACATTCAACTGGACACAAAGGAAACTCAAGTTTCAACATTTAACAAAAGAAATGGAAAGGACTCATGAACTACTAGTGTAAATCTATGAATTATCTATTTACTTAGATGGACATCGGGATAATATTTCTTAAGTACTAATAACAAAAATAGAATGTTAAAGCATAAGCTAGGGATCTTTCGTAAGCAAGGAGGCTCAACAAACAACTTGAAACATGAATGGATCAACTGAGCGCTGGTGACAGATCCCGATTTCTTGTTTTTGTGTCACAAAAGATGCAGGACAAATGACGTTAGTAAATGAAATGTATGAGCATGTAAGGGTAAATCTAAAACATGACATAAGCTTGAACAAAAACATAACAAACAACTAACCTTGTCTCAACTCAACTCAATCTCAACTCTATTCAATATAAAGCACTGACAAAGCAATATACATAAAATCATTTAAAACTGCAGATAGCAACTCAATGTATTGAAAAATAAAAATAATAATTTAGTTTGTATGTAAAAATACAAAATAAATTATGTTTGGGAAATTCTCTAACTAACAATCATCAGTTTGAGATATGTATCACGACCCAAGGGTACCCCCTAGATGTAACAAGGCATATCCATACAAGACACATAGTCCACATAGCATAAGCAGTAGAATTTTTTTGAGTAAAATAATATATCAAGTATAAGAATTTTTTCATTAAAGAAAGCGAAAGTGTAGACACTTTGTCTCATCATATCAATTTATTACAATATTGAATGAATTTGGGACGAACTCATACACCATGTCCAATAACGGAAAGTACATGAAAAAAAACTAGACATAAGGAAATCCGTCATTGAATCATGAGGACTCACCAAGCTCGGGAACAGTCAAATCCAAGCTCTACCACAACTAAGATTACCTCTAGTGTCGGACCCTAAACGTGAGGAAAATGTCGGCTAAAGTCGGTGTTAACATAAAAATGCACCAAGTATGGTAGACATTCATAAAAATTCTTTAAAATGCAAATAGGGCATTTCAATTCATGACATGCAATTTAAGAAGCTTGAACATCATATAAAAGATAGATGGAAATTATGAGTCATAATATAATAGTCAACATAATCTAACATCATATTTATAACTTTTGAACATTTAAGTGATACATCCTTAAGAATGCCTTATTTCATTATTTGTATTATCATTTTGGGAAATAACCTTAACCGACATGAGACCATGTGAGCTATAATAATATCACCCTGTGTTACCCACACTGGAAAGGATTCTCCTACTTGGCTAAGCTAGAACCACAATTTGATAGCTTAGGTGGATTTACTAGATATATATCGTACAAGGGAACATAATTTATCGGATAAGGAGATTGTTAGTAGGCATCCAACCTTTCTAATGGGAGAGCTTCCATCTCAAGAGATTGCTTCTATAAACCCAACCTTTCTAGTGGAGGAGTATCCATCTCAATACAATATTTACTCAGTGCTAAGCATAAATCTCACAGAGTACTTATTAAGTCATAAATTTTTTCATGTCTCATTAAGGGGTTTCCTGGACACTAACCCAACATAGTTCATTAGGATAGCTCATTATATCACGCATGAGAAAAACTTTTCCCGTACATGTCTACATGTAAGTATTAAATTCAATTCAACCCTAGAATCTTTATTATGTGAGAAACCTTTCACATCATGTTCAATATGTGTTCATGAGAATGTCCTTTCAATCAAAACAACAACAATGACATAATCATTGACACTAAACTTTCAAAGTGTCCTTAAAGCATTTACATAAATATTATAAAAGCTTACATAATCTTAGAATTTACCCTTTCAAGGTTCACAGTCTAATTTCAATAAATACATCTAAAATTCAAGCATTACACATGTATTTCATTGTAATTCATGTGAATTCTATCACCCCATACATAAATCCATGAAAATACCTTTTGCATAAACAAAAACCCGCATCATATCATCAACTATGAGAAATATGGGAATTTCATGTGTTCTTGGGGATACATCATAAAACTCAAAAGAGATCATCAATTCATACTTAACAAAACTCAATTCAAGCATTAAAATCAACTTTGAAAGGAACCTATGACTTTTGAATCAAACACTAACATTTGGGGATTTCTTTATTTTAAAATTGAAGGTTTTGAGAGAACTACATTGATGAAAGATACCATTACTGAAACCACAATACGTTAACAACAAAGAACAATTCTAAGCTTCAATAAGACAATTGAACTGTGACATTGAACACATATGAACTTACTTTTTCTTCTCCTTCCGTTTCTACTTCTTTTCTTCAACCCCCTCCACCTCCTCAACCCTCAACTCTACCTCACTCTTATCATCTTCCTCGTCCTCCTCCACCTCCACCACTACCTCCTCCTCTCCCTCCTTCTTGTCTTTCTCCTCCTAAACCTCTTTATGCCCATCCTTTCAACCCTCTCATGAAGTAGTGCAACTTGTCTTCCTCAACCATGGTGCCTATATTTAATGTCAAGGAAGAAAATTCCTTGATAGACACCATCATCATGCAACTTTTTTTCAACCACCCAGCCCGTCCCTTAACAATCCAGACAAAATGCTTGGAAGGAATTGAGATTTCAATTCTTTCTTAAACATTCCCACATTTCAGTATGTGGTAGATTTGAACATTCCACTTTAGAATACCTTGTTCTCCACCAAACCTTGTTATCATCACTTAAGCACATTGTTGTGACTGGCACATTTTCACCATACATAACCTTTGCTACCTTTGAAGTAGTTTTTGACATCCCAAGGAAAGTTCTCTCATTTCTTAACACTCCTCACACCATTGCAATCCTTAGATACTGGTAAATTCATCCTTTTGGGGTTAATAGTACCTTGCAACACCCGACGTAGATGAAGAACTTCACCACACAAATCTTCTTTATCTTTAAGAATCATTTCTATTTATGTTTGGGCAATTTTATGCTTAGCAGCATAGTCTACTTTTGACACTTCATATTTTTAACTCAAGACCTCTTTAGTCAAGGTTATTTCTTCATTCACCCTTTGAATTCAAGTGACCAGATAAACCAAGTACTCCCCATCATTTGTCCCACAAACCAGCGCCAAACGTGCTATCCTCTCCTATAGTTCAACTACTCCACTAGCCATCAAATAAATCTAAGTAACGCTTTGATACAAAATTTTCACACCAGTAGACTATGTCACCTAATTTCAGTGCAAATGTTTAGAACAATGTATAGCAATCAAGTCCAACTTAACTCAGCCGGTTCACAGCCTAAACAACCTAAATTCAATAACATTTTTCTTTCTTTCTTCGTTAGATTATTTTTCAAACCTTAATATTAAAATTAGCATAAGATATAAGGGAAAACCAAACGTTTATATTGATAATCAAAATAAATAAAAAGGGCTCACTCGTTAGTATAACATTTCTATCCCAACTTTAATTTTGACTTCGATTTAGGCATAATCACAAGTCAATTGCTGGCTTTGACAACTTTTTAAACCTTAACATTTTTTCTATGTGTCTTAGTGAAATTCAGGACTTAATTATTCCCTCTTTTACTGTCCCTTCTTTCTATCTGAGATGTCCAACACCAAGACTGTCCATTTAAAGACCATGTGGCAGTCTTGTGTTTTACAATGCATAGTATTTTGACACATGTCTAACACTTGTCAAGAAATTACCAACTAAATTAAACTTCAGTTGACATCCCCAAATGATAAGAAGCATTCATATTTCAAATTCAAAAAGCAATTTCAAGTTACAAGGAATCTAGACACAAGCGGTTACAAAAAGGTAACCACCGCATGTGCTTTGCATGTGACTTTGGCTGATTGGATTTAGGTCCTTTGATGTATTTTACCTCCATAATTTTTGTTCCAATATAATGTATCAAACTGTATAGTCATTGCCTCAACAAAGTCTGACTGAATCCATCTGCCTATTTTTCATGCCTTCTCACTACCAAGGCTTTGCCGCTGCCTTGCATGTGTTTGCCTTGGACATGATAACTTTCAATCAACTTGTGCCATTAATTATTTTATTTCTGCATTTTTTTCACATTTGTCCATGCTTTAACTTACCTCAGCTTGTTTTTCCAGCACTTTACTAGACTGTGTTTTTCCTATGACAAACTAGCCCTCAACCGTTGTCGGTCAAAGTCCATGCCATCCCATGGCCTGTTTCCTTGAGAACGTCCATGTAATGTCATGACACTGCCTTAACAAAATTGTATGAAATCACTAATTCATGCAAACACTTCAACTACATCTAACATCATTGATTCCACCCACAATTTGGTCCTGGACAAAGTCATTATTGCAAACCCTTTGCCTCTACTGTGCCAATTTTGAGTAGCCGGATCAGGACCCTTACAGTGGTGCACTATTTGGTAGTTAGAGAAAATTTTTCATCGACAATCTCCTTAAAGCGTTTGATGTATGTGTATTAAAACATGCCAGTGGATACAATATATACACAATCTCATATGTCAGTATATTTTGTTGAGAGATTTAGGCAGAGAAAGAAATTTATGAGGAAATACAATTCAGGAATTTCTCTTTTAAATATACTATTATTACCCAAAAAATCTTTAAATATCATATACTATAGTTTTGATGACTTTACTGTTATACTGGATTTATGGATAACTTTTTTAGTTACTGTAGTTGTCTTATCATAATGTCTCTGCTATATATTGATAGAAAAGCTGCTCGAAGCAAGAATGTTTGGCTAATACATGTCCTGTTTTTGACATAGTGCAGAATAGTCCTAAACTTTGTCTTCACCTCTTTGTTTCACTGTATGAATACCATGCCTTTGATGTCACAAATTTATCATTTGTGTCTCACATATCTTGTTGTCATTTAACATTCCATGATAACGACTATTCTTTTGAAATTACAATCTTAGCTAGTCTTCTTTTTGTACAAAAAACTTAACATAAATAGGAATAATGAAATTGCAGGTCATACCCCAGAAAATTACTAAAAGATTGAGGGATCAGCTATAATCTTATGTATGTATTACAGGCCCAAGTATTTCAACTTTTAAGGTACAATTTTCTACTATTGGCAATACATTATTCCTCAAAAATGGGTGGTGATAATTTTTGGACATTCATACTGTTAAGGAAAATAACATACTTAGATTTATGTACATTGGTGCCTCTAGGTTTGATGTTACAATGTTGGGTAGTAAAAGATTGTGTGAGAAAGAAGGTTCATTTTACCTTACAAAAATGTTAGCACGGTGATGTTGCATGTCGAAGCAGGACAAAGAGGTATAGCAGTAAGATGCGATAAAACTACTAGATTTGCTGAAGAAAGTTCCAACACCAACTCATTGTCCTGATTTTTATTTTCATTTGTATTCGGTAATGTCATTAATAACATATAACATTCCCACTATTTCTTTGATCATCAATAATGACATTATTAAATACAAAAAAAAATTATCACAAAGAGTTGTCATTGCAACTTTCTTTAGCAACTCAATCCTTAGACATTCTATTAGTTGTATCGTTCGTAACTTTTGCAGGTGTCTTTACCATTTTTTTACATGCAACATCAACATCCTCACATTTTTTTTTGTAAAATGAACTTATTTTCTCGCATGAGCTTTGACTATTGAAAACAGAAACATCAAACCTTAAGGCTTTGATGTACTTGAATACTAGTAAGTCGCCTTCCCCATGGGAATGGGCATTCACAAATTCTTTGCACCAATTTTTGAGGAATAGTGTATCACAAATTGCGGTCATTTCTACAGTCCAAGTTCAAACACTTAGACTTGTAAGACTTACTTAAACTTCTAGTTCATTCATAAAACTTTTAGCAATTTTCTAGGGTATGAACTGTAATTTTATCTCCATGTTAAGATATGTGTATTATGTACAACAAGAAATGTAGATCAGATAAATAAAAGATTCAGACAAGCAATCAAAATCGATAAGAAGCCATAATATGTTTATTTATAACCTTAAATCATTATAAGTAATATATTATCAAATTTCATGTTTGGAGTACGTGGTACGTCGGATTGTTTTAAAGCATAGTTTTGATGTCTTGGATTTGTTGGATTACTTTTTTAGTTCAGTTGGTTATCTTATCTTAATGTGTCCTTGCTAATGATATATATTGATTGAAGAGGTGCTCAAACATGATTTTGAGCAAACATTTGTCTAATCAAGGATTTGTTTTTTCCTCAATATGCAAAGAGTCCTTGACTCTTTGTCTTCACATCTTTGTTACGATGTATTAATACCAAGACATTCATGTGAATAATTTCTCAAATCTGTCCACCATATCTTTCTCTTAAAGAATGTGAACGACTATGTTTTGAACAAAATAGGAATTACAAGTTTTAAAGGGCATTAGTTTTTCAACCTCCCACCAACTACAATATCTGCGAACTATGTGCACCAAGGCTAAAACAGATGGGAAGAATTACTTCGTGGTTTTCCTCTAGTGAGACCTTAGTGTTATCAACAATTTAATTGAACACTAGGACACACTTTTGGGTGATGTTACTTTTAATTTTTAAAATCCACACTTTGTTCTTTGTTGGTCGCTGCACCGTACGCATGTTGACACCCAATTTTGGCGTGACATTTTAAAAATTCGTAATTTTAAGTTTATCTATTTGATAGCTCAAAAATATATTTTTTATAATTCAAAAAAAGTCTATCGATAACTATCCTTTTTTTATTAAAATTTAGAATTTTTTATTAGTTAATTTTAAAATTGTATCTTTACATGTCGTTAGTTATGTTCATTCAGATTTATCTTTAACATTTTGCATAACGTAAAAATTTATTCAAATTAAAATAAAATTTGTACCGATAATTTTGGGCCATCATTTCAAGCCCACACATTTGGGCCCATTAAATTTTTTTTCTATTTAGATTTAGATTATGTCAAAAATAGAAGGGGGGGATAAATTTTAGGGTTAATTTTTTCAGATTTGGCAAGTCATAAACTTTTTCTTTAGTGCTTCATATTTTTCCGGCCACCACCCTCATCGGAGCATTTTTTGGGTGAGGCCAAAACCCTATTATTTTTTCAGAAAACAACCAGTTCACTTTACCGTTTTTCCCCTCAAACCAACCAGAAAACCATACCCTCACCTCCACCCCGTTGCCTCATCTTCTACGACCAGTCACACTGTAAATCAACCAGAAAATCAACCTCCAGACCACCCAAAACCTTTTTCCAGCAAGCCTCAAGCTCAAAAAACCACCAGCTCAGTCAGATCCCATCCCGTTTTCCCTTTTATTTGCCGCTCCAAGTAATTCCAGCGAGGATCCCCAAGCTCCAAAGGTGCGGAGTGAAGCAGTCATCAGTTCCAAAGCTCCAAGTTTTGGCGAAAGTAAACTTCCAATCCCCATCCCCTTTCCCCATAACATTTTTCTTTTTCCATTTATGCTAGCAACTAGCGATTCAAATAAGTTCCATCTACGAGCTCTCCTCTAAACAACCCAAAACCTTTTCTAGCCTTTTCTATCGCAACAAACGAGCTAGAACAGCTCAAATTCCGGGGATGCAACAGATGCACCGCTCTTAACTCTCTAAACTCCGGTCACCATTATTTTTTCTGCGCTAGTTTTGATTTTCACACTTGCTGTAACCCGTTGTTTTACGATTAAACATTTCTCTATTTTTTTATTGTTTTCTGCATGCTAAAGAATGACAAAAAGTCCGACATCGGTGGTTAATGCGATGGGTGAACTTCTTATAATGCTTGGACAATTCTCATCTATTTGATCTTACTTTTGGGGTGTGAGTTAGGCCTAAGACCTAATTTCACATGGTATTAGAGTAAAGGACGTCTCACCTGATGTTGTGTCCCCCAAAATAAAAATTGTCCACGCACTGGATGCTAAACACTGGCATGAGGTGGGCTGTTAAAGAATGACAGCCCACCTCATTATAAAGGTTGGGCAATCCTCCTCCCTTTGAGGTAGCTTCTGGGGGTGTGATTAAGGCCTAATACCTAATTTCACATTACATAATTGTTGTAATTATAAGTTAGTGTTATTTTTGTTTCTTGTTTTATTGTTTTTTTATTTTAAAACTTTTCTCTTAATTTTTTGTTGTTTTTTGCATAATTGCTATAATAAGTTAGTGTTATTTTTGTTTTATTTTTAATTTCCATTTCATTACTTTAGTTTAGATTGAAACAGTGTACTTTTAATGATGATTAAGCTTAATCAATTATTTGTTTTTTATTAGTTAATTTTATTTGATTTTCGTATTGTTAGTTGCTAGCTTGTTTTCACTAACTCATTAAATTGTTTTAGCAATTTTTGTTTGACTCGTTTGAGTTAGTAGTAATTTCCCCATTTCAGTATATGATTTTTTAAATTTATTTATGTTTTATTATTTTTCGATTTTCCATTAACTTTAGATATGCATTGCTATTCAATTTTACTGACATATAGTTTTTCTTAATCGATTTATTTGGAATAATTTCTTTCACTATTTAGTAAAGTGTCGGCAGTTCTATTTTGTTCATTTAATTTGGCTACCTTTTTTATTTGTTCTTTTTTATATCATTTTAGTTGTTACTAGTAAAAATTGACAATGATAAAATCTCTCCAAAGGTTTTGGAGGCCTTCCCAATGTTTAAACAACAAAAAATTTAGTTCAAATTTATATATATTTATGTGATAAAAAAGGCCGATGAAAAAATTAATGTTGAATTTCAAGGACTTTAATGTATATAAGATGGATTTTATTTTCAGTTATTTATTTATTATTCATATTTATTTATCACTAACTCTTTTACAAAGTGTGTTTATAGGTACCCAGGAGTTGCTTCTCATCGAAGCTATTTAAATGGAATTCAAATATGTTTTATATTCATCATATCGTAGATTATTGACGTTAGGTAAACTTTAGGCTGTTTCTTATATTTTCTTATTTTATTATTTGCCCATAGTATACTTATACATTATTTTATTCTCCTCCTTAATTTAAAAAAAATTAAATCAGTCAGGACCCACATTTGCGGATTCTAAAGGGTGTCTAACCCCTTCCCTCCAGAATAATTTGAACCCCTTACCTAGAATCAAATTGGTTTCGTAGATCACTTTAATTTTGTTTCATAGTTTTCCTAAAATTAGGTGGAGACTCATTTAAAATTCCTTTATTCGTTAAATTCTTATAAAATTGAATCAATTGGTTATTTTTTTAGTCAACGCAACGTTTCTCCCTATTTAAATAGATTAGGGATGTAAACAAAATGGTGACTCATCAGGGGAGTTGGAGGTTCCAACTAATATTAATTCACATTTTCAAATTGAGGAGCATTTTCTTTTGTTGCGTTATAACTTGCATATTGTATATTTTGTCAATTATTTGTATATTCTACTTGTTGTTTCATTATTCAGTTTATTGTATGTATACTTTTATTGCATTTAATGACATTTTCTCTTGTATGTATAGTATACTTAATGATGGTTTTGCAAAATCACAATCAATTTTTTTATACTCAACACTTTTTTGAATGATCGACAATTTATTAGTTCCTCATGCGTCCAATAATTGTCGTGAATTCTAACCTGAGTTGTCCGCTTGAGTTCCCAGTCTTTCAAAAGCCACTCTTAGTGATATAGTGTAGAGCTAAATCAAATTCCGAATTCTAGCGCATTTCCAACTAAGTAGACCTAATACACAAGGTGTATTGGAGCGATTAAAGGCCTACCATTGGTCTATCTAGCCTATTGGTCAATAAAAGACAAATTATGTGTAATTGTTTAAACTTGAACGATGTATATGTCATTTGAAAAATCATTGTCACTCGGGGTAGGAAGCTTAATAGTTTATTCGAGTCGAAGAAGGATCAAGTTACCATTTTATCTTCATGTATTGTCGTTTGAAGATAACAATAAGTTAAAGAGAGAATACCTTCAACAAAGGCATAGTTTATGATTGTTCCCCTTTGTGCGACTGATTATTTGTATCCTTTTTTTACCTTATTTTGTAATCCTATTTGAATTATTCATAAAATTAAACTAAGAATTTTGGGGGGAAATAGAAAGTTGTCAAATGGCGTAATACATCCTTCAGATCGATAGGCCTACCCTTGGCATAAAAGGGTCACATATTTGTATAGGAGGCACAATAATTGTTTGTATGTTATGTCTTTAATTAAAAATACTCCTTAGGTGTTAATTAATTCTTCGTGTGATATTTACATTACACATTACAAACACAATCTAACACTTTTACCTTTTGAATCTTTTTTCTGTTTAAGTTAGAGTTGATTTATGTCAGAATTTGAAAGTCATCGTTCGTCCGAAGTCGCAACGCACAAGAGGACTCGCGAAATCTTAATCTCAAGTCGAAAAGACAAATCAGGGGAGTCGTTGACTGTAAAGTTACATTTATTTATTTAATTTTTCTTTTATTATTTTGGCCTTACATTCATACATTTCTTATATTTTTTTCAGGAAAACCATTCTCGACAATTGGCGGGGATGGTCATAACAATATCTGGTTCCGTGAATAATTGGGAGGAGACACAGCTGCAAGAAAACATTCAAAAAGAGTACAGAAAGTCATTATTGTAGAAATTTGTAGCCTACATTTAACAGACATTATAAAGATTGACAATTAAGAGGATGTAAAACATATTTTTGTGGAAAAAAAGGGTCAAAAACACTTCATGACTATAGATGTCAGTGCTGCTAAACCTACGGGGAATTTCTTTGATTTCTGTCTAAATCATTAAATTATTATATGTCTTCTCTGAACGAACTATTTGAACCTAATTCTCATTCTGGTGAGATACGTAGGCAGCGCTTCTTGGGATCGGTATTATTTATTCCAAAAGAAAAAAATAAATTAAAATAGTTTGTGCATATTTTCAAAATCAAATCTGCACAAACTACGCAAACCTGATTCTCATTTTTGTGAGATACGTAGGCAACCCTTCTTGGATTCGGTATCCATTTTCTCAAAAGCAAAAAAATATAATAACAAGATAATATTGTGTGAATATTTTCAAAACCTTAGATGCGAACTACGTGAACCAGATTCCCATTTCGGTGATATATGTAGGCAGCTCTTCTTGGGTACGACATTCATTCTTTTGAATTCAAAAAAAAAGTAAAATTGTTTGTGCATATTTTCAAAGGCATAACTGCATGAACTATGATCACCTAATTCTCATCTCAATGAGATATGTAGGCAGCCCTTCTTGGGTTCGCTATTCATTCTTTTAAAAAAAATTATATAGCAGAATAGTCGTGTCTTCGACTTAGTTTTGACTAATACAATTAGGATCATGTAAAAATAATCGATATTATGGTACTTCTCATTTGTACTTTTGTGATGTTTGGAAGTTATCTTGCAGACATTTAAGATAAGAATAAAACCAATCTCATGATTTCATGTGCATGGTGTGGATAGCTTTTAGATCAAAATTCAATTGCATCACACTATCGATCTAGAACTTGGCCGAATGTTTTTAGAGGCGAAACCTGAGTAATGTTTGGTTGGGGAAAGGATTGTAGGCCTTTTTTGATCCAATTGTGCCTTTCAAAGCCTACAAAATAACATCAATCCCTAGTTTTCAAGCTTTTGAGCCTGAAACCTTTTCTTTGGACAACCACATTTGAGTCATTACCCTTTCTAGTGCTTATATGCACTATCCCTCTCTTGGCCCAATCTTTTTGAATGTACCAAGAATGTGCATATTATAAGAGAAGATCCATGTTTGAAATTTCCAAAAGCAAAGATATCGAGTCTCATGAAGTCAAAGAACAAAAAAGAACAGTATTTAAGAGAAAAAAAAAAGAAATAAGTTGAAAGCAATAAAGAAAGACAAAAATTTCTCTACAAGGTCAGTAAAAAAATACTCCAACAACAGAGGAGAAAAATTCAAAGGAAATGAGTGAAATAAAATAAAAGATCCAAGAAATGAGAACTTAAAAAAAGTCTAACAAAAGGGGTGAAATAAAAGAAAAACTCCAAGAAATAGGACTCAAAAGAAGTCGAAACAAAGGGGGTGAAAAAAAAGAGAAGAAGAAGGAAAAAGATTCAAAAATTTATAATTTAAAAGAAGTCAAAAGAGGGGAGGACAATGAAGAGAATCTGACGCCAAAGGCATATAAATCATTAAGGGCACAAATTTAGTGTGACGCTCAACGAGGAATTAAGTAAATTTTGTCCCAAATAAATATCCTACCGATCCCTAAGCCTATGTTACAAGCCAATAACAAAGCCCTATATGATTTCATTCCAAATGTTCTCACATTAGTGGAGATTTACATAAGGCCAAGCATATGGTATCACAGTTGTATGAATTGAACATTCTAGTGAGTGTAAGTGCAGTTTGAATAAAAATGTCTCAAAATCAAATGTTTCAAATATGTGTGAATCGAATCAGTCTTTGTCGTGAGGGAACTTGAACATGAGGATTGGAACAATTCAAAACATGTGTTTGAAGTAAGATGAATGAATCTTGTTGACCCTTAAGTATTTTTGAGGTACAACTTGAAGCTCTAGGAATTACCTTGAATTCAATCTTAATTTAAAAAAAAAGAATGAAGTGATTTACTTGCAATCCAACAGTTGGTAACAATTGTAGTCAAGATTTTGACTATCTCATTACATTCTCTATTTTTCAAAAAGAAACGAAAAACAAAATAAAGTAAGCAAGAACCCACGTTTTAATATTTTAAAACCATTTCTTTAGAGTATTTCCATTTTTTTTTAAAAAAAGAGAAATAAAAGAAATTGTCTTTTTGAGTTGTTTATCGCAAAAAGTGTCATTAGGTTAATCTTGTATATGCGAGAGTCTTATTTTACTTTATGTGGTTGTTTGTCCCAATAATGAAATGTCTTTTATCTCTAGGCTTTGAATATCACATGGAATATTATTTTCCTATTTTATCATGTTCGTATTGTGCATTTTCTACTAATGATCTTGTCTCAAATTCTTTGTAGTATTCATCATCTACAGGGTTAAAACTACATTTGACATGTTTCTGGCTCAACGGGATATGTAGGCGCCATGATGGCACAGCCATATACCCAGTGTAATTTCTCTTTTTCCTTGTGCTAAACACTGGGATAGAATTTTTGAGAATATCTCAAAAATTCAAAATGAATTTGATATCTTTAGCAAGTCAAGATTAGAGATCATTTTCAGATTTGTCAAAGTTCTAACAGGGAACTGAATTTTTGAGGAAGACCTCAAAAGTTCCAATAAATACTCTGAGAAGCTTGGTAGCTAACTCCAAATGATCCTTCAACGTTTGAAGGTCAAAATCAACTTGCGAATCTTCAGCTTTGTCATGGAAATGCAGTAGATCCTCGCAAAATTCTCAATAAAACATGATTTACAATAAACATAAAAGGTTCAAGAGTAAAATGTTGATTGCTCACATGTGCTTAAGTGACCATACTTTTATACACATTCTCTTTTTTAAAAAAAATTTCTCAAGATTGTTGGCTGAGTCGCTATCTAAGACGACATTGTGTCTGCTAATTGTTTCTTTTCAAGTAGAGGAACAGGCAAAAGCACTAGGGGGATGAAACTCTCCAGACAATCATCTAGCCATCCACTTCATTACAGTAGAACAATCATCGAGTAATCCACCTCGTTACAACAAACGATCCCCGAGCCATCCACATCATTACAATTGGACAATCATCGATTTAATCCCCCTCGTTACAGTCGACAATCCCCGAGCCATCCACCTCACTAAAGTTGGACAATCATCGAGAGGTCTACCTTGTAACAGTGGAAAATTATTAGGTCAGCCATTAGTTGCATTTTCATTGCATTTTTTATTTGTCAAGAGTGCCATTGCATTTTTCATTTGCCATTTCATTTAAGTCGCATTTATTCGGTGGTGAAGGATGTGCACCATATCTTTTCAACGTTCAAGTCGGTGGAAACTTGCATTCAAAGATATTTGCATTTAAGTCACATCTATTCGGTGGTGAATAATGTGCACCATATCTTTTAAATGTTCAAGTCGGTGGAAACTTGAGTTGAAAGATATTTGCATTTGATTCGCATCTATTTGGTGGTGAATGATGTGCACCATATATCTTCAACGTTCAAGTCGCTGGAAACTTGCGTTGAAAGTTATTTACATTTAAGTCGCATCTATTTGGAGGTGAAAAATGTGCACCATATCTTTTTAACGTTCAAGTAGGTGGAAACTTGCGTTGAAAGATATTTGCATTTAAGTCATATCTATTCGGAGGTGAAGGATGTGCATTTTATTTTTTCAACATTCAAGTCGGTGGAAACTTGCGTTGAAAGATATTTTCATTTCAGTGGCATCTATTCTGAGGTGAAATATGTGCACCAGATCTATTCCACGTTCAAGTCAGAGGAGACTTGTGTTGAAATAATTTTATTCATCTACCGATTGACATACATTTAAAATCCTACCGATAGATTAGCTTGTTCTCATTCATCCTACCGATGGACATACATTCAAATCCTACCAATGGATCGTCATCTTTTTCATTCGTCCTACCAATGAACATATATTCAAAATCCTACCGATGGATCATTTTATTAATTATTCGTCCTACCGATGGACATACATTAAAAATCTTGCTGATGGATCATTTTTCTCATTCATCCTATCGATGGACATACATTTAAAATCCTACCGATGAATTATCTTTTTTCATTCGTCCTAACGATGTACATGCATTTATATCCTACCAAAGATAATTCTCAATTGAGTCACATGTGCAGATAACTTCAACAAGGACACAACACAGCGTGGAACCTTTTGGAGGAAATTTTGGGACTAACTTCCACCACATTTCAACCATACTTTTTATAAAGGTCATGTGTTCGGCCAAAATCGGGTTTGTCAATTTTCGTTGTACACGATTTCTTTCATCAATCATATCCAACAAAAGGGATAGTTGTTGACACTCAATTTTGACATAACATTTTCATAATTCATAATTTTTAAGTTTAATTATTTAATAGTTCAAAAATATACTTTTTTATAATTTTAAATAAGTTTATCTATAAGTATCCTTATTTATTAAAATTTAGAATTTCTTATTATTTAATTTTAAAATTGCATCATTACATATCATTAGTTACGTTCATTAAGTTCTTTTCTTTAATATTTTGCACAATCTAAATTTCTATTCAAATACAAAGAAAATTTGTCACAGATAATTTTGGGCCACAATTTCAAGCTCACACACTTGGGCCCATTGCATTATATTTTCTATTTAGGTTTAGAGTAGGTCAAAAATAAAAGTGTGGAATATAAATTTTTGGGTTAATTTTTTTTAGGTTTGGTAAGAACTTATTTAATCCATCATTTGGGATCACAATAAATTAAAAGTTGCTGCTGCTGCTACTCAGCGGAGAGCCTTAGACCTGCTTTAGGAGTAACCTATTACCTTCAGAGTGGAATTGCCACGACATGGGAATTCTTCTGCCTCTTCTTATCCGAGCAGTCACACCGGAAATCAACCAGAAAAGCAACCTCCAGAAAACACAAAACCTTTTTCCAGCTCACAAAAAAACCAGCTAAGTCAAATCCCATCCCGTTTTCCCTTTTGTTCGCCACTCCAAGTAGTTCTGCCGAGGAGCTCCAAGCTCTGATGAAGCGGAATGAAGCAGTCAGCAGTTCTAAAGCTCCGAGTTCCGGCGGAAGTAAACTTCCATTACACATCCCCCTTCCCCTTAACATTTTTCTTTTTCCATTTACGCAGGCAACTAGCGGTTCGAACCAGTTCCATCTACGAGCTCTCCGCTAAATAACCGAAACCCTTTCTAGCCTTTTCTATCGCAGCAAACGAGCTGGACAAGCTCAAATTCAGGGGAAGCAACAGATGCACCGCTCTTAAATCTCTAAATTCCGGTCACCGTTATTTCTTCTGCGGTAGTTTCGTTCCTCATACTTGCTGTAAGCCGTTGTTTTACTTTTAAACTTTTCTCTAATTTATTATTGTTTTCTGCATAATTGCTATAATTATAAGTTAGTGTAATTTTGTTCTTGTTTTATTGGTTTTTTACTTTTAAACTTTTCTCTAAATTTTTTCATTGTTTTCTGCATAATTGCTATAATAACTTAGTGTTATTTTTGTTTCATTTGTTTTATTGTTAATTTCCATTTCATTACTTTAATTTAGATTAAAAAGTGCATTTTTAATGACGATTAAGCTTAATCAATTTATTGTTTCTTTAGTTAATTTTATTAGATTTTGTTATTGTTAGTTGCTAGCTTGTTTTCACTATCTCATTATATTGTTTTTGCCATTTTTGTTTGACTCGTTTGAGTTGGCAGTAATTTCCGCATTTCAAATATATGGATGTATATGATAGTTTTTTTTAATTATTACATATGTTTATTATGTTTCCATTTTCCATTAACTTTAGATTTGCATTGCTATTCCATTTGATTCACATATAGTTTTTCAATCAATTTATTTGGATTGACTTCCTTCACTATTTAATAAAGTGTCCGACAAATCTAATGTTGTTCATTTTATTTGTCTACCATTGTTGTTTGTTCTTTTTATTATATCATTTTAGTTGTTACTAGTAAAAATGGTTAATGGTAAAATATCTCCGTCGATTTTGGAGATCTCCCCAATGATTAAAAGACGGAAAATTTAGTTCAAATTTATATATACATGTATGTGATAAAATTGACCGATGAAGAAATTACCGTCGAGTTTCATGGCCTTCCATGTAATTAAGACTAATGTTATTTTCAGTTATTTATTTATTAAATATTCATATTTGTTTACTACTAACTCTTTTACTAAGTGTGTTCATTGGTACCCCGGAATTGCTTCTCATCGAAGCTATTCCAATGGAATTCAAATATATTTTATATTATTGACGTCATACAAACTTTACGCCGTTTCTTATATTTTCTTATTATTTTATTTGATCATATTAAATATTTATTATACTTTTACATTATTTATTCTCCTCCTCAATTTTTTTAAAAAATGAATTCAGTCGAGACCCACACTTGTGAATTCCGAAGGGTGCCTAACCCCTTCCCTTCGGAATAATTTGAACTTCTTACATATAATCAAATTGGTTTCGTATATAACTTTAATTTGGTTTCCTAGTTTTTCAAAAATTAGGTGGTGACTCCTTTAAAATTCGTTTATTCATTAGATTCTTTTAAAATTTAATCAATTGGTTATTTTTCGAGTCACCTTGCAGTTTGAGTTAGGTATTGTGAGCCTCCTTGCATTAAGGGGATATCATTTTGTTTTCAAATTCCGACTTCTATCTTTATTATTTATAGGCTTCATAGATAGACGGTAGAGTTTGTGAAATCCGTCTCTTTATTTTATTAAATATTTTAAAGACTTGAGATTAGTTTTTCTGGTGAGTTTAATATACTATTTTATTCATAGTTAATGATTTTGTAAACGAGTTCATTGCGTTTTATTCAGTTTTAAGCTTTGTATGTTTGAGTTAGTCTCCCCTTTGTAGTCAACCATGAGGGTAAGCTTGGGGACAAGAAATACTTCTCCTATGCAGCTCCCCCCCTCACACACCCATAAATATACATATATATATACATACATATATATATATTCCTGAAATGTGTATATAGTGATTTAAATATATGATGAAGAAGTGTCGAATGACACCCCTTATTGTAAGGTGGGTCGCCCTGATTGACCTAAATACTCGATAAGATTTCCAATATTACAAATCAACAAAGAAAAGGAAGAAACTTCCAATCACACAATCAATGTCAAACATTCATTTATTTTTAAGTTATCAAGTTCAATAAATTGTAGTTAAATAGAAAAAACCGTAAACCCCTTCTAAGTTGACACTGAATAAATATGAATTATACAAATAATTCCCTTATAAAAGGAGACATTAGAACAATTCTAACAAGCACAACGATAAGGAAAAAGGAAACATTCCATTGAGAGGGAAAATTACCTGAGTTTGGTCGAAATAGTCAGTTTCAATAAGATCAAAAAACGTTAAGGAAAAATAAGCTGCACAAAAAAGAAGGAATGATTAATCAAAGAAAAAAAAATCATGGTAAAAAAATGACCTATGGAGAAGAATAAGTTGTACAACATTTTCGAAATTTGTTTTCGAAGAAAAAACTCAATTCTAGCATGTCAAGCACTTCAAAAATTGTTGTTCGGAGAGCTATCATCATTCAACAAGATGTGTTCACCTTTATTAAAGGTATTCTAAATTTAATAAGAGTTGCTTTTATTTATGCGTAACATCTCGTAAATGAAAATTGCTAGGATTAAACAAAAAGAACTTAGAATAGTTAATTTAGGAAAGAACATGAAAAATATGGAAAAATTTTGAAGTGTAAAAGTTATTTCTTTATCATTTTCAAACGGCCATAACTTCTAGCTCAAGATGAGTTACTGCCAATCCGTTATATGATTGGAAAGACCTTGTAGAGACCTTTCTAACGCCGCCGAGTTTGCTCATATTTGATGTCCTATGAGGGACATGTGCGTTTCGGAAGTTGGGTTATTGAACTTAGGAAAATTCAATCCGGGTTTTAGTAAGGGTAAAGTAGTCTTTTATCATGGTAAAAAAATGACCTATGGAGAAGAATAAGTTGTACAACATTTTCGAAATTCGTTTTCGAAGAAAAAACTCAATTCTAGCATGTCAAGCACTTCAAAAATTGTTGTTCGGAGAGCTATCATCATTCAACAAGAAGTGTTCACCTTTATTAAAGGTATTCCAAATTTAATAAGAGTTGCTTTTATTTATGCGTAACATCTCGTAAATGAAAATTGCTAGGATTAAACAAAAAGAACTTAGAATAGTTAATTTAGGAAAGAACATGAAAAATATGGAAAAATTTTGAAGTGTAAAAGTTATTTCTTTATCATTTTCAAACGGCCATAACTTCTAGCTCAAGATGAGTTACTGCCAATTCGTTATATGATTGGAAAGACCTTGTAGAGACCTTTCTAACGCCGCCGAGTTTGCTCATATTTGATGTCCTATGAGGGACATGTGCGTTTCGGAAGTTGGGTTATTGAACTTAGGAAAATTCAATCCGGGTTTTAGTAAGGGTAAAGTAGTCTTTTATCACTACTATTTACTTATTTGTTTTAAGGTTATATTAGGTGTAAAAATAAGCCTTATGCTATTTTTTAGAAGATTGAATATGCTTAAGTCTTGGGAGAAAAGAGAAGAGAAGAAGGAGAAACGAGAAAAGACTAAGAATTCTTCAAGAACGCCAAATCGTTGAAAGGAATTCGTAGGGGGTGATACCTATAACGCATGTGAAATTTTTTTTGTTTTAGGTTCTTCCACCCACACAACAATATGCTTAATTCAGTGCAATAAAAGAAGATTGAATGATGAACATTGATGTTCTTGATGAAAAATCGTTGAATTCTTGTTGGTTGAGTTGTAGAATATCTTTGGTTGTTTGATTCGTGTTTCCGAGCTTTTTTACAAGTCTAAAATATTGTGTATTGAGTATTTTAGTAATCCTATGTGTTTGGGGGTGAGATCCATTGGAGTTTGGAAGGTTTTGAATTGAAAATCCGACAAGAAAAGTCAAAAAATCGGGACTGAGCCTAGCGCGCCGTGCTAGTCACAACCTCTATGGAAGGTCCCTGTCCTTCAGGCTTTGGCACCCGGCACCTCTCAGAGCTCAGGGTCACTTGAAGATCTCTTTTTCTCCCCATCTTTTCATACGATATCCTAATTTATGTACCTATAATTCCTAGTTTATTCAAAAACTCTAAGTTACATCTATACATCAGTAAATCATCCACTTACATAAGATCATGGTCATTGAATCCATAATCAAATTCAAGGAAAGTTAAGAACAAAGTCGAAGAAGTTAAGAGTCAAGTCTAAAAGTTAAGAAGCAAGTCAAAGAGAATTCTTAAAACTTTCAAGAGTCTTAAACAAATTTTTTTTTTTACTTTGTTTTAAGGTTCAATATACAAGTTGATTAATGAGAAGTGAGTTGAGTTTAAATCTCAAAAACTATAAGGAAACTACTATTCCCCAAGAGTTATGTTTCAAGTAAAGTAAAGAACAAAGAGTGAGTTCATTTCTCAAAAGCAATAAGGGAACTAATTAGTCCTTAAGAGTTATAACTCTTTTCACATTTTGAGAATGAAAGGAAGCTAGACTTCCACAGAACCTTTGATTAGTTTTGAACAGAGGAACTATGATATCCTAGAGGGTTTTTTAAAACTATGTTTGAGCAATTACCTCAAACAAGAGAAGAGGTCATTTTAAAATACATATGGGATGAGTATTTCAGGAGTATTATTGAGCACCGATATGGGGACGCGAGTTCATACCAACTCAAGTATCCATAAACGATAAAGCCAGCATGGACAAACAAATGATCATACTTTTAGATGATTCCTTAGTTCTTTTTAGTATAGACTAGTGGATCGACTTAGTAGTTCGGATTCTATCGTTACGCATGGTATAGAGTGGTCCTCTTGCAACGTGAGGTAAGATGTTGAACTGTCTCTTAGGCTGATAGTGATGCTTGTCAGTTAGAGAACCTCCCACAAAAACTATATTAATTTTTTTTAAATAAGTAAAGTTTAGTACATAATTGCATTACTTTTAATGAATTAAGTATTTACACTGTTTTGCAAGTTTTATATATATTGCATGTTTCTTTAGTGCTTTATATTGCGTTATGACTTTTTTTAGTTGAGTAGAGACAAGGTAAGTTAATTCTTAATCATTTAAAGCTTAGTAGTAGTTGTTAAATTTCTAACTCACATACTTGTGAATTCAATGTATTGATATCATATGTCATGCATCAGCTTATGATGCAGTCACAGGTAACCTAGATCAGCGTCCAGCGCCTTGTTGATCCAGCTTGAGAATTCAGAGTTAGTTGTGAGCCTCCTTGCATTGACGAGGACTTTTTAAATTTCATTCCGTATTTACTTTATATAATTTTGTGGGATTTTTCCCAACATTCATCTTAGAAGTAGAAAAGGCTTCATAAACAAATAGATAGTCAGACAGTTAGTTTTGGGTCTCTCTTTATTAGCAAATATACATATATTATTTTGAGACTTAAGTGTCATTTTTTCCAAGACTATAGTTTAAAGTATTTTTCATGAGAATATTTCAAGTTTTATACTAGAGTTAAGTTAATTCTTCCGCTGAGTTAAGTAATCTAGGCCTAGGGTTCACTCAAGGCCAGTAAGGTTCGTTTGATGCGGACCACATTCAGGGTGTAGGCTCTGGGCGTTACAAACTTGATATTAGAGCCCAGGGTTCAAGATTTTTAGCGAGTCTATGAAGCCATATCTATAGAGTCATATTCATCAGTGTGAAGCGCGCCACATCTATGAATAGGAGGATACAGCATTTAGGAATTTCTTACTTCTTTTGTATTTGCTTCCGGTAAATATCACGATTTCCGAATGCGAGACCGAAACTGTCAAAACCCAAAGAAAAACCCACATGCCTTCTAATAGGGGTGTGTTTTGATTTTGGTGGAAGTCTTTCCTCTGCTCGCGTCCTAAGAGTTTGACACTCCTCTTCAGACATTGTCCCAATTCGCTGCTAAGAAAAAGATCCACGTTGTGCTGCATCCTTTCTGATATCGTCTACACATGTGGTTTGTTTTTGGAGATTTCATCCTTTCGTATTCTCCCGACAAAGACTAAGATAAAATTTGTCATCTTACAGATGCAATTCAAGTGAAAGATAGTGTCTTTTACCATGTTGATACTTAGATTTTTTCCTTCTTCATCTCACGTCACCCTGATCGGGTTTGACGTAAAGCAAATGAAACATATCTTTTATGTTTGTAATATAATCTTCAATGTAGTCTTCATGTGATGTCGACATAAATAAAAGTTGCTACAATGCTAATATTTATCTAGATATCAATGTATTCTTCATCTGAGAAAGATGATGCAACACTGATATTTCTCTTGGTGTTGTCTTCGATGCTCTTCTAGATGTTTTCTTTTATCATAAATAAAAGAAATGCAGTTGATGCCGGTGAGTAAATATTTCTCTTGTAATGCACAACTTCTACCCTTATAGCACATGATTCCTTGCGGGCTATGAATATTTTTCCGTGATGCATAAACTCCACAAGGTATGAAATCTTATTGTGATGCATAAATTTCTACGAGGTATGAAATCCTCTCGCGATGCATAAATTTCAACGAGGCATCGAATCTTCTCATGATGCATAAATTTCTGCGAGGTATGAAATTTCTCATGATGCATAAATTTCTGCGAAGTATGAAATCTTCTTGCAATCCATAAATTTCAACGAGGCATGGAACCCTCTCGTGATGCATGAATTTCTGCACGGTATTAAATCTTCTCGTGATGTATAAATTTCTATGATGTATGAAATGTTCTCGCAATGCTTGGATATTAACTCGTGATTCATGGTGTTCCGCGATGCATAAATATTGACCTGCGATGCATGATATTCTGTGATGCATGACCTTTCGCAATGTAGAGATATTGACTCGTGATGCATGGATATTGATGCGTGATCTTCTGCGATGCATGGATATTGACTCGTGATGCATGATCTTCTGCAAGGCATTAATATCTTCATCTCCGGGTGATACATAGTATCATTTTTGACATTATGATGCAAATGACGTCCTTTATGGAAACCGTAAACTCTTCCTTGAGATTTTTGATTTATTCATCTTCGAATACAACTGGACATTCCTTACAAACTTCATGTTTGTGGGAAATTGACTGAAATAAAAAAAATCATATTCCCAAGTCTACGCCATAAGCGATATAATATGATTCCTTCACCTATGAAGACTGTTGATTTTAGAAGAGTTTTCTCCTCCTTTGGGTTCTCTCTGTTACTCGATCGGAAGAATTTTGCTGGAACAAAGTAAAGCTATAGACCTGCATTCATAGAGAAATCATTGGTTTTAAAACGGACTTATCTGTGTCGATTTCTTCAATTGTCTGCTCCTTGCCCTGCTATCTCCTGTTGATTTCCTAATATCCCGACTCTTGATAGATAAGACAAAATACTTTATGCCAAAACAAATGAAACATAAAAAGGAAAAAAATAAAGAGAAATAAATTTTCGTGGAATATTATATGAAAAAGGTCACTGCTAAGTCATGTCGTATCAGGCTTAAGAACTTCTTTTTGACTGATGCTTGGAGGTTTATCAGATTATTCGCTGGGGAATTTTCAGAGTCACTCCGAACATGTAGATCCATGCTGAAATTTTGAGGCCCTCCTCAAAATTTCTGTCCTAGTTAACTGTCTTGCTTATCTTTTCATTGTAACTGAGTAGATTGAAGATCTCCTCAAAAATTCTGTCCCAGTCACACATCTCTAAGTATCTTCAGTCTTGAATTGCTAAGGAAGAATTTTCTTCTAGAGAATTTTTTGAGTCCCTCTAAAAAATTCCCCCAGTTTCTGTTGTAAAGAGGAATTGAAATTTTATGGGAGATATGATCGAACCCTTGTGGCCGCTACGTATCCCGTTGAGGAAGGAATTAGGTCACATGTAGTTCCCCCTCAAGGTTAAAGAAATAAGAGAATTTTATAAAGAAACTGATAGAGGCCTACATAGGCCGCCTGCGTATTTCATTTTTGAGAATTAAGGTCGAACGTAGTTCAATTACAAAGAAATATATAAAAGAGAAAAAAGGGGTGACCAAAGCCGACATAGGCCGCCTATGTATTCCATTCTTGAGAATTCAGTTCGAACGTAGTTCGATACAAAATAAAAAGAATTTAAGCAAAACAAATACAAGCAAACAGAATGATTACAACTAAACAACACAAATGCCAACCGAAGTTTCACACATAGTATCTATTGACAACATCTGAGTTGATCGGTTTCTGCCACGCGAAGCCATCCACCTCCAAAAGCACCAAAGAACCTCTGGATAATACTTTGAAAACTATATAAGGACCTTGACAATTCGGTGCGAATTTTCCTTTATACTCATCGTGATGGGTAAAAACTATCAATTTTAAAAAAATCTGGCTCAGACTCTTTGTGGAAAGCTCGAATCATTCTCTGTCAATATAGTTGACCATGACAAACGACAACCATTCTCTTCTCGTCGATCAAGGTCATATGAAAATTATCTCGGGCCAACATCGGTGGTTGTCAATCATTTTCCTCAAAATATTTTTGATATTCTTATTGGCCGCTTCTACAACTCTATTCGTCTTAGGAAGATAAGCGGTTGAGTTTCAGTGAGTAATCATAAATTGCTCACCTATATCTCTCGTCAAGTGACAATTGAGATTAGCACCATTATCAGTAATGATGGATTCTGGTACTCCGAACGTGCATATCAGATTGTTCCGAACAAAATGAGCTACAACTTTCTTGGTTACCAATTTCTAAAAAGCTGCTTCCACCCACTTGGTGAAGTAGTCAATGGCAACCAAAATAAATTTCTGTCCATTAGAAGCGGCTGGATCTATAAGACCTATGACATCCATACCCCAAGCTACAAATGGCCAAGGTGAACTCATAGTGTTAAGCTCGTGAGGTGGCACTCGGATCAAATCACCGTGCACTTGACATTTATAACATTTCTGCACAAACTCTCAACAATCATTCTCCATATTCATCTAGAAATAACCGTCTCGAAGGATCTTTCTTGCCAAAGTGAGCCCATTCATATGCGTGCCACAAACTCTTACATGTATTTGTTCAATAAGCCTTGCAGCTTCGACGACATCAACGCCTCTTAGTAGACCCAAATCTTGAGTCAACCAATAAATGACATCTCCACTTAGAAAGAAATTGAGATAGTGCTCACCAGATTCGGCCATGATGTTCATGCAATTAAATCGGAGCTTAGACGCTATGGGATAGTCCTCACCAGATTCTGACTCTAAGACTGCTATCATACTTTTACCTTGATGATTCGCCGCTCCATCAAAGAATAATCCCCAATCTGGATACGCTTCATAAATATCTTCACCCACAAATGACAGTTTTTCATCGTGAAAATAAGTTTTAAGTGGTTCATACTCTTCATCAACGGGCTTTGATACAAGATGATCAGCAAAGCCTGTGCCTTTATTGATTTTTGAGTCAATTTCACAATGTAAAATTCACTCAACAACAATTGCCACTTAGCTAACTTTCTTGTCGGCATCGCCTTCTGGAAGATATACTTCAGTGAATCCATTATGTAAATGAGGTATGTAATATAAAAAGACGAATAATGTCTCACCTTCTGGGCAAGCCATGTCAAAGCACAACACGTTGACCAAGTAAGCATCCGAATGCACTATATGAGACTGACAAGTACGACAACAAAGGACTCCATTCACGCGGAGGAACCAATACCGGTGGATTGGACAAATAGTTCTTGATAGCATCAAAATTAGCCTGACAGAGTTCATCCCAATTTGTCGGGGCGTCTTTGTTCAAAAACTTTAAAATAGGCTCACATACCACAGTCGATTGAGCTATGAATCGGCTGATGTAGTTTAATCTCCCTAAGAAACTCATCACCTCTTTTCTCGTCTTCGGAGGAGATAAATCTTCAATTGCTTTAATCTTTGAAGGGTCGAGCTCAATACCCCTTGTGCTGACTATAAATCCCAACAACTTTCCAGCTCGAACTCCAAAAGCGCATTCGTTTGTATTTAACTTCAAGTTGTTAAGACGCAAACGATCAAAGAATTTCCTTAAATGAGTCAAGTGGTTCAAAATCTCGAGGGACTTGATCATGACGTCATCCGCATACACTTCAATCTCCTTATGAATCATGTCATGAAATATGGTCTTCATAGCCTCATATAGGTAGCATCAACATTCTTGAGTCCAAATGGCATCACCCTATAATGATATACACCACAAGGTGTAATAAAAGCTTTCTTTTATGCATCTTCTTCATCCATCACAACTAGTGGTAACCTGCTTAACTATCCACAAATCACTGCATTTCATGATTGGGACAGTTATGAATTAAAATATGATATTCGGCAACGGAAAATTATCCTTTGGGCTAGATTTGTTGAGGTCTCTATAGTCAATGCAAAATCCTGATCTTTCTATCTTTCTTGGCAACCGGAACAATATTGGCTAACCAAGTTTGGTATTTTGTCACTTCAACCAATCGAGATTTTATTTGCTTCGTGCTCTCTTCTTTGATCTTTAAACTTAGTTCTGGCCTGAAATTCTGAGTCTTTTGCTTCACCGGATCGAACCCAAATTAATCGACAGTTTATGAGATACAACATCGGTACTCATCTCTTGCATGCCACTGACTTCCCGAACGAACACATCAAATATTCAGTAAGCAAATGAATCAAGCCCTCTCTCTGAGTTTTATTTAAATGGATGCTGATTTTAACCTCTTTAACAAATTGTGGATCCCCCAAATTTACCGTTTCCATTTCCTCTATATTCGGCTTATGGTGGTTTCCAAACTACCGAAATTCCTTGGCGACATACTCTGGTTTCTCACTTCTACTTAGAAATCATCAACCTCGTCATCACCTGCCATATTTTGTTCCTTCAGCTCATGAAATGACATGACATTGGAAGGTTTGTAACGTACATTACTGAAATCATAAACAAAAAAAGTAAGAAAATCAAAGTATAACAAATGAGTAAATAAAAAAATTTACAAACAAAGGGGTTTTCATTCAAATTTTAAACCAATGCAAACTTTGGCCATGGCATAGGGCAATGTTTGCTTTTTTAAACTTCACGATTGAAATATGAAAATTCAAACTGTTAAGAAAATGCAAAATGATGGGTCTCGGCCTCTTCCGGACTACCATCGATTTTAATATGCATGAAACGATGCCCTTCTACCGAAGAGTTCGGGGGATCATGATGGGCGTGGAGGTCCAGTTCTGCAGCATCTCTCATGGATCAGCATCGTGGATACCAGCTAGCTCGACCTCTTCTTCAATAACAACATCAGTCTCCTTGAAGAGGTCACAAATTCCTTCCCCAAGGTCTTAATACTTGGCATACTTCTGGACTGGGAAGGATTGATACTGATGTGAGATAGGGTTAGCCAATGCTTGATCATTTTTCTTCTTCGTCTTCATGTCATCATCTGTGGGGATGTACCCCAAACCATATCAGGCTCCCTTGACGAGGACCAGAATAGGATCAATAATTCATTGGGAATTTCTTCCCAATCCAAAACCTGGTTCATAACAGTATCACAGTGACTATAATCTTGTACACGGCAGACATGGGAGTATGTGGGGCCAAGTCTTCACCGGTGGAATTTACCAGCTCCACTGTGTAGAAATTTGTACCTCATGATATCTCATCAATGATCGTCGCCTGTCTGCCAAAGTCAGTCCCTTTGCTATGAATAACAAGCTCTTTGTTCTTCCAAACAAGCTACATCATCTAATGTAGAGTAGATGGGACAGCTCCAGCCATATGAATAAAAGGCCTTCCCAGAAGAAGGTTATAGCTGATATCGATATCCAGTACTTGAAATTGTGCACTGAATTATGCTGGGCCCATTTGGATGATCATATTCACCGCTCCCAACGTATCTGTTTGAAACCCTTCAAAGGCTTTAGATTGACTTGGTTTTGTTTATGTTTTCCCAAGTCAAACCTTTACTGCCTCAACGTCTACAAGGGTAGATATTTAAACCATATCCATCATCTACTAAGACGAGGTTGAAAACTTTTATGCGGCATACAACAATGATATGCAACGCCTTTTTGTGTGACCTCCCTTCAAAAGGTAGCTCATAATCACAAAAACTGATTCGGTACCCTCGAATAACCTGGTGAATCATGTAGGCCATATTATCTCCGCTTGTGACTGCGGGTACATATTTATCATCGAGAGCGTTAATGAAAGCCTGCCTGTGCGATTGAGAACTCATCAGCAAGGCCCATACGGAGATCTGGGCTGGAGTCTTCTCCAAATTCTTGATGATAGAATACTCTTTCAGTTTCATTCTTCTCTTGAATTCCTCTGCTTCTCCTTCACTTATTGGCCATTTATCCTGATCCTTCTTTTGACCTCCGAGAGCATGCTTGTCAGGAGTGTAACATCTTCCAGATCTTGTCATGCCTTGAGCAGCAATAGTTTCAATAATGAACTTAGGCTTGATGAGAGTTTTTGAGGGCACTAACGCCACAACCTTTGCGGGTGTTAAAAAATTGAATTCTTTCTTCTGTTTGATGCTCAACAAGGCAACGACCTTTTCTAAATCACCGTGAACGATTGGACTAATCATTTTATTCCACACCACTAATCGTCTGTCCCAATCATATTGACATTTCCGCCCCCATGATTCGGCAACGGGTTGGTATTGGCATTTGGTGCCGCTAGTTGGATAGTGACTACCTCTTGGTCAATCAAATCCCAATTTTTGTGCTTAAGGTTTACACAATCCTTAGTATCATGCCCAACACTGTTGCGATGATAAGCAGATCTCTGATCTGGTCAGTAGAATTTTTAATTGACATCCACGGGTTTGGGCCCCACAGGGTGGATGTATCCGGCCACAACCAGTCGCTCGTAAATCTTTGTTCGTCTTTCAGCGAGCGCAATGAAGTTCCTTGAATGGTTCTTCTCAAATCTAGGTCTGGGAGGGTCATAACTACCTTGTTGAGGAGGAGGATCCTTTTGATAACTTTTGGTGTTTTGACAGGGGGCTTGGCTTCTGATATGGATTTGTTTGGTAGTTTGGCGATGGAGCTTGGTAATTCGGAGGGGAATTTTGGTATAGTGGATCTTGGACTTGATAAACAGGAGGGGGTGTATTGTATCTCGACTGCACATTAGCACAGTTTAGAGTAACACCTTGATAATATGGAGAAAGAATTTGTTATGGTGCAGGATGATTTGGGTAAATGGGAAATGGACTTTGGTAACTAAGGGGTAGACTTCGTTATAGTTGAGCTTGGACATTTGGATAAGTGGTGGTAGCATTCTTATAAATTGAAGGATTATTGAGATGACTAGCTTGAGTGTAACAAGCTTGGTAGGACATTTGGGAAGGCCGGCAACAACCTTGGAAATATAACGAGCTTCTAGGGGTTTCCCTTCCCCCATATGAAACAATAATGATTTCTTCTCTTTTCTTTTTCAACAACCCGGAAGATCCAGGTGATGCGGCTATGATACGCTCAAACTTACTTTTCAAATAAGAAGTAAAGCGGTCGCATCAATTAAAGAACCCAACTAATGAGGTTGGGGTCGTTCTCAGGAGGAAAATAGTTCAGACTTAACTTCAATCTATAATTACTATTATTTAGTCAATTATTTCCTTAAAAAGCAAAGACAATAAAAGGAGGGGTTTTATTTCTAAATGAATGAAAATAACTAGCTAAATTAAAGTAGACAACTAACAGATTCAAATGTTGGAGTTAAATCAATTAATAAAAGTAACTAGGGTTTATGTGTTCCCCACAAGTTCCTAACTTGATAATTCTAACTATAACAATTCTTTCCTAGTATCTCGCATGCAAAGTGATAGGTTATGTATTCTTAAATCCTTGGTCCGGCATCTAGAAATTTTCACTCCGCACCTTGGTCCGGCTACGTGTGTTGCTATACTAACCCTTACCTTTACCTCATACTAAGCATTGTATTTGATATTTGACTAAGTTATTACCTCGTATAAATCAATACTAGCCTATTAGATAGTATACACTAAATCTATGTTGATACTTCTTTTCCTATTATCTACCTCCTTGGTCTGGCAAGTAGCATTAAGGCGAGTTCTAACGTTGGCCATCCGTTAAAAAGACTTCTAAGCGAAAGAAATATCAATACATGCAAGACACTATTCTTGAATTGTTATGTTAGTTAGATTTTATCTTATTATTCACCCATGGTTCCCACAACCCTAGTTATGGAGTTTAGTTACCCATACTCATAATCACAATATTCATATTTATGATATAAAAATTCATGCACTTACTTCAATGACAAAGAATAAAATTCATAAATTTACTTGATTAATCGACAAAATCACCAAAAATAAACTCCAGAGAAAAGTGTAACAATCGAAAGTGTAATAATCAAAATAATCAACTCACAAAGAATCTAACATAAAAGTGTTTAATCACCAAAAGTCTAACCCTAAAAACGAGGTTTTTTGAACTATTTATAAAAAACAAAAACCTAATCAAAGAAGGAATCTATTTCTTGAAAATCTATAAAAATGCGGCTGGGTCAACGGACATCGCAACGGGTCGTTGTGGTCACGAAGGGCCGTCATGGACTCCATTGTCCCATACTTTGCATATTTTCTGCTGCTCTCTTCATTACCCTCGACGACAAGTATGAAAGATTGTCACAAGCATAACGGTCCGTCAAGGATCTCCATTCCATAACACTTAAACTCTTGGTATTTGGGTACTGGGACTACTTCTCTGATCATCACGACAAACCTGCAGGACAGACTGTCATAGCTACGGCGGTCCGTCATGCACTTCGTTACCCCACACTTGGTCAGACTTCCCCATCTTCCTTTAGCAGCTTCACTACGATTCCACATACGGATTGTCACTGGCACGATTGACTGTCACAAGCTCCGTAGGTGGTATTTTTTTAAATTTCTTGGTAAAAAACTTCCACGTTCATCTTTAGACAGATTTCATGCAAATAAAGAGAAACATACATAAAAATTAATGGAAGAAGCCTTTTGGACACACACTAAAATTAAGGAAAAAGCATTAAAAATATCTTGAAACCACGGTATATCAATACCCTCAACTTAAATTGGTTGTTTGTCCTCAAGTGACACACTATGATTGACTACAAAATCTTTGTACAATAGTATCAATGTTTTATGTTTCGCAATCATTTGGCTATCAATCCCGATCATTCTCACCATATTTATGCATGTTATCACTATTAGGCTTAAATTATGTGTAATCAGACAATGACACAGACTCACCACGCACTAAAACCTATCCTGTTCAACCTCTCACCGAAGTGCTAATATTTCCTGTATTGTAACTAGTGTCCTCACTTCAAAAGGACATCCTCATTTTTCACATAATGATTTCATTTTGAGTATAAGGATTAATTTTCAACACTCATTCTCAGAACAAATTCACAACTCATTCATACATATTGCCATAAGCTTGCCCTTATTTTCAGTGCTTTATGTTCGCTATACAAATCTTAGGATCACGATATGACTTTCTTAGCTTGTAACATAGGCTCAGGGTCCGGTAAAGTATATTTAGGTATACTTTAGTGACATTTTTCCCTCCTTGACATATCGGCTAAACATACATCTATTCATCATTTTATTTCACCCAATTTCTCATTCTTTTACCTTGATATTTTCCCTTCTTTCTTCATTTGTGTAAGTGACTCTCTTCTTTTCTTGCTTGTATTTATTGTATTTTTTTTATTTAACTTTTCTTTCAACTGGTTCTTGAGTCACTTTACTTTTGTTCTTTCTCTCTCATTGTTCTTTCAACCCCACTTTCCAGAGCATTCCTCATAATAGCACCTTCAACTCATGGCTTTTCCATGAGTCAATGTACACAATACCCTCAGTTGAACAAGTGCCTATTATCCTTTCCTAATTGTCTATTACAACATACTTTTAGCAGGATTAACCTGTCAAGTTCTAGCTTAGTACATATAGTGGACTATTCAAATCTTCCTCACACTCACTTGACATCTCATTACTCTACCAGATTATTAGACACCTAGTTCGAATATTAGAGTTAGGGTCATGCAGTGGTGTATCTCTATGTCATGCTTAGAACCACACATTTATCAATTACTATGCCTAGTCATGCATCATTTTCATTTTATCAGGATATTATTTTAGCCATCATGCTTCAGAGATAAACTATGTACACAATATATAGACATGCCGGTTAAACAATAAAAATAATCAGTTTCTTGGGGAAAAAGAACACACGCAAGAAAACCCCAAAAGAGGATAGTCAATTGGGCTACTCAGACTTCACCCTAGCACTCACTTTCCTTTTACAACAACCCCAACAAAAGACATGCAATTGTTCCCAATGCATAAAAAAATTGAAATACGAGAGTGGTTGGTGAAGCAAACCTGGGGCGCAAAGCGCCGACGATCAGCAAGCTGGTTCATCCGGTTCCCGGAAACCCACTATCTCTGTAATCTGGACACCCTCAGTAGTGTCCTCATCAGCAATTACACTATAAGCAGTGCCTCCAACTATCGCCACATCTCTGGAGCTAGATGCCCCAGCAGCTGACTGTACAACACTCATCCGACGTGCCTCCTCATTAGCAAGAGAGGCTCTCCTTGCAGCCTCCATCTCACGGCGCTACTTTTTCCGTGCTCTAGCCTTATCCTCCTCTCGACCCTTACGCCTCTTTGCATGCGCTCGAGGGGGAGGTTGTGGAATCTCAGAAGTGGCGAATAAGGCCGCCATTACTGTGTCCTCAGCAGGATCTGCAGAAGGTGCCTCAGACTCATGCACCCTAGCTTCTAGGATCATATCAATGTATTCTCGAAGACTCTGAACCTCAGCTTAAAGGGTCAACACATCCACCTGAAGGGATGGCCGGGCTATCACCCGCAACTCAAAATCATCCAAGCGTTGATGAACCTTAGCAATCTTTTGCTCAGTGTGCTGAACCATTTTTCGCTCCAAGCGCTCTTCTGCCTCAGTAATAGACCTCTGCATCCAAGGCTGGATGTGATGCAGAAGTGTAGCAATCTGTGCTTCTAGTTTCTGAACCCTAGCAAGAGGGACCAAAGCGTGGAAAGGGGCTGAGTGAGAGGAGCTTGGGGAACTGCTACTACCCGAGACAAACTCGATCGGGGTAGTCTCAGTGGTGTCAGAAGCAGCCTGTTTAGTCGTGCGAGCCTGTGCTACCGTATCAACCAGATTGTCACAAAGTGGAGGCAACTCTTGATGGGGCCCTCTTCGTGGAGATAACTCATTGGCCTCATCCCTGATAAGGCCTATATCAATAGTGCACAGTGAAGTCTTGAGCTAATCAATGTGCCAGATGGGCACACCTGCGGACCTTCATAAACAAAATATCATGCACGGAAAAGGGTAAGTAGTTGTGGCCTTAAAAGCCCTCTTGTACATGACCGCTTGTAGAAGACAAGCAAAGTCTACCTAAAACTAGGATATCATCGCCCCCATCAGAACTGCATGATCCCACATGACTATATTATCAGTGGCTGTGGTGTAAAGGCAGTGGCGGACAATCAACCATAAGAACTTAACCATGAAGGTCAGGTTAGCCTTCTTGATGGCTCCCTTCCGCTCGGTTATCTAGTCGGCACCCTCTCCAGTAACAAACAAGTGCAGGGCCATCAACCTCTTGGTGGTCTCTCTCATCGATGGCTCACGCAAGAATTGTCCATCTTTGACAATTTTCCACCGGTAGTCAAACTCGGCAGTGAGAGGGATCCGGTTGGCATCAACATCCTCGCTGTATAGATACCGACGGATGGCAGGAAGGGAGATATCAACCTCAATACCACGTACTCGGACATGCTCAAGTGGGGCTTGTTTGGCGGGGGCAGCCTGCCTTTCAATCTGTGATTTGAGAGTAGCCACGTAGGAGGCGTAGAACTCTCGGACCAGCTCTTCACTATAATGGCCCAAAGAACGCGTTGTCCACTCCAGTTGGTGTCTTGTGAAGAGATTGTGGATCTCTGGCATATTAGGGAGACTTCCCGTAAGGACCCGCCTCTCCAATGTAAGGGTCCGTTTCATGACTCCTTTATCATTAAGAAAATTTGCGTCTGAATAAACTTGATACTGCCCGTCAACACACCACCAGTTGGGCTGGTCGGCAACCGAGGTGAGAGCATGAGTCGGTGAGCCGGGAGTGGATTCAGAACTGTCAGCCTCATCAGACGAGGAAGACTGTGCAGCTGTGGCGAGTGTAGGGACTTCAGGTGACCCGGAGGCTTCCCTCGACCACGAAACTCCAATGGAGCCCGACGCTCCTTCGTCAAGAGTAGATGACCCAGAAGGTGTGCCGTTCAGTGTGCGCCCCTCATTAGACTGGGAAGCAGTGACTACGCCGGACTCCACTTTTTAGGGCGTAGCTCTGGCAGCACGTGCAGCTCGGGATGGAGTGGTAGTGCCTGGGTCACGTACTCGGGGTCACGCTCATCATTAGAGCAAATAACCAGGCGGAAATATGGGGCGACATACTTTGATCACCCACGTGCGTAAACTCGATCTTATTTTGGTGCCATAATAGATATTACCTGTAAAAAATCAATATTAGTACGAGAAGGAGAAAAGAAGACGAGCAAAAACGAATCAAATTAAATATAAGAGCTATGCTGTAATGACTTTTCTGTAGTAACTATGAAACACGACGGACCACATGACGGTTCGTCGTGAGTACGACGGACCGTCATGGGGTCCGTCATGTCTTACACCAACTACGTTGATGTGGAGACCCCTGAAAGAAAGTCTATGACAATTATGATATATAAGCAGGAAGGACCGTCGTGATGATGACAGTCCGTCGTCGATGTCCATCGTGGGACACTTAGAACAAGTATGGTTACCCTTAGGAGAGGGGTCTCTGACCGTCATAACGGTTATGCAGGATGGACCGTCGAGGGTATGACGGTCCGTCGTAGATGTCCGTAAGAGGATACTTGGAAAAAGTTGGAGACCTTAGGAACATGGTCTCTAACAACCAGAACGGTTGTGCAAGACGGACCGTCGAGGGTATGTGGGTCCGTCGTATGTGTCCATAAGAGGACACTTGGAAAAAGTGAGAGACCCTTACGAATAGGGTCTCTAAAAACCAGAACGGTTGTGTAGGACAGACCGTCGTGGGAATGACGGTCCGTCATTTGTGTCTGTTGGTGGACACTTGGAGAAAATTTGACAGTGGGGTGTTCGGGATGTTGGAACGGACCCTATGACGGTCCGTCGTGGGTACGACAGTCTGTCATCAGGGTCTCGTTCTTTCATTTAGTGATAGAACTGAGGATGCCACATTCATCCTCTATGACTCACATAGAATACTTAATGTTAACCTATACGTTTGTACCCAAATACCTAGTAAACTAGCAATGCTAAAACACCTATTTCAAGAGTGTTAACAAGGCAATTAAAGGATTTTTAACCTAGGTTAGACAAAATTGGATCAAATAATGAAGACCCATCAATAACAAATAGGCTAATACTATTTGACAATAAAAAATGCAATGTAAATGGGTAGAAATCATAGACACAAACTTGAGAACATAAGAAAGACAAGAAAGTGAGGCACTTAGTTAGAATGAACAGAACCACAGCAGCAGACTCCGACTAGTAGAGAGTTGATTTTAAGAATTTGGGAAGTTTAAAAAGGAGGAAATGGGAGAAAGAGGGAAAGAAAGAATTCAAATGAAGTGGTGGGGGTTTTTATAGGTTGATTTATCTTAAAAGTTACCAACTGGGTCGGGTCGGGTAGGCTGATTAATGATGCAACAAGACCGCGACGACGGTCCGTTGTAGGTGTGTTGGTCCTTCATTGGTTCCTTCATGTGTGCCCTAGTTTTGAAAATAATTGAAAGATGTACCTGGCACGACGGATTCATGCTACGGTCCATCATGTGCCTGACGGTCTGTCGATGTGTCCATCAGTGATTGTTGCAGAATGATTTTTTGCAAAATTTCCTGGTGATGTGCCTGCAAATTTAAAACTCATTAGTAGAAAATGCTACCATTACTAGAAATAAAAATTATAAGTATTGGGTTGCCTCCAAACAAGCACCTCATTTAACGTCATGGCACGATTGAGGACACTTGATTACTCAGCCTTCATAAAGATGGTATGCCTCGATCACTTCATTCTCCGATTCAGCATGCCTACAATAGAGTCGTTCTCCATTCACCTTAAACCGCACTCCCTCCTTGGTTTCCAACTCAACTTCTCCATGAGGGAATAATTGAGTAATCAAGTAAGGCCCAGTTCATTTGGACTTGAGCTTGCCCGGAAGCCAACGCAACCTAGAACTGTCTAAAAGTACCAAATCTCTAACCATAAATTCTTGTTTTTCACTTTTTAGGTCATAATCCTTCTTCGTCTTTTCTTTGTAGGATATAGCGTATAACGATTGGAGCTCACCACTCTGCCTCATAGATCTAAAAATGTTGAAGGTCGCTTCTTCATTGTTCAACCAAAATTTCATCTGTAATTTTCCAATATCAACTAAGGCTCTACCCGTAGCAAGGAATGGCCTCCCAATAATAATAGGCACTTCAAAATCGACTTCACAATCAAGAATAACAAAATCTGTTGGAAATATGAACGAATCCACTTTTACTAGCACATCGTGGAGTATCCCTATAGACCTTTTCACTGTTTGATCAGCCATTAGTAGCTGCATGGCAGTGGGTTTTGGGTCACCCAAACCCAACTTCTTCTAAATCGAGAGGGGCACGAGATTTATACTTACCACCATATCACATAATGCTTCCGAAAAATGTAATGACCCGACTGTACAAGGAATAGTAAACGCACCCGGATCTTCTTTCTTTTGTACGATAGATCTTGTAGCAATTGCACTACAATGTTGCATTCTATCATCGTCCTAAAAAATAATCGATCTTTTCTTTGTAACAAGATCTTTCATAAACTTGGCATAACCGGACATTTGTTCTAGAGCTTCTACCTAAGGGACATTGATAGAAAGTTGCTTCAACATTATTATAAAACGTCGATATTTGCCATCCTCGGTTTGTTTCACTAATCTTTGAGGAAAGCGGGGGTGGTGGTCTAGGCAAGGGAATTACCTTTACAGGAACTTCAACATCTTTTCCCATATTATATTCTACTTCATCACTACCCTCTACCACCTTATCATTATCTTTTAACATTTTTCTCCATAGACGGCATAGGTGGGTCAATGGTCTGCTTACCACCCCGAGTAGTAATTGCAATACACTGTCTGTCATTTTTTGGATTTTGGACAGTGTTGCTAGGAAGAGTGCCCGGTTGCCGTGTGTTCACAGTCGCAGATAATTGGGCCATTTCCAATTCAATCTGCTTAATTGATATTGCATGTATATCGACTTTCTACCCAATACCCTCTAAATCACTCCTTAACACTTTAATGTTCTTATCATTAGCGTCAAACCTCCTCATAATTTTGTGCAACATATCCTCAACACGCGCCATACTATCTCCACTATCCCTAGGAGTAACTTCACAATTTTGAGGAGGGACATAGGGCCCATTCCTATCATTTCTATTACCATAGTTACCCCTGTTGAAGTTGTTGTCGCGATTATAATTTCCTTCTCGTAAATAATGACCCTCACGGTGATAGTTACCACAGATCCGACCTTGGCGCATTGGGAACTCGGTCGGAAACCCCCTGTCTACTCATTTATTGCATAGGAATCCTCCTCAAAATGAAATTCATCATGTGGTGGTGGTGGTTTAGATAGGTAATTAACCACATTTATCTTCTCTGCACCCTTAGTGATATGTTTTAATACCAACCCAAGAAGCTCAGTTCTCATCTAAGCCATCTCTTCACGAATCTCATTTGTGGCTGGGTTGTGAGTGAATTGCACTGCGAAGGTATTTATCCCAGTATCTGACTTTCTAGTACTCCAAGCTTTATTGTTCCGGGAGATTTTCTTTAACTTTTCAGTAATCTCAACATAAGGACACTCTCCATAAGAACCACCCGCTATAGTATCCAACACCGCTTTAGTTTTATCATCTTGTCCTCGATAAAAGTATTCATTCAGTGACTCATCATCTATGTGGTGATTGGGGATGCTTCTAAAAAAAAGGTGAATCTATCCCAAGAACTACTAACTGACTCTCCTGGTCGTGCCACAAAGTTGTTCACTTTGTCTTTGTGGTTCAGTTTCTTGGAGACCGGGTAGTAGCGTGCTAAGAAAACGTCTCTTAGTTGTTTCCAAGTGAAAATTGAGTTATAAGGGAGCTCAGTGAACCAAATAGCAGCCCCTCCCGTCAGTGAGAGAAGAAACACTCTTAGCCCTATTACATCTAAGTCCAAGTTAGGCCTCCCTACACACCTTTTTACACATTGCCTTTACCTTAGCTATATGGGCATGTGGATCCTCAGAAGGTAGCCCTGAAAACAAACCTCTGGCAGTGAGCATTTGCATCAGTCTAGTAGTTACCACAAAGGTATGGTCTGGTGGTAGAGGGGGCAAGACAAGTGGCCCATTGGAGTCTGCTATATTGTCATAGCCTCTGTAGTATTCTTGAAGTTGTGGAGTGGGATTCTGTCCCCTCTGTTGGTTTTCACCCAGAGCATCGGGTAATAACTGACCATGAACATCAACCGGAGCTGAGATGTTCTGTATTAGATCATCATCACTAATACCCAAGTTTCGATTCATGTTGCGTAGTGTATGCTCTAATTCGTGATCGTAGGGAAACAATGGTTCTCTTCCTCTCCGTGTATTTGTCATACAAGGAAGATAGTTCTGCAAGAATCAAAAACAACAAACAAAGTAAAATCAAGAAAATACTGACTAAACTTTTAGTAATAAGTTTAAGTTAATCTAAAAATTACATTCCCCGGCAGCGGCGCCAAAATTTGATACGCTCAAACTTACTTCTCAATTAAGAAGTAAAGCGGTCGTATCAAGTATAGAACCCAACTAATGAGTTTAGGATGGTTCCCTCGAGGAAAATAGTTCAGACTTAACTTCAATCTATTATGACTACTATTTAGTCAATTATTTCCTTGGAAAACAAAGACAATAAAAGGAGGGGTTTTATTTCTAAATGAATAAAATAACTAGCTAAATTAAAGTAGACAACTAACAGATTTAAATAATGGATTTTAATCAATTAATAAAAGTAACTAGGGTTTACGTGTTCCCCACAGGTTCCTAACTTGATAATTCTAATTATAACAATTCTTTTCTAGTATTTTGCATGCGAAGTGATAAGTTATGTATTGTTAAATCCTTGGTCCGGCATCTAGAAAGTTTCACTCCGCAACATGGTCGGCTACGTGTGTTGCTATACTAACCCTTACCTTTACCTCATAGTAAGCATTGTATTCGATATTTGACTAAGTTATTACCTCGTACCAATCAATACTAGCCTGTTAGATAGTATACACTAAATATATGTTGATAATTCATTTCCAATTATCTACCTCCTTGGTATGGAAAGTAGCATTTAGGCGAGTTGTAACATTAGCCATCCGTTAAAAAGACTTCTCGGCGAAATAATTATCACTACATGCAAGACACTATTCTAGAATTTATATTTTAGTTAGATTTTATCTTATTATTCACCCATGGTTCCCACAACCCTAGTTATAGAGTTTAGTTACCCATAGTCATAATCACAATAATCATATATATAATATGAGAATTAATGCACTTACTTCAATGAGAAAGAATAAAATCCAAAAATTTACTTGATTAATCAACAAAATCACCAACAATCAACTCTAGAGAAAAGTGTAACAATCCAAAGTGTTATAATAAAAATAATATACTTATAATGAATCTAATGTAAAAGTGTCTAATCACCAAAAGTCTAACCCCAAAAATGAGGTTTTTCAAACTATTTTTAAAAAACAAAAACCAAATCAACGAAGGACTCTATTTGCTGAAAATCTGTCAAAACGCGGTTGGGTAGACGGACCTCGCGACGGGTCGTCATGTTCACGACGGGCCGTCATGGACTCCATCGTCCCATACTTTACAAAGTCTTCTACTGCTCTCTTTATTACCCTTGACGAGAGGTATGCTGGATCGTCACAGGCACAATGTTCTGTCGAGGATCTCTATTCCATAACACTTACATTCCTGGAATTTAGGTACTTAGACTACTTCTCTGATCATCACGACGAACCAGCAATGACGGACCGTCATAGCTACGATGGTCCGTCATGCACTTCGAAACCCCACACTTGGTCAGAATTCCCAATCTTTTTTCAGCACCTTCACTACGATGCCACCTACGGTCCGTCACTGGCACGATGGACCGTCACAAGCTCCGTAGGTGGTACTTTTCCTTTTTTTTGCTAAAAAACTTCAGCATTCATCTTTAGACAGATTTCTTATAAATAAAGAGAAACTTACATTGAAATTAATACAAAATGGCTTTTGGACACACACTAAACTTAAGGAAAAAACATTAAAAATGTCGTAAAACCACGGTATATCAGGCTACACGTTCTATCTTTCCTGATTTTAATCCGTCCTTGATAGTCTCACCAATCTTGACTATCTCAGAAAACTTCACTCCAATGAGCATCATAATTCTATCATAAAATTAAGGCTCTTGCACGCGCACGCACACTTCAACCATTTCTTTCTCAGACATGGGTGGTCTCACCCTTGCCATTTATTTCTCAACCTATAGGCGAACTCCCTATAGCTCTCAGTTTATTTTTGCATTATGTTCTCCAAAGAGTATCTATCTGGAACAATTTCTACGTTGTAAGTGAAATGATCGATAAAATGTTTGTCGAATGCATTCCAGCTGATCCATTGCCTAGTTTCATGAGATGTGAACCATTCAAGAGCTTTTCAACACAGTCTTCGGCTGAAGAGCCACATCAATAAAGTTTCATCCCTTCCAACTCCTATGAGCTGGTCATAGTAGGCTCTCAGATGAGCCATTGGGTTGACCACTCCTCCAAAGGTATGAAACTTTGGCATTTTGAATCTTTCTAGAAGGTTCAAATATGGATGAATACATAAGTCTTTATAACTAAGCCCGGCGATATCAGGGACGCATTTAAGCTCTTTTATGGATTTCTTGATATCTTCCTGTTCCTCATAATGGTCCTTCTCAAAACCGTGCACATCGTGCTCGGCAGGGACATAAATTTGGAAAATGGCTCTTTTTTGTAAGGGTACGTTTGAGGATTTGTATTCTAATTTAAGTGGTGGTGGGATGTTTGTGGATTAAAAGTATTTTAATTTGGATTTTTGTTTTGATTTTGAGGTGGAGGAGAAGTTTGATTGTGGGTATTTTGAGGATGGGGTGGCATTTCAGGATGGTTGTTTTGAGGAGAAGGTGGTGTTTGGTAAGATGCGGAAGCATATTGGGGATTTTGGGTAGTCATATCTATAACTGAGGGATTCTGAGTAGGTGTAGATGACTAGTTATGGGATGGATCTATATTTGAAGAAGGGAAGTACATTGAAGGTCTCCCATCACCAGCGTTAGAAACAAATTCTGGTGGATGTAGATCTCGTCTCCTTTGCATCTCTACCCTCATCTCTGCAATGTGTTGCATCAACTGTAGAATAAACTTATTCTGGTCCGCTATGGTTGGTTGAGCCACCACAACATCAGTAAGACCTACTTCTTCGTCATTATCCCCCATAACAGTCTTTTCTTTGCATGAGCTTTGTCTAGGGAAGGAATCCGCGGGACCTTTTGATCTGGTGTAACAGAAATGATCTGCTAGCTTTTAATCGACACAAATCAGTTTCAAATTACCTAAGAAGGAAAACAACTCAAAGGCAGATTTGTCAGTGCAGATTTAGAGTACAAAATGCATAATATCACATAGAGAGAAGATAAACACACAAGTTGCTTTGTTTGAGGATATACAACCCACGAGTCAGGACGGAAACATGTTTTTTTAACAAGCAGGTGTTTGCTTGTTTAAGTTTTGACGCTGTCTCAGAAAGGCTAAATGACGTTAAGCTACGATTTTCTTTAAGCTGCTCTTTGACGCCTGTTGATCTGGTCTTCGTATCTTTTCGTAAAATGAAGGGGGGAATGAAATTTTTTAAAGATAGGGGCGGGTCCTAGGAAGGATGCCTACGTATCTCACAAGGAAAATTCAGGCCCAACATAGTTCGAGTAAAATATAAAACATTTTCATTCATTCGTTCATTAAGATTACAAGAAAATTTAAAGGCAAAAATAGAGCTAAAACATAAAATGATGATGACACGTCAGTCATTTCCCTACTGTTTACAGCATTAGGCTGCTCCTTTCAGACATCCTAGGAATGGAGGTTTGTAGACGATTTCCTTTACATCGTATTCCCCAGTCGCTTTAGGGTGAGCATTATCGGGACCACTAATAGCTCCTTGCTCGTAGACGGGGTATTTTTCGCCCATTTTCCAAAGTTTAATAATCATTTTGTTATGGAAGACTTTTTTCTTCTTCCTCAGTGTGGCCATCCTTTATCCCATATAGTTGAATTCTTACATTTTAACTGTCAGCTCTTCATCAAGTTACATGTTTTTAGCTAGCAGAGCGGCAGTCTCCGATTCTATCCTCGCCTCTCTCGCTTCTCTATCTCTAATTTCTCCTGCAAGTCCTCTGTCTCCATCTCAACATCATTCTTTCTCTTCATCTGTGATGCCTGATCCTCATCCAATGTCATGGTTGCAAATTTGTAGATTGTGGTGGCCATGTCGATTCTATGCCCTTCCTCCTTGTTTTTTTGGAATTTAACGAGTGATCTATTCAATCTTTCTTTCTAGTTCTTCTCTAGTGAGTTATATTTAGATGTTATTACCTTTGTCCATAGCAGTGATTTTTTGCCTTATCTGTGACGGTAGAATGAATGTTTTAGGATTTGTGGTACAAGAGGTGTCTTTTGAATGAGAATTTTATGATTTTGAAATTTTGGTCGGACATTTTGTAATACTGACTTCTGTATATTCTTTAGAAATTTCAAGATAGGAATGAAATTACAATATACTCATTTATAGAAACATAACATATAAGTAGTTAAATTCACATATATCGCGTCCTGACACATAGAGAGGGACCCTTCGTGCCAGGGTAGGCCTAGTACATTTGAATGATGTACGTGTGAATTTGAACCAAACAAACAATTTCCTCCAAAATAAATTTCACTAGTGAATAATAATGTTCATAAAGGGGAAAATAAAGGATAAAATTTTAATGAGAAACACACGCGGGGCCATTTGAAAATGTGATAAAGGCAGGCCCACGCAGGGGCTAAAAAAACATAAATACATATAAAAACCCACGTAGGGGCGAAGTCCACAATGCCGCTCTGGATGGTCCTGCTCTGTCGTCGTTCCCCTGAGTCTTGTACTGCTGAAACATACACCTTAGTATAAGTAAGAATCCTTCGCCCAGGACTCCTTTGTCTTCGAAGCATTCGTATCGCATCCTCTTGATTTTCTCCTTGACCCAGGTATCAAAACCATCATAACAACGCCTTAGTCTTTCCATCTCTTGCGTCACCTTCTCAAGAATACCTTGGTTTTCGACAAACTTAGCGTACGCTTCTTGTGCCTCTTTCTTTACCTCTTATATCTCGGCCACCGCCTTAAGTTTTCTGTCCATAGCACTGCAAAAGTTGTGCGGGGTATGGGAGGAGATGTTTTGTATGTCCTTTTTCAGCCATTCTTTGCAACCCTTTTCATATCCAGCATTGAATCAATTAGGGGCGATGGTGTCTCTATCCATACTCTTTGTACTTTTACATTCTCTAAACATTTTCAGACGCGTCGCGCACTCTATCATCTCCAATGTTGTATACATAAGCGCCATAGTACACTTCTTTGGGTACAGTTTGTCTCCTCCCGAACTTTCGCAAGACGCAAAAGGGTGCGTAAGGGCGAATTCCCAAAATACCTAAGGGAGAAAGAATAATTTGTCTGCGGCTCTCCACGACGACTTCTTTGGAGATGAAATTGTAAATCATCCATTGGAGATTTTTTTTCTCTCAATTCAGAGAAATTCTGAGCTCATCTTTGCCTTGTTCTCCGATTATCCATATTCGCCCAGTACAACATGTCATTCAAATCTTTAGGGGTCTTTTTTTTGTCAAGAGTATACATCACCCGAGTCCCAGCACCCTTCGCTAAATGGTTGAGGATCCACCACTGAATGCGTAGGTTGCATCCTTTCAAGTATCGATGTCCCTCTTTACACTTTCCCAAGGATCAATAAATGTTGGACAGGATGACAGGAGCTATAGGGTAGTATTTTTTTATTCATTGGTTCTGGTACCCTCTGATCACAGTGTGCCCGAGTGTTATAATACAGGTATTGATGCTCAGACTTCGGCAATGCGGAAAGACTATCGTTCCCAATAATGCTACATCGTATGCTAGAGGACGTATTTCATTCCATTATCTGTAAGAGACGTTGAACTCTCGGTTGTAAGTGGAGTAGAAACTCGCATATCCAAATCTGATATAAAGATCTCTGAATGCTATGTGGGATTCTTGGCACCAGTAGGCAAAGTCTTTCCCCAATTCGAGCCAGTCCGCAATATCTTCTACGGAAGGCTTATTAGAGATGAAAATGTCTTCTTGTTTTCTTGCTTTCCTTTTTATCCCAGTGCCTACCATGTCTATGTAGTATCGTATTTACTCAAAAGTCGTTGAAAGCCATGTCAGTTCAATTTTCCTATTGCATACTACCTTCCCATTGGCGGAAATATGCCGTGAAAATTGTATATATATATATATATACATATATATATATAAACTTTTATATATACATATATATATATATATATATATATATATATACACACACACACACACAGACACATAGTAATTTATAAAATCAATTATTTAAAATTGTTTAAACTTGAGTAGCTCGCTAGTTAATTACTACCGAGGAGCGTAAAAATTGGTTGTCAACATTGTGTAGTTTAGGATACTCTTGAGAACACCTTACAAGATCTCCTCTATTGACTAGATCATCATACATAATTGCGTTTACATACATGTGAGCAAACCTTTCACATAACACCTTTAGACCAAATATGTTCATACGTAATTTTTTGCATGCATAAGTGTACAAGTGTAACTATATGAGCCATGGTTTCATATAAACACATTAAGACACTAGGTATAATCATACTTCATCATACCACATACTTCACACTATAACATATAAGATATGTTCATACGAGACTCGTGCATTCATATCCATGTACATAAAAGACCAAACCTAGGAACTATCATATAAGGTCTCATACCCTTGCCCATACTAGTACACCTATCAAGTCATCCTAGTTAAGGAAACATATATCATAATTTCATAGACATAAAATTAACATGCATAGTAATAGACACTACTGAATATAAGCACAATCTTTCATTAGACACTATGACCCAATACTACTATTAAGCATGAATAATGTGTGAGTGTGTGTGCACATTAGTCAACATGATCACATAATGTCTATCAACAACATTGAGGCAGCAACCCTCTTAAGACCACATTACACTTTCAAGCATAGACTACACAACACAATTTAGCATAGGAGGCAAGCTAACTTCATATTACACTTCAAGACTCCTAACATTAACATTTACACATTTATATAGGGGGTACATGGGTAGGGGTTATTAATCCTTAACACTTCATTAATGTAAGCACCTACACATGATCTTAACATAGATATATACATGCTTATATAATAGTCTTACAACCTATATCACAACTAGAATAGGAAAGTAGGCATAAGCTTCACATAGTGTGATCATTTTAACCATAGACTCATGTAATTATCAATTTTCCTTCAAGAACATAGTCAACACATATATAATGACAATAAAGAAAACACCGCCTTCATAAGTGAACCGTACCACAGGATGCCATACAAGGCTTCAATATTTAACAATACTATAGAAAAATAGAGAAGTAGAAGAAGAGTATAGAAATTCTTACCAATCCTTTAGCCTTTGGTCATCATTGACCATTACTATTCTTTCATCATTAATTTGTATATAAGGAAGTAGCTTAAGTACAATAATCATGAAAGAAACCATGTACAAATCTTAACAAGATCATACTACAATCTAATTTTATACATCACATATATACTTGAAAGAAGAGAGTTACACCTAATTATCATAACATTATATATATAGGCAGTAGCTAAGGACAATTCACCATAATTGAGTTACATGTCAACCAACCTAACTCAAGATCACAAATTACCACTTGATAGACTAGAAGAACCTAGAACAATGCAAACCAAGCCTTATTTTCTTTGATCATACAAGATTGATATCCACAATTCAACCATCGTATTATCCTAAGGCAGTAGCTACAAGCATCCTATCATAAATGAACTCCAATTTTATACATTATAAAACCAATGTTACAGCGAATACATGGAGATCTAAGCTAAGCATGTTCAAATCTTCACACATTGATCCACATGAATCCTTCATCATCAATTCATCATTAATACACGTAAATAACAGTAGGCATATGCAATTCAACGGAATAGAATCACAATTCAACTAATAATAAGTCATGAGCACAATGCCCATACAAGGCTAAGTTGAATTTAGGAAGGGACATGGGTTCACAATGCAATTGGATTGTTTTACACATTAAAACCAATACATAATCATTAATTAATCATGATTAAGCCTTTGAAAACATTTTTAGAACGAACATATGGCTAGATAGAAAGATTGAAAGTTTGATCATTAAATCTCTTTGAAAACATTGAGATTAACTCTCGAAGAGAAAGTTACTTAGAGATAAAGGATCTCCATACCTTTATTAGATGAAGAATTCACAAAAATTTGGTGAATAAATCCATGAAGTTTTTCAAACCTAGATTCAATCTTACCCTTATTTAAAGAGTCCTGACAAATCTTGAATTTTCTTGAATGTAGTCTTCTACTTTGATTTTTTTTCTTGAGGTTTGGTCCTAGAGTTTGAGAGAGAAGAAAATGATGAATTTAAAGATGGAATTAGGACTATTTAGGTCTTTATAGGACTTGTGAAATCCATTTTATTTAGGTTTTCCTAGTGGAAAAGGTGAGGATAATTACCTTAATTACTATTTTCCCGCAGCCAAAACGGAACTGAACTATAATATTCACTAAAATGATCATAACTTTTTACTCAAAAACTAGATTGATGTGAAATTGTTGGCGTTGAAAAGAGGATTCAAATATATTTAATGTCATAGGTAATGACTCACATAGTTCTTTATATTCTAAGAGATATGGTCATTTCAAGAAAAATTTCAAACGTCATAGACCTTATTGGATGTTTGACCTCCAAACATCAAGAAACTTGATACAGTGCCAATAAACACTATAATAACTCATATAAGAACCTTATTAGATCAATAAACAAACATAAACACATATGAATACATGTAAGGCGACTTAGTTGTAGAACGTCTTAGTCTAAGTCACGTAAATAACTTTAAAGCACTGTATTAACATGTTATCAAGCTTATAGGCGCAAGTGAGACTCTAGAAACCCTAACTCATTTTGGGGGTCTTACATGCTCAAGGTCCTGTTGGTGTATTCTGATGCGTTTAGAGTTTGTTTGGGTTGTGTGGTAATGCAAAATGGCAAAGTTATATCTTATTCCTCCAGCCAGTTGAAGGTTCATGAAAAGAATTATCCTACCGAGGTCTTAGAATTGGCTTCTATTTTTTTTGACTCGAATATATGGCTCCACTATCATGGATTTTATGTTGATATATTCACTGGTCATAAGAGCCTATAATATGTGTTCACCTAGAAAGAGCTCAATCTCAGATGAAGGAGGTGGTTAGAAGTTCTCAAGGATTATGCCACGAGTATCCTTTATCACCCAGGTAAGGCCAATGTGGTTGCTGATGCTTTGAGCAACTTATCCATGGGAAGTACCAGCCATGTTGACGAATAAAAGTGGGAATAAGGCAAATAGGTGCAAAGACTTGCACGCCTTGGAGTCAGACTTAGGGATTCCACAAAAGGAGGAATATTGGTGACTAATGGGGCTGAATCCTCACTAGTGCCAGAGGTGAAATAAAAGTGAGACCAAGACCATATTTTGCTTTATTTGAAGGAAAATGTTCATAAGAAAATAATATTGGCTTTTGAACAAGAGGGAGATGGTGTCCTGAAGTATCAAGGTAGATTGTGTGTGCCTAGGGTGGATGGACTCATATATAGGATCATGGAGGAGTTTCATAGCTCCAGATATTCCAACCATCCGGGTTCCATCTGTCACGACCGGGGAGCACACCCTAGTCGTAACTGGCATTGTCGTCCTTGGAGAGGACATAAGCAATCCCTTAGTGTTCGTCATAACATTTAATAGGTTCATAATGCCTAAAAATCAAATTTTTTTACATTGAGGTTTACTTAGATCTCTCACATACCACTTGGGGAGTTTACTTAGCTTCTCTCATAGGAAATTTACATAGGTTTATCCTTTAGCCAATATACATAACATATAAGAATTTAGTTTAATGTATCGTCTCACATTAAACCATCTAGAACGGAGTACAACGTTCAATCATAGCCTATACTTCATTACAACAAAAGCCATATAGGATTGTAAAATAACTATCTTCAAATGAAACAAAAGTAAACTAAATGTCTTTAGACAACAAAACACTTGGGGTAAAGGGTCCAAGTCTTCATCAAGCGACCTCTGAGAATATCTATGGGCGGAACCTACATATTTGTAGAAAGCATAGAAATATGGGTAAGTACAACCACTTATACTAAGTATAGATATATGCACATAAAACATTTGAAATCATGCAAACAAAGACATTTTGTACAAGTCATGCTAAGTCACCTTTGAAATCTTTAATGTACAAATAAGAGCACATGAAAGCCAATTACCACATATTAATTAATATAACTCCATATGCAACATAAGTACAAAATCATCAATAATGTCAAGGCAATCTGGATACTATTAACATAAGGTCATATCAACATGAATAGTAGGATATCAAGATCATATACCCAAAGTAACTCCAATATAATGTCATAACAACAATCCATGTACAAGAGTTCATATCATCGTATTATATAAGACCCTTACTCAAAACCCCTTCCCAAACCTACAAGTGCAATGCCTATATGAAGTCCCATAACCCCACATAGTCAAACAAAGAACAAAAGAGATCATAAATATTGCCTAACTTCATTTAACATAGCATCATGAGTAGTAATCATCATATATAGCAACTTAGACCAATAGCATATTCATTAACATAGTAAACATTTCATAATACATGATATAATAATTCATAAGATCATCTCCTAGAACTCCTTTTAGAGTAAACTTGTGGTGTGCCTAGGTAGAGTCCTATACCCCTACCTATAATAAGTAGACTCTCAAGTCATCCTAATCAATGTCCATCTTCATTTACATTTAGTCATTCATTTTACTTTCGCAAACAATAGCCTTAACTTACATAGACCACATGAGCTAAATGTGGAATCCAGTTTCATTAAATCATACATCGGAAGAAAGTGGTCTACTTGCCAAGGTAGATCCAAAACATTAACATAGCATTCTAGGCGGATCCACTAGCTAGTATTTCTGTGGGGAGATCATATTTCAAGAACTAGGAGACGTTCTTGAGACCTTCTTTATGCACATTTGCATTGTAATCTCTATCTCATGATAACCATTGAGAACCTACCTTCTCAAAGGGAAAGATATTACATCTAGTTCGCTCACTTCTAAGATAAAGTCCCTTTTAGACATGTGTTTAGTTCATTCTTAATCATCATAACTTAATATAGGACATATGAGACTAAACCCTTGTATATCATATCATTAGCTCATTTGGTATTGCATGAGAATGTCCTTTCATTACAACCCTTCATTTGTGAGAGTAACACACCAGGATCATCACATCATAGTGAGGCACATAAGTGATTCACAATCAACCTTATATAATCATTCCTTAATCACAATATCATAAGTCATATAGTCAAGACATTTCAATTACATTCATCATATCATCACCTATTTAATCTAATAACATGTATTACTTCAATTAAACATCATCATCATGTATATACCATCATCATTGAAGTAAGGATTCAAGATAAAAAATTCTTACCAATTAACCTTCATAAGACTTCTCAAAAATCTTACCCTTAAACAAATCATATTCATCCATCAGTAGATGAAATAATTTCAAATAAGATTAATATATACAAGAACTAAGTGAAATGTATCATCACTATCCAAATTAACTTCTATTCATAACCTAGGGTTAGGGGAGAAAGTGTTTATCATGAATTGTTCAACAATTAGATCCAATACAAACAATACATGACCTAGGAAGTCCATGAATGAATTAGAATAGTTAAACAAGTCTAACAATCAATAAATTCATCAATTCAAATGAATTCATAAGCAAGATCCATGATTTGGGGTAATTGGGAAAAAGACATGAATCAAATTAAATATCCATTAATCAACATCAATTACTCAAAAATCTAAAAATAATTACCCATAGGTAATCACAATTATTCATAATTAATCATCAATTTCAAGTTTAGAAGAAAACCCATTTGTAGAGGAATACCCTTGGTATTGGGTGATTTAGAAATCAACTTTGAAAGGAAATCTTGGAGAAAAGAATAAAAAATGTGAACATACCATACCTTAATGAAGTTTTATCAACAAAATTATAGTACGAACCTTTGATACTTTGTCTTCTTCTACTATCTTTCTTGTTCTTCCAATTGTACTTAAATAGAGAAATTAAGTAGATAGAGCTGAGAGTTTTTAGATTTTGATTTGAAGAATTAATTTTGAGTGAGTTAATGTGAGGTTAAACTGATTGAAAATAAAATATAACCCACCGATAAAATACTCAAAAGACTCCTCACTTAAGTTTACCTTTTAATGAAGTCATACTTGATTCCAAGTTTTAGATTTTCGTAGGGGAACAAGTTCGCATCACGGACAGAAACACGGACCAAGACTTTTTGTCCTTAGGGGACCATGTCCGCGACGCACAGGTATTCCACCTAAGTACATTTTCTCGCTGCCTTAGACAACTTGCTTGGCCAAGGGTAGGGTCCCTTCAGGGACCCTAGGGCGGTCCTTAGGGGGTCGAACCTGGACATTTTCACCAAATATACATCATTTTATCCATTTAATGTCATTTTAAAAGTTTTAGACGTCCTTCGACATTCACAAACATTCACAAAACCTAAGGACATTTTACTAGTTCAAGTGGACTAGCTTCCAGACGTCATGGACATTTGTTGACGTTTTGAATCTAAAAATTCCTAATAATTTCAATACATTAAATTAGGCTTAGAAACACTGTTTTAGAATTTAGTTTATCATGTGAGGCTCTATATTAGGTCATGAACTTTCTGACTATTACTTTATCACCCATTAGGAACATTAGTCCACGAATGACACTAAAATCATTATAGGAGAAGGATAGACTCAATACTAGAATCCCAACAAATGAAATGTATATAATCCTCATGAGTCACAGCATCTCATAGGAGTACTTGAAAACTCCATTCAACACATATCAACGACATTACACATAGCAACTCAAGTCACAACACGTAAAAGCTCAACATTTAAAAACACATTATGAGGAATTACCTTCTCAAAATCACAATGATCTCTAAGTGACATTGAAGAGTTACCATGCTATTCTTCTCAAGAAAACATCAAAGACCAAAAATCTCAAGAAGGCAAAAACATATATTCCACATAAGTGCAAGTTAATAAAAAGAGCATTTTAACTTAAAAACTCATTTAAGCATCAACCTATATAAAAATATGCACATACTTGGGAATCAAGCTAAATTCATATTATTGATTATTTTATTTTTGGAGGAACTACTTACCTCAATAAGGAAAAAGATGAGGATAACGAGATTTCATGTTGGCCTCGGCCTCCCATGTTGCTCCCTCAACCAGGTGGTTTGTCCATAACACTTTTACGGAGTCCACCTCTTTGTTCTTCAACATCCTAACTTGGCGATCAAGAATTTTCACCGAAACCACTGTCACGAGTCGGATTTGGGAATCCAGATCGCAACTGGCATCTTTGACCTCTCAGAGGTCGCAGACAAGCCTCATCTTGCATTCATCACATTTATATGGTTATTTTTAGCGGAAAATTTAAAACTTTTAAACTAATAAAGTATACATAGACTTCATATTGTTATTTCATGAATTCATCATGTACTGAGCTCAACATAAATATAACAACCATCAATCATAAGAATCAATTTGAAATAGAATAAGAATACATCATAAATACATTTTCCAAACACGACCTTATTACAAAAGCTTCGAAATGAGAGTACAAAAGAAACTCTAGGGTAAACATCCACTAGACTTTTTAAAACTAAGGCTAGACTAAAATTGTAGTATCCTCAAAATCAAGAGGACCTAACAAATGGTCTGGAGAAATGCTGATGTTCAACAATACTAGAATCCAAACAAATGAAATGTATATAATCATCACGAGTCACCACAGCTCATAGGAGTACTTGACAACTCCATTCAAAATATATCAACGACATTACACATAAAAACTCAAGTCACAACATGTAAGAGCTCAACATTTCACAACACATTATGAGGAATTGCCTTCTCAAAATCAAAATTATCTCTAAGTGACATTGAACAGTTACCATGCTATTCTTATCAAGAAAAAATCAAAGACCAAAAATCTCTAGAAGGCAAAAACATATATTCCACATAAGTGCAAGTTAATCAAAGGAGAATTTTAACTCAAAAACTAATTTAAGCATGAACCTTTATAAAAATATGTACTTACTTGAAAATCAAGATAAATTCATATTATTCATTATTTTATTTTTAGAGGAACTACTTACCTCAATAAGGAAAAAGATGAGGATAACGGGATTTCATGTTGGCCTCGGCCTCCCATGTTGCTCCCTCAACCAGGTGGTTTGTCCATAGCACTTTAACGGAGTCCACCTGTTTGTTCTTCAACTTCCTAACTTGGAGATCAAGAATTTGCACCGAAACCTCTGTCACGACTCGGATTTTGTAATCCGGATCGCAACCGGCATTGTTGACCTCTCAGAGGTCGCTGACAAGCCTCATCATGAATTCATCACATTCATATGGTTATTTTTAGCAGAAAATTTAAAACTTTTAAATGTATGAAGTATACTGACTTCATATAGTTATTTCATGAATTCATCATGTAATGAGCTCAACATAAATGTAACAGCCATCTATCACAAGATTCAATTTGAAATAGAATAAGAATACACCATAAGTGCGTTTGCCAAACACAACCTTAGTATAAAAGCTTCGAAATGAGAGTACAAAAGAAACTCTATGGACAACATCCACTAGACTTTTCTAAAACTAAGTCTAGACTAAAATTGTAGAATCCTCAAAATCAAGAGGACCTAACAAATGGTCTGGAGAAATACTGATGTTCAAACCGTTGCAAGAGTCGTCAATTTGTCCCTTAACCTGCATCTATAAAATAGTAAGCAGTAGGGGTTAGTACACCACTTGTACTAAGTATGGGTGTATGCAGACATACACATAAGGCTATGCATGATCAAAGAAAGATCTTTCTAAACAACATGCTATTTTTGGAAAGCCTAATCACTAGACTTTCCTAAATCGTTAGTTGCGAATTGTGGTATGAATATGATGTATTGTAATCCAATCAAAGCACACAACTCATTTAATATATGTTTACAAATAATTAGTATCATCAACATAATTTTTGAACAACTCAGTCAAAGATTTGAGATTTCTGATTCTCTTAGACAGAGAGCTCCTCTTTGTACACTTAGATTACTTTTCAGTCTTTTTCTTCTTCTTGTTGTGTAGTTCAATAATTCTTTTAGTACTATGTTTTAACTAAAATTTCAATGATTCATTGTAGTTCCATACCCATAATGAATCGAAATAAGTAATCCAAGGACTAAGGAATGAATTTCCTACCTTATAGTGAGTCATTCTTTACACCATATATTCATTACCTTTCATAAGCAATATCTATTGATCATAAAATTGATTTCATTACGTTCATGTTTTGTATATTATACATTTCATATACACGAGACTTTGGAATCGTTGATGTCGCATAAAGACATCCCAAATGAGGGCCTAACATATGGGACCTCAACCCGAGGGCATTCTTTAGCAAACATAGAGTCTACTTCATTCGTTCATTGGTACTTCACATTGTTCTTCACAATGTTCATTTCATTAATTCATAGGGTGATGTACACACCAGCTATACCTAGGACAACGTTTAAGACTAATCGGGATCATGAAGTGCAATGACCAAGAATGACCTAATGTCATGAGTTGAATCATATTTCACCTCCTGATTGTCTTGCACAAACACCTTCGGTATCGTTCATTTCATTATCTTTCAAAATTTAAGGTTGTCCTCATTCTTTCTTTGGGAACTTTAACCTTAACTGACATAGATCATGTGTGCATCATGAAATCTAGTCTGTTCCCTACACTGAAAAGAGGTGGAATCACCAACCAAAGTGACCCAAACATGCTAGGGTATATAGGGAGTTAAACCTTGCTTGATCCATATATTGGAAGTATTAGTTCAAAGACCAAGAGATATAAGGAGACCCATACCCGGCATGCCGGATAGTCTCATTTCATGAGAGTTACGTGAACGTCCGCCCTTCCCAAAGAAAGGTATCACTGCTCATAGCTAGCCTATCGGTGCTCATTATAAAGTTCCATTACATTCAAGTAATACATCATGGAAGTTGGCTTCGTGCATGAGGGAATCATTGCTCATTATATGATTTCTCATCTTATCATTAGTAATAAATGTGAATAGTCCTTACACTTACATATAGAGTATGATTGAGACTTTTCTATTGATATTCAACACTCTCTTAGGTTAGTACTTTTAGTGACCTTTACTTAGGCTTCGTTTGACTTGTCTCAACATTCATATTAGACGCTTAACATGCTGTCAAAATTTTCATTAGCATCATAGACTAAGATTATTACTCACCTCATTACGTGAATTTTCATTTCTTCTTTATCTATTAGTATTTACTCAAGCATTATGGAGGCTTGCTTCTAGATTGAGATTTACTTACTGTGTTGATGACTGTTCGTCCTTACTTTACATTGATGTAATGTGATTTTTCCTTACAAATCATCCTTTGGTGTTAATGAGACTGGCTCACACATTTTAACACCTTCATACGTGTGTATTCTTTTAAGATAGTAGCATAGGTATAACTGAGACTTGTCTCACTTCCTTTAACACACCATTCTGGTCACTTACTTACTTTAGACCCCTTTAATTATGCTATAACTCACGTTACTTGCTTACATTAGTAAAGTAGATTCATAACATCGTTTATGAACGATGAGGCCTTCATTCAATGATTTTCATGAGTTCATATGTCATTCTCTTCGAGCATGTTGGGAGTTGTCCCAGTGAGTGGCATGCCCTTTATTATGCCTTCATTTAATTATCTTAGAAGTGCTTATAATATATTTGATACTCTTACTACACAAGATTGACATATGATTAGTATTGGTATAAACATTTGGGTATAGATTACATAACCTTCTTTGTTGGCATAGGCCAATTTTACATTCTTTCATGCTTGGTTTGATATGTATATTATTCATTAGCCAATCTTTTAATTATTTAACATAATATTATATCCATTTGCATGAATCCCTTTTTGACAATGTATTGTTAGCCATTTTATCGGTATAAGCAAAACAATCACTCAAATTATGATATCATGGAGATCTTTTTAGCAAACCTTATAACATAACATTAGGCATAACATTTTTAAACATCTTGAATAACATAATAAGATCATTTAATGAACACAACATCATAAGCAAGTCACATTTATAGTAGGTATGCACAACAAACAGTAATCATCTTCATATATAACAGTTTCGGACACATCTTAATATAGTATCATTCTCTTAACCAATCTTTGTTAATGACTTTAGGGTAACGTTTTTAATACTTATTGGACAGAATCATATTAATATTTGACGAATTTAACACCTTTATAACGTCACAATAACAACAATGCAACATTCGGACAAACACATCAACACTTAAAACAATTACGGGTGTAACTAACACATCGTCAATTCTGGATTCACATTTTAAGAACTTAACTTTATATGATCACAACTTTATAGTTTAATCGACATTCATAATTAAAGAACATTACACATAATATCAGCCAGAACCACATACCAACAACATGATCTCTAACCTATTGAACATGGAATTGAAAAGGATACTAGGGACAAAGAAGTTCGACGAGAACACGGGAACAACCTTAGTTTTCAAGATCTTTGAATCATTGGAAAGAAATTTATCTTGGAGAATGAATTCCAGGAGAGAAACCCATCCCTTATATAAAACTTAATCTACGAAGACCACCTTGAATGAAATCTTGAAGAAACCTTTAAATCGCCCTAGAGAAATCGATAAATTTTCTGTGTTTTTCCTGCGTCGTTGCTTAATGTTTTTGCATTCTATTCGTCTATGAGTTTGAACGTGATTTTTTAGGTTTAAAAATTTATCTTGAACTATTCAACATAGGGTTTAATAATTCAATTAAAAATATAAATTCACAAATTACTAAAAAGCCCCTCCATGATTGACTAGAACTAGAAAAACACAATACTTGGTCAAATCTGAAATTTTTCCTAAGAACATCATTTTGACAATTTAAATTAATTAATTAAATATATAATTTAATTAATTAAGGTACCTAAGGTAACTATTAAAGTTCTCCTAAATCATTGTAACAAAAAGTAACCCTTTTGAACCATCCTAGGTTAAGTACTAGGATGTTTCTTGAGTTGTACTAGGTTAGTGTAAGAATTTCGGTTTGACCCCTTTAATTTAAATAATTAAATGTCTAATTAAATTAATTTGGTGATCTAGGGTAATTACTAAATTACCCTTTAGTCGTTATAACCATAACTAATCCTTTGAACCATCCTAGGTTAGTTACTAGGTTGTTTTTTTCTTGTTTTAACCGAAATCAGGATATTGTTTTGTGATTTCAGTTTTACCCCTTTAAATTAATTAATTATGTTGATAAATTAATTAATTAAGAATCCTAGTATAATTACTAAATTACCCTGAATTCGTTTGGATCTTAACTAACTCTTTGAACTATACTAGGTTAAGTACTAGGTTGTCCCTTTTTTGTCTTAACCAAAATCTGAAAATTTCCTTTTTATTTTCGGTTTTAGCCCTTTTAAATTAATTAATTAATTTTATATTAATTAATTATGTAACCTAGGGGAATTAATAAATTACCCATAAGTTTTTAGGACCATAACTAACCTTTTGGACTATCCTAGGTTAGGTACTAAGTTGTCTCTTTAACTAGTATTAGGTTAGTGACAACCCGGTTTTGGTCCTAGGTTGTCGGGTGCAATAATGTGTCCAATTCAGTTAGTCCTAGGTTATTTAGTTATTTAGGGCAGAAGTTTAGAGAGTAGAATTGGTTTGGAGGTTAGGCCCCACATGGAGTGCTCCCTTGGGCATGTCTTCCCCCCAAACTACCCTAACCGAATTCTGTAAGGGTGGTCCCCTACTTTGGTAGCTTCTTCACATGTCTTGCACATTTTCTTGCACATCGGTTGGTTGCACTTTCCTAACTAACTATTATTTGCAGTTCATTTGGGAATGTTTACTTATAGTCCCAAGGATCCTCAATATGTCCTTGGGCTCTGTTTAATCTACATGATCATTTTAAATGATCATGTGCTATGGTACTAGGCTAGAAACTTGGATGCCTAGTACTTTGTGTGCAAATACTAGAAAATATATGTGTTTTGCTTAGGGTCTTCATTGCAAGAACATTTCTTAGACAAGCTCATTAATTATACAAAATTGACTAATACCCTTTCAGCCAATATTTTCTAATATGTCCAATGTTTTGCTTATTTCGATATTATGTAGAAATTTGCTAATACCCCTTAGCCAATTTTCGATACTATGCCTGATATTTCTCAATATTAGGCATTGGGATGCCTATGTACCTCCAATATACATTCTTATAGACCTATTGGGCTCTTCACTAGACATCTAATTTTTGGGAATGTTACAACCGCTTCATAGTAAAGGTCCTCGTCCACACCTAGACCTTCAATAGGAAGAATGGACATGGGATTTCGAATGCACTTCTTAAGAATGCAGACATGGAATGCCGAATGAACCAATGCTAGTTCACTAATGGGTCGTAGTTCAATCTATGGTCCATACGTTGGGTCCGTGAGTCAAATATGTTCGATAGGCCTTAACTAAAACAAGCATAACCTTCTACTCGGAGGTTGGATTTTAGCAAAGTCAGTTGAGTTGGAAAGAGGATTTAATTATCTTGAAATCATAGGTCATGGAACACCTAATTACTTCTGTGCTAAACGTTATTTCTATTTGAAGTTGACCCAATCAGCAACTTCCTCTGACTGACTATTGTTCCCCACTTACGGTCAGACCTATGAACCGTAGATCGAACGAAGGTCCGAGTTGGACGATGGAAGTTCCTTTCAGAGTTTGGGTAAAGGGGTCTTGATCTGTTGATAGAGACCACGGACCGTGGTCTAGCTTAAGGATCGTAGGTCTGTCCGTGGGTCAAGACTCAGCAAATTTTTCTTAGTTGATATTTGGGAGGGGATGCATTGGTGAACCACAGACCGAGAGCACAGGCCATAGAAAAGAATAAGGTCTGTGGTGTTACATTTAACCCCTATATTCACCCCATTTCTTCATTCTTCCAATTTCACAAAAAGAAAACAAATTACTCTAAGAATATTCTCTCTCTAGTAACTTGAAGAAGTAGAAGAATATAGAGGATTCACCTAGGGTTTCATTCTAAGGTTAAAATTCCTCCATTGAAGGATAGTATTAGGTATGATAGTTTTCATACATGGATTCCTTGCATACACAGAGTACCAGAATCTCTCAATTTCAAAAGGACGAATTCCCTAATTGAGTTAGGGTTTTCAACATTTATCATTAGTTCTCTTTACAATTGATTTAAATAATTTATTTATGATCTATTTTTCATTAATTGATGATACGTGATAACTTTTTTTTATGATTTTTCCATGAAACCGTGTAATCTTCCATGTTTTCAAGTTATGAATCATATGATGTGGGATTTTGATCTTCAAGGATGAGTTTTTTGAATTAACACATGTATTGCAAGATTTAAATGTATTTATGAGGAAATCCATATCTAACCCATGTTTTCTAAGACTTTGTGATTGAAAGGGGGCGTTGACTTAAAGAGGTAAATTATGCACTTATGCATTATTTATGAAATCTATGCAAATGTCTCAAGGGTGCTTGGAGAGTAAAGTACCTATGATGATGTTGTGTTTTGGAAGTATATCCTCACTAAAATACATACTAGCGTGATCTGAAAGGTTTTCTCACATAGAAAGGATAATTAGGTTAAAAGGCTTTATTACCTAATTATATCAAGACAACGAACTTCACTTCATTTTTCAAGGGCAACTTTTCATGAGTAATGAAGTCAAGTAAGAAATAACTATTCTTTATGAATTTATGCTTCACACCAATTAGATATTTATGGTGAGATGAAAGTTATTCCGTTAGTAGAGGTCGGGTTTCAAAGGTAGACGGAATCTCCCCCCGTTTGTAGAGGTTTGGTTTCTAGTACAAATCTTTTTATCCCATTTTTGTATTCCCCATTGTTTGATTAGATAGTTGATCCACTTAAGCTAGAAGTTCATGGTTGTATCTTTTGTAAGTAGGACACCTCTCTTTAAGGTAGATAGCAAATTCCATGTTATAGGTCACATGGTCCCAATGTCGGTGAAGGATAATTCCCCCTGTAATAATGAACTAATTTTACTTCAAGAAGTATACCATAGGATTTCAAAGATTTTAAAGAAGAAATTATCTTGCATTGACCATGATTTATTATTTATGTTTTATAACTCATTCATATGATATTTTAGTTATGTGAATTGCATTTCATGAAATGAAATGTCCATTTTTAGTATGATTTAAATATTTTATGAATGTCTATCAAACATTATACGTTGTTTTGTTCAAACACATACTCTAGCCTAGATTTTTCCAAATTTAGGATCTAATATTGAGGGTGCTCAGTTTTTTTGCTAGTTGGTGACTTGACTGATTCTCGACCTTTCTGCAGTCCTCATGCTTCGAGGATGGTAATTATTGTTTTTGTTTCTTCATGTATTTCTCTTATTGGATATGAACAATGGTCTAGGACCAATTTCATTCTATTGTATTCGATGGGTATGTTTAGACATGATTTTACACTTCTGGTTTTTCATTTTACAATGTTTTTTGTCGTTGTATTATTTTTTACTCATATATTTATTGTCCTTAAAATTATGAGATGTAAGAGGTTTGTATGTTGTCCTTTGGGGTTCTATACTCCATGTTACATCTAGGTGTTCCACTTAGCCAAGCCATGATTTGGCAATCAATTTTTTGATGATGATGATTAAGATAATATAATGAATGAATGTTTTGATAAAGTTACTAGTAATGGAAATGTAATACCTCTTTTTTTTTTTAAAGAACTAGAAAGAGCTAGAATTAGAAATAGACATTTTCATAAATAATGAAAAATCTGGAAAATTTGATAAGTTGTGTTAAGTTTAAGTTTTGGTTCAACTTCAAATGAGCATAACTCCTATATCAGGATGACATACATTTTCTACAAGATATCATAGGAATGATCATTGAATTATTTTTCCAACACTGCTCATTTAGCTCAACTCTGAGTTGGTTTGAGTGAGATATGACCATTTGAAATTTGGTTGTCTAGATAAGGAAAGTCAAAATCTTATTTTGGAAGGGTAATTTAGTCTTTCCAATACCCAGTTATTTAATTTCGTTTTTAGATGTTTAATTTGGGTCTAATAAAAATTAGATGATTTTACCCTTTTGCCAAAATACTCTAGGGCATAGAAAAAGGAGAAAAATGAGAAAGAATAAGAAAAGCTCATAATTCATGAAATTCCTGCAATTTTGGTTGTGCATGTCGCCAAGTATTCAATCCTATGAGGTATGTGAGAATAGATAGCGTTGATTTCTCCATTTCGGCATAATTGCTCTCTTGAATGAACTAATTATGATTTTTTGATGAAATTGTTTTATATTATTCTAGCTTCTTGTTTTTGAAATTGGTCAGATGTATCTTGAGTTCATTTCATGATCTTAGGGGTTGTGACTAATATACTTATATTTATTTTGGTAACATAGTTGAATCTAAGTATATGGGAAAAGAACCAATTGAATTCAAAGGTTAGACTTGAGATACGAGGAAGAAAATACAATGATTATTTTAGGAGGGGTCTGGGAAGCCGAAATACATAGTTGCTCAACATGGGTTTTTATCTTTAGCCTCAGGGGTGTCGCACCAGCCAGTTCTTACCAAGCCCGTGTGTGAAGTATACCCTCTGTAGCCCCGCGTTACTCAGAGCGCCAAGGATGCATGCCTTCTACCCTTTCCCATTTCATTTTGTTTGGGTTTCCTAGCAATACACCTAAATTTTCTACTTAAATTCTGCACTCTAAGACACATTTAAACATAATAAAAATCATCCATAAGCATTAAATAATGAGCCTTGAATTCATAATTTAGTTAAATGGAATTTAAGTGTCAAGTCATGAGATGTTAGTAGACTTTTCAAAAAGCCTTTTGAAAACATTTTAACTTTATTATAAGACTTCAGTTGTGAGTATAAAAAAGAGTAAAGTGTGAAGTTCATTTCTTTAAAATGATTATACTGAGACTATTTATTTCCAAAGAGTAAATGATTTCACATTTAAACAAGAGAGGTAACATTGATCTCCATTAGAGACTTGAACTAGTTATTGACTATTTACCTCAAACCACCTAAAGAGTATGTTTTGTTTTTAGTTGAGTATATTTTGGGGGTAGTATTGAGCAAAAATATGGGGACGAAATCATAACAAATCCAATCTCAATAAACCATGTAGCCATTGTGGGTGATAATGGGCCATACTTTTAGATGATTCCTTAGTGTTTTTAGAATAAACTAGTGGATTCACTTTGTTGAGATGTTTTGTATCACATTAAGGCATATGAAAGTTTTGGTAGCATGGACGAGACGTTGTATCATCTCATTAGCTTATAGGGATGTTTGTCTGTTAGAGAAACTCTCACATTATAATATTACTTTATATGTAAACTTAATTCACAAGTTGTTATTGTATTTCTTTAATTCGTTGAGTGGTAAATAATATTTTAATGGCTTTGTATAAGGTGAAACTTTATTGTTGTTTTACTTTGAATGTGAGTTTAGTATCCATGAGTTGATTGAATCTAAGGTAAGTATTCTTTTGAGATTCGTTTTAAACATATGTAATGTTTAGTTTTCCCTTGGCATGCTCGTACATTCAATGTAGTTATGCCATTTGGCTTGGACCGTTTTATGATGCAGATACAAGTAAATGAATTCCGCCTCCTCCGCTTTATTGAGCACTTTCAGTCAGTTGATGAGACTCCTTTGTTTAGAACGATATACATTTTATTTGTTTTATGTTAGTGAGTTGCTAGGATGATCGGGGTTCTTGTACCGATATTCCTCTTATTATTTAGTCTTTATAGGCATTTAGATATGAGTTCTTCGATGCTCTATTTCAGATATTTTGATGAAATAACTGAGTTTCCACTTAGGGTAATTTGTATTTTTATCCTCAAACATTCTATGTTTCTTCGGCACAGTTGTTTTTAAAGTGAATTTGAATCCTTATATAATGCTTAAATATTCCACAATAAGTTAATCCAGCCCAACGATTTGCTTGGGGACTACAATAATTCTTGAATGCCAGTCCCACCTCCGTCGATAGACACTTAGAAAAGTTTTATAAGGTTGAGATTTTCATAGTCTAAACTTAACGATAGACCAAAAAGATGGTTGGTGCTTTGCCCATCCACTGACAAACGGGGCGTCGACGCGGTCTCGTCTGTGAGACCACTGGTTTTCCTGCACATTTTAACTTAATTCATTTAATTAGTTGGATTAGTTAGGAGGTTTATTATGGGTTAGGGAAGGTCTAATTACGGTTTTTAACTACCTATATGAAGCCTCTAACCTAATTAGACTAGCCTAAGCTCTCATAATTCCCGAAACCCAAAACTCTCTTCCTTCTCTCTTATTTCTCTCCCAAAGAAACCCCATTGATAACCAAGTTAGAGGTGGGTTCAAGGGCTTCAAAGGTTCAAGTTTCTCCATCAATATTCATCAATTAGTAAGGTATGAGATTCCTTTCACCTTTGAGACCTCTTCTCTCAAAAGGTTCCATCAAATTGATTTCCAAAGTTGAGTTTTCAAGTGGGTTTCATCCAATACGAAATTGATGTTATGAATTAATTATTTTATGATTTATTTTGTATATTAGGGATAGATTAACATGTATTTTAACTCAAAAATGTTATATCTTGATGGATTGGTCTAGTTTGTAGAAGATGACCAATTCCCTTTAACCCTTAGGTTATGATATTATTATGCATCGTGTAATGTTGGTTCAATTGGATAGGTTATTGGTTGAATTACTATAGATGATGTTATTGTATAAAATAAGAATATGTTAAAATTAATTAGAGTCCTATCATTCTAGTTCTTGAGAAATTGATCTAGGTTATGAAGTGTATTATGGATTTTACCTAAGCCTCTAATCTTAAGCTATGAACTAGTAATGGATTGTGATTTAGCGACTCAATTGACTTTATTATCAAGTTGTTTGTTTATATGTGATGATATTATTACCCTTGTTGGGTTTAGTTAACGGTTGATGGTAAAACCTTGATGATGAATTATGAAGTAGACTTTGCAAGTCTTGTGATCCCAATTCTTTACTTCAGTTATGGTTACTTGTTGTTAAGTAATGATGTTGTATTGAAGTATGCCTTGTTTTATGATTGATAAGGTTGGTATGATGTTGAATTAAAATATCTTGACTATGGGTTGTAAGTTGTTGCCTAAGATGTAAATTCTATACGGATGGTGATGATTACCAATGTGCCTTAATATGATGTGACTATTAAAATGTGCTAATCTCACATGTATGAATTTTAATGAAAGGATTATACTCATGCAATTCTTATTGAGGTATGATGATGATGATTTTTATACAAGGGTTAGACCCTCTGACCTACATTAAGTTATGATTATTAATAAAGATATTAAAGACATTCCAAAAAGGGACTTATGTTAGCTCCGAGTGAACTTGACAATGGGAGTAGTTGAATTTCAATAGAGAAAGATTCACCGTATAGCTCCACATATGGTGTTCACTCCCCTATTAAGGATACTCATTTTATGGATTCCTATGAGAGGATGCTCAAATTGCCAAACGACATGTAGAGAGGTTGTACCTATATCTTAGTTCTTGAACTACGTTGCCTCTATAGGAATACTAGCTAGTGGATCCACCTAGAAAGCTACGTTTACGTTTGGTTTTACTTTGGTCGGTCGACCACCTTCCATTGGTGTAAGCTTTTACAACACCGGATTCCACACTTAGTTCTTGTGATCTATGTTTGCTAAGTCAAGTGTTCCCTAAACTAAAATAAAGTAATAGAGTACAAACCAATTTGGGTGACTTGAGAGGTTATCTTAACATAGGTAGGGGTATGGGACTCTACCTATGCCTTGCACTAGTTTTCCTTGAGGAAAACCTCAGGAGAATATTCTTGTGTATATATATGCTTATAAATGATGATGTGTATTTGATGACCTTAACATTTAATGAAACTTCATGATGTTGATTACTCTTATAAACATAAGTATGATATTATGTACTCTTCTTGTTCTGTTATTTGAATGTTGGACATTGATTATGGTCTTGCTAGGTTTACTTGCTTCAGAAAGGTTATGTGGCTCTGCTTAGCAATTACACAAGTGCACTTAAAGAGGGTCATGAGTAATGATCTTTCTTTGGTTATGTTGAAATGTACTCTTATTCATGCTTGTGTCTAGTATAACTTAATGATAGGGTTACTTTGATTATGTGTTCAGTTATATGATATGAATGTTGACTTGACTAGACTTGATGTTGTTGGTCTTGTGATGTTACATGCCTATGACTTAATGAATATGTCTTATAGATTGGTAAGGTCATATTGATTGTTGATAAAGCTTTTCAAAGAAAATTGCATAACTTTATCAAATGTCCTTTTGTTAGCATAGATTTTATGATATGTGTGCATATGTTCTCATACTTAGAACAAGTGGTGTACTAACCCCATTTCTTCATTTCCCCCCAAAATTTTAAGTTCCGGTCATTGAAGGGATTTCGGAGACGACTTTGAAGAAGACTTGGAATTTTGAATTATCCATGTTAGGTAGGTCCCTACTTTCCGAGGGAAATTCCACTATCAAGCTTATGAAGTTGTTTTAGTATTAAGACTATTATATTCTTTCCTTTTCATTTGGATACTAGACATTGTATGACCTATATGGGGTCTTGTTATATTGATATATGGGCTAGGCCGAAATTATTACAATCTTATTAGATGGTTATGAGATGAGACGATTATTTGAAACTCTTTGTGTGTGTGTGTGTGTGTATATATATATATATATATATATATATATATATGAAATGAAATTAGAAGAATAAATAATCTTCCTATACGAAGGGTCTGTGTATACTCGATATAACTATACTATGTGTATGTAGTGGTCTATGTAAACCTCATTGTAGAAGTAGAAAAAGATTTAAATTTCCGCTAATTTTGACCTATGAATGTAATGATGTAATCTAAGAGGCTAGTGTTAGTCCTCACAGAGGATGACGCCGCCGCTTACGTCTAAGGGGTGTTACCAGTATGTGAAAGACTTGGTATTAGATCATGAGTCTAATTATCTTTGAGTCGATGTCTTTCTCAACCACATCTATGTAGGTTCGTAATCATAATTGTGAAGCGAGTTACACATATGAATAGGAATCTATGTGATACTTAGGAAACTCTCACTTTAATGGAAGTCCAAATATCGTGCCTCTAGAGTTAAGCTCTATGTGCTTTTGTATCTAACCCTCTTATTTTGATAATAGGCAGTGAATACTCGAAGGGATGAGTCACGAAGTCCTGAAGAAGAGATTGTCAATGCGAGAGTTCCTCCTCATGGTGATCAAGTTCCTTTTCTTGAAGAAGATGTTAATGATGACCAAGCTCCAGTCGATTCTCCTTTGATGGATGGTGCCATCTAGCCTGCTCCTTTTCAAATGGCCCAATCCATTACTACTCAAGAACAAGCCTCCACTGCTCAAACTCAATCTATGATGACCCAAGCTAATCGGGAGGTTGTGCCCTGAGCAAACCAAAAAGTTGCTACCATGGCCTCCCATTTGAGGAATTTCACTACGATTAATCCCCCTACATTCTATGGGTCCAAGGTTGAGGAAGACCCCCAAGAATTCATTAATGGAATTTACAAGTTCCTCTAAGATATGGGGTTGACTACGAGTGAGAAGGACGAGTTAGCCACTTACCAACTCAAAGATGTTGCCCAAGATTTGTACGTCCAAAGGAAAGATTATAGGCCTTTAAGGGGTGGACCGGTGACATGGGAGGTGTTCGAGAAAGTTTTTCTTGACAGGTTCTTACATAGGGAGAAGAGTGAAGCCAAGGTGGTGGAGTTCATTGACTTTCGTCAAGGAGGTATGAGTATTCTTGAATACTACAAAGTAAAATGTCCTTTTAGAATGATTTTATTGCATTACACCATACTTAGTGCATTCTAATGTACTAATTCTACATATTTTGTCTTATCTCTAAAGCTGTAGGTGGCAATTGAGAGGAGTCATTAAAGTTAATTGAGAATACCATTTCTTGCTAGGGTATACACTAGAGTTGTGACAACCGTGTTCGATGTAGTAGGCGTTGTTGCTTTATGGTGGGCTAGTTTAAGTCTACAGAGCCTAGGCCGTGAGGCATAAATTTGATTGAGAAGGATTTGGACAAGGTGAGAGTGATTCAAGATAGACTTAGGACAACTCATATTAGGCACCAGAGTTGTGCGGATTGAAGGGGTCAACCATTGAGATTCTCTGTTGGTGATTAGGTATTCCTCCGTATTTCTCCCATGAAGGGCGTGATGATGTTTGGGAGGTGGGGAAAGCTTAGACCCATGTACATTGGCCTTTTGAGATGCTTAGGAAAATTGGGGAGGTAGCTTATGAGTTGGCCTTACCTCTAGTATTTTCAGCCATCTGATCGGTTTTCCATGTGTCGATGTTGCGTCAGTACATTCCTGATAAGTCCCATGAGATCCAGTATGACATAGTTAAGTTGGATGATCATTTTACCTTTATATAGGAGTAGTTATCATTCTAGCCAAAGATGATAGACATATGCGGTCGAGAGCCATTCTTGTTGTTGAGGTTTGTTGTAGGCATTGTCAAGCCGATGAGGCTACTTGGGAGACAGAGAAGATGCAAAACCAGTTCCCCTCTTATTTGAGCCCTCAGGTACATCCTTATCCTTTCCTTCGCGAATAAAAGTTCTTTTGGTAGTAGATTTGTAATGAACCTTCAGGTCATTTTTTCCTTAATTCCTTATATATATCGTTTAGAGCATATCTATAGCATCCTCAGTCATTTAAGACTTGCTGGCACTGACAATTTGGTCGCCTAGTTGCTTGCTTGAATTTTGTGCAACTTTCTTTCTTTTAGAGGTCTTAAGGCTTAAAAAGTGACTTTTAGTCAGCTCATCAGGTAAATGACCTCAAAATGTAATTCTTAGAGTTCCAATAGCTCAAAAATGGAAAAATTAGGCCAATAGCATGGTCGTCACTAGATTCAAGGCCTTCGGTGAGAGTTTGGATCTTTAGGCATTTTAGCCTTTGAAATTTGGCCTAAGAATAACTTTGGTCAATATTCTTGGAAAACGCACTCGGATGAAAATTCTACAAGCAGGATTAGCTCAAAATATTGAATTTTGTCTACAATGACCTTTTGTTCGAGTCACGAGGCCTCCAGACTCTCTCCGAGCCCCTAGGTGGACTTTTGTTTTAAATGGCATTGGAAGTGGGACTCACTTTTTATCGAGATGACCTATGATGGAAATTTCGACTACGCCGTTGAATCAAGAATTTTGATTTTTAAGTTTTTTTTAAGGTAAAAATTGTGTTTTAGCTGCTGTCATAGCTCATTTTCAAGATCAACTTTTGGGAAATTTTAGAAGATGATTGCTTGTCAATTTTAGGTCTTAATCTGGTGATTCAATAGCCTAGATTGTGGGTTTTTTGTGATAATCTTCGTGGTGTGATTGGTTTCAGGAGTTGGACCTTTGTTTATGTTAAATTCTTGTAAAGAGTTGTTGCCATTGTTGTTGTTTTTATTATAACTTTGGTTTTTGTTGCATGTTCATGTTGGGACTATTTAGAGCCCTGAATTATGTTCTAATTTGGAACACAAGTTTGGAGAGATATTTAGGACCTATATTTGGGGTTTATTCTGAAAATTTTTTAGCGCAGTCTCCCTTTTCTTGTATTGACTCCGAAATTGGTCTGTCTCCTTTTCTTTTGATTTTAGTGTCTAAATGCCTTAATAACGTTGTGACTCTATTTTTGATAGTGTGTCATTGTTTTGAGGCCATTTGGAAATGAAAATCTCTTGAAAAGTGATTTTTGGAGAATGAGTGATCTGGCTACAAGTAGGGTACAGATTTATTTATTTAGATTGAACTCGTACATGTGAATGCATGTTGATTTGTTGGGATTTGGGTTGGGTAGTTATTGAATCATGCATAGGTGTAGAAATCATGTTTTTGACTTATTTCTTGAAATTATCAGGTAACTGTGTGGATGCTTTGTGTTATTAATTGACCCTATTTGCTATGTGGAGTACATGTATGCTTGATTAGAATTTATTTGAAGTATGTTGGGCCTTAGTTTAGGTTTGACTAGGGCTTTCCTTAGAAATACATGATTTGGAATCGGTAAGACTTAGTTTTTCCCCGACGTCAGTCCGTCGGCCTAAATCCTTGTAGAGTGGTGTAGCAGACTTGAGTCTGATAGTTTCAGACTAAGTTAGAATTGAGATTTATCCAGCGATAATTATCCTTATTTCTTCTATGGTATGACTTCACGAGTTACGTTGGTAACACTGATTTCTGCTCCACAATTTGAAGTCGGTTTTTGATTCGGTTCTGAGGTCTTACATTGATTGGCTAAGTGTGGATGGCGTTCCAGGGCACTTATATTTATGGATAGATAGAGATTCTTTAAGTAGCTATATTGACACCTTTGTCGGGTATCCGGATTCAAGGTCTGACCTCGGCTTCATTGATAATTTTTTAGGAGCATTCGATTCAAGGTACCACATTGATCATCTGCATACTTATATAGAGAATCTGGTTCAAGGTACGACCTCGATCATCCGTATACTTATGTAGAAAATCCGGTTCAAGGTCCTACCTCGATCATTCGCATACTTAGGTAGAGCATGTGGTTAGAGGTCCGACCTTAGATACTTATACTTGTGATTGACTATGTGGATAAATTCTGGTGAGCATCCAGTTCAAGATTCGGCCCCCATACCATCACATTCCACTAATTAGGTTTGTCGTTATGGTTCGATGTTGTCCAGTATAAGGTTCTCATATGCAGTTCTTTTTAGTTATAGTTATTCTGTGTACAAATCGAGCTTATGGGGGTTAGTTAAGGTTTTTATTTAAACTTGTGCAGTGTGTAACTTCTGGGCTTATGGCGGTCAATTTAGGTGTAGTTAGCTTATATATTACTTTGGTTAGTTCTTTCTACACTCGTGTGCATTCTGTTGTTACTTAGACTTTTTCTTCTTTTCACATTGCTTGTACTTTTCATGTTTATTCGGCCTATGATACCTACTAGGTACCTGTTGTTTGGTACTCATGCTACGCACTACATCTATTTTTGTGATACAGGTTCGAGCACCAGTAGCCAATGTTGATCGAGTTTGGAGCAGTCAGATCTGCAGACGGGGATGAGCACATGGCATTCTGTACTATTTGAGTCTCCATATGTATATATATAGACTTGTCTTTTACCTTTTGAGATAGTCTAGTGTTGTTGGTCAACATTTGGGACTTGTACTTTGTTTTGTTGACAGCTCTTTACTTGTGACTTCCATGTTGTGGGAGGGATATTTAATTGTGTATATATTTTTTTATGCTTCCACTTGTTTATATGTTTATTTTATAAATTTTCCTACTCTTGTTTAGTTTCTTCCCTTAGACCCATTACTTGTTGTTTCGGGTTACAGGTTGTTTTATCTACTGGTGAGTTATAGTAGGTGCCATCACGACTCGAGTAATCGGATCGTGACAAAATCCTACCAAAAATCTTTGTAAATAGAAAATTTGTTGTGAAGGAATATAGTATACATGTCTATGAAAACACATTAAGGTTGTTTAAAACCTTACAAGGAAACCCCAATGGGACAAAATATTGTAAGGAAAAAGATTACAACTCCTATTTACATCCCCTAATGAGAACATCATTCCAGAAGACTGTATCTTCACATTCCATGCTTGTGGACCATCTTATTGAAAATTGTAGTTGGTAGAGACTTGTTGAATAGTTTAGCCATATTATCACTTAAACAAATCTGTTGAACATTTATATCACCTTTCTTTTGAAGTTAATGTTTATAGAAAAGCTTCGGTGAAACTTGTTTTGTTCTATCTCCTTTTATGAATGTTGTGTTATGCATGCTGCAATATCTTCATAAAAAGTATTAGGTACTTTATTACAGTCTAAACCACGATTCCTCTAATGATATATATCATGGACCTTAACAACAAATATTCTTAACTTGTTTCATAAATAACTATTATCTCAGTGTGATTAAGTTAGTAGCTATGATAGACTGCTTTGTAGATGTCAAAGATATGGCTATACCCGAACACATAAATACATAGTTTATTTGGGATCAAGCTTTGTGTGGATCAGATAAATATCCCACATTTGCATAGTTAGGAAGATTGGGATTGCAATTGTTAGAATAAAATAAGTCTATATTAATTATCCTTTCAAGGTATCACAATATATGTTTAATCCTATTTCGATGTCTCCTAGTAGAAGAAAAACTCTACCTTGCTAATAAATTAGCAGAAAAGGCTATATCACGCGTTGTTTTATTCACAAGATACATTAGTATAGTACGAATAACACTATGATATGGTACTTCAGAATCAAAGGTTTCCTCATTATTTTCTTGAAGTCGGAACGGATCCTTATTCACATCAAGTGAACAAAGAACCGTCAGGGTACTTAGTTAATGAATGTGTTCATCCATACCAAATCTTTTCAACAACGTATATGTGTGGGCAGATTGATCAACAAAACATATTATTTTTCAAATGATCAATTTGCGAAGCAAAACATAATTTTTTCCTTCCAAGATATTTCATTTGAAATTTTTTCTTTAAATAATGAATTTTCATTTGAAGTTCAATTGGAGTTCCAATAAGATTTATGTCATCAACATAAATAGCAAGTACACTATATTTCAATCTAGTTTTCTTTATAAAAACATACCGGCAAATTTAACCATTTGTATAACCTTCCTTAGGTAAATACATATTAAGACAGTTATACCACATGCGTCCTGATAGCTTAAAATTATAAAATAATCTTTGCAATTTCATTGAATATATTTCGGAGATTTTGAACTACAAGCTTTAGGAATCCAAATTTTTAAAGGAATTTTCATGTATATCTCATTATCATGTGATCAATAATAGTAGGTTGTAACCACATCCATAAAATCCATTAAAGTCTCTCATGGGCTGTTAAACTAATGAGATAACCCAATGTTATTGCATCCATACTGGTGAGTATGTGTCTTCATAGTCATCATCGGGACTTTGTGAAGTATTGTGCCTGAAAGACTGCTTTATACCTTTGTATTTCATTTTTTTCATTTCTCTTCCGCAATAATCTATAAACAATCAACAGGTTTAATACGATTTGGTGTTTTAACTATAGCTATAAAAATAATTCACGCTTAACAAGTGATATCAACTCCGATTGAATTGCTTCTTTCCATTTTGGCCAATTTATTTCTTTGATTGAGGTTAAAGATCTTGTCTATCTTGCATGATTTTTGTTGAAATATTATATTCAAAGACATAATCAACCATTATTTTTTATCGATTCAAATAAGCTTCAACATCTACTAAACTTATGGATAGTTGATTATTTCCTCGAGTTTCAAACTCATTGATTTCTTCATGGATATCAGAATTATTCAAATTTTGTAATTTCATATGAGATTCTTTCATAGTGTCATCTTGACATTTAATTTTTTTTCTACAATTTTGACCCATAGAGCCCAATAATGTATCACACTTTATGCGTGCTTTTGACTCATTAGCAATAAGACTAGTAGATGATCCTATAGGGACATCAATTTGAATATGGATACTTTCTGTGGCAACATATTATTTAGTGATCCTTTGCAACTGTGTAAATCCGTCTATTATTTGATTTGCAATTTCCTTCAAATAAATAATCTTTTATACTTCTTGATCATAAATAGAAGAAAATGGATCATGATGATACAATGATAAATCTTCCCATAAAATTTCTCTTTTTATTTCACTATTTCCTCTCCCTAATTTTGAAAAAACCATCTCATCAAATAGACAATCTATAAATAGAGCAGTAAACACGTCTACAGTTAATGATTCAAGATATCAAATAATGAATGGAGTTTCAAACCCAAGATATATTCCTAACATTCTTTGAAGCTCCAGATTAGTGCGGTTTGGTGATGCCATAGATACATGTATAAAACTTCCCAAAATTCTTAGATGGGATATATTAGTTTCTTGGCCCATAACAAATTGCAATGGAAAAAACCTATGAAAATTTATCGATCTAAGACGAATAAGTATTGCACCATGCGAAATTGCATGACCTCATACAGAAGTGGGTGGCCTAGTTTCCATATCTTGCTATTAACTGCAAACATTTAATGATTAACTCAACGAGACCATTTTGAGTATGAACATGAGTAACAAGGTGTTCGACTCCCAATTGATAGACAATAATCATAAAATGATTGAGATGAAAACTCTGTAGCATTATAACTACAAAAATTATAGTAATATTTGTTTTGGCCACACTTAAATGAGAAAATATATCTCATTTTTAATATCGTATGCGTAGTACCATAATCAAAATCAAGAAAATATCTTCATAATTAGATAAGATGCTTTGAGAATTATTCATATCTTTAAATAAATTAAAATAAATATCTATTAAGCCGTTATTACAAAGTAAATGTAAAATAGTTTAATAAATTATTAACTATCTTCTACGGTGTAATTAATAAAGTAATGAACACATGCACATAGTATATGAATGTATTTTTTTCATGCTTATACAAATAAGTTGTGTTATGTTACTTGACATTTATGCAAGTAAGAAAAACCCATGAACTAGTTTACTATAATTAAATAGATATTCAATAACTTTTTAGTATACTATTTTTTAGATTCTTAATTAATACCCTCTAAAAATTCAACTATTATTCGTAGAGGAAAAAAAAAATACAAAACCTGTCAGACAACAATTTAAAACTAATTGTTTTGTTTACTCACTAGACCAATTTAAGTTCTAGTTTAATAGAAACACATAATAGGGTTTAGTGTTCGACCAAACAAAAAACCTTCCTCCATACCTTTTCCAAATATAAAAATTAGCTCAAATATCCGGATTAAAATACAAATAAAATGTACATGTAATAAATGACATTTATAAAATGCAGCTTTCTTTTTTCTTTTCTGCAACCACATGAAATATAAAAAATATTATTAAGCAAAGAAAACATTAAATTTGAATTTAATTCAATAATGAATTACAAACTGTTAATTCTAACTAAAAAATAGAAAAATGATAGTACTCTTGTGAACATCTATCTTTACATATTTTATTTAATAACTTTAAAAAAACAAATAAAACGTTCACTCGTCAATGGCCACATAACCGTCACCAATCAAGTGATCTATATTTTTATCCCGCCACGTGCCTACACCTCGGACATGATTGACACTTGAGAACTATTCTTGGCCCTAAGGAACCCTTGGCATGACTTACTTACTCAATGGAATACTATATGAATATTTATAATGAACAATAACAAAATACTAACTTGAATGATAAAATACCGAGAATGCTTAAAAAGTCAAACGATCAATTTGGCCAAAATGACAACTAAAGTCTTAACATATGAAATGATAATATAAAGACTATTGAACTACTAACTGTGTATGAAGCCTCCAAAATAAAGAGAGATGTCGAGACAGGACTCCCGATCATGCTAACAACTGAAAACTATAAAGCTGTGTAAAAATAAGCCCTCCGGAAGTAAGGAGCCTCACTAACTGACTCTAAATGTTGAACATGATCAACGTGGTGCTAGATACTGATCCTTGTTACCTGTGTCTGCATCATAATACGATGAAGTCCAACTGACATTAGTATATTGAATGTACTAGTATGCGAGTTGGAATGTTAAAAATGACATAGTCTTAAAAAGGATTCTAAATGACACACTTACCTTGGATCTTCTCAATTTATGACTAACTTAATTCAAATAAAGGAATGAAACACATTAAATATATTAAAAGCTGAATAAAATATTTAAACAAAACTTAGTTTGTCAAGGAAAATGCAATGCAAAATAAACTTTACACATATAATAAAGTAACATAGTTTGTGCGGGAGATTGTCTAACCGACGACCACCATGAGCCTAAGTGGTAATATCTCATCTTGTCCACGCCACCAAAATAGTCCTATACTTTGCCTTCATATAGAACGCTTAACTTAATGGATTTACTAGCTGATGCTAAAAGGATCTTAAGGAGTCATTTAAAAAGTACGATGCTTTACTACCCATTATGGCTATATGGTTTACAGAAACTTAAGCTAATATGAACTTTCATCTCCATGTCGGTGCTCAATACTACTCCTAAAATATACTTAGAACATATATTTATAAATAAAAAACTCTTTATTTGGTTTGGGATGTTACTCAAAGCTTAAATCAAAAGCTCTCTTGCCATCGATGTTCCCTTTCTTTCTCAAATGTGAAAACATTTTAAAAGTTCTTGGGAATACCTAGTTCCTATATACTTCTTTGAAGAAATTAACTTCATACTTTAGTCATTGCTTAATTTGAAACTTAAATCTTAAAACAAAGTAAAAACATTTGTGAAAGACTTCTGAAAACTTTATAAAATTTCCTTGATTTGCTTCTTAAATTCTAAACTATACTCTTCACACTCCATGAGTTGAATTATGGGTTTAATGATGATGATATCTCATGATAGGAAAGATCTCATGACATTTAGGCGTGTTTAAGATAGATAAATATGTGAAAAGTCCCAAAATCACTGCCTTGAAATAACTCCACGATGTTGAGATGTTTTTAAATAAATGCTCGTAAAATTAATTTTGAGGACACGGAGAAAATTTTTTTGTTCAAAGAGGTAATAGGTTTGTGACGTGGACCTAATACCTATTCCTTGTCCAATTTTCTTCTTCTTTGTTTTTCAGCCCCAAATCTCCTATACTCGATTATTGTTCTAAAATTCATTTTAGATTCTGATACCCTGAATATGTACTCAAGAAACTAACTCAAAATAACTCCAAAAATCAACACAAAGATCTTAGAAACTCTTCAATTTATCCCATTTCAGCTCAATTGAAGAACGACATTGAAATTCAAGAATAAATAACAAGAACATAAACTATCAAACTCTTATAAGACGAATTTCGTTAAACTAAATAGGTTTGACACGTGGGTGAATAAACCAAACTCTATGAAAGACTCACATACCTTGTAGGATTAATTCATTGGAAAATCTACAACCAAAGTTGATCGGTCTTGTCAAATTCTTGCTTTTCCTCTTCTCTTTTCTCCAAACCCTAGCGTATTTTGGCAAAAGTGTAACTGATATAATTTTTATTTGACCCTTAATTATTTCACTAAATCGAATTAAATTAATTATCTATGAAAAGACCAAACTACCTTTTCAAAATCTGGATTGGACATTGGTTATTCGAACAACCCAACTTCAAATGAGCATAACTTATTCATACAAGCTCGGAATTGCGCAAACTTAGCGCTGTTGGAAAGAATATTGTATGTGCTTTAAAAATTCCAACCATATGTGGAAGTACAACTAACTCTTTCTGGTCTAGGACTTATGTTCACTTGAAGTTTATAAAAACTCAACTTTTTTTGACTTAAGAAAATTTCCAGATATACATTCTTTTAAAAAATGACTACCCAATTTTTATTTTCTTCCTAGTTATTTCGATTAGTGAAATATTACAATATTTTACCCTTTGGAACATTCATCCTCGAATAAGATTATTCTTACTAGGCTAAGGGTGGTAAATCAAGTTCAAATACTCAACAAGCAATTTCAAATAAACAACATGCTAGCTCATAGTTTAAAGAGTACAAAAAAGAGAATTAGTACCTTGGTCTACACATTCTCCAAATTAAGAGAGATGTAGCTATCTCTTGTGCGTATCCTATTATGCTTCCCAAATAGCTTCTACCAAAAATGGCTCCTCTAGAGGACTTTGACTGATGCTACCTCTTTTGTCTTAAAATTGCAAATTTGGCGATGTAGAATCTGAATAAGAATATCCTCATAAGATAAGATATCCTTGATCTTAAAATTATAAGTTGGTATTATAATTGAAGGATCACCCATGCACTTCTTCAACATGGAGATGTGAAATACCGAATGAACCACTCTAATTCTTGTGCTAGCTCCAAATCATAAACTACATTGACAATCCTCTTGCATATTCAATAATGTCCAACATGGCGGGGACTAAGCATCCCTTTCTTACAAAACCTCAAAACAGCCTTCATGGGTGAAATTTTAAGATAAACCTAATCAACTACTTAAAACATTAGTCCCGTTCTCCTAACATCAACGTAGGATTTTGAAGACTCTATGCCATTTTCAACCTCTGTTGAATCACTTTCACCTGGTCAGAACCCGAGAGGACCCCCATGTCGTAACAAGGCATACTCTACCCCTTAGCTTATCATCCTTACATAAGACATTTACGATGCCGAGAAATTTAAAACATTAACAATCAATGTCAAGCTCTTTGATATATGAAAATAGAGTATCTAGACTTCTCACATTAACTATGTAGGTTCAAAATAAGAATCTCAAATTAGGAACCTTAGCGCTTATAATCTAATGTATCATAATATGAAGTATAAGAATAGTCTATTAGAAGATAGAAAGAAACAAAGTGTCATGATGTCCAAAGAACTTGAGGACATATTAATTGGCCTTGGAGAAGGCAATTCAAGCCTTTCTTCATCTTCTTCAATATGACATAATATCCCAAACCTACACTAGGTAGAAAAATAAGAGAAATATGGTTTAGTACATTCCACTTGTATTAAGTATGGAAACCATGCAAGTAAAACAATTAAAACATTCACAAAGAGACATTTAGTTCAAAACATGTTATTTTAAGTTAAAAGCCATAATGCACATTCAAGGAATACACAATCAATCCATCCTACAAGATAAACATAAATTTAAGAACATAAATAACATTTCATAGAGCCATAGTCGATATCATACCTGCTTGAGTTCATTTAACATTTTATTATAAAATATCACTCACAACCCTCTTTCAAGCTCATTCGTGCAATATACATATGTAGTCCTATACCGCCATATATTCTAAGCAAACCATCAAGAATTAATAAACATAGTCATATACTTCATTAGTCAATATAATAAGTAAACCCATCATAACATCATTCATAAGTCATCATACATGAAGAACTCTCACAAGAACCCCTCTTAAGACCCACTTGTGCAATGCATAGGTAACATCCCATACCATCACCTACATTATGTAGTATCCCTTAATTAGCCTAGTAAGAATTCATGCTCTTATCATCATTCATCTTTTAAGCATTTGGGGAACATTGTGATAATCGACATAGACCATATGAGCTACATGGAATCCAGTGTCTTCCTCAAACAAGGAATAAAAGAGTGTCCTACTTGCCAAGGTAGGGCATAACATTCATGATAGCCTCTAGGTGGACTCACTAGATAAGAGTTCTATGAAGGCGCATATTTATGGGATGTGGACATTGCTACTAGAAACCGTACACTTACTAACGTGTGGGTTCCATATCATGAGAATCTATATGGGGAACCTCCCTCCCTTTGTGAAGGAACCCCTCTCATTGGCATATGCCCTCAGTGCTAAGAACAATCCCCTTTTAAAAGTATATTTACACCTTTTATTAGTCTTTAGTTCAAAAAGAATACCTTAGGGACTTAATACCTCATATATCATTGAGCTATATGGTTTTTAGATTAAAATGCCCTTTCATCATAGAACCAACATCATGTGAGAATGCATCTTTCATAACATAGTCATATAGTGTACATAGGAATCACCTTCAACTCCACATAACAACACATTCATCATCATCTCACATCATTTTTATATACATATCATAGCATGACATTCATAACCTTAGCGTACGTACTTATTTATTATTAGGGTTATATGGAAAGGAAATTATAAGTAAGTTCCGTAATACATACATCAACATATCACCCCTACAAAAGGTGAATCAACATTTCAATAATAACATGTTCATAACCTTAAAAGCCCTTACTCATAGCCTCCAAGATTCCTCTCAAGAGTTAAACCGACTTTCATGCTAATAATCCATCAAGTATGTTAAAATCACGATACAATAGTGAATTATACGTAAACATACTAGGTTCTCATTTTTCAATCATCATTGAAGACAAGTTAGAGTTTAAAATTTAGAAAGAAGGAAGATTCATGGGTCTTGAGAGAATTAGGTTAAAGACCATAACCAATACTTGAATTCATCCATAAACATCCATATTCAATAATAATTAATCAATTCATATAAAATAAATCAAGTTTAAAAATAGACCCACAAAATTGAATAAAACCTAGAAATTTGGGGAACTTTAAGATCAATTTCGAAAGGACCTCTTGGGGAAAAGGATCCCAAAAATGAATAGCTTCCATAAATCATTAATAGTTAAGGATTGGTGGAGGAAACTTCAGTTCTTGAATTCGTTGTTGAAGCTTGATCTTCTCCTTCAATGAAGTTCTTAGATGAGATGGAGTTTTGAGAGGGAAGTGGAGTTTTGAGAGTTTAATTGTAATGTCTTAAGGTCTTCGGGTTAGGGTCTTATAGGTGGTTTTAGAAAGGTAACTAACAAACTAAACACCCCCCTTAACCCTTAACTAAATAACTAGTTGACCCTAAACTAAAAGTGAAAATTCATTTACATGGCAATGCCTTACGGCCTCCACCTACGGATAACAGGTGGTGTTACGGCCCATCGTGAGGTCGTAGAGTGGATCAAAGAAAGGAAAAAAGGGACGTATCTGTAGGGAGACTAGCTCGTAGGGTGTTTTCATTTGACAACTTTTAGGGTACAAGCTTGGGTCCTCCTTAAAGACCTTTAGGGTGGCCCTTGGGGTCGTAACAGGATATTTGGAGCCTAAACACTTTGTTTCATATATTTAAAACATTCATATAAATATTTAATCATATTACAAAACATTAAATCCCCTTACAAAACATAAGAACACACTAGTTCACTTTTACTAGTTTCCAGGTGTCATGGTCGTTTCTTGATGTTTAAGCTCTAAAACATTAAAACTAAAATAGTTACATTAGGTTAGGTCTAGAAACACCGTTTTAACAATTTTGATTCATTATTCATCTTGTAAGGCTCTATCTTAGGTCATTAGAACTATGAGGTATTACATTATATCCCCGTGTAAACATTCATCTACGAATGTAAACCAAGACACCAAGCTAAGTTAGAAAAACTAGACCAACAACCCAACCATCATTCACACCAAAAATGTACAGAACTTCAAGTTCACAATTCACCATAAGCATTTATTCAAAGGAGGAACTTTAATTCCATTTCAAAATATTCCAAAGCAATATGAGGAAGTAGGAACTACATTTACCAACTCAAATTGCATGCAATGCATCATTTATCATGTTCATAGAAGGAATTTACTTCACTTTATTGAACACAATTAGGAATATTCATGAATTTCACCTCATAAATCAAGTATTCAATTATTATTTCAATTAATCAATTTCAACAAGAGGAACATAAAACTCATGAAAACTCAAGTTATAAAATAGATTCTCCTCTACATGAACTTACACCATAAAGAAGACATGACTAAAAAAAAAAATACACATAACTCCAAATTCACGACAAACTAAAGAGAAACTACTAAGCTTAAGTTTGAATAGAAGTAGGTGGGGGAAGATGAGGATAATGGAACATCATATCGACCTCGAACTCCTAAGTAGCACTATAAACTATTTGGTTACTCTATAAAAACATAACGAAAGCTCTTCTTTGTTCCTCAATCTCTTTTCTTTCAAGTCTAATATCTCAACCAGAATCTCTTCATAAGAAAGATTCTCATTCACTCATAATCCTTCTAGAGGATGGATAGATGCCAGATCACCTATGCATTTCTTGAGCATTGACACATAGAACACTAGATGAAATAGAGCCAAATCAATTGAAAATCTCAACTCATATGCAACATTTACCACTCATTTAAAAATCTCATATGGCCCCACTACCTTGGACTAAGTTTTCCCTTTTAGCCAAACCTCATCACCCTTTTCATGGGTGAGATCTTCAAGTAGATCATATCACCTACCTCAAACTGAAGGTCACTCTTTCTATTATTGGCATAACATTTTTACGAACTATGTGTTGTTTTCAACCTATCTCTAATAGGTCAAATTTTCTCGACAACCTTATAAATGTTTTTGGGACCTAAAAGAGAAAACTTACCTACCTTAAACTACCAAACTGGAGATCTACATCTTCTCTCATAAAAGGCGTCAAATGGATCCATGGAAATACTTGAGTGGTAGTTATTGTAGTAGGCATACTCCATTAATTGTACATGCTCATCCTAATTACCCTTAATTGTACATGCTCATCCTAATTACCCTTAAAGTCAAGGACACATGTACTCAACATATATTTTAGGGTTTGGATGGTTCGTTCCGCTAAACCATCCATTTGGGGATGAAATGTGGTAGTATGTTTTACCTTGGTACTAAGTCCATTTTGGAATGCCTTCCAGAGATGAGAAGTAAATTGAGTATCCTTATTATAGATGATTCACAAGGGAACCCCATGCATCTCAAAATATCCTTGAGATATAACATAGAATAATCTTCCATTGAATACGTAGCATTGACAGGAATAAAATGGGTTGATTTGGTAGACCTATCAATGATTATCCAAATCATGTTGCCTTTGAGTACGAGGCAAACCCACAACAAAATCCGTATTAGTATCCTCTCAGTTTCAAGTGGGAATAACGATATCTTGAGTCAAACCTCCAGACCTTTGATGTTCGGCTTTGGCTTGTTGATAATTCGGACATTTGTCCACAAAATCCACTATATCCCATTTCAAGCCATCCACCCCAAAAAATCCGCTAACTTGTGTTGTATGATGATTGAAAGCCATTACTCATGGCCTCCACGATCCATTTTAAGATTTAACACTAGTTTCATGATAATCATCCATAAAATAGTTTAACATCACAATACAATAGTGAATTATACATAAACATACTAGATTCTCAACTTTGAATCATCATTCAACACAAGTTACGGTTTAGAATTAAAAAGTTCAAAGATTCATGGGTCTTGAGAGAATTAGGTCAAAAACCATAACCAATACTTGAATTCATGCATAAAAATCCACATTCGATTCTAATTAATCAATTTAGATCAAAGAAATCTATTTTAGAAGAGACACATGAAATAGAGTAAAACCTAACAATTTTGGGAACTTTGAAATCAATTTTGAAAGGACCTCTTGGGAAAAGGATTCCAAGAGTCAATAGATTCCATACATTTTTAATACTTAAGGATTGATGGAGGAAAGACAATTTATTAAATCCCTAGTTGAAGCTTTATCTTCTCCATCAATAGAGTTTTTAGATGAGAGGGAGTTTTTAGAGGAAAGTTGAGTTTTGAGTTGTGGTTGAGAGTTTAGTTGGAATGAAGTAGGGTCTTTCGGTTAGGGACTTATAGGTGGTTTTAGAAAGGGAATTAACTAAATAAACATCTCACTTAACCCTTAATTAAATAACTAATTAAAACTAAGATCCTAAACTAAAACTAAAAATTCACTTTGTTGGCAATGACTTACGACCACTACCTACGAACAGTACGTTGTGTTATGACCCATTATACAAGTCGTAAAGTGGGCAAAAAAAGGGAAATAAGGGAGGTCTTGGTGGGTATACAAAGTGTCAAACCATGAGACCCTCCTAGGGGCGTATGCTCAATGAAATCCCCTTTAAAAACTGATCTTCATATATTTCAAACATTTAATCATATTACAACACTTGAAATCCCCTTTAAAAACATAAGAACACACTAGTTCACTTTTACTAGTTTCCAGGTGTCATGGTCGTTTCTTGATGTTTTAAGTTGTAACACTTCCAAGCTAAGTTAGTAACATTAGGTTAAGTCTAGATACATTTTTTTAACCATATTAAGTTATTATTCATCATGTGAGGCTTTAGCTTAGGTCATTAGAATTCCGGGTATTACACACCTTCTCCATAACTTGATGGACTAAGCATTGTCCGATAAACCCAACTTTACCAACTTCAAACCATCAAATAGGAAATCTTCACCTTCTCCCATAGAGAGCTTCATATGGAGCCATTCATATGCGATACAATAACTATTGTTGTAAGCAAACTCAATGATAGGTTGGTGATCATCACAATTACCTTTGAAATCAATAAATCAATCATGTATGCCCTCTATATATCCTCTAATGTCTTAATAGTGCGATGTGCTTGCCCATCTGTCTGAGGATGAGAGGCAATACTTAAGATAACCTTTGAACCCAATCCTTTTGGTAAATGTTTAAAGAATTATGCACCTCCAATTGAATTAATGGAGATTGGGACTCCATCAAGTCTTACCACCTCCTGAATATATAACATGTAATAATCTTCTGCTGGATGGAAGGTCTTTACTAGAAAAAACTGGGTTGATTTTGTCATTCTATCAACAATCATCGAGATGGAATCATTTGTAACGACTTGCAAATACACTCTAGAAGAAATGAGCACTTTTGAGTCATCACAAGTCGTACTTGACCTTTCAGAGGTCTTATACAAACCTCTTTGCTATAATTCATTACATAAGATATGAAAAATATTTTGGAATTAAAAATTTTCCCAATAATAAAAATAAGAAACTCTTTTATAAAATACTACGGAATAAGTCTCATAGCCACAAGCCAACTTAAAGATACAACTTAAATAACTTAGGGTCAATATTTACATTGAAAGAGATACATAATAAGTCTTGTTTCTCTCTTTCCCTCCATTTCCCGTCAATTCTTGCTACATACCCAACAATCCCCCACATTAATGAGGAATGGTTATAACATAAGAATGCACGGACAATTGTGTACGTTATATGAAAGGATTAATTGTATCTGGATAAGTAGGTTTCCCATTGAACTTTATGTGGTGAACATACGTCGGATTTACTCGGTCAATCAGTAGATGTGATATCTTTGAAGCATTGAGCTTTGGTGTATACCTACACAACCATATGTCACACAACTAACCTTTTACTGTTATTGGTTCTTACGGTTGTGTTTGTTTCAGCCATGAGCACCTCCTGGTTTCATGAGTGTATAGAGAATACACTTTTGACATAAAATTCTCTTTGAAGCGGCTTCCACTTCACACTCATATAGGTCATATCTGACCGTGTCATCTCGTAGATACACTATTTGGTCAAATCTACCAAACTTAGCGAATCATTAAAAAATTTAAGCTTTATTACCTCATTAACAAGCCTTAAAGTCTTAACCTTGTTCCTGAACATTCTCTTCATCATGAGAATGTATTGAGTCAATTGACAATGTCGAACCGTCAGACACAACTTTGTTTTTCTCCTTGAATCTAGCTCTTAGGATATCTAGTCTGCTAGATAGAGTAACCGTCATGATGACTTGTCCTATGCCGTAAACCTATTCCATTAGATGATCTTTGAAGTGCCTCTCTCTCTAGGCCTGTCGTTAGTGGATCTGACACATCATCGCTTTACTTTACATAGTCAATTGGTATAATTCCATTAGAGTGCAGTTGTCTTACGATGTTATGTCTCCGTCATATATGAGACTTCCCATTGTACATAAAGCTCTCTGCCCTACCTATTGCTGCTTGACTATTGCAATGTATGCAAATAGGTCCAACATGTTTAGGCCAGAATGGAATATCCTCTAGGAAATTTCAGTGCCATTCAACTTCATAACCAGACTTATCCAAAGCAATGAATTCATATTCCATTGTGGAGTGAGTAATACATGTCTGTTTGGATGATTTCCAAGAGACTGCTCCTCCACCAAGTATGAACACATAATGACTCATGGATTTTACATCTTTTGACGCGGTGATCCAATTTGCATCACTATATCATTTAATCACAACATGATATTTATTATAATGCAAATGATAATGTTATCTATATGTTAGATAACCGAACACACATTTCATTGTCATCCAGTGAATTTGATTCAGATTACGAGTGAACCAACTCAGTTTATTAATAGCACATGCTATATCTGATCGCGTACAATTCATTATATACATCAAACTTCCCAAAACTATAGCATATTCTAATTGAGAGTCACTTTGACCTTCATTCTTTTTAAATGTACAACTTAAATCAATTGGAGTTTTGACAACATTGAAATTCAAGTACTTGAAAAGATTTAAATATAATGAGATTGAGATAATGCTAGTCCTTGGGAATTTTGATAATTCTTACCCCTAAGATCAAATCAGCAACTCCTAAGTCCTTCATTTCAAACTTGCTGAACAGTATGCGCTTAGTAACATTTATATCGTCAATTTCGTTACTCATTATTAACATGTCATCAACATACAAACAAACAATGACTTTATGATTCATAACATTTTTAATATGAACGAATTTATCACATTCGTTGGTACTAAATCCATTTGCCAACATTGTTTGGTCAAATTTAGCATGACATTGTTTGGGTGCTTGCTTGAGTCCATAAAGTGACTTCACAAGTCTGCACACTTTCTTTAGCAATCAGATCATGGAGAATAATTTGAAGTTCCTGCACTTGTGATCCAACAATTTTACTATCTACCAATTTGTAGTCTAAAAACTTTGCGATCACAAACATTTTCAAGCATGCATCTTCTGTCTTATATTTCTTCTCAAGTGCATCCCACAACTCTTTTGAAGTTTTTATTGCACTATAGACATTATATAAGTCATTCTCTAAAACACTCAAAACGTAGCCTTTACATAGGAAGTCTGCCCGTTTTCATGCTTCAATAATCATGACTTTTTCTCTGTCTGGCATATCGTCTGCACGAACTAGAGTATCTTCACTTGTAAATTTCTGCTGACCAAGAGTGGTAAGCCAGAAAAATACTCGTTTCTTCCATCCTTTGAAATTCACACCTGTGAAATCACCTTGTTTGTCTGCTTGTGGTACAACAATTCGTGTTGGTGCAGCAACAACCACTGTAACACCATTGTTTGCCATTTCGGATAAAAAAATTTGATACAGTCTTAGTAAGTAATAAATTATAATTACAGACTTAAACGAGTATAAAATTTTGAAGATTTTTTTCTCCACAATAAATACAGATTAAAAAAAAATTCCTTAAGATTGTTGTCAATCTGTATTAGAAAACCAGAAATAACCGATTCTAATAAATTGTTCGGAAACATGAAGTAACTAAAATTTATAGAACCAGAAAGAGAGATGAACATAAATTTAATTCATAAAAAATGAAAATCTGTAAAAATTTACCAGAATTTGAAAACTTTTTCTCTGTCTGGCATATCGTCTGCATGAATTAGAGTATCTTCACTTGTAAATTTCTGCAGACCAAGAGTGGTAAGCCAGAAAAATACTTGTTTCTTCCATACTTTGAAATTCACACCTGTGAAATTACCTAGTTTCTCTACTTGTGGTACAACTGTTCGGGTTGGTGCAGCAACAGCAATTGTAACACCATTTTTTGCCATTTCTGATAAAGAAAATTGATACAGTCTTAGTAAGCAAGAAATTATAATTGCAGACTTAAAGGAGTATAAAATTTTGAATATTTTTGTCTCCACAATAAACACAGTTTTTTTTTAAAATATAATTTCCTTAAGATTGTTTTCAATCTGTGTTAGAAAACCAGAAATTACCGATTCTAATAAATTGTTCGGAAACATGAAGTAACTAACTTTATTATAAACACAGAGTCTGCTTCATTCGTTTATTCGTACTTCACATTATTCATTTCATTCATTCGTAGGCTGATGTAAACACCAACTATACCTAGGATGAAGATTAACACTCTCATCGGGATCATGAAGTGCATTAAACAAGAATGACCTAAAGTCATTACTTGAATCTAATTTGACCTCCTGATTGTCTTGCACAAACACCTTCGATATCGTTCATTTCATTATCTTATACTTAAAGTCTAACCTCATTCTTTCTTTGGGAACTTTAACTTTAACCGACATAAATCATGTGAGCATCATGAAAGACAGTGTCTCCCCCACACCAAAAAGAGGTGGAATCACCGTCCAATGTGACCTAAAATATGCTAGCGTACATGGGAATTGAACTCCGTCATATCCCTATATTGGCAGTATAGGTTTGAAGACTAGGACATATAAGGAGACCCATACCCGGCATGCCGGACAGTCTCATATCATGAGAGTTACGTGAACCTCCGCCATTCCCGAATTAAGGCATCACCACTCAAATCTAGCCTATCGGTGCTCATTATAATGTTCCATTACATTCAACTCATAAGTCATGGAAGATGAATTCTAGTATGAGGAAATCATAGATCAATAGACGATTTCTCCTATTATCATTAGTATTAAGTATACATTAATATCAATACTTTTGTTAGAGTGTTGATAGAGACCAGTCTGTTCTTTAGCTTTACACTCTCATAGGTGAGTACGTTTTGGTAGCATTTACTTAGGCTCATTTGAGATTTCTCTCATCTTTCACATTAGCCTCTTATCATATTGTCACCACATTCATTAACATTAGCACATTTGCTTTTCATAATTACTCACCCCTTTACGTGAATATTCATTTCTTCTTTATCTTCTAGTGTTGACTCAAGCGTTATGGAGGCTTACTTCTAGATTGAGATTTATTTATTCTATTGATGACTGGTCATCCTTATTTACATTGATGAAATGTGAATTTTCCTTACATATCATCTTTTGGTGTTACTGAGATTGGCTCACACCTTCTAACACCTTCATACGTGAGTATTCTTTTAACATAGCAGCTTAGGTGTAAGTGAGATTTGTCTCATTTCCTTTAACACACCATTCTGATCACTTACTTACTTTAGACCCCTTTAATTATTGTATAACTGACGCTAGTTACTTACTTTAGTGTAGTAGATTTATATCATCGTTTATGGACGATAAGCACTTCATTTAATGAGATTCATGAGTTCATATGTCATTTCTTAGAGCATGTTGGGACTTTTCCCAATGAGTGTCATGCCCTTGGTTATGGATTCATTGATATTACTTTAGAAGTGCTTATATTATCATTTGATACTCTAATAACACAAGATTTAGCATATTATTAGTATTGGCTCAATATTTAGGATGTTAGACTAGCAAATTCATTCTTATTGCCATAAGTCAATTTTATGTATGTTCATATTTAATTTGCCATATGTATGAACCCTTATCCAATCTTTTAATCATTTACATAAGTTTCTAGCAATTAGCATATATTCATTTGACAAATAGAGTTGGCCAAATTTAATGGAACCAGATAGCCATTTCATTCAAGATGTGATTTCATAGTGGCCTTGTTAAGTCAATTTTAGTTCATGACTTTAGAGTAACTTTTTAAAGTCGTAACGGACAACATCATATAAACATTTGATTAATTTAACATCTTCATAATGTCATACTAACATCAATTATGCCCATCAGACCGTAACATGTTCATACATAACATTATCGGACATATCTTTAACATATTATCATTCTTTTAATTTGCATAATAACATTTACCATCAAACGAGTCCAATTAATAGATTCATTCAATTATTATGTAATAAAAAACTATACACACTAATATCATCCAGCACCACATACAAACAACATGATTTCTAACATATTCAACATTGAAATCGTAACAAGGGTACTAGGGAAAGGAGATCGACAAAAATGATGGGAAACAACCCTAGTTTTAAATATCTCTGAATCATTCGACAGAACGTTATCTTTGAGAAAGAAGTCCAGGATATAAACTCATACCTTATGTAGAACTTAATCTACAAAGACCACCTTGAACGAAACCTTGAAATCACCCTAGAGAAATCGTTAAATAATTTTGCCTTTTTCTTCCGTTCGTTGCTTAATATTTTTGCGTCCTTTTTGTCTATGTGTTTGAACGTGATTTTTAGGTTTAATAACTGATCTTGACTCATTAAACTTAGGGTTTAATAAGTTAATTTAAATAAATTAATTAACTAATTACTAAAAGCCCCTCCTAGATTGACTAGAACTAGGAAAACACAATACTTGGTCAAATCTGAAATTTTTCTTAAGAATTTCATTTTGGCCCTCCAAATTAATTAATTAAATTGCTAATTTAATTGATTAAGGTACCTAGAGTAACTATTTAAGCGCCCCAAAATTACTGGAACTATGATTAACCCTTTTGGACGATCCTAGGTTAAGTACTAGGATGTTTCTTAAGTTGTTCTAGGTTAGTGTAAGAATTTTTGTTTGAACCCTTTAATTTAAGTAATTAAATGACTAATTTATTTAATTAAATGACATAGGATAATTAGTAAAGTACCCTTAAATCGTTATAACCATAACTAATCCTTTGAACAATCCTAGGTTAGGTACTAGGTGTCTTTTTCTTATTTTAACCGAAATCTGTATATTGCTTTGTGATTTCAGTTTTGCCCCTTAAAATTAAATAATTAAGTTTCTAAATTAATTAATTAAGTAGCCTAGTGTAATTAATAAAGTACCTTTAAGTTGTTAGGATCTTAACTAACTCTTTGGACTATCCTAGGTTATGTACCAGGTTGTCCATTTCTTGTCTTAATAAAAATCTAAAAATTTCCTTTTTATTTTTGATTATAGACCTTTAAAAATAATTAACTAATTTGATAAATTAATTAATTAGGTAACTGTCAAATTTACTAAAGCAGCCCTAAGTTGTTAGGACCATAACTAACCTTTTAGACCATCCTAGGTTAGGTACTAGGTTGTCTCTTTCTTGTCTTAAACGAAATCTGAAAATTTGCTTTGTAGTTTTGGTTTAGCCCTATGAAATTAATTAATTAAGTTTCCAAATTAATTAATTAACTAATCTATTGGAATAAATAAAGTAACCCTACGTTGTTAGGACCATAACTAACCTTTTGGACCATCCCAGGTTAGGTAGTAGGTTGCCTCTTTAACTAGTACTAGGTTAGTGTCAACGCAGTTTTGGTTCTCGGTTGTCGGATGCACTAATGGGTCCAATTCGGTCAGTCCTAGGTTATTTAGTTATTTAGGTTAGTAGATTATAAAATTTGTAGGGAGGGTAGGCCCCACATGGAGTGGTTCGTTTTGAACGTTTTCCCCCCTAACTACCCTAACGGAATTCAGTTAGGATGGTCCCCTCCTTTGGCAGCTTCTTCACATGTCTTGTACATGTGCTTGCACATGGGTTGGTTGTACTTCCCTAACTAACTATTAATTAAAATTCATTTAGGAATGTTTCCTTATTGTCCCAAGGATCCTCACTATGTCCTTGGGTACTTCTTAATTTGTATGATCATTTTAAATGATCAAGTGCTATGGTACTAGACTTGACACTTGGATGCCTAGTACTTTCTGTGAAACTATTATGAACGGATTTTTGTTTTAGCTTAGATCTTCATTGCAGTTACCTTTATTGAACAACAATCTTGGATTGGGTGTGACAACCCAAAAAGTATATTTCTTATTCGTATATGGAAAATTGGCTATTATCCCTTAGCTAATTCTATACTATGCGCAATATTTCTCAATATTGGGCATTAAGGTACCTATGTACCCCTAATAGGTTATCTTAATGGAATTACCGGGCTCTTCATTAGACATATAATTTTCTGGAATGTTATAAAAGTGGTACGAGTTCCTTAGCATCTTACCTATCAACTCATATACTAAAATTCACAATTTGATCTCTTATTCATTACTTGATTTCCCTTCACCTTAATGCCTCCTATTTCATCAAAATCTAGACTAGGTTGGAAAATTTAAAGTTAGTACCAAATATTTTTGTGGCCCCAATTTTTTCTTCATTGACTTTTCCATAACGATGAAATCAAGTCTTTAGAATAGATACCAATTTACCCATCACTCGTCCCCGAGTGATCAACTAGGAAAGACTTGGGTAAAATAAATGTAGTAGGGATACTTCTCTCGCATTCCTTCTTACCGAATCTCATTACCCCCTAAGGGTTTCACCTCTCCAACCTGAAACCAACAATTTTGTACCTACACATCGTCCCTTACCATGCATCACTGAAGTTATCTCAACACTCAAGCGATAAAATTTTTGTATATAACTTAACTTAACTAATCAACAAAAAAAATCTCAATAACCACCATAGTTGATCGTACAAAATTCTGCAACATGTTATCAATGAATTGACACAATCATCAGGACTAATCCTTTCTTACAAAACCATAATAAAATCCAAAATTAAAACTTTCCACAATTAGAGGTGAACCTAAACCCACCAAAACACACTCATAATACCCTAATAATCATTGTTCTTGTCAACATGCCAATTTCACAACATAAATTTCCATATGCTTAAGTTACACAAATTTCAATCTTTAGACATCAAATACCCCTCGAGGGATACGTTAAATCATACAAACCATCCAACAACACTATCGAAGTGCTATATTAAATAGTTGTAGATTACCTCTTAACAACAACAGAACTTGATTCAAATACCCATATTAAACCACTCATAATCGATACAAGACCTTGACGACAAGCTAAAAATAAAAATTGCCGGACAACCATCAATACACAAAGTAGATATACAATAATTTCTCTTAAGCAAGGTGGTACAAGTATAACCATCAAAATACTTAAACAACTCCAAAACCATACGACATAAGTCATCTGAACTGACCGCGTCTTCTTAAATCATCCCACTCAACAAAGAGGCCATTATAGGATCAATACAACCAATCCACCACAAGGGACACATCCCCAAAAGGGAAAACACATGTGAGCCTAGCTAGTTCACCACATTCAAAAGCATCTACAAAACGAAATAGATGGTTAAATAAGAATTTATCGAATAATACGAAAGGTTTTCCTTTGAAGAGTTGATGCCAGTCATTTACTTGACTCCACATACCCTTCACATCTTTCCATGAAAGCTCACATCTCAATACTAACCACAATCATGGACACTTCGACCATTTACCTTACTCTAAACCAACACTTTCAAAATGAAAACCTTTCTTAGGCACTTTAACCATTCAACAGAATCAAATTGAAGACTCAACTCAGGTGTGAGTTTTTATAGAACGCTTAACTCCTGATACAATTAATCATTCCTCACATTGAAAATTCATACCTTGATAAAATATATTACCTCAAATGTAGAATTCCAATGAAAAATCTAAATTGTAAATTCAACCGTCTAACACAATCCCTTATCTATGAACATTCTTCTGGCCCGCCACAAGGTACCTATCTCGTTTTAGCGACGGTGCAACAACAACTCTTATCTAATTACTACGACACATAGGTTACAAGTGATCGCCCCTCTTGAACTGACAATTTTAGTCTCATGTCATCCGCCACAACGGTCACTACCCCGCTACAGCGACTTTGCTACTATAGCCCAACTCCCGCTACAACAGCATAAATCGAGAAAGAAACCACTAAGAAGAATTTCAATTCCATCTTTCTAAAACTCACTCTTAATGCACTATACTAAAAAAAAATATCTTTTACAGTAAGGTCGATTTTCGTTGATCAACATACCCAAATTCAAAAAAAAATCTCTTTTCATCACCTTTTAGTTAATGTCTGTATAATTCTTTCTCGAGTCTTCTTGATGGTTTATAAACAATTTGATTGACTTGTAACACTATTATCATAGTAACAAATAAATGAAGAAAAATACGCCTCTGTAGACCCAATTATCTACCCTATAAAGATATTTCTTTAGCCTTTGCAGTCAATACAATATTCTTGCTCTTTAATCACTCTAAAGGTTGCAGTCATCCCACTATTTTTCTTTATTTTGACTCTAGATCTTTTAAATTCTCTTCGAGTGATGTTCCCCATCTCTTGGAACTTTCCTGATGACCAGGTTATTTACCAAATATTTACAAACTACAGCCTTATATACTCATAAGTCATAACTTACAACACCAAATTAGTTTAGCCACAATGTTATTATATAGTTGCATGAATGCCTTGATACTCAGTGCTTGTTCACCGTGAAACCCTGGGGGGAAGCCATCCTTATAACTAATAAGATACTCAATAAGGTACTCCCAATAAAAACACAATCAATTCCATGTGAGTTGTGGAAAATAAGAAAACTCAACTTCAAATATTTCAAAGTGTGGGGGTGTCTAGCGATGGTAGAGGTTCCTTTACCCAAGAGGGTTAAAATTGGACTCAAAGTGGTGGATTTTGTATTTATTGGATATGTTGCAAATAGTAAGGCTTGCCAGTTTATGGTTCACAAATATGATAGTCTTGATATTCATGTTAATACGATAATTGAGTCAGACAACGCAGAGTCCTTTGAAAACATTTATCCGTATAAAACTTAATATGAGTCAACAAGTGAAAGACCTAAACCAACATGGGAAGAATTGACGGAAAATACACTACCTAGTAAGGATCCTAGGCGTAGCACTCGCCAACTGAAACCAATTTCTTTTGAACCGGGTTTTGGGGCAATGTTTCTTGAAAATGAGCCTCAAACATTTAAATTATCTATTTCTTCGTCTAAGTCAACTTATTATAAAGAAGTACTCAATAGTGAGATCGAATCAATTTTAAGTAATCATACTTGAGAATTGGTTTATCTGCCTACAAAAAATAAATCTTTACGTTCAAAGTGAATCATGAATGTTGATGGTACTATTGACAAATACAAGACTAGATTTTTTGTCAAAGGATAGAGAAAAAAGATGGTCTATACTACTTTGACACATTCTCTCCAGTAACACGGATAACGTTAATTAGGATGTTAATAGCCCTAGCGGCAGTGTATGATCTTAAATTCCACCAAATCGATGAAAAGACAACTTTCTTAAATGGATAGTTGGAGGAAGAAATTTACATGTAACTAAAGGGATTACAGTTCCTGGTAAAGAAGAGAAAGTGTGCAGACTTGTGAAGTTATTTTATGGGCTCAAGCAGGCACCCAAAAATGACCAGCTAAATTTGACCAAATAATGTTGGCAAATTTATTCAAAATTTATGAATGTGATAAGTGTATTAATATTAAAAACATTTAAAATCATAACGTAATTGTTTGTCTACATGTTGATGACATGTCGATAATGAGTAAAGATATTGACGATATAAATGTTACTAAGCAGATGTTGTCTAGCTAGTTCAATATGAAAGACTTAAAAGTTGTTACTTTGATCTTAGGTATTAGGATTCTAAAAAATCCTCAGCGACTAGCATTATCTCAATCTCGTTATATTGAAAGAATATTGATAAGTTGAAGTAGTTGAATTTCAATATTGTCAAAACTCCAATTGATTTAAGCTTTGTATTTAAAAAAAACTGTACGTGAAAGTAATTTTCAATTGAAATATGCCATAGTATTGGGAATTTTAATGTATGTTATGAATTGTATGTTACCAGATATAGCATGTGATATTAGAAAACTGAGTCGGTTCACTAGTAATCAAAATCAAACTCTTTGGACAGCAACGACACGTATGTTGGTGTATGTAAAACATACACAACATTATTCTTTACATTATCATAAATATCCTGCAGCGATTGAAGGATATATTGATTCAAATTGGATCACCAACTCAAATGAACTAAAATCGAAATATTTTCAATTATTTAATTGATTAACCGAAACATTTTAACTTTAGTTGATTAACCGCAATGTTACGACCGAACTCAGATCCGCGTGTGAACCGTGTTATTTAAAATATTTTATCTTTTTATTTAAATTTTCCTCAGTAGTAAATGACTGTTCTGAAAGGTTGCAACTTTTAAAAACAGTCATGACCGTTTGGACGACTGCAAGCTTTCAAGAATGGTAGTTAAATAACTGAAGCCTTTCAACTTTAGTTTATTAATTGTATTGTTCAGACCCGACTCGGATTCCTGCATGACCTATGTTATCTAAAATAATTTCCCTTTTTATTTAATTTTTTCTCCATTGGAAATGGATGTTCTGAAATGTTGCAACATTCAGAAACAGTCATGACTGTTTTGAATGTTGAAAACTTTCAAGAATGGTCGTGTGGATTTGAAAGGATTGCAACCTTTCAAAACCAGTTCCTCTTTGCTATAAATACTATTGATTCTTCAGACTTTTTCCATATGAATTTTTCTGAGTTCTTCTTTTTGTGCACAAAGTTTCTTCATGTACTTTACTGTCGTTGATTAGCTTGCTGATAATAGCATTTTTTGTATCAATAAACTGGTGATTGAGATTATTCTATCCTCGAGGGACATATTCCAAATCAAACCTCTAGTATTCCTAAGGGGACACTGTGCATTCTGTGACCTTGATCTCTTTCACTTTTGTTTTTCCAAAATTTTCTATGTTTTCAGATGTTATTTCTTTGTGAATTATGTTTTTCTCTTCTTTTCTTCACTGGTTATTGAAAACTTAGGTTACATCGTGTTTCTACAATATTTCTATTTATCAGTATTATAGGTTTTTATACACAAATTTAAGTTACTTAATTTTTTATATTTCAATACTCATTGATTAAAAAATACTTTTTCATCTAAATGAAAGTCATGCTCTTCACATTTTTTGAATTATAATTTGTAATTTTTTTTTCTAATTTTGTCCTCGCTCACACTTTATGCATTGCTCTATAATTATGATTTTTCTTTCCAATAAAAGAAATGAAATTATACACTCAATACATGTCCCCCTTTTGACAGATAGATAGATAGATAGATAGACAGATAGATAGACACACACACTCAATTATTCTTAAATCTGAATACCAATTGAGTTCAATATATGCTTAAATCACATACAAGGAAAAATTTAATTATTTGCTTTAAAAATTAATAGAATAGTACTAAATTATGAAAAAAGAAAATAGGAGATGGAGAAAATAAATATCAAAGTAGGAATTCATGTATTTAAAATATAAAAAGATAGCGTAAATAATACATTCTCACAAAATATTTCAAAATACCTTCATTTCTCTATCATTAGTTTATTCTTCTTCATTGTCGTATTGGAGAAGATAGTGATTGTTAGGGTTTTGCCCTATGTTCTTATGATATTTGAGTTTCAATTTTACCTTGAAAGAAAATTAAAGCATTACGATAATTGCTTTTACTTTTTTTGAAAGGAAAATATAATTCTCTTTATATTTGGTTTATTCTTTTGTTTTAGGAGAAGGTGTAACGATCGGGTTCCATCTTTATAGAAATGCCAACGAGGGAAAAATCAGGGTCAGAAAAACTTATCATAGTATTGGGATTTCTCTAACCTTGTTTAGATTTGGAGAAAATAGGAGTTATCAAGGTATAGGGAAATCTAGTCTCAATCTGGTGTAGTAAATATGAATTTAATTACATAATCGGTTATATGAATCGTTATTCGTACAACATTACGAAATTGAATTTGGATAAATAGATCTACGAAAATTGATCTTAGCGTTAAAGTTATTTTTTTGAGTGCAATGGGTAAGACTTTATTTTAAAAAGGGAGGAATTGAATTTCTCTAAAAATGGTTCTGCCTCACTTGTAGCCACTGTAGTGGAATTGTTTCCGCCACAGCTGTAAAACCTTGAAAATCCAAGACCATCGTAAAACCTAACATAGATGTCATAAAGTCTTAACACTATTGTTAATTCAATTTGTAATGAATATAGGTTATTTAGGAGGTTTAAGAACCAAAACGTACGGGTAGTTTGTTCAAAGGGATGTTATGTGCCTTAACCTATTTGACTAACTTTTAGGAGTCGAAAATGTACGAAAATTGGTGGAAAGGTAGCTAATAGGTGTTTTTGTTGTTCCATAGTTGAATCATCTGGGTACGACTCCAGAAGGACCAACCAAGGGCTCTTGAGGACGATCCATGTAGTTTGATGAAGCACCGTCGACAAACACTTAGACAAATTAGAGGAAGCCCTCTCCTCCAAAGTCTTTAACCGAGACGATGGAGTGCAGGACGGAGGGGGGTTGTCCGTCGACTCACAGACGGACCGTCGATCGGGGTCTCGTCTGTGGGGCTCGAGTTTCACTGTTAAATTTTAAAGATTTCATTTAATTAATTAAATGGTTTAGGGATTAGTTGGGTATCAAAGGGAGACTAATTAGGTTTATTAAGTCCCACTATAAATACCCTCAACTATCAATAAACTAAAGACAACTCTCAAAATTAAACTCTCTTCCTTAACTCTTATTTCTCTCACTACATGAACTCACCATTGAAGGCTAGCATTAGGTTGTGGGTTCTATTCACCTTTGATATTAAGTTATGGGTTCTATTAACCTTTGAGATTCTTTCCTCAAAGGGTTCCTTCAAAATAGAGTTTAGAAAGTTGAGTTTTCTTATGGGTTTCATTTAATTACGAAATTAAAGTTATGGATTGAGTTGTTAATGAATTTCTTGGGTTATATGGAGTAGATTAACATGTAATTCAACTTTTTTATGGTAATTGTTGATTGTTTGGTCTAAATTGAAGAATATGATCCTCTATCTCTAACCCTAGGTAGTGATCTTGACCTATATTGTATTGTGATCATTTAATTGAGTTGGTTATTGATTTGATTACTATCCTATGATGTTATTATGATTAAATTAAGATGAATTATAGTCCTATCATGCTATTTCTTGATATGTGATTTAGGTTATGAATTATAATGTAAAATTAGACTATGTACCTTGTCTAAAGTCGTGATCCAAAGAAGAATTTTGTTTTGAGTTGCAATTGGCCTTGTTATTCTATTGGTTATAATTGTGTGATGATGTTACTCCCCAAGTTAGGTTGAGTTATGGGTTGATGGTAACACCTTGATGATAGACTATAAGGAAGACTTGGTAAGTCATATAATCTCTATCTTTACTTCCAATTGTGATTAATTGTTGTTAAGTCATGTTATTATTTGGAGTATGCCTTATACTAGGATTATAGGGTGGCGTGATGTTTAATTGAAATGTCTTGAATATGTTGTGAGGTTTATTAAGGTGTGTGTAATATAAGGATGGTGAAAACTATCAATATGCCTTAATATGCTATGAAATGTTAATGGTTAACCTTACTTATATAAATTGTGATGAAAGGAATTATACTCATACAATTATTATTGAGCTATTGAAGAAGATAATTATACAAGGGGTAGACCCTATGGCCTAAATTAAGTCATGATTGATAATTAAAAGCATAAAGACATTTCAAAAAGGGACTCTAGCTTAGCACCGAGTGAAATAGATAGGAGTGTCCTTTCCCACATAAGGAAGGTAGGAACACTATGTTACTCTTGAGATTGGTAACTATAATGCATGGTGTATAAAGAGGGTCCCAACTAAATCTCCTAGTTCTTGAACTATGTTGCCCCCCATGGGAATACTAGCTAGTGGATCCACATAGTTTCTAGGTTTCATGTTTTAGTACTACCTTGGAAATTAGTCTGCCTTCTTTCGATGTAGGGTTTTATACAACTTGATTCCACACTAGCTCATGTGGTGTATGTATTTTAGTGCAAGATGTTCCCAAAAGGTAAAATGACATAATGTATTTGAACTCTAACTTGGACAACCTAAGCGGTCTAGCTTAGTCTAGGTAGGGGTATGAGACTCTACCTAGATATTGCACTAGTTAGATGATACGCTCAAACTTACTTCTCAAATAAGAAGTAAAGCAGTCGTGTGAAGTAAATAACCCTACTAGTGATGTTGGGATAGTTCCCACGAGGAAAATAGTCTAGACGTAACTTCAACCTGTTATTACTATTGTTTGGTCAATGACTTCATTGGAAAGTAAAAAAATTAAAAGGGGATTTCTATTTCAAAATGAATGAAAATAACTAACGAAATTGAAAGAGACACTTAACAGCTTTGAATGTTGGATTTTAATCAATTAATCAAAGTAACTAGGGTTTACGTGTTCCCCACAGGTTCATAACTTGATAATTCTAACTATAACAATTCTTTCCTAGTATCTTGCATGCAAAGTGATAAGTTATGTATTTCTAAATCCTTGGTCCGGCATCTAGAAAATCTCACTCTGCACCTTGGTCCGGCTATGTGTGTTGCTATCCAAACCCTTATCTTTACCTCATAATAAGCATCGTATTCGATATTTGACTAAGTTATTACCTTGTATCAATCAATACTAGCCTATTAGATAGTATACACTAAATCTATGTTAATAATTCTTTTCCTATTACCAACCTCGTTGGTCCGGCAAGTAGCATTAAGGCGAGTTCTTAAGTTGGTCATCCGTTAAAAAGACTTCTAAGCGAAAGAATTATTAATACATGCAAGACACCATTCTAGAATTGTTATTTTAGTTAGGTTTTATCACATTATTTGCCTATGGTTCCCACAACCCTAGTTATGGAGTTTAATCATAGTCATAATCAAAATAATCAAATATATTAAATAAGAATTCATGTACTTACCTCAATGAGAAAGAGTAAAATCCAAAAATTTTATTGATTAATCACCAAAAATCACTTGCAAGAATCTCAAGGTAATCAATAATCTCACAAAAAGTCTAATGATAATCAAAAGTCTAACAATCTAAGAGTCAGACAATGATCCCAAGTCTAACTATCCGGAGTCTAACCTTAAAAACGAGATTTTTCAAACTATTTATAGAAAATAAAAACCTAATTAAACAAGGACTCTATTTGCTGGAAATCTGCCAAAACGCGGCTGGGTCGACGGACCTCGCGACGGATCGTCATGGTCACGACGGATCGTCATGGACTCTGTTGTCCCATACGTATGCAATTTCTTCTGCTGCTCTTCTGCATTACCCTCACGGCAAGTATGACGGACCGTCATAGTCACAACGGTCCGTCGAGGGTCTTCGTTTAAAAACACTTCAACTACTGGAATATGGGTACTGGGATTATTTCTCTGAACTTCATAACGAACCGTCACAAGCTTCATAACCCCACACTTTATCAGACTTCCCCATCTTCCTTCAGCAGCTGCACTACGCTGCCACCTACGGACCGTCACAAGCACGACGGACCGTCAGAAGCTCTGTAGGTTGTCTCTTCTGAATTTCTTCGCTCAAAATATCCGCATTCATCTTTGGACAGATTTACTGCAAAATAAAGAGAAACTTAAATAAACATTAGAACAAAAAGGCTTTTGGACACACTAAACTTAAGGAAAAAGTATTAATAATAACATGAAACCACGGTATATCAACACCCTCAACTTAAATTCGTTGTTTGTCCTCAAGTGACGCACTATGACTCAATACAAAATCTTTGTACAATAGTATCCATGTTTTATCCTTTGCAATCATTTGTCTATCAATCCCGATTAATCTCATCGAATCTATGCATGCTATCACCATTAGGCTTGAATTATGTGGGATCAGAACAGGACACAGACTCGCCATGCACTAACACCTATCCTCTTCAATTTCTCACCGAGGTGCTAAAAATTCCGGCATTGCAACTAGTGTCCTCACTTAAAAAAATCCTCATTATTCACACAATGATTTCAGTTTGAGTATAAGAATTACTTTTCTACACTCGCTCTGAAAACAATGTCACACTCATTCATACCTATGTCCATAAGCTTGCCTTATTTTCACAGCCTTAAGTTTGCTATACAACCCTTAGGATCACGATAGGACTTTTTTAGCTGGTAACATAGGCTCGGGGTCAGGTAGGGTATATTTAAGTATACTTAAGTGACTTTTTTCCCTCCATGACATATTGTCTAAACCTTCCACTTTCTATCATTTTATCTCGCCCAGTTTCTCATATTCATTCACCTTGCTATTTTCTCTTCTTTCTTCATTTGAGTAAGTGACTCTCTTCTTTTCTTGCTTGTATTTCTTGTATATTATTCTTTTTCTTTACTTTTCTTTCAACTAAATCTTGAGTCACTTTTCTTTTGTTCTTTCTCTCACTTTGTTCTTTCAACCCCACTTTCCAGACCATTCCTCATAATAGCCACCCTCATCTCATGGCTTTGCCATGAGTCAAGGTACAGAATACCCAAAGTTGGGTCAGGGCCATAACGAAGGTTGTTTACTGCATTAGCCACCCTCAACTTATGCTTTTGGCATAAGTTTAGGTGCACATGTCCAAGGAGGGACCAGGGCTTACACATTGTTCCCATAAACGATCAGTTGGGGTTAAAAAGAAAGATCTAATTTAAGCTCAGATCATTTGGATCAAAGAAGGATAAATTTCATTTGGTTTCTTTTATTTAGGCTAGAAATGGGTATATTAAATAAGATACTATGATCCTTTCCTAATTTTCTATTACAACTTACTTTTAGCAGGACTAACCAGGCAAATTCTAGCTCAGTATCAATAGTAGACTATTGAAATCTTCCTCACACTCACTTGACATCTCATCACTATACAAGATTATCAGACACCTAGTTCGAATTTTAGACTTAGGGTACTCCAATCGTGTACCTCTCTGACATGCTTAGAGTTACACATTTATTAGTTACTATGCCTAGTCATGCATCATTTCTAATTTATCAGGATATCATTTAGCCATAATGCTCCATAAGTAAACTATGTACAAAAGATAGACATGTCGGTTAAATAGAAAAAGTAATCAGTCTTTTGGAGAAAAGAACACAGGAAAGAAAACCCCAAAAGAGGATAGTGAATTGGGATACTCAGACTTCACCGTAACACTCACTTTTCATTTACCCCACCCCCAACAAAAAAAACATGCAATTGTCCCCAATGCATACAAATTTAACAACTAGAGTGGTAGGTGAAGCAAACCTATGGCGCAAAGCGCCGTCGATCATCAAGCTGGTGGGTCCGGTTCCCCGAACCCACATCCTCTGCAATCTGGACACCCTCAGTGGTGTCCTCAGCAACAACCGCACCATAAGTTGTGACTCCTGCTATCTACATAGTTCGGGAGCTAGACGCCCCAGACGCTAACTCTGATGCTCTCATCTAGTGCGCCTCTTCCTCAGCAAGTGAAGCTCTCTTCGCAGCCTCCATCTCTCGGTGCTCCGTCTTCCATGCTCGTGCCTCGTCCTCTGATCAACCCCTATGCCTCTTGTCATTCTCTCGAGGGGGAGGTGGTGGAATCTCTGAAGTGGCAAATAGGGCCGCTAACACTGTGTCTTCAGCAGGCTCGACAGAAGGAGCCTCAGACTCCGTCACCCTAGCCTCTAAGATTGTGTCGATATCTGCACGAAGACTGTCAACTGCAGCCTAAAGAGTCGACATATCCACCGGAGGGGCTGGTCGAGCTAACACCCTCAACTCAAGGCGTCCAAGCGCTGGTGAACCTCAGCGATATTCCGCTCTGTATACTGGACCATTATCCGCTCTAGGCGCTCTTTTGACTCAGTAATTGACTCCTGCATCCACGGCTGGATATGATGCAGAAGTGTAGCCATTTGTGCCTCTAATTTTTGGACCCTAGCAAGCGAGACCAGTGCCGGTAGAGGGGCAGTGCCAGAGGAGCTCGGGGTAGTGCTACTACCCGGGATAGACTCGACCGGGGTAGTGTCAGTGGACGCTGCCTGTGCAGCCGTGCGGGCCTGGGCTACCGTATCAGCAAGATCATCAGCAAGTGAGGGAAGCTCTGGACGGGGCCCTCTGCGTGGTGCCAACTCATTGGCCTCATCTCTGATGAGGCCGACCTCAATAGTGCCCTGTGGGGTCTTGAGCTGATCTACGTGCCATATAGGCACACCTGCATACCTGCAGAGACCAAAGATCATGCACGGGAAAGGGTAAGTAGTAGTGACCTTGAAAGTCCTCTCGTGTATGACTGCCTGTAGAATCCACACGAAGTCCACCTCGAACCCGGCTATCATCGCTGCCATCAACACTGCTCGATCCCATGTAACGATATTATCAGCAGCTGTGGGGGAAGGGAAGTGACGGACAATCAGCCACAAGAACTTTGCCGTAAAAGTGAGGTTGGCCTTCTTGATGGCCCCCTTTGGCTCAGTTACCCAGTCGGCACCCTCTCCATATACTGACAGGTGCAGGGCCATCCACCTCTTGGTGGTCTCTCTCAGTTATGGCTCGCGCAGGAACTGGACATCTTTAACTATTTGCCAATGGTAGTCAAGCTCGGCAATGAAAGGGGTCCGAGTAGCATCAACACCCTCGCCGTATAGAAACTGGCGGGTGGAAGGCAGGAAAATGTCAACCTGTAGGCCCCGTACTCGGACCTGCTCCAGTGGGCGCTGTTTAGCGGGGGCAGCCCGCCTATCTATCTGTGATCAGAGAGTCGCTACGTAGGTTGCGTAGAACTCTCGGACCATTTCTTCATTGTAACGTCTCAACGGATGTGCTGTCCACTCCAAGCGATGCCTGGTGAAGAGATTGTGGATCTCAGGCATCGTCGGGAGACTCACTGTAAGGACCTGTCTCTCCAAGATGAGTGCTCGAGTCATCACTCCTTTATCAGTCAGGAACTTGGCATCGGAGTAGACTTCAAATAGCTCATCGATTCACCACCGGTTGGGCTGGTAAGTGGATGGGGTGGGGGCCAGAGCTGGTGAACCTGATGTGGATTCTGAACTGTAAGCCTTATCAGATGAGGCCGACGCTGCAACGGTGGCGGGTGCGGGAACCTCAGTAGAGCCGGAGGCTTCCTCGGACCACGATACTCCTAAGGAGCCAGAAACTCCTTCTTTATTTGTGGCTGACCCAGAGGGTGTGCCAGTCAGTGTGCGCTCCTCATCAGACTCGAGGCAGTGACTACGACAGATGCCACCTCTTTGGGTGTAGCTTTGGGAGCACGTACAGCACGAGAAGTGGTGGAAGTGCCTGGGGGCACATACTCGGGGTCACGCTCTTCATCCGAGCCAATGACCATGCGGGCGGACGGGGCGACAGACTTCGATCGCCTGCGTGTGTAAATTCGGTCTTGCTAGGGTGCAATAGTAAATAGTACCTGTAAAGGATAAATATTAGTATGAGAAGTGGCAAACAAGACAAGCAAAACAAAAATATCAATTAAAATAGTATGTCATTACTATGGTAACAGGGACACACGGCGGGCCTGGTGACGGCTCGTCGTGATTATGATGGACCGTCATGGGGTCCGTCGTGTTTTTAGTAAACCACGTATATATGGAGAACCCTGAAGGAGAGTCTCTTACTAGTATGACGGTATGTGCAAGACGGACCGTCATAGGTACGACGGTCCGTCGTAGGTGTCCGTTGTAGGAAACTTGAAAAAAAATATGGAGACCCTTAGGAGAGATGTCTCTGACCGTCATGACGGTCATGCAGGATGGACCTGTTGTGGGTATCACGGTCCGTCACATGTGTCCGTTGAAGGACTCTTAGAAAAAGAATGAGAGACCCTTAGGAGAGGGGTCTCTGACCATCATAACGATCATGCAGAACGGACCGTTGTGGGTACGACGGTCCGTCACATGTGTCTGTTGAAGGAAACTTGGAAAAATGTAGAGAGACCCTGAGAAACGGGGTCTCTGACAACCAGGACGGTTGTGCAGGACGGACCGTCGCACATGTGTCCGTTGGAACAGGGTGCTAGGGCTTTTGGAATGGACCCTACGACGGTCCGTCATCGGGGTCTTGTCCTGTATATCAGTGATAGAACTGGGGGTACCCCATGCATCCTAGATGAACCTAAATCAAACTTGTAGTGTTTTGCAGATACATTTGTCTAACCCAACTACATAGGAAACTAGCAATGCAAAAGCACCTATGTCTAGGGTTGTAAACACGACAACTTTGAACATTTTTAACCTAGGTTAGACAGAATCTTATAAAAGAAACGAACATATGACGAACAACTAAGCTAATACTAATTAAGAAACAAAAATGCAAGATAATGATTAGAAATTAGAGACACATACCTTAGAATTGGAGAAAAACAAGATGGATAAGTACTAAATTACCAGTAAGACACCCACAACAGCAACTCCGACTCGTAGATTATAAATTTTAGGACTTTGGAGAATTTGCGGGGAACAATGATCGAGGGAGTGAATGTGGAAGTTGAAAAGAGAGGTAAATGGGAGGAATAATGAAGGTATGCGGTGAAATTAGGGGTTGGGGGGGTTAAATAATTTGATTTTGAAAAAGACTCTAGCCGGGTCGGGTCGAGTACGACTAATTAATGACGCAACGACTCCCCGACGATGGTCCGTCTCAGCTGTGACGATCCGTCGTTGGGTTCGTCGTGTGTTCCCTAGTTTGAAAATAACAGAAAAATGTACCTGGTACGACAGAGGCATACGACGGTCCGTCGCAGGGGCAACGGTCTATCGATGTATCCGTCAGTGACTACTGCAGAGTAATTTTCTGCAAAATTTCTTAGTGATGTGCCTGCAAATTAAAAAACCCATTAGTAGAAAAATGCTACCATTATTAAAAAGACTATAAGTATTGAGTTTCCTCCCAACAAGCGCCTGATTTAATGTCGCGGCACGACTGAGGACACTTGATTACTCAGCCTTCATCAAGATGGTTTGCCTCTATTACTTTATTCCTCGATTCTTTATGCCCAAAATAGAGTTTTATTTGTTCTCTATTAACCTCAAACAGCACTTCCTCCTTGGCTTTTAACTAAACTGCTCCATGAGGGAATACTTGGGTAATCAAGTAAGGGCCAGTCCATTTGGACTTGAGCTTGCCCGGAAGACAAGGCATCCCAGAACTGTCTACAAGCACCAAATCCCCAACCATAAACTCTTGTTTTGCACTTTTTTCTTCATTCTCTTTCTTCATATTTTTTTGTGGGATTTGGCTGATACCGATTGGAGCTCACAACTCTGACCCATGTTCCTACAAACATTGAAGGTCGCTTCTTCATTGTTCAACCGAAATTTCATATGCCCCTTCTCCATATCAACTAAGGCTATACCTGTAGAAAGGAATGGCCTCCCAAGAGTAATAGGCACTTCAAAATCGACCTCACAATCAAGAATAACAAAATCAGCCCGAAAGATGAATGACTCAACTTTTACTAGCACATCATGGAGTATCCCTATAGGTTGTTTCACTGTCCGATCAGCCATAAGTAGCCACATCGCAGTTGGTTTTGGATCCCTCAAACCCAACATCTTGTAAATTGAGAGGGGCATGAGATTTATGCTTGCCCCCAGATCACATCATGCTTTCGCAAAATGTAATGACCCAACTGTACAAGGAATAGTGAATGCACCTGGATCTTCTTTCTTTTGTACGAGGGATCTTGTAGCAATAGCACTACAATGCTGCAGTCTATCATCATCCTCAAAAGTGACCGATCTTTTCTTGGTGACCAGATCTTTCATAAATTTTGCATAACCGGGCATTTGTTCTAGAGCTTCTACCAAAGGGACATTGATAGAAAGCTTCTTCAACATTGTTATGAAACGCCGGTATTTACCATCCTCGGTCTTTTTCACTAATCTGTGAGGGAAAGGTGGTGGTGGCCTAGGCATGGGAATTACCTTATAGGTAATTCTGTATCTTTTCCATTACTTTCCTATACTTCACCACTACCCTTTATCACATTATCATTATCCTTTCTCACATTTTCCTCAGTAGACGGCATAGGTGGGTCAATGGTTTGCTTACCACCCCGAGTAGTGATTGCCATACAGTGCGCATCATTCTTTGGATTTTGTACAGTGTTGCTCGGAAGAGTACCCGGTTGCCGTGTGTTCACTGCCGTAGATAATTGGGCCATTTGCAGCTCGATCTACTTAATCGAAATTGCATGTGTATCAACTTTTTGCCCAATGCTAGCTAAATCACAATGTGCTCATCACTAGCATCGAACCTCCTCATTATTTTGTGCAACATATCATCAACTCGCGCCATACTATCTCCACCATCCCTAGGAGTAACTTCACGATTTTGAGGAGGGACATAGGGCCCATTCCTGTCGTTTCTATTAGCTTATTTACCTCTGTTAAAGTTGTTGTCGCAGTTGTAGTAACCATCTCAGACATAATGACCCTCACGGTGGTAGTTACCATAGTTCCGACCTTGGCGCCAGTTATCCTGATTTGAGCCTTGGGCGCTTGGTTGGAAACCCCCCGTCTGCTCATTTACTGCATAAGTGTCCTCCGCATAATAGCATTCATCATTAGGAGGTGGTAGTTTAGCCAAGTATTTGACTACATTTATCTTTTCTGCACACCCAGTGACATTTTTAGTACCAACCCAAGCTCAGTTCTCATTTGAGCCATTTCTTCACGAATCTCATCTGTGGTTGGATTGTGAGTGGACTGTACTCCGAAGGTGTTTCTCCCTGTGTCAAACTTTCTAGTACTCCAAGCGTTATTATTCCGAGAGATTTTCTCTAATTTTTCAGTAATCTCAGCATAAGGACATTCCCCACAAGATCCACCTGCTATAGTGTCCAACACCGCTTTGTTATTATCATCCTATCCCCGATAGAAGTATTCCTTCAGTGACTCATCATCTATACGTTGATTTGAACACTTCTCAAGAATGAGGTGAATCTATCCCAAGAACTACTAACTGACTCTCCTGGTAGTGCCACAAAGTTATTCACTCTGTCTTTGTGGTTTAGTTTCTTGGACACCGGATAGTAGCGTGCTAAGAAGACATCCCTTAGTTGGTTCCAAGTGAAGATTGAGTTGTATGGAAGCTCAGTGAATCACATAGCAGCCTCTCCCGTCAGTGAGAGAGGAAACACTCTGAGACCTATTAAATCTAAATCCAAATCAGGCCTCCCTACACGGCTTTTACACACTGCCCTTACCTTAGCTATATGGGCATGTGGATCCTCAGAGGGTAGCCCTGAAAATAAACCTCTGGCACTGATCATTTCCATCAGGCTACTAGTTACCACAAAAGTGTGACCTGTGGATAGAGGAGGCAAAACCAGTGGCATATCGGAGTCTGCTATGTTATCATAACCTCTGTAGTATGCTTGGGGCCGTGGAGAGGGATTTTGTCCCCACTATTGGTGTTCACCCGGAGCATCGGGTAACAACTGACCATGAACATCAACCGGAGCTGGAATGTTCTGGTTCGGATCATCATCATTTACTCCTAAGTTTCGATTCATATTTCACAGTGTACGCTCTAATTTGTGATCATAGGGAAACAAGGGTTCTCTTCCTCTCCGTGTATTTGGCATACAAGGAGGATAGTTCTGAAAAAAAAATCAAAAACAATAAAACAAAGTTAAATGAAGAAAATATCAACTAAACTATAGTAATAAGTTCAAGTAAATCTAAAACCTACATTCCCCGGCAGCGGCGCCAAAATTTGATACACTCAAACTTACTTCTCAAATAAGAAGTAAAGTGGTCGTGTCAAGTAAATAACCCAACTAGTGATAGAGGGATCGTTCCCACGAGGAAAATAGTCTAGACTTAACTTCAACCTGTTATTACTACTGTTTGGTCAATGACTTCCTTGAAAAGTAAAAACAATAAAAGGGGGGTTTCTATTTCTGAATGAATGAAAATAACAAACGAAATCGAAAGAGACACTTAACAGCTTTGAATGTTGGATTTTAATCAATTAATCAAATTAACTAGGGTTTACGTGTTCCCCACAGGTTCATAACTTGATAATTCTAACTATAATAATTCTTTCCTAGTATCTTGCATGCAAAGTGATAAGTTATGTATTTCTAAATCCTTGATCCGGCATCTAGAAAATCTCACTCCGCACCTTGGTCCGGCTACGTGTGTTGCTATCCTAACCCTTATCTTTACCTCATAATAATCATCGTATTCGATATTTGACTAGGTTATTACCTTGTACCAATCAATACTAGCCTATTAGATAGTATACACTAAATCTATGTTAATAATTATTTTCCTATTACCTACCTCCTTGGTCCGGCAAGTAGCATTAAGGCGAGTTCTAACGTTGGTCATCCGTTAAAAAAACTTCTAAGTGAAAGAATTATTAATACATGCACGACACCATTCTAAAATTGTTATTTTAGTTAGGTTTTATCTCATTATTTGCCTATGGTTCCCACAACCCTAGTTATGGAGTTTAGTTACTCATAGTCATAATCACAATATTCAAATATATTAAATAAGAATTCATGTACTTACCTCAATGAGAAAGAGTAATATCCAAAAACTTTCTTGATTAATCACCAAAAATCACTTGCAAGAATCTCAAAGTAATCAATAATCTCACAAAAAGTCTAATGATAATCAAAAGTCTAACAATCTAAGAGTCTAACAATGATTCCAAGTCTAACTATCTGGAGTCTAACCTCAAAAATGAGGTTTTTCGGACTATTTATAGAAAATAAAAACCTAATTAAACAAGGACTCTATTTGCTGGAAATCTGCCAAAATGCGGCTGGGTCGACCGACCTCACGACGGATCGTCATGGTCACGACGGACCGTCATGGACTTCGTCATCGCATACTTATGCAATTTCTTCTGCTGCTCTTCTTCATTACCCTCGATGGCAAGTATGACAGACAGTCATAGGCACAACGGTCCGTCGAGGGTCTTCGTTCCAAAACACTTCAACTCTTGGAATATGGGTACTGGGATAACTTCTCTAAACTTCATGACAAACCTGCAGGACGGACCGTCATAGACACGACGGACCGTCACAAGCTTCGTAACCCCACACTTGGTCAGACTTCCCCATCTTCCTTCAGCAGCTGCACTACACTGCCACCTACGGACCGTCAGAAGCACGACGGACCATCACAAGCTCCGTAGGTGGTCTCTTCTGCATTTCTTTGCTCAAAATAAAGAGAAAATTATATAAACATTAGCACAAAAAGGCTTTTGGACACACTAAACTTAAGGGGAAAGTATTAATAATATCGTGAAACCACGGTATATCATTAGACTTGAGGGGAGTCTTAGGAGGAGGTTCTTATATATGGTTATGTTATGATAATAAATGATGTATATATAATGACCATGGCACATTGTTGATACTATATGTTGATTAGTTCATTTTTGAATATGCCTTGGGTTATAATGATAAGATATGATGAAATGCAAGCCTAAATGCCATGATATGTAAAGTTGGACATTGATCGTGTTTTCTTGTTGGGGATACTTAATTGAGTAAGGTTATGGGGTTTTGCTAGGTCATTGCACATGTTGACTTGAGAAGGACTTGTGAGTAGTTCTCTTGCTTATTATGATATGTTCAACTCTTATTTAATCTTATGATATTATTCCTTGATGTTAGGGTTGTAGTAAATCATAGTTTCAAGTATGTTGGGATAAGTAATATATGTATGATAGTAAGCACGTTGGTTGATTGATATGAGTTACTTGACTTTGTATTAATTCCCTAAAGGGGTAAAATTACATGTTTTGACTAAAAAGTCCCTTTAGCATATTTTTCTTGTGTATTTGCATAAGATTTCATACTTAGTACCTTATATCCTAGTAGTGTAGGTCCTTAACTGCCATCCTCTAGCTTTAGATTTTCTTATAAGCTTATTGAATCTATCATTCCTTTCCTTTTTAATTAAATATTGTACTTTCGTATGACCTATACATGGTCTTGTTTAATTGATGTAAGAGTTATGCCCATATTGTGATATTCATTTAGATGGTATTAGATGAGACAATAGTTGAGACTACTTCCATATTTTTATATATGTATGTGAAATAAAATTAAAAGGCTATGTAAACTTCCTATACGAAGGGTCTATATATAGTAGATATGAATATATATGTTATGTGTATGTAGAGGTCTTTGTAAACCTCCAAGTAGTAATAATGAAAGTTTTATTATTGTTTTTGCATTTTTCAACCTATGAATGTAATGACATGATACTAAGAGGTTAGTCTTTGTCCTTGAAAAGAACGATGATGTCGGTTACGTCTTTCGGGGGGGAGAGAGGGGGGTTAAAGAGGATGTGACAAGCTTGGTATTAGAGCATCAGGTTGAATATCGTTGAGTTATGTCTCTCTCTCTCTACCACATCTATGTAGATTTACATTCATAATTGTGAAGCGCGCCACACTTATGAGTAGGAACCTATATGATGCTTAGGAATCACTTCCTTTCTTGGAAATCTTATATCATGTCAATAGAGTAAACATTTGGTGTGCTTTTACATCTAATCCTATTACTGTGATTATATGAATCATGAACACTCGAAGGAATGCGAATCGAAGACTTGAGGCTGAAGTTGCTAATGAGGGAGCTCCTCCCCGTGATGAGCATGTTTTGTCACTTGAAGAAAATGCTAATGTTGGTCAAGCCCCGGCTAACCGTCCACCTATGATGGAGACGAAGATGAGGGCTAATCTTGCTCAAATGGCCCAAGCCATGACTACTTAAGCACAAGTCGTGATGGTTCAAGCAAAAGCTATAACGACCCAAGCTAATAGGGATATTGCTCCTCGTCCTCATCAACAAGTCACTTTTATGGCGTTTAAGGGACTTCTCTAGCATGGACCCTCCTACTTTCTATAGGTCCAAGGTTGATGAATACCCCAAAGAATTCATTAACGAGGTGTACAAGATACTATATGCTATGGGGGTTTGTTTAAGAGAGAACGCCGAGTTGGCCACATACCAACTAAAGGATGTGGCTTCAACTTGGTATGTGCAATGGAGGGTTAATAAGTCTTTGAGGGATGGTCTGGTAACTTGGGACATCTTTGAGGAGGCTTTTCTAAATGGGTTCTTCCCTAGAGAGAGAAGGGAGGAGAAAGTGACGGAGTTCATCAATCTTCGCTTAGGAGGGAAGAGTTTTCATGAGTAATCTTTGGAATTCATTAAGTTGTCCAAATATGCTCCTTTTTTGGTCTCCGATCCTAGAGACTAAATGAGCCATTTTGTGACGGGGGTGTCGGAGGACTTACAAAAGGGGATCCAATCAGCCATGATACATGACAACATGAACATTTCTCGTCTTATGGTTTATGAAAGAAGGGTTGAGGATGACAGGGATAAGAGAAAAACTAGAGAGGCTAAGAGAGAGAGATAATTTGATGGAGGTTCTTCAAAGAATAGGCTTGAAATACAGGACGAGACTAAATTCAAGAAGCGGGTTTCTAATCAAGACACTTCCAAATTCCTAAGAGCTAGTGGTTATAGGGTGTCTAACCCTAAATTAAAGAAGGGAAAATGTTCTAATTCACCAAATGAGAAGCCAACTTTTGGATAGTGTGGTAAAAAAACCCTATAGTGATTGCCTTAAGGAGACGGATAATTGCTTTAGTTGTGGCAAGAGTGGTCACAAGATAAGAGATTGTCCAAACATGAAGAGTCAAGACAAGGGTAGTGTCCAAGCTCAAGCAAGTGGTTCTAGTGATGCTCCATAGAAGAACCATTTCTATGCTCTCAGCTCTAGGGATGAGTAAGACTTCTCTCCCGATGTGGTGGCCAATATGTAGAAAGTTTTCTCTCTTGATGTATATGCCTTACTTTATCCCAGCGCTACTTTATCATTTGTTAAACCTCTAATAGCTAAATATTTTGAAATTTTACCTGTTATTTTGTATGAAACTTTTTTAGTGTCTACTCCGGTGGGTGAGTCGGTAGTTACAAAAAGGGTGTATAGAATTTGTACTATAATTTTGCCCAATAGAGTTTCTTATGTTGATCTAGTAAAACTCGATATGCTTGATTTTGATATTATATTTGGTATGGATTGGCTGCATGCATGTTTTGCATCCATTGATTGCAGGACAGGAGTGGTGAAGTTTAACTTGCCAAAATAACCCGTTCTTGAGTGGAAATAGGGAAACTCTATTCCTAGAGGACGTATTATTTCTTGTCTAAAGGCATGCAAAATGATCTCAAAAGGGTGTGTTAATCATATAGTAAGAGTCCAATATATGGACTCCGAAGTTCCTCCCATTGAGTCGGTACCCGTAGTGAGTGAGTTTCAGGAAATCTTCCCTTATGACCTTCCAGGTATTCCTTCGAATGGGAAATTGACTTTGGAATTTATTTGCTACCGAATACAAATCCCATATTAATTCCTCCTTATCAGATGGCTCCGGCAGAGTTGAAAGAGTTGAAGGCTCAACTCAAGGATTTACTAAATAAGGGTTTTTTTACGTCCTAGTCTTTCTCCGTGGGTTGCTCTAGTTTTTTTTTGTGAAGAAGAAAGATGTGTCCTTGAGAATGTGTATTGATTACCGCCAACTCAACAAAGACACGAGTACTAATAAGTACCCTATCCCTCGGATTGATGACTTATTTAATCAACTCCATTGGGTGAATTACTTTTCAAAGATAGACTTGAGGTCGGGGTATCATCAGCTTAGGGTGAGAGGGGAGGATATATACCAAAGATGGCCTTTCGGACTAGGTGTGGACATTATGAGTTCTTGGTAATGTCTTGCGGTCTCACTTATGCTCCGGTGGCATTTATGGACCTAATGAATAGAGTATTTCGAAATTACCTAGATTTATTTGTCATTGTCTTCATTTCAAGATATTTTGGTATATTCAAAGAATGAGGTTTATCATATGGGTCATTTGAGGGTAGTATTGAAAACTCTTAAAGAACATCAATTGTATGTCAAATATAGTAAGTGTGTGTTTTTGTTGAGGTCGGTGACTTTTTTGGGCACATCATCTCTAGTGCGGGAGTTGAGGTGGACCTATGGAAAACAGAAGCAGTGAAAAATTGGCCTAGACCATTGAATCCGACTGACATTAGGAGTTTCTTGGGTTTAATGGTTCACTATCAGAGGATTGTTGATGGTTTTGTGTCCATTGCGTCTCCTTTAACTACATTGACCAAAAAGAGTAAAATGTTTGAATTGTCAGAGGCATGTGAGAAGAGATTCCAATTGTTGAAAGATAGGCTTACTTCCGTTCCGGTGTTGACTTTATTGGAGGGTACAAAGGGTTTTGTGGTGTATTGTGATGCATCCAGAGTGTGTTTGGGGTGTGTGCTTATGCAAAACGAGAAGGTGATAGCTTATGCCTATAGGCAACTAAAGGTACATGAGAGAAACTACCCCACTCATGACCTTGAATTAGCGACCGTGTTGTTTGCTTTGAAAATTTTGAGGCATTAATTGTATGGGGTTCATGTTGATGTTTTTACTGTTCATAAGAGTCTCTAATATATTCTTACCCAAAAGGAGTTGAATCTCCGCCAAAGAAGGTGGTTAGAGTTGTTGAATGACTATAATATGAGTGTCCTTTATCACCCCGGCAAGGCTAATGTAGTTGCGAATGCCCTAAGTCGGATGACTATGGGTAGTGTATCTCATCTTAATGAAGCCAAAAAGGACCTAGCAAGGAAAGTACATAGGTTGGCTAGGTTTGGGGTGAGGTTTGAGAGTTCTCCGGTTGGGGGTGCCATAGTTAATCATAACATTGAGTCATCTATAGTGGTTGAGGTGAAGTCCAAACAACACCTTTATTTAGATTTAATGGAGTAGAAAGAATCGGTTCTCGGAAAGTTAAATGAATAATTCTCCTTAGGGGGGATGGTGTGTTAAGGTATCAAGGGAGATTATTTGTTCCCGCTGTAGATAGGTTGAGGTATCGGATCCTAGAAGAAGCACATGGGTCCCACTACTCAATTCATCAAGGGTCGACAAAAATGTAACATGCCCTAAGAAAAGATATATTGGGGGGAAGAGCTAAAAAGGGACATAGCGGAGTTTGTTGCTAAGTGTCCAAATTACCAACAAGTAAATGTCGAATACCTAAATGTGGGTGTCTTACTACAAGAGATCCAAATTCCTACTTGGAAGTGGGAAGACATCAATATGGACTTTGTAGTGGGTTTACCTCGGACCCAAAAGTCCTATGATTCCATATGGGTGGTTTTGGATCGATTCTGCTCGCTTTATTCCCATCAAGTCTTCATATTTTATAGAGGATTATGAAAGAATCTTCCTAGATGAGATTGTGTGCCTCCATGGTATTCCGTTATTCATTATATTTGATCGGGGTGCACGATTCACATTTAGATTTTAGAGGTCTTTCAAAAAAGGGTTAGGTACTTATGTGAAGTTGAGCACCGCTTTTCATCCCCAAATGGATGGTCAGTTGGAGCGTACGATAAAAACCATTGAAGTTATGCTTAGAGCGTGCATTATTGATTTTAAAGGGAGTTCAGATAGGCATTTACCTTTGGTGGAATTTACCTACACCAATAGTTTTCATTCATCCATTTCCATGGCTCCCTATGAATCCTTGTGTGGTAGGAGGTGTACGTCTCCTATTGGATGGTTTGAAGTCGGTGAGCAATCACTTCTTGGTCCCGAGTAGATTAATAACACTTTGGAAAAGGTTCATATCATAAAGAACTAGTTGCAAACGGCCTATAGTCGGCAAAAGTCTTATACCGATCATAGGAGGAGGGATTTGGAATTTGAAGAAGGTGATAATGTTTATTTGAAGATTTTATCAATGAAAGGGGTGATTAGATTTTTCAAGAAAGGGAAATTGACTCCTCGTTATGTGGGTCCCTATGAAATCTTGCAAAGGGTTGGTAAGGTTGCCTATGAATTGAAACTTCCTAGTGTATTGACTTCGATTCATCCGGTTTTCCATGTTTTTGTATTGAAAAAGTGTATCGGTGATCTCGAGTCCATTCTTTCTATTGAAGGTCTTCGTGTCAAGGATAACCTCTCTTATGAGGAAGTTCCGGTTCAAATTATTTATAGGCAAGTCAAGAAGTTGAGGAATAAGGAAGTGGTTTCCGTAAAGGTGGTATGTAAAAATCATCTAGTTGTGGGTGCAACATTAGAGGCTGATACTGAGATGAAGTCCCGTTACCCTCATCTTTTTGATAATTAAGGTTAGTCATTCTTTTTAATAATATAAATATGACTAGCAATCGAAGTTTCTTGATTTTTCGGTGAAGTTTTGTACGTTATTCATTCTTGAAAGAACTTACAATGAACTTACTATAGTATTGCTATTAAAAACTTGAAATTTTGCTTTTTTGCTTATTTTGAGTTATGTTGTGCATTTTGATATTGTGAGTCTTTGTGAAATGATAGGTAGCATGTTGTTAAGTTAAACTTTGTGCCAATTGACTCATGTAATATATGCTGAGCTCATAAGTGTTGTCAGAGGGAAATGCTTCATGATAAAGTGTTTCGAGCCTTATGTGTGGTAATATAAGTTTTGATATTTGCCTTGTTGAAATGACATGATATATGTTGATTTGATATTGTTGATTGGTCGGGCTGCTAGTCTTAAGTCTATTCCTTCCTTCAAAAGAATATTAGTGTTATTCGGGGACGAATGTTCCTAAGGGGGGGGATAATGTAACACCTTGAAAATCCAAGAGTCATTGTAAATACTAACATAGGTGTCATAAAGTCTAAACACTATTTCTATGTCCATTTTTAATGAACATAGGTCAGTTAGGAGGTTTAAGAACCAAAACGTCCGGGAAGTTGGTTCAAAGAGATGTTAGTGATCCTTAGCCTATTTGACTAACTTTTAGGAGTAAAAAAATGTATGAAAATTGGTGGAAAGGTAACTAATAGGTGTTTGAGTTGTTCCATGGTTGAAACATCCTGGTACGACTCATCAAGGACAAACCAAGGGCCCTTGAGGAGGACCTGTGTAGTTTGATGCAGCACTGCGTAGCACTGTTCATCGACGGGACAAAAGATGGATCGTGTGTGAATCTACGGGGAGTCGATGCCACCATATTCCAACACTTAGGCTGGTGGAGAAGGTCCCTTCACCTGCATAGTCTCTAGACTTATCGACGGAGTGCAGAGGTGCAGGCTACGATCCGTGTGTGGATCGACAGGGCGTCGATGCCACCGTCGTCCTACACTTAGACAAAATGGAGGAAGCCCTCACTTGTGAAGTTTCTGACTAAGACGACGGAGTGTAGGACGGAGGGGGGCTGGTCCATCGACTCACAGATAGACCGTCGTTGAGAGTCTCGTCTGTGAGGGTCGAGTTTCACTTTTAAATTTTAATGATTTCATTTAATTATTTAAGTTGTTTAGAGGTTAGTTGGGGATTAAAGGGAGACTAATTAAGTGGATTTTTCGAACTATAAATAACCCTCAACCCCCATTAACCTAAAGACAATTCTAAAAAATAAACTCTCTTCCTTCTCTCTTATTTCTCTCTCTACATGAACTCAACATTGAATGCTAGCAAGAACTAGGGTTTGGGGGCTAGAAAGGGACGAATTAACAATCAAATTATTGACAAACATTAAGTTATGGGTTCTATTCACCTTTGAGATTTTTTCCTCAAAGGGTTCCTTCAAAATAGATTTCAAAAAGTTGAGTTTTCTTATAGGTTTCATTCAATTACGAAATTAATGTTATGGATTGAGTTGTCAATGAATTATTACGGTTATATTGAGTAGATTAACATGTAATTCAACTTGTTTATGGTAATTATTGATGGATTGGTCTAAATTGAAGAATATGATCCTCTATCCCTAACCCTAGGTAGTGATCTTGACCTATATTGTATTGTGATCATTCAATTGAGTTAGTTATTGATTTGATTGCTATCCTATGGTGTTATTATGATGAAATTAATATGCATTATAGGACTACCATTCTAGTTCTTGAGAAGTGATTTAGTTGTTGAATTATAATGTAAAATCAGCCTATGTACCTTGTCTAAAGTTGGGATCTAAAGATGAATTGTTTTATAGAGATGCAATTGGACTTGTTATTCTATTGGTTATCATTGTATGATGGTGTTACTCACTAAGTTGGGTTGAGATATAGGTTGATGGTAAGACCTTGATGATAGTCTATGAGGAACACTTGGTAAGTCTTAGAATCTCTATCTTTACTTCCAATTGTGATTAATTGTTGTTAAGTAATGATATTATTTTGAGTATGCCTTATATTAGTATTATAGGGTGGTATGATATTGAATTGAAATGTTTGTCTATGTTGAAGCATTTATTAAGGTGTATGTGATATAAGGATGGTGAAAAATGTCAATGTGCCTTAATATGCAATTAAATGCTAATGTGTTAAACTCACTTATATGAATTGTGATGAAAGGACTGATACTCATACAATTCTTATTGAGCTATTGAAGATTATAATTATTCAAGGGGTAGACCTTATGGCCTAAATCAGGCTATGATTGATAATTAAAGGCTTAATGACATTTAAAAAAGGGAGTCTAGCTTAGCACCGAGTAAACTAGATAGAAAAGTGTTCTTTCCCACATAGGGAAGGCAGGAACACTATGTTACTCTTGAGATTGGAGACTATAATGCATGACGGATAAAAAGGTCCAAACTAAATCTCCTAGTTCTTGAACTATGTTGCCCCCATGGGAATACTAGCTAGTGGATCCACGTAGTTGCTATGTTTTATGTTTTGGTATTACCTTTGCAAGTTATCCGCCTTCTTTCGCTGTAGGGTTTTATGACACAGGATTCCACACTAGCTCATGTGGTCTATGTAGGTTAGGGAAATATGTTCCCAAAAGTTAAAACGAATTAAAGGATTTGAACTCTAACTTGGATAACCTAAGAGGTCTAGATTAGTCTAGGTAGGGGTAAGAGACTCTACCAAGACATTGCACTAGTTAGACTTGAGGTTAGTCTTAGGACGAGGTTCTTATATATGTTTATGTTATGATAATATATGATGTATATATAATGACCATGGCACATTGTTGATACTAGATGTTGATTAGTTAATATATGAATATGCCTTGGGTTATAATGATAATATATGATGAAATGCAAGCCTAAATGCCACGATATGTAATGTTGGACACTGGTCGTGTTTTCTTGTTGAGGATACTTGATTGAGTAAGGTTATGGGGTTTTGCTAGGTCATTGCACATGTTGACTTGAGAAGGACTTGTGAGTAGTTGTCTTGCTTATTATGATATGTTTAACTCTTATTCATTCTTGTGATAATATTTCTTGATGTTAGGGTTGTAGTAAATCATGGTTTCAAGTATGTTGGGATATGTATTACTTGTATGATAGTAAGCATGTTGGTTGATTGATATAACTTACTTGACTTTGTATTAAGTCCTTAAAGGGGTAAAATGACATGTTTTGACTAAAAAGTCCATTTTAACATGTTCTCTTTGTGTATGTGCATAAGATCTCATAATTTGTACATGTGGAGTACTAACCCAATCTCTTCCCTTTTCCCAAACTTTTTATGTTCCTGTCGTTGAAGAGTTTAAAAGGCGATATTGTTGAAAGCTTGGATTCTTCCTTTCATCCAAGTAGAGTAGGTCCTCAACATTCGAGGGCAATGCCATCCTCTAGTTTTGGATTTTGTTATGATCATGTTGACTCTATAATTCCTTTCAGTTTTAATTGAATATTGTACTTTCGTATGACCGATACATGGTCTTGTTGATTGATGTAAGGGCTATGCCCATATTGTGATATTCGTTATGATGGTATGAGATGAGAAAATCGGTGAGACTATTCCTATATTTTTTTTATATATATATGTGCAATAAAAGTAGAAGGCTATGTAACCTTCCCATATGAAGGGTCTATATATACTCGATATGAATATATATTATGTGTATTTAGAGGTCTATGTAAACCTCCAAGTAGTGATAATGAATATTTAAAATTTTTCCGCATTTTTAACCTATTAATATAATGAGATGAGACTAAGAGGCTAGTCTTAGTCCTCAAAAAGGGCGACGATGCTGGTTACGTCTGGGGTAAACCCGAATGTGACAAACGCAACATAACTACATCGGGATAGGTTCCACTATAGAAGGCGAGATGTGAATCAATTATATGATTTTGGAGTTTGAAAGACAAAGCTCAGTGGTTCAAAAGGTATTGCTGCAGTGTGATTTTGGAGGCTGTAGTGACACCGCTATAGCGGGATGGGTGCCGTTATAGCGGGACAAACACGGAATAAATCGTAAATTAACTCCCTAAACGACCTTATTTGGAACTTTTTGACTTTTTGAGCTAAAGAATGACCACTAACTATTCCAACTCGTTTTACATCATTTTTGAAGCTAAAGGTAAGATTATCTCTCTATGAATTCACTTTTCGATCTGTAGAACATTTTATAATGGGTCATAGTTGATGGGGAATTGTTTCTTTATAGAATTTTATGTTGTAATTAACCCTATCTTGACTAGTCGGGGTCATGGGTTTGATCTAGAGTTCATATAAATGTTAGTTTTCATGGTAATTAGCGATTTTTGATTGATTCCCATGTTATTGTGATTATTTGTAGATCAAGAACAGGCGAAACGAATCTGAAAAGGGAAGGGTCAAGTTTGTTAGGGTTTCAAGTTTGTTCCGAGGTACCTGATGGTTGTGATTTCATGTGTACACATTCTTGCTTTAATATTATACTTGTATGTATATGCATGTTGCAATATTGATCACGTTGTTGTAACTGCGGTAGTTGATTAATGTAGCCATGAAATCATGATGTAAATGTATGATCTTGATGATGTAATTGTGATTGTGATTGTGGTGTGTGATTGGGGATCGATTGCCATGTTCAGGCAAGCTAACTTGGATCGGGTTGCGACGTTCTAGCATAAATATTAGATTGGGTTGCCACTTTCCGGCACAACTATGAGATTAGATTTCCATGTTCTAGCAAGCTAACTCAGGTCGGGTACCATGCGAGTGAAATAACGGTTTGAGTTTGAGTTTTGTGAGAGGACCAATGATTTGTTAAGCATGTGAAATGTGTTGTCTAATTGTCATGTTGATAATTTTGTTTATGTTTATATAAACACATGTGATTATAATGTTGTTCGACTTGTTTATATATCACTAGTGGGATAACTGCGTGATCCTACCAGTACACGGTGATTGTGTATTGATTCTGCACTTGCTCTTATTTTTGTTGAGTACAGGGCATCTTCAAGAAACTATTGATAGACATCTCTTAGGACATTAGCCATTTTCACATCGACTTCAATGGTGAGCTGCATCTTCTGGGCTTCCGTGGAGTTCTATTAGTGTATGACCACCATTTTTTTGACTGAAACTACTGTTTTAGTTAGTTGAATAGTTCATTAGTACTTTCTTGTTTAGACTTGGTTATTCATTAGTAGTTTTGGTATATTTACTTTCACGTTCTAGATTTATCTTCCGCAAAATGTTAGTTGTTAGATCTTTTGTTTAGTGATGAAACTTAGCTTTTATTCATTTAGCTTGATTTTGTAGCTTAAATCCTTCATTTTAGAATAATTGTTTTAGGTTGATAGTGGTAGTGGTTGTCCCACCAAATTGTGAGTATGCGTGCCAATCATGATGGATTTGGGTTGTGATAAAAGGTTTTAGAGTAGGAAAAGTCTTTGGAGTAGCTAATCCTTTTCTAGTAAAAAAAGGTTTTAAATCACCCTATAAATATAAGTTTGTTTCTTCTAACAAAACATAACAACAAAATCCATAATTTAGTCGTTTAGAGACTTATTTTTATGGGGAGATTTGTATCTCTACAATTTTAAAATTTTTCTTTATATTTGTTTTTCGTATAGTAATATTATGTTTTTAGTATATGTTTTTGTCTCAACCATATGATTCACAATTTGTAAGCTTCATAACGACGCCCTAATCACCATTCATAACCTTATAAGGGGTATCAGAACACATGGTTTAACAATCATATAACTTAACAAGTGATGTCAAAGCACATGGTTCAAAAATTCAATGGTTCAATGACGTAGGTTCATCAAGGTTGAAGACAGTCTCACCGTGGTTTCAAATAAATTTGCAACTCATTTGATGTTAATGATGATTTTTATCAGGTTACTTGTGGAGAAGAGATTTAAACCATATTTTAAACATTCATGTTGCTGCGTCTTTGAAAATAAAAATAAAATATTCTAAAATCATTATTAACTCATATATTTTAAACTTTATTGGAAAGGAGCAGTGATGAAGACTATGTGAAGAACAATGATTATCATACAATTGAATTCGAAGAATCAAGTTTTGTCAAGAAAATCTAGCCAAAGGGAAGATTTATTGGGATTTCTCCTGATTTTTTTATCATAGTTGACTTTTAGTTTTATCTTGAAGGAAAATTAAAGCATTACAATAATTGCTCTTATTTTCCGAAAGGAAAATATAATTATCTTTATATTAAATTCAATCTTTCCTTTTAGGACAAGGTTTTGGAGTAGGAAAGACTTTGGAGTATCTATCCCTTTCTAGTAAGAAAAGGTTTTAGGACTCTATAAATATAGGCTTGTTTTTTCTAACACAACATAGCAATAGAATCCACAATGTAGTCGTTTAGAGACTTTTTTATGGGGAAATTTAATCTTTATACAGTCGCAATATTTTTCTTTATATTAGTATTTTCATATAATAATATTATGTATTTAGTATAATTTTTTTTCCGACTGTATGATTTGCAATTTGTAACTTTCCGCATGATTCCCTAATCGCCCTTCATTACCCAATGATGATTACTTCACTCATACAAAAATAATGTCAGAGAAAACAAATTAAAATATAGGGGATATAAACATACAATACATTCATATACTATACATTGATATACTAACTCTTAGTTTTCATTTATGATATTAGCAAATGCAATTCATTATTTTGTTGAGATGTTAGTTTGCCATGCTTGAATTGTATTTTGAATATGTTGTTTTAGGAAGGTGTGGGTGATGAAGATAAAAATAACATTTTTAAAAAGAGATGGGTTATATGATTTAAATGATTTTTAAGCATAAGGTTAGTTATTTATTGAATTTAAAATTTAAAATTAATTATTTAGGTATTAATAATGAATAATTTTGTGTTTTTTGCCAAAGGACGTGAGTTCTTCCCATTTTTACTGTCTTTCTTTTAAGATTAAAATTCTTTTTCTTTTTATTTTTTTTAATGCATGTTATATTGAGATTATTTTTATTAATAATTCTGTATTACAACAAATTGATAAAACTTGAGTGAAAGGGTGGTTTAATTTTTTTTTTTAAAAAGTCTCAAGTAAATTTTGTTTTATCTCAATTAAAAAATACTTTCTTCTTTGTTATGGCTTGAAATAAATTTTTCCTAATTTATATGATAAATAAATTCTTTTCCATTAATTTAGTTCGCATTATACATCATATTTTAATTTGTATCAAAATTTGTTTTTGAAAAAATTATTGATATTTGTCACTATTTAGGTGAGTTGATGATATGCATCATGTTATTTAGTATTGTATATTTAAATAGATGTATAACATCTAATTATTTATTATTTAAAATTTTGATAATTTGTGCTATTGATTTGTGGATTTTTTTCTTCTCCTATTATGTATAGATAATATGTAACCACAATGCCCTAATATCATTTGAATTTTTCCTAGTTAAGCTTCTCATATGCATTCATACACTTAATTCTCATTATAAGAAATTTTGCTAGAAGTTATTTAAGCTATATGTTAGGCAGAATGTTCATTTAGATTGATTGAAAGTTTGATTCTAACACATTAATTTATAAGTTGTTACTGTATACAATATACATGTGCCACATTATTATCATTGATAACAAAATTTGTTAATTAATTATTTAGTGACTATTTGTTTTAATCTTGTTAGAGCTGCTTTAAATTCTTTTTCCCGATGAGTTTGCCTACTCATGTCAGCATATTTCAGCTTGTCTTGCGACTTCCTCAATTACAAGAAAGCTGAACAAATCATGGGATTATTGTGCTGTAAATGTGCACCAGTTTTGACTTGAAGTGGAGCCTATTTTTCTAGGCATTTTATACTTTTTTGTACCAGAAAGTGGAGCCTATTTTCTGTGCATTTTTCTATATTTTTGTTGCAGAAATAGAAAAGAATTGAGTTATCTTTTTCTTATTTTCTTTATCCTTGAGTTCTGGAGAACTTGAAATTGTACCCTACCTTCAACATAGTGAAAATTTGCTAGTCGTTTCCCATGGTCTTTCCCAACTTGGGTTTCCATGTTACATTGTGTGAATTTCTAGATTCCTCTCTCGATTATTCATATCAGTATTGTTTTCGATACATCTTATAACCTAACAAGTGGTATCGGAGCAAGTTTGACATCCAGAAATTTGATGGAAAAATTAGCTTTAGTATCTTGAAGATCGAGATGAAGATTGTTCTTACAAACAATGGTTTGAAGAAGGCTTTAGCAGGAAAGTCAAAGAAGCCCGATTCTATGAACGACGAACAATGGGAGGAGTTAGATGAAAAGACACTTTCTTCAATTTAACTTAGTCTTTCCTAAAAGGTTTTGAGGGAGGTTAGTTCTGAGACTAGTGCTTCAAGTATTTGGTTGAAACTTCAGTCTCTCTATATGACCAAAATTCTTTCCAATAAACCCCGTATCAAGGAGTATTTATACATGCTTCGTCTGAAGGTCGTCCATTCAATCTCATCTTGATGAATACAATTAAATTAAATTGAGGATGAGGAAAACGATGTGTCATTAATTGTCTCTTTGCCATCTACCTATAAGTACTTCAAGGAGATTATGTTATATGGAGAGAATGAAAATTTGTGCTGTGAAGATGTTAAATCAAATTTGTTGTCCAAAGAAAAATTTGATCTTGACATTCATTCTCAAGATAAAGGTGAGGGCTTGTTCGTTAGAGGTAGATCATAAGACAAATGGAGTACATCTAAAAAGAAGTTTGGGTCTACATCCAAAGGGCGTAATTTCAGTAATATATGTCGCTACAGGGCATGATATTTCTAATTTCTTTAAGCAAAAAAATAAAAAGGAAAGGGAAGAAAATAACAAAAAGATGCAGAACGTTTCTGAAGACGGAGTTGTCTAAAGTGATTTTGAAGGTGACGTTTTGCTGGATGTCCCTAATGATAAAGAAATTCGTCTTAATGGGGTTTTGATACTGGATGTACACATCATATGTGACCTCATAAAGAATGGTTTGTAACATTTGATTATGTTGAATGTGGCGTTGTCCTACTGTGAAATGATTCCCTAATGCAAAGTTGTTAGAATTGGTATTGTACAAATTAAAACTCATGATGGTGTTATCAGGACCTTAATCAACGTTCGTCATATTCCTGACGTGAAACACAACTTCATTTCTCTAGGTACTCTTGAATCTCTTGGATGTAAATATTCTGGTGAAGGTGGAGTTCTCAACGTTTAAAATGTTTCTCTTGTCTTGATGAAAGGAATAAAATGTTGGACTCTCTATTATCTGCACACTTCAATTGTAAATGGGTCTGTAGAAGTTTCCACTTCATTTTCTGATGATGAGGATCTTACTCGTTTATGGCATATGCGTCTTAGTCATGTGAGTGATAAAGGTATGACTATTCTTAGAAGCAGAGATCTTTTCAGTAATCAAGGTATAGGAAAATTGGGTTTTTGTGGACATTGTGTATTCGAAAAAATAAAAGAGAGTGAGTTTTTCAGCAGCTACAAATTGTACACTTGTTATTCTTGATTACATTCATTCAGATTTATGGGGCCTCCAAAGGTTCATCTCTCGGAGGAAAACACTACATGATGACCATTACTGATGATTTTTCTCGCAAAGTTTGGGTTTATTTGTTTAGAAATAAGAATGAAGCTTTTCTTAAGTTCAAGAACTTTAAGGCTCTGCTTGAAAACCAAATTGGAAGGAAGATAAAAAAAAACTCCGTACTTATAATGGTTTGGAGTTTTACGAGTCAAATTCAATGAGTTCTGCAGAAGTCATGTTTTTGATACACATAAGTCTCTTGATAGGAAGCCCCAACAATATGGAGTTGCAGAAAGTATTAACAGGACTCTTCTTGGTAGAATTCGTTGTATTCTCTCCAATGCAATATTGTGACATCGTTGTGATTTTTGGGCTGAGGATATTTCTAAGCTTGTTGTCTTGTCAACCGATCTCTTCTGTCATCCATTAACTTCAAAATTTCAGAAGAAGTTTGGTCAGTGAATCCTATGAATTTCTCAAATTTAAAAGTATTTTGATTCCCTGCTTTTTCCCTAGTTAATGATGGAAAGTTAGTACCCGGGGCTGTTAAATGCTTATCTCTTGGCTATGCTTCTGAGTCAAAACGGTATCATTTATGGTGCTCGAATTTGAGAAAAATCATTTTTAGTAGACATTACTTTTAATGAAAATGCATTGTTGTGTTATGAAAAAAGAGCATTATGTATTATCTTCTGATCAACAAGGAATCGGTGAGAAGGTGGAGTTAGAATTGAGAACTGAATCTCATAAGATTGATCCTATCTCTTCTACTGTTCCATAGTCAGACAGCGATACTCGTGTTGATGAACAAGTTTCCAGTACCACTTGCGCCATTGAGCCAAAGTCTATTGATTATTCTTCTATTGCTCATAATATACAAAGGAGACTTATTAGGAAACCTATAAGATATAGTGATAATGATGGTCTCATTTCCTATTTACTAACACTTGCACAAGATATTTCTGAAGGCAATCACTAGTTCTATTTCATATCAATTGCTGATAGCAATGCAAGTAGAAATTGGAAGTCTGCATAAGAATAAGACCTGGGATTTATGTGATCTTCCTAAAGGTCATCGTGATTTAGGCTACAAATGGATTTACAAATGAAAAGATCAAATTCCTGGGGTTGAAGATTCAAGATGGAAAGCTCGTTTAGTTGTCCAAGGCTTTGCTCAAAAGGAAGGTATTGGTTTTAATGAAATTTTCTCTCCAGTGGTTTGTCATTCTTCCATCAGATTACTTCTTGCCTTTGTTGCACAATTTAATTGGGAATTAAAGCAATTAGATGCTAAAACTGCTTTCCTACATTGAAGCAATCTGAGGGTTTTGTCGTTCATGGCAATGAACAATATATTTTTCGTTTGAAAAGGTCCATTTATGGACTTAAACAAGTACCTAGGCAGTGGTACAAATTATTTGATACTTCTATTATCAGTCAAGGCTACACCAGAAGTCAATATAATAATTTTATGTACTTTAAAAAGTCTTCAAATGGTTCATTTATTTATTTGTTATTATATGTGGATGACATATTGATTGGTTCAAAAGACATGTTTTTGATCAACAAGTTGAAGTCTCAACTTAGTAATGAGTTTGAGCTGAAGAACCTTGGTGCAGCAAGAAGATTCTCGGAATGGAGATTCATTGAGAACGACAAGCTGGAAAGTTATTAATATGTCAGAAACAATATCCTTGAAAAGTTCAACATGAGTAAGGGAAAGCCTGTCTCAACTCCTCTAGCAACTCATTTCAAGATATCTTTTAAATTTTGTCCAAACACACATGAAGAACATGAAATGATATCTAACATTCCCTACTCTCGTTCAGTTGGTAGTCTTATGGTGATTCGGTATATGCATAATCCTTACAATTATCATTAGGATGTGGTTAAATGGATTTTTCGATACTTGAAAGGTACAATTAATCATGGTTTAGTTTTTGACAGGAACAAGGTGATATCTAACGATGTTGTTGGGTTTGTTGATTCTAATTACGGTGGTGATCTTGAAAGACACAGATCTCTATCCGAATATATCTTCACTTTATGTTCGGGTTATATCACTTGGAAAGCATCTTTGCAACCCATTGCTGCTCTATATACTAGAAAAGCAAAATATGTTGCAGCTACTAAAGGTTTAAAGGAGGCTTCATGGTTGCGTGGTCTTATTCTTGAGATTGGTGTTCCACAAGATACAAATGTTGTATTTTCAGAAAGTCAGAGTGCAATACATCTAATGAAAAACTATGCATATCATTCCAAAACTAATAATTTTAGTGTGAAATATCATTATATTAGAGACAAAATGACTAAGGGACAGATTGTAGTCAAGAAAGTTCACACTATAGAAAATCTTGCAGATATTCTTACTAAGCCACTTCCCATTTTTAAGTTCAATTTTTTTTTGAACTTAGATGGTGTTTGCAGCACATGATTTCCCTTTGGGTCTTTTAAGGTAATGACGAACATCTACTAAATTTGAGCCAAGGTGGAGATTGTAAGAGCTGCCTCAAATTCTTTTCCACGATGCGTTTGCCTACTCATGTCAACATATTTCAGCTTGTCTTGAGACTTTCTCAATTTCAGGGAAGCTAAACAGATCATGGGATTATAGTGTTGTAAATGGGCACCAATTTTCAGTAGAAATGGGGCCTATTTTTCATGGCATTTTCTACTTCTTTGTACCAGATAGTGGATCCTATTTTATAGGAAATTTTATATCTTTTTGTTGCAAAAAAACAAAAGAATTGAGTTGTCTTTTTCTTCTTTTTTTCATTATTAAGTTCTGGAGAACTAGAAATTGTACTCTACCTTCAACATCGAGAATTTTCTTGTTGTTGCCCGTGATTTTTTCCGACTTGGTTTTCCAAGTTATATTATGTGTCATTAATTGTGTTTGTAGATTCGTTTCTCAATTACTCATATTAGTCTTTTTTTCTATACATCTTATTTCCTAACAAATCCAATTTTTAATAATTTTCTATGCTAGTTTTATCAAGTCGAATTTATCAAATCTTGAGTATGGGACACTTGACATTAATGAAAATAATTACTTGTCATGGGTACTCGATGTTGAAATTCACCTTGATCTAAAAGTATTGGTGCTACTATTACCAATGGTAATACAACGTCGAGTCAAGACAAAGCAAAGACAACGATTTACTTGCGGCATGATCTAGATGAAGGATTGAAGGTTGAATACCTTGCGATGAAAGACCCAATTAAGTTGTGGACTGGTTTGAAGGAACTGTATGACAACCTTAAGACAATGGTATTTTCAAGAGCTCATTATGAATGAATTCAATTACGGTTACAAGATTTTAAAACTATATGTAAATATAATTTTGTTGTATATATATTACTTCCCAAATGAAACTACATGGGGAAGATATAAAAGATGATGACATGTTAGAAAAGATTCTCACAACTTTTATGCCTCAAATTTTGTATTAAAGCAGTAATACCATGACAGGGGATTCAAAATGTATCCTAAGTTGATCTCATGCCTTCTTGCGACTGAGCAATATGATACACTTTTATTGAAAACCCATTAGGCCCATCCTACATGAACTGCTTCATTACCGGAAGCAAATGAAGTTGAAGCAAACGACCAGTCTGAAAGAAGACAAAATAAAAATTAGCGTCAAAATAATGTGTGTGGACATGGCAATGGCAGGGACGATATAATAATCGGCGTGGTTGTAGTCTCTATAAAAGGGAAAAAATATGAGTTCTCAAAGAAATTATTCAAGAGGTAATTGTCATATTTGTGACATTAAAAGACATTGGAAGAAGTGCTGAGCAACTGAGCATTTTGTTAGTTTTATCACGATTTCTTGAAAAGAAAAGGAAATAAAAATGGTGCATATTCTTCTATTTCTCGGGTGTAGTTATATTTGACTGATAAAAACGATGTCGAGACGGGGCATTCACAAATATATGATGAAAATAATTACCAAATTGGACTTTAAAAGATGATGATTTTGATGACCTTGATGATATTACTCATTTGGAAGTTGAAATCTTCATTGGAGATCAAAGCTAATGTTTCATCATTTCATTGGGGAAAATGATGATGTTGTTATATATATATACATATTTCCTTATGTTGTGTTTTTATATATAGAAAAAAAGTAATTTTATTTTCTTCAAAGTTGTCTATTTTTCACATTTCTTATGATTATAAAAAAGGCTTTTGTCAACACAATATTTGGTAGAGCAAAATTAAGTGAGGACTCTGGAAGAGAGGTCTTAATACTACCTGGAGGAATGATATTAAATGTTAAAAATGCATTGTACTGTAGTATGTCTCAAAGAAACTTATTAAAGTTTAAGGTTATATACTTTTATATTACTACAAGTATAATTGGAGAAAAATATGCGCATAAAAAAATTACCCACATCTTGTGATTGTACCATAAAAATATTAATATTATTGAATTACATGTCATAGTAAACAAAGAGTTTACTTATTCTAAATATTTTATCATTTGACATGAACGGTTGGATCATACCGATTATAATATAATATGATGCACAAAATTATTGAGAATTCACATGGTCATACTATGAAGAATCAAAAAAATCTTCAATCAAAGAAATTATTTTGTGTTGCTTGTTCTCACGGAAAGTTTTGTTACTAAACCATCACAAAGTAAGACTGGGATTTAATGACGTATACACGGTGATATATGTTGGTCAATTCATCCTCCATGTGAGCTACTTAAAAATTATATGATCTTGATATACGCATCTATAAGATGGTCACATGTATGCTTATTATCAAGTCACAATATGACTTTTGCGAGGTTATTAACTTAAATAATAAGAGTAAGAGAACAATTTCCATTTTATGAAATACAGACAATTCGTCTTGATAATGATACTGAGTTTACATTGTAGTCTTTTAATAATTAATGTTTGTCCAGTGAGATAAATATTGAACATCCAGTTTCTTATGTTTACACTAAAAATGGTCTAGCAGAATATTTTATCAAGCGTGTCCAATTGATAGCGATAACATTGTTGATGGGGAAAAAGTTGCATGTTTCAATATGGGGGCATGCTATGTTGCATGCAACAAACTTGGAACGCGTAAGACCAACTAGTTATCATGAATTTTCTAAATTATAGTTGGTTTCCGGTCATGAGCCATAAATTTACTATCTTACATTTTTTGGGTGTTTGATATATGTTCGTCTTACCCCACCACTACACACAAAGATGGGCCCCCAAAGAAGGATGAGGTGTGTATTGGGTATGAATCTCACTCTATTATCAAATATTCGAAACTATGACAAGAGAAATATTGACAACGAGATTAGTTGATTATCATTTTAATAAATTAGTATATACAACATTAGGGAGAGAACATAAGCAATTTAAAAAGGAGATATATTGGAATTCATTATCATTATCTCATTTAGTTCCACAAACAAATTAATGTGAACAAGAGGTTAAAAAGATGAGTTATTAGTAGAATTTTGCAATTAAACGTCTAGATGCATTTACTAACCTTCCAAGGGTTACTAAATCTTATATTCTAGCGTCAAATTCTCTAGTTCAATTTGATATCCATTGATAAAGCAAATCAGTCTATACCACATTTAAAATGTGGTAAGTCAATTTATTAGAAAGATAAAAATCCTCAAAAAAAGAAAAAAAATAACCATGAAGATCATATCATGGAGGAAATTGATCAAGAAGAGCCCTGAGAAATAAAAAATGATAAGACCAAATGGAAGGTCTAAATAGCTGAAAATAATGATGATAAAGAAATCTCAATAGGTTATGTCTCGACGAGAAAACTGAAGAATAAAATAATATCATGGTGGACGATATTTTTGCTTATAATTTTGTTGTTGAAATAATGCAACAAGGTCATAATTTTGAACCAAAATGTGTTGATGCATGTAGATAGAGAAATGATTGGCCAAAATGGAAGGATGCAATTCAAGATGAATTGACTTCACTTACAAAACATTAATTTTTTGACCAAGTTTCAACACCTTATGCTATCAATCTAGTGAGGTAAAAATGAATTTTTATGTGAAAATGAAATGAAAAGGGTGAAGTCGTATGATATAAAGAACGACTTGTTTCATAGGGTTTTTTGCAAAGTTCTTTCATTGATTATGTGGAGACATATTCTCCTGTGGTGGATGAAATAACCTTTAGGTATCTCATAAACCCGACAGTTTATGAAAAACTTGAAATACGTCTAGTGAATGTTGTCACAATTTATTTATATTGCTCATTGGACCATTATATTTTCATGAATGTTCCTAAAGCATTCAATATGATGAAGCATGTAAAAATTCACAAAAAATTTCTCAATAAAACTTCAGGATTCCTTATATGGATTAAAAATTAAGGAAGGATCTGGTACAATCATTTAAGCCAATTTTTGCTAAAGGAAGGGTACGAAATGACCCTATTTGTCCTTGTGATTTTACAAAAAGGTCTGGATATGATTTTGGTATAAATTTTTTGTATGGATGATTTTAATATTATTGGCACTACTAAAGAGCGTTCAAAAGTTGTTGATTGTCCAATGAAAGAATTTGAGATTAAAGATCTTGGTAAGACAAAATTTTATCTTTGCCTATAGATTGAGCATTTGAAAAATGAAATATTTGTCCATCAATCAAGATACATTGAAAAGGCTTTAAAATAATTTTAAGTTGATAAATAACATCCATTGAGTGTCCTGATGGTTGTGAGATCGCATGCCATACATAAAGATCCTCTTCGACCTCAAAAAAGTGATGAAGTGCTTCTTGGTGATGAAACTCCATATCTTAGTGTTATTGGGACGCTAATGTATCTTTCATATATTTATTGATTAGATATTTGTTTTGTGTTTCTTGGTAAGATTCAGCTCGTCCACACAAAGAGACGTTGGAGTGGAGTCAACGATATATTTGGATATCTTGAGGTAACCATTGATATGATATTATTTTATTCTAATAAATCATAATCACAACTAATTGGTTATTGAAATGCTAGATATTGGTGTGATCCATATAAAGCTCGATCTGAGACATGCTATTTATTTACAAACGAAGGCAATACTTTATCTTAGTGTTTAATGAAACAAACATTAGTTGCTTATTCTTCAAATCATACATAAATAATAGCCACCCACGAGGAAAGTAGAGACTGTGTTTGACTGAGATCAATGACTCAACAAATTCAAGAAATGTGTGGTTCTAATGTGGAAAAGGATATTCCACCTACATTGTACGAAGACAATGCTGCATGTACAGCTCAACTGAAGGAGGATAGATTAAAGGATACAGAAGAAAACACATTATGACAAAAAATAAATCTACTGAAGGAGGATAGATTAAAGGATACAGAAGAAAACACATTATGACAAAAAATAAATCTACTCGTGATCTTGAGAAGAAAGGTGTAATAAATGTTCAACAAATTTGCTGAGTTGATAATTTAACGTATCTATTCACTAAAGCATCACCAACCTATATATGTGAAAATTTTGTATCCAAGTTTGGAATGCCTCGTGTCCAAGAAATTAAATGATATTTGCAAAGGTGGGAGTAAACTACGTGCTGCACTCTTTTTCCCTTAGTGTAGGTTTTATCTCAATGAGTTTTCCTAGCAAGGTTTTTAATGAGGCAGGAAACAAAGTGTATTACAAGAAATGTGTAGTCTTCTTTCCTTCACAAAGATTTTATCCCACAGGGTTTTTTAATAAGGTTTTAACGAGGCATATAATCTATCAATGTCCATCCAAGGGAGAGTGTTGTATATACTTACGGTTGTTAAATGGATGACCATAAGTCCTTGGTTAATTCCCTTATTTATGAGTAATAATGTTGTTGATAATATGATTATATAGATGTCAATAACTCCTACATTTATTTCCTCCTGAATAGTGAGTAACTCTCAAAGTTTAATGTGATGTTTCTGATATCCTTTGGTATTCCTCCGTGTAATCCTATAAATGATAGTGTCACGTATGGTGTTGAATACATTTCAGAGAAAGAATATTATCTTATATTGTTCCTCTTCTCTTCCTCTTTTTATTGTTCTTTTGTTCTTATGTTTTATAACATAAATTATTTGTTGACAAATAGTTACAAAAAAGTTTTACATTGTCACATACATTTTAATTTTCTAAATTTTGATATTTTACAATAAAAAATAAAGAATCAACCATTTAATATTAACTACCATTATATTAAAATATTTTAAATTAATTTTAATTACAAATAGAGTCTCCATAAAAAAAAGATATAGAATTATAAAGACAAAAAGAATACATTATTCTAAGAGGCTCATTAATAGACTCAGAACTGCTAAATGCATCAAGGATGTTCTAGAAGGTAATCATAGTTACGTGATTATACATTATAAGACGATGCAAGCAAACCTACCTCAGTACATTAAATGTACGAGTATGCGAGCTTGATTTCTAAACACAACATAGACTTGAAAAGAATCTGAAAGAAGCACTTGCCTGGACTTTACTTAACTCAACTGATTTCACTATAAAACAACATAAATAAATGTTGTATAAAGAAAAGATTAAAACATCATCACTTTGTGTATTTAAAAATACAGTGATAACTCTGTATGTATATGAAAATTTAAATATTTCTGATATATATAAAAATACAAGATATTGTTGAGGGAGTTTTGCTAACTAACAACCATCACTTAAGAGATATAATGATGATACAAAAAATTTCCTCATGGTGTCAGAGAATCCTATACCTTGCCAAGGGTACATGACGTGACTGTTATGTGAATCCACTAGTCGATGCTAAAAAGCACTAAAGGAATTATCAAAAAATTATTACCCTTTACTACACATCATGGCTACATGATTTATGAGTATACCAAGTTTGAGCCACATCTTTGAGTAGAGCTAGCTCGCTCTTCTCATTTGAACTGAACTCCATAGCATACAATATCTTATAAACCTAATCTAGAAATTCTTTGGTATCTTCAATACCTTAGACCCAAAGAGCATTGGAGGGTTCATCCTAGTGAAGTCCCTCAAATGTGAAGATGGGGTAGTAGCATTTTGATTCACACGAGGTACAACTTCTCGATTTACTTGTGCTATCATAGCTTGAGACTGAGTAGTTACTACATGAGCTTGGGTAGCCATGAATTGAGTCATGTTTAGGAAAGTGTCACTTATTTCTCCATCCGTCATGACCGGAGGATTGACTGAAGCTTGGACACCTAGAGAACTTTCTCTTAAGGAGGAGCTAGGTTTCCTTGGAGAGTAACTCCTGCATTTGCAATCTCCACTTCAAACCTTCTTGCGACAACCCTTCTAGTAGTCATAGCCTATGTCCACTAGAAAAAGAATAGAATAAAAAGATGCACATAGTTAAAATTTTAAGCCACCTCTTAAGAATACCAAAGAAATGAGAATTTCCTAAGCATCACATAGCATCTAATTCATAAGTGTAGCGTGCTTCTCAATTATGAACAAGACTGTACATAGACGTGGTTCTGTGAGACATCATTCCTAATATTATTCAACCTCATGCTTTTATACGAAGTTTGTCACGACGGGAGAGCACCCCCGAGTCGTAGGCAGCGTCTATATCCGTGGTTTTAGACAAGCTCTTATCATTCATCATTGCATCATATATAGAATAAAAGCGGAAAAATTAAAACTATTACTTTGGAAGTTCAGTTTTACTTCATATATAAAAATAGAATGTATACTTGTCTCATATTTCCATCTAAACATAAGAGTATGAAAATCTGAGACTTAGTCCTTACATCAATAACAAGTCTTATGATAACAATTACAACATAGTCTTTGAAAAAGGAAACTGAAGCTTAAATTAGAATCAAGCATCTTCATCATCGGACATGAGGATTCACAAACTTGGGAATTGCAATCCAAGTTTCTTCAAAGAAGGACTAGAATCATCTCAATGGCCCGAACCTACACTTTGTGTAGAAAATAGAAACCTTTAAAAGGTCAAAAACGTCGGTCTCGTCTGGGGTCTAGATTTTGGTCGTGACAAAGTTGGTATCAGAGCGCTAGGTTAATTTCCGAGGAATATAAGTTCACATAAACCACATTGAGTAGTTTCTAAGTCATGGTAGTGAAATGCACCACTATCCTTGATTAGAGACTGCTTGATGCGTAGGAAAATTTCACTTCCGTTGATCTTATCGTACTTTTCCTAATATCTAACTTCTCGGTGTTATGACCATGTCTAACATCAATCCTTGTTGTTTTTCAGAGAATGAACACTTGGAGAGCTAAGGGTCCGAGGAGGGGAGGAGAAGCTGCTAGGGGTAATCAGAATCCACCCCAGGCTCCAGTTGAAGGAGTGGTCATGCCATTTAACCCAGCTAAGTTGACTGATGCTAAGGTGAGGGCATCTGTGGCTCAGATGGAATAGGCTAATACAATACAGGCTCAGTCTATGACTACGCAAGTCAACCGCCAGGATGTTCAGAGAGAAAACCCATGACTCGCAGCATGGCTGAGAAGCCGCGAGACTTCACGAGGATGAACCCTCCTAATTTCACAAGGTCTAAGACATCAGAAGATCCTCAGGAGTTTGTGGATGAAGTACATATGATTCTGGTAGCTATGGGGGCCACAGATACTAGGAAGGCTGAGCTGGTTTCCTATCAGCTCAAGGATGTTGCACAAACTTGGTGCAAGATATGGCAAGATAGCCGTGTTTTGGGTGGAGTGCCAGTCACTTGGGAGCTGTTCAAGAAAACAATTCTGGAAAGGTTCTTCCCCAGAGAGATAAGGGAAGCCAAGGTTGAGGAGTTCATCAACCTTAAAAAAGGCTCTATGACGGTCAAAGAGTATTCCCTGAAGTTTGTTAAGCTATCAATGTATGTTATTTTCCTTATTATTTATTAGCAAGAGTGAGGAGAGTACTGAGCCTTGTTGAAATTATCTGGGTATTCAACCTCCCTGGTTTTGAACAACAGAGATAAGATGAGAAGGTTCCTCATGGAAATTAATAGAGACCTGGAGGAGCAATGTCAGTCTGCGATGCTCCATGATTATACGGACCTTTCCTGATTAATGGTGCATGTGAGAATATCCGCAAGAATACAAGTGTTCGTGATGTTAGGACGCCTAGGCCTCAAGATTAGGTAGGTCCCAGCCATTGAGGCCACAAGAACAATTTTGGCGTCCGTGAGCAGCCCACGTTCAATAAAGGGAAAGAGAGTTCTGGGAATTCTAACTCTAAGAGGGGTACAACACCTAGAGGAGGAAGACCAGAATCCAAAAGGGGCAATGGAGGTGAGATGCAGCGTCCTAAGAAAAACTATGCTAAGTGAGGCCGATCTCACAGTGGAGAGTGCAGACAGGGCACTAATGCCTACTTCGGTTGTGGTAAGAGTGGACACATGGTCTGAGACTATCCACAGAACATAGGTCAGACTAGAGGTAATGCTCAGCCTAGATCTAACCTACAAAGTGCAGCAATAGCCGAGCCTCCCAGGAGGAACATATTCTATGCCCTGATGGGCAGGGAGGAGTAGGAGATGTCCGCTGATGTGGTCACAGGTTTGCTGCAAGTATTTTCAACTTCTATTTATGCTCTACTTGATCCAGGGTCTATGCTTTCCTTTGTGACTCCTCTGCTTGCTCTTACTATTGGAATACTACTGAAGTTCTGCATGATCCGATTGTTGTTAGTACACCTTTAGGAGAATGTGTAAGAACTGATATAGTATACAAGGATTGCCTAATAGTTGTATGTGGTATGACTATGTGTGCGGACTAGGTTGAACTAGCCATGCATGATTTTGATGTTATTCTTGGCATTGACTGGCTTCACAGTTGTTATGCTTGCTTAGACTGTCGTAATAGAGTGGTCAGATTTCGCTTCCCTAATGAAGAAGAGTTAGTCTTGGAGGGGTACAATTCGAGTCATCCTAATCCCTTGATTTCAATTCTTATGGGCAATAAAATGATGTCCAGGGGGTTACTATGTCATATTGTGAGTGTTAATGATTTAGATCATGACATTCCTTCCATAGATTCAGTGCCTGTAGTGAATGAGTTCCTAGATGTGTTTCCTAAAGATTTGCCTAGATCCCCTCTCCTTTGAGAGATTGAATTTTGTATTGACTTAGAAACCGATACTAAACTAATCTTAATTCCTCCTTATAGAATGGCTCCAGCAGAACTCAAAGAGTTGAAGCTGTAATTAAAAGATCTCACTGATAAGGGTTTCATTCAGCCGAGCATATCCCTGTGAGGTGCTCCAATGTTGTTTGTAAAGAATAAAGATGGGACCCTTAGAATGTGTATCGATTATCGTCAGCTCAAAAAAAGTCATTATAAAGAATAAGTATCCACTTCCTAGAAAAGATGATTTGTTCGATCAGCTCCAAGGGTCTAGTTTCTTCTCTAAGATTGATCTTCGTTCCGGGTATCATCAACTTAGGATTAGGAATGGGGATGTCTTAAAGACAGCCTTTTGTACCCTTTATGGTCATTACGAGTTCTTAGTTATGTCATTTGGTCTCACGAATACACCTGCTGTATTTATGGATCTCATGAACAGAGTTTTCTGTGAATACCTTGACTCTTTCATCATATTATTCATTGATGACATTCTCATCTACTCTAAGACTAAGGAAGAGCATGAACATCATCTTAGACTAACCTTGCAGGTACTTAGACAACATCAGTTGTATATCAAATTCAGCAAGTGTGAAATCTAGCTGAGCTCAATCAACATCCTGGGTCATGTTGTGTCCGATAAGGGTGTAGCGGTGGACCCCAGGAACACTAAGGCTGTTAATAACTGGACATATCCTCTTACTCCCACTAATATCCGTATCTTTCTCGAATTGGCTGGTTACTACCGCAGGTTTGTAGAGGGTTTTTCTTCCATTGCTACCCCACTGACAACTTTGACGAATAAGAAAGCCAAGTTTGAATAGACAGAGACTTGTGAGAACAGTTTCCAGGAGCTAAAGGACAGACTGACTTCATCCCCGGTGCTTACTCTGCCTAAGTGTGGTGAGAATTACACTGTCTACTGTGATGCATCTAGGGTTGGTTTGGGTTGTGTTCTTATGCAGGCTGGTAAGGTGATAACTTATGCTTCCAGAAAGCTAAAGGTTCATGAGAAGAATTATCCCACTCATGACCTGGAGTTGGCACCTATGGTGTTTGCACTGAAGTTGTGGAGGCATTATTTGTATGGATTTCATGTGGATGTGTTCACATATCATAATAGTCTCCATTACGTGTTCACACAGAGGGAGTTGAATCTACGTCAGCGGAGATGGTTGGAGCTGTTGAAGGATTATGACATGAATGTGTACTACCATCAAGGTAAGGCTAATGTTGTGGCTGATGCTTTGAGATGGATAAGCATGGAAAGTACAGCCCACGTTAAGGACGAGAAGAAGGAGTTGACAAAAGAGTTACACAGATAGGCCAAACTGCGTGTGCGATTGACAATACTAGTGGGGGTGTTTCAGTTCATCCTAGTTCTGAATCATTCTTAATAGTTGAAGTCAAGAAGGGTCAGCATCTTGATCCTGTGTTGATGGAGCTGAAGGACTCAATGTTGTTAAAAATGAATGAGTCTTTTGCTTTGGGAGGTGATGGCATACTTAGATACCAGGACAAGTTGTGTGTACTAGATGTGGATGATTTACGAACAAGGATTGTTGCAGAGGCCCATGGTTCCAGATATTCCATACATTCAGGTTCCAGCAAAATATATCATGATCTTAAGCAGATTTATTGGTGGGATGGCATGAAGAAGGACATTGCAGAATATGTGGCTAAATGTTCTAATTGTCATCAGGTTGAGGCAGAGCATCTTAAGACTAGTGGTCTGACTCAGATTATTGAGGTTCCGACTTGGAAGTGGGAGGCCATTAATATGGACTTCGTGGTTGGTCTTCCGTGGACTAGAAGGCGGCATGACTCCATTTGGGTTATTGTGGACAGATTGACTATGTCTGCTCACTTATCCCTGTGAAGTCTACCTACAGAGTAGAGGATTATGCGAGACTTTATATTGATGAGATTATGAGGTGGCATGGGATTCCTTTGTCTATCATTTTAGATAAAAAAGCATAGTTTACCTTATATTTCTGGAGATCTTTTCAGAAAAGCTTGGGCACGCAGGTGAAGCTTAGTACTGCCTTTCATCCTCAGACTGATGGGCAGGAAGAGCGCACCATTAAGACATTGGAGGACATGTTGAGAGCGTGTGTGATTGAATTCATAGGTAGCTTTGATGACCATCTGCCTTTGATAGAGTTCTCGTATGATAATAGCTATCACTCTAGCATTGGGATGACACTGTTTGAGGCACTGTATGGTAGAAGATGTAGATCTTCAGTTTGGTGGTTCGAGGTTGGAGAGTCATCTATTTTGGGTCCATAGATCATTCATGAGGCCTTAGAGAAGGTTAGGGTTATTAGGGATATAGCCGACAAAAGCCATATGCAGACAACCAAAAGCGGCCCTTAGAATTTTAGATTGGTGACCAGGTTAACTTGGAGATATCCCCAATGAATGAAGTGATGAGATTTAGTAGAAAAGGGAAGCTGAGTCCGAAGTATGTTTGGACATATGAGATCCTACAGCGTGTGAGTGAGGTGGCCTATGAGTTAGCATTGCCTGCGGAGCAAGCTTCTGCCCATCCAATCTTTCATGTCTCTATGTTGAAGAAGTTCCTAGGTGGTAAAACATCGATTCTACCCGTGGAAGGTTTGGGGGTTGTTGAGGACTTGTCTTGTGAGGAGGTACCTATTGAGATCTTAGATAGACAGGTCAAGCGGCTGAGGTACAAGGAGATTGCCACAGTGAAGGTACTGTGGAGAAATCATCTTGTTGAGAGTTCTACGTTTGAGGCTGAGGCCGACATGAGATTTCGCTACCCTCATCTTTTCAGCTCTTGAGGTTTGATTTCCCAGTCTTAAGTCTATGTTTCCTTATCTCTCCGTATTTTTTGCTATTGCTTGACTGTGCAAAGTGATTATGTTATGATCTGATTGGCATTACCATGTGTAGTGGTAATGTCATTCGAGGACGAATGTTCCTAAGGGGGGGATAATGTAACAACCTAAATATGAATAGCATAAATACTTAAGGGGATTTATTTATCATTTAAAATCTGAGATTTTAAGGGCAAAATGGTCCTTTCACTAAGTTAACTAAATCAGGTTTTTATTTAAATTAATGTGGAGTCCTAGTTTGACTAATGGCCAAACTAAAACTCCTAATATTTTACTACTCTCTCTCCACGATAACTCTCACGTTCATCATCCTCTCTCTCACGTTGGTTTCTGCCAAAAACAACTTCAAGAACTGAAAAATATATCAAGAGTTCTTCACACTTGATGAACTCACATGAGATTTTATGAAAAACAAAGTAACCAAAACGTTAAGGCAAAGAGAAGATTCCGTCGAGTTAGTAGTGAAACTTTAGGTGAGTTGGACGTGGTTTTGGAGAAGGATTTGGGCAGCAACTTCACGTTTAAATAAGAAAATTAAGGTATGGGTTTTAATATCTTGGTCCCTTTCCCAAGAGACCCCTTACGATTCAAGATACTCACTCCAAAACTAAGGTTGTTTCCCATTTCATGTCCTTGTTACTAGCTCCCAATGATTTCATAGGTTGGGTATTGTGTGCTGGTAGATTTAGGCATGTATAATTCTTTTATATTGAATGTGAATATGTTTATGTGCGTAAAATCACAAACATGACAATCAAGGTCTGATCAAAAAATGAGATGTGTGTGCGCACGTTTGGCAGTGTGTTTTGACAACTATTTTGGAGACGTGTAAGTCATGTTATTTCTTGTATTTTATGTCCTAAGGTTGTGCAAAATGTGATGTTCATATGGGGTGTGAAGTTATTGATTTTGAGATAAAAAGTATTGATGAAAATAACTATTAAACTACACCTAACTATACACTTAAAATCTTAGTGAAATGCATTAAGAAACTAACATAAAAAGTTTGATGAAAGGAAGCTAAAGTTGGGATTAAATTTCTTGATTTGTGTACTCTAGTTTCGGTAAACAATGAGGTTAAAAATCTGGGTTTTTAACATGAAAATAAAATAAGTGAGGTCAAGGGGATTTGAACCCAAGACCTCACATGTTAAGGAGGATAAAAACGCGAAGGGGATTAAGGGGAATCGAACCCTTTAGCTAGTTGATTTGCGAGAAAAAAAAAGTAAGAAAGGGGCTGGGGGAATCGAACTCGCGAACTGGAGGTGAAAGAGGAGAAAAATAAATTAAACAAATAAATGGGAGGCTTGAGATTCGAACCGACGATCTCTAGGCACGCGGGAAAGGGGAGAAAAAAAAATAAAGAAAAGAAAACATGAGGCATGGGATTTGAACTCACGACCTCAAGGCTGGAAAAGGAGAAGGCTAAATTAATTAAGAAACAAAGTGAAGCTGTGGGGGTTCGATCCCACAACCTCACTGCCAAGGCGCCTAATTAAGGAAGATTTAATTAAAAATAAGACCGGAGGCTATGGGGGTTCGAACCCACAACCTCCCAAACCTCTAATGAATTTACATTGAAATAAGGAGGTTGTGGGAGTTCGAAACCACAACCTCCCTATTCAAGCGAAATAAATAACAAAAATACAAGGGGATGTGGGGTTTTTATCCCACAACCTCTTGGTTTGTGCGAAAATGAGCAATGAAATATTAATGAATAATAAAAAGAGGTTGTGGGGGTTCGAACCCACAACCCTTCGGCCAACTTAAGTGGAAGACTAAGTAGAAAATGAATGATACGATGTTAATGTTGGGATTAAATCTTGAGCTATGATGTCATGGATATTAAAAAGAAAAATCAATTAAAAATGTAAATGATATCCAAGTTGTTCGAAATTGGGTTTCCTTGCCCAAACTTCCATATTGATACATAAGTCACACGTGCACCTACTTAGATCAAAATCATGATCTTGTCATATATACAAGATGCATAAGTCTTGTACTACATAATCTTAGGAATGTAAGAATCACTTAAAGAACTATGAATGAAGCCCCATATCTTATAGCTATAGACACATAAGTCTAACATACGTCCAAAAGTAAGTGAACCTAAGATGTATGTAATGAAATCATGAATCCTAGAAGGGTTAAGGATGAGTGTAAGATACACTAAATGGCCAAGTGAATTTTCATATGATGAGATGAACAACGAAATGATTATATGAACAGTGAAATAATAAAACCCTAGAACGGTTAAGTAAGGGTGTGAAACACACTAAATGGCCAAGTGCATTGGCATATGATGAAATGAACATTCGCGTAATAAGAGGTGAGTAACTATGAAAAGCAAAGGTGCTAATGATGATGAATGTTGTAACAACACGATAAGAGGCTAATTTAACTGATGAGAGCAATCTCAAATGAGCCTAAGTAAATATTACCAATACGTACTCACCTATGAGAGTGTAAGATAATGAAGAGAGCAGTCTCTATGAACACTCTAATGAGAGTATTGAGCTTAACACACTCAATACGAATGATGAGATAAGAAATCGTCTAATGAGCTATGATGTCCTCATACTAGAAGCCAACTTCCATGACGTATGAGATGAATGAAATGTAACTTTATACTGAGCACCGATAGACTATCTATGAGTGATGATTCCTTCTTTCGGGATGGGCGGAGGTTCAAATAAAACTCATAAGATGATACTGTCCCACTTATCGTGTATGAGTCTCCTTATATCTCCTAGTCTTCGAATCTATACTGCCAATATAGGGATCTGATGGGGTTCACTTCCCATGTACGCTAGCATGTATTGGGTCACTTTGGCCGGTGATTCCACCTCTTTTCGGTGTGGGGGAGACACTGTATTTCATGATGCTCACATGATCTATGTCGATTAAAGTTAGAGTTCTCAATGAATGTATGAGGCCAGCCTCAAACGATGGCCATAATAAAATGAATGATACCAAAGGTTGTAGGATAGGTTGATTAAAAAGTGAGTTAGATTCAGGCGATGACATTAGGTCATTCTTGGTTATTGCACAATGAACCTAATGAAAGTTTTAAACTACATCCTAGGTATAGTTGGTGTTTACACTAGCCTATGAATAAAAATAAATAGAGTACGTATAAATGAACGAAGCAGACTCTATGTTTGCTAATGAAGACTCCCTTGTTGAGGTCCCATCTGTTGAGCCCTCATTTTTGAGATGTCTTGATGTTAAGTCCATTATTCCAAGGTCTGATGGCATATGAATGAATGATATTAAATAAGTTATCTGCTATATGCAAAATATGTTGTATGTTATATGATATGTTCTATGCGTAAATGTTATGTGTTGTGTGAAAATGTAAAAAGTATGATGATGTATGTTATTTTGATAGCATAACTTTCCTATTCCAAATCTCGAAAACTCACTGACTTTCCTAATCCATATTTGGAAACCTTCCTAATCTCAAATTGGCAAGTACACTGACTTTGCTTAAAAAAATCATTTAATTAGGAAAGAGCTATTATTTTTCATGCATGTACTTGGTGTGTGCTATCATATACCCATACTTAGTACAAGTGTGTATAAAAACTCTACTATTTTAGGTTCAGGCACAGGTGGAAGATAGAGCTAAAGGATCTTCGCTGCAGTTATCCGGATGTTCAACATTCATCCGGCTTTGATAGGTCCTCATGCTTTCGAGGATGCAGTTGTTTTATATTCTAGGTTGGTTTTAGAGTTGAGCTCGTAGAGCATGTTCCACTAGTGTTTCTTTCCTATTTTTATTTAGACTATGTATTGGTGCCATTTTGGCAATTATACACCTAATAAGAATTGAACTATTTTTTTAGTTGCTTATCTCTTAATTTAGATGGTTGATGGTGAAAAATAACGTATTTATGAGAATGTTTTTATAAGTGTGTTAAGAAACAAAAAGTTTCAAATTTTCCGCTAAAATTAACCTATGTAAAGTAAGAATGATGTAAGTAGGCTTGTCTGCGACCTCTGAGAGGTCAACGACGTTGGTCCCATGTGGAGTCTAGATTTCGGTCGTGACACTGAACATGCAAACTGAGAATTCAACAATTAATCTGGTTATTATGCATTTATAACTGAGGCATGTATATCTGAATTATCTCAGCTAGTATGTGTAATTCAAGAACTAAAGAAATACATAGCTAGGGTTCTGAAATTCGTGTGATAATCTGAGTAATAACATGATAATCTTATTTGGAACATATATTTATCTAAATCATGAAGTTCTATCAAAGTTCTAGAAACCCTATGTTTAATCATGATAAGAGAATCAAGAATCTGACTACAACCTAGGGACCCAATGGATGAAAGGAACCCACTAGTGAAATCCACATACCTAGGAAAGCTGATGTCGGGCCAAATGATGGCCAAGACTGATGGTCCGTCATCTGCCTGACGACCCGTCATTGGGTCCGTCATCAGGGCTTGGTCGACAAGCCTTTACTAAAATGAGCATAACGTTTTACTCGGAGGTTTGATTTTAGCAAGGTCAGTGGATATGAAAATATAATGCAATTATATATATCTGTGGGTAGGTCAAGGGACACCTAATTCATTTTGTGATAAGAGTAATTATCATGGCATCTAGCAATTTGAATAATTCATCTATAAACCCTTGTGGTTTTTCTTCTACCTTGGAGGCAAAGAAAGTAGGGGGATTCATCCTTGTGAAATCTCTTATCTTTTTTGCAGTGGTGATAGCATTGTGGTTCACTTGTACCCTAGTATCCCTAAAACTTGAGTAGCCAACACTTGGGTCAAGCTATGAATTACTGCCGTTATATCAACATTAGACATAACCCCTTCTTCAATAGAAACTTGAGGGTTTTGAGGATCTTAAAGGGGAACCACCTCATTCACATTCTCCTCTTCGTCCATTCGAGCGTTATTCCTTCTTGTTTTCATTGCCTATAATCACAAGAAAGAGGTTATAAGAAAGTTCACGTAAAGTTAAGACTCTTAAGGCACGACATAGGAATACCAAGAAGATGAGAATTTCCATAGCATCACATACCCTCTCATTCATAAGTGTGGCACTCTTCACAATTATGGAAAAGACTCTACTTGACGTGGTTTATTAAGACATCAATGGTAATATTTCTCAACCTCATGCTCTGATACAAAAATTTTCACGATCGAGCATCACCCCTAGACGTAACCGGTGTCATCGTCATTGTAGAGGCCTTAGACTAGCCCTTAACATACATTTTGGCATGAAATCGAAAATGTGCAAAATTTAAAACTTTTACATATGAAGTATACTCAGGCTTCTCACTTATCATATATGGATAGACTTCCTGCTTATGAAGTTTACATACACTTCTCTTTTAACAACATAGCACATTCATCAAGTAGTCTATATTGTCTGAGAAAAATCATCTAATAGAGAATCACAAGGTTTGGGCATAGCCCTTACACTAGTATAATATGCCACATATAGGCTTACAACAGTCTTAATATAAGGAAAGAACAAAGGTCTTAGACATAGTCAACATCACAAAAGCTAAAAAACAATGACATCATCCTCAGACTTAAGGACTCACCAACAACTTGGGAAAAGATACAAGTCTACCTTGCAAGTGTCCTAGAAGCTCTTGAATGATCGGAGGATACATTATTGGGAAAAAAGAAGAAAATATGGGTTAGTGATGTGCAGTGATTTCACGTCATTTCTAATGCATTTCACATTAGAGTTGTGTGTATCTAAAGACTTTTTGTAGTGATTTTAACAAGTTTTGTGTCTTTTTTTGCAGGAAAGATGTTCAGGTGGCAAGAGAGAAAACAACTAAAAATAGTGCAAAAGTAGACCTACGGAGGCAATCAACAGTCCGTCGTTCAATCAACGGACTGTAGGTGTGATCGTATATGAGCATCTCAGAACATTGAAGGAAAATAAGGGAACTCAGACTAATTGTGGAACCACGAGAGGCAACGACGGTCTGTTGATTGATTAACGGACCGTACTGGTTTATCATCGTTTGGTTAAGAGAATGTTCCAGTACCTGAATTTGGAAAATTCTAAGTATGGAGCTACGGAGGAGTGTCGATGGCCTGTAGATGGATAGATGGATTGTATTTTTGGTCCTTCTTTTGATTCACAGAGGGTAACATCCAGAGAGGAAAAGTATTTCTCAGTCCTAGCTGATGGAGACAATCAACGGACCGTCATTGATCGAAAGTCCGTCAGTTGGTTCGTTCATTAAGTCGTGTACCGGAACCAAACTTTCTTTATTTGAATTCTTTTGTTCATTAAGACCTTTTTTTAAGATATATAGGGTATTAAATCCTAATTTTTGGGGTTCGCTACTACTACTATTGTTCTACTTTATTTATTGGAGATTGGTTGTTGAAACTTTAGCAATTAATTGATTTCCAGATTTTGCTTGAAGGATTTTTCTTGCAATTTCAAGTTGGATTTTTTGGTTTATTCGTCTTGTAGAGTAAGTTCATGATTTCTTCATCTAAAAATATGAATTGTGATCTTTGTAACATGGGAAACTAAATCTACAACTAGGGTTGTCGTAACCATGGGTAATTAACAAAACAATCCTAGCAATTAAGCAATTATTGAATATTGTTGTTTTAATGCGTTGATAATTCTTTTATCTAGATGTCTTTCTAATGTTGTCCAACTTTAGAACTCACCTTGTTGATACTTGCCGGACCAAGGAGTTATTAGTAGTATAGGAATTATCAATATAGATTTAGTGTGATACTATCTTATAGGCTAGTGCCGATTTGTGCGATGTAATAACTAAGCCATACATCGATTATGGTGTCTAATATGAGATAATGGTAAGGGTTAGTAAATTATGCACACGTAGCCGGACCAAGGTGAGGGGTGAAATTATCTAGATGCTAGACCAAGGATTTAGAGATACCTAACTTATCACTTTGTTTGTAATACACTAGGAAAGGATTGCTATTGCTAGGAATACGACGTTATGAACCTGTGGGGAACACATATACCCTATTTACTCTCTCATATTGATAAAATTAGAGTTTATTTGTCTCCAACAGCTTATTACACTGTTAAAGGGATATGTTCCACAAACCTTTCCCTTTTCTTACATGTTTCAGAAAGACGTAGACAAAATAGATATAATCATGATTGCTTATACTTCTTTAGGTAGGTATAATTTAAGCGTATCAAATTTTGGCGCCATTGTCGGGGAATATGACTTTAAGATTATTTTTAGTTACATTATTGAAATTTAGTCAAATATTTCTTGATTTTACTTTCTCTTTTTCTTTTTGTTTCTCTCAAGTCTAGTTCTAGTGTATGCCAAGTACCCGGAGCCGAGGGGAACCAATCATTCCATAGGATCCCGAACTGAATCTAACTTTTAGGAGAATGGACAACCAAGGGATTCCAGTCAACCCTAACAGAGAGAATTTAGGCGATGGAGCAGTCCATCATCCTCCATTGCCAGATGACGCACACAAGAAGACACACATTGAGAATCAGCAAGATGATGCCTTGAGGGTGCAAGCTCCAACAGCCCTACGACCTCAAGAGTACTACAGGGGCAATGTGAACATTGAAAACTCTTATGGACCTCTTTTTCTACAATCGCTGCCACCTGGGCACATATTTGTTGTGAGGAGTAGCTTTATGCAAATGCTCATAGCGAGGGACTTGTTTTCGAGACTGGCATCAGTAGACCAAACATAGATATCAATGTCATTGGGTTGCGAGTGTATCCTTTATCACTGACAGAAGATGTTTCTATATGGTTCACTGAGTTTCCTTACAAATCTATTTATACTTGGGATCAGTTGAGAGATATGTTCTTAGCAAGGGTGAAAAATTTTATGGCATTACCTGGAGAGTTGGTGAATAGCTCTTGGGATAGATTATTGTGTTCTTGAGGGGTGTGCTGAATCATCGCATTGATGACGAGTCACTGAATGAGTTCTTTTATAGAGGCCAAGATGACAACAACAAGCAGTGCTTGATACTAGTGCAGGTGTCTCCTATGGGGAATATACATATGCTGAGATTGTAGAGAAGTTGGAGAAGATATGTCATAATAATAAAGCAGCACTAGAAAGACGGACACTAGGCGAAACCCTTCACGGTACAAGATACAAACAAATCAAATGAAAATGAGATTCGTGAAAAGACGTCGCAGATGAGAACTGAATTACGGTTAGTCTTGAAGCATGTGAGCAGAGGCACAAAGAAAGTGAATACGGTGAATTTTGGCTGAACCACCACCACCGGCAGATGAGTATTACTATGAAGATGATGTTTATGCAATTAATAATTAGAAGGGGGGTTTCCGATCAAACGCCCAAGGTTCTAATTAGGATAATTGGCACCACAGGGAAACCTAGGTCAGAGTTATGGTAATTAAAACTGAGAGTATCAATATGTCTGAGATGGTAACTACAACCGCGACAACAACTTCAACCGGAACAACTATGATAACAAGAATGAAAGAGGTGGGCATTATGTCCCCCCTAAAAATAGGGAAGTTGCACCTAGGGACAGTGAAGGTAGTATGGTACGGGTTGAGGATATGTTGTATTAGATAAGGAGGAGGTTTGACGCGACTGATGAGAATGTCAAGGAGATTGAATGTTACCTATATGACATTGGGGAAAAAGTTGATGAACAAGCGGCCTCGATAAAGCATCTTGAATTACAGATGAATTAGTTTTCTTATATTGTGAATGTACGCCAACCTGTCACTCTCACAAGCTACACTATCTAGAACCCGAAGAATGATGGGCATTGCATGATAGTCACTACTCGAGGAGGTAAGCAAGCCATTGATCAACATATGCCGTCTGTATTACAAGGTTATATGACAAAGGAAGATGATGCAGAAGAAGGATAGTGGAGAGTTTGTGGATGCAACAATAAAAAAAACAAAATTATCCCAGAAAATTGTGCCGAAGCCTAGACCTGCACTACCATTCCCTCAGATATTAGTGAAGAAAATGGAGGATGCTAAATATCGTCGATTTATCACTATGTTTAAACAACTTTCCATCAACGTTCTGTTGATCATAACTTTGGAGCAAATGCCTAGTTATGCTAATTTTATGAAGGATATGGTTACAAAAAAGAGGTCGGTGAGATTTGAAGATGATGACTGAATGCAACATAGTATTCCTATAGCTATAAGGTCTCTTGTGCAAAAGAAAAAGGATCCGGGTGATTTCGCTATTCCATGTACTATAGGGTTGCTCCACTTTGATAAGGCACTCTGTGATCTTGGTGCGAGCATAAATCTCATGCCACTATCTATTTATAAGAAGTTAGGCTTGGGAGACTCAAATTCTACTACGATGCAGTTACTAACGGACGATACAACTATGAAGAGGCCCATAGATATACTCCATGATGTTCTTGTAAAAGTGGAGTTGTTCATCTTTTCAACCAATTTTGTGATTCTTGATTGTGAGGTTAATTTAGAGGTTTCATTATTCTAGGAAGACCATTCCTTGCCACAGGGCGTGCATTAGTGAATATGGAAAAAAGGCAGATGACGTTTAGGTTGAACAATGAAGTAGCAACTTTTAATATATGTAGGTTCATAAAGCAAAGTGTATCTGAACTGCAAATTGAAGAGCGCTAGGTGTTGAGGCACTTGCAGCGGTCATCATGAATTTCGATAGAGATGGAATTGAAGAGTATGATTCTTAGGTGGATGCAGCTGAATAAAAAGAATACCAGTCAAAGACGATGAAATTAGAGTTGGATATGAAGCATCGTGAGTCTACACATGCAAGACCATCTATTGTGGAGGCCCCTAAACTTATGGCGTAAGGCTCTTCCACCTCATCTGAGGTATGTAATCTTGCGTAGATATGACACTTTGCCGATGATATTTTAAGAAGAGTTGAATGAGCACAAGTGGAGTTCTTAGTGGCGGTGTTGTAGAGGTTTAAGAGAGCCATTGGGTAGACTATTGTGGATAGTATTGGTATTCCTCCCGGTATTTGTTCTCACAAAATCAAACTCATGTCGGGATCACAAGCCAATTATTGAGCACCAAAAAAGGTTGAATCCACATAAGCAAGAAGTAGTGAAAAAGGAGATCAACAAGTGATTGGATGTTTGAGTGGTTTATCCTATTGTTGACAATAGTTGGATGTGTTCTGTTTAGTTTGTGCTCATAAAGGTTGGGATGACTGTGGTAACTAATGAAAGGAATGAGCTTGTTTTGATGCGTCTAGTGGGCAGTTGAAGAGTTTGCATGGACTACCGGAAGTTGAATGCTTGGACTAAGAAGGACCATTTCCCCATGACCTTCATGGTTCAAATGTTAGACAGACATGCGAAAAGGGTTAGTATTGCCTTCTTGATGGCTATTCGAGGTACAATCAGATCTCTATCTCTCCAGAATATGAAGAAACGTCCACGTTCACTTGTCCCTATAGTACTTTTGCATTCAAAATGATGTCACTTGTCCCTATGGTACTTTTGAATTAAAAAAGAATATTGTATGGGTTATCTATCTAGCGTTGTATGATGTTGATATTTTCTAACATGGTGGAGGACACTATTGAGGTGTTCATGGATGATTTTTCTGTAGTGGGCGACACCTTTTATTGGTGTTTAAATAATATGGCTGAGATGCTCAAGAGATGTTAGGATTGTAATTTGTTACTAAATTGGGAGAAATATAACTTTATGCTGAAGGCAGTGTGTTGGGCCATCGCTTCCCCATCGCATCTCGGAGAAGGGATAGAGGTTGATCAAGCGGAAGTGTAGGTAATAGAGAAGCTTCCTCCACCCATCTCTATCAAGGGTGTTAAAAGTTTTTTTGGACATGCTAGCTTTTATCAAAGGTTTACTATTCATCTACCTATTCATTTGGCGAATGAAGTGAGATTAGGTGATCCAGTTCAGAACCGATGGATGTATTCCACTTAAAGAGAAATGGGTACATTTAAATTATATATCCGCAACAGACGATATCTAGAAGGTTGCATAGCAGAGGCACGTTTGGGAATTAGACTGTATGAATTTTTTTTCTAGATATCTTAATGGGGCTGTACAAACAAGATTTAATAGAAGAACCCGAAATAATGATGAATGTGACCCACCTGATGCAGAAACAGTAGGCTTGTTTCCTATAAAGGGATGTCCTATAGGAGCAAAGATAACTGATCCATTTGTTTTTAATAACAAATCACTATGTCAGGCACATGCATACTTATTGGGAAATTTTGATGAGATTCTAGAATATATTAGGTAATTTACTTTAATATAGTATTTTCATTTGTATAATTAAGTTTTAACATATTTAATTTATTTATTGTTTTTTTTTAAAAAAATACATGTTGTGTCGAGAGCATATGCAAGAGGTTAGTATTCATCCGCGAATATCTATATGGAGCAAGGCCAAGGATCATTGTCAAAACTTCTCTCAATGGTTTGAAACTCGTGCTTTGCAAGAGGGCGTGCCTAATTTGATAAAACAATTGTCTAGAGGAACAAATGTTGTTGGTAAGAGATACTCTGGGTATCTCATCAATGGATGTAGATTCTATATTAGGCAGTGTGATGCAAGACGCAAAACACAAAATAGTGGTGTTACACTTGTTGCCTCAACCACGAGCTTTGCAAGCTCAAAGGATAAGAACCTGATTGCTGCATATTTGACCTATTATGGTAGAATAGTTGATATAGTTGATTTGACTATTATAGTCATTTTAAGGTTGTAAATGTGCTAACCTCACATGTATGAATTCTACTGAAAGGATATACTCATGCAATTCCTTTTAAGTTATGATGATAACTATATAATGGGTAGAATATGCCCTAAACTTAATTATGATCATTAATGAAAGGCGACTCAAAAGGGACTAGCTTAGCACTGAGTGATCTAGATGTGAGGAGTGTTCCTTCCCATATAGGGAAGGTAAGATCGCTAATTTAATCGTGAGATTAGAGACTATAATGCATGTATCATAAAGAGGGTCCCAACTACAACTCCTAGTTCTTGAACTATGTTGCCCTTATAGGAATACAAGCTAGTGGATCCACATAGACACTATGATCATGTTTTATACTACTTTGTCAAGTAGTCCTCTTTGTTTTGGTGTAGGGCTCCATGACAATGGATTCCACATTAACTTATATGGTCTATGTTGGTTAAGGAAAGATGTTCCAAAAAGTAAAATGAAGTAATGAAGTTAACTCTAACTTGGATGAGCTAAGGGGTTTGGTTTAGTCTAGGTAGGGGAATGAGACTCTACCTATACATTGCACTATTTAGCCTTAAGGGAAGTCATAGAAGCATTTTCTTCGTTCTTATATGCTTATAAATGTAAATGAAATGTATATGTTGATCTTACATGTTAATAACACTATGTTATATTAGTTTCACTTACGAACATGTGATTGGTCTCTATCTTTAAAGTATGATGATGTTAACTCTTTATCATATAATTTGGGAAGTTTGCATTGCTTATTGTTCTTATTGGGTTTAATTGATTGAGTGAGGTTATAGGGCCTTACTTACTCATTGCACTAGTGGACTTAATGGGGGTGTATGAGTGATGGTCTTGCTTTGGTTATGATGTTATGAACTCTTATTCATGCTTGTTGATATATAACTTGATGATAGTTTTGTCTTGATCATGTGATCTATCATGTTGATATGCATGTTGACTTGACTATACTTGGCATTGTCGGTCTTGTGATGTACATGATGTTGACATAAGGGATAAATGTTTGTTGATATGTATTAGTTCTTGAATGTGCATAATGTGTTTTCAAATTAAATTACCATGCTTTAATGAAATGTACGTTTTTAGTATGATTATATGTTGTATGTGCATATGATTCCATACTTACTACAAGTGATGTGCTAGCCCCATTTCTCTCTTTTTCCACAACATTTCTGTTTTGCCAATTTAAGGGTTCGTGACGTGTTTTGAAGTAAGGCTTGGAATCATTCTCCAAGTGTGGGTATGTCCTCATGTTTCGAGGATGATTCCTTTTTATTACTTTAGCCATGGTTTCTTTGATATAGTATAAAGACAATTATTTCATTCATGTTGTTTCAAGATATTGTTGTAAGCCTAAGTGGCATTTCTACATTGTGTAAGGTCTTATGTCCATGAAGACTTGACTCCGTTTAGATGGTTTGTATGAGACTTCCCTTTTAATATATATTATGCATATAGTCTATATGAGGCATAAAAGTAGAAGAATATGTGATCTTCTTATACGAAGGTTCTATGTATACTCGATATGAATATACTATGTGTAATCGAGAGGCCTAAAATTTTCACATTTTTAACATATAAATGTAACGATGAATGCTAAGAGACTAGTGTTAGTCCTCTGAGGACGACGACACCGGTAACATTTAGGGGGTGCTCCCCAGATGTGACAGCTCCCATTGTGTTTATGTTTTGATAGATCCTCGATCTACTCTGTCTTATGTTTCTCCATTTATTGGGGGAATTTTTGCATAGTGCAGAGTCATTGGATTGACCCTATATTGTATCTACACTACTTGGTGAGTCTATTGTTACCAGGAGAGTGTATCAAGGTTGCACGGTAGAAATTGTCGACTGTAAGACCTCTTTTGATATCTTAGAGTTAGAGATGGTAGATTTCGACATCATTATCGGTATGGACTAGTAAGCATCTTGTTATGCTAAAGTTGAGTGTTGGACAAAGATTGTTAGATTCCACTTTCCAGGACAGGCAGTTCGAGAATGGAAAGGTGATACAACAATGCAAAAGGATAGGTTTATTTCCTATCTTAAGGCAAAGAGGATGATTACTAAGGGTTGTATTTATGATCTTGTTCATGTTGATAATATAGACGGAGTACCACCGACTCTTTGATCTATTCCGATAGTTAAGGACTTTTTAGAATGTATTTCTAGACGATCGCCTTAGAGTCCCTACAGAATGGGAAATTGAATTTTTTATGAATATGCTACCAGATACATAACTCTTATAGATCCCTTCATATTGAATGGCTCTTTGTGAGATAAAGCAATTGAAAGATCAGCTGAAAAGACTTGCTGGATGATTTCTTTATTTGGCGTAGTGCTTCACCATAGGGTGCGTCAGTGTTATTCGTAAATAAGAAAGATTGCTGACTAAGAATGTGTATCAATTACCTATAGTTAAATAAGGCAGCTATAAAGAATAAATATCCCATACTGAGGATCAATGAATTTTCTGATCAATTATAAGGTGTCGAGTGCTTCTAAAAGATTGAATTAAGATATGTGTACCACTAGATACAAGTTCAGAAGAAAGATGATCCAAAGACAACTTTTAGAACCAGATTTGGAGACTTTGATTTCTTAGTAATGTCTTTTGGATTAAATAGTGTTCAACAGTGTTCATGGATCTGATGAATAGTATATTAAGGTCGTATCTAGACTCATTTGTGATTGTGTTTATTCATGCTATTTTAATGTATTCACTTTCAAAAGATCTGCATGCAAATCATATGCAAATAGTCCTTCATGTTTTTTGAGACCGATAACTTTATGCAAAGTTTTCTAATTGTGAGTGCTAGTTGGAATATGTAGCTTTCTTTGATCATATTGTATAAGATGTCGGCATTCTGGGTTATACACAAATGATTGAAGCTGCAAAAACGTGGCATAGACCCATGACTTCGACTGAGGTTCGTAGTTTCTTAGGGTTAATTGGTACTACAGAAGGTCTTTAGAAGGGTTTTCTTCACTTATGAGACTATAAACAAAACTGAGTAAAAAAGCAACTAAGTTCAAGTGGACCGAGGTTTGCGAGCATAGTTTCCAGGAGCTAAAGGACAGGTTCACATCAACACTAGTTCTAGCATTGCCAAAGGGTTCAGAAGGCTATGTGGTGTACTATGATGGTTCTGGTGTCGGGTTGGGATGTGTTCTAATTAAATATGGTATGGTTATTACATATGCTTCAAATCAATTAAGAAATCATGAGTAAAATATCCGACCCACGATTTAGCATTGGCTTTTCACAACCCAAAAATGATGTGATGACACTTGTCTTATCTCATAAAGACAAGTCAGCCAAAACTCATCCATTAAAATAATATGCGGAAATTTTTTTAATCAGTTAAATAAACCCCCTAAAAATTGTTTGTCACATGTACAAGCCTCTAACGTATTAAAATTGATTAAAAAGAAATGTACAAAGGCTAAAATGACATTATTCCTTGAATAGAACAATATCATAAATAGGAGAAAGAAGGCGTATTGAAATGGAAATCAACTACCTCATAAATCTCCAAGAAACATCGAAAAAGAAGAGAATATATCACAAAGATCCGAGCTAGTAAACTACAAAAATATTGTAGAAGCAAGGCGTGAGTACAAAACCATACGGTACTCATCAAGTAAACCTGTAAATACAAGTTAGGGAAACATAATATAGGTACTACTTACACACTATCCAAACCTCCACAACTACAATATGCAAAAAATTAGCCTAGACAAACAGTTCATAGTTTGCAAAGTAGACATCTCAACAACAACATTCTAATATAATACATATTCCCAATAACAACTCCATATTTATTAGTCACAAGTTCCACAGCTACAACTTGCATAAAATCAGCTCAACCTAAAAGTTCACAATATACAAAGAACACAGCTCACAACAACACTATAATAATAACATATCCTGAACAACAAGCTCCTTATTTATCAATTAATAAGGCAACTTAGTGAAATATGGTATGGAGGCTTGCACTTTTCTAATAAATTTTTCAAAGGGTTGCTGAAGATATATGGTGTTCGTCACAATGTGGCTACTCCTTAATACCCGTAGTCTAGCGGGCAAGTTGAGGTTTCCAATCTGTAGATCAAATAAATTATAACAAAAACTGTAAATGCCAACCAAATTAATTTTTCAAGCAGGTTAGATGATGCTCTTTGGTCCTACCGCACTGCATACAAGACACCATATGTATGTCTCCATACCAACTTGCATATGTGTAGGCTTGTAACTTACTGGTCGAGATAGAGCACAACACGATGTAGGCGATAATGAGACTGAATTTGGATTGGACTAGATATTAAGAAAAAAGACTAAATGAGTTTAATGTTTTTGATGAGTTTCACCAAAAAGAATATTAATGTTCAGCCATTTACAAAGAGAAGATGAAAAAGTATCACGACCAAAGAATTGAAAAAATGAGAATTTGTTGTTGGTGATTTGGTGCTTCTATTAAAATCAAGTTTGCTTTTATTTCTGTGAAAACTCAAGTGCAAATGGACAGGGAGATTACTAATCACCAAGGTGTTCCCACATGGATCGGTTGAACTTGAGAACAAGGAAGGCGAAAAGTTCACAGTCAATGGACAAATCTTCCTGGGGCATGCGGAGAGTGTTCAAAAAGTGGTTGAGGCCTGCCATCTTGATGAAGTGTAAGTAATCAAGGGCATGCTTTGTACCACATCGTTAAATCAAGCGCTTCATGGGAGGCAACCGAAGGTGTACTTTCTAGTTGATGATAGGGCCTATTTTTCATGTAGAAATAGTTTGTTCAGGTATAATTTTTCGTTCAGTTGTGTAGTAGTGTTAGATAGAGTTTCGTGTATCATCTGTGTCTGAAAAGTTTCCTGAAAACACACAAAAAGTAGCCTCATGGGTGTTACATGTGCAGGAGGCAAAAGTAGAAATCTATAGAAAATGGTATGGTGCAGTGGTCCACGGACCCTATTGACGGGTTTTCATTCAATCGACGGACCGTCGATTGATACACATCCCGTCGACGAGGTTTCATAGATCCAAATTTTCCAGTTAATCAAACTTACCTGACTAGTTTTATTTAAAACCAACTCTTTCAGATTCCTTCCCTTTTTCCATTTTCTTTAAAATTTCATTCCTTAACCATTTCATACTATCAATTATTTCCTATTTAACTCCCAAATAAAACACTCCATCTACGAAAATCATTTACCCCATTAGATTCCTCATATTCCAAACATAGTCTCCCCTAAATTCTCTTCTTCTATTCCCAAGAGTTCAATGAACGGTTTCGGATCCGTAGGCTACTTCTTCAGAGTTCATATCACTAAGGTCACATAACCACTCCACTCTATGCTGCTAAGAAAGGTACTTCAATTTCTCTTAACTTTGAATTCTCGTTTATAATTAAATATTGGATTTGGGTAGTGAGTCTTTATGTTGGGATTAAATTAAGTTAATCTGCATGAATAAAGTTGCGTAATTACTTCTTTGGGGATGATACAAAATTATTGTTTAGCAAGTTTAACGATCTAAGATGTTGTGTGTCTCAGTTTTCTTGTTAGTTTTGATTTAGAGTTCCATGTTCTTAATGAATTGGGTTCGATAGTTGCACAAAATAAGAACTCTAGCTATGACGAACTTGTAGTTGGTGTGTTAAAAAGCATGTTTAATTTGATTGTGTAAAAGGGGTCACTAAAGAAACTCAGAAATTAAACTTGGTAAAGGCTAGTAATTTTTAATAGGGCCATAGTACGAGATCCTGTCAATGGACAATCGATTATTCGATGGGCCGTCAATGGGTTGTCGATTGCCACATCCAGAAATAATCCTAATTGTCAAATAAAAAAAGTGGAGTGTGGTTTGTTGATTGATCGACAGGCCGCTCTGTACATCCCTCGTTTACTTTAGAGAGCTTGTTTTTCACCACATTCTAAAATAATACTAAGTGTCAGACTATGGACGTGAACTACGGTCCATCGATTGATCAAAGGGCCATCAATGGGTTTCGTCAATCTTAATCTACAATTCTGATTTTGTATTTTGATTTCCATTTTTCTCGTTCCGTTGTTTTTGAGTGTGTCATTATGCTGCTATGATACTAACAACTACGTCACATGTACAAATGGCTCCAAAGAGGGTAAATGTCTAGACCAAGAAAGGAAAATCTAAGTCGTTTACCCCAACTTTTTGGCTGATCCATGAGGACACCGACATGCAGAACGACCCAACATATGTCCCTATAATACTACAACATCGACAACATCCGCCCAAGAAACTAGGGTAACCCCCCGGAAGGTGACTCCTGACGTAGTCACAGCCTCCCAAGCAACTAGGGTAACCCCCTAGAAGGTGTCTCCTGACGTAGTCACAGCCTCCCAGTCTGATAAGGGGAGCACCAAATCGGTTCACCAACCGGGGCTGCTTTCAGTTCAAAGGGCAGCTCAGCATCTGAAACTGAGTCTACTACAACTTTAGGTTAGGGGTCGGGCCAAGCCTCAGGTCCAAATCATCCACTACCTCCGGTTCCAACTCTCAAGAAGCCACTGGACCAGGTAATCAAGAAGAAGAAGCCTCGTCTGATGAGGCCACTAGTTCGGAGGCTGCACCTGCACCACGACCAAATGACCCCACTCCGGTTGCTGATGAACCAAAGTGGAGGAGTAGTGGAAGGTATACAGGGAAGCGAAGATGCTCACCTACAAAGAGGTGATGACCCGGCTAGTTACTGAGGAGTGTCGCGTCCTCAAAGTGAGTTATCACAGTCTTGAGGTGGACCGACTCTTCCATCTCCACAAATGCGACTAGATGGCTCAGGATTTGCAAGCCTATAACGAAGAGGTTGTCCCTGAGTTCTATGCCTCGTAAGTTGCTACCTTCCGGGGGTGTATCCATAAGAGGCCCAAACCCCCAAAGCAAGACCTTCTCGCATCCATCATTGTTTGAGGATTCTGTCTGAACATCGTGCCTCTGGAGATTATTATATAGTCCCACCACTAGTACAACATGGAGCCTCAATACCACAAAATTTAACTACCGATGGTACACTGTCCGGAGATGCATGTTTCAGATGAGGTTGGAGAAGAGGGAGGCACTAAAACTATGGTTATCCTGGTATGTTGAAGTCGATGGGAGAGGGATTAGTGGGTTAGAGATACCAGAGGTCTCATTAAAAAGGCCTTACTCACTTTTGTTGTAAAAATTTTCTGGCTGGTAGTCCGACACCGCCTATTGCCCACAGAAGTTCTTAATGTAATTACATGGGATAGGGGGGTGATGGTGGTAGCACTGGTCGCTGGGATAGAAATAGACTTCGTAAGGATGATTGTAGCAGAGATTCACTAGAGAGCATTCAAAACTCAAACAATTACCCTTTCCAATGTCTTATCTTCCAAATGTGCAGGGACGTCGAATTGCCAATTTGGCACTGTGATAGGCTCCGTTGATCGATATGGACATTGGATATAGACCTCATCATGTATGAGGCCAAGGTAGCATGACCTAGCAAAGGGCCCCTGATTAAGGTTCCCCCATTGAGCTAGAATTAGACATACATGGTAAAGCTAGCCTAAGGGACTAACTCTGCCGCACAAGAGCATGCATATCCTGCCCTGTCCTCCTCTTCACATGCAACCAGTAGATCCTTCAGTCCCTCTAGATCTATGCCACCATCTACCGCACTAGTCCCTCTAGCTCGATTCTAGAAATTAGATGCGCGAATAGTCACCCTTCTTCATCATATCCAGTCATGGATGCAGATGTCCATAGCAGAGGCTGAAGCTGCATAGAGAAGGGTGTGGCCAAGAAGTTAGAAAAATTGATTCAAGCTGTTCACAAACGCTTTGATGCCTTTGAGCTGTGTGTTTTAGCACTACCAACCCCTTCCACTGCCCTCATTACCATCCATAATGAGTTGGCTAACCTGTAAGCTGATTTTGATGCAATTTTGGAGATGAGGGAGGTTGAGCCAAATATTGCTCCCACTTAGCTAGCTGAGGACACTGTACTGAGGCCTTGAACTGCTGAGACACTGTCCAACCCATGGGTTTGTACCAAGAGGCACTGCTTCAGCTACCCACTGAGGCCGGTAATAAGGCTTGTGCAAAAATAAGAGAGAGAACAGAGTTGGAGCAGGATAGGATGGCCTAATTGGTAGATAAGGACAGTGAAGGGCGCAAAAGATGGCTGCTGGGGAAACAAGTTATAGGCCTTAGAGCAGAGCGAGAAGCACTGCTGATGGTGAATGGATAAAGGGGGATAGCACTCATGATTGTGCTTTTCATAGAGATAGGAGCGCTAATGATGGTGGCCCTGTTGATGATCTTGTGAGTTTTGGGAAACCATACACCCGCTTGTTGAGAGTATTTTGGCGCTATGCGTTAGAGGTTTGTTTCACCTACCACCCTTTATCTTTGATTTCTTATGCATTGGGGACAATTACAACCTTTTTTGTTGGGGTTGGTGTGAATGGAAAGTGAGTGGTAGGGTGAAGTCTAAGTAACCCAACTCACAATCCTCTCTTGGTGTTTTCTTGCCTGTGTTCTTTTTCCCCAAGAGAATGCTTAATTTTTTGTCGAACTGGCATGTCCTAGTGAATATAGGTATAGAAGCATGAAAAACAAAGCATAATGGCTAATAAAAATGATACCCCATCCATTGTCGTGCTTGCATGTATAGGTTAAGATAAGTTGAATGTGTTGGCTCTAAACATGACATAAATAGGCGCCTAAAGGATATCCTTCACCTAAAATCTGAATCTGAAATAAGTTAATTAGATAGTGAAATGATGTACCAATAGAGTGTGATGATATTCGAGTGTTCAACTCTTCGTTCCTAACTAGATTTGCTTTGTTGGCCTGCGAAGGGAGTCTACCCACGAAGCTAGGAAGTGATCATAGGCCCTTGTTCGATATAATCAATGTCTAGCATAAAAGAAGTTGACCAAATCAAACAACTTTCCCTTCTAAATCCAAACATGCTGAGCCTATTATAGACCAATTTTTTTGATTCACCAATTAACCTTCCCATGGTCTAATGTTTTGGCCCAAGTACCTCATTGGATATGTGCGACTTGACTTAGGCCAAAAGCCTAAGTTGAGTTTGGATAATGAAGAAAGAAACCTCATCTTGGCCCTGACCCGACCTTGGGTATTGTGTACCTCAACTTATGAGAAAACCATATGTTGAGGGTGGGTATTAAAAGAAAAGGCCCAAAAATGGGTATGAAAAATGTTGGTTGTTGAAACATAAAGCTTAAGCAAGAGAAAGATGTGCATTATTTAAAAAATAAAATAATTAATAAATTAAAATTACAAAAAAAAATTAATAAAAAAGGAAAGAAAAAGAATTTTATGAGAAAAAGATGCAAAAGAAGTGAACTGCACATCTAAAAAGGGAAATAAGACAAAAGAAAGAAGAAAACAAAAGAAGACGGGGTCAAAAGCAGCTAAAAGAGGTAGAAGGATTAGAGGTAATGCCAAGGAGGGTAGAAAGCACTAAATGTACCCAAATGTACTGCACTTCATCCCGAGCCTAGGTTACACGCCAAGAATGTCCTACCGTGATCCTAGAGTCTAGTATGTTAAACCTAAGCAGCGAAAATAAGGGCAAGCCTATGGTGTAGAGAAATAACTGTATGTGAACTTGTTCCTGAGTGCGAGTGTTGAAACAACGATCCTTGTACCTAAAATGCATAATCATTGTATAAAAAATCAGGATTTCCTTTAAAGTGAGGGCGCTAGTTGCATTATGAGAAAGTTGGTACCTTGGTGAGAGGAAAAATAGTAGAGGTATCAGTTTCATGGTGAATTTGTGTCATGACGTGTTCGGATGAGTTAGCTTGTCGATCATGAGAGCATAAACCTGAACTCAATCAAGAAAGAAATTGGATTGGTAGTAATGTGATTGCTAGAGCTTAAAAATGTATACTTCTATACAAGTGTCATTTAGGGATGCGTCGCTGGAGGACAAACAATGAATTTAACTTGATGGTGTTGATGTGCATTGATTTCACGACATTTCTAATGCATTCACTTATGAGTTGTGTGTATCTAAAGCTGTTTGATGTGATTTCAACAAGTTTTCTATGCAAGAAAGATTTTCAGGTGGAAAGAGACGAAAATAACTGAAAATAATTCAATCGACGGACCATAGGTGTGGTCGTAGATGTGCATCTCATGACATTAAAGGAAAATCAGGGAATTCTAACCAATTGTGGAACTACGAGAGGCAACGACGGTCCGTCAATTTATCAATGGACCGTATTTGTGAACCGTCATTTGGTTTAGAGAAGGTTCCAGTACCTGTTTTTTAAAGATTCTATGTATGAAGCTATGGAGGAGCATCGACGGCCCGTAGATGGATCGACGGACTGTACTATTGGTCCGTCATTTGATTCAGAGAGGGTGCTATCCGGAGAGCAAAAATATATCTAAGTTCTGATTGATGGAAATAGTCTACAGACCGTCAATTGATCGACGATGCATCAATTTGGTTCGTCGATTGAAGCGTGTACCTGAACAAAACTTTCCTTATTAGAATTTCATTTTTCATTAAGACATTGTTTTCTATATATAGAGTATTAAAGCCTCGTTTTTTGGGGGTTAGCTACTATTACTTTTGTTCGACTTAGTGTATTAGAGATTGATTGTTGCAACTTTATCAATAAATTGATTTCCGAATTCAGTTTGAAGGATTTTTCTTGCAATTTCATGTTGGACTTCCAGTTTTATTCTTTTTGTTATGTAAGTTCATGATTTCTTCCTCTAAGAATATGAATTGTGATCTTGCCAACATGTGTAACTAAATCCACAACTAGGGTTGTTGGGACCATGGGTAATTAACAATGTAATCCTAGTAATTAAGCAATTCCTCAATTGTGTTGTTGCATGAATTTATAATTCTTTATTTTGGAAGTCTTTTTAACGATGGCCAACATGAGAATTCTCCTTGTTTATACTTGCCAGACAAACGAGGTTGTAATAGGAAAAGAATTATCAACATAGATTTAGTATGATACTATGTAATAGGCTAGTGTAAATTGTGCGAAGTGAAAACTAAGTCGTACATCGATTATGATGTCTAATATAAGGTAATGGTAAGGGTTAGTAAATTATTCACACGTAGCCTGACCAAGGTGCGGGTTGATATTCTCTAGATGTCGGATCAAGGATTTAGAGATACCTAAGTTATAATTTTGTTGTAATACACTAGTAAAGGATTGCTATTGCTAGGAATACAACGTGATGAAGCTGTAGGGGACACATATACCCTAGTTACTCTCTCATCTTGATAAAATCATAGTTTATTTGTGCCCAACTGCTAATTACAGTGTTAAACAAATTTGTTCCACGAAACCCCCCTTACTTACATGCCTCAGTTTGACATTAACTAAATAGGTATAACCGTGAGTTAAAGGTAAGTCTAAACCATTAATCTGTTGGGATTGACCCTAACTTACTAGTTGAGTTCCTTACTTGATAATGAACTCTTATGTTTCTTTAGGGAGGCATAATTTGAGCATATCAGTTAGTACATCACACGTACTAAGTATGACTTCTATGCATAAAAATCGTCAGTACAGGTGAAAAGGGATATTTTAGTCAAAATCATGCTTTCTATCAATTTAACCAAATATGTGCATGTGGTAAGCATTATAAGTCATCTCAACATTATATTAAGCCAACATGTCGACAACCCAAGAAATACTTGTGCAATGCCAAGAATAGAACCCCACAACCCTATCAAAAGCAAAGTATCACATGAAGTCACCTACTTCATACAAACAACATAACTTCATATTCCATCATGACATTCTTTATTCATAAATATTATACATATAACTTGACATGCATATCACATAATCAAATTAATCATAAGAGCACACTACTAGGACCATCCTTAGGTTTTGAAGTGAAATGTTTAAGAGAATTCCCATATCCACCCTCACACTTTGTAGAAACCATCAATAAAAGCCCTAATAATAGTTAATAAACTTAATTTGTTCATTTACTTTTACATTAGGGAAAGAATTGCAATAAATGACATTAGAACAAGCGATCTACATGGAGTTCGTTGTTCTACTCTCACACCGAAAAGAGAGGGTAAACATTTGCCTTAGGTGTAACCTTTCGTGCATCGCTATCTAAGCGGTTCCACTAAGCTAGAGTCCTATGTGGGCATATAGTTAAGGGTGAAGGATGTTGTTACTAGAAACAATAAGTTGCTAAACGTAGTGGTTTCCATCTCAAGAGACAACACATAACTTGGGAATCCAGACTTTCTAAATGTGAGGAAACCCATGTGGGAGGCTAGACTTACTAAATGCGAGACCTCTATCTTACCATGCCCTTTTGGTGCTAAGCATTTGTTACCTTTTGTAATCATTTTTATTTATCATACAGGTTCATATTAGTCTCGACTAGACATCTATGTCAAAACTTTATCATACTAGCTCATAGGTAACATAAGTGAGAATAATCCTTTCACTTTAGAACCCGATACAAGTGACTAAACCTTTCACTTCACATTTTATTATAATCATGAGAAACTACTTTCAATCATATATTATTCATATCATGAAAAGCATACATACTTCATGACTAATTCAAGTGTCTAGGATTAAGGATGAGGAATACTTATTATCAACATCACAACCACAAATCAGACATAGGAGCACTACTATCTAATTAACTCACCTTTCATAATTGAATTCAAGAAAAACCAACCAACATAACTTCTTGACATTTCATGAGCCTTCATACTTCCTTTATCAAGAATACATAACCAATCCATAAACAAGGTAAATTCAACAAGTAATACATAGAAATTTTCATTCTACAAAATCTATACACTAATCATCTTCCACAATTACCATAGAAATTTCAAGGTATAATGAGTTTAGGGAAGAACAAGGGTCCAAGGGAGATCTCAAGTAATTACAAACAACTAGACATAATTTCATATTTAATGAACATTAAAAGATCATAATTCATCAAAATTGAATAAAAATTTCGTTTTGAAAAGAGGACCCACATATAGATAGAAATCTAGCCTTGGGGGAGTTTGAAAATATCCTTGAAAGGACCTCTTGGGGAAAGGAATCTCAAGAGTGAAAGAAACCATACCTTGGGATGATTTTCCATGAATTTTAGTTGGATTCATTGATGAATTTGTCTCCTTCTTGAAGCTCTAGTGTTCCTTCAATGGAGGATTGAGTTGGGAAGAGAGAAACTAGATAAAAGTCCGACGACCGGCATAGATCTCATGAGACCGACCCATTATTACTACAAAAAAAGCTATGCCCTCTCCATCGTTGCTAGGAAAGTAAGCAACTTCTATTAGCGTCGGAACTTGAGTCAAATTGATCGTGTCATGTGCAACGTCCATCAATGATGATTCATTAATGCTTTTTGATTTAGAATCGTTCCCCCTTCTCAACTGAGAAAAAGATCAAGAGTGGTCCGAAAGCCCCCAAAGAATGGAAATGAAATTTGATTCACTCCCCGTTCTCTCTTAAATAAATAAAGTTGGCCCTAGGCCGGGTCTTTCCTTGTTTTTCTATTCCCTCCATAAGAAAGACAGATGAAAGTGGTATTCCCAGCGTGCGGAGGATCTGTTCACAGTTTATCTCAGTAGGGAACTATAAGATCTTTTCCCCAATTGTATTGAACCAATAAAAAAAGAGGTCAGTGCTACGCCCCCCTATTGTTTGATCCAATATTTACCGGGAACGAGCCCCCACCTCCATAGGTCCTTGGTTTGACCTCCCGTAGTGATCCTTGTTTTTAAGAAAGCAGAGTGGGGATAATTAATCCTACTTGCTTAGTGTGCCCCTATTTTTTGACTGCCCTACCCGATTCACTAGGTTGTTGGCTTACCAAGCACTTGCACGCTGCTCCCGCCGCCCTCTTGGTGGGCGTAGCACGTTATCCTTACTTTTTTCTCTATTGGGTCCTTCTCATTGTTATAGCCATAAGCTATGGCAGCTGAAACTTGCAACCATAGGGGCCCTTCCCACGACACCAAAGTGGGTTCAACAGGATCTATTCAAATTATGTTAGGGGTCTTTCGCTTTTGCCAGATCTAGAGAGATACTACAAGTCATCTGTCTCAGATTCCATCGTCGCGACCATTTGGTTCACTAGTACTACCAAGAACTCTCATGATTATGTTACTGTTATTGATGATTTGATTATCTTGGACCATGAGGACCCCAATCATGCTTCTGGTTTCCAGTCCAATCATCATATCTATATTAAATATCCTCGTGTGGTGCCATAAGAACTTAGAGTGGGTATCACGGTGAAATAAGGTAAGACTATGATTCTTGCTCAAAAAATACACCATATGCCTACGAGTTATTTGCTCATTAAACCTGACAGCATTGATGAGTCTATAGTAACAACTGTCCTTCGGAGACAGGGTCAAGAAGTACTATGCATGGTTGTCCCCCACCTTTCTTTCTATTAGTCTCACCAAGCAAGCCATCCTAACCCTAAATAGCTCACATTGGTTTACCTTAGTTTCTTTGGTAGTTTAACGTATGGTCTCCCCTCCAACAAGAAAAGGTATAAATATGGAAACTCCTTTTGCTATTTGGATCGGAGATTATATGGAGGAAATCGGGTTTAAATTCCCAGAAACTGCACAATTATATAGCCAAAGGGAATAAACCGCGCCTAAAATCATCCCAAGCGCTGCTAATGTGGCTAATACGAAGATGGTGACATGCTCATCCTCACTTTCTGAACAAAAACATGTCGTTAAGAAGTACTATTACAAACGAATCATGAATAGGGTTTGAACAAACTATTCATCAAACTCTCGAAAGATGCAGACACATTTGTCAATCCAAACGAAATTAGAAGCTCATAGTGCACATAGCGAGTTTTAAATGTCGTATTGGGCAAATACTCATGCCAAATTTAACTGATGGTAACCAGACCTTAGATCAATATTTGATTAGTGGATACTTATTCTCAATGGTGACCCTATCCAATTGTCGGTAGTCTATACACATCCTCTCTTACTAGTGTTGGCGTTACCACTTGGTTTTTTTATTTTGGACCATAGAGTGAAGGAGGGAAGATACCAATTTATATCACCCACATACCAATTGGATTAAAGTCATACCATGAAAGAGTAAAAAGAAGTGAGTTTTTCTTAAGTTTATAGCCTTTCGAATAAAAGTACATACGTCTTAGTACTGTTCCGCATAACTCAACTAGACTCGTTTTGGTACAATAAGATCAATGAACCTACGGCTCTAATAACAACTTTTTCACGACCCAAAACATAGTAGTTAGAAGCCACACTAAGCCTCCAGTGGAAGAACCATTACTACAATCTAAACTAACAAATTTTATGAAATCTAAGACACTTAAAGTCACTGAGGCATGTTTAAATGACGATAAAAATGGAGTCCCCATAAAGTCGAAGGTATAAATAAACTATTCCAATTGATGCAGAAGAACAACCCCTAGAACTTGAAAGTCAGTGTACCAAAGCTCTACTAATGACCAGTCTATTAACAAGGGGTAAAATCCCGATAATATACAAACACCTTAAACAAATAGTTAGAATCCGAAAAGAGTATGCTTAAACAAGAAAGATCCATGGCAACCTAAAAGAACCGTCTCACCCTTGAATCATATCACGCTAAACAGTCACCTAGATGAGGCCTATCAATAGCCACCTAAAGATGCCCGGTGCTCAACAAAGAACCGCAAGTGCAATCAGAGTGTACTGGTAGGATCACGTGATTATTTAAGTAAGTATAACATACATCAGAATTACAAAAAAGGTAAACACTTACATGCACATAATATATATATACACCAATTATCATTTCAAGAAAATGATTCCACATACATAATAAAAAGTAGATATAACAAATCAATGGTTCTCTCATGGAACCCAATTCAATGGTCCTCTCATGGAACCCATATCCTAAATGTTAGTGTGTCGGAGCGTGACACCCGTCAAAATGTTTATGCCGGTATGTGGCAACCGATCCCAATTAGTGTGTGGGATCGTGACACTCGTTCTAATATTTATGTAAGTATGTGGAAACCGATCCCAATTAGTGTGTCGAATCGTAAAACTCGATCCATTCAACAAAGAACAATCAGAATCACAATCACAATCAATATTCACACAATCATACAATAAGAGGTGATTCATGCATGTAGTTCTTCCTTCATACTTATTTACATTAGGTGTGATCAACAGGCTTCATTGACATACATATATGCATTACAATGAAGAAATTTCTAGCGTTCATAACGCAAAACATGAAATCACAAATCATCACCTACTTTAAATACATGCTTGAATCCCTTAAGACACTTGAATCTTCCTTTTCTAGATTCTTCTCGCTTGTTCTAGATCTACAAACAACAATTTATTAGCAAGGATCAACAATCAAAGATATAATTATCCGGATCATAATGAAATCAATAACCATACAGCAAATCCATGATCTCCATACCTAGATTAGGGATTTTGCCACCATAATTCCTAGATCAAAACCCTCCCCCATCTATAATTACCGAAGAAAATAAGTTTTGCAAATTGAATCATTGATTTGGGGAATAAAGCCATTACCTTTAGTCTCAAAATGGTAAAAAACCGTCAAGAACACACTTGTTGTCATTCCTACAATCTCAAAGTCTAAATGTATAGAATAAAACATTATTGGAGTTTTATTTCTGACTTAAGAAGCGTCCGTTCCAATATGGCGGCCCCAACCCACAATAACGGCCTGCACGAAAACAATGAGAAATTTTAGAACATAAAAGGGTAAAAAAATACCCTCAAACTATCTAGATATTTCATATTTACCGTTAAACTATATTTCGTCTCAAAACTACCCTACCCGTCAAACTATTGGGTCAAAATTCCCTTCTTATTAATGGAAATTGTTAAATGTTATGTGGATGTCACATTAAACGCCAATAGGGTTCCACTTCCACATAGAGTACAAGGAATTAGGTCAAATGTAGACTTAAACTATCCGAAATAGCTCATGTTTATCCTTAGACTATATTTCATCTAAAAACTATTCTTTTCATCAAACTATTGGATTAAAAGTGTCCTTCTTATTAACAAAAGTTGTTAATTGCCATATGGATGTCACATTAAATGTCAATAGGGTTCCTATCACATAGACTCAATCCCTAAATCTTTATTAATCTTTGTTTTCCCTTATTTCACTATTTGACCAAAATGATTTCACCCATTCTCCCTTATTTCGCGGCTAGGGTATCAAAGTTTTCATCGTCGCTACATTTCAAAGAGGATATTCATGGTTGTAGGTTAGGAAATCGTTTTTAAGTTCTATTTTGTTTACAACCACGGACATCAACTTTGAAATCCAGACCCGAAGAAAGCTATGAAACCCTAGCCACGAAATTAGAGGAAATTTGTGAAATCCTAAATGTCATTTTTTGAAATCATAAACATAATAAAATAAGCAAAAAAATTTACTAACATACAACTACGAAAATAAACTTGAAACCTTCCCTGAAGAATGTTTTGAAACCCTATCCACGAAATGAGGGAAATGTTGTGAAATCCTGACTATCATGCGTTGAAATTTTAAACATATTTAAAGAAGAAAAAATATTTACTATCCTACAACCACGAATATACACTTTGAAACCCAGCCTAGAAGAAAACTATAAAAACGTAGCAGCAAAATGAGGGTAACTTTGTGAAATCATAACTATCATGATTTGAAATCTTAAATAAAATAGAATAAAAAAACTATTTACTAGCATACAACCACGAATATCCAATTTTAAACCCAACCACGAAGAAAAATGTAAAGCCCCAACCGCGAAATGAGGGCGAAGGAGTGAAATCATTTTTGGAAAATAATGAAATGAGGGGAGAAGAGTAATTAGGATTTAAGGATTTAGTCTGTGTCACTGTAACATTATTTGCATGTAATGTGGCATCCACATGGCAACTAACAACTTTCTCTAATAAGAAGGGTACTTTTGACCCAATAGCTTGACGAGAACAGTAGTTATAAAAATTAGCTATGTTTGATACCTTAAGGGTATTCTCTCTCCCCCCCCCCCCCCCATGTGGCATTGGAACCCTATTGGCATGCAATGTGCATCCACATGACATTTAACAACTTCCATTATTAAAAAGGGCACTTTGGACCCAATAGTTAGATGGGAATGAAGTTTTGAGACAAAATATAGTTTAAGGGTAAATATGATCTATTTTAGATAGTTCAAAGGTATTTTTGACCCTTTTCGGATTTAAGAATTTCAAACCCCCATTTTCATAATAGATCCTCATCCCATGACTCTAAGAAAATATTTGTCCTCGCTAAGTTCAGTTTCGGGAGTTCTACTCACCCGAATTTAATTCAGCAAAATTGTACAAGTTCCTTAACATCGTAGCTACCCATTTATGTATTCAAAACAATTAATAAATCTCTTATTCGTTACCAGATATTCCTAGACTTCACTTACTCCGATTTCTTCAAAATCAGGATTAGGCTAGGAAATCTCAAATTACTACGAAAAAAGTTTTTTGGCCCCGATTCTTTTTCCATTGGCTTTTCGCTAATGACGGAATAAGGTTGTTATAGAAACCGTGAAAGTTGTTATAAATTAACTTAATTCTCAAAATGTACAAACTAACATCAAGACCTCAAAAATTTTTATCATTGGCTCTCTTAGGCATAAAATCGTCAATGAAATCTAATGAAATTGTCGGAAATCCGACCCAATCATTCAAAGTTCAAATGATGAGTAAACTCAATCCAAAGATCAAATCACGCAAACTTCCAACTTAATACCTCAAATCCCCGAAACCCCTCCAAATATGAAATTGGCAATTCACCCAGACAAATTTCCACATTCTAGAACTAATAGAGCTGACAATTTCATTTCGAGACTCAAAACTCCAACTAATACTGAAAATCACTTTTTACTAACTTAATCCTTTCAAAACTCCAAAACTTCTGAAACCCACAATGTTTTTTACTTACCTTTTGAAACCACCTCAAAAACCAATAAAAATGACTTGGGACTACTATCAAAAGAGGTAAAAAGATCATTTTAAAAATATATTGAAAATTGACCTTCCCGCTTAACATCTTTAAGCTTTACAAAAAACAATTGAGGGCGAAAACCAAGAATGATTTTTGTTAAGAACAAAAATGATTTTTAGCGGCAATAAATTTGCACATTAAAGAAGAGCGCTAAACCTTTTACTAGTATTAGAACATTTACAAAAAAATGCTAAAATGTAATTTTTTAACTAGTAATTGCCTCTCAAAACAAACATATTTAATATTAATTAAACTAATAATTAATATTAAATTATCACTAAAAATTATTTTTGAGGTAATTAAAAGGAAAGTCATTTGATTTTTTTTACCACTCAACTTAAATAAGTATCTTCAAAGGGATTTATATTTATATATATATATGTATATATATATATATATATATATATATATATGCCTAATTTGGAAAGATAACTATTCTTCTATTTTAAGTCCATGGTGATTTACTCTCGCTCTCACACACGCAAACTACAATTATAAATATCAAAAAAGGTTAGAAAAAGAATCAAATTACATACACTGAATCTTAATCACACAAAATACAATTATAAATTGTACTCTCACACACAAAAATAATACCATGATGGCTTCCAAAGTATCTAACCTCTTGGTCATTTTTTTCCTACTTAATATCTTCTACTCATCTTATGTTAATTCTGTAATCTTGTCTATTTATAACATTAAATATTGTTAATGCAAATAAAAATTTAGTTGAGACACATTGCTGTTTAAGAGGAAGTTATCTTGGTGATCATCCATTAGCTCCAAATGAAGTATACTCAACTGAAGTTCCAATTGTTGTTATATGATTTAATAATTTATTTTGTGACGTTACTTTAGGTGACAGAATTTTTTTTTATGCTTTTTGATTATAATAGAGATGGTAAATTTTGTTATTTGGACACATACTTGTCATTGGAATGTACAAGAAGATGGATTATGTTTGAGATTAGGAGATCATTGTGTTTTTAAATTTAATTAGACCTCATTATTAATTCTAATTGAAGTAATATAAATTTTATTTTGATATATATGAAGTCAAGTTTCTATTAATTGTTTGAGCCAATGAATGGACGGGTCATTTGACCAAGTAGTCAAGAGCGAGTTTATGAGGTCTTTTTGCTAATTTAGTTTTACTATCGATCATCAACGCTAATTATCACCATTTTCCAGCAACAACCATTATATTTAATTTTCTTACACTATTTTATTGATGTACATTAGATTAATTTAGTATCTTTTTAAAATATGTGATTATTAATTTGTAAATAAAGAATTTTAATACACATAGATGTTGAAAATAAATGATTTTCAAAATTTTGTATTCAAATGCAAACTAATAAAGATAATATAAATTCTGTTTATCAAAAGAAGAAGAAATTTAATTTAAGCACTATTCTCATAGTAAGGAAAATAACTACTGTAATGATTAATAATTTTAAACACTATTTATCGATGAAAAATAAGTCTATCCGTGCAAATAAATGAGTAAATATATTTATTTATTGACACAGTTACAAAAAAAAATTCTACATTGTCACACTCATTGCAATTTTCTGAATTTACAGATAAAATATTTTCAAACTAAAACTATAGAATCAATTATTTAATATTAACAGTTATTATATACTAACTATATTAAAAGATTGATTTTTTTAAAAAAAAGAAATTATAAATAAAGTCTCCGTTAACTCAAAGAAAATATAGAATCGTTACAAAGAAATAAATGCATCACGCCTTTTCAAATTTCACGTATGTTCATACTTGGTCTTTAATTTATTAGAATATAATCATTGAGCTCAACAAATAATTTTCAAGTAAGTCTTACTAATACAACTCCACATTTATTGAATACAAATTGTATTTTTGAAGGAAAACATGTTGGATCTCACTCAATGAGATTTAATGATGTTTACAATACTAAAACTGTAATTTTCCCAAAAGGAGTAAACAAAATTGTGTGTGATATTACGTACAATGCATTTTTCAAATGGAAACAAACATGAAAATTCAAGTCGTTTGATTTGATGAGAGATGTTTAGTAAATATCAAAGCAATGTTTGTTAATTGAGTGTACAAGATGATTGAGTTTGTTTTATGCTTGATGATCATTGTGAATTGCATTTTGACTGGTGTTATATTTATATATAATTTCATGTATTGATGGACTGGAAAATAAGATGTTATCTTGTTTTGGACATTGAGTAATTTAGTACATTGTTTGAAGTCTGATTATCTGAATTATTCAGATCTTACTTGTTAAGTTTATTTATATTTTTCGTAAAATATAAATGCAAATAATGTGATTAGAGAATTTGGTGAAAATAGATTTTTATTTGACTTATCAATTTAAAAAGCGTTTTGAGCGAAATTGGTATTTTATTAATTTTTTAAAAAGTGATCCGATAGTTTTACTCAAGAGTGCTAATTTAAAAAAAGAATAAGAATTTTTTGGGGTGAAAACTGTTTCTTTAGCTTTTGAAAATAAGTTTCTAAAAATGGTTTTCAATAATACTTATTTTTCTCTAGAATAATAGAATAATTTGGTCAAACACCTCATTCATAAAAATAAGCATCATTTTAATAAATAAATAAATATATGACCAATCAATAACTTGTCAAACAAACTATAAATCCATCTATATTTTTTTCAGATTTTCTTTGTATTGACGAAATAATATTTTTGGCAAATTTTGATTTATTAGTTATGACACTGCAAAATAATTACACCACCTTACACTTCCATGGGAAAAGTCCAACCATCACTAGCACATTATTGAAAAAAATCAAAATAATAAACAACGAATAACACCAAGGCCCAACCCAATCTGGACATGGATGAATATATATATATTTCACAGCAGGATTTTCTAATGGGTCCTCTTCAGTTCTCTTTGTCCCCTCACTGCTTTCTCATTCTCTTTAGTTGATTTCCATTTCTGCACCAAAATATTTTCGCCTCCTTGGACTAATCCATCTCTCCAATTCCGCTTGCTATGGATCATCAACGTGATGTTGATTTGTTTCCTGGTTGTTGATAAATTTACTATCAAGAGTAAGTATCTTATTATTTGAGGTTGTCTTCCATTCTTCCGCTTTTCTTTCTTTCTTTCTTTCTTTCTTTTAACTTCATTTTTCTTTTTCTGTTGTGCTCTCAGGTTCCATGGGTAGTGCTTGTTGTTTTTTTCTCTCGGATCTTGTCTTAAGAAAGAAAGCCTCTTCATTTGGTAGGTCCTCTCGCTTCCTTTCTTTCTTTTCCTTTTCCTCTATTAGCTACTCATTATCGTCCTGCATGTGGTAATGTGACAAAGTGCTAGGATAGCTCTATTCCACTGCCCTTTAAGAGTGTTGCTGGTTTTTTCTTACTTTCGACTCCATATCCCCCATTTTTTCGAGTCATTTTTGTTGGTGAAATAATGTAAGCTAAATAGAATTTTCTTGTTTTTGTTTCCTACTGATGTTGCTTATGGAAAACTCTATGTTGTAGCCTGTTCTTGCCCCTATCCCATTAGAGGTGAAATTCTATAGTATGAAAATAGTAGTTTATCATTGTTGATGATTTTCCTCACCTCCGTCTCCATGCTATTACAACTTATGAATTTGCAGATCCCTTTGTCAATAGCTCTATTTGCAAAATGCTCTGCTAACTTATTTCCTTCTATTAAAATGTAATGGAAAATGAATTGTTTCTTTGGCAAACATGCTTGAATTTATGACACTAATTCTGCAATCAGGCATGGACATGCCCACTTCCCTTCTTGCACTTTGTACATTAGCATTGAGTAAGTTTGAATAATAAATTGCTTGTGTAGTGATTGTTAACCATGCTTGCATGTCTCTGGTATAGCTTTGGCTTCTGAAACTATATTTGTAGTATCTTCTATGCTTTGTCATTCAACATATTTATCATCACCACTATCATTCCTCAAGCAAAAGGCATAGGAACGACACGAATTTTCCCTAGAGGATCCATCTGTATTATATTTCACCAACTCATTTGGTGGAAATTCCGATAATACATTCATTATCTTCAATTTAGAGTTGTATCTTTTCCACTCTATCATCATATCAGACTATTAAATAAGAAAGGGCATACTGGGTTTCCTTAGTCTTATCAACATATACATGTTCGTAGTGATATTGTGAGTAATTCGTGCAACTGATGCTTCCCTTTATGTTTCATCTTGTTATTCTTTCTCCATAATTCCCATATTACAAAGCTGGGTAAAGCTTTAAAGAAAGGTATCATATTCTTCCCAACAATTATCCTTCCACTACAACATTTAAACTTCCATTAATTAAAGTCCGTCGATGTTTAAACATGCCAAAGAGCAAAAAAAAAAAGGACCTCTTAGTTTAATCAAATTTAGAAACACACGGGCTAGCATAATACTACATACTATACATTCTCTTGTTATATAAGAGAGAGTTCGCAGTGAAGCAGGCACGCCTCTGTCGATGTAACTTTTTCAGCGTGTTTCAAAAAATAATTTATAACTCCAATGATTTTAATTAAGTGTAGGTGATTTATTAATCCTATAGCTAGTACATTGTGGATTTCTACAAGAGATACTAGGTTGATGAGGAATCAAAACTAGAATACGTTTTTTGTTACCATTTTACGTCGAAGTCTCCTTAACTCTAATCTTCTTCACTATTAACCTAACATGATATAGCTTACCCTATAACCTCCTCCTAACATTAATAATCTCACCTATTCACTTTGAATCATTTAAACTTATCTTAACCTAATTCACACCACTAGAACTACCAGCTTCCCTCAATTCTACGTCGCATTTGGGCACATCTCACGAGGTGGAATTAGTAATCAAAACATTCTAATTAGTTTGAGGTACTACCATTACTGGAAGCTCTGCATCTAGGACTTTTGAAACCTTGGTGACATATTGGCAGCGACGATGGCCATACAAAATTTCTTTCTTCAGGGTTTTACGATTTCTCCAGGTGTATACTTTTCCAAAGAAACGTTTATCTACTAAATCCATCTGAAATGTAACCTGAAAAAAAAACCCAATTTGGGAACTATGTGTTTAAAAAAAACCAAAAAACAATTTCAGTGAAGCGTATTGAAAAATCAAAAACTTAAAAGAGTGTGTATTAGTTTTGTTTCTTCTCTTCTTCCTTTTTCGTAAGTTTTCGATTTTTCAATCAACTTCTCTGAAATTGTTTTCAATTCTTTTTGGAAATACTAAGTTTCCAAATTGGGTTTTATTTTTTCATGTGACATTTCAGATGGATTCAGAAGATGCACGTTTCTCCGGAAAAGCTTACATCATGAGAAAGCATAAAAGCCAGAAGAAAGACGTTTCTACGGCCGTTGCCAATGCCAATGTCACCAAGATTCTAGAAACCATAAATGCAGATAAACTGGTAAAGATAATACCTCAAACTCATCAGAATTATTTGAATACTAATTCCACCTAAGGAGATGTGTCTAAAGGTGTTGTAGAATTGAGGGAAAATGGTAGTTGTAGTGGTAGTGGTGGGGAGGTGATTAAGATAAGTTTACAAGAGTGGAAGCCATATTTAAGATTAGAAATGTTAGGAGGAGGTTGTGATTTTTTTTGAAACACTCTAAATAAGGTATGTCGACGTAAGCGTGCTACTTCAGTGCAAACTCTCTCTTATATAATGAGAGACTATGCATATTATCTAGTATTATATTTATTTTCTATATGATAGAATTTTTCTTCGAATGATGTTTAATTAATAATTATTCTTTGGTTTATGTAGTAGATCTTGGACAATGCCTCACAACTATTAATTCATGAGAATGCATCTTTATTGATACTTTATGTATTATATCGTCAATGACAGGGACGTCAATGGTTCAATTTGACTAGGTATTTCAATTATAATAATTTTTGTTGAGATTTCTATAAAATTTTATAATATGACATAAGTGATTTTATAAATTATAGTATATTACCAATAATATTAAGAATTCAGTTATTTAATTTTTTTTTAAAGAATAATATGTTATTTCATAATTAGTCATATACATTAAAAAAAAATCAATGATCATCATATCAAATATTTTATTTTCTACTAATGCTTTATTTTCTCTAAAATGTTGTTATAACACACTTTATTTTATAAAAATAAGCATCTTTCTTAGAATAATAGATACTTTTTACCATTCAAAATCTTGATCAAACAAACTATAAATCCATCTACATTTTTCAGATTCTCCTAGTAGTGGCGAAATAAAAACATCATAAAGAGTAATATTCTAGATTTAATGTGAAGACCCAAGGGTGTGTTTTAGTGGTCAATGAAATTGTTGATAACCCTAAGATCTCACTAGAAAAAAAACATTCAGTAATTCTTTGCATCTGTTTTGCCTTGGTGCACGTAGTTCCCTGATAATTGTAGTTTGCGAAAGGTTGCCAAACTAATTCCCTTTAAAACTTCTAAGTCCTACTATGTTTGTTGAATGCCTTGAATCGGACCCGTTACAACAGAAAGAACGGGGGTCTCACTGCCCGGTCAGCGAGTCGGGGGGTCCAGGGGGGTGACGCGCCCCCTGGCCTGGGGGTCCGGGGGGCGGAGCTTAGCACTTTATATAGACGCTATGGAAAACCCTGTTCTGTATTCTGTTTTTTCCCTCTCCATAATAAAACTGCTCCCTCTCTTCCCCGTGGACGTAGCCAATTTATTGGTGAACCACGTAAATCTGTTGTCTTGTTTTTTTTGCATTTATATTTTCTCGTATTATCTCAAATTCCGCACAACAAATTGGTATTAGATACTCTCGGTTAATCGGTGTTCTTGAAGAATTCGAGATGTCTGCTTTGAATGTGAAAATCGACAAATTCACAGGAAGGAACAATTTCAGTTTATGACAGATCAAGATGCGGGCTTTGTTAAAACAGCAAGGCTTCTGGGCGCCGTTGTCGAAAGATTAGAACGCCGTCGTTACTCCTGAGATGGCGATTTTGGAGGAAAAGGCGCACTCAACGATCATGCTGTGTCTCGCGGATGACATCATCACGGAGGTCTCGGATGAAGAGACTGTTGCTGGTCTGTGGTTGAAGCTGGAGAGTTTGTACATGACAAAATCTCTAACCAACAAGCTGCTTCTGAAACAACGTCTATTCGGTTTACGAATGGCTAAAGGTACACAACTCAGGGAACATTTAGAGCAATTGAATACTTTGTTATTAGAATTGCGTAATATCGATGTGAAGATCGAGGATGAAGATGCTGCCCTGATTCTGTTAGTATCTCTCCCAGTATCGTTTGAGAATTTTGTTCAATCGTTCATTGTTGGGGAAGATACTGTGTCGCTGGAAGAAGTCAGATCGGCCCTTCATAGAAGGGAATTATGGCATAAGGCTGACGACACAAGTACGGACATACAACCTTCCGGTCTGTTCACCAGTAGCGGAAAAGAAAGGAAAAACGGTGGAAAGAAAAATAAGCCGATGTCGAAGGGTGCAAAGCCGTATGATGTTTGTAATTACTGCAAGGAGAAGGGACATTGGAAATTTGATTGTCCGAAGAAGAAGAAGCAATCAGAAAAACAATCAGTTTCTGGTGTTGTTGCTGAAGAAGACACCAATTCTGAAGAAGACATTTCCCTGGTTTCGGATGAGCACACTCATCATTCAGATGTGTGGGTTCTCGATTCTGGGGCATCCTATCACATCTGTCCTAGGAGAGAGTGGTTCACGACTTATGAGCAAATAGACAGAGGCAGCATCTCGATGGCTAACAATTCTGTCTGCATGGTGGTTGGGACAGGCTCGATCAAGATAAGGACACATGATGGTAGCTTCTGCACATTGAACGAGGTCAGGCACGTTCCATTGATGACGAAAAATCTGATATCTCTCAGTGTTTTGGACAGCAAGGGATTCAGCTGGTCGGGAAAAAATGGAGTCTTGCGGGTCTCGAAGGGTTCAAATCTGATTCTGAAAAGTGTCATGCGTGGTACTTTGTATTTTCTACAAGGTTCCACGGTTACAGGTTCAGCCCATGTTGCATCGTCAGAAGTTCACCAGGAGGATATGACTAAGTTATCGCACGTCTTGGTCATATGGGTGAAAGAGGGATGCAAATTCTGTCAAAGAAGGATCTTCTTGCTGGTCATAAGGTTAAGAGCCTAGAGTTTTGTGAACATTGTGTCTTTGGAAATTACATTGCAACAAGTTTCCAATGGCCATTCACAGAACAAAAGGCACACTTGATTACATCCATTCTGATTGCTGGGGTCCATGCCGTGTTGAGTCTTTGGGAGGCTGCAGATTTTTTGTGTCCATTATTGATGACTACTCAAGGATGACTTGGGTGTACATGATGAAGCATAAAAGTGAAGCTTTCCAAAAGTTCAAGGAGTGGAAAATTTTGATGGAAAATCAAAGAGGGAAGAAGATCAAGAGGTTGCGAACTGATAATGGGATGGAATTCTGCTGGTCTGAACTTGATCAATTCTGTAAGGATGAAGGGATTGCTCGACATCGTACAGTCAAAAATACACCACAGCAGAACGGTGTAGCTGAGCGGATGAATCAAACACTTCTGGACAGAGCAAGGTGCATGCTCTCTAATGCTGGGCTAGATAGAAGATTCTGGGTAGAAGCGGTTAGTACAGCTTGCTATTTGATTAACCGCGGACCACATACAGGCATACAGTGCAAGACACCTATGGAGATGTGGTCTGGAAAAGCTGCTGATTATTCAAATCTAAAATCTTTTGGTTGTACGGCTTACTATCACGTCAGTGAAGGTAAGTTAGAACCAAGAGCTAAAAAGGGAGTAGTTGTGGGCTACGGAGATGGAGTGAAAGGTTTCAGAATCTGGTCTCCAGCAAAGAAGAGGGTTATTATGAGCAGGAACGTTGTCTTTGATGAATGTTCTCTGCTTAGAACCATTGTGAAGCCTACAACTACGTCAGAAACTGGGAGTCTTGATAAACAGGTGGAGTTTCAAGTCATTCAGAACGAGAGCGATTTGAAAGAACCTGAAGAGGAGGATCAAGAGTCACAGATAGAAACTGATATTCCAGAATCTATGTCATCAGATATCCATCAGAGTATAGCTCAAGATCGGCCAAAGAGGGTTGGAGTTCGGCCAACTACGAGGTATGGCTTTGAGGACATAGTGGGTTATACACTGCAGGTTTCTGAAGAGGTAGATACATTTGAGCCGTCGACTTACAAAGAAGCCATTTTAAGTCCTAATTCTGAAAAATGGTTTGCTACTATGGGAGATGATATGGAGTCCCTACAGAAGAATCAGACATGGGATCTGGTCATACAGCCTTCGAGGAGAAAGATTATTACTTGCAAATGGGTTTTCAAAAAAAAGAAAGGGATATCACCCGCAGAAGGAGTCAAGTATAAAGCTAGGGTTGTTGCCAGAGGTTTCAACCAAAGAGAGGGAGTGGACTACAATGAGATCTTCTCACCAGTGGACAGACATACTTCCATCCGAGTGTTACTAGCGATAGTTACATATCATAATCTGGAGATTGAACAACTTGATGTGAAGAAAGCGTTTCTACATGGAGAGTTGGAGAAAGAGATATACATGACTCAGCCGGATGGTTTCCAAGTTCCAGGGAAGGAAAATCACGTCTGCAAATTGAAGAAGTCCTTATATGGACTTAAGCAGTCTCCAAGGCAGTGGTACAAAAGGTTTGACAGCTATATGGTGAAGTTGGGATATACTAGGAGCTCATATGATTGTTGTGTCTACTACAATAGGCTCAAGGATGATTCATTCATCTATCTGGTGCTTTATGTTGATGATATGCTAATAGCTGCAAAGAAGAAGTATGACATTCAGAAGCTGAAGGGTATACCTAGTGCTGAGTTTGAGATGAAGGATCTGGGAGCCGCTCGGAAGATTCTAGGGATGGAGATCATTAGAGACAGAGAGAGAAGGAAAATTTTCTTGTAACAGAGAAGCTACACTCTGAAGGTTTTGGCGAGGTTTAACATGTCTTCATCTAAGCCTATTGATACCCCCAGTGCTGCCAATATCCATCTCACTGCCATGTTTGCTCCAGAGTCAGAAGAAGAGAAGGAGTATATGTCACGAGTCCCTTATGTCAGTGCCGTAGGAAGTTTGATGTATACTATGGTCTGTACAAGGCCAGATTTAGCACATGCAGTCAGTGTAGTGAGCAGATTCATGGGAAAACCAGGGAGAGAACATTGGCAGGCTGTGAAGAGAATTTTCCGGTACCTTTGAGGTACATCTGACGTTGGTCTCATTTATGGAGGTGATACTCAGTGCTTGGTTACTGGCTATTCTTATTCTTCCTATGCTGGAGATGTAGACACAAGAAGATCGATGACTCGCTATATGTTTACCCTTAGAGGATCTTTCGTCAGTTGGAAGGCAACTTTGCAACCTACAGTGACTTTGTCTACTACGGAAGCGGAGTACATGGCCTTGACAGAGGCTTCAAAAGAATGGATTTGGCTGAAAGGGCTGGTTAGTGATCTTGGTCTGCATCATGATCAGGCTACGGTGTATTATGACAGTTTGAGCGCAACTTGTCTAGCCAAGGATCAAGTCCATCATGACATAACCAAGCATATTAACGTGAGGTATCATTTTCTGAGAATTGAGAAGAGAATCAAGGTGAAGAAAGTAGGAACTGCTGATAATCCTTCTGATATGTTCACAAAGCCGGTTCCACAGAGCAAGTTTCAACACTGTTTGGACTTGCTCAACATCAGAAACTGTTAATTGCCCTGTGGGGCAATTCTGAGGAAGAGAGGGAGGCCTGGCACTATCATAGTGCGTCTGAAGAATCTATTTGGAGAATTCAAGTCAAGGTGGAGATTTTTTGAATGCCTTGAATCGGACCCGTTACAATAGAAAGAATGGGGGTCTCGCTATGGCAAACCCTATTCTGTATTCTGTTTTTTGCCTCTCCATAATAAAACTGCTCCCTCTCTTCCCCGTGGACGTAGCCAATTTATTGGTGAACCACGTAAATCTGTTGTCTTGTTTTTTCGCGTTTATATTTTCTCGTATTATCTCGAATTCCCCACAACAATGTTCAATACATATTCGTTGTCATTCTTTGAGAGAAAGATATGGTGGACACATTCGAGAAATTTTTCACATGAATAGATTGGTATTAATACATCGTAACAAAGATGTGAGGACAAAGTGTAAAGGACTCTTTGCATATTGAGCAAAAACCAAGTTCTTGATTAGCCAAATAATTGCTGAAAATCATGTTTGAGCACCTCTTCTGTCAATATATGGCATAAGCAAGGACACATTAAGATAATATAACCAAATGAACTAGAAAAGTAATCAAACATATCCAATATCACATCAAAAACATCAAAAGAATTCTCTAAAACAATTTGACATACTACGTAATCCAAACATTCTATGTGATAATATATTACTTAAACTGATTTAAGGGTCAAAATAAACATATTATGGGTTCTTATATATTTTAATTGCTCGTCCACATAACCTATTATTATTTGATCTTTTTTTATATGATCTACTTTTCTTGTTGTAGATAATACATTAATCTTAAATAGGAGATGAAATTATAATTCATGCCCTAGAAAATCGATAAATGTTTTAGAGATGAACTAGACGTGTATGTAATTCTTAAAGGTCTAAGTGGTTGAACTAGGACGGTAGGAATGACCGCAATTGGTGATACGCTTTTCCTTAAATCTAGGTGCAAAGTATTTGTGAATGCCATTCCCTAGGGAAAGACGACTTATTAGTGTTCAAGTACATCGGAGCCTTAAGATTTAATGTTTTCTGTTTTCAATAGTCAAAGCTCGTGCGAGAAAAAAAAGTTCATTTTACAATAAAAATGTGAGCATGCAGATGTTGCATGTGAAAGCATGGTTAATACGTCTATAAAAGTAAGCAACGATACAACTAATAGTGTCTGAGGCTTGAATTGCTAAAGAAAGTTGCAATGCCAACTCTTTGTTTTGATTTTTTTGTATTTAATAATGTCATTATTGATGAACAAATAAATAGTGGAAATTTTCTATATCATTAATGACATTACTGAATGCATATGAAAATAAAAATAAGAACAAAGAGTTGGCATTGCAACTTTCTTCAGCAAATCAAGTCTTAAACACAAAAGTAGTTGTATCACATCTTACTTCTATAGGCCTCTTTGTCCTTCTTCCACATGCAACATTAGTGTGCTAACATTTTTTTAGGTAAAATGAAATTCTTTCTCACACAATATTAACTACCAAACATTGTAACATCAAAACTTGAGGCACTAATGTAATTAAATATGAGTAAGTTATTTCCGTTAAGGGGATGAATGTCCAAAATTTATTTCAACCTAATTTTGAAGAATAAGTTATCGCCAATAGTAGACAATTGTACCTTGAAAGTTGAACTACTTGGGCTTGTAAGACTTGCATAAGCTTCTAGCTTATCGCTCATTCTTTTAGCAATTTTTTGGAGTATGACATGCAATTTCATCATTCCTAGTCAAGGTACATTTATATACAACAAAAAGACTAGCTACGATAGGAATTTAAAAAAATAGCAATTATCAAGGAATTTTCTATGATAATAAGATATGGGAGACACAAATGATATATTTGTAACATGAAAGGCATGGTATTCGTACAGTGAAACAAAAAGGTGAACACAAAGTTTACGACTATTCTGCACTAAGACAAAAACAGGTCCTGAATTAGCCAAACATGCTTGCTTTGAGAACCTTTTCTATCAATATATAGAATTAGCACAAACAAATTGTATAAGACAACTAGATTAAATAATCCAAAATTCAGTATAAAAGTAAGGTCATCAAACCCATGGTCTATGATAATTCAAGATTTCATGGGTAATAATAGTATATTTAAAAGAGAAATTCCTGAATTGTATTTCCTTATAAATTTCTTTCTCTGCCAAAATCTCGATAAAGTATACTGACATTTAAAATGTGTATTTATTTTCTCCACTTGCATGGTTTAACACGCATACATCAAATGATTTAAGGATCTTATCGATAAAAGAGTTTCTCCAACTACCAGGTAGTGCACCACTGTATGGGTCCTGATCCGGTTACTCGACATAGGCACGCTTGAAGAAAAGGATTGGCATGAATGACTTTGTGAAGGGTCAAAGCGCGGGTGGAAGAAATCATGTATAATGTGGGTGATGTGTTGTCATGAATTAGTGGTGTCATACAATGCTGGTAAATCAATGTCATGACATGACATGGGCGTTGGCAAGACAACATGCCATGCATGGCATGGACGCTGACTGACATCAGTTGTGGGCTAGTTTGGCATGGGAAAAACACATAGTATGGTCAAGTGCGGGAAAATAGAGATGAGACAAATTAAAGCATTGTCAAATAAGAAAAAAAAAGTAGCAAGAAAACAACTAATGGCACGAGTGTATTGAAAGTTAGCATGTCCAGGGCAAATACATGCAAGGTACTAGCAGGCAGTGACAAGGCGTTGGTAGTTTTTGAGTAATTCCCTCAAACCACAGTAAGAGTTTATTTTATTTAAAAACATATAAGCTGAGTATATTTTGGGAGTCAAGTCTCCATAAACCATGTAGCCATCGTGGGTAAGAAATGTTGATACTTTTTGGATGATTCCTAAGTGCTTTTTAGCATAGACTTGTGTATCAACTTAGTTGAGGCGTTCTATATCATTTCATAGTATAGGACAATTCTAGCATCGTCGGTGAGAGGTTATATAATATTTTTTAGGTCATAATGATCGTTGTAGGTTAGAGAAAACCCACAATATTATATTACTTTATATATAAATTTGAGTATTATGTAGTTCCTAAATACATTGAGTTTTCACCTACTGTTAGAAAAACTCCCACAATATTATATTACTTTAGTCATTTGTTATGATGATCAGGGGTCTTATCCCGACATCCATTTTAATATTTAGAGTCATCATATATAGTTAGATATGAGTTCTTTAGTCTTGTATTTCAGATGTTTTTCAAAAAGATATCAGTTGCAACTTTGGCTAATTTGAATATTTATCCTTAAACATTCTAAGTTTATTTGAGTAACTTGTTTTTAAAGTGTATTCGAATCCTTCTATTAGTGATTAAATCATACTCTATAACTAAAGTCAGGACAAGGGTTCGGTTTGGGCCCCACAATTGTTCTACACTGCCAGTCTCACTAGTGTGTAGGCTCTAGGCGTGACTGGTTGTATCATGCCTAGGCATCAAAGAAGTGGAAATAGCAAAGGTCAAAACAAGACACATGGTAGGTTCTCAACTCTATTTTTAGAATCTAAATCTTTCTTCGTAGGTATATAAACATGAAACATGTGATTTCCTTCTTATGACATATTTTATGATTTTCTTACCAAATGAAAACAGAATTTCAATATGATTTAGGGTCATAAGAAACCCCTAACACCATGCAAAATTCAAAGTAAATCTATGGGCTAAGTTTTCGAATTAATCCATACCATGTTACACTTCAAACACCTATATATCTTAGATCATTTAGAGTTATGTGACCTAAACCTATTGAATCAAATATCTATGAGTCCTTTTTACGACACAACCAATCTTTCATTAATCCGAGTTTTGAGTAAAAAGTTATGATTAATTTACTAGAGACACACCATAATTGCAGCAGCTTCGCTATGGCTCTGCATTATGAAGTGAATACGGACTTCACTGCCCGTTAGAATAAAATCCGGACTTAAGCTCTTTATTAATTATTTTTGATGGATATGCCACATAAATAGCCGTAAAGGCGTAGAAAATCAATTTTAAATAATTAAATCCTCACTTTCACCCCTAAAATCTTACAGTCAAGAACTTCACGGAACATCAAGATTAGGGTTCATGTTTCAACATTCTCCATTAAACATTCCTCCTAAGGTATGTAAGGCTTCAACGAGAGTATAATTTTAACTCTTATTCTTAAATTATTTTTATTCTCTGTATTTTCACAAGATTATTAAAAGAAAAGCTAGGAATTTTAAGAAATTATCATCTTTCTTCATTAAGCTATGTTTTTCGTTGTTTCGTTGTGATTTTAAAACCTTATCGTACTTATTTAACATGATTTTTAGGGTTATTAAAACACTTATGAATTTCATCATTAAAATAAGTGTGAAATGAATTCCAACCTGAATATAATTTATTTTAAGATATCATTTTTGAGCTTAGCCTCATATATAATTCAAGATGATAATTGGATTTCATACCTTTGAGCATTATATGAATATATGTTGTTTTTCCAAGACAATTTAGTATAAAGAGGATGGGGGTTTAGAAAATCCATGTCTCATAACTACGTGCCAACGTAGGACTAATGTTTCACATCTTTTCCAGTTATCCTTCTGACCTTGAGAGGCTTGCGTGAGTGGATCCACATAAATATGACATTGTCCTATACTCTGTCAATACATACAGTAGACCTCCCAACTTTGTTATTTGTTGGACATCACGAGCTCACATTGGGTAAGTCGATTATAACAAACATTCCAATTATTAAAATTTTATGACATTTTAAGATGTATATGGTTCATTTAAGAATGATATTTCATTTATATTATTATTCAAAACTATAGAAAAGACTCAATTATATGTATATGTACCTTTGAAATGAGATTTTTATGATACTTGGTTAGGAACTCCACCTATTTTCTCTTTAGTTGTTTCACTATACATATGATATTCACAACCTTATTTCACTATCATTGTTTTAAAATTTTTTGATTATGATATTATGCCTTACTTCCTTAGTACATTCCACATACTAACGTATATATTTCTCTGCACTTTCTCGTATTCGCACTAAAATTTGTGGCTAGTGATGTTGCAACACTCCTAGATAGATCTTTGTGAGCTCTTCTAATTTTGGGACTCCAATATTCTAGACTGTCAATTCTTTTCCTTATGTTGTGTTTGTTTTTACGTATCCGGGGAAAAAAACTTGTGAATGTGATTCCATTGGTTTAAAAGTTATAGACTTATTTCAAACATTAGTTATTCATCCATCATGGAATTGTTAATTTCCTTATTAAAACTTATTAAGCATATGTTATGTTTTAATTTTCACATTAGTTTCATATGATATGGTTTGATATGTTATGAAAATGGTTAATTTGGGGTGGCTCATAGATCCGACTACTTTGTCACGACAGGGGTGTAGATCTTGTTTGTGACAATCAACAACAAAGATGAGATGGTAAAGTGACAAAGCAATTTGTTTCAAGACAATTACCTATGCAACTTGAAAAGCAAAATCATACGACAGTGTCAATAGATCAAACATGATCCAATAAACTCAAAAAGAAGTAATGAACTATCAAATATTGTTGGATAGATTTGAATAAGAACAAAAAAGTAAAACACTTAAGGTCTTTAGACGGGTAATATTATTTTTTAATTCATACAATTTTTAAAAAAAGGTTGAGGTTGATAACACAACTTTCTTCTTAAATCTTATATGTTTATGTGAGTTAAGTATCCTCCTTCGTAATATCACCTTAGAGTGTTTTACAAACTCGACGATAGTCAAAGAATACCTTGTTCACTCTTTGTTAGTTAGTAAAGTTTCATAACCATCTTAGGATTGGCTAGGTAAGAACTACCCTCCCTTTCTTGTAATTAATTCTAAAGAGAATTTTACATTAATAAAAGACCCCTAGACACCCTATCTAGTGGTATACATTTTAAATAGAGTATTTAAATTCTCTTTTATATTTTGTGTTGTTTCGTTGAAATTTGTGAATTGTCTCAGGACGTTACCACTATTCATTCCTTTTATTATTTGTTCCTTCTATTTCTTTTTCAATATTCTTAAATATTTATTTTGTTTTTTCTACAGTTTTAAATTTAATTTCTTTCTCATGTTATAATATTTAAGTTCAAAAATTAAATTATACTATGTGGTAATTTATTCAATAATTACTTTTCGTGCAACCTACATTAAGGATTGAAATAATGTGAAGAACAATAATTTTAAAGATCAAAACCTTTTATAATTGAATGGTTTGTTTATATGCCAATTTACTATAAATATACTTATATAATTTTAAGGCTTAATCAACATCTTTTGATTCAGAACAAAACAGTTGATTATCTATCTATCTATCGATCTATATATCTATCTATCTATCTATCTATCTATCTATCTATCTATCTGTGTGTCTATCTATCTGTCTATCTATCTCTCTGTCTGTCTATCTCTCTATCTGTCTATCTCTCTATCTGTCTATCTCTATGTTTGTCTACCTATCTATCTATCTATCTGTCTGTCTGTCTATCCATCCATCCATCCATCCATCCATCCATCCATCAATCCATCCATCCATCCGTCCATCCGTCCATTTGTCCATCCGTCCATCCGTCCATCCATCCATCCATCCATCCATCCATCCATCCATCCGTCCGTCCATCCGTCCATCCGTCCATCCGTCCATCCGTCCATCCGTCCATCCATCCATCCATCCATCCATCCATCTATCCATCCGTCCATCCGTCCATCCGTCCATCCGTCCATCCGTCCATTTGTCCATCCATCCATCCATCCATCCATCCGTCCATCCGTACATCCGTTCATCCGTCCATCTGTCCATCCGTCCATCCGTCCATCCGTCCATCTGTCCATCCGTCCATCCATCCATCCATCCATCCATCCATCCATCCATCCAGACATCCAGCCATCCAGCCATCCAGCCATCCAGCCATCCATCGAGCCAGCCATCCATCCATCCATCCATCCATCCAGCCAGCCATCCATCCGTCCATCCATCCAGCCATCCAGCCATCCAGCCATCCATCCATCCATCCATCCATCCATTCATCCATTCATCGATCTATCCATCGATCGATCTATCGATCTATCTATCTATCTATCTATCTATCTACCTATCGATCTATCGATCTATCTATCGATCGATCGATCTATCCATCCGTCCATCCGTCCATCCGTCCATCCGTCCATCCATCCATCCGTCCATCCATCCATCCATCCATCCAGCCAGCCATCCAGCCATCCAGCCATCCATCGAGCCAGCCATCCATCCATCCATCCATCCATCCAGCGAGCCATCCATCCATCCATCCAGCCAGCCATCTATCCATCCAACCATCCAGCCATCCATCCATCCAGCCATCCATCCATCCAGCCATCCATCCATCCATCCATCCATCCATCCATCCATTCATCCATTCATCGATCTATCTATCTATCTATCTATCTATCTATCTATCTATCTATCTATATATCTATCTATCTATCTATCTGTCTATCTATCTATCTATCTATCTATCTATCTGTCTATCTATCTGTCTATCTATCTGTCTATCTATCTATCTATCTATCTATCTATCTATCTATCTATCTATCTATCTATCTATCTATCTATCTATCTATCTATCTGTACTTTTTTCGATGAGTTGTGAGTTTTTTGATAATTTATGACTTTTTCAAAGGGTTGTAATTTTTCAATGAGTTGTTACTCATTCAAGCAGTTGTGACTTTTTCAATAAGTTGTAACTTTTCCAAAGGGTAGTGATTTATTGGAAAGGTCATGGCTTTTGAGATAAGACAGAATATATTTGTTCATATGAGGTGTGACTTTTCTGTTAAGTTGTGACTTTCTCACAGGGTTCTTATTTTTTGATGAATTTTGACTTTTTTGAAGAATTATGACTTTTATCAGTAGGTTCTGACTTTTTCATAGGGTTGTACTTTCTCGTAAAGGTAATGACTTTTCATAGAAGACAAAAAAGCATTTGTTCATACTACCCTTTGTTGACTATAATTAGAGGGCCTTCCTCTCTGTTTTCAACTACAACTGATTTTAATATTCTATTATTTTTCTACTTGTATTTTAAAATATTGTGTGATTTATTGTCGTTGAGTAAGTTAAAAGTTAATCGGGATATGAAGTACCATTATTCTAATGGTGCTTATTGTTCTATTCTAAGAAGGTATATTCTATAATCTCAAGTACTTTAGGAAAATAATTTCGATGATATTGTCACACCACGAGCCTACACCCTGGGAGTGGCTGCCACCCAAAGACCATTGCTGGCCTCGAGCGGACCTTTGGCCTTGCTTACTTACTTACCAGAAGACTTAAACACACGAGAATTAAATCAACAAATAACTAAAGGGTAAATCATTTTAGATAAAATGGAAACTCAAGTCTTAACCGTTTAAAAGTAAAATGAACAGACTAAAGAACTATACTAAATGTCTATGAAGCCCCTAAAATAAAGAGGGATGTTGGAATAGGGACCCATATAATCCTAAAAATATAAAACTAAAAATAACAACTGAATGAAAAAGATGTCCTCTAGAATGAAGTGAGGCTCACCAACTGGCTCTGAGCTACTAACTATATGAACAGTACGCCAGATGTTGATTGTAGTTAGTTGCTTCTACATCATGATACGATGCAGGACAACTGACATCACTACATTGAATATACGAGTATGCCAGTTTGAATTCTAAAACAACAACTTAATATTTAAAAGAGTAAGAAGGAACAGTTACCGTGACTCTGCTCAATCATGAATGATCAACTCAATTATATCTAAAGCATAAAAAGAAACTCAAAACAATCTCAGTTCTTTAAATATAAAGTGATAACAAACTTAACTTTACTCCTTTAAAGTAATAAAACTTATGTGGGATATTCTCTAACCGACAATCATTAATCTAAGCCTAATTGATGATACAACCTTTTATATTAGTGGACCCACTATCTTAACGTAAGTGATCATCTAAAAATTTATGATCCTTTGATACATGGTCTATGGAGACTTGAGTTATAATGAACTTGCATCCCCATTTTGGTGCACAATACTACTCCCAAAAATATACTTAACCCATGTGTTTATAAAACAACTTGTTTCTCTGGGTTAAGATAATTGTCAAGACATAGCTTTAAAAGCTCTCTTGGACTCTATTATGAACTTGCATCCCCATTTTGGTGCACAATACTACTCCAAAAAATATACTTATATCATATATATTTAAAACAACTTCTTTATTTGGGTTGAGATAATTTCTCAAAGCACAGCTTTAAAATCTATCTTGGAATTGATGTTCCCTTTTCTTGCTCAAAACACTTTTGGGAAATCTTAGTTTCCTCTTAACTTAAATGTGAAAAAATTTAAAAACTCTTTGGGGTTTTAGTTCCCATATTACTTTTTGAGAATGAACTCAACATTATTGCTCTATACTTAGCTTGAAACTTGTGTATTAAAACAACTCTGAGGGAATTTTTAGATACCTTATAAGTTTTGATAATGAATTCAAATCTTTATTCTTTACTTGAATTGAAAATTAAGTCTTAAAACCAAAGTTAAAACTTTGTGAAAGACTCTTGAAAACCTTTAAGAACTTTTCTTTGATTTCTTCTTAACTTCTAGACTTGACTCTTAACTTCTTTGACTTTGATCTTAGCTTTCCTTGAATTATAGTATAGATTCAAGGCTCATGATTCCATGTCTATTGATGATTTCATGATGTTTATATGTACCTTAGAGTGTTAAAATCACATAGGAACTAGTACAAGAAGATGGGGGAAGAATGGGGAGAACTAGCTTCTTTGGCGCTCTACAAGGTGCGGGGAGACAACCCTCATCATACATAGAGCAGGCCGGGTTTCTCTCTCTGGTGTGGTGCCCCAAGGACCTATGAAGAAAGATTTTCTTTTGGGGATATTGGAGGCAAGGTGCCCCAACATTTCTACCCAAGTGTTCTTGTCTTTTTTCCTTCAACTTTCACCTCTGAACCGTCTCAACTTCGATGTTTCTTTCCGTAAAAACTAACGATCATTAGTACCCTCAATACCTAATAGATTCAATACAAAATCACACTCAGAAACATGAACAAAAACTTCAAAAATGTTCTTCAAGAACACAATTTCATAACATTCAAATAGTTGAGATTCACTGACTTAAACAAGATTGGAGTGTGAGTGAACTAATCCAAAACTATGTGATATCTCATACCTTTTTAGGGATCACCCGCAACGAATTTCATATGCAAAGCTTGAGCGTTCTGGGCGATTCTTTATTTCTCTCCTCTTTCTCTTCTTTTCTTTGTTCCCCAAGTACTAGGGTGAATTTTAAATCTTTCTATACTAAATGAAGTCTTATTTTACCCAAATTAATCCCTAAAATGGATTAATATAATTACGTAAGTAAATGACAAATTTAGACTTACCGAATCCGGATTGAACTTTCGTTAATCCAACAGCCCAACTTTTGGAAGACACAATTCACTCATACGATATCGAAATCACTCAAACTCCAAAGAATTGGAAATATTATTACAAGATATTTCTACAATATCTGGAACTACTGCAAACTCATCAAGATTTAGGAGTTATGGTCGTTTGAAGTTGACGAAAAACTCACTTTTTAACTTACTTAAAATTTCCAAATTTTCCTCTTGTTTCAAAAAATAAGTATTTTCAGATTTTAAACTCTTTTAAGTTCTTTCTAGTTGCGAGGTGTTTTAATATCTCTCTTTTGAGATCATTCGTCCTCGAATGAGATTACTTTTACTGTACTTAGGGTAGCAACATAAAGTTCAAACACCCATAAGCAATTAATTGCAACCAAACTGTCACGTCCCGAGCTACCCCCGAGACGCGGATACAGAACCTTGGATCACAAATGATCCCAAGCTAAGTTTGTTGGCATGATCATGAGCATACTAAAGATTTTTTTTTTTGCGGAAGGTAAATCATACTTTAAATAAAAAGATCGGGAATACCATATACTATAGCTGAAATATTTAAAATACTTACGAGCTTAATACAAGAAAGTTATTAACTCAATACTAAGCAGAAACTAACTATGTCTGAAATAAGCCTCTCACTGACTAGAAATGTTGGGACAAACCCTAGCTAAGTCTAGCAAACTTAAACTAAATGACTGAAATGAACTCGTGACTATTGTCCTCGGAGAATGAGGACTCACCACTGAATCTACTGAGCTGGAGATCGAAAATTGATTTAAGCGCGATCTGTATGCTGAGAACCTGAACCTACATCATGAGAAGATGTAGCGCGTGTATACATCAGTAGTTGAAGGTATTGAGCATGTAGGATAGAGTAAAGGTGAAATAAAACATAATCGAACAAGCACAAAAGCAATTATAGTGATCTAAACATGATATACTGAATTTCTGAGCTAACTGATACATTGACAAATTGTTAACATGCTGAAACTGATTAATGAATATGCTTGATAAATGTTCAACGTAAGAGAGTCTGACTAAACTATGGGAGCTACTTATAACCAATAGTAAAACTACATGAGCTAAATGTGCAGTCCGATGTATACGCCCCATCTGGAGGACCCAATATACCCTGCCAGAGGTATAAAGGCATGATGGCGTGATTACTAAACTGATGCCCATAGAGGGGACTTATAAACTTCTTGCCTAGTAGTTCTGGGACTAATTGGGTGCGTTGAACCCTAGTCTAACTCGGTATTATGCTAATCCTAATGAATTAAGTCATTAAGATATTATGATCGAGTTTTCTGTAAATACTGGATAGCCTGACTGAACATGTAAACTAAGAATGCAACATTTAATTTGATAATAATGCATTAATGACTGAGTCATGTATAACTGAATAAGTGAATTATCTGACCTAGCATGTGTAATCATGAACTAAAGAAAGTACAAAGCTAGGGTTCTGAAATTCATTCGATAAACTTAATAATAACTTTACAATCTGATTTGGAACATATATTTAACTAATTCATGATGATATGCTGTAATTCTAGAAACCCCAGGTTAAATCATGATAAGAGAATCAAGAACTGATGAAAACGAGGACCCATTGGATAAAAGGAACCCACTAGTGAAATCCCACATACTTGGTGATGAAATTCACGGCGAAACACTTAGATTTAGTGGATGGAACTGTTGGAACCTTTCTTCGTTCTTGAACTAGGGTTCTTGACCTTTTTGTCCTTTCTTGCTTCCAATTTTCTATGTTTTGATGAATGATTTGACTTAGGTAAGTTTTAGTTATGTTTCTAGGCTTAAAATGACTAAAATCTAATGATTTAGGGTCAAAACGAAGAATCTTAAGGTTTAAACAAAGTGAGAAAAATCAAAAGACCCTTGAGTTTATTGTTGTCGGACCAAACAATGACATGGACTGATGGTCCATCGTTTGGTCTGTAGGTTGGGTCTATTCGACAGGCCTTTACTAGAACGGGCACAAATTTTTACTCGGAGGTCTAATTTTAGCAAGGTCATTGGATGTGGAAAGATAATTCAATTACCTATCTTCTGGTATGTCATGGGACACCTAATTCATGTTGTGGTAATATTTATGATCAATTGAAGTTGACCCAATTACATTTTCCCCCCTAACTGTCTGTTAATTTTCACCTACGGTCCGTATATCCATCTATGGACCGTGCTAGTCAATTTTGGTTCTTGTTAGAGAGTGGGTGAATGGGATGTTGATCGGTGGACACAGGCTAGGAACCAAAGGTTCGTCCGTAGTTCGACACTTGGTCAAATTTTCCTTGGCTGAGATTTTTGGAGTTTCTGACTCCACAGACAGATGTGCAGGACTGACCGTGGGTAAGGCTACGGTCTGTTGATGGCAACCGTCGATGCACCTGCAGATTTTTTTGAATAACTGGTTTTTATTCTGGTTTGAATACAGGGTGTTACATTATCTCCCCCTTGGGAATATTCATTCCCGAATGATGACTAAACTAGATGGAATAGAGGGAGAGAGATGCAAACTCTACTCCTAAACAATGAGAACTGAGTTTATGAATGGATTGAGTTCTGAAAACATTCAAATACACTAAAAATGCAAGTACAAACTGAGGGAACATGATTCTAAGACTGAATTTACCATGAACGACTGGAAAACTAAAGAGGTACTATTACCACAAGCTGGAGTGGAATCGGAAAGAAGAGGTGAGGATACTTGACAGAAGTGACTTCTTTGTTTCTCAACCTTCTAATCTGGCGGTCAAGAATCTCAATTGGTACGTACTCATAAGAAAGACTATCATTCACGGCCACACTCTCTAATGGTACTACAGAGGCCGAATCACCCACACATTTCTTCAAGAGTGAGAGGTGGCAGATCGGATGCATTACTGATAATTCTGCTGGTAACTCTAATTTGTATTCCACATTCCCAACCCTTTTTAAAACCTTGTAAGGCACTACATTTTTAGGACTGAGCTTCCCTTTCTTGCCAAATCTCATCACCCCTTTCATAGTTGATACTTTCAGAAAAATCTAATCATCAACTTGAAACTCTAGTTCCCTTCACCATACATCTGCATAAGATTTCTGACGACTTTGGGCTATCTTATGTCTAATGAGGTGCACTTTCTCCATAGCATAAAGGACTTAATATGGCCCTACCAAAGCTGCTTCACCTACTTCAAACAAACAAACATGAGATCTACATGTACACCCATTACAAAGCCTCATAAGGGGCCATCTGAATGATGGAATGGTAGCTATTGTTGTAGGCGTATATAATCAGAGGAAGGTGATCATCCTAACTAACCTTGAAATCGATTACTCAAGCTCTCAAAATATCCTCTAACGTTTGAATGGTACGTTCTGCCTGTCCATCCGTTTTTTGATGAAATGATGTACTAAGGTTAACTTAAGTACCAAAGCCCTTCTGAAATGACTTCAAGAAATGAGAGGTGAACTGAGGACCTCTACTTGAGATGATAGACAAAGGAACCCCATGCAACCTTACAATTTCATTAATGTAAAGCTTGGCATATCTACGCAAAATATGTACTCTTGACCGCTAAAAAGCGAGAAGACTTAGTCATCCTATCAACTATCACCCAAATTGAGTCATGTTGTCTCCGAGTAATAGGTAAGCCTGTGATGAAATCCATGTTGTTCATTTCCTACTTACAATTAGGAATATAAATATCTTGAGTCTTACCTCCTGGTTTCCGATGTTCTACCTTGACTTGCTTGCAATTGGGGCACTTACTCACAAAATCTACTATATCACTCTTCATGCCATTCCACCAATACACTTCCCGCAGGTTGCGACACATCTTAGTGGCATCTGGATGAATAGAATATGTGGAGTTATGGGCTTCTGCAAGGAAATACTTTCTCAACTCACCCACATCAGGAACAGACAATCAACCCTGGTAGCGAAGTACACCATCTCCCCCTTGGGACAAAAACCTCCACTATCTGATTGTGGACTGCACCTTTAAGTTCAAGCAAGATTGGATCATCTGTCTGGCTTTTACTTAACCTCCACTGCCAAAGAAGATTCTACCCTATTCTGAACTAGTACACCACTATCTGATATTCTCATAAGTGAACTCCTAGTCGAGCAAGCCTATAAACATCCTATTTAGCTCCACCCTTTCTTCCTCAACATGGGCTACACTACCCATAGATAATCTTCTAAGAGAATCTGCTACTACATTCTCCTTACCAGGATGATATTGCACAGTCATAAGATACTCCTTCAGGAACTCAAGCCATCTTTTCTAGCGAAGATTCAAACCTTTCTAGGTAAACACATAGTGAAGGCTCTTGTGATCAGTGAACACACCTATGTGAACACCAAGAAATTAGTGTCTCTAGATCTTGAGTGCAAACACTACTACTGCAAGCTCGAGTTCTTCAGTTGGATAGTTCTTCTTATGAACCTTATGTTGTCTAGAGGCATAAGCTATAACCTTACCTAGCTTCATCAATACACAACATATGTCAACAATGGATGCATCACAATAGATCACATAGCAATATGAACCCTCTTGTAGAGTTAAGACAGAAGTGATAGTCAATCTAGTTTTCAATTGTGTGAAACTTTTCTCACAATCATCTAACCATTGGAACTTTACAATATTCTTAGTCAACCTAGTTAATGGTGAGGCTATGGATGAAAATCCTTTCACAAACCTTTTATAATAACCCGCTAGACCTAAGAAACTTCCAATATCTTTAGTAGAGGTAGGCCTGGGCCATTGTTTCACTGCTTCTATCTTATGTGAATCCACTCGAATCCCTTCATTAGATACAATGTGACCAAGGAAAGAAACAAATTTTAACCAAAACTCATATTTGCTAAACTTAGCAAATAAATGCCGATCTTTGAGATTTTGTAGAACAATTCTCAAATGACTCTCATGTTTTTCATCATTCAAAGAATAAATGAGGATATCATCAATAAAGATAATAATGAACAAGTCCATGTATTGTTTGAACACTCTGTTCATCAAATCCATAAAAACTGCAGGAGCATTGGTTAGTCTAGACGACATAAATACAAATTCATAATTACCATACCGAGTTCTGAAGGCTATTTTCAGAATGTCACTATCTCTGACTTTAAGCTGAGGATAACCCGATCTAAGGTCTATCTTTGGAAAATGGCTAGCACCATGAAGTTGGTCAAACAAGTCATCAATCCTGGGGATGGGATACTTATTTTTGAAGGTGACCTTGTTCGATTGTCTATAATTAATGGACATTCTACGAGAACCATCTTTTTTCTTTAGGAACAATACTGGTGCACCCCATGGTGAAATATGAGGTCTGATGAAGCCCTTATCTAGAAGCTCATTCAACTAGTATTTCAATTACTTAAGCTCTTCCGGAGCCATTCTTTAAGGAGGAATAAAAATAGGCTCTGTATTTTGAAGAAGATCAATTCCAAAGTTTATTTCCCTTTTGGGAGGGACTCCGGGAAGATCTTCTGGAAATACTTCTTGAAACTCACAGACTACTGGAACTGTCTCAAGAGTTGGCGTTCGAGAGCTAGAATCTTTAACCCAAACTAGATGATTGAGATAACAATTAGAGATCATTTTTCTTGCCTTAAAGTAAGAAATTAATCGACCCGTAGGTGCTAAGCTAATACCCTTCCATTATAAGATTGGTTCGTTTGGAAACTGAAAACGAACAATCCTAGTTCTACAATCGACTGAGGCATAATAGGAATGTAACAAGTCCATTCCTAGAATAACATCGAAGTCTACCATTTCTAACTCTACAAGATCTGCTGAGGTGACTTTCCGAGAGACAGTGATAGGGTAATTTCGGTATACCCATCTAGCTATAACTGGGTCACTGATTTGAGTAGAGACCGAGAAAGATTTTTATAGAGTTTCTGGACTAAAATTGAATTGGACTATTACCTAAGGAGTTACAAAGAAAATAGTAGACCCTGGATCTAACAATACATAAACATCAAGGTCAAAGACTCGTAATGTACCAGTGACTACATCTGAAGAGCATACAACCTGTTCGGGCGCTGACCGTCACCTGTACTACATGAGTTACCCTGCTGAGTCGGGTGACTTGTTGGTGCTGCTGAAGTTGTAGACTGAGCTCTACCATTTCCAACTCATTGACCCTGTCTAGAAGGACAATCCATCAACCTGCGACCAGACTGACCGCACCAAAAACATCCTTCTTTTCCTGCGATATAATTGCCCGGATGATATTTACCGCACTTAGGGAGAGTGCGGTGAGTCTTGGTGCTTGAAAAAATTTCCTGAGACTTAGAGCCAGGTGCTCTACCCTTCTGGTCATACCTGTTCTTGGAGGATGGAACACTAGCTGACGAAGAGGCTAGGGCTAAAAACTTTTGCCAACTCTGCAAGCGATTTCCACCACCCAATTTCTACTGAGAATAATCATAGTTCATAGTCCTAGCATTCTTATTCTCCTTACCGTGTTCCCTAAGTTATCACCCTTAACCTGCTGAGCATGAGTTATAATCCTATATATTTTCATATCTCCCAGTAACATAGCATTTCTGCACTAAGTTTTCACAAAATCTGACACTCCATACAAGAACTTATTAATTTAAGCCTTGGAGTCAATAACCATGTAAGGAGCATACCTTGAGAGTTGGTAAAACTTGAGTCCATACTCTTGGACTTTCATATTTCCCTGCCTCAAGTTCATGAATTCCTGAGCCTTTTCTTCTCTCAACTCTATTGGGAAAAACCTGTCCAGAAAGGTCTCACTAAAGCAATCTCAAGTAATAGGAGTTGCATTTGTACCCCTATTTTCTTTCCACTAAGTGTACCAGATATGAGTAACATCCTTTAACTGGTATGATGCCAACTCAACACGATCATTCCCAGTGACTTGCGTTACCTCAAAGTTCTTCTTCATCTCATCCAAGAAATTATGAAAATCCTCATTAGTCTGTGATCCTAAGAACTCCGGAGGATTCATCATGACAAAGTCCCGAACCCTTACTGCTACTGATCCACCATTTTCATTCACATGAGCATGAAACCAACTATTTTGGTTAGTCATACTCTAAGCCAACATCTGTATGGCATTGCTAAACTCAGCACTGGAGACTTCTTGATCAGGGATTCAAGGAGCTGCGTTTGCATTCTTTGCATTTGCATTCCTAGATTTAGCTCTACGAGGAGGAATTATCTGAAATGTAGAACGTGAAATTAGAATAGAAAAAGATCATACCTTACGCACGATAAGAGTAACAAGAAAGTGAAGTTTTCCGAAAACACTTTGGAGCCTCTTTCTCATATGATATGGTGCACTTCACACCCATGAAAAGGACTCCACATAGTCTGGTTTTTTAGACATCCTAGGACACTAAACTAGTGATCTGATACCACGTTTTGACATGCTCCGATCTACCCCTGAGATACGGAAACAAAACCTAGGACCACAAGTGATCCCAAGCTAACCCTGCTGGCATGATCACGAGCATACTATAGATAATAAAATATTGCGGAAGCTAAATAATACATTAAATAAAAAGATTGGGAATACCCATTTACTATAGCTGAAATATTTGAAATACTGATGATTTTAATACAAGCATTACTAACATAATAGGAAGCTGAAACTAACTATGACTGAAATATGCCTCTAACTGAATTGAAATGTTGGGAAAAGCCCCAGCTAAGTCTAGAAAAACTAAAACTAAATGAATGAAATGAATTCATGATTATTGTCCTCGGAGAATGAGAACTCACCACTGAATCTGCTAAACTGAAGATCGAAAATCAACCCAAGCGCTATCTGGATGTTGAGAACCTGAACCTACATCACGAGAAGATGTAGCGCATATATGCATCCGTACTTGAAGGTACTGAGCATGTAGGATAGAGTAAAGCTAAAATAAAACATAACTGAACAAGCCTAAAAAAACATGGTAATCTAAACACGATATACTGAATTTTTGATCTAATGCAATGACCAATTTATAACATGCTTAAACTGAATACTTAATATACTGATAAATGGTCAATGCAAGAGAGTCTGACTTAACTGTGGTCGCTACTGACAACCGATAATAAAACAACATGAGCTAATTGTGGAGTCCAATGTATACGCCTCATCGAGAGGACCCAATATACATTCCAGCGGTATAACGATATGCTGGTTTGATTATTAAATTGATGCCCACAGAGGAGCCTTACAACCTAGTTTTCTAGTAGTTCTGAGACTAATTGGGTATGTTGAACCCTAGTACAAGTCGGTATTATGCAACTCCCAATGAATAAAGTGATTAAGACATTATGACTGAATTTTATGTCAATAATGGATAACTCAAACTGAACATGCAAATTGAGAATGCAACGTTTAATTTGATGATGATGCATTAATAACTGAGGCATGTATGTCAGAATAACTGAAATATTTGACCTAGCATCTGTAATTCAAGAACTAAAATACAAAGCTAGGGTTCTGAAATTCATGAAATAAATAAAATAGTAACTTTACAATCTGATATGGAACATGTATTTAACTAATTCATGATGAATAACTGTAATACTAGAAAGCTTGGTTTAATCATGATAAAAGAATCTTGAACTGATTGAAAACTATGGATCCAATGGGTGAAAGCAACCCATTATTGTAATCCCATATATCTGTTCATGAAATTCACGGAGAAACACTTAGATTTTGTGGCTAGAACTGTTGGAACCTTGCTGCTTTCCTGAACTACTGTTCTTGACCTTTTCTCATTTATAGCTTCTAATTTTCAAAGATTTGATTAATGATTTTACTTAGGTATGTTTTACTTATGTTTCTAGGTTTAAACTAACTAAAATCTGATGATTGAGGGTCAAAACGATATATCTTAAGGTTTAAATGAAGTGGGAAAAGACAAAAATACCCCAAAGTTAATTTACGACGACCTGGACTGATGTTCCATTGTTTAGGTACATAGGTTGGGTATTTTTCGTCACGTCTTTTACTAAAAGGAGCATAACTTTTTAGTCGAATGTCTGACTTTAGGAAAGTTGGTGTCTATGAAAAGATAATTCAATTATCTATCTGTTGATATGTCATGGGACACCTAATTCATTTTGTGCTTAGAGTTATGATCAATTGAAGATGACCCAACTATATTTCCCCCAACTGCCAGTTAATTTCCATCTACGGTCCATAGGTCCATATATGGACCATGATGGTGAATCGTGGTTCTTATAAATGAGTGGGTGAATTGGGTGTCAATCGGCGGACACAGATTTTGTGCAGTAGTTTCACCTTGGACTGTAGGTCAATCCGTCGTTCGACACTTCGTCAAATTTTCCTTTAATGAGATTTTGGGGGTTTCTGATTCCATCGAAAGATGTGCAGTAGGGAACGTGGGTCAAGCTACAGTTCATCTATAGCAACCGTCGATGCACCTGCAGATTTTGTGAAAGCCTTGTTTTGGTCTGTTTTAGATACGAGGTGTTACACAAACAACATGCTTACTCAAAATTCAAAAAGAACTAAGAAGAAAATTAGTACCTCGCACTGCACTTTATCCAAATTCGAAAAAATGTGGATATATCTTCTTCATATTCTCTTAAATTTTGCAAGTAAATTATTCAACAAATTGGTTACTCCAAAGGACCTTGACTGAGGTTACCTCTTTTGTTCTCAACTTGCAATGTTGGCGATCTAGAATCCGACCTGGAATCTCCTCACATGACAAATTATCATTAATACAAACATTTTCAATTGGAATGATCAATGAAGGATAACCAATATACTTCTTCAACATGCATACATGAAATATCGGATGAGTCAATTCTAACTCTTGAGGTAGCTACAATTCATAAGCTACACTACCAATTCTATAGGATATTCTATAAGGTCTTATATATCGGGGGCTAAGTTTCTCCATCTTACCAAACCTCATAACACTTTTCATCGGTTAAATTTTCACGTAAACCCAATCATCTACCTCATACTTCAACTTTTTTCTCCTAATATTGGCATAGGATATCTGACGACTCTGGGCCATTTTCAACCTCTCTTAGATCACCTTCACGATTGCTTTATGAACTAAATCATGTCCTATAAAAACTAATTCACCATCCTCAAACCATCCAATAGGAGATCTTCATCCTTTACAATAAAGATCTTCATAAGGAGCCATTTGGATGATAGAGTGGTAATTGTTGTTGTAAGAAAACTCAATGAGAGGAAGGTGATCATCCCAATTTCCTTTCAAATCAACCACACAAGCCCTCAACATATCTTCTAAGATATGGATAGTACGCTCTACTTTCCCATCAGTCTGAGGATGAAAGGCAGTACTTAAGTTCACCTTTAAACCCAAACCTTTTTGAAACGATTTCCAGAACTGTACAGTAAATTGGGCACATATGAAATAATGAAGACCAGAACTCCGTTATATCTTTCCACCTCTTGAATGTACCACTTATCATTATCCTTTATCGAATGGGTAGTTTTTACTGGCAAAAAGTAGGATATTTTTGTCATTTTATCGACAATCATCCAAATAGAATCATGCTGCCTGCGAAACCTTTGTAGCCCTGTGATTAAGTCTCTATGAATAATCTCCAAATTCAATTTCTGAAGTTTTAAATTTTGAGCAAAATCTCTAGGGCTTTGGTGCTTTACTTAAACTTGTTGACAATTCGTGCACTTGGCAACAAACTCAACAATGCCATTCTTCATCCCTTCCCACAATTATTCTTCTCTTAGATAGAGGTACATCTTTGTGGAACTCGGATAAATGGAATATCTTGAACTATAAGCTTCTTCCATGATAATCTATTGGAGTGCATCCACCGTTGGTATATATAATCTACCTTGATATCTTAAAACACCATCTCCCCCTTGTTCAAAAGCTAATAATCTTTTCTTATGAACGTTTGACTTCAATTCAAGCAAAATGGGATGTTAGTCTTGCTTCTCTTTATCTTTTGACACTAATAATGACTCAGCCCCATTTTTCACTAGTATTCCTTGTTCTGTGGAATCCATAAATCAGACTCTTAAACATTCAAGTCTATACATATCTATTGCTAGTTTTTTATTTTCTTGCTCAAGATGGGTGGTACTTGTCCAATCCGGGTTTACCCCCTATATGTAACCGGCTTTGTCATCATTTTGAAGGACTAAGACTTGCCTCTTAGTTTCATGTCATTACATTTATAGGTTGAAAAATGCGGAAAAATTTAAAACTTTCATTATCACATCTTAGAAGTTTACATAGACCTCTACATACACATATATATTCATTAGAGTATACATATACCCTTCATATAGGAAGGTTACATAGCCTTATACTTTTATTGCACATACATATATAAGAGTATAGAAATAGTCCCAATGATTGTCTCGTCTCATACAATCTAAATGAATTTCACAATATGGGCTTAGCCCTTACATACATTCAACAAGATCATGTATAGGTCGTACAAAAGTACAATATTAAAATTACAAGGAAATTAATGATAAAGTCAATAAGCTCATAACAAAATCCAAAGATAGAAGATGGCATTGACCTCGAGAGTTGAGGACCTACCCTACTTGGATGAAAGGAAGAATCCAAGCCTTCAACAATGACGCCTCCCAAAACATTTCAACGATCGGAACCTAAAATAGTTGGGGGAAAAGTAAGAAAATAGGGTTAGTACTCCACATGTACTAAGTATGAGATCTTATGCACATGCAATAGCAAAACATGTTAAAAGGGATTTTTTATTAAAACGTGCCATTTTACCCTTTACGTACTTAATGCAAGGTCAAGTAACTCATATCAATCAACCAACATGCTTGCTATCATACGAGTAATACTTATCCCAACACACTTGAAAGTATGATTTACTACACCTCTAACATAGAGGAATAATATCACAAGAATGAATAAGAGTTAAACATATCATAATAAGCAAGACAACTACTCACAAGTCCTTATCAAGTAAACAAGTGCAATGACCAAGAAAATCCCCATAACCTTACTAAAACAAGTATCCTTATCAAAAAAAGCATGACCAATGCCTAACTTTACATATCATTGATTTAAGACATGCATTTCGTCATGTATTATCATTATTATATATTTATAAATGGACTAATCAACATGTAATATCAACAATGTGCCTTGGTCAACATATATGCATATCATATATTATCATAACATAAACATATATAAGAACCTCCTCCTAAGACTCCCCTCAAGGATAGCTAGTGCAATATCTAGGTAAAGTCCCATACCCCTACCTAGACTAAGCTAGACCCCTTAGGTTATCCAAGTTAGAGTTAGACTCTTTTAATTCATTTTACCTTTTGGGAACATCTTTCACTAACCGACATAGACCACATGAGCTAGTCTGGAATCCGGTGTCGTAAAACCCTACACCAAAAGAAAGCGTACTACTTGCCAAGGTAGTAGTAAAACATGAAACACAGCAACTACATGGATCCACTAGCTAGTATTCCTAAGGGGGGAACATAGTTGAAGAACTAGGAGATTTAGTTGAGATCCTCTATATGCGCCATGCATTATAGTCTCCAACCTCAAGAGTAGTATTGTGCTCCTACCTTCCCTATGTGGGAAGGGACACTTATCTATCTAGTTCACTCAGTACTAAGCTAGAGTCCCTTTTTTAAATGTCATTAAGCCTTTAATTATCAATCGTAACTTAATTTAGGCCATAGGGTCTACCCCTTGTATAATCATCATCATAAATAGATCAATAAGAATTGTATGAGTACAAGTGCTTTCATCATAATTCATATAAGTGAGGTTAAAAATTTAGCATTTCATAACATATTGAGGCACCTTGATAGTTTTTACCATCCTTATAGCACATACACCTTAATCAAATTCACAATATAGTAAAGACATTTCAATTCAACATCATAGTACCCTATAATCCTAGTATAAGGTATAGTCCAAACGTAATATCATGACTTAACAACAATAAATCCCAATTGGAAGTAAAGATAGAGATTCTAAGATTTACGAAGTCTTCCTCATAGTCTATCATCAAGGTCTTACAACCAACCCAAAACTCAACCCAATTTGATGAGTAACATCATCATACAATGATAACCAATAGAATAACAAGGCCAATTGCATCTCTATAACACAATTCATCTTTGGATCACAACTTGAAACAAGGTACTTAGGCTAAATTTCACATTATAATTTATAACTTAATTACATATCAAGAAATAGCATGATAAACTTATCATTCATATTAATTTAATCATAATATAACCATAGGAGAGTAATCAAATCAACAACCAAATCAATTGAATGATCACATTACAATACAGGTCAAGATCAATACCTAGGATTACGGATAGAGGATCATATTCTTTAATTTAGACCAAACCATCAACAATTACCATCAACAAGTTGAATTAAATATTAATATACTGAATATAACCCTAAGAATTCATTAACAACTCAATCAATAACATCAATTTTGTAATTGGATGAAACCCATAAAAAAACTCAACTTTTTGAAATCTATTTTAAAGGAACCCTTTGAGGAAATGATCTCAAAGGTGAATAGAACCCATACCTTAATGATTTGTCAACAATTTGATGGTGAATTCGTCCATTTCCAGCCCCCACACCCTAGTTCTTGCTAGTTTTTAATGGTGAGTTCATGTAGAGAGAAATAAGAGAGAAGGAACATAGTTTATTTTGAGAGTTCTCTTAGGTTAATGAGGTTTGAGGGTATTTATTGTGGGACAAAATCAACTTAATTAGTCTTTCTTTAATACCTAATTACCCCTAATCCACTTAATTAATTAAATGAATTCAATTTAAAACATGTGGGAATTTGCAGGCACATCCGTATGTTTGGTCAAAGAACGGTGCAGGAAGGGCCTTTCTTCATTTTTTCTAAGTGTGGGACGACGGTGGCATCGAATGACCTTCGATCCACACACGGACCGAAGCCTACACCTCTGCACTCCGTTGATGAGTCACGCGATTATGCACATGAAGGGACCTTCTCCACCTGCCTAAGTGTGGGATGACGGGGGCATCGACACCCCATCGATCCACACATGGGCCATCTTCTGTCCTGTCAATGCACACTTCCAGGTAGTGTTGCATCAAACTACAGGGTCTTTCTCAAGGGCCCTTGGTTAGTCCTTAAGGAGTCGTACCCAGACGTTTCAACCATGGAACAACTCAAACACCCATTAGCTACCTTTCCACCAATTTTTGTACATTTCCGACTGCTAAAAGTTAGTCAAAAAGGCTATGGTACACTAACATCCCTTGGAACCAACTTACCGGACGTTTTGGTTCTTAAACCTCCTAATGACCTATATTCATTAAAAATGGACTTAGAAACAATGTCTAGACTTCATGACACCTATGTTAGTCTTTACAAAGTCTTGGATTTTCAAGGTGTTACATTATCTCCTCCTCATGAACATTCGTCCCTGAATGAAATTCGAAGGAAGGAATAGACTCAAGACTAGCAGCCCAACCAATCAAAAATATCAAATCAACATAAATCATGTCATTTCGACAAGGCAAATTTCAAAACTCATATTACCGCACATAAGGCTCAAAACACTTTATCATAGGGCATTTCCTTCTCACAACACTTATGATCTCAACATACATTACATGAGTCAATTAGCACAAAGTTCAACTTAACAACTTGCTACCTATCATTTCATGAAGACTCACCATATCAAAATGCACAACAGAATTCAAAACAAGAAAAAAGAAAAGTTTTAAGTTTTTAATAGCAACACTACAGTATCTTCACTGTAAGTTCTTTAAAAAATGCATAATGTGCAAAACTTCACCCAAAAATCAAGAAAATTCAATTTTCTAATCATATTTATATTATTAAAAAGAATGACTAAACTTAATTCTCAAAAATATAAGGTTAACAAGATTTCATATCGGCCTTGGCCTCACATGTAACACCCTCAACTAATTGATTTCTCCATAACACTTATACGGATACAACCTCTCCATAACACTTTTACGGATACTCGTTGATGTGCCTATCAAGAATTTGAATCAGAACTTTCTCATAAAAGAGGTTATCCTTGACACCAAGACCCTCAATAGGAAGAACGGACTCGGGATCACTGATACACTTTTTCAAGATAGAAACATGGAAAACCGAATGAACCGAAGCCAATTCACTATGAAGTTTCAATTCATAGGCAACCTTACCAACCCTTTGCAAGATTTAATAGGGACCCAATTTCCCTTTCTTGCCAAATCTAACCACCCCTTTCATTGGTGAAATTTCCAAATACACCTTATCACCTTCTTCAAACTCCAAATCCCTTCTCCTATGATTGTCATAAGACTTTTGCCGATGATAGGCCGTTTGAAACCGGTTCCTTATGATATGAACCTTTTCCAAAATCTTATAAATCAAATCGGGACCAAGAATAGATGGCTCACCTACTTCAAACCATCCAATAGGAGACCTACACATAGCTTCATAGGAAGTTATGGAAATGGATGAATGAAAACTATTCTTGTAGGAAAACTCTACTAAAGGTAAATGCCTATCCCAACTCCCTTTAAAATAAATAGTTCATTCTCTAAGCATATCTTTAAGGGTTTGTATCGTACGCTTCACTTGACCATCCATTTGGGATGAAAAGTGGAGCTCAACTTCACCGTAGTACCTAACCCTTTTTGGAACGGCCTTCAAAATCTAGATGTGAGTTGTGTGCCCCGATCCTATATGATGGATAATGGAATGACATGGCAGCACACCATCTCAACTAGGAATATTCTTGCATAATCCTCCGCGAAATATGAAGACTTGACTGGAATAAAGCGAGCTGATTTAGTTAATCAATCCACAACAACCCGTATGGAATCATAGGACTTTTCGGTCTGAGGTAAACCTAATACAAAGTCCATATTGATGTCTTCCCACTTCCAAGTAGAATTTGGTTATCTTGTAGTAAGCCACCCGACTTTAGGTGTTCAGCCTTTACTTGTTGGGAAATTGGACACTTAGCGACATACTCCTTTATGTCCCTTTTTAGAACTTCCCACCTATATATCACCCTTAGGTCATGGTACATTTTTGTCGACCTTGGAGGAATTGAGTCATGTGCTTCTTCTAAGATAATATCCCTTGTTACTTTAATACACCATCCCCACTAAGAAGAATGGTTCATTCAACTTGCCGAGAACCGATTCTTTCAACTCCATTAAGGCTAAATCAAGGTGTTGTTTGGACTTCACCTCAACCACTAAATATGACTTGGAATTATGATGAACCATATCACCCCCATCCGGAGAAGTCTCTAGCATAACACCCAACCTAGCAAACCTATGTACTTACCTTGATAGGTCCTTTTTGGATTCGTCAAGATGGGATACACTACCCATAGTTATTCGACTTAGGGCATGCACAACTACATTAGCCTTGCAGGGTGATAAAGGACACTCATACCATAATCTTTCAACAACTCAAGCCACCTTCTTTGTTACAGATTCTACTCCTTTTGGGTAAAAACATATTGGAGACTCTTATGATTAGTAAAAATATCAACATAAACCCCATACAAGTAATGCCTCCAAATTTTCAAAGCAAATACCACGGACGCTAATTCAAGGTCATGAGTGGGGTGATTTCTCTCATGTACCATTAGTTGCATAGAGGCATAATCTATCACCTTCCCGTATTGCATAAGCACACACCCCAAACCCACTCAAGATGTGTCACAATACATCAAAAAACCCTTTGTACCCTCCGGTAAGGTCAACACCGAAGCGGAAGTAAGCCTATCTTTCAATAATTAGAAGATCTTCTCACATGCCTCTGACTACTCAAACTTTTTACTCTTTTGGGTCAAAGTGGTCAAAGGAGACGCAATAGACGTGAAACTATCCACGAACCTCCGATAGTAACCCCCTATACCCAAGAAACTCCTAATGTCACTCGGAGTAAATGGTCTAGGCTAATTTTTCATGCTTCCATTTTCCTTGGGTGTACCTCAACTCCCTCACTAGAAATGATGTGTCCAAGAAAAGTCACTGACCTCAACCATAACTCACACTTACTATATTTGGCATACAATTGATGTTCTTTAAGGGTTTGCAATACAACCCTTAAATGACCCATAAGATCATCCTCATTCTACTAATATACCAAGATATCATCAATGAGACAGTGACAAATGAATCTAGGTAATTTTGAAATACTTTATTCATTAGGTCCACAAATGCCGCCGGAGCATTAGTGAGACCAAAAGACATGACCAAGAACTCATAATGCCCATACCTAGTTTGAAAGGCCGTCTTTGGTATATCCTCCCCTCTCACCCTAAGTTGATGATACCCCAACCTCGAGTCTTTGAAAAGTAACTCGCCCCTTGTAGTTGGTCAAATAAGTAATCAATAAGAGGGAGAGAGTACTTATTCTTAATGGCAACTTTGTTGAGTTGATGTAATCGATACATATTCTCAAATCCCCATCCTTCCTTTTGATTAAAAAACCATTGCACCCCATGGAGATATACTAGGACTTATAAAGCCTTTGTCAAGCAAATCCTTGAGTTGAGCCTTCAACTCCTTCAATTCAACCCGGAGACATCCGATATGAAGAAATTGGAATGGGATTTGTGTCCGGTAGAAAATCAATGCCAAAGTAAATTTCTCTTCCGGGAGGAATACCGGGAAGGTCATTAAGGAAGATCTCCAGAAACTCACTAACTACGGGCCGACTCATTGGGAGGAACTTTGGAGTCTTGATCTTGGACTCTTACTATATTATAAAGACAACATTTTGAGATCATTTTGCATGCTTTTAGACAAGAAATAATACGACCTTTAGGAATAGAGTATCCCCCCTTACCCCCAACAACAGGCTCATTTGGGAATTTAAACCTCACCACTCTTGTCCTACAATCAATGGATGCAAAACATGCATGCAACAAATTCATACCCAATATAATATCAAAATCAAGAATATCTAGTTCTACTAGATCAACATAAGAAAGTATATTGGGCAACATTATAGGAAAACTTATATACACCCTTTTTGCAACAAACGACTCACCCACCGAAGTAGACACTAAAAAAGGTTCATGCAAAATATCAGGTAACATTTAAAACTTATTGGCTATTAGAGGTCTAAAAAATGATAAAGTAGCATGGGGATCAAGTAAGGCATATACATCAAGAGAGAAAACTTTCAACATACCGGTCACCACATTGGGGGAGGTCTCTTGCTCACCCCTAGAGCGGAGATCATAGAAAAGGTTCTTCTTGGGAGCATCATTAGAACCACTTGCTTGAGCTTGGCCACTACCCTTGTGTTTACTCTTTAAGTTTAGACAATCTCTCATCTTTTGACCACTCTTGCCACAGCTATGTCCCCTTAAGGCAATCACCATAGTGCATTTTACCAAACTTTCCACAAGTTGTCTTCTCATTTGGTGAATTAGTAACCTTTCCCTTCTTGAATTTTAGGTTAGACAACCTATCACCACTAGCTCTTGGGAATTTTGAGGGGACTTGATTAGAAACCTGCTTCTTCAATTTCGGCTTGTCTTGAATCTCAAGCCTATTCTTTGAAGAACCTCCATCAAATTACCTTGCCTTAGCCCTTGCCTCTTCAACCCTTATTGCATAAACCATAAGACAGGAAATGTTCATGTTGTCATATAGCATAGCCGATTGGCACTCCTCTTGTAAGTCTTCCAACACCCCAATCACAAAATGACTCATTTGGTCTCTAGGATCGGAGACCAAAGAAGGACCATATTTACACAACATAATGAAATCCAAAGAGTACTCATGGAAACTCTTCCCTCATTGGCAAAGATTGATGAACTCCGTCACTTTCTCCTCCCACATATCACTAGGGAAGAATCGATCTAGAAAAGCCGCCTTAAAGATCTCTCAAGTCACCGGACCACCCATCAAAGACATATTATCCCTCCATTGCACATATCAAGTTCGAGTCACATCCTTGAGTTGATATGTGGACAACTCGACCTTCTCACTTGAAGACACCACCATCGCATATAGTATCTTGTATACATCATCAATAAATTATGCACGCTCTTCATCAACCTTAGACCCATAGAAAGTAGGAGGATTCATTCGATAGAAGTCCCTTAGACGGGAAGCCATAAATATAATTTGTTGATGAGGACGGGGAGCAATATCCTGGTTGGCTTGGGCTGTCATAGCTTGGGCTTGAACCATCGCTTGTGCTTGAGTAGTCATGGCTTGGGCCATTTGAGCAAGAATAGTCCACATCTATGCCTCCGTCATTGGTGGAGGGTTAGCCGGGGCTTGATCAACATTAGAAATCTCTTCAAGTGGAGGAACTTGCTAATCATTGGGAGGTACTCCCGCATTAGGCAACTTCCTCCTCAAGTCTTCGAGTCACATTCCTTTGAGTGTTCATGCTTTATATAAGCACAACTATAGGATTAGATGCAAAACCACACCATAAGTATACTCTATTGGCACGATATAAGATTTCCAAGAAAAAAGAGAAATTCCTAAGCATCATATAGGTTTCTACTCATAAGTATGGCGCGCTTCACAATTATGAATACAAACCTACATAGACGTGTTAGAGAGAGAGACATAACTCAACGATATTTAACGTCATTCTCTGATACCAAGTTTGTCACATCCGAGTTTACCCCCTAGACGTAACAGGTATTGTCATCCGTTTGAAGCACTAATACTAGCCTGTTAGTTTCATGTCATTACATTCATAGGTTGAAAAATGCGGAAAAATTTAAAACTTTCATTATCACTACTTGGAAGTTTACATAGACCTCTACATAAACATAATATATATTCATATCGAGTATACATATACCCTTCATATATGAAGGTTACATAGCCTTCTACTTTTATTGCACATACATATATAAGAATATAGAAATAGTCCCAATGATTGTCTTGTCTGATACCATCTAAAGGAATATAACAATATGGGCATAGCCCTTGCATCAATTCAACAAGACCATGTATAGGTCGTACAAAAGTACAATATTCAAATAAAAATGAAAGGAATGATAGAGTCAATAAGATCATAATAAAATCCAAAGCTAGAAGATGGCATTGCCCTCGAGAGTTGAGGACCTACCCTACTTGGATTAGAGGAAGAATCCAAGCCTTCAACAATGACGCCTCCCAAAAATATTCAACAATCGGAACATAAAATGTTTGGGGAAAAGGGAAGAAAATGGAGTTAGTACTCACATGTACTAAGTATGAGATTAATGCACATACACAAGCAAAACATCTTAAAAGGGACTTTTTATGAAAACATGCCATTTTACCCCTTGAGGGACTTAATGCAAGGTAAAGTAACTCATATCAATCAACCAACATGCTTGCTATCATACAAGAAATACTTATCCCAACACACTTGAAACTATGATTTACTACACCTCTAACATCAAGGAATAGTATCACAAGAATGAATAAGAGTTAACATGTAATAATAACCAAGACAACTAATTACAATTCCTTATCATGTCAATAAGTGCAATGACCAAGCAAAGTCCCATAACCTTACTCAATCAAGTATCCTTAACAAGAATACATAGCCAATGTCTAAATTTACATATGATGGCATTTAGACTTGCATTTTATCATATATTATCATTATAATCCAAGGCATATTCATAAATGGTCTAATAAACATATAGTATCAACAATGTGCCATGGTCAACATACATACATATTATATATTATCATAACATCAACATATATAAGAACCTCCTCATAAGACTCCCGTCAAGGATAGCTAGTACAATGTCTAGGTAAAGTCCCATACCCCTACCTAGACTAAGCTAGATCCCTTAGGTTATCCAAGTTAGAGTTCAAGTCCTTTCATTAGTTTTACATTTTGGGAACATCTTTTCCTAACCGACATAAACCACATGAGCTAATGTGGAATAAGGTGTAGTAAAACCCCAACATGAAAAAAGGCAGACTACTTGCCAAGGTAGTACCAAAAAATAAACATAGCAACTACGTTGATCCACTAGCTATTATTCCTATGGGGCCAACTTAGTTCAAGAACTAGGAGATTTAGGTTAGACCCTTTTTATGCGCCATGCATTATAGTCTCCAATCTCAAGATTTATGTAGTGCTCCTGCCTTCCCTATGTGGGAAGGAACACATCTCTATCTAGTTCACTCGGTGCTAAGCTAGAGTCCCTTTTTGAAATATCTTTAAGCCTTTAATTATCATTCATAACTTACTTTATGCCGTAGGGTCTACCCCTTGCATAATCATTATCATAATAGCTCAATAAGAATTGTATGAGTATACGTCTTTTCATGACAATTCATATAAGTGAGGTTAACACTTTAGCACTTCATAACATATTAAGGCACATTGATAGTTTTTAACATCCTTATAGCATATACACCTTAATAAACCTCACAACATAGTCAAGACATTTCAATTCAACATCATAGCACCGTATTATCCTAGTATAAGGCATACTCCAAATGTAATATCATGACTTAGCAACAATTAATCACAATTGGAAGTAAATATAGATATTCTAAGATTTATCAAGTTTTCCTCATAGTCTTTCATCAAGATCATACCACCAACCCACAACTCAACCCAACTTGGAGAGTGACATCATCACACAATGATAACCAATAGAATAACAACACTAATTGCATCTCTGTAACACAATTCATCTTTAGATCACAACTTATGACAAGGTACATAAGCTAAATTTCACATTATAAATCATAACCTAAATCACATCTCAAGAACTAGCATTATAGGCCTTAATTCATCTTAATTTAATCATAATAGAACAATAAGATAGTAATCAAATCAACAACCAACTCAATTGAATTATCACAATACAATATTGGTCAATATCACTACCTATGGTTAGGGATAGAGGATCATATGCTTCAATTTAGACAAAACCATCAACAATTACCATAAAAAAGTTGATTTACATGTTAATCTACTCAATATAAACCTAAAAATTCATTAAAAACACAATTCATAACTTCAATATCATAATCGGATGAAACCCACAGGAAAACTCAACTTTTTGAAAACTATTTTGAAGGAACCCTTTGAGGAAAGGATCTTAAAGGTGAATATAACCCATACCTTAATGATTTGTCAACAATTTGATGTTGAATTCATCCATTTCCAGCCCCCAAACCCTAGTTCTTGCTAGTCTTCAATGGTGAGTTCATGTAGAGAGAGAAATAAGAGAAAAGGAAGAGAGTTTATTTTGAGAGTTGTCTTTAGGTTAATGAGGGTATTTGTAGTGGGACTAAATCAACTTAATTAGTCTTACTTTACTCCCCAATTACCCCTAAACTACTTAAATAAATGAATTTAATTTAAAACATGCAGGAATTTGCAGACCCCATCGATGAGACCTCGATTGACGGACCATTTGTCCATCGACGGTCCGTGCTGCAAATCTGTAAGTTCGGTCAGAGACCGGTGCATGCGGGGCCTTTATTCACTTTTTCTAAGTGTGGGACGACGGTGGCATCGACGCCCCATCGATCCACACACGGAATGTAGCCTGCACCTCTACACTCCGTCGATGAGTCCTGAGACTGTGGAGATGAAGGGAACTTCTCCACAAACCTAAGTGTGGAACAAAGGTGGAATCGGCGCCCTATTGATCAACACACGGTCCATCTTCTGTCCCGTCGATGCACACTGCCAAGCAGTGCTGAATCAAACTACAGTGGTCCTCTTCAAGGGCCCTTGGTTGGTTGTTGGGGAGTTGTACCCAGACGTTTCAACCATGGAACAACTCAAAAACCTATTAGATACCTTTCAACCCATTTTTTTTATTAATGACTCCTAAAAGTTAGTTAAACATGTCAAGGCACTCTAACATCCCTTGGAACCAACTTTCTGGACGTTTTGGATGTTTTGGTTCTTAAACTTCCTAGATGACTTATATTCATTACAAATGGACTTAGAAACAGTGTTTAGACTTTATGACATCCATGTTAGGATATAGAATGAGTCTTGGATTTTCAAGGTGTTACAGTACTACCCATAGACAACATTCTCAAGGCATTAGCAACAACATTAACGTCATCAGGGTGGTAATAAATGCTCATGTCATAATCCATTGACAATTCTAATAATCTCTTTTCCCGTAGATGAAGTTGTTTCTAAGTGAACACATATTTTATACCCTTGTGATTTGTGAATGTATCAACATGAATGTCATATTTTCAAGTAAAAACTACAACCATAAACTCTAAGTCATGGCTTGGGTAGTTGTTCTCATGAACTTTCAACTGTCTGGAGGCCTATGTTATAATTTTGCCATTCGACATTAGAATACAACGCAAACCAACTCTAGATGCATCAAAATACACTAAAAAGCCTCGAGTACCCACTGGTAAAGTTAAAATTGGGGTAACAGTCAACCTCATTTTCATTTCATGAATGTTTTTCTCACAAGTTTAAAAATATTAAAACTTAATTGTTTTCTGTGTCAACTTAGTCAAAGGAGATGAAATACAGAAAAACCCATCAAAAAACCTTCTATAGTAGCCCACCAATCTGAAGAAACTCTTATTATTAGTTGGAGATGTCGATCTAGGACAATTTTGAATTAATTTTATCTTTTGGTTATCAACTCTAACTCAATCACCGGAAACTACATGACCTAAGAATGCCACAGACTTAAGCAAAACTTCACACTTAGAGAACTTGGCATATAACTCCTTATCTTTCAATGTTTGAAGAACTATCCAAACATGACTTGCATGATCCCCTACATTCCTTGAATAGATCAGCATGTCATCAATGATGATGATAACAAACATATTTAAATAAGGTCTGAAGTTCCTATCCATAAGATCCATGAATGTTGCATGCATATTGGTCAACGAAAGGACATGACCAAAAACTCATAATGCCCATATCTGGTTCTGAATGTTATCTCTAGATTATCACATTCCTTATCATTGAAATGATGGTAGCCTGATCTGAGATCAATTTTTGAGAATCACGAAGCATAATGAAGATGGTCGAAAAGATCATCAATCCTTGGAAGATGATATTTGTTCTTGACGGTAACATTGTTCTATTTGCGGTCATCTATGTACATCCTCAGGGAACATTCTTTCTTTCTTTCAAACAAGATCATAGCACCCCAAGGTGAGAAACTTGGTGGACTGAAACCCTTATGTAACATATTTTTCAACTCTACTGGTTACATTCTATATAACGGCATAGAGATAGGACGAGTATTGGAATAATATCTATGATGAGGTCTATCTCTTTCTCGGGAGGGACTCTGGGTACATTATCAGGAAACTTTTCTGGACACTCTTTTACTATAGGAACTTACTGAATCTGAGGTACGTCACCACTTAATTCATTAATTAAGATTAAGTTATAGATACAACCCCTTGAAATTAACTTTTTTATCCTTATGGTACGAAATGAAACGACCCTTAGGCATTGATGAACTACTAATCCACTTTATAATTGGCTCAATATATATTTATAATAGGAAAACTTGAACTAAATCCATACGTAGAATGATATCGAAATCTACCTTGTCTAACTCAACTAAATCAGCCACGGTGTTGTTGTTATTGATGGAAACACGACAATCTTGTTAGATTCTTTGTGACATAACTGAATCACCAATAGGTGTAGAAACAAAGAAGAGTTCACAAAGTTTCTCAGGGAGTATATAAAACTTATTCTCAATATAAGGGGTTAAAAAATAAACTTTCTCCAGGGTCTATCAAAGCATAAAAATCACAAGTAAGACTTTAATCATACCCGTGACAACATGTGGTGATTCTCTTGTTATTGGAGACTCTTGATTTGATAGAGGTGATTTTCTCCCGCTCTAATAACGGAAGTAGATCCTTTAGGTGAAGCCCTTTGTTGTGGAGCTACTGCAGAAGATTCTTCGCTATTGCAGGGATTTCCACCACCCTGCTTATTCTTAGGACAGTGTTTCATGAATTGACTTTGTTGACCGCACTTGTAGAAACATGTCTTCCCATCATAACACATACCTGAGTGGTGCCTACCACACCTAGCACATATAGGAGCCCTACTACATCATTCTGTCATACTAACTTAAGAATGTGTTGTCCTAACTCTGAAGTTGTACGAATTGTGGGTGTGATGCTCACCTTTGTTTCTGGGTGCATGTGCACTAGAAGATGATAGTCAGGTCCTTTTTGCTTCTTAAAGGACGAACAATTCGCATTACCAGCCCATATTTACTTACTATCTTGGCTTTCTAATTTTTGAATTCTTCTTTATCCTTCAACTTATCTTCCTCAACCTATTCCACATAAAACATCAACCTTGTTATGTCTATTTCACTTATCATTATTATTGCTCTACCCTCTTTTCTAAATGAACGATCCAAAACAACAACAGATAGACTCATTCTACTCCTCATACCCTTACCATTTCTGCAGAATATCAACATAGTTGGGTGAACTTCAACTCATTCTCATGAACACTATGAGAAACCTGCTTAAGTTTAATATATTCTCTTGCCTTAGTCTCTTTCAATTCTCAGGGAAATAAATGCCCTAAGAAATCTTCTTCAAAACAGGCCCTACTCGGGTGTGGTGCATCCCTATCTCTACCCCCCTTCCACTGATCAAAACAAATCCTAGTAACACCATTGAGTTTATATGCATCTAGTTCAAACCTCTCCTTGTCAACAACATGCATGACATTAAACACCTTCTTAAGTTCCTGAATGAAATTCTCCAGATCCTAGTAGTGCTTGAACAGGTAAAACATGGAGGATTCATCCTCGGGAACTCACAATACTTCAAAGTGTTACCCTCTTCTGGTTGATCTCTCATTGTTTCCCGACTTGGTTAGACCCCGCTATGCCTAACATCCTAATAGCCTCACAGAATTCAGCGTTATTAACTTCCCCTTGAGGCTGCACTCCACGTTCTTTGGGTAACTCTAGTTCCTCTACATTCCTCCTAGTTGTACGACCTCTTGTTGCTCTTCATGGAGGCTTGTTTATCTGAATAATGCGCAAGAACAAATTAGAGAGAAACTTTTTAGAGATAAACTGTAAAGCATGAAAAGAGTTTAAACGAAGTGAAGAAATTCCTAGATGTTGCAGCCTCCTAATTATAGATGTGGCGCGTTCACACCAATAAATCGGAATATACAGATAAAACTTCATAGACTCCCTAGGGACTCTTGAACTATGTGATCTATATCAAGATTTTCACACCCCAAGCCTACGCCCTAGGCGTGGAAAAAAACTTAAACGGACCCTCGTCCAGGCTTGTTTACTCAGATGAAGACATAAACATAAGAGAATTAACTCAAGAAATAACGAAAAGGGAAATAATTTTGCCAAAATGGGAATTCAAATCTTAATCGTTTACAAGTGAAATGAAAAGATTAATGAACAATATTAGCTATCTATTAAGCCTCTATAATAAAGAGGGATGTTGGAATAGGACCCCCAATAATCCAAACAATTGAAAACTAAAAACAATAACTGAATGATAAAGATGTCCTTGGGAATGAAGAAAGGCTAACATATCTACTCTGATTTGCTCATTAGATCAACGGTATGTCGAATGCTGATCTTTGTTCTCTTTGTTTGCAACATTATACAAGGCAAGCCAACTTCTATTAGTACATTGAATGTATGATTACACACACACACACACACACATATATATATATAGGCGTGGAAAAAAACTTAAGCGGGCCCTAGTCCAGGCTTGTTTACTTAGAGGAAGACATAAACATAAGAAAATTAACTCAAGAAATAACGAAAAGGGAAATAATTTTGCCAAAATGGGAATTCAAATCTTAATCTTTTACAAGTGAAATGAAAAGATTAATGAACAATATTAGCTATCTATTAAGCCTCTATAATAAAGAGTGATGTTGGAATAGGACCCCCAATAATCCAAACAATTAAAAACTAAAAACAATAACTGAATGATAAAGATGTCCTTCGGAATGAAGGAAGGCTAACATACCTGCTCTGATTTGCTCATTAGATCAACGATATGTCGGATGCTGATCTTTGTTCTCTTTGTTTGCAACATTATACAAGGCAAGCCAACTTCTATTAGTACATTGAATGTATGATTACATATATACATAGATAGATAGATAGATAGATAGATAGATAGATAGATAGATAGATAGATAGATAGATAGATAGATAGATAGATAGATAGATAGATAGATAGATAGATAGATAGATAGATAGATAGATAGATAGATAGATAGATAGATAGATAGATAGATAGATAGATAGATAGATAGATAGATAGATAGATAGATAGATAGATAGATAGATAGATAGATAGATAGATAGATAGATAGATAGATAGATAGATAGATAGATAGATAGATAGATAGATAGATAGATAGATAGATAGATAGATAGATAGATAGATAGATAGATAGATAGATAGATAGATAGATAGATAGATAGATAGATAGATAGATAGATAGATAGATAGATAGATAGATAGATAGATAGATAGATAGATAGATAGATAGATAGATAGATAGATAGATAGATAGATAGATAGATAGATAGATAGATAGATAGATAGATAGATAGATAGATAGATAGATAGATAGATAGATAGATAGATAGATAGATAGATAGATAGATAGATAGATAGATAGATAGATAGATAGATAGATAGATAGATAGATAGATAGATAGATAGATAGATAGATAGATAGATAGATAGATAGATAGATAGATAGATAGATAGATAGATAGATAGATAGATAGATAGATAGATAGATAGATAGATAGATAGATAGATAGATAGATAGATAGATAGATAGATAGATAGATAGATAGATAGATAGATAGATAGATAGATAGATAGATAGATAGATAGATAGATAGATAGATAGATAGATAGATAGATAGATAGATAGATAGATAGATAGATAGATAGATAGATAGATAGATAGATAGATAGATAGATAGATAGATAGATAGATAGATAGATAGATAGATAGATAGATAGATAGATAGATAGATAGATAGATAGATAGATAGATAGATAGATAGATAGATAGATAGATAGATAGATAGATAGATAGATAGATAGATAGATAGATAGATAGATAGATAGATAGATAGATAGATAGATAGATAGATAGATAGATAGATAGATAGATAGATAGATAGATAGATAGATAGATAGATAGATAGATAGATAGATAGATAGATAGATAGATAGATAGATAGATAGATAGATAGATAGATAGATAGATAGATAGATAGATAGATAGATAGATAGATAGATAGATAGATAGATAGATAGATAGATAGATAGATAGATAGATAGATAGATAGATAGATAGATAGATAGATAGATAGATAGATAGATAGATAGATAGATAGATAGATAGATAGATAGATAGATAGATAGATAGATAGATAGATAGGAGAGACGGATAGACGGATAGACGGACGGACAGACGGACAGACGGACAGACGGACAGACAGACAGACAGACAGACAGACAGACAGACAGACAGACAGACAGATAGATAGACAGATAGACAGATAGATAGATAGATAGATAGATAGCTTAAAAAGTAATTTAACATAATCTTAGTTAATTAAAAAAAGAAATAACAAACTTAACTTTACTCATTTAAAGAAATATAACTTCTGTTTCTCTAACCGACAACCATGACTCTAAGCTTAAGTGATGATACAATGTTTTCCTCACACTGCTGAGGAAAATCTTATACCTTTCCATGGGTATAAGACCTTACTTAAATTAGTGAATCCACTAGATTAACATATGTGATCATCTAAAAAGTATGACCCTTTGATACCCATGATGGCTATATAGTTTATGGAGACTTGAGTTATTATGAAATCGCACCCCCATATCGGTGCTCAATACAACTCACAAAAATATACTTAGCTCGTGTGTTTTTGAAACATCTTGTTTCTCTGGGTTGAGATAATTGTTCAACACTTACCTTTAAAAGATCTCATGGAATCTATGTTTCCTTTGTTTCTCAAAACTTTTGTGGAGAATTCATAGTTCCATTATAATTTTTCTAGATTAAGCTCATCATCTTTACTCTTTACTTTGGTTGAAAATTGGGTCTTACAAAAACTCTTAGGGAATACTTAGTTCCCTTATAACTTTTGAGAATTTAACTTAACTCTTTACTCTTTACTCTTTACTTAACTTGAAACTTGAGTCTTAAAAATAAAGTTAAAACGTTGCTTAAGACCCATGAAAACCTTTAAGAACTTTGCTCTAATTGGATTCTTAACATCTAACTTCACTCTTAACTTCTTTGACTTTGATCTTAGCTTTTGTTGAATTGGATAGTGGATTTCAGGTTCATGAGCTCATGTTTATGGATGATTTGATGATTATTAGATTTACTTTAGTTTTTGTTGAATTTGATAGTGCATGTTAGGTTCATGATCTCATGTTTATGGATGATTTGATGATTTTTATATTTACCTTAAAGTGTTATAATCAACTAGTTACATCACTTAGGAACTATTACGAAAAGATGAGGATTAATGAGGATAATTGGAGACCTTGGCGCTCTGAGAGGCGCGAGGCTCCCGCATCATACAAAAAACACTCTAGGGAGCTCCAGCTCGTGCGGTCCCCCAAAGCCCTACAGATAAAGACTTTCCTTTGGGGCGATGAATGGAAAACCGTTGTATCTAGGTTTTTCCTAGTTTTCTCCTTCGTTTTTCATCTCTAAGCCCTCTAAACTACCATGACAGCATGAACTTGTCCAGGCTGATGGTGCAGGTCCAGCATGTTGAGGACAACAGGAAGAAGAGGAGAGTCTGTGAGGTCAAGAGGCCTACACCTTTTGACCAGGAAGATCCCAGCAGTGGCAGTGGTAGGAGCACTTTCAGAGTTCAGGGAACTCTAACTCTGAGAGGTGTGCATCACCCAGAGGGGGCAGACCCGAGCCCAAGAAAGGCAATGGAGGTGATGTGCAGTGTCACAGAAAGGAATGTGGCAAGTGTGGTTGTATTCACAGTGGAGAGTGCAGACTAGGCACAAATTCTTGCTTCGATTGCGGAAAGAGCAGACACATTGTCAGGGACTGTCTACAAAATAGAGGTCGGGCTAGAGGTTATGCTCAGCCTAGGCCTTATCCCTAGAATGCTACTGCAGCCGGGCCTCTTTTGAAGAATCGATTCTACGCCTTGAAGGGCAGGTAGGAGCGGGAGAAGTCTGTTGATGTTGTCACAAGTCTTTTCAACCTCTGTTTATGCTTTACTTGATCCAGGGTCTACGCTTTCTTTTGTGACTCCCTTGCTTGTTATTACTTTTGAAACACTAACTAAAGTTTTGCGTGATCCTATCGTAGTTAGTACTCCCTTAGGGGAAAATGTTAGAGCTGATAGGGTTCATAAAGACTGCCCAATAGGAGCATGTGGTAAGACTATGTGTGCATACCTTTTTTACTTACCCATTAATTACTTCGATGTTATACTTGGTATGGATTGGCTCCATAAATTTTATGCCTTCATGGATTTCCGTTGTAGGGTTGTGAGATTGTGTTTCCCTAATGAAGTAGAGATGGTCTAGGAGGGGTACAATTCGAGTTGGTCAAGTCCCTTGATTCAAAACCTAAAAGCTAATAAAATGATGTCCAAGGGATTGTTATGCCTTTTGGTGAGTGTCAGTGATCCAGATCATGACATTCCTTCCGTTGACTCTGTGCCTGTAGTAAATGAGTTCCAAGATGTTTTGCCCGATGATTTGCATGGATTCCCCCCTCGAGAGATTGATTTTGGTATCGACCTAGATCCCGATACCTAACCAATTTCAATTCCTCCCTACAGAATGACTCTAATTGAACTCAAAGAGTTGAAGTTGTAGTTAAAAGACATTGCTGATAAGGGTTTCATTCATTCGAGCATATCCCCTTGGGGCGCTCTAGTACTGTTTGTGAAAAAATAAACATGGAACCCTTAGGATGTGTATCGATTATTGGAAGCTCAACAAATTCACTATAAAGAATAAGTATCCACTTCCCAAAATAGATGACTTATTCGATCAACTCCATAGGTCTAGTTTCTTCTCGAAGTTGATCTTCATTCTAGGTATCATCAGCATAGGGTTAGGGATGAAGATATCCCAATGACAACCTTTTGTACCCGTTATGGTCATTATGAGATCCTAGTCATGTCATTTGGTCTCACTAATGCACCAGCTGCATTTATAAACCTCATGAACCGATTCGTTCGTGAATACCGTGATTCTTTCATCATATTAATCATTATTACATCCTCATATACTCTAATACCAAGGAAGATCATGAACAATATTTGAGACTAAACCTGCAAGTACTTAGACAACATAAGTTGTATGCAAAGTTCAAAAAGTGTGAATTCTAGCTTAGATCAGTGACCTTTCTGGGTAATGTTGTGTCTGATCAGGGTGTGGAGATGGACCCCAGGAAGACCGAGGCTGTTAAGAACTAGCCATGACCTCTTACTCCCACTGATATCCGTAGCTTTCTGGGATTGACTGGTAACTACCGCAGGTTCGTGGAAGGTTTTTCATCCATTGTCCCACTGACAGCTTTGACTAAGAAGAAAGCCAAGTTCGAATGGGTGGAGACTTGTGATAAGAGTTTCCAGGAGCTCAAGGCTTGGGCGCTTTGCAAGGCTTGGGGTGACAACCCTCGTCATACATAGAGAAGACTGGGTCGCTCTAGCTGGTGCGGCTCTCCAAGGTCCTATAGACAGAGATTTTCCTTTGGGGCCATGGGAGGCACGGTGCCCCAACCTTTCTACCCAAGTGTTCTTGGCTTTCCTCCTTTGTTTTTCACCTCTAAACCCTCTAACTTCCATCGTTCTTTCCCTAAACACTTACAATCATTAGTGCCCTTAATACCTAATATATTCAACATGAAATCACATCCAGAAACTTGAATCAAAACTTTAACAACACAACAACTATCAAGAATTCAACGCAAACTTAAAAAATGTTCTTCAAGAACTCAATTTCATATTCGTTTAGATTCACTTATTTAAACAAGATGGTGTGTGGGTTAACTAAACCAACACTATGTGATCTCACATACATATTTGGGATCACCCCCGATGAATTCCACGTGCAAAGCTTGAGCATTCCTGGCGATTCTTGATTTCTCTCTCCTTTTTTTCTCTTCTTTTGTCTCTTTTCCAAGCACTATGGTGAATTTTAAAATTTTCTATTCTAAATGAAGTCTTATATAACCGCAATTAATCCCTAAAAATGACTGAATATAATTAGCTAAGGAAAAGACAAATTTGGCCTTGCCAAATCCGGATTGGACTTTCATCAATCAAACAGTCCAACTTCCGAAAGGCACAATTCAATCATACTATTTTAAAATTATGCAAACTTGGCAGAATTTGAAAGATTATTTTAAGGTATTTCTAATCATATCTGGAACTACTTTTAATTCATTCTAATTTAGGAGTTATGGTCGTTTGAAGTTCTCTAAACCCTATAAACATCCATGGCTCTTTCCCCAAAAAATTTGGATCATTAGTACCCTCAATAACCAATAGACTCAACCAAAAATCACACCTGGAAACATGTAACCAAACTTCAACAACACAACTATCAAGAATTCAACAAAAACTTTGACAATGTTCTTGAAGAACTCAATTTCTTAACATTCAAATAGGGTAGATTAGATGAATTAAAAAAGATTGGCATGTGAGTGAACTAACACAACACTATATGATCTCACGTACCTTTTAAGGGATTACTGCCGACGAATTCCATGCGCAAAGATTGAGCATTCTTGGCTATTCTTGATTTCTCTCCTCTTTTCTCTTATTTTTTATCTTCTCCAAGCCCTAACGTGAATTCTAAATCTTTATAAACTGAATAAAGTCTTATCTTACCCCTATTAATTCCTAAAAACGAATTAATATAATTACCTGAGGAAAAGACATATTTTCCCTTCCAAAATTCGTGTTGGACTTTCCTTAATTCAACAGCTCAACTCTTGAAAGACATAACTCACTCATACGATAACTAAATCACTTAATTACGGTAGAGTTGGAAAGACTATTTTAATTGCTTTCCAACCATATCTGGAACTACTCCTAACTCAACTTGAGCTAGCAGTTATGGTCATTTGAAGTTAACTAAATACTCACTTTTTAACTTCAAATTTCTAGATTATTCTATTCTTTCCAAAAATAAGTATTTTCAGATTTTAAACTCTATTCTAGTTCATGCTAGTTGCGAGATGTTACAGATATAATAATCATTTTTTCTTATTATACATTAGTATGCAATGTTCCAATATATGAGATTAACATTATGTAGTATAAATTCATTTATTTTGGTTAAGAATTTCTCTTTTGATATCGATATATACTTTTGAATATGTTTTTCTAAATTGTAGGGAATTCTCATGATATTTTTTTTTATGCTAAAGAAAAAAGAATGACCTTTTTTTCATCAATTCTACTTATGTGATTTAGTTTGTTAGAAAGTGTTTTTTTAAAATAGTTAATATCATATAAACATTGCCCTTTTATTTCACTTATGTACTGTTTATTAATATTTCAGTATTTTAGATGAAGAAAAGTTCATAATATTAGTCAGATACAACTAATTACATGATTGAACCTCATCAAATTAACATATATATACTTATTGCTACATTTAACTAATAAAAAAATTCATTGACAATCTGCATTGGTTGGCGTGAAAAAGAAATATATAAGATGATCCAAATTAAACATTCACAAAAAAAATCTACAATGTTATTTTTTACTAAGTTAATTATTTAAAATGTACTCTTTCTTTTTATCATTTGCACAATACAATAAAAAAAATAAAAAAACAAATGATCAAAAAGGTAAAGTGCCATTCTGTTCCCAAAAAAATATTAATCTGAAAATCATTTTATAAAATCTAAGATAACATAAAATAATGCTTAGACTCATCCACACAGCAAGTCGTGCAAAAAACTTGAAGGTGTTTTTTAAATTACGAGTTTTTAATAAAAGAACTCTAGAAAGAATCTTAAAAACTGCATCACTTAAAAATTGTGTCCATTAAATTTTTTCCTTCTATTTTCTGTAATTTTATAGTTACTCTTCATTCTGCCGAAGAACAAAACATTTAAGGAAATGCTAAAAGATACAAAATAATATTTTCTTCAAGAATCTTTTTTTATATAGAAAGATAATCAAAAGAAACAAAAAGTTGAAAAACTCGATCTTTAATTATTTATTAGAAACTCACCTTATTATAGATTTTATCATTGTAAACCTGAAAAAAATGAAGACAAGTCTCAAGTGTATCAGCAGTACTTCGGTTGAAAGCCGCAAAAAAGTTTTATGGTTGAAAACGACAATAAATTTTATTCTCTTTTGAGATTTTGACAATTTAGTATTTTATATTTAGTGGTGTATTTATTTATATTTTTGTGAAGTAAACATCTATGAATAAGGAAATAGAAATTATAAAAAGAATCATTTCAAAATTTTGTTCAAAAAGTGTAATAAATTATAGAGATCTTATCAATGTCACCGTTTTATCGTTAATTTTCACTGGTCATTTTGTCCCTCATGCCATTACGCCCATTTTCCATACATTTTTTATGTTTGATTTTAAAAATATTTAAAATTATTAGTTAATTTGACATATAGGGTGTGTTTGGTACGAAGGAAAATGTTTTTCTAGAAAATATTTTCCTGGAAAACAAGTAGATTTAGACTTATTTTCTCATATTTGGTTGATGAGTAGAAAATATTTTCCGGAAATAATTTTTAGTGTTTGATTTATGAATGAAAAATTATTTTGAGGAATATCTTTTATTCTTACTAGAATATAAAATAATTTATGAAATTGAAAATATTTTTTAAAAACAATTTTCTTTTGGGTGCTGGTGATAGGGGGTGGGGGTAGTGGGGGGGTGGGGTGGGGGGGAAGAGGGAGGGGGTAGGAGTGAAAATTTAAAATTTTGAAGTTGATAGTATTTTTAAAATATAAAATTAATTTTTTTGGGGATTGGGGTTGGGGTTGGGGATGAGGGGGCTTGTAGGGGTGGGTAGGTGGGAAAGAGAGAGGTATGAGCTTAAAAATAAAATTTTGGAGTTGAGAATATTTTTAAAAAGCAAAATTAATTTTTGGGGAAGGGGTGGTGTTTGGGGAGGGGGCGGGGGGAGGGGGGGTCAGAGATCGAGTGAAAAACTTAAATTTTAAAATTGATTTTTTTTTAAATTGATGTTTTTGCCAAAAAAAATGTAATTTGAAATTGGAGGAAAGCTTTGGAAAATATTTTCCTTTATTTTTGAAGGAAAGTCATTTTTCTTAATTTTGAGGAAAATGAGTTGATTTGAAAAACATTTTCCAAAACTTTTATTCCAACCAAACATGATAAAATTGGAAAACATTTTCCAGAAAATGTTTTCCTTCATACCAAACACACTCATAGTGTTTATATGTCATTTGTAAGTATACTATTTTCTTTGCATGTGCTTCACACATACATATCGAGTCGCAGAAAACATCATTTTATAAAAGAGAGGTTAAGTGATTTTTAATTATTTGAAAATCATATTCCATAGATGTAGTTTATTGGTGTACTTTACAAAAATGTAAACTTTTAAAATGACTAATTTGGCTAAATTAGAGGTCTATAGCTACATTTTTTGACTTAAGTATGAACTATAGCTAAATCTTAGGGGGTAGTGTGAGGAGAGAGGTTTAATACTTGTTGTATTAGATGTATCACGATACAATTGAAACAATTAATTTGAATCATTGTGCATACAATTGTGCCAAAAACTATTCTATTTAATTACACATAATAAAAAGGAGAGAGACGAGTGCATTGAGATAAGGATGAGGGAGACGAGTGATGTTGAGATAAGGAAGAGAGAGGCAAGCTATATATAGAGAGGTTGGAGAGAGGATGAATGCATGTTGTATCTGATGTATTACAAAGAAAAACGATACAAAGTACACATATAGTTGAGTAAAATTACAAATTTATTAGTGTGATTACAATTGATATAAATACAGTTCTCTCACCGATATGTGATTGAATACAATAGATATATGATATATTTGACAAAAAAGGATGAATATATATGATATTTGTTGTATCAAGTTTTATTATATTTGTTATATTATGTGGAATATTTTTTTTGACTTCACTTACATGATCCATTACATTGAAATTTTGATTTCTCAATCTAGAAGATGTTCGTATTATCGTATACATATGAAGACCCAACAACATATGTTTTAGGACAACTGAACTATCACACATAACTTATTTACAAAGATAAATCTATAATATCTAAGATACTAGGCATATGTCCAATCTAGTCAAATGGTTGATAATAGACTTTACTGTCCTTCACTAGACACCCAATTTTGACCGTTCTTTTTTGAAATTACACTTTTTAGCTTCAAAGTAATCATTATTGTACAATTATTTTATTATTATTATGACTTAATGCTACTATTATTTTTATTAGTCTTATGGTCGTTACATTTTTCTTTAAAATTAGTAATAAAACTTTTTTTTAAACTCTCTTTTTTAATTATCTCATTTTAAGTTTCTTACTTATTAAATTAGTTAGAAGTTGATATTTTCTTTATCATTTGTAAAAATTTATAAATCTAGTATTTTATTTCTACATACTAATTATATGTTGCATTAGTTATAATATTAGAAGCTGAAAAGGATTAGTTCCAAAAACTAAAAGATGGCGCATTATCTGTCAAAAATATGGCCCAATGAAACCTTCATATAAGTGAATTAGATAATTCGAACCAATTTCTATTAGCACATTCAGAAGCTATGGTTTTGAAACGCAAAACGCCTCTATCCCTCTACTTTTAATTTTTGACACTAACATTTATCCTTCATCAGGCACTGTGGATCTTGGCATGCCATTTTGGTGAAAAAATTTCACCTTTACTATCGTTGACGGATGTATATCTTCAAAATGGTGGCGATGCTTCACCATTTTTGGATTAATCCAAAAAAAAACTCATACAAACTAAGTCAAATTTGACAAAGATTAGCTTTGTTTGAACATGATGCACTCAAAATTTTGAGATTTTCTTTTGACCAATTTCGAAGTTCAAAAATGATTTTTCCTCTCAACAAATGAAGAACCCTAATTTTCCTAATAAATACTTGCAACCAAAGTCCAGTTCATGATCTGGGAAGCTGCCATAGTCCTCTCAGAATAACCATTTAGTCACTGTCTCTAACATTTAAAAACACAAATATTTACTAGCCCTTTAGTTGGTTTTGTGTTTATTCTCGGACCATAACAAATACTTAATTCTCTTGCTCTGCTGTTTTTCTTGAGGTCCGAGTCAACTTGGAGTTCAGAGTCCATCGAATTTAAGATCAACCACCTATGTCTCACGTTCACTTCCCTATAGAAGGTAATCCATTTACTTTTTCCTATGTATAGTTGTTTGGTATGTATAGTGAATTTTATTCTATTTAGTCATGATAAGTGGAATTATATTTTATTGAGTCCTATTGGAGATCTATACATTTTGATATTTCCTTCACATGGTCCACCTTCTATAGCTTAGAAGTAGATATTCGTATGGAATCTGTTAATGATTTAGTATTAGAGTGTGTTTTATATTAAATTTGTTTTCGGAGGAGTTTTCTGTTATTTTTTGTTTTGGTAAGAAATAGTTATGTATACTAGGTGTTGTTTTATTTTTATTAAAATGTATAAGCATTTTTTTCAAGGTTTTACCCTTCGTACTTAAGTGTTGAATTTGAGTCCTATACCCCTTTTTATTATCAATATTATGTGAATATATTCATTTTGTCTTTACAATTTAAGTAATAGCAGTTAGCACTGTATAAAATCAGAAGGTTTATGACTTAAGTTTTCGCTTCATTCTACTATATAGCTAAAACAAGTTGTGACTTGATCAGTTTATTGTTGTTGCTTCAAATATTGTTCCAAATTGTAAATATATCTTGTCCAATGCTTGTATCTTTGTATCTCGGACAATATTTTGTGGTGTGACTTCAGCAAAACGCTGAGCCTAAAACTAAGAGTAGTTAGGCACAATATTATGGAATTGAACAACAATATTATGAATATTATCAGATTTAAGAAATTTAATACTTTAAACTTTAGAGTCACCGGTAAAATTTATATAATGTATTATTTTGTCGAAATGTACCTAAATTCTATTATTTTAATTGTTAACAAAGACACATTTTAGTTTGCATTATTATGAATATTACCATCGATTTGTATATCGAGATATTTTCACATACATGACACACACACTCTTTCTCTCCACGTCTCCCTTGCCTTTTCCCTATTTTATTGTCTTTTATATAAAGAAAAATACATGTATCTAGGTGTCTCTTCCTCAATTTATGATACAAAACTCTTAATTAATCGTAATGTATATAGTATTTTGAAAGGTTATATAATAACAATTTATATACATAATAGTGGTGTATGTCTAATTATTTATATATTCTAATAATACAAAAAAGAATATATCCAAATTGGATGAAACCCGTTATATTTACCCTAATTAGATCCATGACCCAAACAATCAAAACAAACAGGAAAGTAGTAAGTACCTATGTGAGCATATGGGTTCAAGGTTTTTTTTGTTGCGATTGTTTAGATTTTGAGAAATATGCTACTCATTTTGATGAAACACTTACATTGATTTCTCATATTAGAGTTCTATAATAGGAATTTCTTTTGAAATGAGATAGTAAAGGTTTGTCTTGTTTAATCACAAATAAGCTGAAAATAATCAACAGAATACATTTTTGGGACAATTTTCTAGAGTTTCGTTGAATTAAATAAAATTTAATTGAAAGCTATTAAAGTCTAATAATGAAAATAGCAAATGCGCAGAAAGCTAACTAGTATTTCATTGATGTATGCATAACCTGATGGAAGAATAAGGAGAAAGGAATTAGAGGAGGAAGAATAATAAACAGAATGAGATAGGATATTTTGACAAGAGAGAATTCATAAATGATATGAAAAATACCACTTTTCATGTAAACCCACATTCCCATGTCAAGGTCGTTATTGTAATACGTTGAAAATGACCTTGGTGCAGCTAGAGACTAACTTGGTTTTCATGATGGTTTAAGGTCCTAAAATGGTCTATAATATGGTATTGAGACAATGTCTAAAGATTTAGGTGCATTGGAAACAATTAAGACGTTCGACGACTAAGTCACCTATGTGCCTCAAGTGTGTTTATGTGCCTATATGTGTGTATCATGAGCTTATTATGTCCTTAAATAAGTTACTATAGTTTTTATAGGCAGTTTGTCAACTTTCGTGAAGTTTGGAGGTCAAACGTCCAAGAAAGTCCATGATGTTCAAAAGGTTTTCCTCAAAACGACCTTGTGTGTCTTGTTATATCCCGTCGAGTTTTTCGTGTTCGTTTTGGATGAAATTGATGTGCAAAGTCTTAAACTTGCATACGAATATATTCGGGTTGGAAACGTCCAGTCAAAAGTCCCCAGGGACCATCAAATGGTCCTTGAGGAAGGACCCTTCATTTGAGCCAAGGTTGCCTAGACCAGGCCCCAATCGACTAAGGAAAACGATGGCTCGTGGTCCAGTTGACGCCCTGTCGATGGGTATCGTGGGTCAATATTTTTACTAGGGATCTCAAGCTCCGAAAGGAAAGTCTCTTAACCAAACGACGAGATGCCAGTACGGTCCGTTTGTGGACAAACGCTCCGTCGTTTGGTAACCATGTGTGAGTTGGTTCGTCCACAACTTTACAGTAATGCTAGGGGTGAAGTGGTAATTTCACCCCAAGTACCAATAAGAGAAACGGAGGTTACTTAGGGGTACTTTGTGTATTTTAAACATGTTTATAAGCCTTAAACACTTATGATAATTCTTTCTTCAAAATCATAATCCAAATTCTCTTAGAAATTCCCTAGAACTCCATTGGAGCAGAAACTCAAGAAAGAGCTTGTATTTGAGAATTTAGTGGTGATTGTTCATCCATTTCATGTATTAAAATCATTGATTCATGGTTTTTGATCCTTGAAACTCTATTCATCATGGAGTCCAACATTCAAAGAGTTTTCAAAAGTTTTGAAAGATGAACTTGTCCAATATTATGACCTATCCATGGGTTCTTGCACTAAATGTTTTAAAGTATTGTATATTGATTGATTTGTTGTTAATTAGATGATTTTAACTCAATTAACCTACGAACCCATGTAATTGATGAACCCTAGTTTTTGACTACTTTATGGGTTAAGTGATATTGTCTTAATGCTTATAAATTCTAGTGTAGTTTTCTATTGGCTACTGAATGATGTGAGAATTGTATTTAATTGAGGTATAATTGGTCATAGATTGATAAATTTATATTTAATTGATTGTGATTCATTGTATATTTTGATAATTGTATTCAATTGATGTTCATGGCCATGGGTAAGGACCTTATGATATTGAATTGGATGATTTAGCTATGGATTGAAGTGTTGAGAATGGATTGGTGGTAAGCTGACCTAATCCTCTTTATTTTAAATCAATAATACTTCAATTATGTTGTGATTGATATGTTCCACTTATGGTGGCGGTGCTATGTGATTCACTTGCAATTGATGTGGCCTTGTCGGCATTACTTTATGTAATATGATGATCATGGCCTTGTCGGCACTACTTAAAGTACTATGATTATTTGTGTAGTTTATTATGTGATGTATGATCATATCTACCTACATGCTAGTAAAGTGAAGGTTAGTTGATCATGTTAGACTATGACTATGTCATTTGATAAGTAGTCTTAGAGTTAATTCATGGTTATCCTTACTGGACTATATGAGTTTATGATGGTTATATTTATGAGGCGATATTAATGTATACGATGACATAAATATTATACGGGTCATTCCTAAGTGCTTTAAAGAATGATATGCTATATGTACTTAAGTGAAGTATCTTGTGTCTTGTTTTGGTAAACTTGTGTCACTTACTTTATACATGTATGAGTTATATGTGAATATGATATGTCTTGACTAGGTAAGTTTAGTGCACCCTTGCCATGTATGAATGAATGATATGTGAGACCTTAAATGATTTTAAGAAGGTCATGTACATGGAACCTTAAACCTAGTGTGTAAGGTTATGAACATTGAAGTCGAGAGCCGTAATGGTATCCTTCTAGTAATGAATGATTGACATAGGGTTGATTGTCTGGAACAACATCATATAAGCCTTAGGAAAGTCATGATGATCTATCTTTGTCACCATTGTAATGTATCCCGAGTGGACCTCTTTAGTATGGTGAATGTGATTGGGTTGTGATCAAGATATGGAACCTCTTCATGTGATCCTTTAACGTAAATTACTCTAAAAGAACAAAGGCTAGAACCGAGTGAGTATGTTATGGGATGTATCTCTACATGAGAAGGAGACTGGAGTATAATGTATCTCTACTTGAGAATGAGTGTAGAGTACATAGAAGTCCTTCATATTCCTAAACCATGTGCCTATATGGGATGTGTCCTATTTTTAGCCTTGGCAAGTAGAACACCCTCGTCGGAGTAGGTTACAACTCCGAATTCCATGTTTAGCTATCATGGTCTATGTCGGTTATTGACTATTCTCATTATATAGGATACCTAATAGCATTAGAGAAGTTCTATGAAGTTTAGGTGGTGGTATGAGACGCTATCTATACATTGAAAAATAGGCTTTGAGGGTGTTATTTAGAGTGCCTAGGTCTTCTTCAAGACCATTACTTGAATGTCCTTATGTGAAGAATGAATCTTAAGTGAAATAATGAATGTAATGACTTAAGTAAAGGAAGCATGTCAAATAAATAAGTACTTATCTAGAGTAGTTAAGGATTGTCTAGTTAATGTGTGAAAAGGTCATGAGAATAGTTAATTTTTATCTTACCTAGATAGGTCTTAATAATGACTTTAGGTAGTTGGTTTACTATGTAGACATGATCCAAACTGAGGTAGTCTTAAGGATTACTTAGGTAATCTTGGAGAGGTCAATCGTGGATGTTATCTTTTTGATTTACTTAAGTAAGCCTTTTGATAACCTTTGGAAGGGACATATTATATGTGTGTTATTTTATTAAGTGAGAACGATTCTACCTTAGGTAGTCGATAGGATCTCTCAAGTGTGTGTATAAGGGATTGTATGGGCGGTCTCTTCACAACTCACTCAAGTGAACCTTAGAATCACCTTTGGTCGGAGAATCTCATGTTCATGTGGTCTATATATTTTGAGTGTGTAACTCATTATAGGTGGTCTTAAGGATCATTTAGGTGTGCATAGAGAGGTTGTATGGGCGGTCTCTCTTTGTCTTACTTAAGTGAGTCTTAGGATAACTTTTAGTGAGGAAAGGACATGTTATAAAGTGTCTATGGTGAAGCTAAGAAACATTCATGTACAATGAAGGATCTTCACTATAACAGTTATATACCTACTATAAGATTTCCTAAAAATGTTATAAATTGATTTTGTGACTTCTTTTCTGTTTTTTAAGGTGTTAAATGTTGTTATTATGATTATATTATGATGTTAAAGTCCAAAGATCAATATTTCCAATAAATGTCCATTTTCATGATTTTTATACATTATGCCATACTTAGTACATGTACTTGTACTAATTCCATGCTTTTATCTATCTCTAAAGTGATTTATTGGTGAAGGTGATTTTGGAGAGCTAAGCTTGGATTAGAGGATCGTTTAAGAAAGTTGAAGAATGTCATCATTTGTCTCGAGGGCATAAATGCCTTTTAATTCATCTATTGAAGTATTATAATAGACTAAGTAGTACTATATTTCTATTGTGTATGGGTCGTGACCCAAATTATTCTTGTGTCGAGGATTTTATGAAATGAGACTTAGTATTTCTTATGAGTTTTATATAAAATATATTTTAAAGTCTTATAGAATATTTGTGAAAAGCTTTAATTCCCCATTATTTTTCATATATTTATATGCGATGAACGACACAAAAGGGCTTGTATAAGATCTTATAAGAGGATGAGTACGTCGATTGCACTCTGAGAGTTCCATATCTTCTAGGGTGTGGTATCGGGATAAGACAAGCTTGGTACCAGAGCATTGGTCATGAAAGTGGTATTAGGAATCAAATAGTCTCATCAAGTCACGTCTTGTAGAGTTTTGATCATCGGTGCGAGGCACTTCACATCGATGGGCGAGAGGCTATAAGACAATAGAGTTTCCCTTCTTTTATACTCTTATGTCGTTCCATAGAGTAAAAGTTATGAGTACTATTTTCTTATGGTTTTCCTTGTGTTTCTAGAAAGATGAATACGAGGTGGACACCGACTAGAAGAGTTGAGGAGAATGATGTGAATGAGGAGATTCATCATCAAAATGAGTAACTTCAGCAAGTTAATCGAGATGTTCAAGGTGAACAAGTCCAATTGTGGCTGGAGGTAATGATATTCCGATGGTTACCCCGAAAATGACAAATGGAGAGATTAGAGAGGCCTTACTTGCTTTAACCCAAGATTTGATTACCCATGTGAATATGGGTATTGCACCTACAGTGAATGTTATGGAGAACACTATGACCTCTAGGTTGGGAGACTTTATGAGGATGAATCGTCCTATCTTTCTTGGCTCTAAGGTGGGAGAGGATCCCCAAGAGTTCCTAGATGGTGTGTACAGAGTGTTGAGTGTCATGGGAGTGACTTATGGGGAGAAGGTGAAGTTAGATTCGTACCAATTGAGGGAGGTTGCTCAAGTGTGATATATTTAATGGAAAGATAATAGGCCAATTGAATCGGGTCTGATAGAGTGGGAGGAGTTCAAGAGGGCTTTCTTAGGGAAGTACTTTCTTCATGTGAGGAGGAAGGTGAAGATTGAGAGGTTTATTGACCTTAGTCAAGGTAAGGGGAATGATGAAGAGTCCAACTTAGGACAAGTGCAAGGACCTTGAAGAGGAGTGGATCTAGTGATCAAAGTCAACCTAGGTTCAAAAAAGGGCTCAAACTCAAGATGGACCTCGTGCTCCTAAGGTGAAAATAAAGAAATGAGGTGGTTCGCAAAATGGCAAGTTTAGATGTGCTACTTGTAGGAAGAGGCACTATGGGGAGTGTCTAGTTAGTACCTGGAATTGATTTTATCATGGTAATAAAGGACATAAGAGGAGATATTGTCCTATTTTTTTTACTAAGAGGAAGGAAGGCCAAGCAAGTTCCTCCAAAAACTTTGGGTGATGATGATGGTAAGTTCTTGTATTTCTTCTAGTTTTATGAGTTCTTTGTAATTGGGGGAGTATAGAAAGTAGTGGAGTTTTGATTGATTGTCTCATTTCACCTCTTCAACTCAAGCTTGAGACTAGAAAGTCATAGAAGTATGTTGCATTTGCATTGTGTTTAGGGGTCTTGTTGAAATTGAATGTCATTGATTTCTTGCATTATTCACTTCATGAAGTAATGATTATGTTGAAAAATATGTTTACATGATTTTATCTTGCATATTAGCATGTTTCCATAATGAATTTCATAAAAGTTGCATTTTTAGAAAAACTACATAACTCATTGTAATGAACTACCTGCTCACTGTAAGAATTTTAGAAAATTGAATAATTCACTCTTTGGTTGAAAATGGTTGTAAGGTGATTAAAACTGATGTATATGAGCATGATATTGAATATAAAATGAGTTTTTTTATTTTGAATGAAGGATGTGATTTTTATGGAATGATGAATTATAGAATTTATTCTAGTTTCTTATTGTGTTGTGAGTCTCTTGATTTTGAAAATTGATGTTTTCCTAGATGTTTGTATTGTATAAGGTGTTATATGGTATGATTATGAGCTGCTAATTGAATCTGTATTCTTGGAAGTATTCAGAGAGTGGCAACTGTCAATCGAGGATGAATGTTGTCCAAGTGGGGGAGATTGTAATACCTCGAAAACAACCTAGGTCAAGATAGAGCCTAACTTGGTTTTAAAGATTCTCTACATTGGAAGTCAAACGTCAAGGGGCGACTAAGACGTTCGATGACTAAGTTACCTATGTGCCTCATGTATGGTTATGTTCCTATATGTGTGTTTCATGAGATTATGAGGTCCTTATATGATTTATCATAGTGTTTATAGGAAGTGTGTCAAGTTTCATGAAGTTTGGAGGTAAAACGTCGAAGACATTCGAAAGGTTTGCCTTGAAACAACCTTGTGTGTCTTAGCATGTCTCGACAAATTTTATGTGTTCGTTTTGGATGAAATTGATGTGGCAAGTCCTAAACTCGTATACGAACATATCCGGGTTGGAAGCGTTTGGGAAAAAATTCCCAAGGACCATCCAAGGGTACTTGAGGAAGGACCCTTCATTTGATCCAAGGGTGCCTAGACCAGGTCCCAATCAACTTAGGCAAACGATGACTCGTTGGCCAGTCGACACCCCATCGATAAGTGTCGTAGGTCAAGACTTAGCCTGGGGAGATTAAGTCTTAAAGGAAAGTCTCTGACCCAAACAACGAGATGCCAGCATGATCCTATGTTGTCAAATGGTACGTCGTTAGGAAACTGACTTTGAGGTTGGTTCCTGCACAGCTCTACTGTAACACAAGGGGTGAAGTGGTAATTTCACCCCATGTCAAAATAAGAGAAAGTTAGGTTACTTACGGGTACTTTGTGTATTTTAAATATGTTTATAATTCTTAAATACTCACGAGAATTCATTCTTCAAAATTAAAACCCAAATTCTCTTATAAATTCTCTAGAACTCCATTGGAGCTAAAACTCAAGTACGAGCTTGGATTGGAGAATTGAGTGGTGATTCTTCATCAATTTCATGTATTAACATCATTGATGTATTCAAATTTTTTCAAAGATAAACTTGTCCAATTTTATGATCTATCCATGGGTTCTTGCATTAAATATTTAAAAGCATTGTATATTGATTGAATTTTTGTAAATTAGATAATTTTATCTCAACTAACCTATGAACCCATGTATTTGATGAACCCTAGTTTTTGACTACTTTATGGGTAAAGTGATATTGACTTAATGCTTATGTATTATAGTGTAGTTTGCTATGGCTATTGAATAATGCAAGAATTTTATTAAATTGAGGCCTAATTTGTATTAGATTGATAAATCTATATTCAATTTACTTAGATTCATTGAGTGTTCTGATAATTGTATTGAATTGATGTTCATGTCCATGGGTAAGGGCCTTATAATATTGAATTGAATGATTTAGCTATGGACTGAAATGGTGAGATTGGGTTGGTGGTATGCTTCTATAATCCTCTTTGTTTTATTTTAATTATAATTCAATTATGTTGTGATTGTTATGGTTTATTTATGGTGGCGACGCTATGTGATTGACTTGCAATTGATGTGGCCTTGTCGGCATTACATTATGTAATATGATGATCATGGCCTTGTCGGCACTACTTAAAGTACTATGATGATTTGTCAACTTTATTATGTGAGGTATGATCATATCTACCTACATGGTAGTAATGTGAAGGTTGATGTTGTTAGGTGATCATGTTAGACTCTGACTGTATCATTAGGTGAGTAGCCTTAGAGTTGATGCATGGTTATACTTAGTTGATTATATGAATTTATGATGGTTATATTTATGATGTAATATTCATGTATAGGATGGCATAAAGATGATAAGGGTCATTCCTAAGTGCTTCAAAGAATCATATGTTATATGTAATAAAGTGAAGTATGTTGTGTCTTGTTTTGGTAGACTTGTGTCCCTTACTTGATACATGTATGAGTGATATGTGAATATGAGATGTCATAACTAGGTACGATTAGTGCACCCTTGTCATGTATTAATGAATGATACGTCAGACCTTAAATGATGTTAAGAATGTCATGTACGTGAAACCTTAAACCTAGTGGTAAGGTTATGAACAATGAAGTCGAGAGCCGTAATGGTATCCTTCTAGTAATGAATGATTGACTTAGGGTTGTTTGGATGGAACAGTATCATATCATCCCTAGGAAATTCATGATGAGACATCTTTGTCTCCATTATAAGGTAGTCCTAGTGGACTCTTTGATAGAGTGAATGTGATGCGATATGAACTAGATATTGAACCTGTTCATGTGATCCTTTTATGTCAATTATTCTATTACAAAAAAGGCTAGCACCGGGTGAGTCTGTTATGGGAAGTAGCTCTACTTGAGAAGGATACTAGAATAGAATGTTCCTCTACTTGAGAATGAGACTAGTTTACGTAAAAGCCATTCATATTTTATAATCATGTGCCTAATGGGATGTGTCCTAGTTCTACCCTTGTCAAGTAGAATACCCACATAGGAGTAGGTTAAAACTCCAGATTCCATGTTTAGCTATCATTGTCTATGTTGGTTATTTCCTATTCTCATCATATGGGAAACCTACTAGTATAGAGAAATTCTATGATTTTTAGGTGGTGGTATTGGACGCTATCTAGAAATTGCACAATAGGATTTGAAGGTGATAGTTAGAGTCCATAGGTCTTCTTTAAGACCACTACTTTAATGTCCTCATGTGATGAATGAGTCTTAAATGAACTAATGAATGTAACGACTTAAGTAAAGGAAGCATGTTAAATGAATAAGTATTTATCTAGAGTAGTTAAGGATTGTCTAGTTAAGGTATGAAAGGGTTATGAGAATGGTCACTTCGTATCTTACCTAGATAAGTCTTAAGAATAATCTAGTTAGGGAAGTTGGTTGATTATGTAGACATGATCCAAATTTAGGTAGTCTTAAGGAATATTTAGGGAATCTTGGAGAGGTTAATTATGGGCGCTATCTTCTTGATTTACTTAAGTAAGTCTTTTTATAAACTTTGGAGGGGAGAATATCATATTATATGTGTGTTGTTGTATGAAGTGAGAATAATTCTACCTTAGGTAGTCTATAGGATCTCTTAAGTGTGTGTGCAAGGGATTGTATGGGCGGTCGCTTCACAACTTACTCCAAGTGAACATTAGAATCACCTTTGGTAGGAGAATCTCATGTTCACGTGGTTGATGTATATTGAGTGTGTATAACTCATTATTGATGGTCTTAAGGATCATTTAGGTGTGCCTAGAGAGTTTATATGGGCGGTCTCTCTTTGTCTTACTTAATTGAGTCTTAGGATAACTTTTAGTGTGGGGAAGACATGTTATAAAGTGTCTATGGTGAAGAAGCTAAGACACTTCACTGTAACAGTGCTATACTTCACTATTAGATTTCATAAAAATGTGATAAATTGATTATGTGACTTCTTATGTGTTTTTTATGGTGTTAAATGTTGTTCTTATGATTATATTATGATGTTTAAGTCAAAAGATGCATATTTCCATTAAATGTCTGTTTTCATAATTTTTATGCATTATGACATATTAAGTACATGTGTTTGTACTAATTCTATGCTTTTATCTATCTCTAATGTGATTCATAGGTAAAGGTGCTTTTGGATAGCTAAGCTTGGAATAGAGGATCGTTCAATCAAGTTGAAGTATGTCCTCATTTGACTTGAGGGCATAGATATCTTTTATTTCCCTTATTGAAGTATTGTAATAGACTAAGTAGTACTATATTTATATTATGTATAAGCCATGTCCCAAAGTATTCTTATGTAGAGGATTTGATGAAATGAGACTTAGTATTTCTTATGAGTTTTATATGAAAGATATTTTAAAGACTTATAGAAGGTTTGTGAAAAGTTTTAATTTCGCACTACTTTTCATATGTTTATATGCTATGAACGATACAGAAGGGGTTATAATACCTGCCAAGAGGTCGAGTACGTCGGTCGCACTCCAAGATTACCATATCTTCAAGGGTGTGGTATCGGGATGTGAAAGTTATAATAGTTTTCATTTCCCTGGTGTTGTGGTTGAATCCATAATAGTTTTCATTTCCCTGGTGTTGTGGTTGAATCCTATCCCTTGCTATTATTTAAACTAATTTTAATCGCAGCCTCTCAATTTAAATGAAACGAAATTAGCGTCCCTTAATTTACACTACTTGTCTGTCTACAACTACGTTGATTATTCTTCTATATTTTACTTCTAATATCATGACAAAGTTATTCTAATATATTGAGTATTGTATGATATTTTGCTTTTTATATCTATTTATTCTCCATATAGTCAATTTAAGTGTCACCTTCATTTATAACATTGTCTGATACATGGGTAGGAGGAGTCTGATTGATATCACTATGGTCTGCACCTTGTTGTTGTTACGGATCCTTGCATATATGATGCTCATTGTTTTCCTATTAGCATTCATATTTTTCTTTTTAGTTACTACTTGATTTTCTTGTGCCAATATTCTTTCGAAAATAACTTCTCTATTTCAGAACGTGGTAAGGACGGTGTGTACTTTACCCTCCGTAGACCACACCATGGGGAATTTTATTGGATTCTTTGTTGTAAGTAAGCCTGAACATGACACACAGAAAACATTTACAAAAGCTGCTCTTATTTGTTTTGGAACACCTTAGCTTTAACAAAGATGAATATATCTTGTTTAATTAAGATAGGTCTACAAACAACAATTCTATAAGTATTTGAGAGGTTTGGATTGATGTTATCTTGGAAAAAAATTTTTAGAAAATGTTGTCCAACTATCTCTTCTCTATAGTTCATTTGTGTTTTTGCCCTGAATTGGATATTACTTCTTTCATTAGTCATTTCTGCTTTGTTGTCTAGCTTAATTGTCTATCACATTTATAGATCTTACTGAAAGTGATGGTTTTGATCCATATCATGTATTTTTTTTCTCTCAATTAAATTTTAACTTTTCCCCAATTTTAGTGTCTTTGGTATCAATAAAAGACAATATCTACGTGTCTTTTTCTCAATATATTATAGAAAACAATATATATATATATATATATATATATATATATATATATATATATATATATATATATATAAATAGTGGAGTATGTCTAATTATTTAATAGGATATATTAGATATAATATTTACCCAAATTTGACCAAATCCAACATATTACCTTAACGATGTTCCACTTGTTCATCTGTGGTACATTTTTGCTTGTTGCATATTCTTTGTTGTGCCTATGTAAGCAATTGACTTAAGTTATTTTCGACTATGTTAGGATTGTTTAGAGTGTGTATATGGGGTGGGGGTTTAGTCCCAAGCTAACCCTCATCCTGGTTGACTACAAGCGGGACACTAACTCAAGCATACAAAGCTTAAAATTAATACAACGTATTGAACTCAATTACAAAATCATTAAATCTAAATAAAATGGTATATTAAACTTACCAGAAAAAGGCATCTCAAGTCTTTAAAATTGATAAAATTAATGAAACAGATTTCGCAAACTCTATTGTCTATCTATGAAACATCTAAATAATAAAGATGGAAGTCGAGAAAAGACCCACGACATCTTTATGAATTTGAAAACTAAATGATATCCCCCGAATGCAAGAAGGATCACAATATCAAACTTGAACTGCATGAGGTATGAACGACGCACATGTTGATGATCCTGAATACATATATCTACATCATGATACAATGCAGGCTAAATGGCTCAGTACTTGCAATTTACTAGCGTGTAAGGAGAATTCTAAAGCATACACATAACTTGAACCTGATAAAACAAGAAACATACTTATCTCTTCTCAACTCAGTTACTCGACTAAACTCAACTCAAGGATAATATGCTAAACTCAAAGATTAGATGATAAACTCAAAGTTATCACAAAAATAAAAGATGCAATAGATGAAAACATTTTTAAAATGTCGATAGCAACTAAAACGATGCAATTGATGAAAAACTTTTAAAAGTGTCGATAGCAATTAAATGTATTGAAGAACACCATAAAAACTAAATTAGTATGTGTAAATAAAATATAACTATGTGGGAGATTTTCTAACTAAAAATCAGCACTATGAGCTATATAATGATATAACGTCTTGCCCATGCTTCCTGAACTATCCTATACTTCGTGGGAGTGTATATGTAAAACTTCTCAACTAAGTGGATCTACTAGTCTATGCTTGAAAGCATTAAGAAATCATCTAAAAGGTAATACCTTGTCTACCCACGTTGGCTACATGGTTTATGGAGACATGAGTTATATGAACTCGTCCCAATATCGGTTCCAATACTACTCTAAAAATATACTCAACTCATATGTTTAAAAACATAAATATTTCTCTGTTGTTTAAGGTTATTACTCAAAAACATATCTAATAAAAGATATGTTACTCAAACTACTCAAAACTCTTTTGAAAAACATAGTTTCCTCCTCTTTTAAATATGAACACATTTATACTTGCGAATACTTAGTCTCATATATAATTTTAAACAAAATGAACTAAACTCTACAGTTTCTCAACTCACGTTCTCAAGTCTTAAAACAAGTTTAGAAAAATTTGTAAAAGACTTCTAAAAATAAGGTTTTTTACTGAGTTATGGATCTTAACGACTAAATTAAAGGTTTTCAATAACCATACACAGAACTCAACATTCAGAATTCAACAACTCAGACCTCAAGAACTTTAATGATACTTCTCAGGTCAAAATTTCTCAACATATAATGTAATAGAAAGATATTTCAAATGAAGGAAAAAGTAAAAAAAATTTAGTCCTTTGAGGATTAAAATAACTTTTAATATTATTTTATTAAGAATTTACTTGACTGTAGAATTTTTTATTATACAATCGAGAGAAAGAGAGACTTAAAAGTACCTAGAGTATAACACAGGGGTCGAAACTGACCAAAAAGTACTTGGATTGAAAATGACAATAGATTTTGTACACTTTTAAGATTTTTGTTTCCCATTCAATACATTATATTTATTTAGTACTTATATATATTCATTTTTGTAAAATGTATAAAATATATGTCATTTTTAATCCTAGCACTTTATGTCGCTTTACTGTTGATACTTTAAAGACTTTCAAATATCTCTTTCTCTCAATATTATAATCAACAAATCTACAGTCATGTGAATTCTTAATATTTTTTTAAAAAATTTTATAATCATAAAAACTAAATTTTCAACATTTTCTTTGTTTCTATTCTCTTTTTATTACATACATAAAATGATTTTAAAAGAACCTTTTTTCTCTCAAATCTTGTTTTCTTGGATAGAGTGAGGAGTGATCGTAACCATTGCAGAACATGGAAAGAATATATATTTGACCTAATTTCAAATGATTTTTTAAAAATTCTTTTTGGAGCTGTTTACAATCTCTTAGCTGCTTAGATATTCTTGATCAAACTCTCCAGAAATAATTTGAAAAAATATAAATCATTTGAATTTACGTTCAATATATTTGTTTTTTCCATGTTATGCAATTGTTACAGTCACTCCTCATTTTGTCAAAGAAAACAAGCTTTGAGAGAAAATAAAGTTCTTTTTAAAGCCATTTTATGTATATCATATAAAGAGAATAGAAACGAATAAAAAAGTTAAAAAATCCAATCCTTTTATGAATATAACATTCTTAATTATTTATAAGAATTCACCTGACTGTAGATTTGTTGACTATTAACCTGAGAGAAAGAGATACATGAAAGTCTTTAATGTATCAACACTAAGGCGGCAAAATCTTCTAGGATTAAAAATAGCAATATGTTTTATAGATTTCACACAAATACGTGCAAGTACTTGAAAAATATAAAATATTGAATGGTCAACAAAAATCTTTAAAGAGTAAACAATTTATCGTCATTTTCAATCCAAGTACATTTTTGCCACTTTCAACAATTTGTTATTGATACTCTCAATACTTTTAAGTATCTCTTTCTCTCGAGTTATAATAAAAAAATTCTACAATCAACTGAATTCTTAATAAATTAATATCAAAAACAATATTCATTCTTCAAAGGACTGAATTATCTACTTTTTCCTTCATTTCGATTCTCTTTATATTGATCAAACACAAACTTTTTCTTGCAAAAATATATTTTTAGGAAAAAACACTAATGAAAAAACTATGTTTTATGAAATAAGCTTAATTTTAGAAGTTTGGCCAAAAGAAGATATTAATCACCCTAATCCTGAAACTCTTATTTTTGAGAATCAGTTAGTGTTCCCTATAATTTGTTCATATGTTCTCCTCCTTATATGGTGACAAGAATTCCAAAAAAATTTGCGTACGCCATAGAGGCCAAGAAATAATAAAGTGTGGATTTTACAAAATTAAATATCACATCACCCAAGGGTGTGTCCTAGTTGTCAATGAAATTGTTGATAACCCTAAGGTCTCACTAGAGAAAAAACACTAAGTGATTCTTTCCATCTGTTTAAGCCTTGGTGCACGTAGTTCCCTGATAATTGTAGTTGGCGTGAGGTTGCCAAACTAATGCCCTTTAGAACTTCTAAGTCCTATTTTGTTCAAAAAAAATCATTGTCATTCTTTGAGAGAAAGATATGGTCGAAACATTTGAGAAATTCTTAACGTGAATGTCTTGGTATTAATACATCGTAACAAAGATGTGAAAACAAAATCAAGGACTCTTTGCATATTGAGGAAAAAACAAGTCATGGATTATCCAAATGGCTGCTCAAAATCTTGTTTGAGCACCTCTTCTGTCAATATATAACATTAGCAAGGACACGCTAAGATAAGATAACAAAATGAACTAAAAAATTAATCCAACAAATCCAATATCACATTAGAGACATAAAAAATATGCGCTAAAAAAATTTGACATACCACGTAATCTAAACATGCTATGTGATAATATATCACTTATACTGATTTAAGGGTAAAAACTAAACATATTATGGTTTATTATAGATTTTAATTGCTCATCGACATAACCTATTGTTATCTGATTTTTTTATCTGATCTAGTTTTCTTGTTGTACATAATACATGAATCTTAACTAGGAGATGAAATTATAGCTCATACCCTGTAAAATTGCTAAAAATTTTAGGTATGAAGTATAAGTTTATGTCAGTCTTACCGGTCTAAGTGTACATGTAAGACACTACAGAGCAATGACGCAACAGAAATATAGAGTGATTGACATACCTCCACCCATTATTAGCGATATAGTCGAAGTCTAAAATTCTATTTTTCTTTAAAGATCTTCTAAGAACTCAAACGCTCAATCTTAGGTTGTATGGGGTTTTTAGAAGTAATGTTCTTAGGGACCTTGAACCAAATAAAATATTTATAATCCTTCTTCCATAAAGAACAATTATGTTGTTATGAGAAGTTACCAACCAGTAGAGTAGTAGGAGAGTAGATCTATGTAGTAGGATAATGGGTAGTTAACAATTATCCCATTAATGAGATAATGGGTAATTAATCACTTTTCCATTAGTGAGATAATGGATAGTTAACTACCTTCCCAGTAATGGGATTATGGGTAGTTACCTACCTTCCCATTAGTGAGATATTGCTTCCATGAAGTGGGATAATTAAGCCATGTAATACAAATCATATCCACATTAACAAAATTACTAACATTCTCCCACTTGGTCCATATATTCTAATCCCATTAATGAAATATAATACACAATCATGGTGATAGTTACTTGTGAGTAATATCTTCCATGTATTACAATGATCTATATCTCTAAATATTGACCAATATAGTTAATGAATAAACTCAATATTTGTTCAAGGTCAACTTTAGTGAAATTTCTGAAAATAAAACATAATGTGCACACAGTTAACGAGAAATATCATATAAAATAGATTTTCGTAAACATTCATTGTTACAATGAAATTTTACATAGTGGGACTAAGTCCCATTGGGACTAAGTCCCATTGTGAGTACATAGTCCTCAAATATTTGTGGTGGCATGCCTTTAGTTAAAGGATCAACTAACATTACTTCAGTGCTAACGTGTTCAATGACAACTTTGTTGTCTTTAACATGTTCTCTTATGGATAGATATTTGATGTCGATATGCTAGCTTCGACTACCACTTTTATTATTCTTAGCCATAAAGACAATAGTTGAATTGTCACAATATAACCTTAATGGCTTAGATATAGAGTTGACAATTCTAATTGCAGAAATAAGACTCTTTAACCAAGCACAATGTGAGGTAGCCTCGAAACAAGAAACGAACTCATCCTCCATAGTGAAAGTAGTAACTAGAGTGTGTTTGGAACTTCTCAAAGATAGAGCTACATCGTCTAACATAAATATATATCTTGAAGTTGATTTCTTTGAATTAACACAGCCAGCGAAGTGTATATTAGACTAACCAATGACTTCAAAGTAATCTGATCGTTTGTACATAAGCATGTAGTCTTTTGTTCCTTGAAGATATCTTAATTCTTTGCAGCTTTCTAGTCGTCAAGACGTGGATTACTCTGATATCTTCCTAATATTCCAACAACAAATGATATGTCTAGTCTTGTACAAACCTGAGCATGCATCAAGCTTCTGACAGCAGAAGCGTAAGGAATGTCCTTCATTTGTTCCCTCACAAGATTGTTCTTCGGGCAGTGGTTCAAGTTTAACTTGTCACCCTTCACAATAGGAGCTACACTTGATTAATAATGTTTCATTCGAAACGTCTCTATATTTTTATTGATATAACATTCTTGAGATAAACCTAAGGTACCTTGATATCTATATCGATGAATATTAATACCAATAACATAAGATGCATCACCCATGTCTGTCATATCAACACTTTTAGAGAGAAATTATTTCACCTCATGTATCATTCCCTTAATATTGGATGCTAGTAAGATATCATCCACATATATAACTAAGAAACATATTTTACTCCCACTGATCTTATGGTCTATACATTGATTCATAATGTTCTCAACAAAGTTGAATGAAGAGATAAGATTATGAAATTTAAAATATCATTGACGGGAAGCTTGTTTTAGTCCATATATAGATTTCTTTAACTTGCATACCAAGTTCTCACCATTACTAGGGGAGAATCCTTCAGGTTGTTTCATATAAACCTCTTCGTCTAGATCACCATTAAGAAATACGGTTTTCACATTCATCTGTTGCAACTCTAAGTCAAAGTGTGCTACTAATGCCAATATTATGCGCAAGGAATCCTATTTAGACACTAGAGAAAATGTCTTTGTGTAATCAATTACTTCCTTTTGAGTGGATCCTTTAGCAAAAAGCCTTGCTTTATATCTTTCTATGTTACCTGATGAGTCTTTTTTAGTATTAAAAACACATTTATATCCAATGTTTTTAACACCTCTAGGAAAATCGGCAAGATCATAGACCGTGTTAATTTTAGTAGAATTCATTTCTTCAATCATGGCATTGTCCCACAATTCAGACTCTTTAGAATTCGCGACTTGTGAAAAAGACTCAGGATTGTTTTAAACTCCAATGTCAGATTCTTGCAAATATACAACAAAATCACTAGGAATTGCTAAATTTGTTTCTCCAGTAGATCTTTTCAATGTTGCAGCAACGTTTTCATGTGGATTATGTTGTTCAACTGGTTGTTCAATAATTTCAGGAATTACTTGAACAACGTGATCTATATGCGTTTTTTTAGCAGCTTGTGGAATCTTATTGATTGGTTTCTTAACACCCAATTGAACTTGAGGGGTATTATGTATAATAATCAATTTTTGACTTGAACTGGAAGGTTGATCTCTTATAGAAATTGTATTCTGAAATTGATCACTCCCACTAATTAAGTCATTTTCAAGAAAATTTTGTATTTCTTGATTTGACAATCCTAGTACTGTTAGATGGACTAAAAAAAAATATGTATCCTTTAGACATTTTGGCATATCCAATGAAATATCCAGTAATAGTCCTAGGATCCAGTTTCTTTTCTTATAAGATGTAAATTCTAACTTCAGACGGGCATCCCAAACATGTATACGTGTCAAACTAGGTTTCAAACCACTGAATAACTCAAAAGGCGTCTTTGGAAAAACGTTGGTTGGAACTCTATTAAATGTATACGTTGCTGTCTTAAGAGATTCAATCCACAAGGACTTAGGTAGCTTGGAGCTACTTAACATAATACGCACCATGTCCAATAATATTCGGTTTCTTCTTTCTGCTACACCATTCTGATCTAGAGAACCTGACATAGTATATTTGTCAAAAATTCCATTTTGTTGAAGAAACTTCGCAAATGGACCTTGTGCTTGTCCATCTTCTATATATCAACCGTAATACTCACCACCTCTATCAGTTCTAACAATCCTAATTTATTTTTCGAATTGTTTCTCCATTTCAGCCTTAAAAACATTAAAGCTTGTTAATGTTTCGCTCTTATTATAAAGCATCTCGAGATACATATATCGTGATTAATCATCTATAAAAGTGATAAAGTATTTTTGACCACATGCGTACATGTCTGGACAACAAATATCTGAATGTATTATTTCTAATACGGTTGAACTCCTCTTGGCACATTTCTTTGACTTGTTGGCCTGCTAGCCTTTAATGTAGTCCCTACAAGTATTAAGATCAGTAAAATTTAAAGTACTAACTACTCTATCATTTAATAATATCTTTTTTTATCGATGGAGATATGTCCCGATCTCTGATTCCATAAGATAGAGGAATCTTCATTTATAACAAATCTTTTAGCGCTAGTTTGTACATTCATAATAGTATAAGTTGAATCAATTTGTAAACTAAGAGAGAAAAGACCATCAGACAATGTACCATATCCAATAAGTTAAGATTTATAAAATAGATTGGAATCACCTTCTCAAAAGAAAGAATATACCAAAGGTACAAGTCTTGATAATGAAATTAAATTCCTACAAAAATTAGAAACATAAAAAGTCTTTTCCAATTTTAAAATAAAACCACTACTAAGAACTAAATTGCATGTTCTAGAATAGATGTTTCGCTCAGCTTCCACTGGCTTCCACAGGTTTCTTAAATTCTTCAAGAAATTCATCATAATGATTGTAGAAGAATCAATCAAACACGTGTTATGATTAACGTCAATCATATTAGCTTCATAACTAAGATATATGTACCTTTCTTAACAAGCCATTCTTGAAACTTGACACAATCCTGCCTTATGTGCTCCTTCTTTCTATAGAAGCAACACTTGGTTTCCTTTTTTGTGTCAGTTTCAAGTGTTACCTTTTTTTTAGACCTTTTTTTTTTTGTCTTAATTGGTCTTCTTTTCTTGAGTATTCATGAATGCACTTTCTTTTTTTTTTTCATCAGTAGTCGACCTTCCTCTTGAACACACATGGCCATGTGTTCATTAATAGAACATTTATCTTTATATGTGTTATAAGAGATCTTATAGGGACCATACTTTGCAGGTAGAGTATTCAGGATATAGTGAACAAGAAAAGTTTAAGATATTTCGACTTCAATAGTCGTTAGTTGAACCGCTAAGTCTCGCATTTTCATAATGTGCTCATGCACATTTTTCACACTAATGATCCTCATTGATGAAAATTTCATAGTTAAGGTGCCTTAGTTGAAGTCTCAAACTGTTCATCAATATCCTTCAGTAATGCCTTGACATTGTTTGTTTTTAGACAGAACCTTGAATACCAGCAAAGATTTTGGTCTTAATGAACATAACACTCAAATGGTTATACGTTCCCATTGTTCATAAATAAAAAATCTCATCTTGTGTGATGATTTCATTAATAGGTGGCTCGTCATTCCTGAGAGCATAACCAATATCCAAATCTTATAGTTCTCACCATTCAGTTGGGGAATATCACAAATATAAGAGAAATTTGCATGTTGCCTAACAACAAAAAAATATTCATACATACTTTACATAAATTTGAGGAAATTAATATAAAGTTGAATCTACTGACATGAAAATTGTCTGTGGGCTAAATTTTTTATTCAATTAGATTCATATTTATGATATAACTATCAATTTAATAGCATGATATTAAATCTCTTTGACAAAACTATTAAACTCTCATTCATAATTCTTATGGGTAATTATGAAAAGTAATTAATATTTCATCTTATTAATTATGCAACTTAATAATAAAGAAATTAAGTTATCATATCATGCATAATTAATTACAATTCTAATTTCTAAATATTATTTGTGTGATCCTTAACTTTTAAAATTTTATTCAATTAAAGATGTTGTGGCTAAACATTAATCGAACTCTAGATCACTTAGACATATATTTATTAAGTGATCCAAAATATAATATATAATATCATTTCATTAAGATTGTTGTGGCTAAATCTCAATCAAGTAAAATTATATGACACTAAATATTAGCTCAAAATCATATACAAGATTTATTGTTGAACATTATGCAACAAAACAACAATCTCATTGCTTTTTATTATTAGAAAATATTTTCAAAAATTTCAAAAAATGAGCTGAATTTTTATGAACCATTTTGAGCGATTTTAGAGAATTCCGACAATTAATAAAACAGATGAAATTCAACGGATTTAATACCAAATGTAAGACATTACAAAGCAATGACGCAGTGTAAATATAGAGTGATCGACACACCTCCAACCATTGTCAAAGATACAGTCGGAGTCTATGATTCTTCTTTTCTTTAAAGATCTTCTAAGCACTCAAAACCTCACTCTTAGATGGTACGGAGTTTTTAGAAGTAATGCGTTTAGGAACCTTTGAACCAAATGGCATATTTATAACCGTTCATCCATCAAGAACGGTTAAAAGGTTATGAGAAGTTACCAACCACTAGAGTAGTAGGATAATGGATCCATGTAGCGGAGTAATGGGTAGTTAACCTGGTTAATTAACCACTTTCCGATAAATGAGATAATGGATAGTTAACTACTTTTCCATTAATGGTATGATGGGTAGTTAACTATCTTCCGTTTAGTGGGATAATGGATCCATGAAGTGGGATGATGAACCCATGTAATACAGACCATATCAGCATTAACAAAAATGCTAACAGAACTGGGACGATAGAAATGACCGCAAGTGGTGATTATGGTATTCTTCAAAAATTGGTGCAAAGAATTTGTGAATGCTCATTCCCTTGGGAAAGACGACTTACTAGTGTTCAAATACATAGGAGCTTTAATATTTGATGCTTCGGTTTTCATTAGTCAAAGATCGTGCGAGAAAAACAATGTTCTTTTTACAAAATAAATGTGAACATGCCGATGTTGCATGTGAAAGCATAAAAAATACTCCTATAAAAGTGAGCAACGATACAACTAATGGAGTATCTGAGGCTTGTGTTCCTAAAGAAAGTTGCAATGCCAACTCTTTGGTCTAATTTTTTTCGTATTTAATAATGTCATTATTAAAGAACAGAGAAATAGTGGACATGTTCTATATCATGAATGACATTACTGAATACAAATGAAAATAAAAATCAGAACAAAGAGTTGGCATTTCAACATTCTTCAGCAAATCATGTCTTAGTCACACAAGTAGTTGTATCACATCTTACTTCTATAGGCCTGTTTGTCCTGCTTCCACATGCAACATCAGCATGATAACATTTTTTTTAGGTTAAATGAACCTTCTTTATCACACAATCTTTACTATCAAACACTTTGACCTCAAACCTAGATGCACCAATGTACTTAAATATGAGTAAGTTATTTCCCTTAAGGGGATGAATGTCCAAAAATTATTTCCACCTATTTTTGAGGAATAAAGTATCGCCAATAGTAGACAATTGTACCTTGAACATTGAACTACTTGGGCCTGTAAGTCTTAAATAAGCTTCTAGATTATCCCTCAATCTATTAGCAATTTTTAGGGTTATGTCCTGCAATTGTATCATTCCTAGTTAAGGTAGGCTTTATGTACAACAAGAAGACTATCTACAATAGCAGTTTCAAAAAATAATCGTTATCATGGAATTTTGTCTGACAACAAGACATGAAAGACACAAATATAAATTGGTAACGTGAAAGGCATGGTATTCAAACAGTGAAACAAAGAGGTGAACACAAAGCTTAGGACTATTCTATACTGAGACAAAAACAGGTCCTGAATTAGCCAATCGTGCTTGCTTTTAGCACCTTGTCTATCAATATATAGCATTAGTACATACAAATTTTGATAACACAACTAGATTAACTAAAAAAAGTAATCCAAAAATGAAGAAATAAGAGTAAGGTCATCAAAACTATGGTATATGACAATTCAAGATTTCCCAGCTAATAATAGTATATTTAAAAAGAAATTCCTGAATTGTATTTCCTCATAAATTTATTTCGCTTCATAAATATCAAAAAAATATACTGACATATAATATTGTGCAAGAATTTTCTCCATTGGCAAGGTTTTACAAACTTACATCAAATGCTTTAAGGATATTATCGATAAAAAGGTTTCTCCAACTACCGCTAGTGCACCACTGTAAGGTTCCTAATCCAGTTATTCGACATAGGCACGGTGGCGGAAAAAGCGTTGGCATGAATGACATTGTCAAGGGTCAAAGTGCGAGTGGAAACAATTATGTATATTGTTGGCAAAGTGTTGTCATGAAATAGTGGTTACATATAATGTTGGTAATGTAGTTTCATGACATAACATGGACGTTGGCAAGGCAACAAGCCATGGCATGGCATGGAAATTGACAAACATCGGTTGTAGTCTAGTTTTGCATGGGAAAACACATAGTTTGGTCCATTGTGGGAAAATCGAGCTGAAATAAATTAAAGCATAGACAAATGTGAAATAAATGCAGCAAGAAAAAAATTAATGGCATGAGTTGATTGAAAGTTAGCATATCAAAGGCTAACATAGGTAAGGTGGCGGCAGGCAGCAACAATGTAATGCCCGGGGAGCACCCCCTAGACGATACCGGCATAATCAACCTCGAAGAGGTCTCATACAAGACTCTTAGAAATATCTTCACGACATATTGAACGTCAAATAATGTGGAAAATTTAAAAATTTTACATAGGGAAGTATAATTAGAGTTCTCACATATTATATATGGAGTTTACATACACTCCTCGCTCATGAAGTTTACAAAGACTTCCCAATTAACAGTATAAGTGATTCATGATCATATTCTAATATTGTCTCACAATACCATTTATTTATAAGAATTCAACAAAAATAACCAATTAGGGTCATTATCCCATTAGACATGATAATGTTTAGAACAAATGTACATAAGAGAAGATTACTAATTCTATAACATCAATAGAGAAAACATAAAGTGTCCACTAGTTCATGTGTTCTCGAATATTTTTGGACCTACCACAATGCCTTGGAGGATAAGAATCCAAGCGTTCTTCAAGATTGGAGGAGAAACCAACTAGCCAGAACTTTTACTCATAATTTAAAACAGAGAAAAGGGGTTAGTACAATTAATGAACTAAGTATGGAGAAATGCATAAAAACCTTTAAAACACGAGAAAACGACATTCACATGGAATGCATGCATTTATAAGTTTTGAAAGCCAATTCATCAAAAATACAACACATAAGCCAATACTTAAATATCATCAAGACTTAAACACAACATGACTTTAGTACTTCCTATGGGTCCACTTGTGCAATGTAGAATTAGCATGCAATATTACCAACCCTATCAAGCATTCCCAAAGAGATCACCTTGGTCACACATGTTACCTTTTAACTTCATTTTATAAGACATCTTATCATAATCATCTCATAACAATAAGGAACCACCTAAAATAACCTTCTAAGATTACTAGTTCAATGTACAAGTGAAGTCCCATACCCAACTTCTACTGAGTAAACAAATTAAGAACTTATAGACTAGTTCAAACTTATTCATCACTTCCTTACTTTATGGAAGATAAACCTTAACCGAAATATACCATGAGAGCTTCCATGGAATTCGGTGTCATAATGACGCACACCAAAAAAGGGTGTTCCACTTGCCAAGGTAGAACCTACAAACTAGCTACTATGTGGATCCACTAGCAATATATTCTTCAAGGCACGTAGTTAAGGGATAGTGATATTAAATCTAGAAAGTTTTCCTATAGATTAGTGGGATGTCTTCAATCTGATGAGTAATCACTTGGATGACCCTACCTATTGAATTAACAAGAGGGTCTTTTCCTCATTGGATATTTCCACTCGGTGCTTAGTATATTTCCCAACTTACTACCATTGTTATCTTAATTGAATATATATGTGAGAAGAGTAATTTGTCTTAATTCAATACAACTGAACATAACGCTCTGAGATTCATTAACTGAGAATGAATTTTAACCATAGAATCAACATACATATGTGAGTAGTACCTGCATAATCTTAATTATAGTGTTTCATATGAATTATACTTTCAATCAAGACAAGATACCAATATTATTTTACAAGGTTCATACCACACAATAGACAAGGTTCAGGAGAATGCAAACCATCCTAATTACGTTTCTTGTATCCTTCCATGAGTAATATGCCTTGCAATCAAATACAAAGTCTATATACAATGTTCTTCATCACATATACAACCCTAAAATTCACATTATTTTAACGTTTAGAAATCAAGTATCATGATTACCCTTACTGAAATCCCAATAGGCATAAAAGACAAGATTCAATAACTAGAAAATCATCAATTACAACACATCATATTCATCTCTTCCCAATTCATCCAACAACATTCATGAAATAAGGTCATAGGGTGGACATGGGTTCTTAGATGTTTTCACAATAGAAATCATCAATTTATCCCAATATAGTCACAATACAATGCATAAAACATAAAGAAAACGATTTTCGATTAAACCCATGGCTAGATCACAAGCTTAGTTTTGGTCATAAAATAGAATTTGACATTAGAAGTTTAAAGGGCTTATTGGAGAAACTTATTTATAAATCAATATCCCCATACCTTATTTGATGATTCCAACAAAGTGGGAGTGAAAGGTTGGAGGATTTTGTCTTCTTCAAGCTTCACCTCATCTTTAACGGAGGTTGAGTAGAGACAGAACTTCGATAGATGGGAGAGTGATTTGGGGAATTCATTTGGGTGGGTAAAAATGAATTAAAACTGAAATAAAATCAATATATACTAACTCCCTAAATTACCCAAAATACTCATCAGTTAATTTGGTCCTTTTGTGAAGTCAAATTGACTTTAAAACGATGCAAACAAATCTGGGAAGTGGCTGCGTGTTGCGAGGCAATTCCATTTTTTTCCCTCGAAATCCGGGTTGACGCTGAGAGCTTCATGAATGCCCTGCGTCCTGAGGCAAAATTTGCTCACAAAGTGATGGATGTGAAACGCGCAAGGATCTTCATATCTCGGGTGTTCCCGGCTGCTTTGGCAGCCTTCCTGACAATGTTTGGTTCCTCCTAAATGATCCTTATGGTGGTCCTTGGGGAGTCGTTACTAAACGTTTGGACCCTATAAACATTTTTTTATCTATTTAAAGTACTTTTAAAAGTTTAAGACTTCATTTGACACTCCCAAACATTCACAAAAAATTGGGACGTCTACTAGTTCAATTTCACTAGTTTTCGGACATCAAAATCTTTCTTTGACGTTTTGGCTCTAATATTTCCTACATAGTTCCAACACATTAATTTACGCTTAGAATCATTGTTTTAAGTCTTGTTTCATCATGTGAGGCTCTAGACTAAGTCATGAACTTCAGAGTGTTACATTATCCTCATTTAGGAACATTCGTCCCCGAATGACAGCTAAATAATTTTAAAGGGAGAGACAAAGACTCAATTACTGGCAGCCCAACCAATAACAACAACATGCATATATTAATGAGTCACAACTCATAGGATTACTGCACAACTGCATTGAACAGATAAACATGGCATTACACATAGCAACTCAAATCACAAATCACAACACACAAGAGCTTAAGATTTCATAACATTTAATGAGGAACTACCTTCTCAACATCAACATGAGCTCAACATGAATATGAAAGAGTTACCATGCTATTCTTCTTCTCAAGAAAACATCAAACACTAAAATCCCTAGAAGGCAAAAACATATAGTTCATATTAGTGCAAGTTACACAAAGAGCCTCTTTCATGAAAAATTCCCTTTGACATAAACCTTTACCAAAATATGCATATGATTAGAAAATAATCCAAATTCACATTATTATTATTTTTATTTTTAAGAGAAAATACTAACCTCTATTATGAAAAACATAAGAATAGCACGACTTCATGTCGGCCTCAACCTCCCATGTTTCTCCCTCAACTAGGAAGTTTTCCCATAGAAATTTTACGGAGGCCACCTCTTTATTCCTGAACTTTTTAACTTGAAGGTCTAGGATTCCACCAGAACCTCTTCAGATGAAAGAACCTCATTCACCCCTAACCCTTCAATATGGAGAATGTACATCGAATTATCCAAACACTTCTTGAGCATAGAAACTTGAAACACCAGATGAACCGAACCTATTTCACTAGGTAGCTTCAAATTATAAGAAATTTTTTAAACCCATTGCAATATCTCATAGGGATCCACATAGACTTAGCTCCTCTTTTTTCCAAATCTCATCACTCCTTTGATAGGTGAAATCTTCAAGTAAACCATATTATCTACTTTGAATTAAAGGTCTCTTTTTCTATCGTCGTCATAGGATTTTTGCCGTCTATAGGTTGTTTTCAACCTATCTCTTATCACCCAAACTATTTCCAAGGATTCATAGACTATCTTTGCACCAAGAAGTGAAGACTAACCCACCTTAAAAAACCAACCGGATAGCCATAGAGTGCTTAAAAAGGAGCCATGGAAATACTCGTATGATATAAATTATTATATGATCACTCAATCGACGGTAGGTGATCGTCTCATCTTTCCTTGAAATATATTACACAAGCTCTTAAAATATCTTTTAGGGTCTGAATTTTACGTTCCTCTTGACCATCATTTGAGGATTAAAAGCGTTGTTAAGCTTGACTTGAGTACCCAACCCTTTTTGAAAAGACCTCCATAAACGAGAAGTGAATTGATCACCTCTATCCAATTTTATGGACTAAGGGATCCTATGTAGCTCACAATCTTGTTAATGTATATTCTAGCATATCATTCGCCAAATAAGTATACTTATCAGGATAATGTGAACAGACTGTTTCAACTTATCTGTAATAACCCATAGTGAGTCATTTTGCATTCGTGTCCGAGGCAAACCAACAACAAAGTCCATGTTAATGTCTTCCCACTTCCAAGTAGGCACATTTATTACTAGAGTCAAAGCACCTAACTTTTGAAGCTCGTCCTTTACTTGTTGACAAATATAGCACTTAGACACAAACTCAGCTATGTCCCTTTTCAAACCATCCCACCAATTGATCTCTTGAAGATAACGATACATTTTGGTGGCACCCGGATGCATATATTATCAGGAACCATGAGCTTCTTCTGAAATTCTCTTTCTCAAATTATCAACATCTGGCACACAACCTACCTTTGCACTTAAGCACCTCATCACCCCTTGGGATAATAACTCATATATCATACCAAGAACATATTCCTTCAACTTCATTAATAATGGATCAGGATGTTGTTTATATTTCACCTCAACCATTAAAGACGATTCAGAGTTATGATGGACCATAAAATCACCATTTAGAGAATCTTCTAAACGAACACCCAATCGAGCCAACCTATGAACATCTTTGACTAGGTATTTCTTAGCTTCTTCCATATGAGACACACTACCCATGGTAATACGACTTATAGCATCCGCAACACGGTTGACCTTGTCTAGGTTGTAAAGACCACTCATGTTGTAATGCTTCTATAATTCCAACTATCTTCTTTGTTGGAGATTCAAATCCTTTTGATTAAAGCCATATTGAAGACTGTTGTGGATGTTAGACACGTCCACATGTACCCCATAAAGATAATGCCTCCATATTTTCAAAGAAGACACCACGGCCGCCAATTCAAGAACATGAGTTGGATAGTTCTTCTCATGTACCTTGAGTTGTCTAGAAGCATATGTGATAACCTTCCCATGTTGCATGAGGACACAACCCAAGACTACTCGAGAAGTGTCATAATATATCACAAACCTTTCCATACCCTCTAGTAAAGCCAATACCGGAGCAGAGGTAAGCTTGTATTTTAACAATTTAAAATTTCTCTCACATGCCTTGGACCATTCAAACATAGACTTATTTTTAGTCAAGGTCGTTGAAGAAGATGCAATTAAGGAGAACCCCTCAACAGACCTTCTATAATATTCGGCCAAACCTAAGGCGCTTCGCATGTCTGTAGGACTTAAAGTTTTAGACAAACACTTGACCACTTCCTTTTTTTAATTTTACTAGGCATAATGTAAACAAGAAAAGAAACCTATCTCAATCTAAACTCACGCTTATTACATTTTTCTTAGAGTTGAGCATCCGTGAGGGTTTGTAAAGCTATCCTGAAATGGTTCACATGGTCAGCCTTAGTTTTAGAGTATATCAAAATATCATCAATAAATACAATAACAAGAAATTCAAGATAATTTGTAAAAACTCTATTCATGATGTCTATCAAAGCCGTCGGGGCATTATTTAGTCAAAAAGACATGACTCGAAATTGAAAATGAGCATACCTAGTTTGAAAAATCGTTTAGGTATGTCAACTTCTCTAACTCTAAATTGATGATATCCTGAACTCAAATCGATATTTGAAAAGTATCTTTCACCTTAGAGTTGATCATATACATCATCGATCCTAGGAAGAGGATACTTATTCTCTATAGTGACTTTATTCAATTGGCGATATTCAATATAAATCTTAAGTATCCAATCTTACTTCTTCATAAACTACACTGGAGCACCCCATGGAGAAACAATAGTTTGAATTAAGACTTTGTCTAGTAAATCTTTGAGTTGAGCCTTCACCTCTTTCAGTTCGGCAGAGGCCATCTGGTAAGGAGGGATCAAAATAGATTGTGTGTCCGACAATAAATCTATGTCAAAGTCCTTCATTATGGGGATTAACTCAAAAGGAGGGATTCATGGATTCAATATCCTTGACCCTCACATATGGTGGAGACAACCCTTCGCAATCAACTTACAAGCCTTATGACATGAAATAATTTAAATATTTGGAACTAGGTTTCCTCCCTTCCACGTTACTCCTGCTTCATTTGGGAATCGACACATTAATTATAGAGTTCTACAATCAATGGAGGCAAAATAATAACGTAGCCAATCCATCTGCAAAATAACATCAAAATCTAATATGTCAAGTTCTACCAATTCCACTAATGTGACTCGATTTGGAAATGATTGGGTACAACCTGAAAAAACTCTTTTAACAAGTACGAAATCACCCACCGAGGTACACAAAAAAAGGTTCATGAAAGATGTGAAAACATAATAAATCTCATTGCAACCAAAGAAGTGACAAAGGAAAAGGTAGCACCGGGGTCTATTATTCCATAAACATCAATAAAAAAAATACTTGTAACGTACCCGTTTCAACATCCTTAAAGCGTCTATGATAACCTCGGATTAGAGAGCATAAAAGCGATCTTTTTGGGAGCATCGGAGTTTGAAGCATTTGTGGGATCTTCGGTACCTTTTTTCCCCTTGGCTGCCTGAATTGTACTATCTTTCAATTGCTGACCACTCTTTCCTTAACCATAGCAAACACCCATGCCGGCAACACATTTCCCTTCATGCTTTTTACCACACTTGACACAAGTAGTTTTTTCCCCAATAGGGCCACTCTTATGTTCTCCTTGTGTCATAGGTCTAGTTCTATTCCCTAGAATTGGGTTTGGAGCATTGGAGGGGCTTCAATTAAAAAACCTCTTTTTTGAACCTTTGTTTGTCTTGTATCTCAAACCTAGCTTTGGAAAAATTCCCTTTATCAGGATTTGATCTCTTCATTTGTCTACCAACTTGCTTGACAGTTTGTTTCTCAAAATACCATAAAGAGAGGAATGTCCATGCTTTGAATTATCATAGGCGACCTATATTCATTCACCACAAGATCGAATACCCCAATAATAAACATATTAACTTTTGTTCTAGAGTCCCTACCATTGTAGGAGCATACTTGGATAGTTGAGTGAGCATTAGTCCATACTCCTTCACACTCATATTCCCTTGACGAAGATGAATGAATTGTTGAATTTTTCGCTCCCACAGTTACAAGAAAAAGAACCTTTCAAGAGAAGCCATTTTGAAAATTCCCCAAGTGATCCGACCCTCTCTAAATGTCCTCTCATCGTTCCATTGTTCATGCCAAACTTGAGCAACAATTTTGAGTTAATAGGTGGTTAATTCTGCCTTTTCTTGAGGAGTCACACCCATGGCATCTAACACATTAATACTTCACCTATATACCCTTGAGGGTCTTTATCCACCGTGGAGCCAAAGAAAGTAGGGGGATTCATCCTTGTTAAATCCCTTATGCTTGAAGCGGTGGTGCTAGAACTGGGATTCACTTGCAACCTAGCATCCCTAGCAACTTGAGTATCCAACACTTGAATAAAACAATGGATGGCAGTCCTTCTCTCGCCATTAGACATATCTCTTTTTTCAAAAAGAACTTGAGGGTTTTCAGGAGCTTGAGGGGGAACCACCTCATTAACATTCTCCTCTTCTACCGTCCTAGCATTATTCCTCTTTGTATTCATGGCCTATAAGCACCAAAAAAGGATTAGTAGGAAAGAATTAAATAGGATTAGGACTCCAAGCATAATCAGAATGATGAAGAAATGAAGGTTACTATTCATCTCCTAGCCTCCTGTTTGTAAAAGTAGTGCGCTTCACATTTATAAATAAGACTCTACTTAACGTGGTGTGTGTGACATATACCCTACCATCATCCCAAAAGCTTATGCTCTGATATAAAGTTTGTAACACCCAGGGAGCACCCCCTGCGTACTTGAACTCGAAGAGGTATGATACAAGTCTCTTAGCATAATCGTCATGGCATAATGATCTTGAAATAATGCAGAAATATAAAAATATTATTAATGAAATATTTTTAGATTTCTCACATATAATATATGGAGTTTAAATAGACTCCTCGCTCATGAAGTTTAGATAGACTTCTCGATTAGCAATATAAGAGATTCATGATCATATTCTAACATTATTTCACAATAACCTCTATTTATAAGAGTTCAACAAAAGTCTACAGTTAGGGTCATTAGTCCTTTAGACACAATAGTCTTTAGAAAAAATTTACAAAGGATAAGATTACTAATTCTATTATATCAATAGAGAAAACATAAAGTAACCACTAGGGCATATTTCTTGTATCTTTGAGGACCTACCATAATGTCTTGGAGAATAATAGTCCAAGCTTTCTTCATGATCAAAGGAGAAACCAAGTAGCTTTAACCTATACTCAAAATATAAAATGGATAAAAAAAGGGTTAGTACAATTAATGCACTAAGTATGGAGAAATTAATAAAAACCTTTAAAATATGAGAAAAGGACATTTACATGGAATGCGTGCATTTATAAGGTTTTCAAGGATAGTTCATAAACAACAAAAAAACCATAAGCCAATACACTAATAATATCAAGACTTCAACACATCATGACTTTAGCACTTTTTAAAGGTCCACTTGTTCAATATAGAGTTCGCATCCTTTTCCTACCATAGAGTATTTAAGAAGGAGCCATGGAAATACTCGTATGATAGCAATTATTATATGACTACTCAATCAACGGTAGATGATCGTACAATTTTTCCATGAAATATATTACACAAGCTCTTAAAAAATATCTTCTAGGGTCTGAATTTTACGCTTTGCTAGACCATCCATTTGAGGATTAAAAGTGGTGTTAATATTGACTTGAGTACCCAACCCTTTTTGAAAAGACCTCCATAAACGAGAAGTGAATTGATCACCTCTATCCAATTTTATGGACAAAGGGATCCCATGTAGCTCACAATCTTGTTAATGTATATTCTAGCATATCATTCGCCAAATAAGTATACTTATCAGGATAATGTGAGCAGACTGTTTCAACTTATCTGTAATAACCCATAGTGAGTCATTTTGCATTCGTGTCCGAGGCAAACCAACAACAAAGTCCATGTTAATGTCTTCCCACTTCCAAGTAGGCACATTTATTACTAGAGTCAAAGCACCTAACTTTTGAAGCTCGTCCTTTACTTGTTGACAAATATAGCACTTAGACACAAACTCAGCTATGTCCCTTTTCAAACCATCCCACCAATTGATCTCTTGAAGATCACGATACATTTTGGTGGCACCAGGATGAATAGAATATCAGGAACCATGAGCTTCTTCGAAAATTCTCTTTCTCAAATTCTCAACATCTGGCACACAACCTACCTTCGCACTTAAACACCCCATCACCCCTTGGGATAATAACTCATTAATCATACCAAAAACTGATTCCTTCAACTCCATCAATAATGGATCAATATGTTGTTTACAATTCACCTCAACCATTAAAGACGATTCGGAGTTATGATGGACAATAAAATCACCATTTGGAGAATCTTCTAGACGAACACCCAATCGAGCCAACCTATGAACATCTTTGACTAGGTATTTCTTAGCTTCTTCCATATGAGACACACCACCCATGGTCATACGACTTATAGCATCCGCAACCACGTTGACCTTGCCTGGTTGTAAAGACCACTCATGTTGTAATACTTCTATAATTCCAACTATCTTCTTTGTTGGAGATTCAAATCCTTTTGAGTAAAGCCATATTGAAGACTTTTGTGGACGTTAGACACGTCCACATGTACCCCATAAACATAATGCCTCCATATTTTCAAAGAAGACACCACGGCCGCCAATTCAAGAACATGAGTTGGATAGTTCTTCTCATGTACCTTGAGTTGTCTAGAAGCATATGTGATAACCTTCCCATGTTGCATGAGGATACAACCCAAGACTACTCGAGAAGTGTCATAATATATCACAAACCCTTCCATACCCTCTAGTAAAGCCAATACCGGAGCAGAGGTAAGCTTGTATTTTAACAATTTAAAATTTCTCTCACATGGCTCCGACCATTCAAACATAGCCTTATTTTTAGTCAAGGTAGTTGAAGAATATGCAATTAAGAAGAATCCCTCAACAGATCTTCTATAATATTTGGCCAACCCTAAGACGCTACGCATGTCTGTAGGACTTAAAGTTCTAGACAAACACTTGACCAATTCCGTTTTTTAATATACTTTTATCCCTTGACTAGACAGAATGTAAGCAAGAAAAGAAACCTATCTCAACCAAAACTCACATTTATTACATATGTCATAGAGTTGAGCATCCGTGAGGGTTTGCAAAGTTATCTTGAAATGGTTCACATGGTCACCCTTAGTTTTAGAGTATATCAAAATGTCATCAATAAATACAATCACAAAAAAATCAATATAGTTTGTAAAAATGCTATTCATGAGGTCCATCAAAACCGCCGGGTCATTATTTAGTCAAAAAGACATTACTCAAAATTGAAAATGATCATACCTAGTTTGAAAAATTGTTTAGGTATGTCAACTTCTCTAACTCTCAATGGATGATATCCTGACCTCAAATCGATTTTGAAAAGTTGATTTCACCTTAGATTTAATCATATACATCATCGATCCTAGGAAGAGGATACTTATTCTCTATAGTGATTTTATTCAATTGGCGATATTCAATATAAATCTTAAGTATCCAATCTTTCTTCTTCATAAACTACACCGGAGCACCCCATGGAGAAACACTAGTTTGAATGAAGACATTGTCTAGTAAATCTTTGAGTTGATCCTTCACCTCTTTCAATTCGGCAGGGGTCATCTGGTAAGGAGGGATCGAAATAGGTTCTGTGTCCGACAATAAATCTATGCCAAAGTCTATTTCCCGCTAGGAAGGAATTACGAGCATTCAATCGGGGAAGACTTCCAGAAAGTCCTTCATATGGGGACTGACTCAAAAGGAAGGAGTCATCTATTCAATATCCTTGACTCTCACTTATAGTGGAGACAACTCTTCGCAATCATCTTACAAGCCTTATGACATGAAATAATTTGAATATTTGGAGATAGGTTTCCTCCCTTCCACTTTACACCTGCTTCATTTGGGAATCGAAACATTAATAACTGAGTTCTACAATCAATGGAGGCAAAATAATAATGTAGCCAATCCATTCGCAAAATAACATCAAAATCTAACATGTCAAGTTCTACCAATTCCACCAATGTGAGTCGACTGGGAAATGATTGAGTAAAACCTGAAAAAAATCTTTTAACAAGTACGGAATCACTCACTGGGATAAACAAAAAAAGGTTTATGAAAGATGTGAAAACATAATAAATCTCATTGATACCAAAGGACTGACAAAGGAAAAGGTAGCACCAGGGTCTATTATTGCATAAACATCAATAGAAAATACTTGTAACGTACCCGTTTCAACATCCTTATAGCGTCCATGATAACGTCAGGATTGGTGGGCATAAAAGCGATCTTTTTGGGAGCACTGGAGTTTGAAGCATTTGTGGGATCTTGGGTACCTTTTTTCCCCTTGGTTGCCTGAATTGTACAGTCTTTCAATTGTTGACCACTCTTCCCACAACCATAGCAAACACCATGCCGGCAAGACATTTCCATTCATGCTTTTTACCACACTTGACAAAAGTAGTTCTTTCCCCAATAGGTACACTGTTATGTTCTCATTGTGTCTTAGGTCTAGTCCTCCACCCTAGAATTGGGTTTGGAGCATTGGATGGGCTTGGATTAAAAAACCTCTTTTTTGAACCTTTGTTTGTCTTGTATCTCAAACCTAGCTTTGGAAAAATTCCCTTTATCAGGCTTTGATCTCTTCATTTGTGTACCAACTTTCTTAACATTCTGTTTCTCAAATTTCTTGGCATAGACCATAAAGAGAGGAATTTCCATGCTTTGAATTACCATAGGCTACCTACATTCATTCACCACAAGATTGAATACGCCCATAATAGACATATTAACTTTTTTTCTAGAGTCCCTACCATGGTAGGAGAATACTTGGATAGTTGAGTGAGCATTAGTCCATACTCCTTCACACTCATATTCCCTTAACAAAGATAAATGAATTTTTCAACTTTTTGCTTTCACATTTCCAAGAAAAAGAACCTTTCAAGAGAAGTCGTTGTGAAAATTCCCCAAGTGATCCGACCCTCTCTAAATGTCCTCTCATCGTTTCATTGTTCATGCCAAAGATGAGCAACAACTTTGAGTTAATAGTTGGTCAATTCTGCCTTTTCTTGAGGAGTCACACCCATGGCATCTTACACATTGATTCTTCATCTATATACCCTTGAGGGTCTTTCTCCACCATGGAGCCAAAGAAAGTAGGGGGATTCATCTTTGTTAAATCCCTTATGCTTGAATCGGTGCTACTAGAATTGGGATTCACTTGCACCCTAGCATCCCTAGCAACTTGAGTATCCAACACTTGAATAAAACAATGGATGGCAGTCCTTCTCTCACCATAAGACATATCTCCTTTTTCAAAAAGAACTTGAGGGTTTTCAGGAGCTTGAGGGGGAACCTCCTCCTTAACATTCTCCTCTTTTGCCGTCCTAGCATTATTCCTCTTTGTATTCATGGCCTATAATCACAAGAGAAGGATTAGTAGGAAAGAATTAAATAGGACTAGGACTCCAAGCATAATCAGAGTGATGAAGAAATGAAGGTTACTATACATCTCCTAGCCTCCTATTCATAATGCGCTTCACATTTATAATTAAGACTCTACTTAACGTGGTGTGTGTGACATAAACCCTACTATTATCCCAAAACCTTATGCTCTGATATAAAGTTTGTAACACGTCTGGAGCACCTCCTGCGTACTTGAACTCAAAGAGGTCTAATACAAGTCTCTTAGCATAATCGTCATGTCATAATGAACTTGAATAATGCAGATAATATAAAAATATTACATAATGAAATATTCTTAGATTTCTGACATATTATATATGGACTTCAAATAGACTCCTCGCTCATAAAGTTTAGATAGACTTCTCGATTAGCAATATAAGAGATTCATGATCATATTGTAATATTATCTCACAACACCATCTATTTATAAGATTTCAAGAAAAGTCTACAATTAGGGTCATTAGTCCTTTAGACACAATACTCTTTAGAACAAATTTACAAAATATAAGATTACTAATTCTATTATATCAATAGAGAAAACATAAAGTAACCACTAGTGCATATTTCCTGAATCTTTGAGGACCTATCATAATGCCTTGGAGAATAATAGTCCAAGCTTTATTCATGATCGAAGGAGAAACCAAGTATTTTGAACCTATACTCATAATATAAAATGGATAAAAAAAAGTGTTTGTACAATTAATGCACTAAGCATGGAGAAATTCATAAAAACCTTTAAAATATGTGAAAAGGACATTTACATGGAATGCGTGCATTTATAAGGTATTGAAAGATAGTTCATAAACAATAAAAAAAACCATAAGCCAATACATTAATAATATCAAGACTTCGACACAAGATGACTTTAGCACTTTCTAAAGGTCCACTTCTGCAATATAGAGTTAGCATCCGATACTACTAACCCTATTGAACATTCCCATAAAACTATCTTGGTCACACATGTTACCTTTTATCTTCAGTTTATCAGACCTACTATTATAATCATCTCATAACTATAAGGAACCACCTACAACTACCTTCTAAGCATACTAGTGCAATGTACAAGTGAAGTCTCATACCCCCACTTCAACTTAGTAAACTTATTAGGAAGTTATAGACTAGTTCATATTCTTTATTACTTCATTAATTTAGGGAAGATCAACCTAAATAGACATACACCATGAGAGTTTCCATGGAGTACGGTGTCATAAAGCCTCACACACAAAAAAGGTGTTCCACTTGATAAGGTAGAACCTATAAACTAGCTACTATGAGGATCCACTAGCTATATCCTATGGGGGCACGTCGTGAGGGGATATCAAGATTGTTTCTAGAAACCCGACCTACTGCATTATCAGGAAGGCTTCCATATAATTAATAATCACTTGGATGACCCAACCTATTGTATTAACGGGATGTCTTTTCCTCAATGTACTTGCCCACTCGATGCTTAGTATATTACCCAACTTACTACCATTGTTCTCTTATTTATATCTTCACGTGTGAAGAGTAATTTATCTTCATTCAATACAACTCAACATAAAAATCTTAGATTCATTAACTGAGAATGCACTTCAACACAAGAATTATCATACATATGTGAGTAGTAACTTCATAATCTTAATTATAGTGTTTTCAGGAGAATTGTACTTTCAATCAACACAATAGACCAATCTCATTATAAAGGTTCATACTACACAATAGACAAGGTTCATTAGAATGCAAACTATTCTAATTACCTTTCTTGTATCCTTCTATAAGCCATATAATTTGCAATTAAATTTAAAGTCCACATACAATGTTCTTCATCACATATAAAACCGAAGAATTCAACTTCTTTTCAAGGGTATAAATCATGTCTCATGATTCAACTTATTAAAAACCCAATAGTCATGGAAGAAAAGATTCAATACTAGATAATCATCAATTACAGTACATCATAATCATATATACCCAATTCATCAAATAACATTAACCAAATTAGGTCATAGAGTGTACATGAATTCTTGAGAGATTTTCACAGTAGAAATAATCAATTTGTCCCAATATAGACACAATACAAAAAACATAACATATATAAAATGATTTCGGATTGAACCTATTGCTAGATCATAAGCCCTTGTTTTTTGTCATAAAAATAAAATTCAAAATTAAAAGTTTTGAAGGGCTTATTGGAGAAAATAAATCCATGGATAAATTAGTCCCTTTTGTGAAGTCAAATTGTACATAAAAATGACGCAGACGAATATAAAAAGTTGATGCGCGTCGCTGGGGAAATTCCAAATCTTTTTCAGAAGTACGGATTCAGTCTGAGCGCCTCGTGAAAGCCCCGCACCACAAGGCAAAAATTTTCCACCAAGTGATGGTTGTGCAATGCGCAAGGACCTTCATATCTTGGTTATTCGTGGTTGCTTTGGCAATCTCCTTGCCAATGGTTTGGTCCTCCTCAAGGAACAAAGACCCTTCGAGTGGTCCTTAGGGATTCATTACTATAACTTTGTATCTTATAAACATTATTTACCTATTTAAGTCTTTTTACAAGTTTTAGAACTCATATGACACTACCAAACCTTCACCAAACATAGGGGTGTGTACTAGTTAAATTTGACTAGTTTTCGGACGTCAAGGTCTTTCTTTGATGTTTTTGTTCTAATACTTCCTACATAGTTCCAATAAATTAATAGGCTTAGAAATATTTTTTAATGCTTGGTTCATCATGCGAGGCTCTAGACTAATTCATGAACTTCTGGAGTGTTACAGGCAAGACATTGGTAGTTTTCAAGTAATTCTGTCAAACCACAGTAAGAATTTATTTTATTTTAAAACATATAAGCTGAATATATTCTGGGAGTATTATTGAACATCAATAAGGGGACGAGTTTATACTAATTCAAGTCTCCATAAATCATGTAGCCATCGCGGGTAAGAATGGCCGGTAATTTTTGGATGATTCCTTAGTGCTTTTTTAATAGACTTTTGAATCAACTTAGTTATTGAATTCTATATTATTTTAAGGTATAAGCCATTTTTGGCATTGTGGGAAATATGTTATATCATTTTTATAAGTAATAGTGATCATTGTCGGTTAGAGAAACTCTCGCAACTCTCTCTCTATATATATACATAGGAGTATTTGTTGTAGTTCCTTAATACATTGAATTTTCACCTACTATTTTAAATGGTTTGTATAAATTTTACATTAATTGTTTTTTTACATTGAATTTGAGTTGAGTATCTATGAGTTGAGTAAAGCTAAGGCGCGTATTCTCCTCAATATTTTTTCAAACTTATGTGATGTTTAGTTTTCCCATCACATACTCGTAAATTCAATTTATTAATGGTATTTGGCTTTAATAATTTTAAGATTCACATACATGTAACCTGGATCAACATCGAGCTCCTCGTTTATCTAGTTGAGCACTAAGAGTCGGTATGTGAGCATCTTTGCTTTTGGAGGATTTCTCCTTTTATTCTCTTTGTTAGTCACTTGTTATGATAATTAGGGGTCTTATCCCGACATCCCTCTTAGTATTTAGAGGTATGATAGATAGTTAGATATGATTTCTTTAGTGTTGTATTTCAAATATTTTAAAAAAAATACTTGAGTTTTCACTTAGGTTAATTTGAATATTTATCCTTAAATGTTCTACGTTTATTGGAGACAGTTGTTTTTAAACTGTATTTGAATCTTTCTATTAGAGCCTAAATTTAACTCTATAACTAAAGTCAGGCCATGGGATCGCATGGGGCCCAGCAATTGTTCGACAATGCCAGTCCTGCTAGGGTGTAGGATATGGGCATGAATACATATATATATCACCTAGAACATCAAAGAATTGGAAGTAAAAATGTTCGATATAGACAAATGGTAGTTGTAATATCCTCAACTCTATTGTTAGAATCTAAATCGTTCTTTGTAAGTATATAAAAATGAAAGAAGTGATTTCGTACTTATTCATCTATTTAAGGTTTTCTTACCAAATATAAAAAGAATTTTCAAATGATTTAGGGTCATAAGAAACTTCTAACGCTATGCTAAGTTTTCAAATTAAAAGTAAATCTAGGAATAAGAAATTATGATCTTTCTTCAATAAGTTATGTTTTTCTTTGTTTTATTGTGATTTTAAAACGTTATCGTGTTGATTTACTATTATTTTTATGGTTATTAAAACACTTATGAATTTCATCATCAATATAAGTATGATATAAATAACAACCTAAATACAGGTTATTTGATGATATGCATTTTCAGCTTAGCATCATATATAATTCAAGATGATAATTAGATTGCATACCTATGACTTAGATGAATATCTGTTGTTTTTGCAAGACTATTTAATACAAAGAGGATGCAATTTCAGAAAATCCAAGTCTCATAACTATGCGCCAACATAGGATTATGTTTCACCTTTTTGTCAGTTAACTTTTTCGCCTTGAGAGGCTCATGTTAGTGGATCCACATAAATATGACATTTTCCTATACTATGTCAAGACATACAGTAGACCTCCCAAATAGTTTAGTTGTTGGACATCACGAGCCTACATGATGCATGTCGATTATAACAAATGTTTTAAATATTAAAATTGATAACATATTTTAGGTATATATGGTTCATTTTAAGAATGATATTTCATGTATATTATTATTAAAAACTATAGAAAAGACTCAATTATATGTATATGTACCTCAGAAAAGTGATTTTTAAGATACTTGATCATGAACTCCATCTATTTTCTCTTTAGTTCTCTTAGTATACATATGAATTTCACAACCTTATTTTACTATCCTTGTTATAAAATTTTATGATTATGATATTATGACTTACTTACTAAGTACATTCCACATACTAACACATATATTTCTTCGCACTACATCTTTTTATGATGAAGATTCTCGTATTCACACTAAAATTTGTGGCTATTGAGGTTGCACCATTCCCTAATAGATCTTTGTGATCTCTTCTCATTTGGATACACTAATGTTCTAGATTATCAACTCTTGTCCTTATATTGTATTTTTTAGGTATATGGGGAATAAGTTCTAGTGAGCGTGATTCCATTAATTTAAAAGTTATAGGCTTATTTCGATTATTAGGTATTCATCCATCATGAAAATGTTGAGTTCCTTATTTGTAAGAACCCCTAAATGAGTTAGTGTGTCTAGAGACTCACTTGTTCCTATTAGATTTTAAACATGTTACTTAAGTGTTTTAAGTATGCATTTGGTGATTTGATGTCATTTGTAAGTCAAACGTGAACGGACGATCAAGACGTTTGAAAGTTAGCCCTTGAGATATGCATGTGTGTGTCTTAAGTGTGCCTAGCATATTTGAAAGTATTACCTGTAATTATTTTGGGTGAAATTGATGTGGAAGATCCTTGACATTTTAGGGTATACATTTACGTTTTAAACTCCCGGGTATGACTCCTCAAGGTCCCCGCAAGAGGCCCTCAAGAAGGACCCAAAGGCTTTTGAGACATTGCCTTGGCAGTGTCAATCGAGTGCGCCAAACGATGCCTTGTCAGTTGACTGACACCCCGTAGATGAGGGGTAATCGTTAAGGAATTATCATGGTAAAGGATTAAGTCAGTTGACAAGACTCATACCCAAACGAAGGCTAGAAGAATAGTCCGTCGATGGACCTACAAGGCGTCGATGGGTCCGTCGATGCAGGCTTTGTCAAACTGCCAGGCGACTGTTTTATTTGTGAGGTGAATGGGAAATTCACCCCATGTGCTAACCTAAACCTACATGGTTTACTTGGTTATTTTTGGGTGTATTTAAGTGATCAAAAATGTGAAAACCCCATTTCAAATTCAATTCACACAAATTAGATTTCACTCCCAAACAAAACTCTCTCTAGAACCTCCATTGAAGATGAATCTCAAGAAAAACTTGGAGCTTAGATTCCTATGGGTTATTCATCATATTTTAGAGGTTTTCTTCTACATTAAGTTATGGTGATCCTTCATCTCCAGTTATCCTTCCATCTAAAGTTAATCTTAAAGTTTTCAAAGAGAAAACATGATCAAATTTCTTTTTCTTCAATCTAGGCATGCGTTCTTTCCCAAAACATTTTTAAAGGATACCTAATGATGAATTGAATTTAAAATGTTCATTTTAATTTGAATTTTAATCAAATTTCATGATGAATCCTTACTCCCTTCAAAGTCTCGATTTAGCCTATATGGGGGCTTTGTGATATTGAATGTATATCAATTGAATTATGATTCTAGTACATTGAAGTGCTTAAATATACCACCTAGTATTTGTATTGATGGATAATTTTTATGAGTGAACATCAACATAGAAGGGTTGAATAAGGCTAGTCTATGATGTAGTATTTTGTGATCTTGATACTCGCATTCTTATTGTGAAATTCAATTATGACAAATTGATGGTGATCTACGGCCCATGATATCATGTGATGATGAATTATGTATTGGTTGTCCAATATGAATTGAGTGTTTAAGAATTGATCTCTATTTTCCTATTGATTGTTAAAGCCTTCTATTCACTATAATCTCGAATTCTTGGCAATTGTAGTAGGATTTCGTTCAAGTTATGGTCTCTTTAACTACTGCATTATATGTGTATTATTGATGAATTGTTAGTATGAATAATTGATTATCAAAGCAAGGGATTTTGGTAAGTGATCTATGTTTCTCTACTTGCTAGTAAATTGATGATATAGTGTAGATGTTAGTAGCATCATCTTATAGTATCTTATGCATGACTTCATACATGATTAATTTTACTTAAGATACTGCCTACAATGTGTTATGGTGATTAATTATGTGTTGTTGTTCCAATGTGGATAGATAATTGAAGAACTTGATCTCTACTTCTTATAAATTTGTATTCACTGTAATATAGACTCTATAGGGTATGAATGTATGATTTCGTCTATGAAGAGATACTTGTAGTTACTGCCCTATATTTGAATTTTTGATGAAATATTAGTATTGATCAATGATGATTAAAGCCTACAGGAAGAATTGCTCTATTTCTCTCCTTCATTACTTCTCTATAAAATTGTTGATAGAAATGTCCTAGTATGGCATTGTGCGATATGGTCCACTTATGGTGGCGGTGTTCACTTTATTGTAAATATATATGTGATGTGAACATGTACATAAAGACAATTATACTATGAATATGAGTTGGTAATGATTACCGTATGCCTAGTTTACTATTCTACCTACAATCTTGGTTGTATGTCTAATGCTATGAGCATGTAAACTTTATATATATGTACTGCCTATGACGAGGTCCTATAATGCTATATGTGAAGTAAAGTTAATATAGGTGCATCATGAATAGAGCTTACTATAAAGATGTTGTAAGTCTTGAATAAATGAATATTGTGCTATGCTATATATTCTATGATGTTGTTTGATGTATCATTCACTAGGATGAATTGATAGGTGTATCAGTATGGGAAAGGGTATGGAAACTTGTTTATTCATTGCACATGTGTACCTTCATAGGATAGTTCCTAGGTTGATCTTCTAAGTAACTTCCTAGGATTGTATGAACAAGTTAAATAATATAACTTATATGTTATGATGTTAAGTATATGATTTTATGAAGTATGAATGTGCATAGTGTCTTATAGTGTTGATATGAAAGGATTGCTGATATATGAACATGGGTGACATTTATGTGTTATGTGAAAGGATTGCCCACATATAAGTATACACACCCACATGTACAATAATCTAATCAATGAAGGGGCATTGAAAGGTGTGTTCATGTGTACCCTAAACTAGATAGGTGCGTACATATGCTATAGGTTGATGAATTCTCATCTATGACTTATGAGCTAAGCAATATGAGGTGATGACTCTCTTAAATCCTTTGTTTTATAAGTAATATTAATAAAATGTTTTTTAATGAAGGCAACTTAGCTTAGCATCGAGTTAACTTGACAATGAGAGGTGGTGGCTTCCATTGGAGGAAGATTCACCATTGGGTTCTCATAATGTGGTGACTTCCCTTGGAGAAACATTCACCAATTGTTCCACATGAGGTGTTGACTTTCCTTGAGGAAGATTCAGCTATGGTTTCGCATGAGATGAGACTCCAATGCAAAAGAGCATGTAGAGGGTTATGTATATCTCCAAGTTCCATAACTATGTTTACCACATAGGATCTAGAAAGTTAATTCACCTAGTATGCTATGATGTGTTAATGTTCTACCTTGTCTAAGTAAGAACACCTTCCGTTGTTGTAAGGCTCTACAACGCCAAATTCCATGTTTAGCACCCATGGTCTTAGTGTTGGTTAAGGCTATATTTTCCCTAAAGTAAAATGGACAATGAAAGTAAAGTAAGGACCCTAAATAGAATAGCCTAAGGGTAGTTTCTTTGTGTAGGTGAGGGTATGAGAATTCATCTATGCACTGCACAAGTGGATCTTGGGGTAAGTCCTAGGAAGGTGTTCTAATGTATATTTCTATGTAAATGTTCCTTATGCATGACTTTGTAGTATTTGTCAATTTGTTATGAAGATGTGCATGGTATGACTCTTAATGGAACTATGTGATGTGGTCTCTTCTTATATGAACTATGTAGGTCTTTATTGACTAAATGATAAGGTCTTTCATTATGTGTATGATGTTGGTATTATTTACTATGTGAATGAAGGTCCTACTTGGGTAACATGTAGTTGACTAAGGTATTATGTTTGAAGTGTGAAGAACATGTTTGATGCTTATGGTCCTATGATAGGTTTACTAAGTATGTGTGAGGTTATGGGGCATCACATGTACATTGCACTAGAAGACTTAGGATAGGATTGTGAGTAAGGTCATTGACTATTGTGTACTGTAGTATCCCTATGGTTTTAGACATGAAGGTGTCTTATGATGTATTATACTTCCATGATGGTATATGTTGGCTTATGTCAATTGTATGTATGACTTTATTGTGGTCTTAAGGTGATGTATTGCACTAAGTATCACTAGAGGGTTACTTGGGGGATTAAGAAAGTAAGAAGAAAATGATTCATTGTAAAACGAGATAGCTCATTGTAAAGAAGAAAATAGCTTACTGTATGTGGCTCTACAATGCCTTAAATGTGATTTGAGATTTTATATGATTAATGACCATTGAATATGCTTATATGAAGTATGTTAATGATATAATGCGTATTCTATAAAGGTTTTATGAAGATTTTCGAATAATGGCATGAAATATGATTTCAAGAAAAATGTCCCTTTTAAATGCATGTTATTTTATGGTAATCATACTTGATGGATTCTTGTACTAACTCTATTCTTCTCTACTTTTTACACAAAGTGTAGGTTATGGACTCTTGAAAGGATGTCTCTATAATTGAGGAGATTGATATGTGATTCCCAAGCTCAAGGAAAGGTATCCTTATGTCCAAGGATGTCCTTATGTCTAGCTTACTATAAAGTATGTATAAGTATACTAATGGCTTATGTTGTAAGGGTTGTGTCCATGTTGTACTTTAATGATGTCGAGTCTAGGATGACAAAAGAGAGTAGGGTCTTTAACTATGTATGATGATATTTTGTATATATTAAATGAAGTTTCTAGCATATGATGTGCTATGAAAAACTTTAAAATTTCTGCTAATTCACCTATGAAAATGCAATGAATGATAACTATGGGCTTGTACAAGACCTCCAAGAGGTCAAGTAAGCCATATAACTTCTACGGGGTGCTCTTCGGTCGTTACAATCGTGGTGTCAGAGCATGAGGTTTATAAAAGTGGTTTTAGGTCCCAAAAGTCTCATATTGTCACGTCTAGTAGAGTCTCGATCATCAGTGGTAGCGAGAGGCTATAGGACGAGAGAGTTTCACTTCTTCATCATTCTCATGTCTTGATATAGAGCTTAACTCTATAAGATCTATATCTATGTCTTCTTGTCCAGTCGTCTTTTATATGTGATTCCTATTGATTGTTAAAGCATGTGATTCACCGTAATCTCGATTTCTTATCAATTGTAGTAGGATTTCGTTTAAGTTATGGTATCTTTAACTGCTGCTTATATGTGTATTGTTGATGAATTTTATGAATGGATAATTAATGATCAAAGCAAGGGAGATTGATAAATGATCTATGTTTCTCTACTTTCTAGTAAATTGATGATGTAGTGTAGATGTTAGTAGCATGATCTTATAGTAACATATGCATGACTTCGTATATGATTAATTGTACTTTAATTACTGACTACAATGTGTTATGGTGATAAATTATGTGTTGTTGTTCCAATATATATAGATAATGGGAGAACTTGATCTCTACTTCTTTATAGATTGGTATTCACTTTAATATAGAATCTATAGGGTATGAATGTCTGATTTTGTCCATGAAGAGATATTTATCGTTGCTGCACCTTACTTTAACTGATGATGAAATATTCGCCTTGATCATTAACTATCAAAGGCTAAAGAATTGGTAAGAATTGCTCTATTTCTCTTCCTCTATACTTCTCTATAGTATTGTTGATAGAATTGTCCTTGTATGGCATTGTATGGTATGGTCCACTTATGGTGGAGGTATTTACGTTATTTTAAATATATATGTGATGTGAACATGTCCTTGAAGGCAATTATACTATGAATATGGGTTGGTCATGATCACCTTATGTGAACCTATGCCTAGTTTTCTATTCTGGCTACGATTTAGGTTGTATGGCTAATGTTATGAGCATATAATTAGTCATGTTAATTTTTTATATATATGCTACCTATGTTGAGGTCCTATAATTCTATATGTGAAGTAAAGTTAATATAGGTGTATAATGACTAGAGTTTACTGTAAAGATGTTGTAAGTCTTGAATAGATGAGTGTTCTGTTATGTTATCTATTTTATGATGTTGTATGTTGTATCATTCACTAGGATGACTTGATAGGTTTACTTATATGGGCAAGGGTATAGAACCTTGTTTATTCATTGGACATGTGTACCTTTATAGTATAGTTCCTAGGTTGGTCTTCTAAGTACATGCATGGGATTGTATGAACATGTTATGAATATGACTTAGATGTTATGATGTTAATCATATGATTTTATGATGTATGAATGTTCATAGTGTCTTAAAGTGTTGATATGAAAGGATTGATCATATAGTTAAACCTATAGACTTATGCATTGATATATGAACATGTCTGACATTTATGTGTTATGTGGAAGGTTTGCTCACATATAAGTATACACGCACACATGTATAATAATCTAGTCAACAGAGGGGCCTATGAAGGTGTGCTCAAGTGTAACCTAAAATAAATAGGTGCTTACATATGATATGTCCATGTGAAAGGGTTTCTCTCATGATATAGGTTGATGAATTCTCAAATATTACCTATGAGCTAAGATATGAGGAGATGACTCTCCTAAAGAGGGTTAAACACGTTGAAAAAAAATGAATTAAAAAAAGTGAGGTCATGGAGAATTGAACACGTGACCTCACCATGTTAAAAATTATAAAAATAAAGAAGTAAAAAGAAATGTGGTGAAGGTGATTCGAACCATGGTATTGTCAACAAAATGTAACTTAAAAGAAAAAATAAGAAATGAGAGGAGTGGGATTCGAACCCACCACCTCTCAATAAGATTTAAGGAAAAGTAAAAGAAAAAAATAAAATGTGAGGCGTGGTAATCGAGCTCACGACCTCTAGGCAATGAAGGAGAGTCAAAGGAAATTAAAGAAAAGAGATGTGAGGCGTGGGAATTGAACACAAGACCTCCTAGGCATATTTAAGGAGAAAAATTAAAAGAATTTAAGAGGGGCTGTGGGGGTTTGAACCCACAACCCCTCGGCCAAATGAGAGAAATTTAAAGGCAATAGAAATAAAAAGTAAATGAGGTTGTAAGGGTTTGACCCCATATCCTCTTATTTCCGTCAATCAAAATATGAAGAGAGAAATTAAGGGGAAAATAAAATAAAGACATTGTGTCTCGAGCATGGGTCCCCAAGGCGTATGGATAAAAAAATGAATAGAAAATGTAAGTGTGTTTCAAGGGATTTGAAAATTAGATTCCATTGCCCAAATTGAGTATTAATACATACGTCATACGTGAATTAAATGTTCAAGAACAATGCTACCTACTTAGATCAAAATTGAGATCTTGGCATACATACAAGATACATAAATCTTGTACCACATAATCTTAGGAAGATATGAATCACTTAAGCGAACTATGCATGAAGCCTCGTGGCTTGTATATAAAGATCCATAAGTCTAACACACGTTTAAAAAAATAAGTGAACCTAAGATGTATGTAATGAAATGATGTAACCCTAGAAGTATTAATTAAGAGTGTAAATCACACTAAATAGCCAAGTACATTGGCATATGATGAAACAAATATTATGTATTGAAATGATGAAATCCTAGGAGGGTTAAGTAAGAGTGTGAAACACACAAATGGCCAAGTACATTGGCATATGATGAATTGAACATTCACATAAAAAGGGTGAGTAATTATGAAGAACAAATATGCTAATGTTAATGAATGTGGTGACAACATGATACGAGGCTAATGTAAAAGACGAGAGCAATCTCAAATAAGCCTAAGTAAATGTTACCAAAACATACTCACCTATGAGTGTCTAAAGATAATGAAGAGACAAGTCTCTATGAACACTCTTATGAAAGTATTGAGATTAACACACTTAATACTAAGGATGATATGAGAAATCACCAATAGAGCTATGATGTCCTCATACTAGAAGAGAACTTCCATGGCGTATGAGTTGAATGTAATGGAACTTTATTCTGAGCACCGATAGACTAGCTATGAGCGGTAATACCTTCTTTCGAGAAAGGTGGAGGTTCACGTAACTCTCATGAGATGAGACTGTCTAGCATGCGGGGTATGGGTCTCCTTATATCTCCTAGTCTTCGAACCTATATTGCCAATATAGGCATCTGGCGGGATTCAATTCCCATGTATGCTAGCATGTTTTTGGTCACTTTTGCCGGTGATTCCACCTCTTTTCGGTGTGGGGTTTCATGACACTGATTTCATGATACTCATATGATCTATATCGGTTAAAGTTAAAGTTCCCAATGTATGAATGAGACCAGCTTCAAACGATGCACATAATGAAATGAATGATACCAAAGGTGTTTGGATAGGACGATCAAGAGCTGAGCTAAACTCAAGTAATGACACTAGGTCATTCTTCGTTATTGCATAAAACCTCATAAAACTCTTAAAATACATCCTAGGTATAGCTGGTGTTTACACTGGCCTATGAATGAAATGAAATGAAGTAAGATGAATGAAAGAAGACACTATGTTTGCTAAAGTGGACTCCCTAGTTGAAGTCCCATATGTTGAGCCCTCATTTTTGGAAATCTTAATGTCAAGTCCATGATTCCAAGGTCTCATGGAATAAGAATAAATTATATGAACCACATTATGTGTTATATGAATTATGATATATGTTATGTGTACGCTGTTGTGTTTTGTGTGCAAAATGTTAAGTATTATGGCGCATGTTACTCTCATGGCATAACTTTCCTAATCCAAATTTTGAAAGTTCACTCTTTGCGTATCTCAATTTGGCAAGTCCACTGACTTGACCTGCTATAATCATGTCGGACATTGTATTGGCGACATTTTTGCAAGTATATCTTTATCGTTATAATAAACTTCTTCTTTAATTTGATGATCTTAATATTAGATGGTTGATGGTGAACAGTTATATATGTAAAGGAATTTTTAGTAAGCATGTTAGGAAACAAAAAGTTTTAAATATTTCGCTAAAATTAACCTAGATGAAGTAAGAATGACGTATGTAGGCTTTTCTGCAACCTCTGAGAGGTCAACAACATTGGTCTCGTATGGAGTCTAGATACCGATCGTGACAACCGGCACCTAAAGACCGTTGCTAGCCTCGAGCATACCCTTGGCCTTGCTTACTTAATCAGCATATAGACTCAAGTAATGACATTAGTTCATTCTTGGTCATTTCACAACAAACACGATGAAAGTCTTAAACTACATCCTAGGTATAGCTAGTGTTTACATTGGCCCATTAATGAATTGAAATGAAGTATGTATGAATGAAAAAAACAAACTCTGTGTTTGCTAAATCAGACACCCTAATTTAGACCCATATATTGAGCCCTCATTTTTGGAAATCTTAATGTCAAGTCCATGATTCCAAGGTCTAATGGCATACAAAAAAGTGATATGAACCACGTTATGTGTTATATGAATTATGATATGTGCTTTGTGTACGCTATTGTCTGTTGTGTGAAAAATGTTAAGTATGATGATGCATGTTACTCTCATGGCATAACTTTCCTAATCCAAATTTAGAAAGTTCACTCACTTTCCTAATCTCAATTTGGCCAGTCCACTAACTTGACCTACTATAATCATGTTGCTAGGAAAGAGTTATTCTTACTCATACATGTCCTTGGTGTGTGCTTGCATATACCCATACTTAGTACAAGTGTGTACTAACCCTATACAACTCTAAACTTTTAGGTGCAGGCACAGGTGGACGATAGAGCTACAGGATCAACGCTGCAGCTATCCGGACGTCGAGCATTTATCCGAACTTGGTAGGCTCCCATGATTTCGAGTATGCTTAACCATTTACATTTTACCTTACTTGTAGGATTGAGCTAGAGGAGTAAGTTCTACTAGAGTTTTTTTCCCGTTTTTGTTCAGACATTGTATTGGTGCCATTTTGGCAAGTACATCTTTATCTTTATAATAAACTGCTTTTTTCATTTGATGATCTTAATGATAGATGGTTGATGGTGAATAATTATATATGTAATAGAATGTTTAGCAAGCATGTTAGGAAACAAAAAGTTTCAAATTTTCTGCTAAAATTAACCTAGATGAAGTAAGAATGACGTATGTAGGCTTGTCTGTGACCTCTGAGAGGTCAACGACTCCGGTCTCTTTTGGGGTCTAGATTCCGGTCGTGACAAAGTTGGTATTAGAGCACTACGTTAAATTAAAGAAATCATAAGTTCACATCAACCATATTGAGTAGTTTGTAAGTCATGGTAGTGAAGTACACCAGTATCCTTGATTAGAGACTGTATGATGGGAAAATTTCCTTTCGTCTGATCTTATTGTGCCATTCCTAATGTTTGAATTCATGGTGTTAGGATTTTATCTAACATAAAATCCTTGTTGTTTACAAAAAATGAACACTAAGAGAGCTATTGGTCAGAGGAGAGGAGTAGCAGCTGCTGTGGACAATCCAGTTCCACACCAGGTTGCAGCTGAAGGAGTAGCCATGCCAGTAAACCCTGTTGGGTTGAGTGATGCTGAGGTGAGGGCATATCTGGACCAGATGGAATAGTCCATCAGATTGAAATCTCAGGTCATGACTGCCCAGGTCAATCGACAAAATGTTCAAAGGGAGAACCCACTAATACGTAGAATGGCTGAAGGCTACGAGACTTTACAATGATGAATTCTCTTATTTTCATAGGGTCCAAGACTTCAGAGGATCCTAAGGAATTCATGGATGAGGTACACAGGATTTTGGTGGCCATGGGTCCCACAGATACTAAGAAAGCTGAGTTGGCTTCCTATCAGCTCAAGGATCTTGCACAGACTTGGTGCCAGATTTGGTAGGATAGACAATCTTTGGACGGATTTTTGGTCACGTGGGAGCTATTTAAGACAGCCTTTCTGGAGAGATTTTTCCCCAGGGAGATGAGAGAGTCCAAGGTTGAGGAGTTTATCAATATTAAACAGGGATCGATGACAGTCAGGGAGTGTTCCCTAAAGTTTGTCAAATTTTCAAGGTATGTCACTTCTCTTGTGTCTAACAACGGAGACGAGATGAGTAGATTCTTGATAGGGATTGTTGAGTATATCGAGGAGGAGTGTTTGGCAGCTATGGTGCATGACAGCATGGTCCTTTTCAGGCTTATGGTCCATGTCCAACAAGTGGAGAAAAGTAGGAAGAGGAAGCACACTAGGGCAGGGAACAGGTCAAGGCAAGCTAAGAAGAATTTTTCAAGGAAGAACAGTACTGAAATTAGAGATAAGCCCAGGTTTAAGAAGGGAATCTCCCACCAAGGGGAGTAAAATTCATCCAAGGGTCTCTATGATAGGAATTTCGAGTCCAGATTTAAGAGAAACAATGAAGTAGATTTACCTCAGGGTAGACCACCTTGCAGGAACTGTGGCAAACTACATGGAGGAGAGTGTATGATGGGCACTAATGCCTGTTATAGCTGTGGCAAACCGGGTCACATGGTGAAGGATTGTCTGATTAGGAGAAGTCAATATCAATGTAAGGAGAGGGTTCAGCCTAATTTTCCAAGTGAAGAGGCTCTAAGGAGGCAACAATTCTTCGCACTCAAGTCTAGGGGTGCTGGGGAAGTCACCTCTGGTGAAGTCTCGGGTGAGTAGCCTTAATTAGTCTTTCAGGTATTTGACTGGGTATGGTGTGCATGCACTAGTATGAGGTTGATATGTTTGAGTCATCATGTTGGTCGCTGATTTGTATGATTTATATGTTTACTTATGTTTTATGCTTTGATGATACTAGTTTAGGAAAGAGTTCCTTAGTCTATTAATATGATATTACGAGTAGATTTTAAGGATGTGCACCATCAAGTTAATATGTGAATCATATATTCACCAATGGGGAGTATTGGATTACCTATGCATGTGTACATTCTATAGATGACTTACTTATTGATAGTAAAGAGTAGTGTCATTCGGGGACGAATGTTCCTAGGGGTGGGGGAATAATGTAACAACCCTAAAAATGAATAAGATAAGAAATGCTTAACGTGTCAAAGATGCCTATGATAAGACCAGGATTCACACGGATTGATGCGCATAGAACCAGACCTCGAAACCCTTTCTAAAGCCAAGACAACTAACTTGGGGAGTTATTTGAGGTTGCAAAGGTTGGGTCTAACCGTGTAGGGCTCTCGAATACGAAGATTTACCTGAAGGAGTCTTTACCGGACTTTAAAAGGGAAAATCTTAGGTTTGGAGGTTTTAGGGGTAAAATGGTCTTTTTACAGGCTAAGGGTAGTATTGTAAATATCCTAAATATATAATTAATTATTTAATTAATAAGGTGGATGGTTATTTTTGGGAGAGAGGGCCGGAATTGGGCTCTTTAAGTGAAGTCTTGTTCCACCCGTGTTCGAACCTAGGTGGAAGCAATCAATTAAGGTGATTTTTTATTTAAACTATTGCATTAATGTAATTAATTAATTATTAATATTCATTATATGATTTATAATAAAATAAAAATTAGATTTTTATTAAATAAACAAAACCTTATTGACTAAGTCCTAAAACTAGACTCCTAAGCCTTCTACAACTCCCACGCTCTCATGTTTATCTCTTCACTCTCACACTCAATCTCTCTTATTCTTTCTCATGTATTTTTTCTGCCCAAATAAGATACAAAATCATAAAAATAAACCGATTTCTTAACACTTGAATAAATAACAAGAAATCACAAGAAAACAAACGTTAATCGCACACCAGGCTAGGGGAGGTTGTCATTCGAGTGGAGTTGATATTGAGGATGCTTAGACGTGTTCTTGGGTGATGTTTTTGGGGAAAAAGTCAATTAAAGAGGTATGGTTTCTTTTCTCTCTTGGTACCTTTCCCAAGAGACCCCTTAAGGTTCAAGAAAATTCATTCCCAAAACTAGGATTGTTCCCCATTGCATGTCCCTGTTACTAACTCCCATTGAATCATAGGTTGTATATGTTTGCTAGTACAAAACTAGGGATGAAACGTGTTTTAGTGATGATTATATGTTTATATATATGTTTAGAGTTATGTGACTTATGTTGATGTTTCCGAAAATGTAACTACGTGTGCATGTGTGTGTTTTCGTGGCCATTGTTCATGGTATAGGACTTGAAATGGCATGATAGTTCTTTATATTTCATGTAGACATGTTGATGTAAATGTGATTTTCATATGAGGTTATATGTGGCTGATATAAGGGATAATTTCTTGTCTAAGTGAAAACATGAAGACACACTAAATGCACGACGAAATTCCCCTAAGAACTAAGGTTTAACTTGATGAAAGGATGCTGAAAGATTAAAATAAAATTTTCAGCTTCTATTGATGAATTTCGGTCAGCAAAAAGGGCTTAAAATGTTGAAAAAAAATGAATTAAAACAAGTTAGGTCATGGAGGATTGAACCTGTCACTTCACCATGTTAAAAACTATGAAAATAAAGAAGTAAAAGAAATGTGGTGAAGGGGATTCGAACCATGGTATTAATTGCAAAATTTAACTTAAAAGAAAAATAAGAAAGGAGAGGAGTGGGATTCAAGCCGATCACCTCTCAATCAGATTTAAGGAAGAGTAAAAGAAAAAAAAGGTGAGGCGTGGGAATCGAACCCACGACATCTAGGCAGTTAAGGAGAGTCAAAGGAAATGAAAGAAAAGAGATGTGAGGCATGGGAAGAGAACCCACGACCTCCTAGGTTGATTTAAGGAGAAAAATTGAATGACATTAAAGAGGGGTTGTGCGGGTTTGAACCTACAACCCTTCAGCCAAAGGAGATAAATTTAAAGGCAATCAAAAATAAAAAGTAAATGAGGTTGTGGGGGTTCGATCCCACATCCTCTTAGTTCCATTAAGCGAAAAATGAATAGAGAAATTAATGGGAAAACTAAATGAAGGCATTGGGGCTCGAACTTGGGTACCCAAGACGTATGGATCAAACAAAAATGAAAAAGAAAATTTAAGTGTTGCTCAAGGGATTTAAAAATCGGGTTCTCTTTCCCAAATTCTGTACTGATACATAAGTCATACGTGTATTAAATGTTCAAGAATAATGTTACCTACTTAGATCGAAATTGAGATCTTGGCATACATACAAGATGCATAAGTCTCTTACCCCATAATCTTAGGAATATATGAATCACTTAAACAAACTATGAATGAAGCCTCATGGCTTGTATGTACAGATCCATAAGTCCAACATACGTTTAAAAAAATTAAGTGAACCTAAGATGTATGTAATGAAATGATGTAACCCTAGAAGGATTAAGTAAGACTGTAAAACACACTAAATGGCCAAGTGCATTGGCATATGATGAAATGAATATTATGTAATGAAATGATTAAACCCTACAAGGGTTAAGTAGGAGTGTGAAACTCACAGATGGCCAAGTACATTGGCATATGATGAATTGAACATTCACGTAAAATAGGGATGAGTAATTATGAAGAAAAATTGTGCTTATGTTAATGAATATGGTGAAAACATGATATGAGGCTAATGTAAAAGATGACAGCATTCTCAAATGAGCCTAAATAAATGTTACCAAAACGTACTCACCTTTGAGAGCCTAAAGTTAATAAAGAGGCCATTCTCTATGAACACTATTATGAAAGTATTGAGATTAACACACTTAATACTAATGATGAGATGAGAAATCATCTATTGAGCTATGATGTCCTCATACTAGAAGCCAGCTTCCATGATGTATGACTTTAATCTATTGGAACTTTATACTGAGCACCGATAGACAAGCTATGAGCGGTAATGCCTTCTTTAGGGAAGGGCGGAGGTTCACGTAATTCTCATGAGATGAGACTTCCCGGCAGGCCGGGTATGGGTCTCCTTATATCTCCTAATCTTCTAACCTTTACTTCCAATATAGGAATCTGGCGATGTTCAATTCCCATGTACGCTAGCATGCTTGGGTCACTTTGGCCGGTGATTCCACCTCTTTTTGGTGTGGATTTCATTACACTATATTTCATGATGCTCAAATAATCTATGTCGGTAAAAGTTAAAGTTCCCAATGAATAAATGAGTCTAGCCTCAAATGATGCACATAACGAAATGAATGATACCAAAGGTGTTTAGATAGGATGACCAAGAGTTGATTTAAACTCAAGTAATGATACTAGGTCATTCTTTGTTATTGCATAAAAAACCTCATAAAACTCTTAAAATACATCCTAGGTATATATGGTGTTTACATTGGCCTATGAATGAAATGAAATGAAGTAAGTATGAATGAAAGAAGCAGACACTATGTTTGCTAAAGTGGACTCCCTAGTTGAGGTCCCATATGTTGAGCCCTCATTTTCGGAAGTCTTAATGTCAAGTCCATGATTCCAAGATCTCATGGAATAAGAATAAATGATATGAACCACGTTATGTGTTATATGAATTATGATATATGTTATGTGTACGTTGTTGTGTTTTGTGTGAAAAATGTTAAGTATGATGGTGTATGTTACTCTCATGGCATAACTTTACTAATCCAAATTTGGAAAGTTCACTCTTTGCGTATCTTAATTTGGAAAGTCCACTGACTTGACCTGCTATAATCATGTCGGACATTGTATTGGCGACATTTTTGCAAGTATATCTTTATCGTTATAATAAACTTCTTCTTTAATTTGATGATCTTAATGTTTAATGGTTGATGGTGAACAGTTATATGTGTAAAGGAATTTTCAGTAAGCATGTTAGGAAACAAAATTTTTTAAATATTTCGCTAAAATTAACATAGATGAAGTAAGAATGACGTATGTAGGCTTGTCTGCGACCTCTGAGAGGTCAACGACACTGGTCTCGTTTGGAGTCTAGATATTGATCGTGACAACCGGCACCCGAAGACCGTTGCTGGCCTCGAGCATACCCTTGGCCTTGCTTACTTAATCAGCAGAAGACTTAAACTCAGAGAATTAACTCAAAAAGATTAACTAAAAGGGAAATCTCTTAGACACAATGGAAACTCAAGCCTTAACCGTTTAAAAATGAAATGAACAAACTAAAGAACTATTCTAACTATGTATGAAGCCTCTAAAATAAATAGGAATGTTGGAATAGGACCCCCAATAATCTAAACAATTGAAACTAAAAATAAGAACTAATTGATAAAGATGTCCTCCGGAAAGAAGGAAGGCTCACCAACTAGCTCTAAGCTGCTCAATGGATTAATATTATGCCAGATGTTGATCGTAGTTCCCTGAGTCTTCATCATGATACGATGCAGGCCAACTGGCATCAGTATATTTAATGTACGAGTATGCCAGTTGGAATGCTAAAACAACAACTTAATCTTGAAAAGAGTAAGAAGAAACATTTACCTTGTCTCAGCTCAACTCATGAATAATCAGATCAATATAAAGCAATAAAATAATATATATATATATATATATATATATATATATATATATATATAAAGCTTAAAAAGAAACATAAAAGAATCATAGTTCATAAAATATAAAGCAATAACAAATTTAAGTTTACCCAATTAAAGTAATATAACTTTTGTGGTGGATTCTTTAACCGACAATTATCACTCTAAGCCTAAATGATGGAAGGACCATCCTAAACCTTGCCATCGGTATAGGACCTTCCTTAATTTAGTGGATCAACTAACTTAGTTTAACTAATAATTTTAAAATTAATACTCTTTGATACCCATGATGGCTACATGGTTTATGGAGATTTGAGTTATTATGAACTTTCATCCCCATTTTGGTGCACAATGCTACTCCCAAAAATATACTTAGCTCGTGTGTTTTTAAAATAACTTCTTTCTCTAGGTTGATATAATTGCTAAACACATTGCTTTAAAATCTCTCTTGGAATCAATTATGAACATGCATTCCCATTTTAGTGCACAATACTTTTCCCAAAAAAATATACTTAGCTCATGTATTTATAAAAGAACATCTTTCTCTAGGTTGAGATTATTGCTCAAAACATAGCTTTAAAAGCTCTCTTGGAAATGATGTTCCCTTTTTTTCTCAAACGTTTTTTAGGAAATCTTAGTTTCCTCTTATCTTAAATGTGAAAAAAGTTAGAAACTATAGGAATCGGATTACTTAGTTCCCTTTATAACATTTTGAGAATGAACTCAACATATTTACTCTATACTTAGCTTGAAACTTGTGTAATATAACAACTCTTAGGGAATACTTCGATCCTAACTTTTGAGAATTGAACTCTACTCTTTTCTCTTTATTTAACTTATAACATTTGAGGATTGAACTCTACTCTTTTCTCTTTATTTAACTTGAAAATTTATACTTAAAAACAAAGTTAAAACATTTCTAAAGGATCTTTAAAACCATTAAGAACTTTTCTTCGACTTGCTTCTTAACTTCTAGACTTGACTATTAACTTCTTTGACTTTGATCTTAGCTTTCCCTGAATTGTATTATGGATTCATGTCGCATAATCTCATGTCTATGGATGATGATATTTATATGTACATTAGAATGTTATAATAACTTACGAACTAGTACGAAAAGATGGGAGAAATAGGGAGAACTAGCGTCTTTGGCTCTCTACAAGGCGCGGGGAGACAACCATCATCATACACACAACAAGTTGGGAAGCTATGGATGGTGCGGCTCTCCAAGACCCTATGGACAGAGACTGTCCTCTTGGGTTATGGGAGGCACGGTTCCCTAACCTCTCCACCCATGTGTTCTTTGCTTTTCTCCTTTGTTTTTCACCTCTATACCCTATAAACTTCCATGGTTCTTTCCCTAAAAAATTTCAATCATTAGTGCCCTCAATACCTAATATATTCAACACAAAATCACACCCACAAACATGAAGCAAAACTTTAACAACACAACTATCAAGAATTTAACGAAAACTACAAAAATGTTCTTCAAGAACTCAATTTCATAACATACAAATAGTTAAGTATCACTGGATTAAACACGATTGGCGTGTGGGTGAAATAAACCAAAACTATGTGATCTCATGAAATTTTTAGGGATCATCCCTGAAGAATTCAATGCGCAAAACTTGAACGTTCTTATCGATTCTTGATTTCTCTCCTCTTTTCTTTTTTTCCTCTCTTCTCCAAGCACTAGGGTGAGTTTTTAATCTTTTGATACTAAGTGAAGTCTGATTTTACCCCCATTAATCCCTAAAAATAAATTAATATAATTAGGTAAGGAAAAGACAAATTTTCCCTTACTAAATCAGGATTGGATTTTTGCTAATACAACAACCCATCTTCCGAAAGACACAATTCACTCATACGATATCGAAATCATGCAAACTCGGTGGAATTATAATGATTATTTTAAGGTACTTCAAACCATATCTAGAACAAGTCCTAACTTAACATAATTTAGGATTTATGGTCATTTGAAGTTGACCAAAAACTCACTTCTTAACTTACTTAAACTTTTCCAAATTTTCCTATTCTTTCCAAAAATAAAGTATTTTCAGATTTTAAATGTTATTAGTTCTTTCTAGTTGAAAGATGTTACAATATATCCCTCTTTGGGATCATTCTTCCTCAAATGAAATTACTCATTGTAGACTTAAGGTAGCAATATAAAGTTCAAACACCGACAAGAAATTAATTGAAACCAAACAACATGTTTACTCAAAATTAAAAATAACTAAGAAGAAAATTAGTACCTTGTTTTGTACTTTCTCTAGATTTGAAGGGATGTGTGTATATCTTCTTAATGTTGTCTTCAGCTTCCCAAGTATATTCTTTAACAAATTGGTTCCTCTAAAGGACCTTAATTGAGGTTACCTCTTTTGTTCTCAACTTGCGAAATTGGCGATCTAGAATCTGAATTGAAATCTCCTCATATGACAAATTATCTTTAATACCAACATTTTCAGTTTGAATGATCAATGAAGGACCACCAATGCACTTTCTCTTCATGGAGACATGAAATACCGGATGAAAAGTTGCTAACTCTTGTGGTAGATACAACTCATAAGTTACATTACCAATTCTATTGGATATTTTATATGGTCTAATATATCGAGGACTAAGTTTTCCCTTCTTACCAAACCTCAAAACACCCTTCATGGGTGAAACTTTCAGGTAAACCAATCATCTAACCTTAAACTCCAACTTTTTTCTCCTAACATCGGTATAGGACTCTAGGCCATTTTAAAGCTCTCTTGAATCAACTTAACCCTCTCTTGAATCAACTTAACCTTTTCTATTGCTGGATGAACTAGATGTGGTCCTATAAAAACTACTTTACCAACCTCAAACCATCCAATATGAGATCTGCATCGTCTCACTTAAATATCTTCATAAGGAGCCATTTGGATGCTATAGTTATGATTGTTATTGTAAGCAAACTCAATTAGAGGAAGGTGATCATCCTAATTTACCTTGAAATTACCACAAGCCCTCAACATATCTTCTACGATCTTGATAGTACGCTCTACTTGCCCATCAATCTCAGGATGATAGGCAATACTTAAGTTCACCTTTGAACCCAAACCTTTTTGAAAAGATTTCCAGAACTGTGTAGTAAATTTTTTACCTCTATCTTAAATAATGGAGATCGGAACTCCGTAAAGTCTTACCACCTCTTGAATGTAAAACTTAGAATAATCCTCTACCGAATGTGCAGTCTTTATTGCCAAAAAGTGGGATTTTTTTCTATTTATTAACAATCACCCAAATAGAGTCATGCTGCCTATGAGTCCATGGTAACCTGTGATGAAGTCCATATGAATGATTTCCTAGTTCAATTTTTGAAGTTGTATATTCTGAGCAAAACTTCCTGGGATTTGGTTCTCTACTTTAACTTGTAGACGATTCGGACACTTGGCAACAAACTCAACAATGTCGTTCTTCATACTTTCACACCAATATACTTCTCTCAAATCACAGTACATCTTTCTGGAACCACGATGAATGGAATATTTTGGGAAATGAGCTTTCTCCATGATATTCTCTTGGATTCCATCAACCATTGGTACACATAAACAACCTTGATATCTCAAAACAAAATCTCCCCCTTGTTCAAAAGCTAATACTCTTTTCTAATGAACATTTTCCTTCAAGTTAAGCATAATGCGATGTTGTCCTTTCTTCTCTTTATCTTCTGACACTAACGATGACTCAGCCACATTTGTCTCTAGTATTCCTCCTTCTGTGGAATCCATAATTCAGACTCCTAGGCATGCAAGTATATGCACATCTATTGATAGTTCTTTCTTCTCTTCCTCAAGATCAGAGGTACTACAAATAGAAAACATTCTTAAGGATTTATCAACCTCATTAGCCTTATCTCGGTTGTAATGAATTCTCATTTCATAATCCTTGAGCAATTCTAACAATCTCCTTTGTCGTAGATTAAGCTCTTTCTAAGTGAACACATATTGTAGGACCTTGTGATCAGTTAATATATCAACATGAATGCCATACAAATATTGACGCCATATTTTCAAAAAAGAACTAAAACAACCAATTCTAAGCCATGGCTTGGGTAGTTCTTCTCATGAAATTTCCACTCCCTGGAGGCATATGTTATAACCTTGGCATTCTGCATTACGACACAACCTAAACCAAATATAGATGCATCACAATACACTAGAAATCCTTGAGTACCCTTCGGTAAAGTCAAAATATGGGCCATAGTCCACCTCTTTTTACATTCATGAAAGCTTTTGTCACAACCTTAAGACTATTGAAAATTAATTGTCTTTCGAGTCAATTTGGTAAAAGGATATGAAATAGAAGAAAACCCATCAACATGCCTTCTATAGTAGCCAAACAAGCCTTAGAAACCTTTATTATCAGTTGGAGACGTGGGTCTCGGCCAACTCTGAACTACTTCTATCTTTTTGGTATCAACTCTTATTCAATCACCGTAGCCTAAGAATGCCACAGACTTAAGTCGTAACTCACACTTAGAGAACTTGGCATATAACTCCTTATCTTTCAAAGTCTGAAGAACTATCCTAAGATGACTTGCATGATCCTCAGCATTCCTTTAATAGATCAGTATGTCATCAATTAAGACGATAACAAACATATATAAATAAGGATTGAACTATTCATAAGATCCATGAATGTTGAATGAGTAATGATAAACCCAAAGGACATGACCAAAAAACTCATAATTCCCATATCTGGTTCTCAATGTTGTTTCAAATTATCACATTCCCTAACTTTCAACAGATGATAGCTTGATCTGAGATCAATTTTCGTGAAACAGGAAGCACCCTAAAGTTGGTTGAAAAGATCATCAACCTTTGGAAGAGGATATTTATTATTGATTGTAACCTTTCTCAACTTGCGGTAATCTATACACATCAATATGGAACAATCTTTCTTTCCACAAACAAGATCTGAGCACCCCTAGTTGAGACACATTTTCAAATGCAACCCTTATCTAAAGATCCTTCAACTGTTCTTTCAACTCTACTGTTCCATTCTACATGGTAAAATAGAGATAGGACGAGTACCTATAATGATGTCTATACGGAAGTTTATCTCTCCCAAAGGAGGGCCTCTACGTAGATCATCAGGAAAAACTTCTTGAAACTCTTTTCCTATAGGAACAAACTAAATGTAAGGTACCTCAGCACTTGAGACAGTAACTCGTACTAAGTGATGATTACAACCATTTCAAATTAAATTTCTCGCCTTATGGTACAAAATGCAACAAACATTAGGTATTTCTAAACCATTACTCCACTCTATGATTGCGTCATTAGAAATATGAAACTTAACAACTCGAGGGCTAAAATCTATTGATGCATAAAAGGAATGAAGTTAGTCCATACCTAGATTTACATGGAAATCTACCATGTCTGGCTCAAATAAATCAGTCATGGTGATCTTGTGATTGATTGAAACAGGACAATCACGATAGACTTTTTATGCTAGAATAGACTCCCCAACAGGTGTAGAAACACATAAGGGTTCACAAAGTTTCTCATGGAGGATATGAAACTTATTTGCAATATAAGGGGATACAAAAGATACACTTGCTCTAGGGTCTAGAAAAGCATGAACATCAAAAGTAAATACTTTTATCATACCCGTTACTATATGTAGAGAGTTCTCTTGTTATTAGAGACTCTTGATTGGAAAGAAGCAATTTCCATCTCTGCCAATTTCGGAAATAGCCCCTCTAGGTGCAGCCCTCTGTGGTAGAGCAACTATTGAAGATTTGGCTTTATAGATTTGATTTCCACAACCCTGCTTATTCTTAGGACACTGTTTCATAAAGTGACCCTCTTGACTGCACTTTTAGAAACCTATCTGCCCATCACGACACATACCTAATTGATGGTCTACCACACCTAGCACATAGAGGAGCTCAACTACCTCCTTCAGCCACAATACCTTAAGAATGTTTTGGCCTAACATTAAAGTTCTATGAATTCTAGCTTTGATACTCACCTAGTCTGTGGTGCAAGTGCACTAGTAGATGATAGTGCAGGTGTCACATCCCGAGACCACACCCTAGAAGATATGGCACTCTGGGGTTGCAACTACCGTACTCGACCTCTCAGAGGTCTTATACAAGCCCTTAAGTATGGGAATTAAAAATTTTCACAAAACATCTCATAGTCTTTAAATTTATATAAAATCATTCGAAATACTAAGTCTCAATCTTATCAAAATTATACACGAGAATACTTTGGGATACAGTCCATACTTAAAAATATAGAAATACTTAGTCTATTATAATACTTTGAAAATTAAACATAAAAGACATCTATATATGACCTCAAGTCAATTGAGGACATACTTCAACTTTGCTTGAATGAATCTAGAATCCAAGATCTCCTTCACGATCCTTCTCACCTTTCACCTAAACCTTTAGAGATAAACAAATGTATGGAACAAGTACAAACACGTATACTAAGTATGGCATTATGCATAAAATCATCAAAACAGACTTTTATTGTAAATATGCATCTTTTCATTTAAATATCATAATATAATCATAACAACAAAATTTATCAACTTAGAAACATATAAGATAACATTTAAGCAGTTATTCACATTTTTAAGAGCAACCTTACAATGAGCTTAATTTACTGTACAGTGAAGTTATTCACTGTTACAGTGAAACCCCTTCACTTTATCTTGAGCATCTTTTAGCATATAATACCCCACTAAAATCTATCCTAAGACTCACTTAGACAACACAAAGAGATACTGCCCATACACCCTCTCTAAGCATCAAGACACCTTTTAACTAGACACATAGACACTTACAAGTAACTATACACATGAACATGAGATCATCCTACCAAAGGTGAATCTAAGTCTCACTTGAGTGAGTTGTGAAGCGACCGCCCATAAAAACTCTTACACATATACTTAAGAGATCCTATATACATCCTAAGATAGAATCATTCTCACTTAATCACAACAACATATAGATGATATGAAAATCCATTACAAAAGGCTATCAAAAGACTTACTTAGAGTAAATAAAAAAGATAACATCCATGATTGACCTCTTCAACACTACCTAAATAATCCTTAAGACTAGCTAAGTTTAGATCATGTCACATAACCAACATCTTTGCTAACTAGAGTCATTCTTATGACTTATCTAGGTAAGATAGAAAGTGACCATTTTATGTCTCATTCACACCTTAACTAGAAAACCCTTAACTACTCTAGATAGTTAATTATTCATTTCCAAACTTTCTTTATTAACCTAAGTCAATATATTCATTAGTTTATCTAGGAGACATTCATCACATAAAGGACATTCAAATAATGGTCTTGGACAAGACCCAGGGACTCTAACTTACACCTTCAAGCCTATTATGCAAGGTCTATATAGGACTTCTCTAATGCTAGTAGGTATCCCACATGATAAGAATAAGCAATAACCGACATAGACCATGATAGCAAAGCATGGAATCCGGAGTTTAATTCTACTCTTATGAGGTTGTTCTACTTGGTAATGGTAGAACTTGGGCACATCTATGTCCACATGGTTAAGGAATATGGCAAGCGTGTTTTGTAACCTAGTCTCATTCTTTAACTAGAACTACTTCCCTTACCACACTCACTCAGTTCTATCATTTGTTCTCATAGAGTAATTTACATTAAAGGTTCATATAAAGAGTTCTATATCAAGTTCATAACCCAATCACATCTACCCTACCAAGTTAAGGTCCAATAGGGCTATCTTACAATGCCGACAAGAAGCTCATCATGAATTTCCTAAGGTTTGATATGATTTCATTCCATCCAATCAACCTACGTTTATCATTTTTCTTCGTTAAGGATACCATTACGGCTTTCAACTTCAACATTCATAACCTTACCACTATGTTTAAAGTTTCACATAATGGACCCTCTTAACATCATTTAAGGTGTCATATCATTCATACATAAAAGACTGGGAAGCTTTATCATCCTACGCCAAGACATCCCATATTCACTTTCATACATGCATCAAGGGACACAAGTCAACCAAAATAAGACACAACATACTTCACCTTAACACATATTAGGTATCATTATAGAAGCACATAGAAATAGTCATTATCATATTTAATTCATCTTATAAATTATCATATCATAATCAATATGACCATCATAGACTCATATAGTCAAGTAGGAAAAACCAAGCATCGACCCTAAGACTACACAAATAAGCACATAGCCATAGTCTACATGATCAGCTAAATAACATCAATAGAAGAACACATATACTTTCGCATTACTTATCATGTAGGAAGAGATTATCATACTTCACATAATCAACTATACAAATCATCATAATACTTCAAGTAGTTGCTGACAAGGCCATGATCATCATATTACATAAAATAACGTCGACAAGGCCACAACAATTGCAAGTAAAGCACATAACACCGCAACCATAAGTGTACCATACAAATCACAACATAATTGAAGTATAATTAACATAAAATAAAGGTAATTGGGGAAGATTACCACCATTCCATCCTCAATAGTTCAATCCATTGATAAGCCATATAATTCAATACCAAAAGGCCCTTGCCCATGGCCATGAATATCAATTCAATGCATAAATCATAATACTCAATGAAACTAGGTTAATTAAACATAGATTTATAAATCAAATACAAACTATATGTCAATTGAACAAAAATTTTACAACATTAGATAACTCATAGAAAACTACACTAGATTTCATAAACATTAAGTCAATATTAAGTAACCCATAAAGTAGTAATATGTAGAGTTCATCAAATACATGGGTTCATAGGTTAATTGAGTTTAAATCATCAAATTAATAACAATTCAATCAATATTAAATGCTTAAAAACCTTTAATGCAAGAACCCATGCCTAGATCATATAATTGGATGATACATCTTTGAAAACTTTAGAAAACATCTTTTAATTTAGGCTCCTTGATTAATAGAGTTTCAAGGATCAAAAAACATACCTCAATGAATCTATTTCTTCATTTTGATAAATAATATCCACTAAATCCTCCAATCCATGCCCTTCTTTGAGTTTTGTCTCTAATGGAGTTTAGGGAATTTCTAAGGGAAGTTGGATTTGATTTTGAAGAATGAAATCTTCTAAGTGTTTTAGGCTTATAAACACATTTTAAATACTTAAAAGACCCTTAAGGAACCGTCAATATTGTTATTTATACGTGGGGTGAATTTACAATTTTACCCCTCAACTAGACAATGAAGTTGCGCTTAGGGACAGTGCCATCGATGGTTGACAGTCGACGGACTATTTGTCCACATATGGACCGTCATGTCCTCCTGTCGTTTGGTTCAGAGACTCACCTTTGAACTCTAATCTTCCCTAAATAAGTCCCAACCAACAATAAACCACCAACGGCGCATCGACTTGCCCACTGGGCGTCGATTGCCATCCGTTGGTTGGGCTGTCTTGCATAGTCTTGGGCACCAACTTGGGTCCTTCATCAAGGACCCTTGGATGGTCCTTGGGAATGTTTTCCTAGACGTTTTCAACCCAACGTTTTCAACCCAAACATGATTGTATATGAGTTTAGGACCTCTCACATCAATTTCGTACAAAACAAACAAGTAAAACTCAACGAAACATGCCTAAACACTTAAGTTGTTTCAAGGCAAACCTTTCGAACGTCATGGACGTTCTTACATGTTTGACCTCCAAGCTTCACGAAACATAATACACTACCTATATAATCAATAGTAACTCATTTAAGTACCTTATAAACTGATGAATCACACATAAATACATAAAACCACATATGAGGCACATAAGTGACTTAGTGGTCAAACGTCTTAGTCGTCCCTAGACGTTTGACTTCCAATGCACCTAAACTCTTAGAAACTTCCTATATACCACATTATAAACCATTTTAAGACGTTTTACTATCAGGTAAAACTTGTTAGGATCTGTCTTAACCTAAGTGATTTTCGGGATCTTACATTCTCCTCCACTTGGACAACATTCGTCCTCGAATGACACTTGCCACTCTCCAAACACTTACAAGAATGGTGATTAAATAAGCAACTCATGACCATAATATATAACATATCATACAATTAAAACACCTAAGAAAACATCAATTTCACATTACCTAAAGAATCACTATAGAACAAGAAACTAGAAAACATTCAATAACTCATCATGTTACAAAACTCACATCCTTCATTCCAAATTGTAAAAACTCATTTATGTTCAATATAATACTCATATACATCAGTTCTAACACGTTTTACTATCAGGTAAAACTTGTTAGGATCTGTCTTAACCTAAGTGATTTTCGGGATCTTACATTCTCCTCCACTTGGACAACATTCATCCTCGAATGACACTTGCCACTCTCCAAACACTTACAAGAATGGTGATTAAATAAGCAACTCATGACCATAACATATAACATATCATACAATTAAAACACCTAAGAAAACATCAATTTCACATTACCTAAAGAATCACTATAGAACAAGAAACTAGAAAACATTCAATAACTCATCATGTTACAAAACTCACATCCTTCATTCCAAATTGTAAAAACTCATATATGTTCAATATATTACTCATATACATCAGTTCTAACCACATTACAACAATTACGTACCAAAGAATGAATTAGTCAAATTTTGAAAAATTTAACAGTGAGCAGGCATACATTACAATGATTTTAGCAATTTTTTTCCAAAAATCCAACTTTTAGATAATTAATGATGGAAACATGCTAATATGTAAGATTAAATCACATAAACACATCCTACAACATAATCATAACTTTATAAAATGCACAATGCAAGGAATTAATAAAATTCAATTTCAAAAACAACCCCTAAACACAATGCACAAGCAACATACTTCTATGACTTTCTACTCTCAAGCTTGAGTTGAATAGAAAAGATGAAACAATCAATCAAAACTCTTTTACCCACCATAATCCTCCACTTATAAGGACCTCATACCACTAAGAAATAGAAGAACTTACCATCATTCCTCATCCTCATACGGCTGTGATCCTTTAGTCCATAGTGCATAGAAATGCCTCTTATTTGGAGAATCATCTTTTGGAACATTAGGAACAACTTGTTTACCCTCTCTTCCTCAAGAAGAAATGGTAGGACAATATCTCACTTTGTGTCCTACTTTATCACAACAATGAAACTCCGGTACCCTGTAGGTATTCCCCACAGTGCCTATTTCCACAAGTGACACATGAAGGTTTTCCATTTTGAGATCCACCTCCTTTCTCCAATTTCACAAAAGCACTCCTACGTTATTCTTGAGTTTAAGACCTTTTCATATAACTATACTGATCTTAGTCAGTAGAACCACTCCTTTTTAGGTGTCTAGACATCCTCTTAAGTTTAGACTCTTTTATTGATTGAGCATACATCATGAGTCTGGCTATGGTCATATCATTATGTATCATCACCGTACGGCATTCCTCCCTCGCTAAATTGGCGACACCCGTCAGGAATCTACTTATCTCATCTGTCAGAGTAAGCACAAGGGATGGGGCATATCTAGAGAACATTAAGAACTTCAAAGAGCATTCTTCAACGCCCATATTTTCTTGGTTGAGATTGATAAACTCCTCTACCTTAACATCTCTCCTCTCACGGGGAAGGTACTTTCCAAGAAAAGCTTCTTTAAATTCGTCTAACTCAATTGGACCCGACTCCACCGGCCTATTGTCCTTCCATTGAGTGTACCACACTTGAGCAACCTCACTCAATTTATACGAAGCTAACTTTGCCTTCTCACAAGATGTAACTCCCATAGCACTCAACACCTTGTACACTTCATCTAGGAACTCTTAGGGATCCTCTCCCACATTTGATCCAAGAGAGATAGGAGGATTCATCCTCATAAAGTCTCTTAACCTAGACATCATAGCTCTCTCCACAATATTCACCCTAGGCACCATACTCGAATTTACTTGAGTAGTTACGGCTCGGGCTAAATCAAGCAAAGCCTCTCTAATATCACTATTACTCAAATCCGAGGGAACCACCGAAACATCATTACCTTGACCTCCCATTGGAAATTTGTAACCTTGAGCACCTTGAGGAACTTTCTCAACTTTAGGAGGAATCTCTCATGCACATCATTCTCCTCAACTCTCCTAGCCGATGTCCTCCTCGTATTAATTTTTCTATAACGTCAGCAAAAGCATAAGAAAAGAGTACTCATAACTTTTACTCTACGACACGACAAAGGAGTAGAAAAAAAAGGGAAACTCTATCGTTCTATAGCCTCTCGCCCAATTGATCTGTCACGAATCACAGCGATGATCAAGACTTTACTAGACGTGACTTGATGAGACTTTTGATTCATAACACTACTTTCATAACCTATGCTCTGATACAAAGCTTGTCACATCCCGAGACCACACCCTAGAAAATATGCACTCTCGGAGTGCAACTGGCATACTCTTCCTCTCAGAGGTCTTATACAAGGCCTTATGTATCGTTCATCGCATATACATAATGAAAAATAGAGTGGAATTAAAACTTTACACAAAACAATTCATAGTCTTTAAAATCTTTTTCCTAACAAATCATAGGAAATACTAAGTCTCAATCTCATCAAACTTAGACATGAGAATACTTTGGGACATGGCCCAAAATTCAAAATATAGAAATACTTAGTCTATTACAATACTTTGAAAAGTAAACATAAAAGACATTTATATATGCCTTCAAGTTAATTGAGGACATATTTCAACTTTGCTTGAATGACTCTAGAATCCAAGCTCTCCTTCACGATCCTTCTCACCTTTCACCTACACCTTTAGAGATAAACAAATATATGGAATTAGTACAAACACTAGTACTAAGTATGACATTATGCATAAAATCATGAAAACAAACTTTTATTTGAAATATTCATCTTTTCATTTAAATATCATAATATAATCATAAGAATAAAATTTATGAACTTAGAAACACATAAGATAGCATTTAAGCTATTATTCACATTTTAAAGAGCAATCTTACAGTGAGCTTAATTCACCGTACAGGGAAGTTATTCGTTGTTACCGTGAAACCTCTTCACTTCATCTTAATAACCTTTTAGCCTATATTCCCCCACTAAAAGTTATCCAAAGACTCACTTAAGCAACACAAAGAGAGACCGCCCATACACCCTTTCTACGCATGCATAAATGATCATCAAGACTACTTATATGAGATACATACACACTTATAAATAATCATACACATGAACGTGAGATCCTCCTACGAAAGGTGATTCTAAGTCTAACTTGACTGAGTTGTGAAGAGACCGCCTATACAATCCCTTACACACACACTTAAGAGATCTTATAGACTACCTATAATAGAATCATTCTCACATAATCATAACAACATATAGATAATATGAAAATCCCTTACCAAAGTCTATCAAAAGACATACTTAAGTAAATCAAGAAGATAACGTCCATGGTTGACCTCTTCAAGACTACCTAAATAATCCTTAAGACTATCTTAGTTTAGATCATGTCCACATAACTGACATCTTCCATAACTAGAGTCATTCTTAAGATTTATCTAGGTAAGATACGAACTGACCATTCTTATGCCCCCTTCACACATTAACTAGACGACCCTTAACTACTCTAGATAGGTACTTATTCATTTAACATGCTTTCTTTATAACTTAAGTCATTATATTTATTAGTTCATCCAGGAGACATTCATCACATAAAGGACATTCCAATAATGGTCTTGGACATGATTTGGGACTCTAACTAACACATTCAAAGCCTATTGTGCAATGTCTAGAAAGCGTCCTATACCACCACCTAAACCTCATAGAACTTCTCTAATGCTAGTAGGTATCCCATATGATTATAATAGGAAATAATTGGCATAGACCATGATAGCAAAGCATGGAATCCGGAGTTCTATCCTGCTCCGATTAGGGTGTTCTACTTGGCAATGGTAGAACTTGGACACAACCCATGTGCACATAGTTAAGGAATATGAAGGGTGTGCTTTATAATCTAGTCTCATTCTTTAACTAGAACTACTTTCCTTACCATACTCACTCGGTGCTAGACTTTCTTATCATTGAGTAATTTACATTAACGGTTCATAAAAATGGTTCCATATCAAGTTCATAACCCAATCACATTTACCTTACCAAGGAAAGGTCCACTAGGACTACCTTACAATGGCGACAAAAAGCTCATCTTAAATTTCCTAAGGCTTGATATGATGTCATCCTAGGAAATCAACCTTAAGTATATCATTCATTTTCTTGAAGGATACCATTATGGCTTTCGACTTCAACATCCATAACCTTACAACTATGTTCAAGGTTTCACATAAAGGACCCTCTTAACATCATTTAAGGTCTCATGTCATTCATACATAAAAGACTAAGAGGTTATAATCCTATGTCAAGACATAACATATTCACTTTAAATACATGCATCAAGTAAGGGACATAAATCAACCAATACAAGACAAAACATACTTCACCTTAACACATAGTACATGTAATTCTAGAAGCACATAAAAATAGTCAATTGCATATTTAAGTCATCCTATACACTATGATATAATCATAAATATATGACCGTCATAGACTAATATAGTCAAGTAGGAATAACCAAGAATCAACCCTAAGACTACACATATAAGCACATAGCCATAGTCTACATGATAACCTAAATAGCACCAATAGAAGAACAGATATACTATCACATTACTTATCATGTAGGTAGATATTATAAAAATTCACATAATAAACTACATAAATCATCATAATACTCCAAGTAGTTGCCGACAAGGACATGATCATCATATTACTTTAAAAAACATCGACAAAGTCACATCAATTGCAAGTAAAGCACATGACACTACCACCAAAATTGGACCACACCAATCACAACATAATTGAAGTATAATCAACATAAAATAAAGGGAATTAGGGAAGTGTACCACCACTACAACGTCAACACTTCAATACATTTCTAAGCCATCTAATTCAATCCCTTTAGGCCCTTACCCATGGCCATGAACATCAATCTAATGCATAAATAATAATACTCAATGAAAATAGTTTTATTCAACATAGATTAATCAATCTAATACAACGAACCCATCAATTGAATAAAACTTTTACATCATTAGATAGCCCATAGAAAACTACACCATAATTCAAAAACATTAAGTCAATATTAAGTAACCCATAAAGTAGTCAAAAACTAGGGTTCATCAATTACATGGGTTCATATGTTAATTGAGTTAAAATCATCAAATTAATAACAATTCAATCAATATTGAATGCTTAAAAACCTTTTATGCAAGAACCCATGCATAGATCATGAAAATCGACAATTCATCTTTGTAAACTTTAAAAAACATCTTTGAATTTAGGCTCCTCGATAAGTATAGTTTCAAGGATAAAAAACCATACATAAATGAAGCTAATTCTTAAAGTTGATGAATCATCTCCACTCAGTTCTCCAATCCAAGCCCTTCTTTGAGTTTTGGCTCCAATGGAGTTCTAGGAAATATTTAAGGGAATATGTGTTTTAATTTTGAAGAATGAAATCTTCTAAGTGTTTTAGGCTTATAAACATTTTTAAAATACCCAAAAGACCCTTAATAAACTGCAAATATTCTTATTTATACGTGGGGTGAATTTAAAACTTCACCCCTCAACTAAATAGTGAAGCTGCGTGCAGAGGCGTTGTAATCGACGGTTGGCAGGTGACGCACCGTTTGTCCACAAACGGATCATCCTATCCTCCCATATTTTCGTTCAGAGACTCACCTTTGGTCACTCATCTTCCATTCCTAAGTCCCAACCGATGATACACCACCAACGGGGTGTCGAGTAACCCACTGGGCGTCGATTGCTATCCGTTGGTTGGGCGGTCTTGGATAGTCTTAGTCACTAACTTGGATCCTTCCTCAAGGACCCTTGGATGGTCATTGGCGATGTTTTCCCAAACGTTTCCAATCCAAACATGATCTTAAAAAATTTTAGGACCTATCACATTAATTTCATACAAAACAAACACGTAAAACTCGATGAAACCTAACTAAACACACAAGGTTGTTTTAAGGCAAACCTTTGAACGACATGGACGTTCTTGGATGTTTGACCTCCAGACTTTGTGAAACATGACACACTGCCTATATACACCATATTAACTCATTTAAGGACCATATAACCTCATTAATAACACATAAACAAAAAAACCACATATGATGCACATAGGTGACTTAGTCGTCGAACATCTTAGTCGTTCCTTGACGTTTGAGTTCCAATGCACCTAAAATCTTAGACAATGCCTCTATACCACATTATAAACCATTTTAGTACCTTTTAATATTATTAAAAACATTTTAGTCTCTAGCTTCACCTAAGTGGGATCTTATAGCAGGTCCCATTTGCTTCATAAAGGACGAAAAATTTGCATTACCCTTCTGCTTCCTTTATTCACTCACTTTCTTGGCTTTCTAATTTATGTATTCTTATCTATTTCTCAAATTATCTTCCTCAATCTACTCCACATTAACCATCAGTGTTGATATGTACATTTCGCCTATCAACATTGCTGCTCTACTCTCTTTTCTCAATGAACAACCCAAGCCACAAACAAATAGACTCATTCTACTCCTTATATACTTAACCATTTTTGGAGTATGTCAAGATAGTTGGGTGAAATTCAACCCATACTCATGCACACAGACAGAAACCTATTTAAGTGTAAGATATTCTCTAACCTTATCCTCTTTCAATTCTAGGGGAAATAAACACCGCAAGAAAGCTTGTCTAAAACCTGCCCAACACAGATGTGGTAAATTCCGATCTCTACCCTACTTCCACGAATAAACCATGTCCTATCAAAACCTTAGAGTTGATATGCAACTAGCTCAACCCTCTCAGTGTGAACAACATGCATGACATCAAACACCTTATTAAGTTCCTCAATGAAATTCTCCAGATCCTAGTAGTGCTTGAACTTGTGAAACTTGGAGGGTTCATCCTTAAGAACTCACGAATCCTTGAAGTGTTATGCTCTTCTGGTCAAGCTCCTTATTGTTGCCCGATTTGGGTAGTCCCCACTTAGCATAAAAACTTAATAGCCTCGTAGAATTCACTGTTAGTAACTTCCCATTGAGGCTGCACTTCAGGTGCACTGGGTAACTCTAGTTTCTCTACATCCCTCCTAGTTGGATGACATTTTGCTGCTCTTCATGGAGGCATGGTTATTTGAAACACACTCAAGCACAAATTAGAGAGAAATATTTTAGATATAAAATGTAAGTGTGAACAAAATAAAGGAATTCCTAGATGTTGCAGCCTTCCAATTATAGATGTAGCACGCTTCATATAGAGAAAAAGGAATCAACATATACGAATTTATAGATTCCCTAGGTCTCTTGAACTATGTTCTCTAATAAAAATATTTTCACGCCCCCAGCCTACAATCTAGTTGTAGGTGGCACCCGAAGACCACTGTTGGCCTCGAGTGGACCCTTGGTCTGACTTTATTACTTCGTGAAAGACTTAAACACAAGAGAATTAAGTCATGAAATATCTAAAAGGGAAATCACTTTGCCAAAATGGAAACTCAAATATTAATCTTTAACAACTAAAATGAGAATACTAAAGATCCATACAAACTGTCTATGTAGCTGTAATACAAAGAGGATGTTGGAATAAACCCCCAATAATCAAAACAATTGAAAACAAAAAACAATAACTGGATGATAAAGATGTCATTCAGAAAGAAGAAGGCTCAAAAACTGACTCAAAGTTGCTCATTAGACCAATGGTTCATCGGATGTTGATCCTTTTTATCTTTGTCTTCAACATGACACAATGCAGGTCAACTTGCATCAGTACATTGAATGTACAATTATGTGAGTTTGAATTCTAAAACAACAACTTAAGCTTGAAAATAGTAAAAAGGAACATTACCTTGGCTCTGCTCAACTCATGAATACTCAACTCAATCTAAAGTAGTAAAACACATGTGATACACACACACACACACACACATACATACATATATATATATATATATATATATATATATACATACATATATATATATATATATATATATATATATATATATATGTAATATGAATAAAAAATATACAGATATATGTTCGTTTCTTTGAGCCATGGCAAAATTTGATAATTGTTCGGAGTCCTTACTATTGGTTAGTATGGTTAGCAATATGATAGATGTTTTTCCTATTAAGCCTTATTAAATTTTCGCCTGCAATAAGGTTATTTCGTTTAGTTATAATAAGAGTATGTCGATATTATTTTGATAAGTTGCCTTGAACTTGAATTTACTGTCACTACCAAGTCTTGATGTTCATTTTGTATTTCTTGACATGGCCCCCATGATAATGTTTTAATCTTGCCAAGTTTAGACGATGAATAATCATATTATCAAGGGCTTTATATTTTTTCGACTCCTTTTTTAAAAAAAAACTCATTGTTGTGTTATACCAAATCTTATGTCATGATTTTCCAGCAGCACTCTATTTCATTTATGTGTGAGTGTGTATATATATATAAATATATATATATATATATATATATATATATATATATATATATATATATATATATATATATATATATATATTAGAAGTTATTTGTGGGCATTTATGTGACACAAAAGTAAGAATGTTCGTTTCGCATGAATTTAGTCCATACTATTTTCTTATGCGTCTATCCCTTTTTATTCAGACTTCCGTCCTCAATTTGATTGAATTTATTTCGGTATAGTATTACAAGAGAAGGCGTGATAACTTTTTTATTTTGAGGATCTAACTCCGTATCAATTATTTTGGTCGCATGTAAACATCCATCTGAGTCCTCGTGGACCCCCCTTTGTCCTCGTATTTCAAGGGAGAGCCGTAAAGGCTCAAACTCCTCTTTTTTAAACCAAACCAAAGATCGGTGTGCAGATCTTGGAGTTAGAAGAATTCGAAGAAAGTCGAAAGAGTTGAAGAGATTAGGACATTCAACCCAATTTTTTTACCGTATTGTATTTATTTTGGGCATAAGCCTTTGTCGCTTTTAGATTCTTTTGTCTTTATTTAGTCTTTGTTATTTGTTTAGACTAGGACATGTATGAAAGAAACTGGGGTTGTAAACCCAAAAAGTCAAATTGGTCAAACCCCAAAAACAGGTGGGTCCATATTTCAGTCAAGGCGAACAGAAAACTCGAATTTTGACCCAAATCTCTCTCCCTCTATCTCATTACTTGCTTTATTTGCTTATTTGTTTTATTTTTCATTAGTTTAAGGTTCTAAAGCTTCAAGTTCCTCTCAAGCACCTTAAATGCTTTATCGACTTAAAAAAATCGATAAATTTCGCAAATAACTCACTTAGATAAATGAGTTTGTATTTTAATTCTCTATCTTTCTAAACAAATTTTCATCAATGTTAAATTTTTAGCCAAATTGAATTAGTTGTCGGTAGCCATAATTAAGCGGAACATCTTAGGTGATTTCAAAACCTTCCTAAGACGTTAATATGAATCTCCGAACACATTTAATAGTTTCTTAATGATTTTATCTGTTTAAATCTTTTAGAAGCAAGGTTTTTTCTTAATTTTTCTCTTCAAAAATTAAGTGGCTACTCTAAGAATTTGAAATTCTTATAAAATAATATTTTTCTATAAAACACATATATGTTTACATATGCTATGTTTATGTGAAAGGTTTTCTAACATGATAGAGGTTGAGTAAAGGATTTCTCATCTATAACCTATGAGCTAAGCATATGGGGAGTGAATATCCTAAAGCCTATGTTTTATAAAGTAATTTAATAAAGACTTTTAATCAAGGGAACTTAGCTTAGCACAAAGTGAACTTAAAGTGAGGTGTGTCCCTTCGCATTGGAGGAAGGTAGGTCACCATAATACTCATGAGGTAGATAGCCTCATGACCCAAAAAGGGTGTCAGAGTGATATTTCCATGATACCTCGAAGTTCCATAACTATGTTGCCACATAGGATCTAGCAACTGATATCACCAGTATGCTAGCATGATGCTCATGTCTTACCCTTGCAAGTAAGACACCCTATTTTTGTGTGAGGGGATGACACCAAATTCAATGTTTAACTTACATTGTCTTATTGTTGGCTAAGGTTATATTTTATCTAAAGTAAAATGGACAATGGAAGTAAGTAAGGACCCTAACTAGGATAACTTAAGGATAGTTTCTTAGTGTATGTGGGTGTATGGACTTCACCAATGCATTGCACAATTGACACTTGAGAGAAGTCCTAGGAAGGTGTTATAATGCATTTTGTCTATGTTTATGGTTCTGTTGCATGACATTGTGCTACTGTTTACATGATGAGATGATATATATGACATGAAGTTCTAATATGACTATGTGACTAAGGCCCTATATTGAAGTGTATGTTGGTTGCCTATAGTATAGTATTTTGTACATGAAGGATATGTTAAGTTATGTGTCCTCATGATAGGTCTACTAAGTATGTGTGAGGTTATAGGGCTTCACATGTACATTGCACTAGTAGATTTAGATTGGGATTATGAGTAAGGTTTCATAAGGTCCTATATGAAGCAAAATAAGTATATATACATAATGAAAAGACTTTGTTGTAATGTTTTATGCCTTGGCCTAAGTGTGTCCTTGATGTATTATACTTCTACGAGGGTATGTATTGTCTTATATAAGTTGTATGAATGATTCCTTGTGCCCTCAAGGCGATGCATTGCACCAAGTATCAATACAGGGTTACTTGGGAGATTAATAAGTTAAAAGAATGATTTTCGCTGTTAAACAAAAATACTTACTGTAAAAAGAAAGGAGCTCACTATAAAGTGACCTCAAATGTGCTTTAAATTCTATATGTTATTTTATATGATGTTTGTCCCTTTAATATGTCTATATGAAGTATGTAAATGATATAAATGCTATTGTATAAAGGTTTTATGAAGATTTACTCAAAAAGGTATGAAGTATGATATTCAAGAAAATATCCCTTTCAAATGAATGTTTTTTGCATGGTTGTCATACTTAGTGAATTCTTTTACTTACTCCATTCTTCTCTACTTTTTACACAAAGTATGGGTTATGGATGCTTAAAGTATGTCCTAAATGGTGAAGAATTTCGTAGATAATTCCCAAGATCAAGGAAAGGAATCCTAAAGTCCAAGGATTCCTATGTCATGTCTTTATTGTAAAGTTTTTTAAAATTGCACTTATGTATTATGTTATAGGGATGTGTCCCAAAAGTACTCTTATGATGTTGATTCTAGGATGGCAAAGGGGAGTAGTGTCTTTGTATAATGATAATTTATATATATATGAAGTAATTTTCTAGCATATGATGTGCTGATAAAATTTTAAATTTTCTTCTAAATTTACCTATGATAATGCGACGAATGATAAATATGGGCTTGTATAAGACCTATGAGTGGTAAAGTACGCCGTGTTACTTCTAGGGGGTGCTCCTCGGATGTGAAAATGTGGTATAAGAGCATGAGGTTTATGAAAGTGGTTTTAGGTTATAAAAGTCTCATATTGCCATGTCTAGTAAAGTCTCAATCAGCGGTGTGAACCGCCAACACATCTATAAGCTAGAGGTTATAGGACGATAGAGTTTCTCTACTTCATCATTCTCATATCGTGCCATAGTACTTAACTTTATAACATCTTTCTCTCTTATGTTTTCTTGTCCGGTGGTCTTATAGATGTGATTGCTTGGATGAGATTGTATCTTTATACTTGAAGGAGAAAAGGTGAGTTTTGATTCTTATCTTTGTTTTATGGTTTCAGGAGTATGTGTGAAGGTGAATTTTTCAATGATATATTGATATGATGTCCCTTGTGGATACATGAAAGACTTATGCGAATTAGAATGTTATGTTGCGAATTATATGTTATGATATGGTTAAAGAATGCTAGGAATATGTTAAATGGAAAAGATGCATGTTTCCCATGAATAATGTATGATGTTTCAAATGTTGCCTTTGTTTGTATGTGTGAACCTTCATGATTGTTTTTTTTATGGATCGAAGTCCTTTGTATAGACTTGATCCTAGGTGTGAAGGTAGTATGTTGTCCTTGTATTATGATGATATGGGTTTGATTGACCTAGAAGTCACCTTACATTAAGGTTGAACAAAAAAAAACTCCCTATGGTGAAGTCTTCTCAACTGTTTCCCCTAATGTTGTATGACCTTGGTGTCTATTTTATGGTATAGAAACCCTATGTGGTTGAATAAGTATGACCTAACTTGAAAATTGAGGGATAATTTGGATAGATGATGAGGTTTAGAATTTCTTGGTTGACTTACTGTGATTTTTTAAAGTGGTAATCACTTTTAAGAGATGAAAATGAAGGTTGTTAAGTTAAGATCCTCTTAAGGTTGGGTTAAGTTTCTCTTAAATGTGTTTACCCTAAGTGGGGTATGGTGATGTGAGTAGTAAGGTTGTAGATATTTCCATCATATCCTTCTATTCTTACTTGAACTTGAATCTAATAAATTTTTAGTAAGCTCGTTCATGATAGAAGTCTTGTCTCAAATGTGAATTGCATGACCTTGACATGTTTGGCATGTCTTGATTGACACATTCTTAATAGTATTTTGAAGATTCTAAATACTTGAAAGGAAATTTTGGATGAACTTCATGGTTTCTCATGTTTATTATGCATCTTGATATGCTAGTTGTGCATCCTGAGATAAGGTAAGAAACATGTTTGAAGTTACTTTTGATATGTAAGGTTTAGACTTATAAAGAGAAATTGAACCTCCCTAAAATGAAATATGTTGCATCTCTTGAAAACTATATGACTTGTATGGTTTGGAAATCATGATTGTAGGTAAACTTTTAAAAAGTGAAGGCATGTTTAGATATTGTCCTTGTGTGTACCTATGAATTGTTAGACCTCCCTAAATGATGCTTACTGTGAAGGCTATTTCTATGTTAGAAATTGACATTAAATGATGCTGACTCTGAAGGTTATTGCTATGTTAGAAATTGATATTTTGTGAAAACGCTTCCTCTTTGTGGTGATGTGCTTGGTGTGACCTATCATTTAGACTTCAGTGGGAAGAAAACATGAGCATGCCTTCGTTAATAATTGAGAAATTCTTATGTTAGAGTAAAGATCACCTTTTTTGCATTTTCTTGGGTGTGAAATCATGAAACATGTAAGTGTGTTGAGGAGAAGGACATTCCTCCATGGACACAACTAAGCATGGTATGGTTGAGTATGACTCTCATAGCACTAGGTCTAACTAATAAGAATCCATTCTCTAGCTAATTAACTTAATTCTATGTGCACTGAAGTATGAGTGCTTCAATTGCTTTTGAGTATTAATTGGAATATGCCTATGTGTGACCTTACATGATGAGCTCTTAAATAAATGAAGTGTGTTCCTTGTAATTTTGGTGCATTAACTTCTATATGATGATGTTATAAATGATATGAACTACATTATAACTCATTAAAACTCTGGTTGCGATTAAAGTGTTCTAAGTATCATTCGATGATGAATGTTTCCAAGTGGGGGATATTGTAAGACCCCAAAATGTGTTAGGGTGTCTACAGCCTCACTTGTGCCTATAAGCTTGTTTACATGTTAATACAGTGCTTTAAAGTATGTTTAGGTGATTTGGAAGTCAAACGTCAAGGGATGACTAAGATGTTCGACGACTAAGTCACATGTGTTCCATATATGTGTTTATGTGTGTTTCATGAGCTTATGAGGTACTTATATGAGTTATTCTAGTGTTTATAGCCAGTGTGTCAAGTTTCATGAAGTTTCCAGATCAAATGTTCAATAATGTCCATGACATTCGAAATGTTTTTATTGAAACGACCATATATCTTACAATATAAAAAACTACGTGATACATTACCTATAATGGTGGAGGTAATTGAATCCTCTTTCCAATGCCACCAATTTTGCATCAATCTAATTTTCGAGTAAAAAGTTATGACCATTTTAGTGAATAGTATAGTGCAGTTCCGTTTTGGCCGCGGGAACATAGTAATTAAGGTAATTTTCCTCTTTTTTTCCACTAGGAAAACCTAAATAAAATGGATTTCACATGTTTTTAATCCCTAAGTAGTACAAATTCCATCTTTAAATTCATCATTACCTCTCTCTCAAACCCAAGGATAAAACACAAGAAAAAAATCAAAGAAGAAGACTCCATTCAAGAAAATTCAAGATTTGTTAAATAAAGGTAAGATTGAAGCTAGGGTTGAATTTCTTCATTGATTTCTTCACAAAATTTGAGTGGATTCTTCATCTAATAAAGGTATGGTGATCCTTCATCTCTAAGTAACCTTTCATTTGGATAGTTAATCTCAAAGTTTTCACAGAGATTTCATGATCAAACTTTCTATCTTTAATCTAGCCATGGGTTCTTCCTAAAAAAAAATTCAAAGTCTTAATCGTGATGAATTGATGATAATGTATTGATTTTAATGTGAAAAACAATTCAATTGCATTTTGAAAACACATGTCCCTTACAAAACTAGATTTAGCCTTGCATGGGTATTGTGATGATGACTTGTTATTAGTTGAATTGTGATTCTATTATATTGAATTACTTGTGCCTAATGTTATTTAGGTGTGTCAATTATGAATTGATGATGATGGATCCGTGTGGATCAATGTATGAATATTTGAACATGTCTAGCTTAGATCTCCATGTATTCACTCTAACATTGGTTTATAATGTATAAAATTAGAATTCAATTATGATAGGATGCTTGTATATACTGCCTTACGATAATACCATGGTTGAATTGTGGATATAAATCTTGTATGATCAAATCAAAGAAGTCTTGGTTTGAATTGATATAGGTTCTTCTAGTCTATCAAGTGGTATCTTGTGATCTTCACTTTAGGTTGGTTGTCATGTGACTCGATTATGGTGAATTGTCCTTAGCTACTGCCTATATGTATAATGTTATGATAATTAGGTATAATTAATCTAATATGAATAGATAACCATTGAATTGGTAAAGATTGATTTAGGTTCTTATAGCCTATAGGCTTGGTAGAGTAACGTATGTATTGTGATCTATAACTTACGGTGGATGAAGCATGATTAAGCTATGATGTTATATATCTTTAGCTACTGTCATAAAAGCATATCATTGATAAAATATGAGTGCTGAAAAACTCTAGGGAAAATTGTTGAAGATCAATAACTCTTTACTTTCTTGTATATATGTGATCTATTGTATTAGATTGTAGTATGGTCTTGTAGAGACTTGTACATGGTTTTTTTTAATGATTATTATACTTTATCTACTTCCTTATATTCAAATTATTGATGAAACAATAGTAATGGTCAATGATTACCAAAGGCTAAAGGATTGGTAAGAATTGCTATACTCTTCTGCTTCTCTATTTTTCTATAGTATTGTTAAATGATGAAGCCTTGTATATCATTGTGTGGTATAGTTCACATATGGTGGCGGTGTTTGTTTTATTGGCATTATATATGTGTTGAATATGGACTTGAAGGAAAATTGATGAATACATTAGTAGGTGATGCCATTAATGAAATGTTAAGGATTGATGAACCCTAATCATCTACCCCCTATATAAATGTGTGAATAGTTAATGTTAGGAGTCTTAACATGTATAATGAAGTTAGCTTGACTCCTGTACTAAATTGTATCATGTGGTGTATCCTTGAAAGTGCAATGTGGTCTTAAGAGGGTGGCTGCATCAATATGTTGTTGATAGCCATTACGTGATCATGTTGACCTATGTACCCACACACTAACACATTATGCATGCTTACTAGTAGTATAGGATCATAGTTCTAATGAAAGGTTGTGCTCATATTCACTATTGTCTATTACTATGCATGTTAAGTTTATGTTTGTGAAAGTATGATATGTGTTTCCTTAACTAGGATGACTTGATACGTGTACTAGTATGGGCAAGGGTATGGGACCTTGTCTATGCATTGCACATGTGTACCTTGATAGGATAGTTCCTAGGTTTGGTGTCTTATGTACATGGATATGAATGCATGAGTATGTTATGAACATGTCTTATATGCTATAGTTTGAAGTATGTTGTATGATGAAGTATGATTATACCTAGTGCCTAAATGCTTTTATATGAAAGCATGTTTCATACAGTTACACTTGTACACTTATGCATGAATGAAGTAAAGTATAACATGTGTGATCTAAAGGTGTTATGTGAAAGGTTGCTCACATGTATATACACACAAACATGTATGATTATCTAGACAATAGAGGGGCTCTATAAAGGAGTTTACATTGATAATAGCCAAAAATATCGGGCATATGTTATTCTAGCAACTTCCTGAATGGTCAGAAGATTTGCATGAATGGAATGAGGAAGCGGGAGCAAGAAAACCAATAATCTCTTTCTTGTCCTTCTACTTAAGGTTAAGGGCAAGGAGAAGCGTTTTTGCTACTGAGAAAGTCAAGAGTTTCCTAAACTAGATAGATGCTTAGATATGCTATGTCCATGTGAAAGGTTTTCTCACAGGATATAGGTTAATGAAAGGACTTATCATCTATAACCTATGATCTAATCCTATGGGGAGTGAATCTCCTAAATCCTATATTTTATAATGTAATGCATTAAAGACTTTTACTGAAGAGAACTTACCTTAGCACCGAGTGAACTTGAAGTCAAGGGTGTCCCTTCCCATTGGACGAAGGTAGGTCACCATAATCCTTATGACGTGGATAACCTCATGACCCAAAAAGGGTGTTAGATTGATACTTCCATGATGCCTCCAAGTTCCATAACTATGTTTCACCATAGGATCTAGAAAGTGATATCACCTAATATGCTAGCATGATACTCATGTGTTACCTTGGCAAGTAAGACACACTCTTGTGGTGTGAGGGGATGACACCAAATTCCATGTTTAGCTTACATGGTCTTATTTACGGTTAAGTGTATATTTTCCCTAAAGTAAAATGGAAAATAGAAGTAAAGTAAAGACCTTAACTAAGATAACTTAAGGGTAGTTGCTTTGTGTAGGTGGGGGAATGGGACTTCACCAATGCATTGAACAAGTGGCACTTGAGAGAAGTCCTAGGAAGATGTTCTAATGCATGTTTCTATGTTTATGGTTCTGTTTCATGACATTGTGTAAGTCTTTACATTATGCGATGATATGTATGACATGAAGTTCTAATATGACTATGTGACTAAGGCCGTATACTGAAGTGTATGTTGGTTGCCTATAGTATTGTATTTGGTACATAAAGGATATGTGAAGTGTTGTGGTCTCATGATAGGTCTACTAAGCATGTGTGAGGTTATGGGTCTTTATATGTATATTGCACTAGTATATTTAGGTTGGGATTATGAGTAAGGTTTCATCAGGTCCTATATGAAGCAAAATAAGTATATATTCATAATGATAAGAGTTTACTGTAATGTTCTTTTGTCTTAGCCTAAGTGTGTCTTTCATGCATTATACTTTTATGAGGGTATGTGTTCTCTTACATAAGTTGTATGAATGATTCCTTGTGGTCTTAAGGTGATGCATTGCACCAAGAATCACTAGAGGTTTACTTGGGAGATTAAGAAGTTAAAAGAAAGGTGTTCACTGTTAAAGAAAAATGCAAACTGTAAAAAGAAACGAGCTCACTATAAAGTGACTTCAAATGTGCTTTAAATTCTATATGTGATTTTATATGATGTTTGGCCCTTTAATTTTTCTATATGAAGTATGTAAATTATATAAATGCTATTGTATAATGATTTTATGAAAATTTACTCGAAAAGGCTTGAAGTATGATTTTCAAGAAAATGTCCATTTCAAGTGCTTGTTTTTGCGTGGTTGTCATACTTAGTGAATTCTTTTACTTAATCCATTCTGCTCTACTTTATACACAACATCAGGGTTATTGATGCTTAAAGGATGTCCTAAATGTTAAAGAGCTTGATAGATGATTCCCAAGATCAATGAAAGGAATCCTACATTCCAAGGATTCATGTGGCATGTCTTTACTATAATTTTTTAGATATTGCACATACGTTATTATGTGATAAGGGACGTGTCCCTGTAGTAAACTCATGATGTTGAATCTAGGATGACAAAGGGGACTAGAGTCTTCAACTATGTATAATGACACTTTATATATATATATATATGAAGAAATTTTCTAAAATATAATCGGCTAAGAAAGTTTTAAATTTTCAGCTAAATTTACATACGATAATGCGATGAATGATAATTATGGGCTTGTATAAAACCTCCGAGAGGTCAAGAATGCAATGTTACTTCTAGGGGGTTCTCCTCGTATGTGATAAGAGTACCCTTTTGTATGGTTAAAACTGGGCAATAATCAATCTCTTTTTCAATTCCAGGAAGCTTTTCTCACAATCTTCAAACCATTGAAATTTAAGCATCTTCTGAGTCAACTTAGTCAAGAGAGATGAGATTGACGAACACCCCTCAACAAACCTTCTATAATAGCCGGCCAAACCCAAGAAACTCTTTACATATGTTGGAGATGAGGGTCTTGGCATACTCTGAACTACTTCTATCTTTTGGGTACCAACTCTAATCCCATCACCAGAAACTATTTGGCCCAAAAATGCTAGAAATAAGCCGAAACACACTTGGAGAACTTTTCATATAACTCCTTGTCTTTCAAAGTCTAAAGAACTATCCCGAGGTGGCTATCATGATCTTCTCCATTCCTTGAATAGATTAGTATGTCATCAATGAAGACGATAACAAACATATCAAAATAGTTTAGAAGACTCTATTGATAAATTCCATGAATGTTGCAGGCGGATTGGTCAAACCTAAAGACATGACCAAAAACTCATAATTCCCATATCTTGTTCTAAAAGTTGTGTTTGAAATATCACATTCCCTAACTTTCAACTAATAGTAGCCTGATATTAGATCAATTTTTGGGAATCAGGTTGAACACTGAAGTTGGTCGAAAAGATAATCTATCCTTGGGAGATCATACTTATTCTTGATGGCGACCTTATTAAATTTCCGGTAGTCTATACACATCCTAAGGGAACCATCTTTCTTTCTCACAAACTAGATCAGAGCGCCCTAATGTGAGACACTTGATCGAATAAAACCTTTATCTAAAACAACTTTCAGCTGTTTTTTCAACTCTTTTAACTCTACAGGTGTCATTCTATATGGAGGAATAGAGATAGGACGAGTATTTGGAATGATGTTTATGTCGAAATCTGTTTCTCTCAGGAGTGACTCCGGGTTGATCATGATGAAAAACATGTAGGACCTCTTTTAGTATAGGAACTAATTGAAGGGAAGGTAGCTTAACACTTGAATCATTAAGTCAAACTAAGTGATGGATACATCCCTTTGAAACTAACTTTCTTTCCTTAAGGTACAAAATGAAATGACCCTTACGCACTGCTAAACTACTAATGCACTATATGACAGACTCATTGGGAATCTTAAACTTGACAACTCGAGTTCTATAATTTAATGATTCATAACAAGCATGAAGCTAGTCCATACCTAAAATGAAACCAAAATCTACCATGTCTAACTCCACTAGGTAAGATATAGAACAATCATGATAGACTCTTTCTACTAGAATTGATTCTCCAATAGGGGTAGAAACACACAAAGGTTTACAAAGTTTCTCAAGAATAATCTCAATATGATTTGCAACACAAGGAGTTACAAAAGATAAACTTGCTCCTAGGTCTAACAAAGAATAAACATCAAAATTAAAGACTTTCACTATACCCGTGACAACATCTTGTGAGTTCTCTTGCGAGTTCTCTTACTCTTGGCAGGTAGTGATTGCATAGAGGAGGTTTGCCCCTCTGCCAGTATCAAAAGTGGCTCCTCTAGGTGCAGCCCTATGTTGTGGAGCAACTGATAAACACTGGCTCAATTGCCTGGATTTCCACCTGGCCCTCTTGACTGAAATTGAAGCAACCTGATTGGCCATTACAATACTTCCCGGCGTGGTTTATACCATACCTACCACATGCATGACCCCAACTACCTCCTTGTAACACCCTAAAATGAACAAAGGTTAACTAGATTTTTGTGAATGTTTATTGAGTTAAATTCAATTTAAAATGAGTTATATTTATACTCTTAGGCAGTGTGTGAAGTTGGGTTAAGTTTGGAGTTTAAACGTCCGAGAACGTCCATGACGTTCACAAAGTGTGCCTTAGAAAGCGCTTGTGAGTCTCGTTGTGTTTGAGTGAATTTTACGTGTTTGTTTTATTTGAAAATGGTGTAGGATATTCATGTGGCCTAGAAGACTATTTTTAAAGGTTTAACGTCCGGGTACGACCCCACCTAGGACCCACAAGGGTCCTGGAGAAAGTCCCAAAACTGCCTTGGCAGTGTCCACAAACGAGGGCAAACGATGGCCAGTGGTCCAACCAACGGCTCGTTGACTTGACCCATCGATTTTACCTGCAAGGTAGGTTGTCCAGGCTCCAAATGGAGCTATGTTTACACTAGTGTTGTGGACGGCGAGAGGCGACAAGGGCCTGCCTCACCACGCGGCGAGGCGAGCGGCGAGGCGCTTGCCTTTTTGAATAAAGGCGCCAATTAATACCAAAAATTTAAAATATTTAACTGCATATTTTATCCAAAATCTTAATAGCAATAACACATATTAGCAAATATTCAATTCAAAAACCAATAGTAGATACTAAAATGTCTAAAACTTTAAGGCCAAACAATTCAAAATACAATAAACCAAAAACTTTAAAAGTCTATTCTTCTTCAAAATTATCCAACCTTGAGTGCCATAATTCCATCCATGTCCCTCTTTTGCTAGCAACCGCCATTGATTATTAAATTCAATTAATTCACTGTTTAGGAAATTGGAATAAATAATTAGGAAATGGAAAGATTTTTTTTTAATTAACTGCCTATAATTAAAAAAAAATTACACAAAGCAGTAAGCAACTAAGCACTGCTTACAGCCTTGCACCAAAAAAACACAACTGAAAAAAAAAACTGAAGAAGAAGAACAGAAAAAAAATTGTTGAAGCAGAAGAGAGAAAACGACATACCTGGAGAACAGAGAGTTGCGAGGGAACACAATCGTGAGCCGGCGGCCGGCGAGGGAGAAGGAGAACAGAATCAGACAGCGAGGGAGAACTGGAGAGAGGCTCGCGATGGAGAAGCCGACAGCGATGGAGAGCGAGGGAGAAGAGACAGCGATGAAGAAGTGAAGAGAACTGGAGAAGAGAGTCAATCGAGAGAGAGAGTCGCGATGGAGTTTTAGAAATTTCAAAAGTAAAATAAAAAACCTAATTTTGACTAATATTATTAATTCAAATATTTTTAATTAAAAAGGCAGCGCCTTTTCTGTCGCCATTGTAGCGCCACACCTCGCCACTCCTCGCCTTTTTGCTATCGCCTCGCCTCGGCAGAGAATGGCGAGGACCCATCGCCTCGCCTCGCCTCTCGCCAAAGGCGATTAGGCGCTCGCCTTTTGAAACACTGGTTTACACCCACGAAACCCCAACAACGGACCATTGATGGATAGACGGTCCGTTGGTTGCAAACCGTCGTTCAAGCCTGCTAAAAACTGTATTTTCCTGTAATGACTTGAGGTGTGTGGTAAATTCACCCCAAGTCTTTTATGAACCTAAGAAGTCATTTTTAGGGTTATTTATATATATTAAAGTTTTTCAAACCTAGGACCTAATTTTAGACTTCATTTCCTAAAACCCAAAACCCCTCCCTCTTAAAAGACTCTCTCAAGTCACCATTGAAGCTATAACTCTAGAAGGGTTAGAAAGTGTTGGTGGAAGTTTATTCATCAAAAAATTATTGGGGATTCTTCTATGTGTGGTATGGTAGTAATCCTTGAACTCTCTTCCATTCAAGGAGGCCTTTCCAGTAGATTTCAAAAAGAGTTCTTCAACCCTAGTTTCATTTATATTCAACTCTAAATATGGGTCTTGCATGAAAAAAATTTAAATGATTGCTAGTTATTTTAATGCTAAAACTTCAATAAAAACATGTTAAAGTTTTATGTCAAGTTTTGGCTTAAGGAATGGGTTAAATGAGCATGAATTTGTACTTTTTAAGCTTTGGTTTCTTTGAGTTGATGTTGTTGCTTAGCTACTGACCTAACGGCTAATTTATGATGAATTGTTGAGTAAAATTTTATAGGTGATGGAAGATTGGACTAAAGGGTAAGTTGGTTATGTTGTTTAACTTTAATTTTGAAATATTCTAGAGTGGTATGGTCCACTTTCTTGGTTGCGGTGTTTACTTGAATTGTATAAATGTGAAGTTACTTATTTATTATGAATGAGGCCATGAAGGCTTGTTATGTGAAGTAAGATGATAATAATGTTATTCTTGTTAAATGTGCCTTATGAAGCTATTATGTGAAGTATGCTAGAGAGTATGCTTAAATTAAGTTATTCTTGTTAATTTGTTTTATGAAGCTTGTATGAGAAGTATGCTAAGGATTATGTCTAAATGACTTATATGATTATGCGAAGCATGTAAAGTATGTGATGTGATGCATGAAGGTCTAAGCATGTTTAGAAGTTTAATGTAATAAAATGATGCTAATGTGCAAGGTGTGTTCATACGTGTACACACACTCACACTTGAATGACTGAATGAATGAAGCTAAGTTAAGTCAAAAGAGGAGTTTTTGGGGTGAACACTCTTTGTCAGTTGAGATGAAGTGTTTAGTAACAACCTCATTACATCCTAAGAGCTTTCTAAGATAGGTCGGAGGATGAATTCCCTTCGTGAGTTAACATGTGGTGTTCACTAGTTATCCATAATCTATAGTATATAATATTTAGAATCCGTGTGGAGTTATGCCTAGCACCGAGAGGATGAAAAAGGATTGGTTAAACTTCATGAGTTGATATGTTATATTTTAATATACCTCTTGAGATGAGTACTCCTCGTTAGTAGAGAATGAGTTACTTAGTAGCAACCTCCTTATCCCTTAAATATGCACCCGCATACGTGTAGCTATTGGGTAAACCATGTAAAATCTAAGAGAATGACCTTACTCTAGGCAAGTGAGGATCCCTTATCCGATAGGGGTTAATGTCGGGATTTCATGTCTATATCTCATGTTCTATGTCTGTTCAGCTAATTCCCACAAAAGTAATGAAAGTGCCAAGTCTTCTAAAAGAGTGTACTACTTCGAGTAGCTAGTGGAATGGGATGCTATTTATCCATTGCACTAGGTAGGCATTGTGAAAGGGGAGTCTTCATGAGACTTATATGAATTCAATAAACTACGTCTCGTAAATTAACTTGCTTCTTAGGGTAGGTAGTGGAATGAGACTCTATCTATCCAATTCACTAAGTGGACCTTCCGAAAGGGGAGTCTTAATGCAAAGCCTTCTTAAAGAGTGTACTACTTAGGGTAGGTGGTGGTATGGGACGCCATATACTCATTGCACTAAGTTGGCATTCCGAAGGGGAACTCTTGGAACTCTTGGTATGTGCACATCCTTTGTGCAAACTTCTTGCGAAGGAATGTAAGTTCTATTTTGATGAATCCTGTTTGAAAGCATTTGGAGAGTTGAAAGAGAAGTTGGTTTTCCGCCCCTCTATTATTTCACCAGATTGTTGTGATCCATTTGAGTTGATCTGTGATGCGAGTGAGGTTGCACTTGGTGTTGTATTGGGACATATAAGGGATAAAATCCTTCACCCCATCTACTATGCGAGTATAGCCCTGAATGAAGACCAAAAGAACTACATGGTAACTGAATAGGAACTTCTTGCAATAGTGTTTGCATTCAAGAAATTTTGCTCCTATTTTCTTGGAACGAGGGTCATAGAGCATACTGACCATTCTGTTTTGAGGTACTTCATGGCGAAGAAGGATGCGAAGTGAAGGTTGATCAGATGGGTATTGTTGATGCAAGAGTAATTTAGAGGTTAAATATAGAAAGGGGACTGAGAATCAAGTAGCCGACCACTTGTCAAGATTGGAGGATGAAGCTATGCGAGAATCGGGAGAAAAGGTTGAAATTGATGATGCATTCTCAGATGAACATGTATTGGCTTCATTTCAGGATATGATCCCATGGTTCGCAGACTTTGCGAACTACTGGCAAGTGATCTAGTTCCATCAGATTTGACCTTCCACCAAAGGAAAAAGTTCATGCATAATATGAAAAAGTTCTTTTGGGATGAGCCTTACTTATATCAGAGTTGTGCCAATGGGATTATTCATCGTTCTGTCCCTGAGGTTGAGATGTTAAGTGTTCTGGAGACGTGTCATTCAATAAACATAATTGAACCAAAGCATATAACTGATCAAGGATATGAGATAAGCCTAATACTATACTGAGAATACTAAACATGAACTAACTTAATGCAATGACCAAGTTTATAATATGTTGAGACTAAAATCTGACTGTAATTGATAACATGGTCAATGCAACAGAATCTGACTGTAAACAAGCTACTACTAACCGACATAAAACCGCATGAGCTAAATGTAGAGTCCTATGTATACGCACCACCGAGAGGATCCAATATACCCTACTTGTGTGATCACTAAAATGTAATGAAGAAGGGACTTAACCTATGGGGGCACGTAGTTTTGGGACTGTTTGGGTATGCTAAACCCTAGTCCACTCGGTATCAAGCTACTCCCAATTGATTATTTAATTAACAATTTATGACTGAATTTCTATAATACTGGATAACTCAAAGTACTTACATGCAAACTGAAAATGCAATATTAATACACGAATAATGAAATATTATATGATATAACTGACACCTAGCATGTGTAGTTCATGAACTAAAAGAACTACATAGCTAGGGTTCTGAATTTGTGAAAAAATTTCTACACATTACGATATTAATTTCTTGACAATCTGATTTTGGATCATTCTAATAGCTAAAACCCAACAATTTCTAACATTCAAGAAACACTAGGTCTAGATGATATTACATGAATCAAGAATATGACTGAAATCTAGGGAATTAATGGGTGAAAAGAAGCCACTAATGAAATCTCACATACCTGGTGACGAATTCCATAGAGAAATCTTTCAATTTCGGGGCTAAAAGTGATGAAAACCATATTGCATTTCAGAAAGCTTTGGTCGACTCGTTCTACTCTCTAGTTCTAAGTTTGATGAATTTTTTGGTAAATAATTCATTAGAGTAAATACTAATTAGTTTACTGGGCTAAAACTAACCAAAACCACGTAGTTTAGGGTTTAACAAACATAGTTTAGAGGTCCAACGTATAAGAAATGACCAAAAGACCCCTAACATAAAATATGTTGAAGCCACCTACAGACTGATCAACGGTGGATCTGTCATGTCAGTTTATCGATCGACTTCAAAGGATAGGTTCTGGGGGGTCCTGAGGGTCTCAACCTACAGACTGATCGATGATCCGTCAGCTGATCCACAATTCGTCCCATCTTCCATCGATCGACTTCAGAGGATTGATTTTGGGGGTTTCAAGGGTCTCGACCTACGAACTGATCGACAATTCGTCAACTGATTCACGACTCGTCCTGTAAGTCTGTGGATCGACTTCATAGGATGGATTCTGGGGTCTTGAAGGTCTCGACCTATGGAATGATCCATGATTCTACCTATCAATTCGTCAATCGAATATAAAGGATGGATATTGGGAGGGCTGCATGTGAGCCACCAGGATGGTTTGTGGGTCACCCTAAGGTCCGTGAGTGGCAACCGTGGATTGCAGCACCTGCAACTTTTGCAAAATCTGTTGGTTTGGTCTGTTTTCGAATGAGTGTTTTATATGAGGTACAACTAAACCATGGTTAGGTTAAATAAAGTAAGTAATCAGACAATGTTTTTGTTGGACTAAATTTTAATTCATGGACTCATTTGATTAATACCTCCTACCAAACGGGTCCTTAGAACATAAAAATGGCTTGAGAAGAAGCCTATCAACTTAATATATAAAACGTTCCTTCACACGTCTTGAAGAATGATTCCAACTACGTAATAATTAATCAAAGATAAATTATAAGTAAATATAACTACATACAATTTTAAAAAATGAAATCAATGTTTTTAATTACTCTAGTTCCAAATGATTGATTCGATCCTAAACTCTAAGCGGAACTTACACAAGGAGGTAATGACAAAACGTAAAAGACACTATGGATATGATACAACCAGAGGCACACGTTACAGTGCCTTCTATATCCAATTCATTACGACTTTCTTACTATATCTACATTACGTGTTTGTTTCCGGGAAAAGGCTTTCAGCATGATATAATTTCTACAAAGTGATAACAATCTATAAATCTTTTGAAATTTCAACTAAAAAATTCAGCACATGATATATCTGGAAAAATCACCCAGTTATCTGTTACTGATATCATCCGCTGAAGACTCGGAAGCTGTATCGTCCAACGTTGAGGTTGAGGCTGTGTCCACAGAGCTACTATCACAATCTGAAGATGCAAGACTTTGGTCCTCTGTCGGTTGTTTCAAGTGCCAATACATTATACTTGCTGTCAGCGTAAGGATCATCTTTTGGTTTACCTAAATAAACACACCATTATATTAGTTTTGCAGCATACTAGAGGAGACTTGTGAGTTGTGCCCAATACATTGGCTAAATCCATGGGCTTCCAAACCTAAAAGAGGGGATTATTTTTCCAAAAAGTAAATAATCAGGCATTATTAGATATGAAACCTCTGTTTAGGAGGATGCATCAATTATTAGAATGTCTTAGCGGCAATTAACAGAAGTAAAAGAAAAATAACCAAAAGACAACTGCATAAAAATGAACAGTTACCTCAATTATATCTTCAGGCAGCAAAAAAATTGAACATCCAAGCTTCCTGGCAATACTGATTATGTAGGTTGCATTCATCTTCTTCTGTTCCTCTGCATCATTCAAAATTTTAAATGAATCAGAGAGTCATCCTCAAGCATACATACTACATGAACTGTGAAAACAAACAAGCACCAAAAGGTACAGGTTACGAAGTTTCTCAGAGGTGTGATCTTAGCCCCCTCACAGTAGGAGAAGAGGAAGGAAACTATAACATTCAGCAGTCTAAATGCAAAGAAATTGATTGAAAGATAAGATTCAGTTACTTTAGTTGTTCAGTCTGTCTTAGAGCCACGAAACAGATTCTATAGTAAGGCAAAAGCAGACAAAAGGTTGTGCTATATTCATCAACAGACATAGCTGTTATACTTAGGGTTCAGTTCATAAAGGATAGGCTATTGGGAATGTGATGTTTTTAAACCTCGGCACCTCTGTGACTTGGGAAAAAGTATTCCAGTCATTTAACTAAGATATTTCTGAAGTTATTGTTCGGAAAAAAGCTACACTTGATATGTAGTGTGTTAAGCAAAAGTGAAAGGAGATCTGATAATTATTTCAAAAATCACCATATAATTCAGTCGGACATCCCTCAACATTTACATCGAACTACATTAGATAATATTTAGAGACTTGGGTTCAGGTTAAGCAGGACCAAAACAGAGTATTTGGGGTGCAAATTTGGTGATTCAATGCAAGAGGCAAGTGTGGAAGTGAGGCTTGACACTCTATCCCGCAAGAAAGATAGTTTCAAGTACCTAGGGTCCATAATCCAAGAAAGTGGGGACATTGATGAGGATATCACATACCATATTGGGGCAGCCTGCATGAAATGGAGGCTTGCATCTGAAGTCTGTGATAAAAAAGTACGATCAAAACTTAAAGATAAGTTTCATAAAGTGGTGGTTAGACCGACTTTATTGTATGGGGTGGAGTGTTTCAATCAAGAACCCCCATGTTCAAAAGATACATGTCGTGGAAATAGGGATGTTGAGGTGGATGTGTGGGCATACAAGGAGCGATAAGATTAGAAATGAGCATATTCGGGATATGGTGGGAGTGGCCTCTGCGGTGAACAAGGTGAGTAAAGCGAGATTGAGATGGTTTGGACATGTGAAGAGGAGATGTGGAGACGCCCTAGTGAGGAGGTGCGAGTGGTTGGTTACAATGGATAAGAGGAGAGGTAAAGGTAGACCAAAGAAGTCTTAGGGAGAGTTGATTAGACAAGATATGACTCAACTCTAGGTCACCGAGGACATGACTTTAGATAGTAGGGTGTGGAGAGCACAATTTAGGGTCGAAGTTAGTAGGCAATGGAGTATTGTCTTGCTTTTCGAGGGTTTAGGTGTTTGTCGCCATACTAGTTGTAGTATTGTAGTTGGTTGTTTAGTTAGTTTTGATTGTCACACTATTTGTTTTTCTTGTCCTTTTCTTGCAGGATTTGCACTGCTTCCATTTTTCTCGCTGTTTTCTTACTCTCTATACTTGGATTTGCTACACTTGAGCCGAAGGTCTTTTGAAAACGGTATCTCTACCTCTACGAGGTAATGGTAAGGCCTGCGTATACTTTACCCTCCACAGACCCCACTTGTGGATTCCACTGGGTATGTTGATGTTGTTATCCATTTGATGATAAATTGTTATCGTGATGCCAAACTACAAATATTATGCGTGAAAATATCAAGAACCAATTTATTTTGTGCACCACCAAGCAAGTATATTGACTTGAATTACTGGAAGCAGGAACCTGTTCAAGTCTAAAAGAAAATTACCAGTTTCCCCTTTTGTTACAAGACTCCAGTTAACAGCTCGAGGATGAACAGAACTTAGTAGTTCCAGGAAAAAGATTCCAGTTGACAAACTCTTATCCTGTAAATAAAAACAAAGTCCACACCTTTTTCATCGTAGTAAAACAGGTAAAATAGAAGTAAAATTAAATATATGAACTGGACATCTTGTAGCACCTTATTCAACTTATACCTTTTCCAATGACTATATATATATATTTCCAACATGGGACATTTACTCTGATGCAGAATATGTGATTGCAACATTCTAATTTCTAAATACGCCTCAGGCCAACAGTAATGCAAATAAAGCATCTGGACTCATCAAAAGCTGATATCGCAAGGAAAATGAATAAACAATTTACTATGGAACTTATTTGTTTCTTCAAAGCTTGGTTCCCATATTTAGTTCCATGGGTACAGTAACACTTGCATAGCTTGTAGAAATGATGCTTAGACCAGTATAAACTTTTTAGCTGTACGAGGAACTGATCTTTACCTAGCTTGATTGTAGGGGAAAGACACAATGTTTAATGACTTCTATGCAAATTCATGATTTATGGAAATAGCCCCTTACAGGTTTGTCTACTACATTTTTTTAATCTGATTTTGTGATATTGAGATCACAGGAGACGATACCCCAAAACTACTGTGGTTTTAGTAATATATATGTGTGTGCGTGGAGAAGATACCTTGAAACTTGTCATATGACTCTGGCTTCCTGAGTTTCTAACTTTGCTGTTAGCCCACTCCAAAATGTGGGCATCAGTAATTTCCTTCCCATGGGAGTGAAATCTCAAATTCTTTAAGAGCTGAAGCATGTTACATCTCATTAACTGCCACAAGTAAGCTGAAACACAAAAAAATAAGCGGTTTCCATAATAATTTTAAGCCTTTTGATTTCTAATTCAGTGGGGAAATAAAACAGAAAGTTACCCAATATTAACTTCTTGTTCCCCTGAACAACGTCATTTCCAGCAATATTTACTAGGGAAAATTTCAATTGTTTGCCAATCTTGACTACTTGGTTGCAATTTTCTACTTTTCTGAAAGGCATCTTAATTGGAGGTTTAGTGGCAATTTTCCAATTAACAATTCCTGGGGAGATCTTGTCAAGTGTCTCCAAAAGCATCCATCTGCAAAAGGTAAACATACACGCTGAATGAAACATAGCCAGAAAGTGCTCTTCACAAAAATGTTAATGAAAGAACTTCTGTAAAAGCCAAATAAGATAAAGAGCAAAATTGAAGTTCTTTATTTGCAATGGATCAAAAAGAAACTGAACTAATTCCAGGGTATTAGTATACTACCATGGGGAAAATTTCTATACTAGGTACCAAGGAAACACTAACCCATCTCTAAGATCTTCGAAAACATTGTCTATGTATGATGAGTTTCCAAGACTATTGATCCAAAAGCGAAATGATCTTTCTTCCTTGGACATCTGAGCTTCATCTGGTGATATCTCAACAAACGGTATCTGCGTTGCTTCAGTTGAGAGCCCATTCCTGTAGATGAGAGATTTATGATCAGTTTATAGATTGAAACAAAATAATCAAATACAAGAAAGTTGACAGAATGCAAGCCCCAGTGTAAAATACAAGTTTTAATTACTCCAATACTATAGCATATCAGCATTATACAGCAAAATTGGTGAATGGACTAGTGTGTTACGGAACAACTACCTAACGAGTGGTAATAATGACAACTGCAGTAGGTCTTAGAAGTGTTTTAGATTATGGTAAAACCTGTAATTACTTTCAGGTCAACTGACAACTGTACAAGAATCAACTCTCTCTATTCAAATCTCTTTGCTGGCATATACTGTGAGCTAGTGATATGTAATTATCCAAGAAGCAAATAGAAGGACACTGCAATGCATAAAAACATGTAGCTTTTAGAAGTACAAAGGTAGAATCCAAGCAAATGTGGCTTGCAACTAAAGTTCTTCAAGAACATAGAAGAACCAGCTAAAGCTGTCTTCTTCTAGGTAGGTGTAAAAGCCAAAAAGAAAAACACAGCTAACAATTAGTAAGCTCACAATTAGAGTGAAAAGAAACATTTAATTTATTCTCACCTATGCTGAAAGATATGTGCCACAAATGCAAGGTTAAGATTTGGAGAACCTTCCACAATATCTTTTGCTGTTAAGTATCTTTTGCAGCCCATCCTATCTGCATGTTCCAGAACCAATTTTGCTCTTTCTGAAGGGTCTCTTACAGTGAGCATGGAAGGAGTGGTGTACTCTGGGGCTAGAACATTTAGGAGGCGAGCATAAGCTTCTCCATCCTACGTTAGCAATTAGATAACTTAAGAATTAGCATTATGTATACAAAATGAGAAACCATATAGAAGAGATTAAAACTGAAAGCTGTTTTGATTTATTATTGGGTATGGGACAAGAAAGTCTGAATTCAGTTCCTTTTAAATAAAATTTAACAGTTTGTACAGATCATCTCACTTATCATAGGACACAGGATACTAAGGATATGTTGTTTGCTCAAATTGATTCTTATATACCATATTTCTATGCCAGACTTATTTATCACCCTGGAGCATTGGGAGAAGAAAAATGAACAAACTGAAACAGACTCTATTGGTGGTAGTTTCAATGTATAGACCAAGAAATTACATATACTCTCGCTGTTACATTTTATGTGGCACTATAGTCAGTTCCAGAGTCCTCTTTTTTACATGAAACAATTTAACTTTAATCTCTCCATTTTACCTTAACGGCGTTATGCTTTTATAAGCCACAGAACTCTCATGGCATGTCTACACCACAAGTTCCAAAAGTCTTTTTTCTGTATAAATCTTTATGTCAGTAAAACTACGCCACATAAATTGAAGCAGTGGAAGGAGTAGTTGTTAAAATATGTCTAGAACCATTACTCTATTGTTCATGTTGATCAAAATTAGGGAAGAGAAAATAGAGTCACCAGCAATAGAGCCTCTACCACCATTTGAGGGAAACCTATCTTCTTTGGAGGGACTAAATAAAAGCTGCAGATATATAAAATAAATCTAAAGAAAATTTGTTTTCATGCTCAATTGGTACGCAAATCCAATTCATTACCATCTACCTTTATGTCAGAAGAGAAGTTTGTCACAATTTTGCTGTATCCAGCTTTCTTCAATTGAAAATTCATCCATCTAAGCAAGATCTTTTCTGGAGGAAGGTTCATCAACTCTTCTACATCCTGAGATCATAAAAGTGAGCTGAAGCACATAACACAAGCTTTTTGGAATATAGTCACATGAACAAATCATTTTACGAGATAATGTCCACTATACCTTGCTATCATCAACTAACTCCACCAATTGAGGTGTTTTCTTTAGATTGAGGTCTGCCAATAGTTGAATCTGAAATAGCGTGATTAAAAAATCAATCTCCTTGGGAAATATAAGACTACAGTTTTGTGTCTTAATATATAAAATATATGGTGATAACATTTTGTAACTTAATGCCGGCTGCTATTGGTAAGGTAATCTAGTCCTATAAAAAGTTGCTCCAAAACTTCAAATTCGAAAATCATATTAAGTATTCAATAAAGTATACATTCAGAGCCCTCACCTTAATAATTTGAGATATTACTCCAAGAACAAGATGCCTCTGGAGAAAAATCACACAACAAAGTATTAGTGCAGTGTAATTGTTACTCCAATAGGCCAAGGTAGTAATCAAAGAATGTCAATCACAAAAACCACATGAAAAAACACTCTTCATGTCAAGAGTTGGGGTAAATATTATGTAGTAAAAAACAGTAAACATGCAACACATAATTCAATAACATCTTGACAAGATTTTTCTCAAGCCTTTGGTCAAAGTCATCATCATCCAGCCACAGACCAGAGAACCAGATGCTGCAAAGGCAGCAAGGGAAAGGACATTGGTAATTGAATGCCTTTGAATACAATAGAGTCCAGAGCAGAATGAACTTCTCCATTGTAACAAAACATTTAAGCTTGTCAGCCGTACCAAATGATAAGAGAAAGGAAAGACCGAACTAATTATTGAGTGCTTTGTTAGAATAATGCTAACGATTAATCTATTTAGACTAACATAAAACTAACAATTGATATCACACTAACTCTGCTCAAAGACCACGATAAAGAACACTACTCCATCTGATGAGAAATATGTTTTCCAGGGGACTCGAAAGGAAACATAGTCAAAATATATGAGCAGAAATTCATAAGGAGACACATACCCTTCCTTCAATAAAGTCTTGTGTCCCAATATTGACCACAGTACATCCAATAGCCTTTGCAGAGTTTAGGCACAAAGTATGATTTTCATTCCTTTCCCATGGATTAAGCATTCTCTTCATATTTATTGCTCGTTCATCAATTGTTCCAGGCACAGCCACATTGATAAGCTTACTGCAACAAAGGGCAATTTAATTGACAATCAGACTATGGATTTACAAGCTCTTGAGACATGTGTACAAGAAGCGAGACTGATGCTGACCATATAAGAACTCCATCCTTGGAAATCTCAAAGAGATCATTTGTAGAAGGATCAATAGGAAGGAATTTTTTCAAAAATTCATCTCCCACGAGGTAGTTGTTAATATGGGCAACATATGATGCCTTCTCAGATTCACTAATTGTATGAAGTAATGTAGAAGTTGGAGACTTTAGGAAAGCTGATGAGTTCTTGACATTATTTCCCATTCTTGCTGCAGCATGTGCTTGGAGTTTCAAATAGACCTGTCACAAAGTTGACATATTATTGCATTCTGTAGATATATCCACTACTGATTATTGATGACTTATGTTCTTAAACAAAGTGGAACACTTCAAATTAAATGTCTGTGTGAATCTATAGTTGTAACTCTTTAACTAATAAGCAGAGATGTAAAAGATGTCAGTTTCCTCACCCAAAGTTTCCTTTCTTTGTAGTTACAAATTTAGAGAAACTTTCAAACTTATATTCAAAAGGAAGCAGTAGTATTGTTTCGAACTGATACATGCTTATTTGTGCATGGAAAGGCATCAAAATCTAAAGTTTCTTTCTGAAGATTGGGCAGAACAAATAAAACAACAAAATCAGTATCACATTGACTGATATTAGAGAGATTTTATCAATGTATGCATCTATTATCTTTTCTTTTAGTTTCCCAAATTGATTGTTTCCTGTATACTCAAAATACTTGTAATCAAGTCCAAACTAACTTCTCCCCTAAACGCAATTATAAAGGACAAAAGCTGTATACAAATACGAGATATGAACTTTGTGATTTAATAAGTTTAATCTACAATAAATACGCTTTAAAAATGATTTCAAATCAGGTGACGGATGATCCAACAGCTATTTCAAGTAATTCATACTTTGAAACGACAAGATAAAAACTAAAGTTTCCATCAACATGAGCGGCGGCATACCCGAAGAAATATCTCGAAATCAACGTCTACATCCAAACATTTATAGGAATCTCTGATAAACAACTCTCTTTCTTTCTCTGTAAGATTCTCTCCGACTTGTTTCAGTTTCGCCATTTGTGAAGGCAAGTCTGCAAGGGTCAAACACCCCTTCTCTCTCTTCATCGCGTCGAACTGCAAAGAAAATGAAGTCGGAAGTGATTTCGAACATACAGAATTTGATTATGAAAGAGAATAGTTAGAGAAAACATACGTGAGATTTTAAACTTCGAAGCTCAACCTGGGTAAACTGATTTTGCAGCCACGGATCTGATACCAATACACCAACATATCCAGCCATTCTTCAATTGAAAATTAGAGAGAGAAATGGAAATGGAAATGCAGAGGAAGGGATATGGGAATGAAGAAGAAGAAGAAGAAGCAGCCTAACACTAGAGTACACTGGGACGGAGACGAGCTGTCAGTATCTTTTCAAAGCTGTTCCTTTAAAATTCAAATTATCACCCTATTCGCCCTTTTTCTCATCTCCTACTACTAATCTTTATTTAATTCAAACATGCCACTCTACTTAATAATTAAACCTCTACTTTCTTCAATTGCTACTCATTCTATTTTATTTTATTTTATCCATTTAATCAAAAAAAAATATTTTTTGTTATAAACAATTTGTATTATAGTGAATGTCTAATTATGTGAAGCAGGATATGGTTAGGAATACTACTTGGGGACCAAGTAAGGTTTCCCTATAAATAAAGAGTTTTCTTCAAATTGTAAATAAGATTTGTGAAATATCTATAAATCCTAAATATACTTCAAGAGAAATAAGAAGTTTTTTTTCTTCTCCCTACTTTCTTCTTCTTCAAATTTCATATAGTTTCATAACACGTTATCAGCACGATTGTTCTATTCTTGAGAATGATGAAGAAGACGGGAAAAGTGCAAAAGAGATCTTGCATAAGTTATGCAATAAAATTCTTATATCTTCAAGGTATGATTTATCTTTATGTTATAATTATTTATGTAACAGATGTGGAGGTACCATCTAAAGTAAATATTTAAAGAGACTTGTCGACTATCTATACGTTTAATTTTAACCAACTGGGAAGAAAATTCTTTAATTTATTTTAATAATTAAATAAGCACAATTTAGTGAAAGATATGTTTATATGAGGTTTGTGATCTATTAAGCTATATTTATTAACTACTAATGTTGATTATAAAAAATCAATAATCTCAATTATGTGTGTAATTATAATGTACGATCATATTAATGATCATCAAAAGTGATAAAATTAAATTGTTTTGAAGGCTTGAGGTTGAGCCTCATTGTGGGTAAGACGATAGATTTAAGTTTTATCGCACCAAAAGAATAAGACGATGGATTTATGTCTAATCGCACAAAGAGGGTAAGACATTGGGTTAAAATCCTGATGCACTATGATAATAAGATATTGGGTTCAAGACCCGTCGATTTATGACCTAAGACACTTTTATATAGATAAGACATTGAATGTGAGTCTCAATGCACCATATTGATAATATAACAATGACTAAAGAAAAACTAATATGTTTTTTATGAGAAGTCATGAAATTTACTGAATTTGCTTCATTACGTAGAGTGAATATGGTTGTAGTGCATATAATATGTCTGAAAGAAGACACGTGATTGAATAATGCACATAGATATGAAATGAGGTACTAAAGCTATCATTATTTGATATGCTAATATATTTGTGTTTCATTCATGAATAATGAGATAAGAACTTTTGATAAATCCTAAATATAGATCCATTCTCTAAAGGGAATGAGGTGTAAGTCACCATGCTAGGCATGAGAAAGATTGCGACCTTGGTCAATGATGTGGTATCATCAAGAATGTTTCTAAGAAGACATGTATTATAGAAAAGTTTCATGTTTTATCTTCGAGCTTGTATTGGACAAGAATTAATGCAATTGAGTTACATCAATGGTAAATAAGAAGTTTACTAATTTCAATACTTTCTTAGTTTGACACGATTGTGTGGGACATCATAATGTTTAGACGAATTATGAAAAATTAAAATGGACTTTCATGGAAAAAATAAAAAATTCTTTTAAATGATAAATTTTCTTGTACTACTTGTTAGCAAGGCAAGCTAATTGTGAGACCACCATAAACGAAAGTTGAGATTGAATTTTCTGCGTTATAGGAACGTATACAGATATTTGTGGACCTAGTCATCCACCAAGTGGATTGTTTAGATATTTAATGGTCCAAACAAATGTTTCTTCTATATGGTCTCATGTGTGTCTATTATTATCTCGCAACTTGATGTTTGCAAAAATATTGGCACAAATAATATGTTTACATGCACAAATTTCTTCAGATTAGTTCATTCAATGATAGGATCACGACTCACCTAACGGGTAAAGTAATTGAGAAGAAATAAATCTGAAAATTACTCTTGGAGTAATAAAATTGAAATTTAGTCATATAATAGTAATCAGAAATTTACTAAAGCAAGAGGTGTTATGTTTTATTTGCCCTAAATTTCTTACCATAAATAGGTTTTCCTTTTAAGAAAAGGTTTTGGATTGACTAATCCTTTTCTTGTAGGAAAAGGTTTAGGACTCTATAAATAGATTAATGTTCCTTCTAACTTAATTAGCATTCACAATGTAGTCTTATGAGCTTTGAGAGTTTTGGTTAGAGGGAGCATTTGTGGGTCACAAGCTTGATACATTATCACTTGTGTGAACCTCCCATGTATTCCGAGTGAATTTGGTTGAGGTTGTTTCCCTCTGTATTTTGTACTCTCATATTTATAGTGAATTGCTCATCTCCTTTGTGGACGTAGGTCGATTGACCGAACCACGTTAAATCTTTGTGTCTTTTGGTATATTTCTCGTTGTCTTCTTACTCATGGTCTTTTGAGGTTTGCATTGCTAGTTTCCGCATTTACACCTGCTTATTTCCGGTCCTAACAAAAGGTACATGACGTAGTAAACTTGGATTTTACGAGTACTAATAATTTTATTAGTTGGCATGAATAATTTGGTCATCCCAACGATATGCATATTAAGTAATGGACATACATTGAAAAACTAGAAGATTCTTCAAAAATTCTTTTGTTGTTTGTTCTCATGACAAGTTGATTGGATCAACTAATGTTGAGATTAAATCTATAAATTCTGAAAAGTATAAAAGGTGAATATGAGTCCATTCACCTATCATGTGACAAGATAAAAAAATGCATCTATAAGATAATCACATGTGCGTTTGTTGTCAACATGTAGTTTGACATTCACAAAATAGTTTGTGCAAAAATAATTGAGTTAAGAGCACAAATTTAGAATATGTAAACAAGATAATTTATCTTGATAATAGATATTGTGATATTAAATGTATGAGATAGTGAAATCATTGCTTATGAAAATAAAGCTCCATGTGTTGATCTGAAATATGATACCGCATACAAAAGTAATTGTATGCATCAAACCAACAAATTATGATCAGATTTTCTTTCTGTTGATTTATGATCAGGGATCAAATATTTTTCATCTGATTATTTTGGTATGTAGTATATAATCAATGAATATACAATGATGCACAAAGATAGATTCTCCAAAAGATTGAGATATATGTTAGTTTGTCTAACATAAGGGGGGGATTAGAAGCAACACAAGAGTTGTATATACATCTATTGAATGTCCCTTAAGGATAAAGTCTATGACATGCATGAAGCATGATAGACTAATCAATTCTAAATAAAATAATCCTTGAAAAAGGGGAAGGATCAAAGAATCAAAATGATCATAATAAGGATACAATGTGCTCTTGAAGATCTTACGACATAACACTTTATAAAACCTTATGAGAGGGATAGCTACCTAAATATAATTAAGTGATGCGATCTCAATAAGTTTGTCATATTGTGAATCAATGCAAAATGATATATCGTTGACGATATCTTTAATACAATAGCGCGCAATATTGTAAAATATTATGAGGATATGAATTCTACATCTATTAAAGCATGCTTGTATAGAAATAATTATCGTGAAAAGTGAAATGATGCATCTTGGTAAGCGTAAAACTTATTTGACTTGCAATCTAGTCACTAGAAGATGTCATATATCTAATATTGAATGTTGTTACTTGACAACATTGATATGAAAATATCCAATGGGTTCAAAATCCAAAGCATATACAAGTTTTTGAAAAACTTGTTTATCATCCTCATAAGGATTAAAAAGATTCAAAATGCATAGAGCATATTATGCAAGTTGATGACTAGAATTGAAACTGTTGGCAATACATTATTTGCTTAAAGAAGTTGAAGTAAGAAACTTGCAGAAATCTTTTACCCTGAAGGGAAGATTTATAAAAGCAGATAGAAGAAAGCATATTTCATCAAGGTTTTTCTACACTCATTAGCTCCCAAGAATGGTGATATCAACATGCAAGAGGTCTTTTCAAGTAATATTATTGTTGATTTATTCAACAAGTCTCTACCAACTATAACTTTCAAGAAGATGGTGCACAAGCTTGGAAAACGAAGATTTTAGTCTCTGAATTGATGTTCTCATAAGGGGGAGTTAATACGCGATGTACTCTTTTTTCCTCACAAGGTTTTGTCCCACTGGGTTTTCCTTGTAAGGTTTTTAATGAAGCATCGATAATGCGTATTGTTAGATATGTGTACTCTTTTTCCTTCACTAGATTTTTTTCCCACTAGGTTTTATCTAGTAAGATTTTAACGAGGCACATAATCTACTGACATTCAAGGGGGGGTGCTATAAACAATTGGTATTATAGTGAATGTCTAGTTATGTGGAGTCTTTGTAGGATATGGTTAGGAATCCTACTTGGGGACCAAGTAAGGTTTTCCCTATAAATAAAGGGTTTTTCTTTCATTGTAAATAATATTTGTGAAAGATCTATGAATCCTAAATCTACTTCAAGAGAAATAAGAAGTCTTTTCTCTTCTCCCTACTTTCTTCTTCTTCTAATTTCATATAGTTTCTTAACATTTGTATATTTATTCATTTTAGTAAATAAAGAAAAGATCTTGTTTCTAGACAAAGCTTTATGCGACAGGGGTGTTCACGGGTCTGTTTGAATCGATTATTAGTCAAAATAAAATCAAAATCAACCTAATTGGTTTTAAAATTATAAAAACCAAATATAATATACATTTATCGATTTGATGGTTATCTATTTCCATTTGGTTTGGTTCGATTATCCGGTATTAACCATACAAAAAAATAAAAGAAACAATTCATCAAAATGTGAAAAAAGTAATAACAATCCATTCAAAACTAAAAATAGTTTAAATGACTTAAACTACTGAACATTCAATCACTAAATTTACTATCAATAAAACTTTAAAATTCACTATATTGACCTAAAAGGAAGAGACAATAACATTTTCAGTCCCATAAAGATAGACACTCATATACATGAAATCAGTAACATAAATATTTTCATCTGGCATTTTTTATTTCAATAAGTAAATTATAAAGAAAATATAACAAAAATATTTACAGGATCTTTAAAATTGTTTTAAAAAACAATATATTAAGTATGTACATTAATAAAATATATGTATATAACTTATCGGTTCGGTTCAGTTATTTCTTTAGTTTTTCAAATAAAATAATTACCAAATCATGTACTATAAGTTTTCAAAAATCTAAATCAAACCAAACCAAATTCAAATATAATTGATTTTCTTTTATCGATTTGGTTCGATTTTTTTTTATTTGGATCGATTTTTGTCCAAACTGTGAACAACTTTGACTCAAAAGACATTGAGGGGTAAACCACACTTGGCAAGCTCTATTCGACAGGTTGGACTCAAAAGATATGAATGGTAAACCGGACTTGGCAAATTCTCTGTGACAGACTCGATTCAAAAGACATTGAGATGGATCAATCTCAGGTCATCCATATGGATGTCACGCTCTAAACCAACTGAGTCATCCCAAAGGATAATGAAGAAACGATTACTCATTGATTTTTAATTTTACTCTTATTATTTTAATAACATATTGGAATACTATTATTTCTATTAGATTTTCAAAGGAGATAAATATAAATAATTTAGTAAAATCAAATATAATTTATTAAACTTATTTACTTATTAATATCAAAATTAATAACGAATTTTATAAGTAACTTCATTATATTGTTAAAATAAAATTTTAAAAAATAATTAATTATATTTAAATATATAAATGACAAAAAATAAAGAAAGAATGTATATTTGATATTATATGATAGTCAACAAGGAACGAGAATAGTGTGGAAAAGTGGGTCCTTTCGTTAACGGTCACTTTTTAAATTTTGTGAACTCCGCCAAAATGTGTTGGCACATATAATTACCGTCACATGACACTCAGCTAAACTTGTCATCTTTCACCTCACCTTACTTTACTTGATAATTTAATACTTTAAATGTTTATTTTATTTATTCACTATTTAAAAAATAATTTTTATTCAAGAATAATTATTATTTAAAATATTTTATCTTTAGTATTAATTATTTATTCCTAAAATTATATTTTAAGATCTAATATGAGACATCAATAATAACGATAATTGGACGAAATAGTCATATTAACTATTATTTTCTTGGGTTCATTTTTTCATGCGGTATGATATTATAACTTCAAATTGTGAAAAAAATGGAGCTTTCGTTGGACATATAATTTAAACTTTTTATGTTATATGTTTTCTTATAAACGTAAAAACTTCACAAGTTGTATGGCTATTATAATTATCTCAATTCTTTATCTTACCAAATAAGCAAAGTTTATAAGATTTCATAATACATTATCATGAACAAATTCTAAAAGAAAATACGATATTTATTGATTAAATTTTAATCTAATAAGAAAATCAAAATTGAACATTGGGTGGTAAAAAATAATGAATTTGCACTACTAAAAAAGGGGCAAAAAGAGACCAAGAAAAGAGATATCAATGGCCAGTTATTATAATGCAGGTCATTTTTTTGTAGACACCTCATGAGGTCGCCGAAAAGAGACCTCACGAGGTCACCAATAAATTGTTCGATTTTTTTTGAAAAAAGACCTCATGAGATCACTATTTTATTATTTTATTTAATTTTATAGAGAGACCACATGAGGTCACTATTATATTATTTAATTTAATTTTATATTTTAAAAGAGAGACCTCATGAGGTCAATATAATATTATTTAATTTAATTTATATTTTAAAAAAGAGACGTCATGATGTTACTATTATATTATTTTATTTAATTTATATTTTTAAAAATAGACCTCATGAGGTCACTATAATATTATTTAATTTAATTTTATATTTTAAAAGAGAGACCTCATAAGGTCTCTTTTCTGCATTTATTGAATACCGACCTCATGAGGTCTCTATCATGAAATTTACAGAAAATATGATGCAAAAAAGAGATCTTATAAGGACTCTTTTTTGCATTTATAAAATATAAAATGTTAAATAGAGACCTCATGAGGTATCTACCATGAAATTTCTGGAAAAGTTAATGCAAAAAAGAGACCTCATGAGGTCTCTTTTTTGCATTAACTTTTCCAGAAATTTCATGGTAGAGACCTCATGGTCTCTTTTTCTGGAAAAAAAAACTAGCAGTTAATTATTATTTCTGCGACTTCTCCTCGCCTGTCATTTTAATTCGGTACCCAAATCATACTCAAGAGCTTCCAAAAATCAATTGAACCAATACATTTACTAAATATCTTCTTATCAACTCAATTGCAACTCACCTTCAAGATAATTCTATATTAAACAAAAGCCATGATATCAATAAGTTATATAATATATTGCAATTTTATCATGTATTCACAAAACAAATAATTTCCATCACAAAATTATAAAGTTAACAAAATTATTCGTAAGTTAACTAAGATTATCTTTCACAAGTCTAAACTTCACTAATGTGGTTGTGTGTTTGCCATATAATCATCATTGTCTTCATCACTACTAGACTAATGTGTCATATTTCTTTATTGACCATACGCTGAATACTGAGTAGGTTGAGATTGAGGAGGTCGAGGAGGGAAAGTGACATCACCGAAACAAGGCTGAATCCCTCTTGAAGCAAGTAATGCATCGAATTGAGCTTTAAGACTCGCAAACTATAATTCCAATTGCCTTTCCCTAACCTGTGATTCTTCGGCTTGGCTAGATAGCTCAACAATCATTTGCTCCATAACCAATTTTTTCTTCATCGATTCATTATGATATGAACTATTTAGGCCTTCAAACTCAAAAGAAAATTCATGAAAGGTTTTCTGCAGCATTTCATATGCATACCCATATCTACTCGGCTCAACAGTCAAGTCTAATCAAACTCTCTCAGCATGTTCTTGAGTAAGTGGCATATCTCGATTTTCTTCCGGCAGAGTTTGTTGTAAATCCTCCAAAGCTTGAAGATATCGATTCTAAATTGAATGTTATTATATGAGAATATAAATTTAGAAAAACAAGTAATTATTTTTTTAAATTAAAAGCTTACATAGGTCATTTCAGCTCGCGGTTCAACCCACATGTATGGATCTTCAAGATTTTTCTTCTTTCTAATATGTGTTGCCTTAAATACCTCAGCCTGAGTTACCGGTCTTCCTAGTTCCTTTTCCTACATATAAAAATAATAAATATATAATCAAGAGTAATTAAATATTAATAGAGAAAATATATTAAAACATAAAGAAAAATGATACACACCAATTTTCTCCTCACACTTCCTTGACTCTGAGCCCTACTTGTGTGTAAAGAACAACCCTTAGTAGATGATCTTGCCTTTTTATCGATCTCACTTATCTGCTTAAATCTTGGATCATATTTCAAATGCACAAGTAATTTTGTCCAATCCGCCGATAGAACCCATCTAGGTTTCTTATTATCTCTACGAGCTTTATTAAACAAACTAGCAAGAGTATGTGTAGCCTTCTTGTGAAAGTTTGCAGAAATTTTAGCCTCATGCATAGCTTTCTTGCGTAGCATTAGGAGCTTCTTCACCTTGATTAGCAAAATCAAAATCATAATGCACACCAAAAGCAACTTGAACCATGTCATCCATTCTATAATTTTGTGCATTAGAACTCACAGTGCTACTACTTGCACCAGGAACATAATGTTGAAATACATGAAAGTTATTATTAATTTCTCCATGACTAGTCCACACAGTGTATTCTTTTTTAAATCCATTTCGATAGATATGAAGCTCAACAATATCTGATTTTTCATAATTCAAACATTGACATTTATTGGACACTTGATCATACCACTACGTTGAAAAGGATCTAATGTCTTTGCATACTCCAAAAAACCAGTGACACCTCCTACAAATTCAGGTCTTAGCCCCATTCGACCAAAATTAGTCATATTATACATCAAACTACGATCCATCTACATAAGAATCACAAAATTAAATTTGTCAAGCACTAGATTATATAATAACTTACTGGAAATCAAATTGTAGCAATACTAGTAGGGATTGGTTAACGAGGCCTTGTGCAAATGAATTTAACTCATTGACCTACTTAACAAATTTCTAAGTCTAATTAGTTTAGTTTTAACATAATTCTAATACTATAGTAACAAGTTTAACTTATTGACCAACTTATAAAATTTCTAAGTCTAATTAGTTTAGTTTTAACTTAATTCTAACATTATAGTCATAAATTTAACTTATTAACCAACTTAACAAATTTCTAAGTCCAATTAGTCTAGTTTTAACTTAATTCTACACTATAATTACAAATTTAACTTATTAACCAACTTAACAAATTATTAAGTCTAATTAGTTTAGTTTTTAACATAATTCTAACACTATAGTCACAAATTTAACTTATAAAACAACTTAACAACTTTCTAAGTTTAATTAGTTTAGTTTTACCTTAATTCTACTACTATAGTAACACGTTTAACTTATTAACCAACTTAACAAATTTCTAAGTCTACTTAGTTTAGTTTTAACTTAATTCTAACACTATAGTCACAAATTTAACTTATTAACCAACTTAACAAATTTCTAAGTCTAATTAGTTTAGTTTTTACTTAATTCCAACAGTATAGTCACCAATGTAACTTATTAACCAACTTAAAAACTTTGTAAGTCTAACTAGTTTAGTTTTAACTTAATTTCTAATACTATAGTAACAAGTTTAACTTATTAAACAACTTAACAACTTTCTAAGTTTAATTAGTTTAGTTTTACCTTAATACTAACACGATAGTCACAAATTTGTCATCAATAGGATAAACTAGTGTTGGTACTTATACTTAACAAAAATATTATTTCTAAATTTAAAGCTAAGTGTCAACACTAGATGGACAAAAAATAATTTTCAATTGTCATCAATAAAATCAACTAGTGTTGGTACTTAAGCTTAACAAATAATTATTTCTAAATTTAAAGCTAAGTGTCAACATATATTTAAAGCTAAGTATCAATATTAGATGGGTACAACACATATTAGAAAACAATTGTACTTTAACTTTAGAAATTTATAATTACCACACCTTATCTCCTACTTTGATCAAAGAAGTATAATCTTGTATCAAGTTTTTTAGATGTTGAGCTTCCTTGGTGGCCTAGCAAGAAAAGAGGAAAAGAAGTTAACACTAGAAAAATAGAGTTTGAACTTGTTTACACACATGTTACATACAAGAAGCTCAAGTAGGGCATGAAGTCATACTCTTAAGTCATTTGTATTTTACTTTCAAAGTAGTTCAATTTGATTCACTAACATCAATAGTTCAACTCAAGTATGGATCCTCGTCAACCTACTAATTCACATTGAGCGAGAAAGTAGAGGATGTTAACTAAGTAGTTGACTATAAGTTGTCAAACTTATTAATCAAGAATCAATAAAATCAACAGGAGATGTACATACAAGAAGTGTCAAATCCTTCTAGCTAGTCAATTAATTACTTCTATACTTATCTTTAGGCAAATGAAGCCAACAAATGATGACTACTTAATCGATTTTATGATTCTCAATTTTTTACTTTAAAATTGACTAGTAAATACCAATAATGGTTATCTGACCGAAATACATGTGCTACGTATGACATTCTTGCAGCTTTTGATGATGTCATAGCTACGGATGATGCAACAAAACAGGGTAACATTCATTCTACTTACTACTTTTTAATTATTTTAAACACTTAGAATTACGAAAACCAACTATTTTGTTCTAAAAGTTCACCTGGAGTCAAAGGGATGGGGAGGCGCCGACCCACTAATGCTGCTGCACGACCCACTGATGTGCGGTTGTGATGGAGGCAGTGCGACCTCCAACTGCTGAGGCCCGACTACAGATGGGGGCGACTTTCCCGTTTAGAGAAGATGACACAGAAGGGTTAGCCGGTCGGAGCAGAGGTTATGGGTGGCGCCTGTTGGAGCAGCGCAATCAGCGGTGCCGGTCAATTAAACGAGTCGTGTCTATTTATTTTGCTCGTGAGAGAGGACGATGAGAGAGAGAGAGAGAGAGGAGTAAGAGAGAGATAAATTTGACTAGGGTTTTCATATTTTTGTTTTAAGAGACTCACGAGGTCTCTTATATTTTAATTCTTTATTTAATAAATTTGACTGATAAAAGAAATATTATTTAAACTAAATTATTGTTTTTAGTTTAACAAGTAGAGACCTCATGAGGTCTCTAATTTTATGAGAATCAGACTAAAAAATTAAAGAATTAAAATAAGTCACTTATAGCAAAAAATAAATTCATGAAATCGACCTCACGAGGTCTCTCCTACTTTGAAAAAAATTAAAAAATTATTGATACAAATAGCGACCTCATGATGTCTCTTATTATAGACCTATTTTTTATGTTTCCTTTTCTAGGTCTCTTTTTGCCCTTTTTTAGTTGTGTTGGTGAATATAAATGGTAAATAGAAATTGATTTGAAGTAATACAAATATTGTTGGTGAGAATAATTGTTATATGAGATATGAATGATTTTAAAAGTAATAATATGGATTTTAAATTTTATTTACATATGAAATAAATGGTTAAGATATAAATGTGGGAGGGGGTGGGGGTTGCAAAATATAAACTTGTATGTCAATTTTTGTATTTAAAATTCTCAAAATGTTATGAAACTACAGAATAAGAAGAAGAAACTAGAGAGAAGAGAAGACTTATTATTTCTCTTGATGAATGACTTTACAATGAAGATGAACCCTCTATTTATAGGGAAAATCTAACTTGGTCCCCAAGTAGGGCTCTTAAATATATCCTAAAAGGATTCCACATGATAGACATTCACTATAATACAAATACTTTATAACACTCTCCCTGAATGTCTAATTCATAAATGATGTGCCTTGTCAAAAATCTTACTAAAAGAAACTTTAAGAAAAGAAAAACTCTAGTAAAGGAAAATAGTACACATATCTATTAATACACATCTAGGTTGCCTCATTAAAAACCATACAAGGAAAATCCAGCGGGAAAAAACCTCGAAAGGAAAAAAGAGTACAACATATATTAACTCCCGCTAATTAGAACATCAATCCAGAGACTTGAGTCTTCGCATTCCAAGCTTGTGCACCATCTTCTTGAAAGTTGCAGTTGCTAGAGACTTGGTGAATAGATCAACCACATTATCACTTCAACGAATCTGTTCCACATTTATATCACCATTCTTTTGAAGTTCATGTGTATAGAAAAACTTTGGTGAAATGTGCCTTGTTCTATCTCCTTTTATGAATCCTCCCTTAAGTTGTGTTATGCATGCTGCATTATCTTCATATATAAAGTGGTAGGTGTTTTATCACACTTCAAACCACATTTCTCTCGAATGAGATGCATCATAGATCTTAACCACACACATTCGCTACTTGATTCATGAATAACTATTATCTCAATATGATTAGGTGAAGTGGCTATGATGGACTGTTTTGTAAATCTCCAAGATATGGCAGTCCCCCCACATATAAACATGTAGTCTGTTTGCGATCGAGCTTGGTGTGAATCAGATAAATATACCGCATCAGCATAACCAATAATATTGGGGCTACAATTATTAGAATAAAATAAGTTCATATCAGTTGTCCCTTTGAGGTATCGCAAAATGTGTTTGATCCCATTCCAATGTCTCCTAAAAGAGAAGAAATATACATTGCTAACAAATTAACAGCAAAAACTATATTAGGCCTTGTAGTATTAGCAAGATACATTAGTGTACCAATTGCACGAAGAAATGGTATTTCAGAACCAAGAATTTCCTCATCCTTTTCTTGAGGTCGGAATGGATCCTTATTCATATCAAGTGAACGAACAACCATCGGAGTACTTAATGGATACACTTCATCCATACAAAATCTTTTCAATAATTTTTCTGTGCAGACAGATTGATGAACAAAAATACCATTTGTCAAATGCTCAATTCGCAAACCAAGACATAATTTTGTCCTTCCTAGATCTTTCATCTCAAATTCGTTCTTTAAATAATCAATTGCCTTTTGAAGATCTATTGGAGTTCCAATAAGATTTATGTCATCAACATAAACTTCAAGTACAACAAATTTCTATATTGTTTTCTTTATAAAGACACATGGACAAATTGCATCATTTATATAACATTTCTTAATTAAATACTTACTAAGACGGTTATACCACATGCGTCCAAATTGCTTCAAACCATATAATGATATTTGCAATTTAATTGAATACATTTCTCGAGATTTTAAATTACATGATTTAGGCATCGCAAATCCTTTAGAAATTTCATGTATATCTCAGTATCAAGTGATCCATAAAGGTAGGTTGTAATTACATCCATCAAATGCATTTTAGGTTGCTCATGGTGTGTGAAACTAATGAGATAACACAACAATGTTATTGCATTCATAACAGATGAGTATGTCTCTTCATAATCGACGTCAGACCTTTGAAAAAGTTTGTGTGCCACAAGGAGTGCTTTATACCTTTGTATTTTATTTTTCTCATTTCTTTTTCGCACAAAAGTCCATTTACAACCAACAAGTTTAATACCATTAGGTGTTTGAACTATAGGTTCAAAAACATCACGCTCGGCAAGTGAATTCAACTCTGATTGAATTATTTCTTGCCATTTTGATCAATCATTTCTTTGTCGACATTCTATAACAACTTGAGATTCAAGATCCTCACTATCTTGCATGATATTTGTTGCAGCATTATATGCAAAGACATAATCAACCACTATTTTTGATCGATTAGTTTCAACATCTCTTAAATTTATGGATAGTTCATTATTTCCTTGAGTTTCAAGTTCATTTATTGTATCATGAATATCAGAATTACTCAATTTTGAACTTCCATATGAGATTCTTTCATAGTGTCATCTTGAAATTTAATATTTCTTTTTCTAGGATTATGATTCTTAGAACCCAATGGTCTACCACGCTTTAGGCGTGCTTTTGACTCATTAACTATAAAACTAGTGAATGGTCCTATAGGGACATCAATTCGAATTGGGACATTCTCTGCAGGAATATGTGATTTAGTAATCCTTTTCAAATCTGTAAATGCGTTTGGCATTTGATTTGTAATTTTCTGCATATGAATAATCTTTTGTACTTCTTGCTCACAAATAGAAGAATTTGGATCAAGATGAGACAATGATAAATTTTCCCACAAAATTTCTCATTTTATTTAACTATTCTCCCCCCTAATTTTGAGAAACCTGTCTCATCAAACCGACAATCTGCAAATCGAGCAGCAAACATGTCTCCAGTCATGGTTCAAGATAGCGAATAATGGAGGGTCACTCAAACCCAACATATATTCCTAACTTCTTTGAGGGCCCGTCTTAGTGCGGTTTGGTGGTGACACAGGCACTTGTATAACACATCCGAAAATTTGTAGATGAGATATATTAGGTTGTTGACCCATAACCAATTGCAATGGAGAAAACTTATGATAACTTGTCGGTCTGAGATGAATAAGTGTTGCAACATACAATATTGCATGTCCCCACACAGAAGTGGGCAACCTAGTTTTCAAAAGTAATGGTCTTGTTATTAATTGCAGACGTTTAATTAATGACTCAGAGAGACCATTTTGAGTATGAACATGAGCAACAGAATATTCAACTCTTCTTATCCCAATTGCTAAACAATAATCATTAAATGATTTGGATTAAAACTCTGTAAAATTATCAAGACGAATGAACTTAATCTGATTATCAGGAAAGTGTGTCCTTAACCTTATTATTTGTGCCAATAATTTTGCAAAAGTCAAGTTACGAGATGACAATAGGCGCACATGAGACCATCTGGAAGAAGCATCTACTAGAATCATAAAATATCTAAATTTATTGCTTACTCTAAGTAAAAACGAATTGTTAGAAAAAAATAAAATAAAAATCATTATTTAATCATAGTTAATAACAGACTGCATATTCTTAACACTAGATCAAGTTAAATACCTAATATAATACAAACACATGATAAATCTTAGTTAGTAACAGACTATATATTTTTTAACATTAAATCAAGTTAAAGACCTAATATAATACAAACAAATGATAAAGTTTAGTATTTGACTAACACTATCTTATTAGAATCATATAAATAAATCAATAAAAAATGGAACAATCTAATGAACTATAAAAATATGACTAAACTAATTTATAATACTAATACTCATGCAAACAACGATCATTACATGAAATTTATTAATAACTACTACAAAAAAAAATCACTCTTCCATGTTCACAAAACCATCACCAATTAAGTGATCTATCTTTCCTTCAGGATGTGCGAAGAAATCTGCTACATCCAAGTGCGTGATGTCAACTTGATTTTCAAAGACAAAATTTGCCTCAGAATATTTCTCTTTCTTCTTTAGAGATTCTTGATAATGCTCAACCAAGTGTTTGGGAGTACGACAATCACGTGCATAATGACCTCTTCCACCACATCGAAAACAACCTTCCCTAGTTGCTTCACGCGTTTCTCATCCTTTCTTTTTTTCTTTTTATTTGATGAATGATTAACACCAAGAAAAAAATTATGTTCTGGACCATAATCACGACCACGATCACGTTCACGACCACATCCACGATCACTACCACGATTAGGGTCGCGGCCTTTTCCACGCCTAGCATGGTGGGCGTACGCCTCATTCACATCAGGAAGTGGTTCAGATCCAGTTTGACGATTTTCATGATTTTTCAGTAATAAATTATTATTTTGCTCAGCCACAAGAATATGAGAAATTAGTTCAAAATACTTTTTGAAACCTTTCTCTCGATAATGTTGCTGCAAGAGCACATTCGAGGCATGAAAAGTAGAGAATGTTTTTTCCATCGTATCAATCTCACTAACCATTTCTCCACATAATTTCAACTGAGAAGTGATTCTGAACATGGCAGATTTATACTCATGTAGAGACTTATAGTCTTGTAGCCTTAGATGCATCCAATCATATCGTGCCTTTTTTGGATGTATGACCATCTTCAAGTGGTCATATCTTTCTCTTAGTTTTTTCCACAAAACAAGTGGATCCTTAACTGTTAGATATTCGATTTTCAGAATCTCGTCAAGATGATGATTCAAGAATATCATTTCTCGTGCACATTTTTGCTTTGATGCTTTATTTTCTTCTTTTATGGAGTCTCTAATACCCATTGCATCAAGGTGGATTTCAGCATCCAACACCCATGAGAGGTAGTTCCTGTCCAAACTTTGAAGGGCAACGAACTCTAGTTTCGTAAGATTGACCATTAAAATTAAAAATTAAAGAATAAATAATACCTTATCAATTCTTCAAACCTAACCTTCACTTTTTGAGAAAGTAGGGTCTCGTGCTGATAACGTTTTATGAAACTATAAAATAAGAAGAAGAAACTAGAGAGAAGATAAGACTTATTATTTCTCTTGATGAATGATTTTACAATGAAGATGAGCCTTCTATTTATAGGGGAAATCTAACTTGGTCCCAAAGTAAAACTCTTAACCATATCCTAAAAAGACTCCACATAATAGACATTCACTATAATACAAATACTTTATAACAAACATTTTTTTTGGAGAAATTAGAATTTCATGTTATGATATGAAATCGTGAGATAAAATCAATTTGAAATTGCATTTCTAAGCATCTTTTTCATCTTATTATTTCATATCGCGATATAAAATTGCATGTCCAAATGCCTACTTAATGAGTTTCAAATACAAATACGATTTTAAAAAATGTAAACAAAGGGAGCACGATGCCATTTGCTTGCTATGCTTAAGATCATTTTCAACTCATTTCTATTTCACTCTTTATTCTCTATATTTTAATTAAAATAAAGAATGATCTTTTCAGCCACTTTCTATTTTGCTCTCTACTATTCATTATACTCTCCACTATCCCTTCATAAAATGGAGAATAGAAAGTGAATTGAAGTGTGGTTGGAGAGCTCATCTCTAGTTTACTCTCTAAATATAGAAAAATGAAGAGTAAAATAGAGGTGAGTTGGAGTAAAGAAATTGAGAATTAAAGCAAATTTGGATGAGTATTCAATCATAGCATCAACTTAAATACAAGTAATTGTAACTAACTTAATTAATTATACAAAAATACTTTAATAACTTACGGATTCTAAGGAACTACTCTTGGCAACTTATAAATAAGCTTAGATTCAAATATTTAAACTAAATATACTTCTAACAAACTGATAACTATTGATAGCTAAATTTACTCATGATAATTACAATAATATCCTAACACACTCCCTCAAGTTAGGTGTGGTGGAACAACATCTAACTTGGAGAAACATAAAAAAAAAAAAAGGAGGATTGGACAACGACTTAGTGAGAGTGTTTGCAACTTGATCCACGTAGGAAAGATATTTGACAATCACTCTGCCTGATTGTACATTGTTGCGGAGATGATAAAAGTGCATTGCAATGTGCTTCATCTTAGTGTAGAAGACTAGGTTTTTTCTGAGATACGAAATACCAATGTTATCATAAAAAATGTTTAGCGTTTGTGAGACTTGGTATCATAGTTCATTCAACAGGTTGTGGACCCAAGTAATCTTAAAGTGTGTTTTGGCTATTGATTTGTATTATAATTCAATGGAAGATCGAGCAATTGATTGTTTCTTCCTAGAGGACCATTAGACAAGATTTGGTCCTCAGAAAATTATATGATTTTATTACACGAATCGCCCACCTAATCAGCATCGGCATACATATACAAATTCCTATCAGAATGACAAAAAAATTTGCAAATAGGATGTTGTTGATGGCTTGAGCTATCAAAAAACTCTTTTTACTGCCTTTCAGTGCTCCAAACTTGAGGATTGTGTAGACTAAGATAATTTGTTTATTGAAAATACAATATTAGAATGCATAAATAATAAGTATTTCAAATTACCTAGAGTGTATCGATACAGAGTTGTATCGACAGGAGGTGAACCATCACCTGCTCTAAGTGGTGACTTGAGCACACATGTGTTGACATATCCACATCAGAGAGAATCTCAAGAATGTGTTAGGATAGTGATAAAAAAATCTCATTGGGACCATGATTAACTTTGATCCTAAAAATGACGAAGTTCACCAAAATTATTTAGGGAGAACCTGTCAGCTAATAAGTTGATGGCATGTCTTTGACAAGATTTGGGTGATTCCAAGTAATGAAAATATTTTCAACATACACCAATAGTAACCACCTCAGATGCGAAGATAAAAAGAGAGCATTTGGTTCAGACTTAGCAAATTCGATATTATCAAATGAGACTTGACAACCTTATACTAGGCATGTGGAACTTGTGTTTAGGTCATAAATAGCATTTTTAGACGACATATATGATTGGAAAATCATAGTTAGCATAGCCCTTTAATTGAGCTATGAATACTTGTTTCTCCTGTAAGTTACCTTGCAAAAATGCATTGTTTACGTCAAGTTGGTGAACCTTCTAGTTATGTAGAGGGACTCGTAGACCACTACACTAGTGCCAAAAAACAATATTTCTTTCCAAACTCAACTTTAAATTTTTGAGATGTCACAATATCTTCCCCTTAAAAACGATCGTCCTCGAATAGGACTGAAGCGAGCATGAATAAAGTAGACACAATTCAAACAACCCAATATGAATAAAATTTATGCAAAAATGCACATAATGCAGGAATAATCACCTCAAGCTAAAACATATTTTGAAACAACTTTCATGAAACAATGTATGCATATAAAAATACGACTAAATGACCAAAACTCGTGAATTTACAATAATGGACCATGAGGAACTTAATACCTCAACCTAGAATAGGAGCGAAGGGAAATATATGAGGATAATGGGACATCGCATTGGCTTTGACCTCCCAAGTAGCACTCTCAACTAATTGATTCCTCCAAAGAGCTTTCACTATGCAACTTCGTTATTCTCAATTTCTGAATTTGACAATTCAAAATTTTAATTGGAACCTCTTCATAAGAAATACTCTCCTTAATACCAACACTTTTCGAAGGCACAATGGAAATAGGATCACCAACACACTTCTTCAACAACGATACATAGAACACTGAATGCATCAATACAAAATTAGAAGGAAAATCCAACTCATAAGCTACCTTATCAATACACCTCAAAAATCGATATATGCTCATATATCAGGGACTAAGATTTCTTTTTTATCCAAACCTCATCACAACCTTCATGAGTGATATTTTCAAGTAACCTCAGTCATCAACATCGAATTCAAGCTGTGTTTTTCTAACATCAATATTAGGTTTTCTCTGACTTGAGTCGTTTTAAATATTTCTAGGATAAGTCGAACCTTTTCCATTGTCTCATGCACTAGCTTTGTAGCTATCAAAGTGATCTCACCAACTTCAAACCAATCAATAGGTGATCTGTATCTTCTACCATAAAGAGCCTGAAACAGAGCCATGTCAATTTTCTAATGGTTACTATATTATAAGTAAACTCAATCATCCCAATTAACCTTGAAGTCAATCATACAAGCTCTTAACATATCTTTCAACATCTAAGTAATACGCTCGGTTTGCCCATCAATTTGAGGATAAAATGTTGTACTAGGTTTATATCAGATACCAAGACCTTTTTGAAAAAAAAAACTTTCAAAACATCAAAAAAATCTACCCTCCATATATTTCTATATTTCACTGCCTTGAAGATTTTGTATGACCATAATAAGACGGGAAAATAAACCAATTATATATTTGTGGCCATTAAGGACCTATAGAAATGTGATTTCTTCATTTGAGAGGGAGAATTGTAAGAGATGACAAATTACTTTCTCATTGTGATTCACTTTCATAATCAAATGCAAATAAACGTGATCTTACTGTAGAAATTCATGTAAAAATCTCACTTCTAGGACTTAGAGAAATCAAAGATTGTATTGATAATTGATGTATTAATAGTATTGATCATTATTGATATGTTGATCAATATTCGTAGTATTAATTTATTGATCAATAATGATGTTATTGATAAATAACAATGTTAATAACACACTCCTTATATAGGAGAGAATTGTAGAGTCCTAAGTTAACTATACTTAGAGTCCTACTACAATCTTTGTTACTACTATAATAATAATAATTCAACTATAAATAATCCAATACTAGTTGTAATATAATCCTATCATAAAAATAATTCTAGACGAACTAGAATCCTAATTAACATAGGTAGTCTAATTCTAGTGTGACTCTAAAATTGTTGTAACTCGCCAGTCAGCTTCGTTGGACATGTTCCTTCGACGTGTTTCAATCCTCAGCTTCTTTTTTTATCAACACTTGTTGTAGACAAGTCAGTCAATTGTGTTGTACCTGTTTCTTTGACATGTTCGAATCATCAGTTTCCTTCTTCTTCAACACTTCCCCTCAAGCTAGTGAGTAGAGGAACGGTTACTTCTAGCTTGCTTTGAGTATCCAGCTAGAAAAAACTTTAAATTCCCAGCAAAAAAACTTGTTTTATTAATGCTTCGGTATATTAATATTGTATTTTTTTTTGCATCGGTATATTAATGTTGTATTTTTTTTTGCAAATATCCAACAAAAAAAACTTTGAATACCCAGCAAAAACTTGTTTTGTCAATGCATCAGAATGTTGATGTTGTCTTTTCCTCTTCCCCTGTCTTTTTGGGCAGATAACACCATGTTATGGCATTTTTTTTCTTACTTTTCGCATATATTAAAGCCTTGAGAGCATTAACAAATTTTTTAAGGGTGGGATATGGTGCCTTACTTAAGCTTCTAGCAAAATTAGTTGCTCTTTTTTTTTTTTTAAATAAGTCTTTTTTATAGTTTTCCCACATCTACTTGGCAGTTGAGTAGCCAACAATTAGTTGCATACTTTCCTTGGTCAAGGTTCTTGAGATCCATTCCTTAGTAACACATCTTTCTCCTTTAAATTATCAATGGTGTCACTATCTTTTGCATCCTCCTTAGCCGCTACAACTTTCCCAACAGTTTGTCCAGTGGAACAACAATTTTTAGTTTGTTCTTTCTTTGTGATATGAATCAATTGAGATATGTGTATCTTTTTTATGAGGTAGTTTGCTGGCTTAGATTTAATGAAGCAAGCGACAATTATTTGGTGAAGTAAGGAGGTTGACATGGTTTTTGGTAGAAGGGGTCATTGCAACGTGTGTTTTTTTGGGTTTTATTTATTTATTATTTTTGTTTTTTTTAAGTTTTATTTATTTATTTATTTTTATTTTTTTAATCAATACTCAGAGAGCGAAAGATATTTAAGCTTTGATACCATGTAAAATTATGTCTAAAATAATTCTAAACGAATATAATCCTAATTAACATAGGTAGTCTAATCCTAGTTGGACTCTAATTCTTTAGCAGTGTTGTAACTCGCCAGTCAACTTCATTGAACATGTTCCTTTGGCATGTTCCAATCCTCAGCTTCCGTCTTCATCAACACTTGTTGTAGACAAATCAGTCAACTGCGTTGGACCTGTTCCTTTGACATGTTCCAATAATCAGTTTGCTTCTTTTTCAACACTTACTATTAATGGTAGTGAAAATAATCTTCTTGTTCTAAAAGGAAGAGACAAATCTTGTTTCAAGTGACTGATACAATTACAGAGAATTACATAGAAGAAACAAATCCCAGGAGTAATCTCGAGGAACATGAACAACTAGTTCAGGAATTAAACCCGAGAATTCAGCTTAAAAGAAAATTATGGAGAGAAGAAAACAATCTTATTATCAATCAATCAATGAATGTCAATGATCTAAAATAATCATTTTACAGGCTCTTAGAGATTGCTAAAACAGTTAAAATCAACAACTAAAGTAATAACATAATTTAACCATCTAACAGTGCTAACTGTTCTAACTAACTTCTGGACTTGTTAACAGAATTTGCCACATCAACGATTAGTTATCTATTAGTTCTCCTTTTGCTAACTTGTATCAAATAGTGAGATAATAGTTCTAGTTCAAGCATAGTTGATCCAAGATATAGTTACCCTACAAGATGAAATTAATGAATCAACAATTTTCATAATCTCTTTTATGTCCTTTAAAAGTTAAAGTGAATAAAAGAAACAAAATAAAAAAAATGGATTCTAAAAGAATCATTCAAGTTTAAGAACTAGTTGATCTCAAAGTTACGCACATGGCTTGTGCACTATTTGAGAAATGCAAGGCTAGACTTGTTGCTAAGAAATAGAGAAAATGATCAAAATCTTCCTTTATATTTGAGTTAAGAATCAAAGTAGTCCTTCTGTTTTAACATGAAACACTAATAGTCCTCCCTATTTCATGAGATTGATAAACTTTTAGTATTCTTCCGAACATTTCTTTTTTTTTAGACCAACCTTTTTTTGCACGTGAGAAAGTCCCCCCACCCCCACTAAAAAAAAAGCCAATTTATTTTGTCCATTTGAACTCCTTAACAAATCAGACTTCTATTTTCTCTTCCCTTTCTTCTTGAATCAAACCCTAGAAATTTCTGAATTCCATTAAAATCTTAGTCAATTCTTGGAAATAACTATGTTGTTATTGCGCAACAATAACTAGTAGTTTCTTCCAAGAATCGACTAAGCTTTTAATTAACTTACTAGAGAAGAAGAATGAGAGAAGAAAAGTACAGGAAAAAGGAGAGAGACAATCTAGTATGAAAAGACTTGTTATCATCGGCAAAATTCAAAAATAAGTATCCTACTATGACAAGTCTAGTTAATTCAACTAAGGTTGATTACAACTAATAAAGATTATATATCTAGAGGTGAACAGTATCTGTAGGATGAACTTTTGTAAAATAATACTCTCCTTTGCTCACTTGTTTTTGTAAATACTTTAAAAAAAGGGCAAATTTTATATATAGTAAACACAAAATTCATATTTGTATGTTATAACAAAGTTTGCATAATCGCGCTTCATAGCAAACATATATATATATGTATAATTCGCTATACATATACAATTGAAGCGAATTGTATAAAACGAGAAAGAGAGAAATTATATACAATTTGAATTTGTATAAAACGAGAAAGAGAGAAAGGCAAAAGAGACTTGGGGAGGGAAATATTTGTATTGTATAATCATGAGTATATAAGACGATTATGTACAATTTGAATTTATATAAAATGAGAAAGAGAGAAAGACAAAAGATACTTGGCAAAGAATATACAATTAAATCGAATTGTATAAAACGAGAAAGAGAAAAATTATATACAATTTAAATTTGTATTAAATGAGAAAGAGAGAAAGACAAAAGAATCTGGGCAGGGGAGTGTATTTATTGTTTAATTATAAGTGTATAGGACGAAAATATATGTGTTTGTATGTGTATATACAATTTTTTTCTCTCTTTATACAAACAGAAATACAATTTATACATTTTGTTTCTGTTTGTATAAGAGAGAGAGGCGAGGGTGGTGAGCGAGATTAAGGAGAGTGACGAACGAGATCTGGGAGAAGGGAGAGATAGGAACGAAAATATATGTATTTATACAATTTTCTCTCGCTTTATACAAACACAAACACATTTTATACATTTGTGTTTGTACAAAGAGCGAGAGAGGCGAGCGAGACTGCCACCAAACGAGAGTGGCGAGCGAGATTCCACCAAGGAGAGTGGTGAAAGTAGTTATACTTTGCTATAGGGTACAATTAAATCAAAGTATATTTATAACATTTAATTTGAATTAATAGTTTGCTATTACATACAATTTTCCCTTAAAAAAACTATATGTATATTTATAGTGATTCTCGGAGGAAATTTCTTTTAAGTTGCTGAAAATCTACTTCAAATATTCAAATTGTGATTTTTGTTTGTAGTGGTGTACATGACCGGGTTGGTTCGGGTTTTTCAAATATCAAACCAAACTATTTGTGTTGGATTATTGAATTTACAAATCAAACCAAACCAATAAAACTCGAGTTTTTCAACTTTGGATTTTATTTTTTTTTGAATTTTTGGATTTTTTCGGTAAAGTGTTATATAAACATATAATTTACTTATACTTCAAATACTTCTTTACTCCTACCAAAATGCAACTAAGTTATTTTTCAAGAAAATAACACAAAATATGATATAATTAATGACACTAAAATATCCAACAAAAAAATAAATAATAAAATCGCATAAAATAAATATTGCAAATTAATAAGTCATAATGAAATTGATCATAATTTATAGTACTAAATTATGCTAAAGGTATTAATTACATGACTAAATATTAAAAGAAAGTAAAATTAGATCATATATTTTAATTGTCTAAATCTATGTAAAACTAAAAAACAAATATTCAATATTATTGTCATTCTTAGTATTGAATTGATTTCTATTTGCATTCGTATTAATTTGACTTTTATTTAAACTTTATTATAATTATCAACAAGTATGGACTATAATTTTCATTAGATCATTAAGAATTCTAACTTCCAAATATGAAATAAGTATATTAAAAGATAAAAACTATGAAAAAGTATAAGAAATATTTAAAAATTATATCAAAGTAAGTATTTTACGTATAAAAAAATTATATATATATATATAATGTCGGGTTGGTTTTTTTTAGTTGAAACCAAACTAACCCAACTATAATCGGATTTTTTTTCCAATACCAAATCAAGTCAAACCAAACCACTAGTTAGATTATGTATATGCTTTCTCACGTGCAAAAGAAAGGTTCTATTAAAAAATAAACATATGTTTTGAACAATATCAAAAGTGTACCAATTCTTGAAACATGAAAAATTATCAATACTCCATATTAAAAGATAAGGACTGTTTCGATTCTTAACTCAAACATAAAAGGATGATTTTATCCTTTTCTCCTAAGAAATGTATATAATAGATTTTTTAATCTTTTTTTTTTTTACCTATGACGAGACTTTCTCACTTATTATGTTCAATAACCCTTGTCTAATTTTGACTATTATTGATAGTTTGGATCTATAATTGCATGAGACGGATGTAAAGTCTAAGACTACATTGTGAATGCTGATTAAGTTAGAAGGAACATTCCTCTATTTATAGAGTCCTAAACTTTTTCCTACCAGAAAAAGGATTAGTCAATCCAAAATACTTTCCTAAAAGAAAAACATATTTATGGTAAGAAATTTAGGGCAAATAAAACCCAACAGTCTCCCCTTGGCCTGAATTTCTGACAAAATAAATTTGTCCACCTTTTTGACTTAATCTTCAACAACTTGCTTCTCCTCTCCATAATCTCCTTTGCAAAATTTACGTCTCAACACAGAGAACCTCTCTAAAACAATTTCTCCAACAAAATTCTTCATTACTGTCAAAAAAGGTTGCGGCTAGAACTACACCCTTCAAGATGAACATCTCTTTCTAACCTCTGGTTCAATCATCGATTATCGAACCACTGAAACTGACTCCATCATTGAATCTGGCTCTGATACCACTTGTTAGGACCGGAAATAAGTAGGTGTAAATGCGGAAGCTAGCAACGCAAACCTCGAAAGACCGCGAGTAAGAAGACAACGAGAAATATACCAAAAGACAAAGATTTAACGTGGTTCGGTCAATCGACCTACGTCCACAAAGGAGATGAGCAATCCACTATAAATATGAGAGTACAAAATACAGAGAGAAACAACCTCAACCAATTCACTCGGAATACATGGGAGGTTCACACAAGTGATAACGTATCATGCTTCTGATCCATAAATTCTCTCTCTAACCAAAACTCTCAAAGCCCTTAAGATTACATTGTGAATGCTGATTAAGTTAGAAGGAACATTCCTCTATTTATATAATCCTAAACCTTTTCCTATCAGAAAAAGAATAAGTCAATCCAAAATATTTTCCCAAAAAGAAACCTGTTTATGGTAAGAAATTTAGGACAAATAAAACTCAACACATTTTAGTAAAAGTATTTATCTCGTATTATCTGATCACTTATCAAATCGAGATAAAATTAATTATTTTCTCAATATTACCCCTAAAGTTAACATGGCTTTGGAAGTTTAAACAAATTCTTAAGATCCAATTTAATTTCAAGAGGATAATTAGCATGATCAAATGACAAAATAGTAAAGTTAATCAACTTATTAACAATTTTTTAATAATAGTGTAAAATATAAAGTGTTCATACAACACGGGACGAAAAAATATCTCACCAAACAATAAAGTTTAGGCAGATGGGAAAATGTGATCGAATTCGAATATTAGTTCCCAAGGTAGTAGTGCCCCACTAAGGACCCGTTTGGATGGGCTTAATAAAAGCAGCTTTAAAAAAGTACTTTTGAAAGTGCTGAAACTTATTTTTAAAATAAGCAGTTATGTGTTTGGATAAAAGTGCTGAAGTTGTTATGCCAAACGTGAAAAGGGAAAAATAGATGAAAGAGATGTTAGGGTTATATGGGTAATTTGGAGATTGTATAAAAATATTAAGGGAAAAAACATAAAAATGTGGTCAACTTAAAACAGCTTATAAGCTAAAAAAAAAAAAAGCACCCCTACCCCAGCTTTTAACTTTTGGCTTAAAATAAGTTTTTTTTAACTTAAAATAAGCTATTTTGAGTATTGCCAAGCAATTAAATAAGTCAAAAACCAGCTTTTAAGTCAGTTTGACCAACTTTTAAGCTGAGCCAAACAGGCTCTAAGCCCTATCCTTGGCAAAACTCAGAACAATATAAACAACGAGATATATTCCAATTTTTAAACATCATTTTTGGAAATTGGAACATTCCTGGCGTCTGGGAAACAAGTAGGACCTAACCACACATGGGCACACTTTTTTCTATCTGCCTTTAATGTTGTGATTTGATTGATCTTGAATCCCCATTAAGCATCATTGTTAGTGATTGGACATCCTTAAAAGTATGATTCTACCCATGTTTGCTTTATCATTCAAAGATGGATTTGCCAAATGTTTCCATTTAATAGTACACTCGTTTGGCCAGAAAAATGTTTTAAAAAATTCTCATGATCAAATGAGTCTTATATTAATATTACAAAACATAACTTCAACATTGAAAATTACAAATGAAAGTGAATATAGAACTACTTGCATCAAATCTTTTAACACCTGTACTTACGTTTTCGTGTTTCTAAAAACAGTACATGTCCTTAGAATTTTACTTCAAATTCTACATTTTACCTTCTAAACTACTCCTGTTCGTCTGATAACTATACACAAGTAACATAGATTCTTGGTGATCTAAAGAAGACTGCTGTATACGATGAAAAGTGCAGCCTCACCCTCCTCCCCAGATCACACATGGATTATGAAATATTCAAATACCAAATTTTATGAAGCTTCCAAGATAAGTGGGCAGGATATATTAACATTCGTCTCGGGGAGTTCCTGGGAAGTAGTGCACGGAACAACTAGAATGCAATCTCTTGAAGAATTTGAAGTGTGTTCTGATGAACCTGAAACACAATTTAAAGTTATATGGATTAGCTACTTGTCCAGAAATGATGTTAAAAACAATCAGCCATTGATAACAAAAGCAACTTTCTAAATGAAATGCTACCCTAACAAAGATTAACAAGAGTATACCCATTCAAGATGCTGTGCTGTAACTCCAGAGACATTTCCTCCATATATGCCACCTAACACCTACAATGTCGCAATAAGATGCGGTAAGATATTATAATCGTCCCATCCTCCTTCTTACAATGCTTCTGAAGATTGAATCAGATATGCCAACTATGTCCAATAACAAAAATCTCATGTACGAGAAACTCTTACCTTAGAAACTGTTTCAAGAAACATGCCAGGACGCACAGGTGATGGTTTTCGCCCACTTACACTTGCCTGGAAACAAAAGAAAATTATAGTTGAGAAGCTTTGGAATTCTCAAAAGGTAGTGACATCATCTCAGGACAAAATCTCACCCTTCCTGCAATTCCACCAGCAGTACCAACTTCATCATCCGAACTGTCTGCACCTTCTTCTTTACCAAGCATCACGTTTTTTATCATGTCGCGTACTGTTTTCCCTGGTCTTAGGGAAACAAGTTTAGTTAAAAAGTTCACCTGCATGACCATAAAATGCTAACATTTAGTAGTCAAAGCAGAAGCTGTACAATAACCATTCAGGTGGTTTATTTTTCACAGATTTACAGGCCCACCGAATTAAAATGTGACATGGGATATATATGTTTAAAGTAACAAACCTCTGATTCAGGAAGAATATTAAGGCCACGATCATTTCTTTCGTCAAGTATTCCACCTCCCATCATGTTCCTAGCTTCTTCTCTGATTAAAACTAACCTTGCTAGTAACTTCCTGTCAGGGATAACAGAACGAGATTCCATCGTCTGCAACAAAGACAGTCACAGACAATCCATAATTTTATCAGTGAACACTAGCGTGAGGATTCCTTCAAATCGTAATAATATTTTCGAAGTCTGTTGATCTGATAAATGATTTTAAGGGTTCAGAAATCACATTACATGATTTTTTTTTTTGAGAATTTACATGATCTTATTTTATCTCTTACTTAAGCATGATGAAACAGTTTTTACTTTTTTTTCACAATGGAATATGAAATGATTCTAGAGCATGAAAGCAACTAACGAAACCTAATAGTCAAAGGAGCATCCGGACTAAATCTTTTACAATGCCATATCCATTACTGCATATTACTTCCAGAGTGATTTTCAAATATGTAAATTTATTTCTAGAAGAGGATAAAATGGGAGCCCAAGGGTGCGACCTAGTGGTCAATCAACTGGTTGTGGACTCTGAGTTTTCAAGTTCAAATCCTAGCTGAGACAAAAATACTAGGTGAGGTTTTTTCATCTGTCATAGCCCCGTGGACAAAGTTATGTGGTACCTGTTTATTGCTAGTGGGAGGTGACAAGTATGTTGTGTAACAAGTCGAGGTGCACGCAAGTTGGCTCGGTCACCGCAGTTAATAAAAAAACAAAAATAAGGATAAAATGGATATTATATCTAAATCATGGAAAAGGTCAAAACTGATAACGAAGAATGAAGTATATCACATATATTGAATTGGGGAACACAAATAAGTTCAAACAGATGTCAAAAGAGAGTAATACAGAAAAGTTAGCCGAAAGCGCCAACACCATTTGACACTTACATGAGGAATTTGTTTAATTATTGATGACTGAAAACTGATAACTCTACAGTGACACGAAAAAAATTGAAGTCCAAACAAGATGATTCCCCTAAGCCTTTTGGCAGGTTAGGTTTCCAACTGAAACCCATGTACTCCCTCCGTTTCAATTTGTTTGACTTACTTACTTTTTAGTATGTTTAAAACAGAATGTCTCTTTTCTATTTTGGTAACTCTTTTCCTAAATTTCCACATGACATATTAATAAGATTAAATAGCATTTTGATACATTCTACATATTTTAGTTCAAGGCCACAAGATCCGCAAAAGTCTTCTTACTTTCTTTAACTCTGTCAGGTCAAAACCACACAAACAAATTGAAAAGGAGGGAGTATCATTTTTGGCCCTGATAACCAAGTAAGATGGCATTTGTTAAAACTTGACATTACCATGACTTGCCTTTTTTCTTCATTTTTTATAAAAAAAATAATATTTCAGTAACTTGAGAACAAAAATAAATAATGAATTCAGCATTGAGCACAAGTTTCTTACAGCTTACATATAACCAGCATCAACACTACAAATTGTCTGACCAAGATGGCTGAGCAGAAGTTTTAACATCAATAGATGAAAATATTGATCTAACCATTTCCCAAAATGTGTTACATAATTCACAGTGTGGTGCCTTATGGTCTCTACAAACCAGAATGTTCCATACCATGTAAAGTTTGTGGTTTCTAATAACCTGCATCCTAAGGGACCCGCAGCCAAATGAAACTGATGCAAAACAAATTATTTTAGAACTTAGATCCCAAAAACTGGTTAGTCTCCTGACTATGCATATACATTAAGAGCCTACCTCCAGAATATCATCTGCTTGGTTAGCTATATCATTCAAATTTGCCCCAGGAAGATGGACTTTTGTCCCATTCTCACTTTGAAATACTCCACCACCACCAGCAACTCGCCTGAGCAATTCATGTCTGCTTTCTTTTTGAGGAGTTCTACAGAGCAGGCCTATGACTTGAACCTAGAAAACATACAAATCCAATTCAATGTCAGATCAAAGACTAGAGCATCAATGCTGCTAATAATGTAGTCATTCAGCATACTAGCATACTCACATGAGGGGGGCACTTCTTGGTAAGATGGGATAATACAGTCTCCTTGATAACTTCCAAGAGTGATTTGCGCTAAAAGAAACAACTTTGTTAATCACATACCCACCCAGAATACGTCTTGTATCAATGCAGTACTCTACAGGAATCAAATGGACATGAACTGGGCACAAAATGGAAATATATATATATATATATATATAAAGACTATAATATGGATCAGATATCCAGCTTGATATCTAATCAAATAGCATTCAGTCTAGCCAACAATCAAGGAAAATTGATTACAGAGAAGGTTCCCTTTAATGCCTTTAATTCTTTAATTATCGCTTCTTCAACCCGATGCTCTTGGCAACTTTTTCTATCAAGAAATAAATTACCCATACGATGAAAAGGCTAAAATGAGAGAACCTGACTATTTACTAGAGAAATCAGCATCAATAAGCTTCTAAATGAGACACCTATTACTTCATTACATCTTGTACTAGGCAAAAATTACACGAATATCATCAACAACAACTATTTGTTGCTAATCCATCTCCAATGGCAGCACACAAATTATCTTACCACAGAAAATGTACCAGACGTGTCGACAGTGAAAACTAATAAATCAATTGCTCATGGCAAAATAATGATAGGTGGGACTATGATGTATGAACCACGCATGCTATGAAATCGAAATATGATTCCACGAACAAAAGAACTGGTTAAGGGAAAATAACAAGGAAAAAAAAAGAAAATAAAAGGATCAGGAACCTTAATAATACTACCTTATCATCCTGGTCTTTGTCAGCAGTTTGGATCATGTAATCAAGGGCCATCATGAACCCGGACTCCATTTCATCAACTCTTTTCCCAATCACTCCTTGTGCAGCCAATTGCACTGCTACCTCCTCAGATGCTTCATCCATCTTCATATCTTCCAACTGTTTCATAAAATATGTATCCAACAAAGTATATTGACGAGATGAATAACTACTCCAGCTGACATACTGAAGTAACCACATAAGCGACTTGAACGAAAAATAAAGGGGGGAAATTCTATCTTTTTATTACTTCCATATTTGTATCCATACCATTATCCATTTAAACATCACAATTAGTAGACAGGATAAGCTTCATTTCTAGGGTTACTAGCTATCAAGAACTAAGACCACACCCTTCAGATAACAATACAGAGACTTCATAAAATTCCTAAGAGAAGCACATTCACATGGACTGTGAAATTCTAGTACCTCTGATATTTAACATGATTACCAATTAAACAGGAACAAATTCAATGAACACCTAAGGGTTTAGGGTTTAATTTTTCTAGTAATCAAACATACAGAAGAGTTGTAGTTATTATTTAAAAGTATATCATCACAAAGACAAATGAAATATAATACAATTAAGGGAAAACATACTAGCTTGGCCATTTCTTCAAGGACGGAGGTAACTTGTTCACCACCTTTAAGAAGAACTTGATACTGAGAAGTATCAAAATCTCCGACTTCATGTCCATGATTTTCCATTCTTCCATTTTGAGCTCCGAATTCCTCCGCCAAAACACCTGCGCCGACCTCGTTACTCGTACATAATGCCGAAAGGTTCAGTCTGCAGGATGTCTTCAGCTGCAATGAATACTCATTGGGGATTTCCGGTTGAAGAAAATAGTATGGTGATGGAGTCGAGTAACGAGATAGACTTGCAGGAGTAGCTCCACAGAAAACGATAGGGATGGACAGATATGCCATGGATGAAATGACCAACGACGGAATTACAATCTTTTCTTTTGGAGGGTGGGAATGGAGATATTGCAGGAGAGGGGTAAGATCATTGTTATTATTATGGAAAAGGTCAAAATATTCCTAAACTATTAAAATAATCATATTTATATTAAAATTACCTTTCTTAAGAAGATAGCACTAAAGGGTGTGTTTGGTACGAAGGAAAATGTTTTCCATAGAAAATGTTTTCCTAGAAAATAAGTAGATTTTGGACTTATTTTCTCATGTTTGGTTGGTGAGTAGAAAATATTTTTCGGAAATGATTTTTAGTGTTTGATTTATGAATAAAAATGTTTTTGAGAACATTTTTTATTTACACTAGAGTAAAAAATAATTTATGAAATTGAAAATATTTTTTAAAATCAAAATTATTATTTTTTGGGGATGGGGTGGGGGGTAGTGGGTTAATTTTTTGGGTAGGGGTCGGGATTCAGTGGGTTGGGGGGTCAGGGATCGGGTGAAAAAATAAAATTTTGAAATTGAAAATATTTTTTTAAAAATCGATGTTTTTTCCCAAAAAAAATGTAATTTGAAATTGGAGGAGAGTTTTGGAAAATGTTTTCCTTAATTTTTGAAAGGAAGTCATTTTCCTTAATTTTGAGGAAAATGAGTTGATTTGGAAAACATTTTCCGTAACTTTTGTCCCGAACAAACATGGGAAAATTGGAAAACATTTTCCAGAAAATGTTTTCCTTCATACCAAACACTCTAAGTATGGTTGTTTCTAGCCTGCAAGCTTGGCCCAAACTTCAATTCATAGCACTAAGTATGGTTGTTTCTAGCTTGCAAGCTTGGCCCAAACTTCAATTCATACGTCAGTTTCTCTTAGCAGTTTGGTACTCTTCAAGCTTCTTATAGGCCAAACTTGTGAAGCTTCACAATGAAGTTGCGAAAATAAAAATATTTGAAGTTTTCGAAATGAAGACGAGAAATTAGGAGAAAGGGGTTTCAAATGGAAATAGGAAAATGAGAAGAAGAATTAGGATTAAAATCTTATTATTAGTCTATGTGGAAATGAATGAAATTGTGGAGCTTATGTGGTATGTCATGTGGCATTCACATTTAACAACTTTCGTTAATAAAAATGATAGTTTTGACCCAATAGTATCACAAGAAGCATAATTTTGGGCCGGAACATAGTTTAAGAATAAGGGAAAAGGGTCTGATATACCCCTCAACTTTGTCATTTAGAGCTGAGATACCCTTGTTATGAAAGTGACTCATATATACCCCTACTTGTAAACAAATGGCTCACATATATCCTTTTCCTTTAACGGAAATGAAAAAAATAATAATTTTAATCTAAATTTTTATTTTTATTTCTAAAAAATATAATCCCATATGAGTAAATTTAATCCTCGTCAAACATATTTTTTTGACTTCTTTTTGTTTCAATGACTAATTTATAATTATTATTTTGATAATCAAATTTATTTATGTCTCACTAATATTCTTGTAAAACTTATTGTAGATGACCAAGTTTTTTCTTCGAATACGAAATTAAATTACAATACACACAAAAAAATAGTTTAATTTTTTTTCTTTAAACTAAGGAATGAAAGAAAAAAACAAAATAAGAATAAGAAACTCAAAATATTATAATAAAAGAAGTCAAAAATTAATTCATGTATGAAAAAAAATTAAAATATACCTTGAACTTTGATAGAATAATCATATATACCACTAAATAATTTTTTTTAAAAAATTAAAAGTAATAAATATAAATTTAAAACTAATTTTTTAACTTCCGTTATATGAAGGGTATATGTGAATCATTTCGTAACGGCATGGGTATATGTGAGTCGTTTGTATAACGGTTAGGGCATATATGAGCCACTTTTATATATCAGCTCCAAATAACAAAATTGACGGGTATATCAGACCATTTTCCCTAAGAATAAATATAAGTTATTTCGAATAATTTAGAGGCACTTTTGAGCATTTTCCATTATTATTATCATTTGTTTTGTTAAATTTGAATTACGTGTCACAACTACAAGCTTATAACTTTTGACATCATCTTTGTCCTTTTGGTGTGAATCGTGTAATGATGTGTAGATCACTTAAAATATATAAATAGTACTATATAAGCACTATGTGATACGCTCGACTCATAAAATATTAAAATGATTAATTCCAAGTCATCTATACACTACAAACCAAAATCGTTAATATGTAATCTATAAAACAGGAAAAAGGAAATGAAAAACACGTCAATCCACCATCATATTGTTAAAAACCATGACCGTCCATGTCATTTTCACCTTCTCCATTCTAATTGAGTAAATCCCCATCAATTTTTATTTTTTTTTGAATTAAAAATTTCACCTAAATATTTTTGTTTCCTTATAAAAATATTTGATACATCTTTCCTGGTGAGATGGCATTTGTATTATTATAATATTCCCTTTTTGTTTACAATATATTTTTTATCTTTTTGAATCATCCATATTTAATGGGGATAATGGTATAGAACGACAAATTAATAATATAAAATAAATATAGTAGTTATCATTTTGATTTATTTGTGTTTCATAACAAACTTTTTGTCAGTCACTCTCTCCCTCATATTATCGCTCGCTACTCTCCCTCTCTCGCTCGCTTCCTTCGCTCGCCTCTCTCGCTTTATACAATAGAATTGTATAAATTGTGTTTCTAATTGTACAAAACGAGAGAAAATTGTATATACACATGCAAATATATATATCTCCGTCTTATTCACTTACAATTATACAATAAAAATACTTCCCTGCCCAAGTCTCTTTTGTCTTTCTCTCTTTCTCGTTTTATACAAATTCAAATTGTATATAATTTCTCTCTTTCTCGTTTTTATAAAATTCGACTCAATAGTATATTCTCTGTCCAAGTCTCTTTTGCCTTTCTCCTATCTCGTTTTATACAACTCAAATTGTATATAATCGTCCTATACACTTATAATTATATAATTCGTTTTATACACTTCCTTTTATACAATTTTCTGCCCAAGTCTCTTTCTCTTTCTCATTTTACACACTTCTTTTTATACAATTCACTTCAATTGTATATGTATAGCGAATTATACATATATATATGTTTGCTATGGAGCGCAATCATGCAAACTTTGTTATAACATACAAATAGGGATAATGCACAAGTACCCCCTCAACCTATGTCCGAAATCTCAGAGACACACTTATACTATACTAAGGTCCTATTACCCCCTGAACTTATTTTATAAGTAATTTTCTACCCCTTTTTAGCCTACGTGGCACTAGTTTGAAAAAAAAAGTCAACCTTCGTTGGGCCCACAAGATAGTGCCACGTAGGTCGAAAAGAGGTAAAAAATTATTAATAAAATAAGTTCAGGGGGGTAATAGGACCTTATTATAGTATAAGTGTGTCTCTGAGATTTCGGACAGAGGTTGAGGGGGTAGTTGGGCATTATCCCCATACAAATATAAAATTTATGTTTGCCATGTGTGAAAGTTTCCCTATTTGATTTTGTACTTCTTCTATCCCTTTTTAATTATCATAATTTTCTTTTTAGAGTCAAATGGTAAGAAACATTTTATGATGTATTTTCTAATCACACTAATATGTTTATAGTACTTTTCATATGATTTTGAATGTCTCAATTTTAGTTTAAAATATTAAATTGATGTAATTGAATTTAATTTTAAAAATTAGTCAAATTTACTTTTGAATAACGTAATATAACAACTTAAAGAAGATGAGGAAGTAGCCAATCAAAATAACTACATTTTCATATTTATTGGTTAAAAAAAAGATTTTTTATTATTGTAAAAAATTTCACGTCATACTTTTAACTTCGTTTACTTTTAATTTATTTTTATTGGTTTACTATGTTAAAAACTAGATAGGTGGTGCCCAAATAGGTGTTGTTCATGCCACCACGACCTAATAGCAATAGCTGATGTAGTGGTTATATATACATGAAATGATATAAAGGAGCAAAGACGAAATAAAAAAAAAAGTATAAATAAATGGATCCAACAGCTGAAAAATGAAGTTGTAGTGATAGAATTTTACTATACAATCTGAACATTGGAAAACCATCTCGCATTTGTGATAAGAGGTGCAGTTTATTTTCATCTTCCTCTATGTATATCTTTGTATGTATTTGTCTTTTTATACAGATGATAATCCTTTGAGCCATAACATCCTTTAAATTCACTTTTGGAACAAATATTAGTTCAGTTAGTTGTAAAGCTAAAATGTTCTCCTTAAAACCAATTAAAAGGGATACCGATCGTAGTCAATAAAAAACCCAACAAATAGTCGAGGTCAAATTTCATAGGAAATGGTATAGTGTAGAGATTCCTAGCAAGAAATTTGGATTGTAAAAATGTTCAATTATAAGGGGGTGACAAGTGGGTGGATGATTCCACCAATTTAATAAAAAGATTTGCTTATCAAGTATATCACATTTTAACTAGAATTTCGAAGAATTCAAGTGTTAACAAGCAATCTACGGGTGCGGAGATTGAAAGTTGATGTCACATTGGGGTATTATGTTGCTTTATAATGATAAATATTCATGAATTGGTTAGATCATTTTCAATGACGCTAATCATCTTTCAATCTCAAGAAATATATGCGTAGTATCTCCTTTCAGTAATGTCAAACTAAACATCCCAATACCTTAATGCATTCTCTCTTTGGATGCAGAAGGGTAAATAGATCCGACTCATAACTTCTATTTTCAAGCAAGTTACAAACATCAAACCTAAATTTCTAGTATTAGACTTATTACTCATTTCAATCAATCTCTTTCGAACATCAATCGGAGATCAAAAGTAGGAATTATGTTTGGAACTCTAACCCATAAATTAACTTATGTTGATTAGCCCAAATTCATGTATGAACAACTAAAAACATAGAGCATAACACAATATCCACTACATTATATCAACACCCAACCCCATAATTGCACCTTTCACTTGGGGTTTTAGCCACCCTTCGCAAAAGAAAAACGCATGCAAGCTTTGTGCCATAGGTTTTCCATTAGTTTTAATCATAACACAATACCCACTACATTAAATGCACATGTGACCATACCATAGACACATCTATTAAATACAATAGTAAATGGTCCACATGACAAGTGAAGGGGCCCACATTAACCTTTCAATATGTTCCGAATAATTTTAGGGGATACAATCTCAACCTTAGTTGATAGAATTATCATTTTGTCATGAGAACAAACAACAAAAATATCTTGAAGAATCTTTTATTACTTCAAACATACAGCCAGAAGAATTTTCAATTTCTTTTTCATCACATTTAAATCTGTAACGACCTTTAAGGGAATAAATTTTGGGCCAGAAAACTTTTTTGTAGTAATTTGAATTTTTTTTTAGCCTAGATAGATTTGGATGAAATCGGAGTCAATAAAGTCTAGGAAATTTGGTAACAACTAATAATAAATTTAATCAAAGGAGTAGCTAGCTAAGACGTTAAGAAACCCATACGACTTTACGAAATTGAATTTAGGCAAGCAGAACTCCTGAAACTAACATAGGATGAACGGATAGTTTCTGAGTGTCATGGATTGAAAGTGTGTTGTGAAATGGGGATACTAAACTATAATTCTGAAGTTCTGTCTCCATGTAAGCCACCAAGGCAAGATTTATTCCTTTAGGGCGGGGTTACTGTGGCAGGATGGTGGCCACCATAGCTGCCAATCAGGTTTTAAGTCAGAAATAAACCTCCAAAACATTATTATTCTGTAAACTTCGTTCTTAAGAGTTAGGAGAAAAATCATGATGACTTCTTGCCAGTTTTCACCATTCTTGTGGCTAAAGGTAATGTTTTTACTCCCAAAATCCATTTTTCAATCCGTAAAATGTAAATTCATGGATATTATTGTTGAGGAAGGGTTTTGAACTATTTTGGATGGTGGAGAAAGCCCTAGTCGCATTTAGGATCATGGGTTTTTCCTAGGGTTGATGATTTTGATTGTAAACCAGGTAATTAAGCCTCAGTTATTGATTCTCGCGTCATATTGATTGTTTGTAGACCTAGAGAAAGGGAAAAGAATCCAGAAAGGGAAGAATAAAGTTTCTTAGGAGGGTTCAAGCTTTGTTTGAGGTGGTGATGGTTGTGATTTTATATTGGTTTGATGTATGTTAGTAATTACTTCATAATAATGCATGCATGTATATCGAATGTTGAATTATTGATCACACTAATCGTAAATGACTATGCATGAATGATTTTATGCTATGAATCAATACTTGATTGTATTGATTATGAGAATGTACATTGTGATTGTGATTGTGAGTTTTTGAATGGATCATGTGTTACGTCCAACACACTAATTCTGGTGCATATATGGGATCGAGTGTCACGTCCGGCATACTAACTTGGATCGGATAACATGTACTAGTACAGTAGCAATTTGGGTGTGGGTTCCATTGGAGGACCATTAAATTTTAATATTTGATGTATTATTGAGAAGGTGGAATTAGTATTGATCCTGAAATGATGACTGATATTGTATACATTCGATATATGCATGTTTAATTATGTTGTGATTTCTTGTATACGTTTCACCCTTTGGAATAGTCATGTGATCTTACCAGTACACTATTGTTATGTACTGACACTACAGTTGCTTTATCTTTGTTGAGTACAAGGCATCTCCAGGAGGCTACTGACATACCTCATTTTGAAAACAATGATCGATTTGATTTCAAGGATGAGCTAGTTCTTTCAAACGGCCATGAGTTCTCGTTATGATTAGTCCATTTTTATTCGGACATAGACTAATACATTAGATATTCTTATGTTTAGTTTGGGGTTGCAACCATTTTCTTAGACTTTTCGTTAGTAAATGTTTTGGTACATTGACTTTAGGTTCTAGGCATTAATTCTGGAATTGTTTTGTTAGACTTTTGGAGTTTGTGGGAACTCTATCAATTCTTGAATTTAAACATGCTTCCATATCTTTAAATTCTTTACTTTTCATTAATTTGGGTTAGCTAGTTAGTATACATGGTTCTTCCGCCGGAGGGTTAGTGTGGGTGTCAATCACAACGGTCTGGGTCGTGACAAAGTTGGTATCGAAACCCTAGGTTCGTTGATATCGATGTAACAAAATGAGTCTAGTAGATTCTTGCAGAACGCTACAAAGACATCTGTACTTTTCTTCGAGAGACTATAACACTTTAAAAATCTCTCTATTTCATCTTGTCTCCTTTTGTGCTATAATTTGGTTCCGATTGGTATCTGGTGATCCAAGTTGATATAGAGGCTCCTTCGCTCTTCTGTCCGCAGATGGTTAACACCAGCTTCAAAGACATCAGGCCCATAGCTCCCATTAGTGCCGCTAGCTGAGGAATCCATAGTAAGTGGTCGCGGTCGAGGCAGGGATAGAGGAAGAGCCAAGGGAAGAGGCCGAGAAAGGGTAACACCTACTAGGAAGGAAGCTTCGGCGAAGAATGCTCCCGGAAATGAGAATCCTCATGCACATAAGGAAGATATATAGGAGACTGTTGAGGAAAAGAATAATGAAAGATGTTAGACAAGAGAAAGAAGTGCATGTTAAGACTACATATATTCCTCCCCTAGACCTAGTGTTATCTTAACAAATTGTTTCATCCCGAAAGGTTAGGTTGGTCTTAGAGTGCTCCCCTCAGTTCAAGCAACTCAAGCACCCGCCAATCCCCCTGTTGATATCAATATCCCTATGGTGGGTGGAACTATAGGTAATGATATTTTCTTCCATCCTTTGTTTGTCCTTTTATGACTTGACTAAGTTCATTAAATTAAAATTGCGTGTATTCTATAGTTCCGAGAGTGAGGATGCTGGTGAGTTTTTGCTAGATTGTTATGAGAGGCTTCATAAGTTGGGAATCGTCCATCAGCATGGAGTAGAGTTTGTGAATTTTGAACTTCAATGTGAGGATAAACAATGGTGGAGATCTTATGTGGAGTGCAGATCTTCAGCGTTATACCCACTCACTTGGACCCATTTTTATACTCTATTTTTGGATAAGTATGTCCCCAGATTTTGAGAGATAGTAAGAAGGATGAGTTCATGGTTTTGGAACATAGTGTTATGTCTTTGACGGCTTATGAGGCTAAGTTTCATGCTTTGTCTAGATATGCTACACAATTGGTGACTACTAAGGAAGAGAAAATCCACCTATTTATTAACGGACTAAATTCCGAGTTGCAGTTATTGTCTGTTCATATGACCTCTGCAGGAAAAAGCTTCAATGAGGTAACAATTTTTTTTGAAGAAAATGGAGGGGTGAGACGAGACAGTCAGGCTAAGGCATTGTATAAGAAAGCCAAGAATACAGGTAATTTTCAGGGTTCTTACTCCAGAGGTTCAAGGAGGCCGACACTTGCATTTCGGAATTAGTATTGATCTTGAAATAATGACTGATGTGTATATGTTCGGTATATGCCTGTTTTATTATGTTGTGATTTCTTGTATATCTTTCACTTTTTTGAGTAGTCGCGTGATCCTATTAGTACACTGTGTTTATTTATTGATACTACACTTTCTCATTCTTTGTTGAGTACAAGACATCTTTAGGAGGCTATTGACAAATGCGTTCATAAAATAATGATCGATTCAAATTCAAGGGGGAGCCAGTTCTTCTAGTCTGCCATGAGTTCCCGTTATGATTAGTCTATTTCTATTCAAACTTAGACTAGTAAATTAGATGTTCTTATGTTTAATTTTGGGTTGCACCCATTTCTTAGATTTGTCGTTATTAAATATTTTGGTATATTGACTTTCAGGTTCTAGACTTTAATTCTGCAGTTGTTTTGTTAGACTTTTGGAGTTTATGGGAACTCTATTGATTCTTACATTTAAACTTGCTTCCGTATTACATTGATTTTCATTAGGTAGTTAGTATTAATGGTTCTCCCACCGAAGGGTTAGCGTTGGTACTAGTCACGGCGTTCTAGACTTGACAAAATCAGAATGGTCAATCAGTTTGTCAACTGATATTTATTCTAGTGTACTTCTTTGTCATGTGATTCCTTCATCATACCAATATTTTTATTCAATAAAAAAGAGAAAGATGGATAACATTTTATGTAAATATTTATAACCCGCTTTGATTGTAGTAATCTGAAGATATTTAATTTTTCAGTAATGTACAATCTCAATATCAGATATTTTTCAATTCCTCCGAAACTTAAAAAATTTCTTTTGAGACCTACTAGAACCTCAATATTATGAACTATTATATTTTCCGGATAGCAACAAATTAGTCCTTTCGGAGCTCTTAATTAATTTTTGTGTACTACTACAAATTTCACAACACCTTTCATATGGTGGCCATCTCCTTCAAGGAGAAAATTATCATTATTGTCATGGTTAAAATAATTACATACAAGACTTATTTCTTGACAATCAATGACAAATTTGTTATGTAAAAAAAAAAAGACAAATTTGTGTTGTCACATCACAACATTTATTTTTGTTTTGACCACAACCTTTATAGAAAAGAATTATTTCTTTCTTTTGTCCTCCAATAGGTAATAATAAAATATACCATAATATATGTGTAGTACTCAAAGTATATGACCAAAATGACCATTTATGCCAAATATATTTTTTAAATATCTAAAAATTCCGTAGAGTTTAGATGTGACATTTATCCAACAATATACAAATATGTATTTATCCATACGAATTCAAGTCACACTCTCTTCAAAAAATGATTATAACAATTTGTACATGCTCCATATTTTGTTACTAGTCATACTTTGACATTATCAAATTTATTTAACCCACCTTAACATCATTTTAAAAGTACCAAATATACTACCACTTTTTAATTCTTTTTTATGGAAGATTTACAAAACTTTTAAATATGGTTGCCCCAACCCAATGTGCCCAATAACCTTTCATACCACTTTGATAACCAATAATTTCTTCACATTTGAAGGACCATCTTAAGAATCCATATTGTTCTTCCTTTTAATTACCACAATTGACTATTAACATTTTACCACACTCATATATTCATACATTTAACAACTTGTCATTCTCATACACAATATGTCCTGTTATCATATTCACATAAGATAATGGAGGAAATCAATTGGAGAAATTTCATAACTTTTACCAAAAGCATATAAATTTTCTCAGTCATCATTACATCGTCATTATATATATAACGTTGAAATTTGAACCCAACATCTAACATATAAGAAGACATTTTCGGTCATGATTTTTTAGGACCCAACCCAACATTTTATTGTCATGACACATTAGGACTCTCACCCGACGTATTACCTTCTTGGTGCGATTAGACTTGAATCCTCTGTCTTACCCTTAATCAATGACATAATATGTCAAATATAATAAGACTAGCCATTGAGCTTTAAAAAATATTGTCACTTTGTGATTAACAATGCACAAATAAATATAGAACAAAAGAAACACAGTAAAAACATTCTCAAAAAAGCATGTACTAACATCTTAAACCTGTTAAAACAGAGAGTTACATAAAGCATTATATTATATTATGCTTGGTGCACAATAATTAATATAATTATTTGCCGTAACAAAACAAAGAATCAATTTCACACTAAGAAAATAATAATTCCAATTACACTAAAATAAAACTGCTCTCAATCACTACTTCTTTTTTCAATTTCCAAGTGAACCCAAAATATTTCACACACAAAATTAAATAAATAAAAAACTTATTTAATAAACATAACAATGAGCATAATAAATAAAATATATAATAAGTTTCACATACAAAAGAAAGTACATAAGTCATAGATGAAAAAAAAAGAAACAATAATTTTAATCATTCACCTTGTTCACAAGTAAAATATAAATTAGATTCCACAATAATTTATCTTGTTCCAAGGAGAAAATAAACACAATTATTTTACCTTTTTTTTATTTTATCACGATCTGAGCCTACACCCTATTATGTAACACGACGTACAAGACTCCGAAGAGTCTCATACAAGCCTCATAACATATTATAACATAAGATCATAGAAAATGGTACGGAATTTAATTTTTTTTATGATCGAAGTCTTTCATAAAAACAAATGGAAGTCTAAAAAATTTCTCAACAACCCATCTAATACAATCGAGTATCAATAAGGGTCACAACCCTTTACAACATAGTCTCAAAAGAGAATGTAAGAAAGACATTCAAAATGAACAACTTTTGTCCTAAAACTATGAGGACTCACCAAAAGCGTAGAGAGAATCAATCCAAGCTTTGAACACTAGAAGAAGCACACCTCAGTGACCTACACTTGTAGAAACAGTAGAAATATGAGTTTGTATAAAAATGCACAAAGTATGATAGACATGCATAAAAATCCTTAAAACATGTTAAAAGTGATATTTAGTTGAAACCATTCTATATGCCAATTTTGAACATGATTTTTGAAATAGCTAGGGAATGTAGCTCATAAGAAAACTCATGTACAATTCATCATAACATAAAGGATATCAACAATCACAAGCATAGCCTATAACATAAACATAATGTATGCCCCAATAATCATAAAACATAATTCACATACATAGTTAAATATCAAGATCATCTCATCATAATAGAACCATCACTTAAGTAACCCTAAGTTATATTTGTGAAATGCATAGATAGATCCCTTAGTCCCATCTACACTAAGTACCCTATTTAGCCCACAATGCTAACACTTATCATGCTTTGATATCATCCATAGTTAATACTCATAGACAAGGAAACATTCATATTTATAGATTATAATAAGGAAATCCACTCTTAGAAACAATCCATATCATACATGCATAAACTCACATATCTTTATATCATAAGAAAATCGCGCCGTAACCCTTTCAAAGCCTGCTTGTGCAACTCATGAATGAAGTCCCATACCCCCTAGTCACACTAAATAGAGCTCCTTGAGAAGTCACACATATAGTTCATGTTCATGTTCATAATTCATATAAAGCATGCATTAAATCATAAATAATCATGTCATAAGAGAAACATATCATGACCACTCTCAAAACCTACTTGTGTAATGTATGAATGAAGTCTCATACCCCTACTCACACTAAGTAGATATTCTTAAGGAATCATAGTACATGACTCATGTTCTTGTTCATAGTTCATGTTCTTGTTTCTTAACCGACATAGACCATGTTGAGCTACATGAATTTTGGTTTCATTCCCCCACACCGAAAAGAGATGTCCTACTTGCCTAAGGTAGAAATAGTTTGTTAACTTAGGTGAATCCACTAGATAAAGAGCTATGTGGGAACATAGTTTTGGGATAAGGAGATTTTTACTAGAAATCCGGACTAAGGTAAAAGTTTTCATCTCATCTGTTTGGGAACTCGGATTGACCAGGTAAAAGGAACCTATTTAGAAACCCGAACTAACTGACATAAAAGCTTTTATTTTGAAAGTCGAACCAACTGGTGTAAAAGCTTTCATGTCATATTCATATCCACTTGGAGCTAGACATAATTCCCTTCAAGTTCATGTGAAATCTTGACATAAGAGCATGTTTATGGAAGAGTGACTTAACAATCAATCCACAACAACATCATGATACAACTCATAAATTCATTAGGTGAGAATGACCTTTCAACCTTACAATCATTAATATGTGAGTAAGCCTTCATATCATGTTCATACTGTGTTCATGAGAAAAGTCTTTCAATCAACACAATCGCATTGTCATAGTTATAGTCATAAACATTTTAGGCATAGCCAAGTGTAAGGGTGTATATGAGCATGACCTTTCAACAACACCACATTACATCATAATCACATCATGCATGGAGTGCGTGTGTTAGGTTGTTCTTTCAATGACACTACCAAAATACCATCATCACAGGCACTTCGTTTCAAAGTGTTTATAAAGCATGTATATGAGCATGACCTTTCAACAACACCATATTACATCATAATCACATTCATGCATGGAGTGTGTGTGTTAGGTTGTTCTTTCAATGACACTACCAAAATACCATCATCATAGGCACTCCTTTTTCAAAGTGTTTATAAAGCATGTACATAATATTGCCCATCATGAATAATTCTTATATTTTGCATTCAAGAATCATAGATCAGATTAAATCAACATATCTAGAATTCACTACATTAGAAATGGATATAACCACAATTCAAGCAATTCAATTTGTATATACTCAATCTCATGTACTCGTATTATAGGTCATGTGGATCAACTCCTTCCACAATAATGCCATGTACAATTTAACAAACATAATAACTTTCTTCTTGAAGCCTTAATATGCTTAGCTTATTCATAATAACTTTTACCCTTAAAGCCCTTGGAGTCATGTTCATTTTATAAGCCTCACTCTCAAGCAATGCCTCAAGAGATCATCATGTATACCTAATCCTTAAGGTAATCTAACTACATGCTTCATTCTTTACCAATTATAGTCATATAGCATCATATAAACTCCATCTCATTATTTCTCAACCATGATTCATCCTATAAGCCCCAATAAAATCAATTCATGTCTATAAGCTTTACTTTTAAGAAATTCATATCTAGATGTTCTAAGCTCATGCAACATAAGTTTATCAATCTTAGGTCACATCTAGGCCCTCAATCCCATCTTTTTTGCATAATACTAACTATATCATTTTCACGCTAGAATCTTAGGTTAATCAAGATTATACGTATGATAATACTAAAATAATGTAATTGCACCATAAAGAACGATTATTCACTTAGATCAATATACAACAATACCCAAGATTAAGATCCAAACTAGGAAAATTTGGAATTTCATGGGTTATAAGAGAAATTCATCATAAACCTGCAATATTTCATCTATATAGTAACAATTCATCATACATCAACCATTGAAAATGTTTTGAAACAGAATCCATGACTTAGAGTTAAAGCCTAACCTTTTGGGGGAAAACACTAGTTTTGGAATTGAACTTTGAAGGGGCTCTATGGGTGAAGGCTACCCATAAATAATAAGCTATTATACGTTATGAAGATTCTTCATAAAATTGAGTGGAAAAGATCATTCCTTGAAACCTAGACCATTACTTCTTCTTCTTCTTCTTCTTAAAGGGAAGCTTTAGTGAGAGAAATATTTGAGAGGGAGTTCATTATGATTTGGGTCTTGTGATTTTATGAAGTGTGAAAGGGTTAGTTAATATTATATTAACAAAAAAAATATAAAATGACCCTACAATAAACTAATTAAAATAGGATTACCTAAATTAATTTTACCATGGCCGAACCTAGGCAGATTTGTTTGCAAAATCCATGACCTAGGAATCACGGTCCGCGAGTGAACTTCCTAAGCCATCCCAAAATCTTATGCTCTAATACAATGTTTTTCACGACCCGAGCCTACACCCAGACATAATACGACGTACAAGACTTTGAAGAGCCTCATACCATATCATAGCATAAAATCATCGAAAATGGAGCAAAATTTAGAACTTTTTACAATTGAAGTCTCTCATAAAAACAAATGGAAGTCTAGACATTTTCTCAACAATCCATCTAATACAATTGAGTATCAATAAGGGTCACAACCCTTTACAACATAGTCTCAAAAGAGAATGTAAGCAAGACACTTGAAATGAACAACTTTTGCCCTTGATGTATGATGACTCACCAAAAGCATGCAGAGAATTAATCTAAGCTTTGAACACTAAAATAAAGAACCTCAACAGCCGGTCTCTACACTTATAGAAAATGTAGAAACATGGGTTAGTGCAAAAATGCACTGACTATGATAGCCATGCATAAAATTCCTTAGTACATGCAAAAATGGACATTTTAGTTGAAACCATGCTATATACCAATTTTGAACATCATCTTTGAAATAGTTGGGGAATGTAACTCATAAGACAACTCATATACAATTCATCATAGCAGAAAGGATATCAACATAATAAAAAGCATAGCCTCCAACATAAACATAATGCATACCACAATCATCATAAGACATAGTTCACATAAATAGTTAAATATCAAGATCATCTCATCATAATAGAAATATCACATAAGTAACCCTAAATTATGCTTGTGCAATTCATAAATAACATCTCATAATCCCATCTACACTCAATACAACTTTTAGGCCACCATGCTCATACTTATCATGCTTTGGTCTCATCCATAGTTAATGCTAATAAACAAGGAAACATTCATATTCATAGCTTAAAATAAAGAAAGCCACTATTAGCAACAATCCATATGATACGTGCATAAACTCACATATCTTCATGGCATAAGAAAATCACACCGAAACCCCTTTCAAAGCCTTCTTGTTTAATGGATGAATGAAGTCACATACCCCCACTAACACTAAGTAGAGATCCTTGAAGTCACAAGTATAGTTCTTTTTCATGTTCATAATTAATATAAAGTATACATTAACTCATAAATCATTATGTCATAAGAGAAACATACCATGACCACTCTTAAAGGCTTATCGTGCAATGTATGAATGAAGTCCCATACCTCCACTCACACTAAGCGAGGAACCATAATACATAACTCACATTCTTGTTCATAGTTCATGTTCTTTTTCATAGAGGGAAATAACCTTAATCGACATAGACCATGTTGAGATACATGGAATCTAGTGTCATGCTCCCACATCGAAAAGAGGTGTCCTACTTACCTAAGGTATAACTAGTTTGTTAGTTTAGGTATATCCACTAACTAAAGATCTATGTGAGCACATAGTTATGGGATAAAAATGTTTCTACTAGAAATCTCGACTAACTGAGGTAAAAGGTTCTCATTTCATGAGATAAGTGTTTTGGGAACCCAGACTGACTAGCATAAAAGGAACCCATTTAGAAAGCTGGACTAATTGACACAAAATCTCTCATTTGGGAAGCCGTACTACCTAACGTAAAAGCTTCTATCTCATATTATATCCACTCGGTGCTAGGAATAATTTTCTTTAACTTTATGTTAAGTCTTGACTTAAGTTCATGTGTATGGAAGAGTGACTTAACACTCAATCCACAAAAAGATCATGATATAGCTCATAGATTCATTAGGTGAGAATGACCTTTCAATCTTAGAATCATTAATATGTGACTAAACCTTTCATATCATGTTCATAGTGTGTTCATGAGAATATCTATTAAATCAATAGTACAACATTATCATAGTCATTTAAATTCATGTGTAGTCAGGCGTAAGGGTGTATGTGAGCATGAGCTTTCAACAACACCATATTTACATCATAATAATATTCATTCATGGAGTGTGTCTGAGGTTTTCCTTTCAATGACACTACTAAAATACCATCATCATAGACACTCCTCTTTCGAAGTATTCATAAAAGCATGTACAATAATATCCCAATTATGAATAATTCTCACATGTTTCATTCAAGAATCATAGATCAGATTAAATTACCATATCTAGCATTCACTACATTATACATGGATATAACCACAATTCAAAAAATTCAATTAGTATATGCTCAATCTCATATACTCATATTGTAGGTCATGTGGGTCAAGCCCTTCCACAATAATGCCATATACAATTCAACATACATTTTCGCTTTCTTCATAAACTCTTAACGTTTTAAGCTTATTCATACTATCTTTTACCCTTAAATCCCAAGTCATATTCATGCTACAAGACTAACTCTCAAACAATGCCTCACATGATCATCATGAATACCTAATCCTCAAAGTAATCTAAGTACACACTTTGTTATGAACCAATTATAGTCATATATCATCATATAAACTCCATCTCATTACCTCTCAACCATGATCCATCATATAATTCCTAATCAAATCAATTAATGTCTAGAAGCTTTCCTTTTAAGAAATTCATATCGAGATGTTCTAATCTCAAGCAATTCATACAAAAGTTCATCAATCTTAGAAGGTCACATGTAGGCCCTTGATGGCTTCTTTCTTGGCATAATACTAACCATATTAATTATTTCACACTAGATTCTTAGGTTAATCAAGAATAAATGTATGATCTTACTAAAATCATAATTACACCATAAACAACTATTATTCACTTAATTGACTAATATACAACAATACACACACTTAAGATCCAAATTGGGAAAATCGGGGATTTCATAGGTTCTTGAGGGAATACATCATAAACCAACAATAATTCATTAATTCAATCATAATTCATCATAAATCAACAATTGAAATTGTTTTGAAAGAGAACCATGACTTATAGTGAAACCCTAACCTTTTGGGAAAACACTAGTTTTGAAATTGAACATTAAAAGGCTCTACGGGTGAAGGCCACCCATAGATTATAATCTACAATATCTTACAAAGATTCCTCATTAAATAGAGTGAAAAATATCAGTCCTTGAAACCTAGACCATGACATCATCATCTTCTTCTTCTTCTTCAATGAAGGTTTTTGTGCGAGAAATATTAGAGAGCGAGTTGGTTATGATTTGGGTCTTGTGATTTTCTGAAGTGTAAATTTGTTAGTTAATAGCTTATTAACCCTTATATATGTCTACTAAACAATACAAAATGACCCTACAATAAACAAATTAAAATATGAATTACCTAAATTAACCTTACCATGGACGAACCTAGGCAGATTTGTAGGCACGATCCACGACCTAGGATCGACGGTCCGTGAGTGGACTCACATGGCGTCTTGAAGGTCCATAGGTGGTGACATACAACTTCCATTTGGGTTTTTGACCCATGAGCCTGTCCCATATGTCCCTAAGGTCCCATCCGTAACTCACTCTTTTGGGCAATTTTGGGGACTGCTTTGTGGTCCTCCTCAAGGACCCCTTTGATTGATCCTTGGGGAGTCGTACCTTAACATTAGATCACTAAACACCTCATACTAAGTACGGGAAGCCATGTTATACTTCTAAACCTTACAACAAACTCAAAAACTCTCATGTAAGGCTCTAGTTTCTCCTACTAGTTTTTCGGGTGTTACATATTTACTTTGTTCAATCCTGCAATGGTAAAACATTCCTGCCGATAACGTGTTGTAAAAATTAAGTATAAAAGAACAATATAAAGATTAATACACTAAGAACATAAGACAAGAGGAACAATATAAGATGACTTTCTTTCTTTCAAGTGTTCACCAAATTTGCAAGTCACTACAAATATGAACCGTTATGCATCTATTTGTAGTGTAGCATAGAAGTATACAAATTGTTAGTCATAAACATGAAATTAAGACAAATATAATAGACGACGTTATAGAGGTGAAATGTTACAAGAATAATGGTCATAAAGGGGGAGGTTATCTTCATAATGAAGGAAAGTAATAGAGATCATTAGTCATAGTAACTTCTTGGTGTAGTAGCATCCATACCATAAAATTTTATAACAATACTAATAATCTAATAATCTTAAATACCGAACAATATGTTAGAGAAATATATAAGTATATGAGTTTCAAAAGACAACTAATCATGTAGTTATCAATATAATAGATTCAAAATTTTAAGATAATACTCTCTCCGTTTCACAAAGAATGACCTGATTTGACTTGACACAGAGTTTAAGAGTATAAAGAAGACTTTTGTATCTTGTGGTCCTAAATTAAAGTTAGGTTGAATTTACAAAATTACCCTTTGACCTTATGGCCTTAAACATGCCACGTGGAAAGCTGATTTTAAAATGTTACCCAAAAAAGAAAGAGGTCAATCTTTTTGAAACAGACCAAAAAAAAGGAGGTTATTCTTTTTGAAACGGAGGAAGTATTATTTAACGTATCTAAACAAGTTATCATAATCTAAAATGTTTTACAATAATATTTTTGATATAATTTGTACATTTCTCGGATACGTATACCAATATATATATATATATATATATATATATATATATATATATATATATATATATATATATATACACACACACACATGTATATATATACATGTATATAAAACCACTAATGTGGCAGCTTCTAAGACCTGGGTTCTATTTAAACCTAATTTTAACAATTAACTTTCAATTATTTCTCCCAAAAGTCACGACTAATAAAGATTGAATTAACTAATACACACCTTCCGCTATGAAACCCCCAAAATCGCATTAACTCACAACTTTTAAGTTACCGAAAAGAAGAAACTGAATATTGGGTTTTTTTCAACAGTGATTTCCTTCTGTTTACAGTTTCCCGCAATAATGATTCAATCAACTTAAGTTTTATTTCCTTTTCCTTCTAATCCCCCTTAAGTTTCCTTGCGGTTTCTTATTATCAACCATTGTCCATTTATGTTTTTTGTCACTTACTTATTGTGATGACTATGAAGGAGTATGTGTATTTGATCCACTTGATATATGTGTGTTAGGTTTTATTTGCCCTGATTTCTTACCACAAATAGGTTTTCCTTTTAGGAAAAGGTTATGGATTGACTAATCCTTTTTCTGGTAGGAAAAGGTTTATGACTCTATAAATAGAGGAATGTTCCTTCTAACTTAATCAACATTCACAATGTAGTCTTAAGGCTTTGCGAGTTTTGGTTAGAGGGAGAACTTGTAGGTCACAAGCTTGATACGTTATCACTTGTGTGAACCTCATGTGTATTCCGAGTGAATTGGTTGAGGTTGTTTCTCTTTGTATTTTGTTTGCTAGCTTCTGCATGTACACCTACTTATTTTCGGTCCTAACAAGTGGTATCAGAGCCAGATTCAATGATGGATTCAGATTCAGTGGTTCGATAATCGATGATTGAACCAGGTTAGAAAGAGGTGTTCATCTTGAAGGGTGTAGTTCTAGCCGCAACCTTTTTTGACAGTAATGAAGAATTTTGTTGGAGAAATTGTTTTAAAGAGGTTCTCTGTGTTGAGACATAAATTTTGCAAAGGAGATTATGGAGAGGAGAAGCAAGTTGTTGAAGATTAAGTCAAGAAGGTGGACAAATTTACTTTGTCAGAAATTCAGGCCAAGGGGGAGATTTGTTGGGTTTTATTTGCCCTAAATTTCTTACCATAAATATATTTTTCTTTTAGAAAAGTATTTTGGATTGACTAATCCTTTTTCTGGTAGGAAAATGTTTAGGACTCTATAAATAGAGGAATGTTCCTTCTAACTTAATCAGCATTCATAATGTAATCTTAAGGGCTTTGGCAGTTTTGGTTAGGGGGAGAAATTGTGGCTCACAAGCTTGATACGTTATCACTTGTGTGAACCTCCAATGTATTCTGAGTGAATTGGTTGAAGTTGTTTTCCTCTGTATTATGTACTCTCATATTTATAGTGGATTGCTCATCTCCTTTGTGGAGGTAGGTCGATTGACCGAACCACGTTAAATCTTTGTGTCTTTTGGTATATTTCTCGTTGTCTTCTTACTCGTGGTCTTTTGTGGTTTGCTTTGCTAGCTTCCGCGTTTACACCTGCTTATTTCTGGTCCTAACAATATGTTCCTGGTTTCTTATCATCAACCGTCTTTAATATATTCCACTTGATCCATATGGTCTTAATGTACTATAAAAGAGGATCAATTTGATCCTTTGACCTAAATGTAACAGATTCATAAAAAAAAGATTAACTATAATGTTTGGCTCAACTTAAAAATAAACCACGAAAACCTTCTCATTCCCTCATAAGCCGTAGCATGAAAAGTGCCCTAATTTTCTCCATCTTCATCTCGTCTAAGTTACACTGTAGAATTAAATATGCAGTAAAAATACACTTTTTACTTTCTTCTTTATTATAAAGAACATTCATAACAAGAAATGTTGACAAAGAATCAACTCCATATTATTGTAAAAAATTTTACTACTCTCTGAACTGTTTCTCTATGATTTCTTATGTGATCCTCTTCCTAGGTAAAAATATTATCTTTTGTTAGTTTTGAGTTTTTCTACAAAGCATAAAGGGTTAGGATAAGGGTCTCAAAACTTAAATCTTTAATCTCGTAAAATATGTTTACTCATGGTCCATTATATATATATATATATATATATATATATATAACCGAATATGTACTGGGTCCTTATAATCTTCTATATAGATCCGGTGTTCGAGGCTGCACTTTTAGCATTAAAAGTAATTGCATCAAACAAGCAAAACTTATGTTGGAGGCATGGCGGACTATTTTGACTCTGTTGAAGCAAAATATCCTAATTTAGTAGATTTGAAGTAGACGATTGTTATGTGCGGCTATATGAATGGCTTGGAAATATTTTGGCATAAATTGCCCGACAATAGGTGGAAATTAGTGTCTACTGAATTTGAAGCTCTCTCAATTGGAAAATTTATCCCGAATGATAGAGTAGTTGAGTTGTATTTTAAACTTTTGGAATCCTACATTGAAGTAGATTCAATTGAGATGTCAGGCCACATAAATTGCAAATTAAACCAAGTTTATATTGAATGTGATGACACACATAGTTATAATGAGTTTGAAGATCAGAAAATGTATTATATGGTGATGATGTTATTCTTGAAAGACATGGGAAAAAAAGGCAAAGTTTTGAGGATGGAAGGGAACTTATTAACGATGATGTTCAGAGGAAGTTGTCTAATGAAGTTGGAGATTCAGATTGTGTGGACTCTAAAGATCAGAAGAGTTTTAATGGTGAGTTTGGTGATGAGTGCTTTCATTTTCCAAAGCAGAACCAAAAACCGAAGTCAAACATCCTATATTAGCATCAGAATATACATTTGGAAGCAAGAATGAGTTTAAATGTTGTATCAACTCATGAGGAAAAAGCTAGGAAGAGTATTATGTGGATAAAAAATGATCGAAAAAGAGTAAAAGCAAAGTGTAGAAATCAGATGGTAAGTGGGTAATTATGGCATGACTAATGCATCGAGACAAGACATTTCAGATTAAAACTTATGATTCCAAGCATTCCTGCAAACATTGGAACCATCGGAACAAGACTATCACCTCTTCTTTCATTGCAAGAATGTATCTTGATGACATTAGTGAAGTTTTTCTAACTTTAAAGAGTGGAACTTAAAGCTCATGTTACTTTAGCTCAAGCTAGAAAGGCTAAAAAAGGCAGTTGCATTAATTGATGGAGATGTGATAGAACAATTTTCCACTCTTTGTGACTACTGCCTTGAAATTGCAAGGTCAAATCACAGAACTTCAACGTATGTGAAGCTAACTCAAAACGAAATGCCGAACATACCATAGAGATTTCAGATAATCTATGTTTGTTTTGCTGCTTTTAAGGAGGGATTTAAAGGCTGGATGTAGAAAAATATTGGGCGTGGACGGGTGTTGGTCGAAGGGTCAAATGTATGGATATCAGTTGTTGACGTTGGCTTGGATGCCAATAAGAATAATTTTACAGTGGCCTATGCAGTTTTAGAAAAGGAAAATAGGGAGACGTGGTCATGATTTTTGACCTACTTAATTGATGACTTGGAGATTAATGATCAAGCTGATTGGACCTTCACCAAAAGGTCTCATTGAAGTGTTTAATGAAGTTTTGCCATCTATGAGTCATAGATGACATCTTCATAATAATTTCACGAGGGTTTAGTTTTAGTGGCTCCTCATTAAAATGTGCACTTTGAGCTGGTGCAAGTGCTACAACTGTGGGATTTTTTAATGCTCTGACCAATAACATTGTTAAATTGGATGCTGAAGCTGCTATATGGTAGAAAAAAAAGGAACCTAGCCACTGAATGGTCTAAATCACATTTTTCTCCAATGCTAGTTGTGATATTTTGTTGAATAATGATTGAATCGTTTATGTTGTTTCTTCCATTATCTGATGTTTGTTTTTTTGGTAAGTTTGTTCTGTGATTAACCTTTTCGTTTTGCACTTCTTTGTATTAATACCCGATTATAACTTTGGCTTCTTAAATTTGTAAACAAATTAATTTCTCTCTTTCTCTATCCCTTGCTTCTTCTTCTGGGTTTTTAATCCCATTTTTAACTATCTGGTCAATTTTGCTGCTATAGAGAAGCAGGGAAATGGATGCTTCATTGTTTTTAATTTTAAGGCCGTAGGCAATTGCTTGATTAGTAAATTCAGTTATTCAGGCACAAAAATAATCTGACCCATATCTTCGCCCGACAGACCTTATCTTCTATGTGTATTCTTAACGTGGTACCTTTCTTTTTGCCCCATTTAAAATAACGAATAAGCTTCAATTTTGCAGTTAGTCAGATTTGCAAGATTATTTTCGATAGACCACTGATTGAGGACAAAAAAATCTAGAAGTAAGATAACTACATTATTAGTGAAGAGAAATCCATTTATGAGGTGTAGGTCAATTTTAATCAAATGTATACAAGTGAACGAAGCAAACCAAATTAAAGTTGGTAGAACAAATGTCATACTTTCTGATGGATATGCTATACGAAGATGATATAGAGCATAGAATAAGAGAAATTTCTTGGTAAGTCCTTTCCAAGGCTTACATCTTTTTAATACGTAAGAAAATTATGTTCAATGATCATTCTTCCTTTAGAAGTATAAACTAGAGCTCACATACTATGTTTTTTTGGTACATAAAAAATTTCATTACCAAATGAATAATACAAATCAGTAACTCATGCATATTGGACATCGCCAACTGTACATTGTTAGCTCTCTATTGTATCAAACATTTACTACGCATTTACAAATCTAGCTAAGTAGTTTGCACCTATTCAGGATAAAAGTTCATAGTTTCTAGGACACAGTTTAATAATATTCTTTCTCTCCCCCTCATATGCACTTCTTGAATAACCTGTTTTGCCAGCATTGCCGGAGTTCTTGTTGCTTTTGGAAAATTCTTTGGTTCCTCTCCTGCCAGATGAGATTCACACTTGCAGCCAGTACTATTCTATATACCCAAGCCTTTGCTTGCTTACCTTTACAGTATATATATGCCTAGCTTGTTTCCTCTCCCCATCCTTTAGCCTCCCTATTAATGTTTTGCCATCTTAGTATCTTCTGCCAAACCTGTGATGAGAAAAAACAACGAAAGAAAAAATGATTGTTGTTCTCATTTTTATTCCTACATAATACACATAAATTATCTTCCACACAGCCCCATGTTACCATTTGATCCTTTGTGAGTAGCCTGCTATGTAGGCCTAAATATAAGATTAAAATCCACTTAGGGCAGGCAATATTGTTGCATGTGAGTCTCCTCCATTCCACCTTCTGGCAGTCTCCACTAATTGCTTTATAAAGTTGTTTTACAAAGAATTTCTTAATAGGCTTGACATACTCCTAATTCCAGCCAATAGTCTCTAATTCTTTGTGCGTATGTAGTATCTTCTTCACCATCCATGAAGCTTGAGGTGGTATGACACCCCATATAGTCCCTTGTTTCCCATAATACATGTGGATCCACTTCACCTATAATCTATCTTTCTTAGTGCTCAAATTGAATAATAGTTTGCTTGTTGCAACTTTATTCCATGCTTGAATATTTAATATATTGAGCCCCCTACAGTTTTAGGACTACATAGCTGTTCCCAAGTAATAAGTGCCTTTCTCCATGTGTATTCCTCTGTCCATAAAAAGGTCTTGCATAATGTTTCAATACATATAAATTTTTTTTTGGGCAACACAAACACCTGTGATCAGAACACCTGAATGGAGAACAAAACACTCTTAATCAATTGAGTCCTTCCTGCATAAGATAGAAATCTGAAAGTCCAGCTCTTTATTTAACTTATGGTCTTATCAATTAATTGATGATACTTAAGAGTAGACACCCTCTTAGTACTTCGTGGAACTTCTAAGTATGTAAAAGGTAAGTACCCTTGTGAGAATCCTAGTTCATGAAAGATTTCATTTTGTATACTTATTATCACTCCTCCAAAATAAATAGAATCCTTATCAGCATTTGCATCAAGTGCAGAAGCTAGGGAGATGTCTTGGAAACTGTCAAACATCAATCTAACTGATATAGTATCTCCTCTGCTAAACAACAAAAGATCATTAGAAAAAACGAGTTTCACTATCTCATTCTTTCACATTTTGGGTGGAAACTGAAATTAGGATCATTCTTCAGTTTCTTGAGAAGTCTTGTCAAATACTCCATATACAACACAAACAAATAAGGGGACAGTGGATCCCCACGTCGTAAGCCTTTCTTTGCAATAAAAGAGTTATTAGGATGTCCGTTTATGAGAATGGAATACGATTCTGTACTAACTCACTGATATATCTACTCAACTAATTTCTCAGGGAACTTCAAGTAAATCATTGTCTGTTCAAGATAACTCCATTCCACATAATCATATGCCTTTTCCATATCTACTTTAAGAATACATCTTGGTGACACTCCCTCCTTCCCATATCCCTTGACAAACTCATTACTTAGGATGATGTTGTCATTTATCATCATGCCTGGCACAAAAGCAGACTGAATTTTATTCACCAAAGCCTCCATCAAACACTGCATCCTGCTTGTTAGCACTTTGGAGATGATCTTGTACAATAAACACTACACCATTTTAGGCCTACAACCACACTTTATCTTGACAACGCTTATAAAGTGTTGCTTACAATATTTTTGGGTACACTTTTAAAGTGTATTCTAAGTTTTTTACTTTTGGCTTCACTAATATTTGCAACACTTCTAAAACGTATTTTTTAATTGTATAAGCTACACTTTATAACGGTTGTTACATTATGATTTAATTGACAACACCTATTTACACACATGACCACACTTTTAAAGTGTGCTATTTTTATAATTATAAAAATAACACATAAAAAGTGTGGTCCTAGAGTTTTCACTTAAATGTTGAATTCCCTCCAGCATAATTTTTACTTACCCTCCTATTTTTAGTCGTCGAAAAAATTTATAAAACTTAAAATCTTTTTGAAGTCTTAAGTGTTTGCCCTAAATAAGAAAAACCCTCTCAAATGCATAAGAACGGTATTTTTTCCCTTTTAGAGATTTTCATAGCTCACATAACAAGAAGTATTTCTTCCATCAATACATAAATTAATGATATTTCAGAAGCCGAACGATGTACAAGAACAGTAGACGCAATGGATGCTTACACTTACATTTCGTCCGTGTCACCTGGCCTACAAAACCTGACAAGGTACGCCGCTTGGGATACAAGGGCAAGAAGGTACATTTGTATTTTGTATAGTAATTTACTCGGTATGTTCTTAATGGTAGGATTCAGATATTGTATCTTTTTTGCAATATTTGTCCATAAAAAGAGTAGTGAGTTTGGATATCTAATGGAAGTGAAGTTTGAATCATGCTCTCTTTTGATTTGTATTTGTGTTCATTGGCTGCCTATGGGTTAAGTCTGTCTCACTGTTGGGTCTTATATTATTGTATTTGTGTTATGTTGGAGACATACATCTGTGATTGCTGAGTTTCTTGTGAAGGCTATATTGTTCATCATTTATGTCAATTTTTATATGCAAAAGATAGAAACCCTTATATAGTATACTCTCTTTCTCTTACTCATTCGAGCAATAGTAAGAAATCTTTTCTTCTATCATGTTAAATGCTACATTTTCAATTGTATAGACTAGTTCTGAGTTATGAGTAAGACTATTTCTTTCTAGGGCTATGTGGTTTACCGTGTTCGTGTGAAACGTAGTGGAAGGAAGAGGCCTGTTTCCAAGGGTATTGTATACGCTAAACCCACCAACTAGGAAGTCACCCTACTAAAATTGCAGTGCAACAAGTGATCTGTTGCCGAGGAGCTTGCTGATAGGAAATTTGGTGGTCTTAGAGTCCTCAACTCATACTGGATTATTTAGGTATGTGCTTTAACATATTACCTATTTCTTCTACTTCCTAGTGCATTTTATGTTCTAACATGCTAGAGTGCAAAGCTATTCGAATTTGTAATTGAGACAGAACTGTATTTTATTATCCACTACCGACTGTTAAACTTGAGATCTTTATCCCTAATATGGTTTCCAAGTTGGTTGAGTTTTTTTTCAAAATTAGCAAGATAGTTTGACGTTTTTCCAAAATTTTCACATTCCTGGGTTTTCACTGCCTACATACGAATAAACCTCATATTTTTCTCTTTGTTCATCAGGTACAAAATGAAATGCTTCACTTAAGAAGAAGATATCATGAAGTTGCATCACATTGAAAGGATTTTGTTGGAATAGAGTTTATCAGGTAGATATTTCTACCTTCAAATGTCTGAATTTATTTTAATTTGGTTTGTGGGTATTTTTTTGTGTTGTTGATAAGATTTGTGTTAATTGAAGTGAGTCCAGCTTGTAGTAGATATACACACATAAGATTCTTTGGCATGGGCATTATTCATTATATAAGAATGAGAATTTCTTTATTATTAGACCTAGAAACTGATTCGAGCTAAAATCGTCTATGATAATGTAGTTTTCATGTCAATCTTATTTGTAGCATACGATTTGGGTTGCTTTGTCTGTATTAATTTATGAAACTCAAGTTTCTTGTATTGGATAGAAAGAATTCTAGGTTGTAGTAGTATTAAACCATCATATAACAAAGCATATCTCCTTTTCACATAGATTTCTTTTTGACCAAAGGAAAATTAGACCAATCAAGGGTCTCTTTTTTTATGCAACTTTTTGATGAATTTCACATTATTAACGGTTTCTAATTTATCAGGTACATAAGATCAAAATGTTGCTGTTTTCTTTACCTCAATGGACTTATGTATCCTCTATCTAAAAGGTATTATCAGGTAAATCCAAAAACATTTGTATCCCAATTCTAATTGGTTTAAAAGGTATCCAAATTTATAACTTTGTGTGTCTAAAAGAGATTGTACGTTATGAAGTAATACTAAAAAGGAATCATGTCTTTGTTTATAACGACACGAAGTGATTAAAATTTTAATAACGAGACAACTCTCTTGATTATCTTTAATCAAGAGAGTTTTGAATCCTCGTTTTTGTATTCATTGATTATCTTTGAAAGTTAAATGTTCTTGTCAGCACATAAAAACGAACAACAAGTAAAAAAGTTTAAACCAACATAAATGTCGATAGTAAGTGAAAGAATACTTTGACAAAATATTCTTTTTAGTTGATGCAAGTTTTGATTTAATCATTGTGATTAACCTTTTAAAAGAAAAGTATTTACTGTGGTGACTAGGAAAAACTTTTCCCTGCAAAGAATAACTTTGTTCTTCAGAATTAAGGAATCGTTTGAAAATATTTGTGGTTTCCCGTTTCTATTTAGTTGTCTCACGTGACATTCCATCTCATGTTTCTCTGTTCATGTTTCCCTATTGGTTTCATGAAAATTAAATAAGACAACTATGTCAACAATGTTTCGTAGCGCTAGTTATTAGTGCGGAGCGGCTGAAAGAGTATGTCTTTAACAAAATTTGCACGGAGCTGCTTAAGGGGCCATTATGTGTTGTCTACATGCATAGTTCTGTCCAGAAGGATAATAACAATCCTGGATTGACCATCTTGAGGTGGATCTATGAAGATCTCCCTTCTGACTGTAAGGACAAGCTTCAGGCTGTATACTTTGTGTATCCTGGGCTCCCGTCAAGGCTTGTCTTGGAACTCTAGGCAGATTTTTTTTGAGTGGAGGGTAAGTAGTTTCTTCGTTAGTTCAAAATCTGAACATGGTAATTGTAGACCTCACATTAGCCCCTGCATTTTTAGTCGAGATTGCATATATTTTAGTTACATTTTTTGGTTGATTAGTCGAGATTCCATTAATTTTAATTACATTGCACTTTTGACCCTCTTATTTCCGAGGAACAAGATTTTGCTCATCTTGATTCACTACAGTTCTTACGCCTTGAATTTGGATCTAACAAATTGGGTAATCAGATCTTTTGTATTGTTGGAAAATACTTTCCAGGTAATTTTTCAAAACTCCATATCAGTTATCTTAAGTATACTTAAATATTACTAACCAATTTTGACAAGTAATCTATTATGCTCTACCTCAAGATTATTGTTTTCTGTTTGTTCAGTTTTATGAGCAACTTATTAATTTAAAGTGGGATTTTATGAATCTGTAATAGTTGAGTAGTGGGTGCATAAAATCGTGTATGTTGTGTAATAGTTATGTATATGTGGTGTAGCTTATGTAGAGCTACAATGGTGTACCTGTATTGGTGTGAATATGTTCAATAGACGTGTGAAGGCTTAAAAATTAAGTCTTTAGGTGGTATGGTTATCTGGGCCTCACTTTGACGTTCTCTAATAGCTTTATGAACTATTTGTTTGTGCTTGAATTGTTTTGAGTTGGTGTTAACCTTCTTGGTTGTTGTAATGAGATATTACTCTCTGTTACATTCTTATGATGTTGTTAATGTGTGGAAAGTCGAAATTCATACAAAAAATGGATACTTTTCCTTCTATTCCTAACTCCTTTATTCATTTTTAGATGGAAGAAGTAGGAATGTAAAGAATAGCAACTACATTAAGAAATGGCTACATAAAGTAATGGCTACAAACAAAATCATTATCTACTTATATTTGTTATTCTATACTTCTCTTCCATATACTTCTCTTCTTTGTATTTCTATCTCGTTCTAATATCATATTCTACTTATATTTCTAACAAGTTGTTGGAAATATATTAAAATTGGTAGAACAATAGCTTCATTATTTTTCTAGATACTCATCTTAGAATCTAAAAAGAAGTCGTTAATCAAATTTTTAATATCTGGCAGCACGGGGATGCATTAACTATTAAGTGTCAAATTAATTACTTCCTTCTTGTTTTCAAGCTTATCCTTTCATTAGACTCATAATGTTGATCAGCTGAACTCATATCTACGTCCTACTTGTTTGGTAGTTGAGGCGGTTTGGAGGAAAGTCTAGACTTCAAGTCCCTCTATTCAAATTTCCATCACCCTTCACTGAAGTCATGTTTTCAAAGAGTTGATGTCGGAGAAATGCTCTGTTGCTCATGGCAATTACATGTAGTTTCTCAACTACTACTAACAGTTAGCTGCAAAGAACATTCTCTTCAACCTAAACCATTCTAATTTTACTTTTAAAATATAGTATAATGTGCACTCAAACTTCCTAGTGAAGAGGAAGAGAGGACCTTGAAACCTAGGAGTATGTTGCTTTACATGTGAAATCACATATCCCTTTTTGAGAATTAACAACCATCGGTCTATATTAATCCAACATTTTACTTTATGGAAGTGTGAGTAAAATAACAAATACTTAAGTATCAGGATGATATGATTATAACCTTTCACAATATTCTATGATTCATCCTAAGGAAGGTAAGTTGTCTTTGGAGATTGCTCCATTGATTCTGTCTCCTGAAAATATAGGTGGGATAGATAAGTTAGTCACAGTTCTAGTTCTAAATAAATCATATAAAGAGGATATGCTTCAGAGACGATGTCTGTAGCAACTTAAACAGAACATTAAAAAAAGGAATCAAACAGAACCACTTTGCATGATGATATCTGAAAAACTGATAAATTCCCCAGAAAGCCTTCAAAATGAACTAGAAAGAAAGTTCTGTGACTAAAAAATTATCGTCATGCATGTGGAATTCCATTATGTATGTTTTTGCCTTGCATGTGGAATTAGATTCAACTCGCACTTCCACAATTTCATATTATGTTGTAACTCACATTTGAGATACCCAAATCAATCATTTCTGATTTTAGTATAATCCATCAGAAATGCACTATATTCCCTCTATGGTTCTCCAAGTTAATATTTCTGGTTAGGGTAAAGGAGTAAGCGAGAGGTGGGGCTTAATTACGTTTAATTACTGTGGAAGTAGAGAGATTCATGGTACTGTATATGCATGTTGCTGTAAGAGTCTTGATTTTTTTAGTACTAGTAACTTCTGTCGACTGTTAAATGTTAATTGGGTGATGATACAGGAAAAGATTCTGAACCTTGTGTCTAAACTGGCATGTTGTCGGCTGAACAATTGGCTGAAGTTAAGAGAAAGGAAATGTAACAAGAAAGTGAGAAACAGGAAGTGCAAGCAGTAGATGTAGCATTGGAGAGATCAAATGGCATATATAAAATAAAAATTGTCCCAAATACGACCCTCAGTCTCTTCTTCTACTGCCATAACTCCTTCTTTTGTTCAGCTCCCTCAAACACAACAACATCGGCACACTCTTTCATTCTTGGTGTTGTATACACCACATTCAAATCACCAACAACGAATTTCACTGGAACATTTACTTTGACCGCTGTCCATGGGGCTGTTAGTTACGAGTTACTGCCCAATACAGGCATGTAAAAAGTGTCCTTTGTGTTTACAATACATGCAGTCATGTGCTGATAAATGTTCTGTATATATATATATATATGTATATATATGGAATGGTTGGCTTATAATGATTACTTTCCAACTGTGCACTTCCACGATGTGTGTGTGTATATATTTATATATATATAAATATATATATATGGAATGATTGGCTTATAATGATTACTTTCCAAACTGTGCACTTCCACATTTATTTCACTAACTTATAATTTTATTTTTGAATGTGCAGGAAAGTGCCAGTAATTGAATTTGAGTTGTGGCCAGAAGTAAACTCGATCTCTTGTAGTGAACGATGAAGAGTTTTTGTACTATTGTCATATATGTTTTAATATATTTGGGTTTTTTGGAATTTATTGATATTAGAGATCTTTAAGAAATCACTTTTTAATTATTGGTTGTACAAGACACATTTCTCAAAGTTTATTTGAAATATATATTTTCGATTTAATTATTAGCTAGTTTTGTGTTTTAGGTTACTTGTATATTTAATTATGTGATTACATATTGAATACATGCAATTCAAAATTGTTGTAGGATGTCCAATGTTAAAGTTACGATTTATAAGTGTTGCTCTAGATGAGATATAAAGTTACACTTTATAAGTGTTGCTCTAGATGAGATATAAAGTTACACTTTATAAGTGCTGCTCTAGATGAGATATAAATTTACGCTTTATAAGTGTTGCTCTAGATGAAATATAAAAGGCAACACTTTTGATGTGTGACCAATAACACTGCTAAGCCAACACTTTTAAGTGTATTATAATAAAAAATAGGTGTCGCTAATGCATCACCAAAAATTGTTCCCTTCTACCGATTTGGCTACGCTTTATAAGTGTAGCCAAAGATGGCGACATTTAAAAAGTGTTGCCTAATGTCAAAGGTTACACTTCTTTAGGCCATCCCTAAAAAGCGTTGCTTAAAGTCCAAAACTGTAGCCTTTTATCAAAGGCCACACTATTTGCTAGTTTAGGCTACATTTTACTGGGGTGGCCATAGGCCCAAAATGTAGTGGGTTAGGCTTTACATTCAAGACAAACCTAGGTTTAAGAAGAGGTTTTCTAATCAAGTTCTTACGAAATTTCCCAAGGATTGTGATGATTGTGTGTCTAATCATAAGGCTCAAAAGGAAAGAAGTACAAGCTTTCCAAACAAGAAGATGACTTGTGGAAACCAGTGGCAAGAAGGATTATGGTGATTGCCTTAAGGGAATGAATAATTATTTTGGTTGTGCTAAGAGTGGGCACAAAGTTCGTGATTGCCCAAATTTGAAGGGTCAAGACAAGAGTAGTGGTCAAGCTCAAGCAAGTGGTTCAAATGTTGATGGTCCCAAGAAGAATAACTTCTATGCACTTTGCTCAAGGGGTGAACAAGTGAGTTCTCCCGACATGGTGACCGGTATGTTACAAGTCTTCTCTATTGATATATATGCTTTAATTGATTCGGGTTCTATGCTATCTTTTGTTATTCCCTTGATAGCTAGAAAGTTGGATATTTTTCCCAAAATTCTAAATGAACCTTTCTTGGTAACTATCCCGGTAGGTGAGTCGTTGGTTGCAAAGAGGGTATGTAGAAATTTTCCTATAATGTTGCCAAATAGGTTTACTCATGTTGGATTTGTAAATTTTAATATGGTAGATTTTGATGTTATTTTGCGGACGGATTGATTTCATTCTTATTATGGCTCCATAGATTGTAGAACTAAAATTTTCAAGTTCAATTTTCCAAATAAACCCATTTTAGAGTGAAGGGGGGGGGGGGGGAATTCTATTCCTAGAGGTCGTACCATCTCTTGTCTTGAGACTTGTAAAATGATCTCCAAAGGGTCTCTATATAACATTGTAAGATTCAATGATTTAGACTCCGAAAATACTCCCATTGAGTTGGTCCCTGTAGTAAGGGAATTTCCGGAGGTCTTTCCTAATGATCTTCCCAGAATGCCTCCCAAACGGGAAAAATATTTTGGTATTTACTTGCTATCGTATACCAACTCCATTTAAATTCCTCCTCACGGGATGACTCCGAATGAATTGAAAGAGTTGAAGGCTCAACTCAAAGATTTACTAGACAAAGGCTTCATTAGACCTAGTATTTCTCCATGGTGTGCTCTGGTTTTGTTTGTGAAAAAGAAGGATGGGTCCCTTAGAATGTGCATCGAATTATTGACAACTTAATATCACTATTTAGAAGAAGTATCCTCTCCCTGGGATTGACGACTTGTTTGATCAACTACAAGGGGCAAACTACTTTTCTAAGATTTACTCGAGATCGGGGTATCACCATTTTAGGATGAGAGGTGTGGATATACCAAAAAGGGCATTTCGGACTACATATTGTCACTATGAGTTCTTAGTAATGTTCTTTGGTCTCACTAATGCCCGTAGTTAAAGGTAAGTAGGGGTCTGTCCCGACCTACTCTAGGTCTTCTATCTTCTTAGAGGCTTTATTGACGTATGTACATAGTTCAGTTGTGCCTTAAAGAGTTGTGGCCTCAACGGCCAAGTCTTGTATATAACTTTTGAGTCTACTTATGTTGGTTGGTATCGGGTGCCTGTCCTTCTTAATAGAATTTGAGGCGTGACAAAAGTGGCATCCCTTGAAGCAGTCCAAAAAACTAGTAGCTACTTTACCAAGGAGAATGGTAGGCTTCACGATTCATGGTCCCTTTGAAGACCCGTCATATAGGCCGTGGTTTGCCCGTCAGATCCTTGAATTAGAGGTCATTTTGTCTTTTCCGCTCTGTGTTGGATACCTAAACTACGTCGTTTAACCCCTAAACTACGTGGTCTTGGTCAGTTTTAGCCTAGTAAACAAATTAGAACCTAACCTAATCAACTATATTCAAGCTAAAATTAGAGAAAAATAGATAAGAATACTCTAGCAACCCTCTCAAACAAATTCAACAAGTTTCGTCAGTTCCAGCCCTGAAATTTAAAAATTCCTCTATGAAATTTGTCACCATGTATGTGGGATTTTACTATTGGGATCCTTTCACCCATTAGGTCCCTAAATTTCAGTCCGAATCTTGATTCCATTGATATTATCTAAATGTAGGGTTTTTTGAATGTTAGAAATTGTTGAAATATATATGATAAAATGTTCCAATTAAGATTATCATGGTTTTTGTATCATTATTTGTAGATTCTTTCATAAATTCAAAACCATTGTTATGTAGTTCTTTTAGTTCATGAATTGCACATGGTAGGTTAGTTTTTTAAGATATATATGCTTAAGAATTTAATGTTTTGTTATTGATACATTACTCTTGCATTTTCAATAAGTATGTCATTATTTGAGGTACATAATTTTATGGGAAGTCAATCATTTGTTAATTACATAATAAAATTAGAGAAGCTTAATATCGAGTGGACTAGGGTCAATCACCCTCAAGACCCAGAACTATGTGCCCCATAGTTTGCATGTCCCCTCTACGGGCATCATTTAATGATCATGCCAGCCATGCCTCTATACCACTGTCTAGGTATATTGGGTCCTCTCTATTGGACGTATACATCACTACATTTAACTCATGTTGTTTTATGTCAGTTAGTAGAAGCTCCTCACAATAACATTCGAGTTCATTGACCAGATTATCGGTATTAGTTTAGATTTTAGTTTTAGCATGTTATGAACTTGGCGATGACATTTAGTTATTTCATGTTCATTATTCACAAATGATATAATTCTTATCTCTTATTATTTCTTAGATATTATGCTTTGGTTCAATTAAGGGTTCAACTTTATTATATACTGCATGCTCACTACCTTTAATGTACTGACGCATACTTTCGCTACATCTACTCGTGATGTAGGGTCAGGTTCTTAGCTATAAGATCACAGATAGATCAGGTTTCAGTCTTTAGCTCAACAAAAATAGTTGTGAGTCCTAAATTTTCACGGAGGATTGACATGATTGGCATTTCTTGCTTTCAGTTTTAATTACAGTTTTTTTTTAGATTTAGCTAGGGCATGTTCCAACACTTCTACTAAGTTAAAGGCTATTTTCAGATATAGTTCAATTTTGGTTTAGTATTTTAGGTTGACTTTTCAAGTTTTATTGAACTCTCAGTTTTTATATATTGATTTAGTTTATGGGTATTCCCCATCATTTCCATTATATGATGATTTAGCATCCTCACAGTATTTATTGATACTCTTATGATGTCCCAACAGGGTTAATTTATGGTCACTCACGGTCCTAGGTCCTGTGTCTGCATCTTGGCATTAGCTTCGCGGCGTGACAATCAAATTCCCCTATTAGAATAACTTTCTTTCTTGATTTGCCTAACATATTGGAAAACCTTGCAATAAATAGGTTCATCATGCTCCATATATGTGGAACCATCTCCGGAACATATCAAAAAAGTTGTGTGAAGTTCATGATATACTTATGAATACTTAGTGAATACAACCTAAGGGTAAGAAATTCCCATACCTTGGCTTCTTTAACTTTTCAGGGAATTAAACTCCCCAAGAATGCAGTGTTGAAAACATCCTAACTCATAACCGGTGCATCCTCAGCCTCACTCTACTTCCACTGGTCAAAATAAGTCCTAGCAACATTCTTAAGTAGACATGCCACTAGTTCAATTAGCTCAGCATTGGCAACATTCATAACTTCAATTACCTTTTACAATTCGTCAATAAAATTTTCTGGATCCTCAGTAGTTCTTGAACTAGTGAATAAGGGAGCTTTCATCCTCAATAACTCGTATATCCTCGAAGTATTAGCTTATCCCTGTCGAGCTGCTCTTTGTTGGAAAGCTATGTTTGTCACAACTTGACTTAGCATTCGGATTGCTTTCTGAATTTAGCATTGCTGGGTGTCCTTAGGGTTGCACTTCTAGTGAATTAGGTACCCCTAGAACCACAACATTCGACCTAGATGAACGACTTGAGACAATTATCTATGGAGGCATGATTAAATGAAAGGCACGCACAAGCACAAGTTCGAGAGAGACTTTATAGAGTTGAACTCTTTATCAAATATTTAACAATTTATGCCTCTGAAATTTGATAGAAATAATGAAAAAAAGATTTATTTTTAAATATCAAAAAAGTCTTATCATATCTTTACAAAAATGCAACACAAAGTCGCACCATAAAATAAAATAATAATAAAAAATGCAACACAAAGTCGCACCATAAAATAAAATAATAAAAAAAATGCAAAAATCACACCTAAAAAAATCCATCAATTTTGAAATAAATTAGAAATAACACAAACTATAAAAATTGAATCTCTAAATTGAGTTGTGATAATCACCTTCTTAGTTACATCAAATCTAAAAAATAAAATTTTACGGGATCCGGCTCCTCTCTATTTTTTCTCTCTCCATTTTCTCCAAGTTTCTATTTGGATTAATGACTTATGGCATTGATTAAAATAAATTTTTAAGATTTAATTTCCAAAATAAATCTCTAACCATGATTTAATTAATAAATACATTATATATTAAGTATTAAAAAATATTATAATATAACTATCTTAGCAACATATTATCTTGTCCATAAATATAGCGAAAAAATTCTCTTCCTAGATTTATTTTATACGTAAGATTTTTTTAAATTTTCTTTTAAATAATCTTTTTATCTAATTAACTGAATAGAAGTATAAAAACTATAATTAACGATCGTATGTACTGGTATCACCGTATTTGTAATCTTATTATAAAATTAAAATTAGTTTGTTAAAATGATTTAATTATCTCTAGGTAATATATTAATCACGGATTTTTGCCATGTACCGATATAAATATTGGAAGGGGTGTCACGATCTGAAACACTAATTGGGATCAGTTACCATGAATTAGCATAAATATTATAATCAATGTCACGAACCTAGTAGGTTAGGTATGGGTTCATGAGAGGACCATTGAATTGGGTTCCATGAGAGAACAATTTATTTTTCATATCTATTTGTTATTGAGGATGTGGAATCGTGCATTTCTCCTGAAATGATAATCGATCTGCATATATATTCCGTGTATGTATGTGTTTACTGCATTGTAATTATGATGTTTGGTATGCTTAATAGAATAGTCGCAGATTACCAGTAATTATGATTGTGTACTGATACTGCACTTACATTTCTTTGTTTAGTTCAAATCTTCAGGCGATTATTGATATACCTCAGCTAGATGACTATCGAGCGTGATCGGATTCATGGGTTAGCCAGTTCTTCAGGGAGCCATGGATCTTTTTTGTTTAGCTCTACTTTTTTTGGACTTTGTTTAAGGTGTTTGTTTAACTTTTTTGTTTTACCCCTTGTTCTTACACTTGTTGTTATTAGAGATTTGGTACAATGGTTATCAGGTTCCTAGGTTGTTGTTCCACATAAGTTTGCCCAGTTTATTTAAACATTGGAGTTTATGGGGACTTCTTTTTTTATTTCATTTAAACATGCTTCCGTAACATTTAATGTATTAGTATTCATAAAATTTGCTTGTTTGGGTTGTAGTAATTGTTCTCCAACAGGAGGGTTTGTGTAAGTGTGAATCACGACAGTCTGGGTCATGACAATTTCGAGTTAAAAAGACCTCAAATTTATGTTTTGATGGTTTCATTAATTCTTAAAAGACGACTTCAGTTGGGTAGCATATTTTCTATAAGTACTCGGGGTTCCGAATGAATCTCGATAGTCCATTCAGGAATTTGTGTCTTGTGTGTAGTGCTGATTTTTTTTCTTGTGCCACGGATGTTGTTCATTGAGACTGCGAGACCTTCCATCACGATCGCGTAGAGTTAGTTTGTTGGTCATCATGACTGCATGAGTCCCACTCACGATTGTGATGGTCAACTTTAATAAGTAGACCTATATACTCATTCCGATCATGAGGCTTTGGGTCATGATCGTAATAAGCATTTTTTGCCTAAACATTGTTTTCTTCCAAAAGCTCACCATTTTTCTAATGTGGGAGCTAAGTATCAGCCATTTTAAAGGGTTTTCAAGTTTCAATGATTGATTAACAATTTCTAACTCCCTTACTCTTTTATCCATTGATTAACTCATGATTTTAATGTTTAAACATTAGATTTCACCCCAATTTGAACGACTTTGAAGAAGACTGAAACATTTTGATAAATTGGATTGTGCATCAATTTTGATGTCATTTTTGAAATGATTTTCATCATTATCTCTAAATCCTTTGGGTAACAAATTTAGTTTTTATTTTTAAATTTACCTTTCATTTTTGAAATCGAATTTATGGTTTGTTTTGGTTCCGTTTTTCAAATTGCTTGACAGGGATGTTGTCAGCTTCATAATCTTGTTGTAAGTATTTATTTAATTATATTGAATTGATTTGGATGCTCAAAGAAAAGGAAAAACACACATATATCATATCCAATCCAAGTCAAATTAAATAAGCCACTAAAGTCATACCACGTGTCAAGGTTATGTGGCAATCCAAGCCAAATTAAATAAGCCACTAAAATCATGAAGCATATCAAGGTTATGTGGTAATCCAAGTAAAATTAAATAAGCAATTAAAATCATGTCACATGTCAAGGTTATGTGGTAATCCAAGTCAAATCAAATGAGCCACTAGAATAATGACATGTGTATGATTATCAATAAGATCAAAGTTTTTCTACAGAGCAATATGATTGGTCAGTAAAACACACCAGTAGATCACTCCCTACTACTATAAATAGGGCTCCTCATTATTCATAGAGGGAGGTTTTTTAAGAACAACAAGCCCTCCAAAAAACAACCTTGGAAATCGTGTAAGTATCAATCTTCAACCACAGCCACGCACCATAGGTCAAGCCACGGGTTGTGGCCCTGGTCCGTGGATTGAGGACCTAGAAATTAATTCTCTAAAGCCAATATGACGATTTACACGACTGACCATTATTCAGTCGATTGGTAGCTTCTGTTGAGTTTTAAGTCAAGGTTCATTTAGTCTTTTACTTATGCGCTGGACCCCTAAACTACGTCGTTTCAATCCTAAACTACATGGATAATTTTTGTCAGTTTTAGCCTAGTAAATATTTAGAACCTAACCTGATCCTTCATTCACAAAAAATCAAGTGAAACTTCGAGCAAATTAGAGGAAATAGTCGAGCTGCCGTAGGTCAAGAATGCAGTTAGTTGTCGTCGATTCCAGCCCCAAAATCGTATGATTTCTTCTTGGTATATGTCATTGGTATGTGGAGTTTCACTAGTGGGTATTTTTTACCCATTAGGTCTCAATAATTTAGTCAGATTTTTCATTCTTTATAACATGTTAGACCTAGGGTTTCTAGAATTTCCAAATTTATATTGTGATTCAGTTGTTAGACTAATCCAAATAATATTATCATTTTTTCATGATATTGTTGCTTAGTTATAACATAAACTCAGAAACATAGTTATGTAGTTCTTTTAGTTCATTAATTACATCAGCCAGGACAAATAAATTTGTATACATGCCTCATATTTCATTGTCAATACATTAATGTTCCATTTTCATTTAGCATTTCAGTATTTTGAGCTATAAAGTATTTGAAAAAATCAATAATAATATTGATTATATACATAATTACTAGGGAGTACACTTAATATAGAGTCAGAATTGTGTCAGTCACCGTCATAGACCCAGGACTGAGTTCCCCCATAGGTTTATAAGTCCCCTATGTAGGCCTCAATTTTGTGAATATTTTAATCATGCCTTTACAGCTTTGGCATGGTATATTGGGTCTTTTCAATTGGGAGTATACATTAGACTCCACATTAAGGTCATGTGGTTTTTATGTCGGTTATTAGTAGCCCCAACGTGAGATTCTAGTGTAATGTCCATATTATCAATTATAGTTCAACATTCACTTTTAGCATGATATAAACTTGGTCATTACATTCAATTAGTTCATGTTCATTATTTCATATATTAGATCATGATCATCTTATCTCATTTCTCTGTTTTTTGTTTCGTTCAATTATGTACATTGTTTAGCTTTATTGTATCTTGGATTCTCCCTAACAACTTATTAATATTTTGCGATACATATTCTCATGATTTAGGCTTAGGTCCATAACATCGACATCACACATAGATCGGTTTCCAATATCTATTTCAGCAACATCAGTTGTGAGTTATCATTCTTCGAGGATGAATCACATTATTATATTTTCTATATTTAGTATTTAATTTCAGTTTTGGCTAGATCTAGTTGGGGTACGTACCATCATTTCTAGTTAGTGTGAGGCTTTATTTCATACATAGCTAGATGCAGTTTTTGCTTTGGTGTTTGATATTTCAATTGTTATTAAAATAACATATTATATATTCAGATAGTTTTGGGTATTCCCCATAATTTCATTTGATGATACGTTTCTTGCTTTCACACAATATGACTATTATGTTGAAAATCATTGAATATTCTTTTGATATGGAAGTAGGGCTAACTAGAGGTCACTCATGATCCTAGATCCCGTGCCTCTGTCCTGGGGTAGCCTCGAGGACTGACAAACTTTGTTTTAAAGCACTAGGTTTAATAGTACTAGGATTTCAAAAAAGTCGCATTCAATAGAGTCCTTTTCATGGATGTGAAGTGAAGTACATGTAAAGAGAAGGAGGCTACGAAGTGTTTTAGGAAATTTTTCTTTCTTGATATTCTTATCATGTGTATGGTATGATCCCTTTCTAATCTATCATTGTGTGCTTTCTGATCATGTCTTCTCATAGAACTTATGGGAGGAATGTAAATGCACACAACATTGACACAACTCATCCAGTCTTTCGAATGCTGAGTTTGGAATATCATTAAGCCTTTGTCTTAGAGTTTGACCGACCATAATAACTAGAATATTGCACTAATTGCATATTTTAGTTGTGGATTAAAGGAAGCCAGGGTTCGTGATTTTGTTAGCATGAATTCTTCTTTTTTTTAGGGTCACAGATTGGTGAAGACCCCCAAAACTTCATAGATGAGGTCAAGAAAATATTTGGACTGATTCAAGTGAATAGAAATGATAAGGTTAAGTTACAATCTTATCGGCTTAATGATATAGCTTACATTGAAATTGCTCAATGGAAAGAAAAAGGAGTACAGATGTAGCTCCTATACTGTTATTGCTTAAGTAAGACTTTTTCTAGACAGGTTCTTTCTAGTTGAGTTGAGGGAGGCAACAACTCAGGAGTTCATGAATTTGAGGCAAGATAGCATGCCGGTCCAAGAGTACGGAATCAACTTCATCCAACTCTCCATGCATTTTCTTCACTTGGTTTCCTATTCCTGGGCTCAGATGTACATGTTTCTATATAGGTATCCCACTTAGCAAAAATAGAGTGTAGGAATGCTACGTTGCTGGAAAATATGAACATCTCTAGGCTAACAAATCATGCTTCACAGGTTGATGGGGATAAGCTTAGGAAACATGCGATGGATAAAAAAGGCTATGACACGCAACTATGAGTATTTTCAGTAGAAGTCTTGAGCCCCCTCACCTTAATCATCTATGTGTAATCATCCAGGTTTTGACATGATAAAAAAGGTATGACATCAAGCTTCAAGTCTTATGGGAGTTTTTTAGGCAACAAATCCTACTGAACTTGTCATAGGCGTGTGTCTTGCAGGAAAGAAAGGATGTTTTGGGTTGGTTAGGCTGGTCACAGGGTGCGAGAGTGTCTTTCATCTAAATAGGGTCAAGGAGGCAATAATGGTAGGGATCATTCAACAACATCAGCACCATCATCACATTGGCAGGCTCAGCAGGGTAACTCATCTCGTACAGGTGAAGGTCATCACAAAAACAGGTTGTATTCTCTCCAGGCACGCTAGGATCAGGAAGATTCTCCTGATGTGGTCACTAGTACGTTATGAGTATTTAACTTAGATGTTTATGCTTTGTTAGATCCCGAGATACTCTTTCCTTTGTAACTCCTTATATAGAAGTCATCTTCAATGTTAGTCAAGAAAATCTCTCAGAACCCCTGTCAACATCTGCCACATAAGGTGACCTTGTTAAAACTAGAGGACATAGAGAAATTTCCATGTCACAGTCTCTTAGAAAGAAAACTCACCAGATATTGTGGAGTTAGAAATGGTCGATATCATTCTAAGCATGGATTAAGTATATTCCTTCTATGCCTCAGTCAATTGTAGAACTAGGATCCTTCATTTTTTAGTTTCGAGACGATCCAATCTTATATTGGAAGGGTAGTAGCTAAGTATCTACGGGTCAATTCATTTCTTACCTTAAGGCAAGAAAGATGATTCCTAAAGGATAATATCTATCATCTTTTTTGGGTTTAGGATTCATGTTCTAAAACCCTAACTCTTGAGTCAATTCCAATAATTAATAAGTTTCTAAAAGTGTTTCCAACATATCTTATTGGAGTTTCTTCCCCACGAAAAATCAACTTTAGAATTGACATTCTAGTTAAGGGCTTAATCAGACCTAGTATTTCCCCATTTGATGCACCAATGTTGTTCATGAAAGAAAGGAAGATGGTTCTCTCAGTGTGTTCATTGACTATGGACACTTGAACAAAGTCACAATACAGAAAACATATCTTATTCCCAATATTGATTACTTGTTTGACCAACTATAGGGTGTTAGTCATTTCTCAAAGAGAGAACTCAGATTAGGTTATGATCAACTTTAGGGTGCTATAGAACTAGGTATGATCATTATGAATTTGTAGTTATGTCATTTGAACTAACCAATTCACTCGCAACTTTTATGGATTTGATGAACATGGTGTTTTCAAGTAGTATTTGTACTTGTTTGTTGTTATCTTTATTAATGATATTCTCATCACTCTATGAATGGGGAAGAACATGCAACTTATTTGAGAGTTGTCCTGAAAACTCTCAAAGATTGCTAGTTATTTGCTAAGTTTAACAAATGTGAGGTTTGGTTGACATTTTTTGTTTTTCTTTGGCATATATTATTTAGAGAAAGGTCCTTAGTAGATTATGAGAAAATAGAACTAGTGGAACAATGGAACAAACCTACTTTTCCAGTAGATATTTAAAGTTTCTTGGGTCTAGCAAGTATTACTCGAGGTTCGGGGAAGGATTTTCGTCCATAGCTTCTACGTTGACTAAGTGAACTCTTAATATTGTTATGTTTTAGTGATCAAATGATTATGAGAAAAGATTCATAGAATTAAACACTAGGTTGACTATAACTCCTGTTGTGACTTTACCGGAGGGTTCAAACGATTATGTGATCTATTTATGCATCCAGAGTCGACTTAGTTTATGTATTGATGCACCAATATAATTCTATAGCTAATGATTCTATTCAAATTAAGGTGCATGAGAAAAATTATGCAACTCATCTCCTCGAGCTTGAAATAGTGGTATTTGCCCTTAATATTTGGAGACATTACTTTTATGGTGTACTCAAGGATTATGATACGAGTGTGCATTACCATCCTGGTAAGGGTATGTTTGGGGAATCAATGACACAACTTTCATTACATATGTCCACGATTGTGCAATAGTATAGTAACTCAACCAAGGCTTGGGATCGTTTCCCAAGGGAGTGGTTGCGAAAATTTGTAGATAACTAGAATTTCATTCTAATTAGTCATAGAAAAAGAAACTAATGATTAAAAACACATTAAATTCAATGGAAGACTCAAAATGTGTCAAATATCAAATTTGTCACAAGTTATAAAAAAAATTATGGTATTAACAAGGAAATTTAAGCAATGAGAGGGTATATTCTTCAGATGTGACCGAAATATGGAATAAATCTAAATTATTGGGTACATGCTCTCAATAGAAGATTTATAGAGTAATAATGACTAGCCTAAGATTTACGTAGAAATAAGTTCTCACTCGAGCAACTTATCCCTTTTCAAATGGGTTTCTCTCAGACACCCACTTTTTGTCTGAAGAACAGCCTATGACTTACCCCTCTTATTCTCTCAAGTTGAGTGTCAGTATATGGTACTAGGGCTCACTTTCTTGAGCTTAACCTCATGTCGACCCACTTCTTAGGCCTTCAATATAGTAGTCTTCGTTTTATGACTTCTCTCTCTCACAAGCCGAAAACACAAAAATAAACTTTTATTCGCAACTACAATTTTGTTAAATTCATCCACATCAGCTAGCCAAAATTACCAATAAATTACAATTAATATATCAACAAGAAAGACCCAACAACAATCTTAACCCGTATTTACTAAATCACACCCCAAGAATGGGTTTTTTAGACAAATATCATGAAATTTAAGTTATTCCTTCAATCATGTTGAGATCAAATGGGTATGAGAAAATAAGTCCTTATTTAGGCAAAGCAAGATGAACCAAAGAGACCCACTTCAAATTTAAAATAGATGAAACCCTGTTCTTCTTGAAGTCTTCAAAACCCTTTGAACTTACGATAAAAATGTGAAAAACTATTATTCTAGATAGAAAGTAATAATAATAATGTTCGGCTCTCTATAAACTACAACTCTAACTAGTATTTATAGTGTTTTATATCTATAATGCAATGGATCTTTTGGTAACGTTAGTCAGAATCGCCGGCAAACTCAGCGATTCACCAATTAGTGTAGTTTACCACCTTCTGGTACAACCTACAACAATAGTGTGCTTTAGTCCATTGGGCGATATTGTACTGCCTCACAGAGCTCCTTGGTGACGCTCCAATTACTCATTTCTTTAGCTAATTTGATCCTTTGCTTCAGGGCTCCGCACACTGGAACAAAAGGAAAATTAGGTCTCTTTGGAGGTCCACCAAGTGGACGCGCCGATCCCCAAGCTTCTATTTATTAATTCTTTTTGTCCCTTTTGCGATATAGTGTTCATGCTTTCCTTCAAACATCAAATACAGTTTTCATCAAATATTAAGATAAAATAAACATTTGAGGATGCTTTTCCCATTAAAGTATAACCCTAAATGAGTCCACTTTGTGGACTCATCAACAACCCCAACTTAAACTTTTGCTTTTCCTCAAGAAAAAACACAAGTTCAGCAGTTCAAAAAGTATATATCAAATAGTGCTACACAAGACTCAATCATGAATGTACAATAGGACTCAAATTACTTATGTAAGGATCAATTGTGTACTCTAAGATTCAAGTTGTGACACACCACTACCAAAGATTCTCAGGCTCGTATGAATTGCTTCAAATTCAAGTTCAAGCTTAACAAAAGCATTTGAATACCCTCAGACAATGCATGCTGTCAACTGTAGGTTTGCCCTTACTTCCCAATCGACATTTGTTTCAACTTTGTCAAGATTAAAAAGGTCTTTCTAAGGCTTGTAATGTGGTTGAGTGTGAAGGTATTGTCATTTGACCTTAATGACTGATGATCCTCATGAATTGTGGTGTTCATAACACTTCTTTCATTCTTCCATCCTCATCTTTGTTAGCCCTCACAAATCATCATATCATTCACTGCCACAGACTGCTGGAAACCATATTTTTATTGTACATTATTCCATGTCTTTCTTTTTCATTTCTTTTTTTTCTTTTTTTTTGTTTTCTCTCATTTTTTTTTACAAATGGAGGGTTTCAATCATTTCACAACACCATAGACTAAAGGAGATTTTCCTTGCAATTCTTTGACTTTTCACTTTTCTTTTCACCGCATCCCCTACTTAGCTATTTCAATCAAACCAATCATTCATGAGGATTACGAAAGACGGATAAAGAAGGGTCTAGTATTCATAAAATATCTTTTAAAGAAGTATACGATTAAAAAGTGTGTTCAAGAGAGATTTACACACTCAACAGGGAGGTCATAAAAGAGCTATATGTCAGATCGGCTCACACCCTACGAGATTGACTAAGATTATACCAACAGAAAGAATTACTTAGCTGACTGGAGTAACGGGAAAAATTCTAGGTGTTGTGATGTATGGTTCAAGGTAAGCTTATCACAGAAGGCATTGGTACTAACATCAAACTAGACTTTACACTTTACCTAGCGTGCAACGGGCAACACACGAGAATTAATTTGACACATGACTAGTCACATCGAGATGCAAAGAGTTCACATATTGCATATCAACTTCATTTGGTCTCATCGTAGCCATACCCTAATGTTTGCTCAATTACAAGAACGATTTTTTCATCGATATTGATCAAAATTAAGACTCAAATTTGCTAATGAACAACCATATTTAAGTGCATCCAAGGGGTGCAAAAATTTGTGATACATTTTAAACTTTTTGGAACAGTCAAAATCATTTAAAAAATAAAATTAAAATGGGAACTAAAAGCTCAAACATCCACAAAAAGAATATAAACATAGTTTCAATAGAGCAACCCAAATAAATACAAAAAATGAGTATCAAGTCTAACACAAAAAGGGTAGGCATCACCCACCAAAAAAACATATTTCTTGTCTTGTCAGTGCAATCTGTCCATTTGCTAGGGTCTTTGTGTTTGGTGCAACGACTGGTACTTGGGCTTCAATGTTCAAGATCTCCACCTTAATTCTCTTTGTGCTATATCTTTGCACATCTCTGATGGTAGTCGGAAGAATCCCCGAGGTCTCTGTAGCGTCTAAGTCGTCTATCCTTCCTATTAATAAACTAATGTTGATAGACTTAAGGTAGTCTACGTCCTTTGTCTAGTTTGCGACTTTGACTTTTAAAGTCATCACCTTGGAGGATTCCCCCTGTCTAGTGTCACAAGTTGTGAATCTCATGGTTAATGTATCCATAAAATCATGAAGGTGACGTATGATAATATCGATCATCCCTAGGACATATCTCTAGAGTCGGGCTACTCGTGCATCAATTGATTAGGCTAATCGCCCCATCTATAGGATCATGGCCTAAATAAGCTTGGTCAGTTTGGAGGAGGAAGAGGGAACTAGGACCTGTGAAGAAGAAGAAGGTGCAAATGTACTTGAAGGCTCAATGTCTAGAGTACGCAAAGGGGTCTTACTGGCAACAAGTCTAGATCGATCTTTGGGTAGTATCGATCGGAGCTGCTCTCCTCATCTCAACCTTATCTCGTTTGTACTCGGCCACAATTCTCCGAATATTGGTGGAGGAGGATGGGATGACCTCAATGTCCCTCGTAGTCTACCAAGGTACTCCAGCACTTCAGTATAAATTGGTCACCAACACTCGGAAAGGTAAAAAGGTAAGCTTTTGGTTGATCCTCATGGCCATCTCTTGTGAAGTCAGCAGCCCCAGGTCGATTCACTGTCTGGAGATGATACAAACCAAGAAAGTTTCTTTAGGGAAGCACACAATAGACTCGCTCTGAGATGAAATTATGGTGTTGTTGATGAAGCCAAGACAAAACCTGCCAGTAATGTTCAGGTCCTTATTTTCAATGTGATTTCGTACACAACCTATATGTCGGTGGTGTAAGAAATCATAGGGGTGGACGAAATAACAGGCAACCCCTCATAAGGATGTAATGAGTGCATCAGTGTTCCCAATATGACTTTAATGTGCTCACTGTGGAAGTCCAGCTATTTACCTCTGACCCTGACCAATCTCATTGGTCTAAACTTGCTCGTTTTCTTCTTGTTCTTGGGCACCAACTCTATGTATGTTGTGTAAAATTCCCTAAGCCAAGAAGTAATATAGGGACTTCGGGGCCTCATGAACTACTCGAAATTATGGTATCAAATGATTTATGAACGTCAAAATGTTTGCCTTCGAGGTTGTCCATTTTTAAGAGTTTATCCTCTAGGATGGTTCATAGACCCATCACCCTTTAATATGTCCAACATAGGTTGGGGAATGATATGGAATATAGGAGTTATTGGAGGGGCATGAGCTGTCACTAATTTTTATATAGGAGGGGTTATATCTAATGTAACCCTAGTGGGAGGAGTTGCAGCTAATGAGACCCAGGAGGATGTGGATGTAGGACTATCTCGAAACTTATTTTGTCGTTGAATCAATGGTGATCATCTTGATGATCAGTCCACTCAACATCGGCCTCAAAAATTATGTCTTTCCTTGCTATTTGTTTCTTCCTCTTACCTTTGTCTCCCGGTGGCCGTTCCTCTCTTCCACTTTTTAGAGGATTTGACCCCCCCCCTTCGTTGATTTCAATGCCTTTTGATGCTATCTTGGGTGGCATGTTTGAGTCTATATGTACTTTATCTGCGTAATATCGAAAATTGTTAAAATTAAATTAAGCAAACACACAAATAATATATGGTAGAGAGTTTTGCTAATTGAATTGGCTATACATTGGATATTCTTTAGAGAGCTAGGTTAGGCTTTCCGAAGGGATTGTATTCAATTTATAGCCAGTTGGATATTGAAAATTCTTTCAGCTATACATTGACTACTTCCTGTGAGCTCGAGTTAGTTCGCTAAAAGTTCTAGTGCATCAAGTGTTCAGGGGTACATATGAAAGGAAATATAAGAGTAAATTTTGTTAGACACCGAGCTCTTTCATCGATCCATATCATTTCGCCCTAAAGTAACAAATTCAAACATCAAATTTAAATCCATATAAATGGAGACATTAGGCGAACCCATGAGTATTTAGGCGAGCACGACCCAACTCTTTGAATCGCCCAATATGCCTGTTTACCAATCACCTACATGAAGTCTACACCCACCTTAAAAAAAAAGATCTCATGCAAATGAATAACTAAGCACAGGCCGATAGTACCCATAAATCCAGGATATTCAAATTTCTCATGGTTTTGCCAAGTTTGGCCATTTTGACGATATTTTGCTCTTAAGAATGGGGTCACCTATTCTATTATTAAGTAATTTTAGTTGTTTATAAAAAACAAGGGTTACTAAGACTTCACCCAAAACTATCTAACCAACATGCAATCACAATCCAAGGATATTTCCTTCAATTTAAAGAACAAACATCATGGACATTTGATGACCAAAAAATATGGGTAAGATTTTCAAATTAAATTAGGCATGAAAAAATTGTAATCCTAGTATAGAGACCCAACACATTTAAATTTAATACTAATATTGTAAATAAGTACAAAATTGTCAAAATTGGATTCGGGGTTTTAGACACTAACCTTTAATACTAATTGAAAATCTGATAGAAATTCTAAGCATCAAATAAATCCTAATCTTAAGCAGAAATCACCACTACAATACTAGTTGATAACCAAAATAAATAAAGTTCTACCTTGGTGTGAATTTGTGAAGTCTCGAAGAGAGGGAAAGTGAAGAAATTCAAACTCTATGTCTCTTGGCCTTTAAAAATCATCCAGTTCGCTTCCATTCGACGAATTAATGTTGTTCGCCGACCTATTAGGCTTCGCGTCGAATGTTCTATTACTTCACCAAGTATTACAAGACCTCCAACGCGCGTGAAGGTCCAAACGGCGGACAATAGTGGGACAACCAACAATTTCCATGATTCACCTAATGGATCCTTTGTTCGCCAACCTTTAAGTTTCACCACATTCTTTGATCCATCCCACAATATTAACACACTATTAAAGCGATAAAACCTTGGGTTCCTCCAAAGAAGAGCCTTATTTAATATGCTGGGTTGATGTTAGCTACCAGTCAAGATTTATTATTGGGGTTAGACCTAAAAACACTAGACAACCCTCCTTTATTGCTAGGGCGAAGATGATTCAATGTGTGGTCAAAGAGGTCGCTAATCAATTTGATTGTTCTTGAGTGAGAAACAGCCATCAGATCCAGCACCTCTATGATTTCCTTCATCGCCTCTAGCATTTTTTCTTGCTTGTGAATCTTCTGGAGAATGTTCTATAGGATATCCTCTATACACTTATTCTTATTGCTCCTAGATATTTCTCGCTCATGAGGAGGCATATAACTCCCCTGACCTTTGCACTAGTTTTCCACCTTAAATATTTTGGTGGCTAATGCATTCAGTTGAGCTACCAGTGCATTTAACTCGAAGTTACCCTTAACTTCTTGATTTACCTCAACCGACTTGCCACCCTTCCCTCAGCCATGCTCAGTGTGCCTGCGTACACAAACAACTCAAAAACAACTTAAACTAATCTTAGTTAAGCTATATCTAATTAAAAATAAAAAAATATACTTCACTATGTTTTCTAATATAACATCACTTTTCGGCAGCGGCGCCATTTTCATGTTTTGCATAATCAATGACACAACTTCAAGTACAAGTGTTTATGATAATAAAATAGTATAGTAACCCAACCAGGGATTTGGTTCGTGTCCCAAGGGAGTTTTCATTATTAGTAGATAATTAGAATTTCATTCTAATTAGTCATAGCTAAATAAATTAACAACTAAAGCATAGTAAATTCAATGGGTGACACAAACATATCAAATATCAAAGGGGAATTTTCTTACAAGTACTAAAACATTACGAAACTAACAAGGAAAGCTAAGAAATTAAAGGGTAAATACTTGGGATTAGACCGTAATACGGAATAATCTAAATTATTGTGTACATATTCTCAATAGAAAATTTATAGAGTAATAGTGATTATGCTAAGCTTTACATGGAAATATGTTCTCTCTTGACCAACTTACCCCGTTTCAAATAGGTTTCTCTCGGACAACCATTTTCCGCAAGAAGTCAAGCCTACGCCTTAACCCACTCATTATCTCGAGCTGGGTGTTAGAATATGAGACTAGGTCTCACTCTCTCGAGATGAACCTCATATTGACCCAATCCTTATGCCATCAATCTATCATTCTTTATTTAACGAATTCTCTCTCAATAAAGCAAAAAAACATAAATAAACTTGTACTTACAACCACAGAATTGATAAACTCATCCAGACATACTAGACAAAATCATTGTTAAACTACAATTAATCTATCAACAAGAAAGAACCAACAACAATCTTAACACATATTTTCTAAATCACACCCCAAGAATGGGATTTTTAGCCACACATAATGAAATATAAATTATACCTTCAATCATGTTTTAATAGCATGGGTATGAGAAAATAAGTCTTCATTTAGGCAAAGCAAGAACAATGAAAGAGACCCACTTCCAAATGAAAAAGATGAAACCCTATTCTTCTTCAAGTTTTGTAAACCCTTTCATACTTAGAGTAAAAATGTGAAAAAATAATATTCAAGATACAAAATAATAATGATGTTTGACTCTCTACAAATTACAACTTTAAGTAGTATTTATAATGTTTCAAATCTGTGTTGCAGTGGATCATTCGACCTCGCTAGTAAAAATCCCCAATAGAGTCGATGAATCACCCATTTGTGTACTTTACCGCCATCTGGTACAACCTTCAACATCATCATGGTTTGGTTTATTGGGAGACATGGTACTACTTTACGGAGCTACTCGGTGATGCGTCGACATCTCTTTTCTTAAATCGATTTGACCATTTCCTTCAGGGATCCTCATATTGGAACAAAAGGTGAAGTATTCCTCTTTGGCGATCCAGCAAGTCGACTTAGCGATCCCCAAGCTTCCATTCCTTCGTTATTTTATGTCTTTTTGTCCCTTTTTGCAACAGAGTGTCCATGTTTTCCTTAAAACATTAAAATAACTAAGAAAACTTAAGCGTTTCATAAAGCCAGCATAGCAGATAACGTTAGTAGAATATATATGGGTAGGATACCTCAATTTTAGGAAGAGAGTAAACAAGTTCACAAGCTTGCTCGTTTGGGAGTTCTTGATATGAGCATCTCAAATGGTGGTGTAACGGTTCAAAATGGGTCTGAATCTATATTGGTAGCGGAGGTTAAGCAAAAACATGACCATGATCTTATACTACTTCAACTGAAGGGTGAAACTCATCGGTAGAGAGTTGAGGTTTTCTCCCAAGGGGAGATGGTGTGCTTCGCTATCAGGGTCAATTATGTATTCCTATGGCGGTTAGTTGAGATAGAAGATTCTTGCAGAAGCCCATAAATCCATGTATTTTATTCATCGAGGCACCACTAAGATGTACCGTGATAGGTGAAAAGTCTTTTGGTGGAATGTTGGAAAAAAGATATATCTGATTTTGAGGCTTAGTGCCGTAATTACCAACAAATTAAGGTAAAACAATAGAAAATAGTGGTTATGTCCAAAGAGATAACATTCGTATTTGGAAGTATGAAGTTATCAAAATGGACTTCATTACATGTTTACCACGTACTCATAGATAACATGACTCAATTTGAGTGGCAGTTGATAGAGTTACTCAATCTATGATTTTCAGTTTTTAAGACTACATATACGGTGGAGGACTACACCACACTTTAATTTTATGATATTGTTATATTTCATGGTATCCTTTGTCAATCATATCAAATAGATTTCCATAGTTTACCTCTCATTTGCGGAAGTCATCTTAAAAAGGTCTTGGTACTAATGTTAATCGTAGAACATCATTTCATCCAAAGAAGGATGGTAATGAAGAGAGTACCATTCTGACCTTAGAATACATGTTATGAACTTGTGTGATTGACTTCAAAGGTATAAGGGATGATCACCTTCCTCTAATATAGTTCCCCATAATAATAGATATTATTCCAGCATTTAGATGGGCCCTTATGAGGCATTATATGGGTGTAGGTGCAAATCTTGAGTTGATTTGTTTGAAGAAGGTGAAAAAGTCATGATAATACTCGATTCGGTTCATGATAATATGGAAAAATTTTAGCTCATCAAAGATAGATTTAAGACAAATAGAGTCTTTACAAACCTATGCATATGTAAGGAGAAGGGACTTATAGATCAAAGTTGATGATTGGGGTTTCCTTAAACTGTCACCTAAGAAGGGGTAGATGAGATTTTGCAAGAAATAGAATCTATGTCCTAAATATGTAGTCCCTTACAGTATTTTTAAAAGATTTTATAAAGTGGCTTATGAGTTAGGGTCGCCAGCAGAACTAGCACTAGTGCATCTGGTCTTTCACATTTCATTGTTGAAGAATTGTGTGGACGATCCAACATCCATAGTACCTTCAAGAAATGTGGCTGTGAAGGATAGTCTCACTTATCAAGATGTGCTAGTTGCGATTCTTGATCTTCAGGTTTGAAGGTTGAGAAACAAAGAAGTCGTATTAGCTAAGGTGTTGTGGAAGAGTCAATCCGTAGAGTGAGCTACTTAGAAAGCAGAAGCAACCATGAAGGCCAAGTATGCTCCTATCTTTTCTTTCAATTCCATTCAAGCTTGAGGTAATAGTTCCTCTTAGCCTTTCAGTCATTCAAGTGTAACATCAGTCATTGCATAATTTTCCTTTAGTTTATACTTGCATTTCAGCGTATTTGCATCTACTAGGAACTTAGTTATGTCAGAAATAGATTTCTAGTAAAAAGTTGTAGTGTTTGCAACTCTCTCCCTCCCTATACAACTAATTTAGACCATATTTGAGGACGAATGTTTATAAGGTGGACACATTATAGCTCCTAGGATACCATATTTTAAAATAACAACAGGAAAACCTCCCGAACCAGTGAACAAGGGCAGGGTTCACGGACTGCGATAGGGTCTAGGGTACGTTGACCTACCCATGGTTTTATCCCTTTCCAAAAAAAGTGGACCAGAAGACCCTTCACAGGTCGTGGACCACCTCATGGACCGTACTGACACTTGTGTCCTCCAGGAAGAGACCACCTGGACCTGACTTTCAGACCACAGGACCTTTCACGAGCCATAATCCTAACGACGAGCTGCAGGAGTGCTCGTGGAAGCCTCTCTAGAAACATCTTTGGAAATTGCCGAAGTGTCAACCTACGACCATACCTATGGATCATTGGTCCGACCATGGTCCATGGTCCTTTTCCATGGTTGGAGGCCCAAGAAATAAATACTTTGAATCAAAGACGATGGTAGACATGATTGACCATCGATTAGTCTATTAGTGGCTCCAGTAAACTCTTAAAAGAGGGATCATTTGGTCTTTTCCATATGCGTTGGACCCCTAACTATGTCGTTTAAACCCTCAATTACATGGTTTTGATCAGTTTTAGCCTATTAAACTAATTAGAAGCTAACCTAATCCATCATTCACAAAAATCAAGCAAAGCTTAGAGCAAATTAGAGGGAAAAGTCGAGCATCCATTGTTCAAGAATGCAACAAGTTCTCGTCAATTACAGCCCCAAAATCAAAAGATTTCTTCTTGGAATTCGTCACTAGGTATGTGGTATTTCATTAACATTTTACTTTCACTAGTGGGTTCCTTTCACCAAATAGGTCCCTGGAATTCAGTCAGATTTTTTGATTGTCTACAATATGTGAGACCTAGGATTTCTAGAATATCAGAATTTATGTTGTGATTAAGTTGTTAGACTAATCGAAATAAGATTATCATGTTTTCATAGAATTGTTTCTTAATTCTTGTATAAACTCAAAAACCTAGATATTTAGTTCTTTTGGTTCGTGAATCACATTAGCTAAGGCAGATAAAGAGTTATACATGCCTTAGTTTTTGAATGTTTCATTATGAGTGTATTAGTTTTGCGTTTGCAGTATGCAGGTCATAGTTTTGAGCTATCGAGTATTTCGAGAATTTAGTCATAATATAGCTTATATACATAATCAATTGGGAGTATGCTTAATACAGAGTTAGACTAGGGTCATTCACTCATATAGTCCGAGCATTACATGTCCCACATGTTTATAAGTCCTCTATTTAGGAATCAATTTTGTGATCACGCCAGAGGTTATGTTGGGTCCTTTTGATTGACTTTATACACCGGACTCTACATTTGTCACTCATGGCTTTATGTCAATGATTAGTAGATCCCACAGTCAGATTCTAGTGTATTGACCAGGTTATCAATTATAGTTCAGTATTCAGTTTCAGCATGCTATCTAACTTAGTCATTACGTTAGTTAGTTCATGTTCAATATTTTCAGTATAGTATCATGCTTTTTTCATTTATGTACGTTGTTCAACTTTATCCTATCATGCATGCTCAGTACCTTTCAAGTATTGATGCACACTCTCCGCTACATCTGCTCGTACTGTAGGTTTAGTCCTCAACATCAAGATAAGGCATATATCGGTTCTCGATCACTATTTCAACATCATCTGTGATAAGTTTGATATTTCAGTTATCAATAAACTCACAGATTTTTTTATAAATATAACTTTGGGTAATCCCCATCATTTCATTTTATGAATGTTTTTAAATTTTGCACACTATGAATATTATGTTGAAAATGTTTAAGTATGCTTATGATATGTTGGCAGAGTTTTCTTGAACTCTTCCCGCGCTCGCATCCTAAGGGTAGCCTCGGGGCATGATATATATATATATATATATATATATACTATCACATCCTGAACCATACGAAAAACTGAAGAACTATACAAAAACTTTAAAAGATATGAATGTGTAAATCATTTAAAGATAATTTATACAGAGGTATGAAATAAAACTGTATAATAATGATAATTTTTAAATATTTAAATATCAATGACTCAATTTTCTCGTTAATTTGTCTATAAAATCTCTAGTAAACTACGATAAGTTTTGAGACAAAACCCACAACTATCTTTTGGGTCTATATAAACTCCATAATTGTTTAAGTTAGAGTTAGTGACAAGTTAGTACTAAAACCTAGTCTCGATAAATTTTAATCTTATCAAACCTTTAGTTTATAAGATGAGAATTTGTATTGAAGCCTAATTTTGATACACTTTGATCTAATCAAGGCTCAAATTTAGAACAATTTATATGTAGGCTTTAAGAATATTTTCCATGTTGACATCCTTTGAATGGGAGCAACGTCCCGGTGACTCAAATAAAAAATAGTTAAAAGAATATTAATGGTTAAAGAGGTAAAACGGAAAATGGATTTGAACACCTTATTTTTAGGAAAACTAGAAAATCAATTATTTAATTAACCTAAAAGGAAGTTTACGAAACCAATTGATTCTAGGTAAGGGGTTCAAATTAATCCAAACAGAATGAGTTAGACACCCTTCGGAATCCACAAGTGTGGGTCCTGACTGAATTCATTTTTTTCAAATTGAGAGTAGACAAAATTAATATTCAAGTATAATAAACATGTAATATGCACATGTCGTTAAATAACATTATACAAGAATAATGAATGAAGAATATAATTTGAACTTAATTCGAATAGCTTCAATGAGGAGGAACTCTAGATACCTGTAAAGACACTAGTAAAAGTGTTAGCAATAAATAAATATGAGTAATAATAAATTAATCAAATAATACCTTAAAAAATAAAATATTCATTTTATTAACATGGAAAGTCTTGAATATTGACGGTAATTTCTTCATTGGTAAATTATAACAAACAAAATATGTAAACTTAAATAAATTTCCGTCTTTTAAAATAGGGAGACTCCAAAACCAACGGAGAGATTTTTATTGGCCATTCAATGTGAAATCTAAACTCATATAAAATCAATATGCAATGATTTAAATAAAATGCAACAACCAAAAACATAACATGAACAAAATGGTAGTTAAAACTTTAATTAAATAATAACAAAGAATGCGGGACATTCTTAGAATAATAGGAATTGAAAAAAACAAATAATAAACAATAATGAAGGGAAAAATGAATTTTCATAGAAAAGAATAACACAACCAACAATACAACAATACCAATAATAATTGAATTGATAACTATTAGCAGGAGGAGTCAACAAAAACATATAATAACTTAATAATAATTTGAAATAATAATAAAATAAATAGTAGAAACCAAAACATATGATTTATCAATGATGCATTTTTAAATTATACACCATATATTCAACAAAAATAAGATTAAATCACCTAGCTAGCTGTACAAGGCTAGAATTAAAAATAATAAAAACAAACACCAAACTGTACTATACACTACCTTTTCCTATTTGATTGTAAAAAACGTTATTAGCATAACCTAGACAAAAACAAATAAAGCCAACCAAAATTATAGATGCAGATATGAAAATTTGAAACTAACAAAAACTCAACCTCAACATAACAAGCAAAGAGATGCTAGCATCAAAACTAAAATATTAATAGTAATACACCACCACAAAAAAGAAATACTAACAATAACAGACCACCACAATTATACATGAATGAACAAAGTAGATCGGTAAGCAAAAAATAAAATAGAAGAAAAATTAACAAAGAGAAGATAGATTTGTATTACCATTTGGAGCTCACCACATTTAACGTTGTAGCATCTTGTTATTTAAACGCCTAAAAATTTCATCCACCACCATCTTAACCTAGTGAACCAGTAAATGTATATATAGGAAATTGTTAAAAATTGACCTAAGTTATCGGCTTAAGAATGTGACCCAAAAATTATTGGTTGATTAAATATTTGTGTATGCAAATTATATTCGCATTTGAATAAATTTTTAAACTGTGTTAAAATACTAAAATGAATATTAACCTATGTAATGACTAAAATGAATATTAAAAAACATAATTAACGTAACTAATGACATATGAAAATGCAATTTCAATATTTACTAATAAAATTCCTAATTTTTGATAAATACAGATAGTTATCGACAAAATTATTTAAGATTAAAAACAATTATTTTGAACTATTACATAAATAAAAATAAAATTACGAATTAAGAATAATGTTAGACAAAAATTGAATGTCAAAAATTCAAATGTATGTGTTACTATTTGACTATATTAAAGGACTCCCCGTGAAGAGATGAGCTCTCCAGTGAAATCTGGTTTATTGTACCCGAGGGCTTACATACACTACCAGAACCATAAAGGTTACATTGTCACTGCTATTGTTTAACATTTTATAATGCAAATAGAGTCTCATTAGTTGTCAAAATATCAAGAGCCATTAAAGTAAGAAAAGAAAGATTCATCTTCACTTTTACATACACTGCCAAAAGTATAGAGGCTACATAAGCATAAACAAAATGTATATATGATATTAATTAGAATAATGATTAAAGAAAATGCATAAATAATCTGATCAAGTTTATCAAGTACTTGAGGCAACCTCAAAGTTAGAATTTATATAGAAAGGGCCAATTGTCTATCCCTTGAAAGATGTACCTGAGAAAGTTCCACAATAAAAAGGCGAGCATTAACATAAAACCAAGTCAGGTGAGGAACAGCACACAAAGTTGTTCTCACAACTAATTTCAATGAAGAACTTCAAGCTAACCTTCCCAAAACCTTCTACAAAAGGACTGAGAAGATGCAAGATGATGTCATTTCTCCTTCATCAACTGCAAATGGTGATTCACAAGCAAGTAATTAATACTAATACTAATGTATCTCGTATGATGAAGATTCTTATCATGTTTTTCACTATGACCCTAAAGGATGAACTGCAAAAGTTGAATTAAGAAAAGGTTAACCATCAAGAAGAATTTGGAAGTCCGCTCAGTGTCCATTCCTTTATGAAAGGTGAAGTAGGAAATGAAAGATTTGAGATTGAAAGCATGCATCATGTTTGTTATGACTTGCTAAAAAAATTGGAGTTGTGTCTAATAAAATTGGAGAGTCAGATGCGTTTGGTACACAAAGAAAGAGGTGAGCCTATTGCACCTTTTTAGTCCTAGTATCGTTTAATTCTAAAGGAGTTAGAAACCATTTCAAAGTTGTATAAGGGTTAATTTGGAGGAAATTTTTTGGGAGAAATTAAGGCAAAGAAGAGTTGTGTTGTGCTTTATGATAGGTAGACTTTCAAAAAGGTCTAAAAATTATCAGTGGGTTCTTGAGAAAAAGGAGGTAACACATATTAAGATAAGGCAACGTTTTGCCTTGAAGATGCTTGTAGAAGGGACACACAAGAACGAGGAGTATTACGAGATGCTCATTTGCAAGTTCCTTTTGTTTAAAGAATCAATTGAGTACATTGGACATACGAGTCCTCGATCACTGAATAGCCAGTTATTTATGCAATTTGAAAATGAATAAGCTACGACTCTTGTTCGTTTTCATTCATTCTTATGTTGTAGGAATAAATTTCCTTGTAGCGATCTACGATCCACATGTCCAATTGACTCAAATGATTCTTCCAACAAATGGGACCAACAAATGAACATCTTGTATAGCTCCTTATTTTTGACTTTCCCTTCTCGAAGCATATTCGAGGAAAATTGTTATCTTATTTTAAATAAGTTACCTCTATGTGAAATATAATCCACGGATAATGCCTAGACATTTTTGATAGTCTAACAATTAAAAAGCAGAATGCAACTCTTCTTTCCCTCTTCTTCTCCTAAAATCCTCCAAGCCCTGATATAGTTTTGAAATGCACCTTAACTCCATTAGAAGTGCGAGATACTAGGACCAATAAATTACAATTGGTTCACCTCTTCATTTTTTATCGCTAGCTTTCTTGTTTCATTAGACACAAGTCTATTTTGTCTAAGTTACAAAATACATGAACCACACCTTTACTCTATATTTTGTAATTGTACATCTCAAATCATTTCCTTCCTACTTCAATCTTACCTTGCTTCAATAAAGGGAAAAGTAATTGGACAACCTAATTCCTTGAAGCTATATTGTACACTTCACGGGATGTATAAAATTGATAAACTAATTCACATCTTTACCTCATAACCCTATAAACTCAACTGATCACAAACTCAATTTACTTGTTTCAAACTCGTGAAAAATGAAAAAAAATCCTGTAATATTAGCACATTCCTAAGATCATACCACTTCATCGTAAATGCTAAACTACTACAAAACAATATATACAGAGCATCATTAGAACCAACAATCCCTCTAACTAATTTATAGAACTCTAACAATATAGGAGCACTGTCAAGACCCAACCCACTAGACTATGTAGGCACCTCTTTTAGCATTTCCGTAGATTGTTTAGTTTATACTTGTTGTTCTTTATCAGAGGTTAGTTCCATTCCCCCTCAGCTTCAATAACTTTTTGGATTTTGTGTGCGTGGAGCTCAATGATATAAACGGTATACAAGAAGAAAACAACAACCGACAACATCTTAGAAAATGTCCTTGGTCTGATATAAGCCTCTTCGTAGACAGCCGCAACACCATAAATATTCTATGTAAATTGTTGTGCTAAAAAGGAAATAACCTCTAGCAAGTTTTGGAATTCAAAATCAATGATTACTTTTTATAAAAAGTCGGAAAATACCCTAAAGATATTTAGAAAATAAAACAAACACATAAATAAATTATAACATTCACTAGTATATGTACTCTCATTAATTAGAAATAATTGATTGCGGTGATACATGCACCTCCTCTTTATATATGTCCACATAATGTTAAGAGTAAAAATATTGTATTCGGGGATTAAGGTGAAAAATTACACGTAAATGCATCCATTTAGAGAATGACTAACCTTTCTTACACCTTGGTGGAATCATTGGAACTCAAAGACCAACATAGAATATTATATCTTCAATGCTTGTTTAAATTGATTGAGTATGGGAGTCTATCAATGGCTGCATTGAAGGATTCCCCACTAAGAGATGAACAAGTTTGAAGGTTCTCTCTCACTTTTTTCGTATTGTCAAAATAATATCTGATTTATTGGATCCTAGAGTTAAATCAAGAAATAAAAAACAAACAAAAATTATCAGACACATGTTAACTTGTGTAAACTTAAATCCTCATTTCCACTATGTATATCACTTTTATGATCATGTTTATCAAGTAATTGAGGAAACCTTAATGTTGGCATTGTAGAGAGGGACAAACAAATTAAATTCTTCTAGAAAGAGGTAACATTATCCCCCTAAGAAATTTTCACATAATGAAAGACAACAATAACATAAAATGTCAGGTGAGGAACACCACACAATGTTGTTGTCATAACTAATTTCAAGAAGAATTTCAATCTTAATTTCACCAAACCTTCTATAAAAGGATTGAAAAGATGCAAGACCTCTAAGTTCCATGAACCCACAATAAAAAAGGATAAATAATTTATAGATGATGGCCTTTCTCTTTCATTCACTAGAAAAGGTGATTACCAAGTGACTAATTCTTCTAATAATGTCTCTCATATGATGAAGATGCTTATCATGTTTCTCACAATGACACTAAAGCATCACAGTAGTATATCTGAGGAATATATCCTAATATTTAATTACTCCTTTGTTCCTGCGCCTCCTTCTATATTTAGCAAACAAGCTGCTCATGGATGCATTTGTAAATTTGTAGATTCATGTAGGACATTTTTCCCCAACCATGTAACCGTATATAGGTAGTGTGCTCCTATTTGTTAGAATTTGTAATCTTTTGCCAAGGTTTGTATGATGTTAAGAGTATTTTAGGATTGCAGATGCTTTTCATTTGTTCGCCCATTTAGAACAAGGTAATTGCACATTTTAGAATATAATGTGTAATCAACTCTGTTTATGAGGTTATCAGGTATCCATGATTTTATCAAGTTTATGTAGAGAATAGCAAAAGAAAAGTATAAATAGGAAGGTTGATTTAGGAAGAGAATGTAGCTTCAAGAATGAGACAAGACCAACCCAAAGTCTAAGAATAAGTTATAGGGCTGGGAGGTATGAGTTGATCGGATGCTAGGAAGCTAGAGTAATCCATTCCTGTCAATCATTCTTCAGTCCAAGATAGTTATGTATGAATAGAAGACTCAATTAAATAAGAGGAAGCTAAAGAGGAGAAGAAAGATCTTGGATAAGAGGGTGTTCCTGATGCTTTGTATATATTTTGACATAGTAGTTTAGCTGTGATGATGAAGGGATGTATCCATGATGTTAAGTGTGTGTTAAGATTATAGGATGCTTGTCCTTTTGTTCATGAGTTGGAGAAACAAGGTTATCTCGTGCTTTGTAATTGAGTATGCAATTAGCTAAGTACATACAATTATTAGAGACTGGTATTGCGTGAGTTTATTAAAAGTTCATGCATCCGATAAAGTGTGCAATAAGACATCAAGAAGCATTCGAAAGTCCGGGCAGTTTCCTTTTCTTGATGCAAGATGATGTTGAAAGATTTGAGATTAAAGGCGTGCATCATATTTTTGTGACTTGCTGGTAAACTTGGATCTTTTTCCAAAGGAACTGGAAATCCAGCTAGGTTTGGTAAATAGAGAAAGAAATTAGCCTATTTTATGTTGTTGGTCCCAGTATCTTTTAATTTTAAAGGAGTTAGAAAGCATTTGAAAGTTGTTTGAGGTTTTGGAGGAAATTTTTTGGGACAATTTGAGGCAAAGAAGAGTTGTGTTGTGCTTTCTTATAGGTAAACTTTCAAATAGGTCTAAAGAATATGAGTAGATTCTTGAACACAATGAAGTAACACATTTTAAGATAAGGAAGCGTTTTACCTTGAAGATGCTTAAAGAAGGGAGACATAAGAAAGATGAGCTTTACGAGATAATCTATTGACCGTTTCAAAAATGTAACTATCCAAAAGCACAATTCAACACCAGGCAGCAAATGCTGCTTCGATATTATAGTGATTACTGATTTTACGGGCCTGATACAGGTGAACTTTTAGTTAGTTTTAGGACACAAGGTTGGTCAAATTTTTTCTTAAAATATAATAAACAACATAAAATGGGAAGAGAAAACACATGTCAATTCTATATTAATGTGTGGTGACAGATGTTTACTTCACTTTTAACCCTTATGACATGCTGACATCTTTGGTGTTCCAAGCATGGGGTAGTGTCACAATGTGAAGCAAGATTGACCTCCACTTGATGAATTGCCTTCATGATTGTATATATCAAGAATCTTATCAAATATTCCCATGTTAAAGGCTCATACAAGAGCTGAGAAAGGTGTTATGCTTCCCTTGTAGAAACTATAGTTTGATGTTATGCACAAACTGATGTTCCTAAGAAAGCGCAAGTGTACTGACGTGAATGAATCTCACCCTTATGGAGTTATTGATTTATCAAATTCCCCTACATTTGTCCTAACTCATCTTGTGGACGTATATTTAATTTGTAAGAAGGATAAACAAAGTATGTGCTTCGTTATCAGTACTGCTTAGAGTTCCTTTTTTAAAACTTTGGGATTTCTATCAAAATTGGAGAAATTATTCCACTTGGTATGCTTTAGTGGTAGTGAACCAGGCAACTATACATGCTCTTCGGAGGATGGGTTGGCGTAAATGCACTACTTCAAAGGTTGAGGACACTGCTTGTTAGAAAAGATGGGGGGGATTACAGCACTTCAACACAGTCACGTGGATTCATGGATCATCTGTGTGTCACCTATAGAATTTAACATACTGAATTTGTGGATGACGCGCTAGGGTCAAGGCGGAGCTTCCCCACGTTGAGAATATCTTTGAAACTGAGAGGTGGACTAATTTTGCTAATCTAAAGGGTCGTTTTGATCTTATTAAGAATGATATTTCATAGTACTCATCCCATTCTTCTTCTTCTTCTTTGTCCTAATCATTCTTACCCTTCCCATTCCATTTTTTAACCACAAGTGCTTGCTTTTACCTTTTCGTTTTGATTACATTTGTCGTGTAAATGTTTTAATTAATGCTATTGTTTGTTTTTAGTTTCTTATTATTGTAGATCTCCTCTGATGCAGGGTACTCATTATTGAAATGTGTCTCACTCTGACACAGTCCGAACGGGATTAGGAGAAGAGGTATCACATGAATAAAAAAGATTAAAGGGGGTGAACAAAGAGAGTTTATGACAAGACTTGTTTTCAAAAAGTTTCTTTTTATAGTGGAAGTGTACAAATAAAGAGAAGTTGTATAAGGAAGGACATCTACTAAAAACTCAAAGAAGGAGAAGTCCTGCATCTATAAAGGGTTTCACAATAACTTTACTCACTTACAGTGAGAGCTACAAGTAGAATACAATCAAATAAGAGAGAGTTTAGGTTGAAGATTCTAGTGCATTGATACAGAGAAACAAGATTAAAGAACACGTTCTATAGGCTTATGCATTCTAGTTCTTCAGCGTAGATCATTTGGATTGATAATTTTTGAGTTGTAATATTTTGTTTCAATAGATTAGATTATTCTTCGAGTTGGAGGCAACTTGAAGATGTGTTCAATAGTCAAGGATGGTTGTTGATACAAACGAATCAGAGTTTAATTCCTAGGATTTAGAACTGTTATAGTCTAAATATTTTTGTAGTCTCAGATTTAATTGAAGTTTATTTAAATCCTACATAGGTTTAAGTTGTGGTTTGTACCCTTTGTGAGATGGGGTTTTCCATGATAATTTATTGAGGTATTACTTTACTTTTTCTTAATTAACGCAGTGCCAATAATTTATTGAAGAAAATATAGAGTATATTTTTTCTTTGTATAATTAATGGCTCAATATTCCAATACAAACATAACAACAAATAGATATGAAAGATATATTGAAAAAAAAGACTTGCAAAATATATAACAATAAAACGATATGAAAACAATAAAACTAAAGGCAACTTAAAAGAAATCCTGAAAATAATTCTGGAAGATGGAACCTTGAGTTTGAAGAAGAGATTGTATGCACTCTGATGCAAAGGAAAAATACTTCCAGCCAAATTTATAGCTTCTTGGTTGTCGGAATCTTGTTGCTTTTTTTGAGTGGAAAGGTGACGGTGTCCTGGAGGAGAACAAAAGGGGAAACGAAAATGATGGATAAATTGCCAAAGAATTGTCGTGATGTCTAAAATGGATAAACCTTAGAATATTTTTGATAAGAGAGTATAATATTTTATTGTAATTCACGAAGAGAGTGGATCTGAGATGAAACAATGAAACGTGTTGTTGATTTATATATACTAAGAGGGGAACTTATTACAAATTCTATAAATCTAATGAACGCTTACATGTTGACACTTGAGGTACAATAATTTATTTTAATTAAGTGAAAATCTTACTATTTGTGACCTTTGGATAATAAATGGGAAAAATCACACCTCAGAAATATGATAGAGTGCCCATATATTTCCTTAATAATTTTAATATATAAAATGTGATAATATATTCTTATATGTGATACTTTTATCTTTAATCTTTTATATTTAAGATTTTAAATTTAATTTTGATTACATGATTTCATCATTGCATACTAGAGGCACGGTTTATATGAATTCATGCCAATTTTTTTTCATTTCTAAAGCAGAAACCAATTCTCTAATAAATATTGAAATTTACATATCATCGGTAGAGATCATTATTTTCCTTAATTTATTAACAAATCTATGAAACAAACACACTTGTCGCATTCAAGTATAAATGATAAGCAATTAATTCAAATTACTCTTTTATATTTCTTGTTTTCTTCGAGTAAAAAATTAGTCTAACAAATAAGATTTTTGCATTATTACTATTTTGTATTATCCTACAAAGAGGAAACAGTAGTTTAATTAATTTATCCTTTTTCATACAAATCTTTTTGCCCACCAAGTAATTTTTCAAACCATACAAATAGACGAAACGCCTTTAATTTATAAACCAGTATATTCATATCATTTGTTTTATTATGGTGTATGCATAGACCTAGACAATTGAAAAAATGTACTTGTTAAAAATTCCACTATAGCTCTACGATCTTGTTAAACTCAAAGAAATTGTGTCACTTTAAAAAATAAAATTTAAAAGACCATACGAGTTAAAGTATTGAAAATGTAAACAACCAAGAGATCTCAGTGTCTCATACAAAAAAAGTGTTATTTTTCTAAAAATATGAAGCCTACAATAAAAGTTCAAAATATCTCTCAATCTTTTTATTAAGCATATGGGGCTTCAAATAGCAATGTTACAACAAAAAATCTCTATAAGAAAATTTAAGCACCTAAAATATCTATATGAAAAAACAAAACAACCTAATAAAACTTTAACTTTCAAATTCATCCCAAGTCTAGGAAACCTATGCTAGAAATTACTAGTGTAACTTGAAGCAAATTTCAATACTCATCCTTTTCTTTAGTTACCGCAGTTTCAAAAATGTTATTCCTCAGTTTTTTCGTAAATGATTGGTGATAAATTATTTTCATTTTTTTTGAAGTTGCAAATTTGTGTATTTTTTTATGCTTAAAAACAGACTCAATAATTTGTCTAATTTAAAATTCATTTGAACTGCATTTGGATAATTATAGGATTCATAAAAAGTTGTAGTACAATTTTTTCGTCCATCATAATATCTCATAAAAGATAAGTTTCAAAATTTTTATTTATTCTTACCAACAAAATTTAATAATCACCATCAATAGAAATTTGTGGGGCATTGAAAGAGAGATTATTGCTTGTCATGGTTAAAAAGTTATTAGAATTATATGCATGTTAGATATAAGCATGGTTGTCAATGATTTGAGAATAGTCCTAAGGGGGTTAGATAGATCAGAAATAGGTAAGGTGGTAAAAATAAGTTTAAAGTAGCCTTAAAGGGTAAATAATAGTTTTATAGAAAAACTCACAAATTATGTAAGATTATTGAGGCTCTTGATATCCCTGCTGCTATGGGGCAGCAAAAAAAGCGTTTAAAATATCTTCCAAACATTTTATTATAGGGATTTACATATCCAACTTTAAACAAAAAACTATAAAATTAGAAACTTAAAAATCTAAAATATATCAACAAAGTAAAACAACATAATAAAATATAAATTTCAAATTTATCCTAAAAGTAGACAACTTATTATGCTAAAAAATACTACATATCTCAAAGAAATTTTAAGAAAGAGGTCGAAATAAAAAAAAATCATGCTTGAACATGGGCTTCCTAATGGATTAATCTGTCATGTATGACGATAAGACAACTAATCACATGATTGAAACTCCCAAAACTAGAATTCGGAGTCGCGACTATGGTGTCTTCATGGAGACATTTGATGGGGTTTTTTTTTGAGATGGAAGTTGATTTTTTTAAAGCGTTAGTTGGAAAGGAGTGAAATATAATAGGGGTGTATCAAAGAGAAAGGGAAACAATTTACAAGGGAGTGTGATGGGTGTGGAAATTTAATGGAAAAAATTAATGGGTATGAATATTATGAAGTATAGATTGTGTCACGAGTAGAATCAGGTGATCTTTTCTTAGGATTGAGAACTACGAAGCTAAGAAAGATCGTGTATAGTGCCATGGTTCATAGAATAATTCCATGGATTGGTTCTTGATACTTAGAAAATTTAAAGTCATACTTAAGATCTACAAACACAATCGATGGACCATGGTTATATTTACGGTTCGTAAAAGATGGTCATATATCTAAACATGCAGCTCATAATGCCATACGCACTATGAATGTCATCTATAGTCCGTAGGATAAAATATGACTCGTAAATGGGGCTCCTAAAAAATTTACATCGATTGTATTTTTCTATTAGTTCTACCCATGGGATTCTGATACTTATCACGACCAATTACACTAACTTCGCTTCAAGTGTCTACGATTGTCGATAATATAGAAACCCAACAGAGGGTTGGGGTCATGTTCCAAGGGAGCAGTTTCGAGAATATGTAGCTAATTAGAATTCTATTATAATTAGTCGTAGTTAAAGAAATTTACGAGTAAAAACATAATAAATTAAAAAGGGGGTGACATGAAAGTGTGAAATATCAAATGGGAGGTTTGTCGAAATTATTAAAGATGGTAAAATTAAAGAAAAATCAAGTATGAGGGGGAATTCTTGGGATATGACCACTATACAAGTTAATATAGATTATTGGGTGCATGCTTTCGATAGAAAATTAGCAGATAAATAGCAGCTAAGCTAAGCTTTAATTGGAAATAAATTCTCTCTCAAGCAACTTACCCCGTTTCAAATGGGTTACTCTCAGACACCCATTTGCCGCATGAAGACCAGCCTACGCCTTACCCCACTCTCTCTCTCGAGCTGTGTGTTAGGAGATGTGACTACGGCTCACCCTCTCGGGCTGAACCTCATATTGATGCACTCCTTAGGACATCAATCTAGTGGTATTTTTTTGCGAACTTACTCTCTCGAAAACCGAAAACACATTGTTGAACTTGTATTTATAACTACAAATCCATTAGATTAAACAATAATGACTAGACGAAATCACAATTAAACTACATCTAAGCTATTAGCAAGCAAGACCCAACAATAATATTAACTCATATTTGCTAAATTACACCACAAGAATGGGGTTTTTAGCCATATATAAAGAAATAAAACAACATACATTCAATAATGTTGAAATCAAATAGGTATAAGAAGGTAAATCTTGATTTAAGAAAAAACAATTGAGAAAAATTACTTCCAATTTGGGGAGTATGAAATCATTCCATATTGAAGTCTTCCAAAACCCTTCTTCAAGCTTAAGACAAAATATGAAAAACTAAAGTTTAATGTCTAAAGACTAGAATAATGTTCAGACTCTCTAATTAACAACTAAACCTAGTATTTATAGTTTTCAGATTTTGTGTTGCGATGGGTCGTTCGACGAGGTTGTTTAAGGTCGCCTAATGACTCGGGGACTCGCCCGGTGGATTTAATTCAGCCTGAACAAAGTAAGAGGGTGTGAATTCCTAAATCCATTTACCTCTTATAGTTCATACCCTTTTGTTATTTCCCAAAACATCATTGAGTCTTGGACTTTGGCCAATATAGTACTTCTTCACAGAGCAGTTTGGTGGTGCGCAAACAGCTCCTTTCTCCGACGATTTGATCCTCTTCGTTGAGAGCTCAGCGTGCTGGAATAAAGGGTAAATTATAATCAATCTAAGGTTTAGGAATTAGACACAACGCTCACACTCAAAAAGAGGAACACTATGCATGTTTTTACCCATATGCTTGCCCTTATTTTCCAATCAAGAATATTTCTTGTTTCTCAAACTCAGAAAGTTTTTTTCAAGGCTTGTAATGGGGCTGAATGTTAAGGTATGATTATTTAGGCTTAGTTAATAAAGATCCTTATGAATTGTTGCGACCACAACACTTCCTCTTATTTACCTGCTTTTATTAATTTTTCTTTAAGTGATTCTAAGTCATCCTATTATTTACATCCATGGATTGCTTGGAAACCCAAATTTCTTTTGTACTTTTAATCTACAACCTTCTTTTTATATTTTTTTCTTTTATTTTAATTTTTTCTCTTTTTCTATTTTTTTACATGGAGGGTTTCCATTCCTTTGCAATACCATGGGTTTAATTAGACTTTTCTTGCACTTCGTGACTTCCCTTTCCTTTTCACTATACCCAAACTTTAGCTTTTATCTTAACTTGGCTATTCTATAAACCAAAAGTCACGAGGATTATAGGTAGTAGATGAATAAACTTCTATTTTCTAACAAAATTCTTCCAAAGAAAGGTAAAGTTCAAGGTTGTTCAAGAGATGTTCACAGACACACAGGGTGGGTCACAAGAGAGGTATATGTCAAATTGACTCACACTCTTCCAAAAGTGCCTAAGATTATTCCAAGAGGAAGCATTACTCAATTGACTGGACTAACGGAGGAGATTCTAGTTTTATTGATGCATGGTTCATAGTAAGATTATCACATAAGGCTTCAATACTTAAGTTAAACAAAACTTTAAACTTTAGCTACTGTGCAACAGTCATTATAAGAGAATCAATTTTTCAATTGGCTAATCACAAAAAGATGTAAAAAGTTCACATATTGTCTATGCAAATTCATTTGGTCTCGTCGTGTCCACACATTCATGTATATTCAATTGAAAGCACTATTTAAGTTATCTGAATTGATCGGAAATGATACTTAACACGAGAACAACCACTATCAACACAAGCGGTGGAAAACATTTTTGAAAAGTATTTGTTTTGGAAGGTCCATTTTGCAATTAAAATCAAACAATGGATCGATAAGATTAAACAATCGCTCAAGCAGTATAAAACACAATATAAAACAACAACCCAACTATATATATGAGACAAAATCTAATTTAACTCAAACATTTATAGTCAACAAACAAAGGTGAGACTCACCCACGATAAATAAATGTGTTCGTCCTTAAATGCAGTTAGTAAAAATATCTCGCCGAGAATGAAAGAAGAAAAGACTAAGATTAAGAGGGGGATCCTATCTAGACACTTGCTTTATCTGTCGGGGCATCAGTGCGTGAGGCATCCGCCTGGAACGTGACAATGATCCCCACGCTATTATCATTCTAATTTTCCTTAAGTTTAGTTGCCTTAGCCTCTGTAATGATATTATCTGCATTCATCTTGTCCATGTTCTACGCTGCCATAAGGGAGTTTATAGCATTGTAGATTCCACATTTCCACAAAGGGATAGTGGGGTCAATAGGAACCCTCATGCTGGAACTTGTCTTCTTCTTCTCTCTCCTCTGCTTGGCTAGCTCTGGTATCTTTTTGTCTCTTTTAAACTCCCATGCTCTTAAAAGCCAAGATTACATGTCTTTCCCCTCTACATTTGGTCGAGCCATTTCGGCAAAGACTTGAAGAAAAAGTTAGAAAGTATTTAAGTAGGGGCAATAAGATAAATTTATAGTGTAGAGTCACTTCGTAAACTAGTTAATGAAATTTTCATCCATCTAGGCGATTTGTTGAAAGTAATGCACTAAGGTATAAGTATGCAGACAAAAAGGGCAAACATGAAATCTTTGGGCAAGTCGACGAATGCATTCGGAGACATAAGCTTGATCACCAACAGTTACAGAGTCAACTACACATTTGAAATTAATTTAAAAGTTATATGGGGACATTAGGCGAAAAACGAAACCGTTCGGCACACTCTAGTCAGCAGGCCAAACAACTCGATATGCGTATTTAAAAATCATCCTTTCAAGTTCAACCCTGCAACCTCTGGGAAAACAATCTAATCCTATAAAACACTAATTCAGCAAGGATTAACAGTATTGTCACACTCCCAAAGTAAATAAATTAAACTCAAAGCTTAGTTAAACGAGATTCTAGCATTTAACAGGAGTTGGACTGCAATAGAGAATGTATGTACTTCAATCAACTAAGAGAGAGTCAAGAATGATTTATATTATAATAGTAATTAAATAAATACGAGGTTTGAGTTATTAACATTTGATGCGGAATAAGATGTTACAAAATGTTAGGCGTCAATGCATTCCAAATCCAATCATAATCCAACTACTTTAATACTCTAAAAAAAGAAGGAATATAAATCTACAGTGCAGGGTTTGAGTTTGTGTAGAGTTAAAAGTGAGCGAGAGTAATTGAAAATTGAATTTTATACCTTTTACTTTTAGTGACCAATTATTTTATGCGGTTCGACAATATTTATTGAACTTTCCCATTCACTCGGCGAAGCATCGAGTATATGGTGTCTTCACCAAATGTCAGAGGATCTTCTACTCATGCAGGAATCCCTATAGTGTTCTTCATTGTGATTGACAACCTAAACGGTGGTACACCGCTAATGCTCTATGGACTGCCGAGTTTATATTATCCAAGTTGAAGGCTCAATGAGTCAAACGGTTGAACAAATCGTGTTCGCTAACCCTAACAACGATTCGCCAACCGGACCTATTATTGTATTTCATACATTCTTTCAAACACTTCCCTCACATCAACTTGTACCATCATCAGACCATTAGTTTACTCAGAAACTAAAGCAAATTTAAAATGGATTTTGGGTTGCCTCCCACATAGTGCCTTAGTTAACCTCTGGCACAATGTAACTCAATTTTAGATCTCACTTTTGGGGTTAGACATAGTATCACTAGGCAACGCCCCTTTAGGTCTTGGATTAAGGTGAGAGACGATATGACGTATCTGGGTTTTAATAGTTAGACAGACACTGAATGGGCGGTAACAGTCTAACTAAGGGTGGATATTTTTTTTATGCATTTTCACATCTTGTCTAATCCTTCAAATTTTTTGAGGATACGCAAGAGCATGTCCTCAGTTCTTCAACCTTCCTAATAATTCGGCTTTATATGCTCATGGGGAGGCACATATCAATCTTTATCCCCATCTTTCCAATTCGGATTATGGTCCCTCCATTAACGATCTCTATCTTCCGACCCTTCCTTTTTTCCCCAACCATGATTTCTATCATGTCCACAATAGACTGATGACGCTCTTTCAAGGACAAAATGCCCTGGATATCAGTATGATTCTTTGGGGTAATACATCAGATTATCCATGTGCAAATCGAGATGCGGTCCGTTTCAAGCATATGTAGTTTCATATCCATATCACGCAAATGTTGATTCTTCTATTACATAATACGTATCAGCAGGCTGGGTTTTTGTGGAAGCAGTTAACCAGAATGCAACCACAATCTCCCTCTTGGTCACCCTTCCTTGAGGAATTATACCAAAAGGGTTTATGTGCTCAGATGCACCTAACTTCTTATCATCTATATCCATTTTCCGTAAGGATGGTAAATCCTTAGAACTGCTAAGGAGATCCTTGCCTTGAAGAACACCAAATATCTATTGATAAACCAATATAAAACTGAGAGTTGGAGGACCAAACAACCACCTAGGTGTAGTTGAAAGGTTCCAACTTGCTCCCATATCGTAACACTTCCAAACGTACCCAAACTTGATTAATTCATAATCTTTGTATGATCGTTTCCAAGAAGTGGCACACATAGGAACATCAAATAGTTGATCAATGGTCACATCTGGTGATAATGCTACAGTATGATACCAAGAAAGCCAAGTCAACCACTTCATCCAATTAAGGATAACAGCCCGCTCAAGGATTTCCAGTTCTCTATCAAATACCAAATCTTTTGGAAAGATTTGTATCTTCTTAGGCTTTACAGCCTCAAGCAGATAATGTATTATTTTCTCCTTCAAATAAGGATTGAGGCGCTACTTTTATCCTTTCCTATAAAAAAATCAAGAGGCAATAGATGTAACCTGTTTGGTTTACAAGCAGTCGCCTTTAGTCTTTCCCATCGTGGTGACTGAGAAGACATCAAGCTAGAACAGACCTTATAACCTGCACCCGCTAGCCTTTCTAAAGTCGATATTTCTATTGAGTATCGGCAGCACAATAGGCACAGGCCTGTAGTCGTTCTACAGGAGGTTAAAGCTTTGAGAGAGATGGGAGAGATATCTTTTTGCATATCTCGTATCCAAAACCTCTTAGCAAAATCAATTGTTCCATTTTCAGATACTATTTATTTAGCAAATGAAATGGTTACACTGAGTCTATCCAATAACCTACTATACTGATTGGTCACCTTCTTGTCGGTGATTAGGATATCATCACAAAGAAGGGCATAATAACCAATAGGGTGCTTCGTAGCGGATAAGCCTTCAAAGTTGCCAACCACACTATATAGTGATGGGCCAGCAAGAACAGTTACCATGAACCATAGTAACCTAACGGCTGTGCAGTAAGAAAGGCTACTTCTGATACGAGAAAGGTGTTAAGACCGAAGGAACTGTTGACTATTGAAGATGCTAAATTACTACCCCAAATCATTTCGATTAAGGTGTATATAACACTCAATGGCCAACAGTCTGTTGCTGAGTTTAAATCAAAAGAGTAACATGACTTCGGTATTTTACTCTTAGATACTGCGACAGACGCTCTTTGTTGAATGTACCATCAATCTTAAGAATTGATAGTACATTCATAGCCCAAAATATGGACTGGATGCAGAAGTCTTTGTTTAATATATTTACATATAGCAAAGATCCACCCCTTCCAACCCCCTTCAATGGCCTGAGCCAATCTACCAGTCAGTAATGGAACTCCTTGGTAGGCCCCTAATAAGCTAGAGAAAGGGGGTCCTACTTGTTTTTCAAATAAATCAAGGGATTCATTAGCAAACTAGGTATTATTAGAATCAAATAGGTATAAACCCTTTGCGACCAAAAAATACCAGGGGAAAAGAACCCATCTTGAATGGAATGAATTTTATTCACATTAAAGATGAACACTGCTATCTCATGCTTTAAGTTCACAAAGATATTTTGTTCTTTAAAATATTTAGCCACAGCTCCGTCTACAACATCATCCACCGAATATTGAAACCGGCGGACAAAGTTGTTGAGTAATGGATTACTTTACCAGGTTGGTTTTCAATTCATACCCTTATATATAGGTATGGATTGGAGATGTGGAAGATACATTGGTCGAAGCTTCTATCAAGAAGTTTTCATTTCTCCAAGAACTTCACGGACACTATCAATATCTGAGTGAGGAATCGTAATGTAGGAGCCACCGCAATCTATTTTGATAAACCATACCAAGATAGATATATCCTGACCAAATAATCACCATGATCAGGCTTTGCAATTACGTGTTTTTGTAATACCGCAGGTATGATCTTGGGAATTCCATATCGGGTAAATGAAACTGGAATCGACATGGTGTCATTCTTAGAATAACACCCAGCGTAAAAATGCTGAAGGGAAACATTACACTATTTTAAATAAAATGCAGTATAAAGAAAACCTAAACATCGTTTCAGTTTCACAACTGTTTTTATGAAATCGCAGGGCTCCCTCCTTGTGCATGGACATAGAGACAACTAAAGGATCCCGAAAAATAAGTCCCTTTAGTTGTCGGGTCTTTTCAAATAGACCCCGCCAAGAGAATTTTTGTGTTTATTCGACCGCACTAAAAAAATGCATTATTGTTTTCATAGTAACGTTGTAATTTTCTTCAATGCTAACGTCATAAAACACAATCATAATCTACTCTCCCTATTGATCCAAATAAATCAGATTCAGGGAGGGGGGGGGGGCTAAGGTTCAAACTTAGGAATCAATAAACTTTAATCCACAACCATTATTGTCTTTCTACAATAATGGTATGGATTTGGTTGATGATCGGAGATTACAAAAGTATATCGACCGTCTATGATAATCACTGTTACGATTAATTACCATAGATGTCCAATAACTCTTGGTGCTCCATTTCGACACCAACGAATATTCAACTAAACACTCTATTTTGTGCTCAGAGAAATCCATTTAAGGAATTTTCCAATTCCTTGACCGGGTCTTGAAAACCCGGATGATGCCATAATAAAGAAAAAAAAGAATATACAAATACGTCATACTTAAATAAGTATAATCAACACGCAGTACCAAGGAAATTGGAAAAACAAGGGCGCAAGATTTTGACATCATAATTTTTTTGTATTTCATTTTTTCACCGGGTTTGGACCATGTCTCCCGAACAATCACAGTACATATGGCGCAAGACGATTCAACAAATCGAGGTCGGAATGGGATTGGGTGTTTTCACGTCTTACCGTAGTGCCCGGTTTGTCTTGATTTACGATTGATGAACAAGAAGGAAAATGGAACAATTGGACTTTGGACTCGCCCCCGGCTACGTGTCCTTTGGACCCTTCACCCGCCCGCCACCAGTGGAAGCAAGCTATCCCTCTAGGGTGGGAAGATGGGGGAAGAGTGCATTTCCATTGCGAACAATTCAATCCATCCACAAGTTCCCCTACGGCTACCTTGTTATGACTTCACCCCAGTCGAAGACCCCACCGTGGTATGTTCCAATAATAATACTAAAGGCCTTTGTGGCACTAGTCTACCACAAAATTCATGGGTGATCATTGGTCCGATGCTTCGGGCGAAACCAATTCCCATGGTGTGATAGGCGGTGTGTACAGGGCCAGGGTACATATTCACCGGGGCATGCTGATCCAGAATTACTAGCGATTCAAACATCATGTTCCTGAGTTGTAGAGAACAATCCTAACTAAAGCAATCTTTATGGATTCGCTCCTCCTTATAGCCTTGCTTCCCATTGTAATTGCCAATGTAGCACGTGTGTGGCCCAGCCCATAAGGGCCATGCGGACTTGACATCATCCCCACCGTCCTCCACTATATCACTGGCAGTCCTTCGTGAGTGCGACACACACCTTTTTGTTTGCTTCAAATCCGTTTGTTTGGGTGGGGCGTACTAAACCCACTACGTACTTCACTACCGGGTGGCTCTCTGGAATGCCGAGTCTTTCTCTACCGTCAACACGACATCGTCGTCACTTGCAAGATAAGGCCAAAAAACCTGACTTTACTAAACAAGTGAGAAAGGCCCTTTCTATCTTATTAGTCAATACTTGCAATCAAAAAATAGCGCTAACTAGAAATAGAAAGAGCTTCAAAAGGCGTCGGCTACCTTCTTACTAACAGCACAGCTAGGTGCTGGCACTCAATTTGTAGCTAGCATGTCACTCGTTTCCTCGGCTCACTTTGGTTGCAAAGACTTTCTCCTTAGGCACATGTCTCAGAAACACAAAATGAGGGTTTCACTCATTATAGGACTTGACCAAACATCTCACGACACGAGCTAACTATAGCCATGCAGCACAGATTCACCGCCTACATGCCCTTTACGCCCAATCATTCCAAAGAACACTTGCCCTTCGTCTTAATGCGACTCCTGGCACGGACTTAGCAAGGGCTTATTCCTCGAGTACTGTCATGATCGCGCACTCGATGAAAGAGATTTACAAGAGGCATTTCCCTTATTCACTCACACAATATTGCTTGGTCGGTCTTTCGCCCATTGTCCAAGATTCCCCACTGCTGCCCCCCGTGGGCGTCAAGATCGTGTCTCAGTCCCAGTGTGGCTGATCATCCAAAAAGACCAGCGAAACATCATTGGCTTGGTGAGCCTTTACCTGACCAACTACCTAATACTACGTAGGCTTATCAAACAACCTTTTTAGATTTCTTCAAGATTTGGCCTGAACTGTTCGGCAGATTCCACGCGTTACGCACACGTTCACCACTTTCTTCTCAACTCTTCTCACCTTCTAGGCGAGCCAAGCTACCTTTATCTAGGAGCCTCTTTTCCTTCTTCCCAGCTCCTCGAAAACAACGTTCAACTTGCATATGTTATGCATATAACTAGCGTTCCTTCTGACCCAGCATCAAACTCTTCTTTTGAGTATGATTGGGCCATGTAGTGGTAGAACCTGGTGAACAGGGCGTACTATTTCCCAACCTTTTGTGAACTTTTCTTCTCTAATGATTTTTGTTGGAGTAGAGGTTCTTATTGGTGACCCAGCTGATTCGGTCCCAACTATCCTTAAGGATAAAATGAGATCTCTTGCTTTGCCCACAAGCCCTACTAGCGTAGCAAGTCTAGTCGCTGGTGTGTTATTTGTTCTAGCGATAGGCTCCAAGTGCGATTTGATTCTCCATTTGGTTTTCTGTTCTGGAATGAATCTGTTCTAAAGAAAGACCTGCCTATACTCAAGGGGGGTTGGTTCACGGTTATGAATGGTGGTATCGGTTGGGTCAAGCACAACACTCGTTCTTGCATCCCTTGTTGCAGCTTATAGACTCAAAAGTAAGGGCACAAAAAGATGTCTTAAACAAAAAACCTTCCAAATGGAATAAGCTACTATAACTTTCTTTATCGTCAAAGGAAAATGGAATCATACCTTAGTTCAGGATCTCCCTACTCGTATGTAGGAGGAGCTACTGCCTGCCTTCTAATTTGTTCGAAGAGAAAAGGAAACGAAATAATAAAGGTTCACTTTCATTGGTACTTCCCCCTACACGTACATTGGGGCAAGAGCGGGCGCTATCTTTCTAAACAGGATTTTCTATGAGGTAGAGGCTGGATCAATAAAAGAAAGATAAGGAATGTGTACAAGATTCTAATCGGGCCACCTTCCTTTAAGTTGTGGCTAAAAAAAAGCCTTGGTGATCTATGTCCCTTCTCTTAGGCCCTTAGACCATGATGTATTAGATGCCCATGAATGAGGAAAGGTATTTTCAACTAAAGTCTGAAAGTCCAGCCCGGTGATAAATCTTCTTCCACTCCCCAACCTCTAACGAGTTGTAGAGCAATGTCTATATTTGCAAATGCGCAACCTTCGAATAAAGATACTTCTACGGTCGACAGCATCCGACCTTTGATCAAGTCTCTCACTCGCTCAACACGTCGATGGACACCGGGTTGACCCTTTTTTTACCAGCATGGGGAGTGGCGATGGATACCGAGATGACGACTCCTCAGCGCCAATTAGGGGGTACAAGAGATAGTTGGATCGTAAGACATTCTCTCACATCCCACTCCCATTCATGAGATAATAAATTTTAGCATATCATTAAATTGAGTAACCTGAGATGAGAAACTATCATGTCTGAGTTCTACGATTCGGGTTCAGAGCGTCGTTTCAAGACAATAAAGAAGTGGTGCTTCTTTCGTGTACTCTAACTCAGTAGCTTATTCCAGATTAGCGAGTGAATTTCAAGCGAAGGAAACTTCCTATAAGGAATGGCTTCCTTTCAGGTTGTGTTGTTACAGACAAGACTATTCTAACAGGGCAGGGGAAACGGATAACAAATATAATACAGTACATCTATGATCGGGCAATAGCGCAGATACGATCAAACTAAATGTGTGAAGGATATGGTTCTAATTCTCTTCAGTCCCGTTCCTTCAATCAAAGAAGAATCCATTCCCAGGGCTAGTGCCAGCGCATAGTGAGAGTCTTCCTAGTGTCCCTAACATCCACTCCTTCTAGTCAAGTGCCTTGCGGCACCTTTAACGATGAGAGAAGGCGATACCGAAGATGCCAGCCATCATAGTCTGAACTTGAAATTTTTGTTGGCTCATCTCGTCGATTGTCATTCTGATCCTAGTCATTCAAAGTTATTCGGCGCTTTTAGTCATAGGCTATCGCCCATTCTTGATAGCCGCAACTCTTCCCGTTCCCTATTCTATTAAAGAATGAATGTGAATCGATCTAACAATAGTTGGGCAAAATCCATCTCTTTCCATCTCTATGTTCGCTAAACTTGCTTCCTTTCTTGCTTTCATGAAGCCGACCTTACCAGACAGCTCTTCTATTTTCGTAGATGGAAGATACGGTGAATCAATTCAATAAGATGCCGCTTATCTAGATGCGGTGCTTGTCCCTCAAAGCAAAGGTAAAGACCAAGATACCGAGGATTCTGAATGTTACGACACTTTCCTCAAGTCGAACGCCTATCGATCCTGGACCAATGAGAAAGGATTTGAAATCATACTTGCCTTAACCTAATCTACTTGAATCCTCAATTCCATTCCATTAAGGCATTCATTCCGTTCATGTAAAGGAAGAGTTCAACAAAAGTTATCGCTCTTACACTGGTTGTTCTTTCTACCTAAAATTGTGGCTTCTTTCATCAAAGATAGGTGTGAGCTAATTTTCTCGCTAAACCTCTTTCCTTATAGTCAAGTGGCTTTTTGCTCTTCAGTCCTTGCATACTAAGATTATTCTTATCCGTGCTTTCTTTCGTGGAAGTCTCCCCTATTAAGGAAGTATGGCAAAGATTGTTTATCCCTGCGCGGAGGACCTCAACTCAGTACGCATAGAAGTACAATCTACCTCTATTTAGCTCTACTGGCTTTCTTATACCTATATCAGGAACCCGAGCCTACCTCTTCTGGTTGAAGTTCCGATGAACCAGGTATTCCCCTCCTGAGCCCAAATTTACCTGCACAAGGAAAGATCTCAATAGGCCTAGGGTGGGGGGAAAGCTCCACTACAGGGCCGGAGGAACAAATAGGCGTGGGGAAGAGTCTGCAACAAAATCAATTGAATAGACAGAGAAGCCCGGTAAGCCTATCGATTCAAACAAGTCCGCCTTCAAGACATCTAAAAGCGGGTGGTCTTAAGTCCAGAGGCCTATTCTAGTTACAGAGTGAGGTTAGCCGACAAGTAAGTTAGCAAACTGGTGAATCAGTAGTCCTTTCTCCTGCCTTCGCTTCCAGGAGGAATTCTATCATCCATGGCAAAGATATTGTATAATAAGAAAGGGCTTACTTTTCAAAGTGATCTTTCTCAATTTCGGAATAGAAAGGCTTGGTTGAAGGCAAAATTCGGTGTAATTCGCTATATTTTAAGAAAAGGAAGGCAGGGTAGAAAGTCTTGCTTACTTATTTCTCCATCTAAGTAAGAGAAGGGGGGTTGAAGTTTATAGCTACACGAAAAAAGTGATAAGAAGGTCTAATCATTCTACTTCACTCGTTTGCTTAACACATGCAAGTTGATCACTTCGCTCTTTAGAAATAGGCAATGAAAGTCATCGATTCGAATCCGAGGAAGGAATTTTTTTCCAATATGTCGCTCCTCCAGCAAGGAGTGAGAGAACAAATTATGACCTATTATGTCACATTTTTTCTTTAGAGGCGTTCTCTCTCTTATTGTAACCTTTCTGGGGCATTTCGCTATTAGAGCAATGCCGATTTGAATAACTGGTAAGTGTCTCATGCTGTTCCTTTTATTGATTATGGGGTTGATCCTTATTTTGAGATTTTTTAGTTTTCGTTCAAAGAGAAAATACCGGTTTATTAATCTATTTATTTTTATTCTTATTTTATTTAGTATCTCTTTGTTTAAATTTTTTCTAAGAAACTATTTGCTATACCATTTAGGGATTTTGTGTTCTCAACTTCTCTCTGGGATTTTGGTTTTTAGTGTCTGGGGATCACTACCTCTTTCGAGCAAGCAAGCGGGGCTGAGATTGAAGAGGATCATTTTGGGATTAATGTCCTCTTGGAATCATGGTAAAAATCTACGGAAACGGGCAAGTCAGTGGATTAGCCTGAACCAGAAACAGGACATGTGCCGTCTTCTATTAAAGTAGCTCCCCTGGGTATCGAAGTTGGTACATCGAATCAACCCCCAAGAGTGGCCCCCTATCCGTATCAACTGGATGAATTTATAAGGGAATTTCCTTCATTCTTTTTTAGCACAGTCTCCTAGACAAATTCTCCTATACTACCCCTATCGGGATAAAGTACCTATCTGAAGTAGAGGCAAAAGACCTATTCGAGGTCAAGGTAGAGATTCTAAGGATCATGGTGGTCCTTGATCCAACGGGGGATTGTCTGGGACGGGGAGCTAGGGAACTCAAGAATTTGCGTACCGCCATGGGAGAGAATTCCTTGGATAAACTCCATACCCTTCTTTCGGATCTCAAATCGAGGGGAGTCAATTCCGAGTCCCTCTATCAATTAAAAGGAAAGGTACCCGTGCGAAGGGGTTGGGATGAACACTCTACCACATAGTGGAGTGGATAGCTTGGAATACTAAAATGGAGATCGTGTACAACAAAAATCCTATATTTGATATCGATTCATTCACACTTCCATTCCTTCTAGAGGAAGTCTAACTGCTTGCTTGCTGTGAGCTGTATGACGGGTAACGTCCACGTATGGCTCCGTGAGAAGGGCGGTGGATAGAAATGGCCTTGTTGTACCTCACTCTTGTCTTCAATGGGGTCTGCTCTTTATTTTTTGGGAGAGTATGCCAATATGATCTTAATGAGGTGCGGAGCTTTGCATCTGACATTCGTTGGTCTTCTCTCTTCTGGAGACTGCCCCTCAGCATTTTTGTGCAATAAACCCCTCCGGCCGATGACTAGTTGTAGGTGGTCCTGCGGAGCTTTCGGAAAAGGGTAGCCTTGCGTGTAAGCGTAGCAATGAACCGCGGTGAACCCTCAGACAACCTATCTATGATTGGGGGGGGGGGATCTTAAGTAGTGGTGACCCTTTCACTCTTTCACAGATTGATACATGTACCCAATGCTCATAGGGGAAAGTGGACTTCTATGTTTGGAACCTGGGGGGTTGCTTTGAGAAATCCTTTCTTTCTCGTCCACTCAGGGGGGTGCAAACACACCTGCACGGATTACATGTGACAGTTACCACAATGGCGGGGAAGTTAACAATACCCGACAACATTCAGGGATGGATGTAGACCCATCAGGCAGAGATAATCACTCTGGTCCTAGTAGAAGTGGTGACCATTCTTAAGAACGAAAAAGACTGCGCCAACAGAAGCCCTATGAGCCACTTAAAAGACGGCAGGAGTGCCCTTTTTCTAACAATAGAGGGAGCAAAAAACAGGCTTTGCTCCCCTTTACAATATGAAGAATGAAATAAGGGTCGAAGTTTAGACCACTCATAGTAGTTCTACCAATAGAAAGGATTGTTTAATCTGTCGGCCCTTAACGTTTTCCTTAACAAGCCCTAGCCTCCTTTGCGCCGCCTTCTTCATAGAAGCCACCGAGTTTACCCAGAAGTCCGAATTTTATGGTAGACAACACTATAATAATAATTGGGCCATGACAGACTCTTTTAAGCATTGCAAAAGGAAGTGCCGCTAATAGAGCTGTGCGGGGAGGCAATACTAATTATCTGGTCAGAGAGATGTGTGGCCCATAAGCCGACCCGCTTAAAAACCTATTACTCAATAAATATTTTTTACGCGCGATATGCCGACAACCTACTACTGGGAATCGTGGGTTCCGTCGATCTTCTCATAGAAATACAAAAACATATCACCCACTTCCTACAATCTGGCTTGATGTTTTGGGTAGACTCTGCAGGATCAACAACCATAGCTGAACGGAGTGCGGGAGAATTCCTCGGTACGGTCATTCGGGAAGTACCTCCGAGGAAGACTCCTATACAATTCTTGCGAGAGCTGGAGAAGCGTCTACGAGCAAAGCACCGTATCCATATAAGAGCTTGTCACCTACGCTCTGCCATCATTTCCAAGATTAGGAACCTAGGTAAAAGTATCCTGATCAAAGAGATGACAAAGGGGATGAGCGGAAGAGGGAGTCTACTGGACGCTGTTCAACTAGGGGAGACTCTTGGAACAGCTGGAGTAAGAAGTCCCCAAGTGAGCGTCTTATGGGGGGCCGTCAAGCACATACGAAAAGGACCAAGGGGGATTTCGTTGTTGCATAGCTCAGGTTGGAGCAAGGTGCCATCGGACGTTCAATAGGTAGTATTACGATTGGGACTCATGCCATGACATTGTCATTATATATTCCCACAGGTCAGAAGGCGGTGGGGGAAGGAGGGGGACGCTGGGTTAGATCTATCAGCAGCAAATTCCCCATACAAATAGAGGCACCTATCAAAAAGATACTTCGAAGGCTTCGGGATCGAGGTCTCATTAGTCGAAGAAGACCCTGGCCAATCCATGTGGCATGCTTGACAAACTTCAGCGATGGAGACATCATAAATTTGTTCGCAGGCATCGCGATAAGTTCTTTGTCCTACTACAAGTGTTGCGACAACGTTTACCAAGTCCAAACGATTGTCGACCACCAGATCCGCTGGTCTGCAATATTAATCCCGGCCTACAAGCACAAATCCTCGGCGCAGAATATAATCCTAGTGTACTCCATAGACTCAAATATAGTAAATCAAGAAGGTGGTAAGACCCTTGCAGAGTTTCCTAACAACATAGATCTTGAGAAGCTTGGATCCGGTCAAGATCAAAACAACAATGAGCACTCAACTACTAGTAAAAGAGGAGAAAGTGGACTTTGAGATGAGAAAGAAAAGAAGGTTCTTCTTGCCGCTTTATTAGTAAGTAAGATTATTTATATCTCCTTAATAAAGGCAAAAGATGACTCCTAAAAGGAAGCTTTCTCTTATATACGATACCATACCACAAAATTGCATTTGCCTTCCTGCTTAAGGCACTAGTTCGGATGGAAACCATGATAAGGCAGGTAGCCTAGCTGACATAGCTATCTGTCGGCAATAGCTGCATACCGTTGAGGCTACTATAGAGGCATATAATTTCCCGGGTGTTAAGTAAGATATTGAATCAAAAGCGAACATGCTTGATCACAGGCTAGATCGGGCTGTCTGTACCTTCACTAACTCTTCTGCATGTATGGAAGCTTGAAATAAGGAATTCTCTAATCTATGAACCCGTAAGAAAGATAGTATTTTTTTCAATTCCGCACATTGGAACTGAAAAGGGCTATTCATAAACAGTCTTCCTTGCTTATTACCTCTTATCTTATTATAGGAGATAATCAAAGAGAGAAAATCCTATCAATTTCTTTTGAATAAGGCTACGCTTCTTCAAGCCTTTGAAACCTTTGAAAATAAAATCTTTGTTTTCAGGCGGGTTTGAAACCTTCAATGTACTTACCAATATTTCTCTTATTTTTCTACCAAGTGTCGGTTTGGGCTAGTAGGTCTTATTGAAGAAGAACAAAAGGCTTGGATAGCATTCTCCAAGACCAATGATAATTTCTAAGGTCCTAATGTTAATATTCTTGTGTTTGAACCAATATTGTTAATAAAACAAGTCTAGACACTCTATTTTCATATATGAAAGAGTTTGACATTGATTGTTAAAGTTGTAAATATTTCCGCATGTTTCAATGTCTTATCAAATGATAATATGATAAGGGCTTGGATAAAACCTCTTCAAGGTCGAGTATGTCGTGTTATGACTAGGGGTGTTCTCAGGTCGTGACAAACTTGTTGTTAGAGCCTATGGTTAATGAATGATAATTAGGATTGATATCTCACGAACCATGTCTATTAATGTATTGTTCATGGGTGTGAAGCGAGCCACACTTATGAATGAGAGGCTATATGATGCTTAGGAACATTCACTTCTTTTGATATTCTTATAGTTGTGCCTAAGAGTCTTGCTTCTATCTATACATGCCTTTAAATACTTTTCTTATAGATATAAGATATGACTAATAGGAGGGAAGCCATAAGAAGGGTTGGAGAGGAGGTTGCGAATGCGAGAGTTCCTCCCCAAGGTAACCAAGCTCCTCATAAGGAGCAAGTTCCTCTAGGTGGTAAAGTTTCATTCAATCCTCCGATCTTGACGGATGGAGAGATAAGGCAAGCTTCCCAAACTTGACCAAAATCATGGCTACTCAATCTCAAGTCGTAACTACACAAACTGAAGTTATGATGGCCCAATCTAATAGGGAAATTGGGACTCATCTGAATGAAAATTCTAGTACCATGGCTTCGCATTTGAGGGACTTCACTAGAACGAATCCACAATTGTTCTATAGGTGTAAGGTAAACAAGGATCATCAATACATTCTTGATAAGGTATATAAGATCTTGTTTATTATAGGGGTAACTTCGAATGAGAAGGTCAAGCAATCCACATATCAACTCAAGGATGTGGCTCAAATATGGTAAAACTCAATGGAAGGAAAATAGGGCTTTGAGAGAGGGTCCCATAAGTTGAGAAATTTTAGGAAGGCTTTTTTTTGATAAAATCTTCCCAAGGAAGTAAAGAGAGGAAAAAATTGAAGAATTTATCAACTTTCGTAGAGAAGGGATGAGAGTCAAAGAATACTCTTTGAAGTTCATTAAGTTGTGTAAGTATGCTTTGTCTTTGGTGTCTAATAATAGAGATAAAATGAGTCATTTTGTGATGGGTGTGTCCAATGATCTTGTGGAAGAGGGTCGTGAGGCAATGCTTCATGATAATATAGGCATTTATCTTTGAGGCTCACCAAGTTTAAGAAACTAGGCATAGGAAGAGAAATAGGGATGCTAAGAGGGCAAGACACTATGACAGAGGTGCTTCCAACGGTAAGCTAGAGATCCAAGATAAGATAAGATTTAAGAAGAGATTTTCCAACCAAGTTCCTTCCAATGTTTCAAGGACCAACAAATATAGAGTACTCAAACCCAAAGCCATGAGAGGAAAAAGTCGTGGTTCTCAAGCTGATAAATCAAATTGTACCTAGTGTGGCAAGAGGCATGTGATCAAGTTCATAGTTGGAAAGGATATTTGACTTGGTTGTCAAAAGAGTGGCCACATGGTTAAAGTTTTTCCCATGACAAAGATTTAACAGAGAAAAATTAATCAAGAACAAGAAAGTGATCCTAACTATAATGCTCTTAAGAAGAACCTCTTCTATGCTCTCCAATCCCAAGGTGATCAAGAGATCTCTCCCAATGTTATTACCTTTATGTTGCAAGTAGTTTCAATTAATGTTTATGCATTGTTAGATCTTGATTCCACCTTTTCTTTTGTAACTCCTTTAGTGGCTATGAAATTTAATATACTCCACGATGTCTTCTAAGAAACCTTTTCAGTTTCTATACGGTGGGTGACTCCATTGTTTCTAATAGAGTCTATACGAGTTGTCCCATGTCATTGTCCAGTAGAGTCCAATAATTTAATTTGATAGAATTTGATATGTTGGACTTTGATGTTATATTAGGGATGTATCAATTAAATACTTGTTTTGCTTCTATTGAATGTAGAACAATGGTAGTCATGTTTCAATTTCCTAACGAACCAATCTTAGAGTAGAAGGGGTGAAGTTCAATCCCGAGAGATCAAATTATTTTGTGTATAGAAGCTTGTAATATGATTTCTAAGGGATTTCTCTATCATATTGTGAGGTTCAAGGATCTTGGGTCCGAGTCTCCTTCTTTTGAATCGGTCCCCCTGGTGAAAGATTTTCTGAAAGTCTTCACCAATGACTTGCTCGAAATTCCTCGTAAATAGGAAATAGATTCCGGAATAGATTTATTGCCGGATACTCAAACCATATCGATTCCTCTTAACTGTAAAGATCAAGACGAGTTGGATGAATTGAAAGCTAAAATCAATGATTTTCTATACAAGGGTTATATTTTTGACCAAACATATCTCCATGGGGTGCCCCGTTATTAGTTGTGGAAAAGAAATATAGTTTCTTATGATGTGTATTGACTCTCTCCAATTGAACAAGGTCATTGTAAATTATAAGTATCCTCTCAGTATAATTAATGATTTGTTTGGACAACTCCAAGGGGCGAGTTACTTTTCGAAGATTGATTTAAGGTTGGGTTATTGCCAACATAGAGTGAGAGGAGTTAACATTCATAAGAAAAGCTTTACGAACAAGATACGATAACTATGAATTTGTAGTTATGTCTTTTGGTCTAACTAATACCACGACGCCTTTATAGACCTTATGAATCGGGTGTTCAGGAACTAATCTTGAATCTTTTGGGATTGTCGTTATCGATGATAATTTGGTATACTCCAAGAGTGCGGAAGATCATATGAGTCATTTGAGGATAGTGTTGCAACTCCTCAAGGATGACAAACTTTTTGCTAAGTTTAGCAACTGTAAGGTTTGTTAAGATTGGTTGCTTTTCTTGGTTATATTGTTTCAACTATGGGTATAAAGGTCTATCCTATGAAAAAGGAGGCGTTTAAGAATTAGCCTATACCCCTAAGTCCCGTGGATTTTAAAATATTTTGGGTGTATCCCGCTATTATAGGAGATTTGTTGAGGGTATCTCCTATATTTATTCTCCATTATATATATATATATATATATATATATATAATTATATTAACCTTTACTTCATTAAAATCTACCCCAAGAGTGGAACGGTTTGTTCTTTCTCCATTTATATCTAACTAGTTTAGACTTCATTCGAGGAAGAATAATCCCAAAGGGGGGTGGGGGAGGTAATATTGTAACACCTCAGAAACAAAACATAGAAAATACAATAGGAAAACCACCTGAACTAGTGATCCATGTAAGGGTTCACGGAGGGTGATAGGGTCCATGATCCTTTGACCTACTTGTGGACTTAGCCCCTTCCCAGGAGAGGTGGACCACGATACCCTTAACAGGCCATGGACAACTTTATGGACCGTACTCTCACTCGTGGTCACAAGGAAGAGACCATTTTGGCCAAACTTCATATCATGGGACCCGTCACGGTTCATGTTCACCATTGGGTAGCCCATGGAAGTCCTCCTAAAAACAACCTTGGAAATTGTGTATGTATCAACCCATGACCAGATACACGGACCGTAGTTCAAGCCACGGGTTTCGGCCCTGATCCATAGATTGAGGCCCTAGAAATTAATTCTCTTGATACAAGATGATGATTTACATAATGGACCATTATTCAGTCGATTGGTGGCTTCTGCAGACTTTTAAGTGAAGGTTCGTTTAGTCTTTTACTTATGCGTTGTAGCCCTAAACTATCTTTTAAATCGTAAACTACTTGGATTAATTTTATCAGTTTTAGCCTAGTAAACAAATTAAAGCCTAACCTAATCCATCATTCAGAAAAATCAAGCGAAACATAGATCAAATTAGAGGAAAAAGTCAAGCAGTCGTAGGTCAAGAATGCAATAAGTTGTCATCGATTTCTACCAAAAAATCATATCATTTCTTATTGGAATATGTCACTTGTATGTGGATTTTATTACTGAGTTTGTTTTCCCCATTAGGTCCCTATTATTGAGTCAGATTTTTCATTCTTTATAACATGTTAGACCTAGGTTTTCTAGAATTTCTGAATTGATATTGTGATTCACTTGTTAGAATAATCCAAATCAGATTATCATTTTTTTCATGAGATTGTTGCTTATTTATCACATTAACTCAGAACCCTAGTTATGTAGTTATCTAAGTTCATTAATTACATTATCAAGGACAAATAAATTTATATACGTGCCTGAGATTTTGAATGTTTCATTATCAATACATTAATGTTCCATTTTCACTAAGCATTCCAGTATTTTGACCTATCAATTATTTGAGAAATTTAATAATAATATCTATTACATACATAATCACTAGGTAGTAGGCTTAATATCGAGGTGGAATTGTCCAAGTCACCGTCATAGCCCTAGGACTGAGTTCCCCCATATATTTATAAGTCCCCTATGTAAGCCTCAATTTTGTGAATACGCTAGTCATGCCTCTACACCTTTGTTGTGGTATATTGGGTCTTTTAAATGGGAGTATATATTGGAATCCACATTAAGCTCATGTGGTTTTTAAGTTGGTTATTGGTAGCTCCCACAGTGAGATTCTAGTGTTATGTCCATGTTATCAATTACAGTTCAATATTCAGTTTCGGCATGATATAAACTTGGTCATTACATTCAGTTAGTTCATATTCAGTATATCATATGTTGTATCATGATAATCTTATGTCACTTCTCAATTATATGTTTGGTTCAGTTATATAGATTGTGTAGCTTTATTGTATCTTGGATTCTCCCTAACTAATTATGCATAATTTGCGATACATCTTTTCGTGATGTAGGCTTAGGTCCATAACATCAACATCACGCATAGATAGGCTTGGATTCAAATATTTACTCTCACACCCCAACCCTATAGTCTAGGCATGACTCACATCCTAAACCATGATAAAAACTGAACAACTGCACGAAAGCTTTATTAACTGCTATCTTTTCGGCCTATATAAACTCCATAAATGTTTAAGTAAGAGCAAGTGACAAACCTAGTTTTAATACATTCTTATCTTATCAAACCTTTAGTTTATAAGATTAGAATTTGTATTGAAACTTAAGTTTTGATACACTTAGATCTAATCAAGGCTCAAATTTGGAACAATTTAATTGTAGGCTTTAAGAATCTGTTCCATGTTGATATCTTTTGAATGTGAGCAACGTCCCGGTGACTCAATTAAAAAATAGTTAAAAGAATTTTAAAATGGTTAAAGAGGTAAAAGGGAAAATGGAGTCGCCACCTTATTTTTAGGAAAACTAGAAAATCGATTATTCAATTAACTTAAAAGGAAGTTTGTGAAACCAATTGATTCTAGGTAAGGGGTTCAAATTATTCCAAAGGGAATGAGTTCCACACCCTTCGGAATCCATAATTGTGGTTCCCGACTTACTTAATTTTTTCAAATTGGGAGGAGACAAAATTAAAATACAAGTATAATAAATATATAATATACACAAGAAATAAAATAATATAATATAAGAAAGGGCCTAAAGTTTGTATAACGTAAATATATACAAAATAATGAATGAAAAATATAATTTGAACTTATTTCGAATAGCTTCAATAGGAAGGAATTCCGGATACCTGTAAAGACAATAAGTAAAAGTGTTAGTAATAAATAAATATGATTATAATAAATTAATCAAATAATAAATTTAAAAATAAAAAATTCATATTTATTAACATGAAAGGCCTTGAAAATTGATGGTAATTTCTTAATCGGTTAATTATAAAAAACAAAATATGTAAACATAAATTAAATTTCCATCTTTTAAAATAGGGTCCATTTAACATGCAATCTAAAATCATAGAAAATCAATATGCAATAATTTAAATAAAATGCAACAACCAAAATGATAACATACACAAAATGTTAGTAAAATTTTTAATTAAATAACAACAAAAAATTGCTGGACATTCTTAGAATAATAGGATTTGAAACAAATCAATAATAAACAATAATGAAGGGAAAAATGAATATTCATAGAAAAGAATAAAACAACCAACAATACAACGATACCAATAATATTAATTGATAACTATTAGCATGAGGAATCAACAAAAACATATAATAACTTAACAATAATTTAAAATAACAATAAAAGAAATAGTAGCAACCAAAACATATTACTCATTAATGAAACGTTTTTAAATTGTACACCATACATTCAACAAAAATAGGATTAAAATCACCTAGCTAATTGTACAAAGCAAGAATTAAAAATAATTAAAAAAAACACCAAACTGTACTATACACTACCTTATTTTATTTGATAGTCAAAAACATTAATAGTATAACTTTAACAAAAAGAATTAAAGCCAAACAAAATTAAAGATGCAGATCTGAAAATTTGAAAACTAACAAAAACTCAACCTCATTATAACAACCAAAGACGCGCTATGATAAAAAATAAAATATTAATAGTAACACAGCACCACAGAAATGAAATACTAGCAGTAACAGACCACCACAATTATACATGAACGAACAAAGTAGATCGGTCAGCAAAAAAAAGAATAAAAGAAAAATAAACAAAGAGAAGATTGATTTGTATTACCGTTTGGAGCTCACCGAATTTAACGTTGCAGCAACTGGTTATTTACACGCCTAATCTAGTGAGCCAGTTAATCCATATATAGGAAATTGTTTAAAATGGACCTAAGATATGGGCTTGAGAATGTGACCCAAAAATTATTGGTTGATTAAATATTTGTGTATGCAAGTTTTATTCTTATTTGAAGTAATTTTTAAGCTGTGTAAAATATTAAAACGAATATTAACTGATGTATCGAATAAAATGAATATTGAAAAATGTATGAAAGTAGCTAATGACATATGAAAATTCAATCTCACAGTTTACAATAAAATAATAAATTTTGATAAATAAAGATAATTATCGATAAACTTATTTTAAACTATATAATTTTTTTTAAATATTAATAAATAAAACTTAAAATTTATAAATTTTGAAAAATGTTAGACCAAAATTGAATGTCAACATTTCAAATGTATGTGTTACTATATTACTATATAAAAGGACTCCCCGTGAAGAGATTAGCTCTGCAGTGAAATCTAGTTTATTGTGCCCGAGGTCTTACACACACTACCAAAACCATAGAGGTTACATTGTCATTGCTATGGTTTCACATTTTATAAGGCAAGAGAGTCTCATTAATTGTCAAAATATCAAGATCCATTAAAGTAAGAAAAGAAAGATTCTTCTGCACTTTCACATACACTGCCAAAAGTATAGAGGCTACTTAAGCATAAAAAATGTACATATTAGATTAATTAGAATAATGATTAAAAACATATATATAAATAACCTAATCAAGTTTATCAAGTACTTGAGGCAACCTCAAAGTTAGAAATAATATAGAGAGGGCCAAACCAATTGTCTTTCCTTGGAAAGTGGTACCTGAAAAAGTTTCACAATAAAAAAGACTAGCATTAAAATAAAACAAAGTCATGTGAGGAACAACACACAAAGTTGTTCTCAGAACTAATTTCAAAGAACTTCACGCTAACCTTTCCAAAACCTTCTACAAAAGGATTGAGAAGATGCAAGACCTCTAAGTTTCATGAAACTACAATAAAAAAGGATAATTTTTTTTACAGATGATGGTATTTGTCCTTCATCAACTGCAAACAGTGATTCACAAGAACCTAATTTATACTAATACTAATGTCCCTCGTAAGTTGAAGTTTCTTATCATGTTTTCACTCTGACCCTAAAGGATGAACAAGAAAATGTGAAGTAGGAAAAGGTTAAGCATCAAGAAGAATTTGGATGTCCTCTCAATCTCCCTTCCTTTATGCAAGGTGAAGCAAGAAATGAAATTTTTGAGATTGAAGGCGTGCACCGTGTTTGTTATGACTTGCTAGAAAAATTGGAGTTGTTTCTAATAAAACCGAGAGCCAGATGCATTTGGTAAACAAAGAAAGAGGTGATCCTATTGCACGTTTTTAGCCCTTGTATCTTTTAATTCTAAAGGAGTTAGAAACCATTTAAAAGTTGTATAAGGGATAATTTGGAGGAAATGTTTTGGTAGAAATTGAGGCAAAGAAGAGTTGTGTTGTGCTTTTTGATAGGTAGACTTTCAAAAAGGTCTACAGATTATCAGTGTGTTCTTGAAAACAAGGAGGTAACATATATTAAGATAAGGCAGCATTTTTCCTTGAAGATGCTTTGAGAAGGGACACACAAGAACGAGGAGTATTATGAGATGCTCATTTGCAGGTTCCTTTTGTTTAAAGAGTCAATTGAGTACATTAGACATGCGAGTCCTCGATCGCTAAAAAGTCGGTTATTTATGAAATTTGAGAATGAATAAGCTACGGGTCTTGTTTGTTTTCATTCATTCTTATATTAGAAGAATAAAATTCCTTGTAGGGATCTAGGAACCATATGCCCAGTTAACTCAAATGATTCTTCCAACAAATGGGACATACAAATGAACATCATTAATAGCTCCTCATTCTTGACTTTACCTTCTCAAAGCATCTTTGGGGAAAATTGTTTTCTTATATTAACTAAGTTACCTCTATGTGCAAAATAATCCACGGATAATCTCTAGACGTTTTTGACAGTCTGACTATCAAAAAGCAGAATGCAACTCTTCTTTCCCTCTTCTTCTCCTAAAATCCTCCAAGCCCTTATATAGTTTTGTAATGCATCTTAACTCCATTATAATTCCGATATACTAAGACCAATAAAGTACAATGGGTTCACCTCTTTATTTTTTATCGCTAGCTTTCCTGTTTAATTAGACACAACTCTAATTTATTCAAGTTACAAAATACATGATCCACACCTTCAATTATATTTTGTAATTTTACATCTCAAGTCATTTCCTTCTTACTTTCAATCTTACCTTGCTTCAATAAAGGGAAAACTAATCTTGCAACCTAATTCCTTGATGACATATTGTACACTTCACGGGATCTATAAAATTGATAAACTAATTCACATCACTACCTCATAACCCTATAAACTAACCTGATCAGAAACTCAATTAACTTGTTTCAAACTAGTGAAAAATGGAAAATATCATGTACTCTTAACACATTCCTAACATCATACCACTTCAACATTAATGCTAAACTACTAAAAAAAATATATACAGAGCATCATGAAAACCAACAATTCCTTTGACAAAATTAAAAAAAATCTGACAATATAGGACCATTGTCAAGACCCAACCCACTAGACTCTGTAGGTAGCTCTTTTAGCATTTTCGTAGATTGTTTAGTGTATACTTGTTCTTCTTTATCAGAGGTTTGTTCCATGCCTCCTCAGCTTCTGTAAGTTTGCGGATTTTATGTACGTGCTGCTCAATGATATAAAGGGTATACAAGAACAAGAAGACAACCAGCAACACCCTAGAAAATGTCCTTAGTCTGATATAAGCCTCTTCGTAGATAGCCCCAGCACCATAAATATTATATGTAAATTGTTGTGCTAAAAAGGAAATAACCTCTAGCAAGTTAGGGAATTCAAAATCAATGATTAGTTTATAGATAAAGTCGGAAAATACCAAAAAGATATTTAGAAATTAAAACAAACACCTAAATAAATTATAACATTCACTAGTACATATACTCCCATAAATTAGAACAAATTGATTGTGGCGATAAATGCACCTCCCTTTAATATATGTCCACATAATTTTAAAACTAAAAATATTATATTCGGGGATTAAGGTGAAACAATAAACTTAAATGCATCCATTTAGAGAATGACTAACCTTTCTTACAACTTGGTGGAATCATTGGAACTCAAAGACCAACATAGAATACTGTATCTTCAATGCTTGTTTAAATTGATTGACTGTTGCAGTCTACCAATGTCTGCATTGGAGGATTCCCCATTATGAGATGAACAAGTTTGAAGGTAGTCTCTAACTTATTTCGTATTTTCAATATAAAATATGATTTATTGGATCCCAGAGTTACAACCAAAAATTAAAAGCTAACTAAAATTATTAGACACACGTTAACTCGCCTTCACTTAAATCCTCATTACCACTCCGTATATAACTTTTATAAGCATGTTTATCAAGTACTTGAGTAAACCTTAAAGTTGACATTGTAGAGAGGGACAAACCAATTTTATTCGTATAGAAAGAGGTAACATTGTCCATCTCAAAAATTTTCACACAACGAAAGACAACAATAACATAAAACGTCAGGTGAAAAACACCACACAATGTTGTTATCATAACTAATTTCAAGAAGAATATCAATCTTAACTTCCCCAAACCTTCTAGAAAAGGATTGAAAATATGCAAGACCTCTAAGTTCCATGAACCCACAATAAACAAGGATAAATAATTTATTGAGGATGGCCTTGCTCTTTCATTAACTAGAAAAGGTGATTACCAAAAGACTAATTCTAATACTAATATCTCTCATATGATGACGATGTTTATCATGTTTCTCACAATGACCCTAAAACATGATACTAGTAAATCTGAGGAATATTACCTAATATAATCACTCTTTTGTTCCTGCGCCTCCTTCAATATTTAGCAAACAAGCTGCTCATGGATGTATTTGTAAATTTGTAGATTCATGTAAGACATTTTTCACCAACCATGTAACCGTAGATACATAGTGTGCTCCTATTTATTAGAATTTATAAGCTTTTGCTAGGGGTTGTATGATGTTAAGAATATTTAGGATTGAAAGATGCTTTTCATTTGTTTTCCATTTGAGAACACAGTAATTGCATGTTTTAGAATATAGTGTGCAAACAACTATGTTTATGAGGTTATTAGGTATCCATGATTATATCAACTTTATGTAGAGAATAGCAGAAGAAAACTATAACCAGGAAGGTTGATTTAGGAAGAGAATGTAGCATCAAGAATGAGGCAAGGCCAACCCAAAGTCTAAGTTTAAGTTACATGGCTGGGAGGTATGGGTTAATCAGATGCTGGGAAGCTCGCGCAATCCGTTCCTATCAATCATTCTTCAGTCCAAGATCGTTATCTGTGAATGGAAGACTCAATTAAAGAAGAGTAAGCTAAAGAGGAGAAGAAAGATTTCGGATAAGAGAACTTTATTGTAGGATAATACATTTTGATTTAGGTTGTTTTTGGGTTTCTCTTAGGTTGCATACTGATGTCTAAGTTCACCTCTATGTTTACTAGTCTGAATGGTTGTAGATAACATATAGATTATTCCATCTTTTACTACAATATCTACCTCTCTAAAAAATCTAGTTACTCTTTAAGGCAACGTCTCTAAAATATATAACAATTTCGATAAAATAGTTATGTTTCGATACAACAACAGATTATTCTAGAAATTATACTTGAAAAAGCAATGATATACCAAAAATCAACTTTGTTGTTTTTCATAGTTTATGCATCACTTGAAGTGTGTAATATGCTATTTAGAAGAGTTTTGTTGTCTACTTATTTTCCCTTTGAAGCAAGGTAATGGTGAAACAGTAAAAGAAAGATTTGAGATGCACTATTACGAAGAAAAGATTGAAGGTGTGCATTATGTCTAAAAAAAACTTGAAAGACAACAGGAAGATGTAACTTTATTGTACTCTTGTTGGTTTTGGTAACAAGGAGATATATATGCATTCAACTTTTTTTAAATCTGAAGGATTTAAGAAGCAATTCAAATTCCGTATATAGGCAGTTTGCGCTTATATTATTCCTATTTTTTTTAGATTGTATGAGGGGTAGAGGGTGTTGCTGATGCTTTGTATATATTTTGGCATAGTAGTTTAGCTGTGATGATGAAGGGGTGTATCCATGATGTGAAGTTTGTGTTAAAATTGAAGGATTCTTTTCCTTTTGTTCATGAGTTGGAAACACAGTTATCTCATGCTTTGGAATCAAGTTTGCAATCACCTGAGTACATACAATTATCAGAGAGTGGTGTTCATGAGTTTTTTATGTTCATGCATCATGTAAAGTGTGCAATAAGACATAGAGAAGCATTGGGCAGTGTGTACAGTTTCCTTTTCTTAATGGAAGATGAAGTTGAAAGATTTGAGATTAAAGGCGTGCATCATGTTTTTTGTGTCTTGCTAGTAAAATTGGAGCTGTGTCAAAAGGAACTGGAAATACTTTTGGGTTTGGTAAACATAGAAAGAGGTGAGCCTATTGTATGTTGTTGGTCGCAATATGTTTTAATTTTAAAGGAGAAAGCATTTCAAGGTTGTATGAGCGTTTGCAGGAAATATTTTGGGACAATTTGAGGCAAAGAAGATTTGTGTTGTGCTTTCTTATAGGTAAACACTCAAAAAGGTCCAAATAATATCAGTGGATTCTTGAGCACAAGGAAGTTACACATTTTAAGATAAGGCATCGTTTTTCCTTGAAGATGCTTTGCGAAGGGAGGCATAAGAAAGAAGGAGCTTTATGAGATGCTCATTTGCAAGTTTCATTTGTTCTTGTGCTTCCCTTCTCGAAGCATCATCTAGAAAAAACACTGCCTTATCTTAAAATGCCCTACATCCTTGTGCTAAAAATCCACTTATAATCTTTTGACCTTTTTTAAAGAGTAACTACTAGAAAACACAATTCAACTCTGGGCAACAAATGCTGCTTTGATATTGTAGTTATTAATGATTTTAGGGGCCTGATGCAGGTGAACTTATAATTAGTTTGAGGACACAGGTTTGGTCAAAAGTTTTCTTTAAATGTAATAAAAAACACAAAATGGGAAGAGAAAATACTTGCCAATTCTATATAAATGTCTGGTGAGAGATGTTTACTTTACTTTTAATCATTATGACATGCTGATATCTTTGGTATTCCAAGCATTGGGTAGTGTCACTATGTGAAGAAAGATTGGCCTCCACTTGGTTGATTGACTTCAACCTTGTATATGTCAAGAAGATTATCAAATATTCCCATGTTAGAGGCTCATACCAGAGCTGAGAAAGGTGTTATGCTTCCTTTGTAGAAACTACTGTTTGATGTTTTGCATAAAATGATGTTCCAATGAAAACACAAGTGTAATGAAATGAATGGATCTCACCCTTATGGAGTTTTTTATTTCTCAAATGCCCCAAAATTTGTCCTAACTCATATAGTATCACGTGCATTGAATTTTTATGCAGGATAAACAATGTCTGTTCTTTGTTATCGGTTGTGCTTGGAGTTTCTTTTTTAACACTTTTGTGTTTCTATAAAAATTTTGAAAATTAATCCACCAGGGATGATTTAGTGGTAGTGAACCAGGCAACTATACATGCTCTTCGGAGGAGGGGTGGCGTAAATGCACTATTTCAAAGGTTGAGGGCATTACCTGTTAGCAATGATGGGAGATTACAACACTTCAAGACAGTCATGTGGATTCACAGATCATCTGTGTGTCGCCTATAGACTTGAAAATACTGAATTTATGGATGACGCGCTAGGATCAAGGGGGAGCTTCCCCACGTTGAGGATATCTATGAAACTGAGAGGTGGACCAATTCTGCTAATCTCAAGGGTCTTTTTTATCTTATTAAGAAGGATCATTCTACATCATCATCCCATCCTTCTTCTTCTTCTCTGTGCTAATCACTCTTATCCTTCCTATTCCATTTTTAAACCACAAGATCTTGCTTTTACCTTTTCGTTTTGATTTCATTTGTGGTGTAAATGTTTTCATTAATGCTATTGTTTGTTTTTAGTTTCTTGTTACTGTACATCTCATCTGATTGTGTACATTCTTTGTTATAAATTTGTGAGTTCTTACATAAAGTATGTGTGTAGGTTAAATCCCAATGACCATGAGTAATTAACTTGCATCACCTGTGTTTCGTCTATAGTCATAGTGTTTTATGTTGCCAAAAAGGGGGAAATTCATACTTGTGTGATATTTATATTCTTGTTAGACTATTCTTATGCTCTTATATGTTTCTTTTATTGGTGTGCTTTGAGAAATTGACATTTCAGAGGTTGAAGTTATACATGTAAGAGGACATGGTTGAGGTTAGGGGGACTATGATTTTGATAATTGATAAATAAGGGAGGAGATGCAGGGTACTCATTACTGAAATGTGTTTCACTCAGACACAGCCCAAAAGGGATTAGGAGAACTGGTATCACGTGAATAAAAAGGATTAAGGGTGGTGACCAAAGAGAGACAAAAGACTTATTTACATAAAGTTTCTTTTAATATTGGAAGTGTACAAATAAAGGGAATTTATATAAGGAAGGACATCAACTATAAGCTAAAAGAAGGAGAAGTCTTGCATCTATTAAAGGTTTCACAAGAACTTTAGTCACTTACAATGAGAGCTACAAGGAGAATACAAACAAATAAGAGAGAGAGTTTAGGTTGAAGATTCTAGTGCATTGATACAGAGAAACAAGATTAAAGAACACGTCCCATAGGCTTATGCTTTTTAGTTCTTCAATCTAGTTCATTTGTATTGATAATTTTGAGTTGTGTTACTTTGCTTTGATATCATAGATTTTTATTTGAGTTGGAGGAAACTTGAAGATGGGTTCAACAGTCGAGGATTGTTGATACAAATGAATCAGAGTTTAGTTCCTATGATTTGCAACTGTTATAGTCTAAAGCCTTTTGTAGTCTCAGATTTTATTGAAGTTTATTTACATCCTATATTCGTGTAAGTTGTGGTTTGTACCCTTTATGACATGGGGTTTTCCATGATAAAATATTGAGGTATTACTTTACTTTTTCTTAATTAACGCAGTGCCAGTAATTTAGAAAGGAAAATATAGAGTATAATTTTTCTTTGTACAATTAATTTGTCAATATTCCAACACAAACATATCAACAAATAGATATTAAAGATATATTGAAAAAAAAGACCTGCAAAATATATAACAATAAAACAATCTGAAAACAATAAAAGTAAAGGCAACTTAAAAGAAATCTTGAAAATGATTTGGGAAGATGGAACCTGGAGTTTGCAGGAGATTGTATGCACTCTGATTCAAAGGAAACTTCCATCAAAATTTATAGATTTTTGATTGTCGTAATCTGGTTGCTTTTTTTTGGGTGGAAAGGTGACGGTGTCCTGGAGTAGAACAAAAGGGGAAATGAAAATGATGTATAAATTCCGAAAGAAGTGTCGTGATGTGCATAATGGAGAAACCCTAGAAGATCGGTGATCAGAGAGTATAATCTTTTATTGGAATTCATGAACATAGTGGATCTGAGATGTAACAGTGAAAACGTGTTGTTGCTTTATATATATTGAGAGGGGAACTAATTACAAATTTTCTAAATCTAATGAACACTTACATGCTGACGCTTGAGATACAATACTTTATTTTAATTAAATGAAAATCTTACTATTTTTGATCTGTGGATAATAAAGGGGAAAGTCACACCCCATAAATAAAATAGAGTGCTTATATATTTCCTCAATAATTTTAATATATAAAATGTGATAAAATATTCTTATATGTGATGTTTTTATCTTTTATCTTTAATATTTTAAGAATTTAAATTTATTTTTGATTACATGATTTCAGCATTACATACTAGAGGCACGGTTAAAATGAATTCATGCCAATTTTTTTTTTCATTTCTAAAGTAGAAACCAATATCTCTAATAAAAATTGAAATTTACCTATCATCATTAGAGAACATTATTTTTCTTAATTTATTAAGAGATCTATGAAACAAACACACTTGTTGCATTCAAGTATAACTGATAAGAAATTAATTCAAATTAGTGGTTTATGTTTCTTGTTTTCTTCCTTAAAAAATTTGTCTTACAAAAAAGATTGTTGCATTATTACTGTTTTGTATTATCTTACAAAGAGAAATCAGTTAGTTTAATTGATTTATCCTTTTTCATATAACTCTTTTTGCCCACAAAGTTATTTTTAAAACCATATAAATCGACAAAAGCTCTTTGATTTATAAATTGGTATATTCATATCATTTGCTTTATTATGGTGTATGCATACACCTACCCCACTACAAAAGTGTACTTGTTAAAAATTCCACCATAGCTCTACTATCTTGTTAAACTCAAAGAAATTGTGTCACTTTAACAAATATAATTCAAGAGACCATACAAGTTAAAGTATTGAAAGTGTAAACAACCAAGGCATCTCAGTGTCTCATACAAACAAAGTGTTATTTTTCTAAAATTATGAAGCCTACAATAAAAGTTGAAAATATCTCCCAATCTTTTTATTAAGCATATGGGTCTTTAAATAGCAATGTTACAACAAAAAAATTACATAAGTAAAAAGTCAAACACCTCAAATATCTAAATAAAAAACAAAACAACCTAATAAAACATTAAATTTAAAATTCATCCCAAGTCTAGAAAACTTATGCTAGAAATTACTAGTGTCACTTGAATTAAATTTCAATACACATCCTTTTCTTTAGTTACCACAGTTTAAATAATGTTCTTCCTCAATTTTTTCGTAAATGATTGGTGATAAATTATTTTCATTATTTTTAAATTGGAATTTTGTGAATTTCTTTTTTATGTTTAAAAATAAACTCAATAATTTGTCTAATTTAAAATTCATTTGAACTGCATTTGGATAATTATCGGACTCATAAAAATTTATAGTACAATTATTTCGTCCATCATAATATCTCATCAAACATACGTTACAAAAAATGTATTCATTCTTACTAACCAAATTCAGTAATCATCATAGATTGAAATTTGTGGGGCATTGAAAAAGAGAGAATATTGCTTGTCATGGTTAAAAAGTTATTAGAGTTATATGCATGTTAGATACAAGCATGGTTGGCAATGAGTTGAGATTAGAACTAAGGGAGTTAAAAAGATCAGAAATAGGTAAGATGGTTAAAATGAGTTCAAAATAGCCTCAAAGGGTAAATAATAGTTTTATAGAAAAATTCACAAATCATGTAAAATCATTGGGGATCTTTATATCCCTGTTTCTATGGGGCAACAATTTTTTTTTAATATTCCAAACATTTTATTTAAGGGATTTATATATCAAACTTTCAACAAAAAAACTGTAAAATTCAAAACTTAAAAATCTAAAATATATCAACAAAGTAAAACAACATAGTAAAATATAAATTTCAAATTTATCCTAAACATAGACAACTTATTATGCTAAAAAATACTACATATCTCAAAGAAATTTTAACAAAGAGGTCGAAATTGGAAAAAAAATCACGATTGAACTTGGGCTTCCTAATGTATTAATTTGTTACGTATGACAATAAGAAAGATAATTACATGATTGAAACTCCCAAAACTAGAATTCGGAGTCGCGACTGTGGTGTCTTCTTGGAGATATTTGATGGGTTTTTTTGAGGTGGAAGTTGATTTTTTTAAAGCGTTTGTTGGAAAGGAGTGAAATATAATAGGGGGTGTACGAAATAGAAAGGGAAACAATTTGTAATGGAGTGTGATGGGAGTGGAAATTTAAGGGAAAAAATTAAAGTATAAGTTTTGTCACGAGTAGAATCGGGTGATATTTTTTTAGGATTGCGAACTACAAAGCTAAGAACGACCGTGTATAGTGCCACACTTCATAGAATGGTTCCATGGATTGAGTCTTGAGACATAGAAAATTTAAATTCATATCTAAGACCTACAAACACAATCGATGGACCGTGGTTATATTCGGTTCATAAAAGATGTTCATATATCTAAACATGCAGTTGTTCATAATGCCCTACTCACTATGAATGTCATCTATGGTCCGTAGGATGAACTATGACTCGTAAATGGGGCTCCTAGAAAAATTTACGCCGGTTGTATTTTTCTATGAATTCTACCCCTACGATTCTTATACTTATCGCGACCAACGACACTAACTACGCTTCAAGTGTCTATGATTGTCGATAATATTGTAACCCAACCGAGGTTGGGGTCGTGTCCCAAGGGAGCGATTTCGAGAATATGTAGCTAATTCGAATTCTATTATAATTAGTCATAGCTAAAGAGATGTACGAGTAAAAACATAATAAATTAAAAAGAGGGTGACACCAAAGTTTCAAATATCAAATGGGAGGTTTATCAAAAGTTGAAAAAATGGAAAAATTAAAGAAAAATTAAATATGAGGGGGACTTCTTGGGATATGATCGCAATACAAGTTAATATTTATTATTGGGTGCAAGCTTTCGATAAAAAATTTGCAGATAAAAAGTAACTAGGCTAAGACTTAGTTGGAAATAAGTTCTCTCTCGAGAAACTTACCCCATTTCAAAGGGGTTCCTCTCGGACAACCATTTGCCGCATAAGACCAGCCTACGCCTTACCCCAATCTCTCTCTCGAGCTGACTGTTAGGACATGGGAATATGGCTCTCCCTCTCGGGCTGAACCTCATATTGATGCACTCCTTAGGCCATCAATCTAGTGGTCTTGTTTTTGCGACCTTTCTCTCTCAAAAACAAAAATCATATTGTTGAACTTGTATTTACAACTACAAATCCATTAGATCAAACAATAATGAGTAGACTAAATCACTATTAAATTGCATCTAAGCTATTAGCAAGCCAGTCCCAACAATAATATTAACTCACATTTGCTAAACCACACTACATCAATGGGATTTTCGCCACACATGAAGAAATAAAATAACATACATTCAATGATGTTGAAATCAAATGGGTATAAGAAGATAAGTCTTGATTTAAGCAAAAACTATTGAGAAGAATTACTTCCAATTTGGGGAGGGTGAAATCCTTCTATATTAAAGTCTTCCAAAACCCGTCTTCAAACTGGAGAGAAAATATGAAAAACTAATGTTTAATGTCTAAAGACTATAATAATGTTCAGACTCTCTAATTAACAACTTAGCCTAGTATTTATAGTTTTCAAATTTTGTGGTGCGATGGGTCGTTTGGCGAGGTTGGTTGAGGTCGCCTAATGACTCGTGGACTCGCCCGATGGATGTAATTCAGCTTGAACAAAGTGAGAGGGTGTGAATTCCTTAATCCATTTACCTCTTCTAGTTCATCGCCCTTCTGTTCTTGCCCAAAACATCTTAATGTCTTCGACCTTGGGCAGTATAATACTGTTTCATAGAACTATTCGGTGGTGCGCCAACTGCTCCTTTCTCCAACGATTTTATCCTCTACCTTCAGTGCTCATCGTGCTGGAATAATGAGTGAAGTATGTCACTTCGGTAATGCACCAAGTTTACTTGGCAATGCTCAGGCGTCCGTTTTTTGTTCTTTTCACCCTTCTTGTTACTTTATCTCCATAGTTTTCATGTTTTCCTTAAAACTTCAAATACATGAAATGTTATAGTTTTAATCAGATATTGAGATAAAACAAGCATTAGAGAATACTATTTCTTTTAAAATGTAGCCCTGAATTAGTCTAATTTGTGGATTTATCAACACCCCAACTTAAACTTTTGATTGTGTCAAGTAAAACTTATGTTCAACAGTTCAAATACGAAGTATAATACTGTGCTACACAAAACTCAATCATGAACATAGTCAACTAGACTGAAACTACTTATTCAAGGATTAATTGTGTACTCAATGATTAATGTTGTTACACACCATTATGAAAGATTCTCAAGCTCGCATTACTTGTTTCAAGTGAAAGTTCAAGATCAAATGAAAGAATAGGAATGCCATGATGATTCCATTCTCACATACAGGTGTATAATTAATCTAAGTTTTAGAAATTAGACACAACGCTCACATGTTTTCACCCATATGCTTGCCCTTATTTTCCATTCAAGAATCTTTCTGCTTTCTGAAAATCAGAAAGGTTTTCTCAATGCTTGTAATGGGGCTGATTGTTAAGGTATGATTATTTAGGATAAGTTACGAAAGATCCTCATTTATTGTGGTGCCCACAACACTTCCTTTTATTTACCTTCTTCTATTAATTTTTCTTCTTTTGCTTCTAAGTCATCCTATTATTCACATTCATGGATTGCTAAGAAACCCAAATTTCTTTGGTACTTTTAATCTACAACCTTCTTTTTCATTATTTTATTTTCACTTTTTCTATTTTTTATATGGAGGGTTTCCATTCCATTGCAATACCATGGTTTAAGGGAGACTTTTCTTACACTTCGCGACTTTCCTTTTCCTTTTCACCATACCCCAACTTAATCTTTTATCTTAACTTGGCAATTCACTAAACCAAAAGTCACGAGTATTATAGGTTGTAGATGAATAAATGTCTATGTTCTACATGTTTCTTCCAAAGAAAGGTAAAGTTCAAGGGTGTTCAAGCGAGGTTCACAGACTCACAGGGTTGGTCACAGGAGAGGTATATGTCAAATTGACGTACACTCTTCAAAAGCGACTAAGACAATTTCAACAGAAAGCATTATTTAATTGACTTTACTAACGGGGGAAATTCTAGGTCTATTCATGCACGGTTCATAGTAATCTTATCACATAAGGCATCGATACTTAAGTTAAACAAGACTTTACACTTTTGCTAGTGTGCAACGGTCATTAGAAGAGAATTAATTTTCCTATTGGCTAATCACAAGAAAATGTAAAAAGTTTACGCATTGTCTATGCAACTTAATTTTGTCTCGTCGTATCTATAAATTCATGTTTATTAAATTAAAAGCACTATGCAAGTTATCGGCATTCATCTGAAGCAATACTTAAATTTTCACGAGAACACCTACTTTCCACACAAGCGGTGGCAAACATTTTCTTAAAATAAATTTATTTGGAAGGGCCATTTTTTCAATTATTATCAAACAATCGCATGAGTAGTATAAAACACAATTTAAATCAACAACCCAACAATATATATAAGACAAAATCAAAATTAGCACAAACATTTATAGTCAGCAAAAAAAGAGGAGCCTCACCCCATAATAAACAAATGTGTTCAACCCTAAATGAAATTGATAGAAATATCTGGTAGAGAAAGAAAGAAAAAAGACTGAGGTTAAGAGGGTATCATATCTAGACACTTGCTCAATCTATCGATGCATCAGTGCCACATGAATCCGCCAAGAACTTGACAATGGTCCCCACGATATTATCATCCTGGTTCGCCTTGTGTTTAGTTGCCTTAGCCTCTGGAGCGATATTATCTGCAATCAATCTGTCCAAGTTCTGGGCTGCAATAAGGGAGCTTATAGCAGTGTAGACTCCACATTTCAACGAAGGGATAGTGGGGTCAATAGGAACCCTCTTGCTGGAACTTGTCTTCTTCTTCTCTTTCCTCTTCTTGGTCAGCTCTGCTATCTTTTTTTATCTCTTTTAAACTCCCATGCTCTTACCTGTCGAGATGACATATCTCTACCCTCTACATTTGGTCTAGCCATTTCAGCAAAGACTTGAAGAGAAAGTTAGATATTATCTATGTAGGCAATTTGTTGAAAGCAATGCACTGAGGGTATGAGTATGCGCACAAAAAGGGCAAACAGGGAATCTTTCGACAATTCGACGAAAGCTTTTGGAGAAAGAAGATTTATCACCAAAATGTACAAAGTCAACTACAAATTTGACATTAATTTAAAGGTTGTACGGGGACATTAGGCAAAATGCCTAAACGTTCAACAAACTCTAGTCAACACACCAAACAACTCGATATGTCTATTTAAAACCCATCCTTTCAAGTTCAACCCCGCAACCTCTGGGACTAAAATCTAAACATACACAACACTAAGTATGCAAGGATTCACAGTATTTTCACACTCCCAATGTAAAAAAATTCAACTCAAAGTATAGTCAAATGAGATTCTAGATTTTAAAGTCTTTATACCAAACGAGGAGTGTCAAGATAAAGGGGAAATCCAAGGCCTAAAGCCAAGGTTTCCCCAAAAGAGAGGCTACTGCCTCAAACTCCACGGACTTGACCTTGGCTCATGGTCAAGACCATGGACAAGTGGGGGGCCTCATTGAGTTTCTTTTGCGAAACAAGAAGTACTCCAAGTGTCTTAGAAACCTCCCCAAAATTCACTAGGGTGGGCCACTCCAAGAGTCGTGAAGGTGGTCGTGGAGTTGCCTTGGTTTCAAAGAAGGTGGATATGTTTGGAGGGGCTACTAGCAAAGACACTACGATCTAGTTAATGGGCCTTAGTGCATATTGACGATTAAGGGGGACAGGTCGTAAAAAGTAATTGGTGTGTGAGATTGATGCACCTTTTTTGGAGGCTACTGCCTCACCTTTCACGATCCACACCACAAATCGTAGTGTTCTTAATGACTCATGAAGGGGATCGTGAGGGATGGATTCGATTACACTAGTGAAGGTCAAGTTGGACTTTTATTTTAAAAGTCCAACTAAGTGAGAGGTGTTTGGTTTATTTTAGGGGTTAAGTATATATTGATTTTAGTCATTTTTACACCTATTCCCAAATAAAAATGTAACCTCCCAAATTGAAATAAAGATCTCTCACTTCTCTCAAAACTCTCTCTCTACAAAGTTTTACCATTTAAAAGAAATCAAGCATCTAGACAGGGTTCAAGCTCCAAGGTTCTCAACAAAGTTTCATGGTGAATATTCCATTAGGTATGGTGGATCTTCAATCTTTTCATCCTTTGACAAGAGGCTATTCAATGATGGATTTCAAAAATCCCCAATTTCTATGTTTTCAATCAATCACATGGATCTCTTTCTAAACTTTTTTTTCATTGATCTAAATTGATTAATTATGAGTATATTTTATTTTTTATTGGATGAATAAAATTAATGTTATGGTTTTTAAATTAAATAACCCAAGACCCACGTAACTCCATTCTTTATAAATTCTAAACCGTAGTTGTGGTTGATAGTGATTAAATGATGAGAATGAAGAATGTTCTTTTATAATTCGTTATTTGTATTGTGATATTCATATACATTATTAATGTATGAAAAGAAATTTGGGTAAATTCTTGAAGACTATAAGCAAGGGATTTCAAGGTGATGAATATTATTGTATTGAATTGTTGGTTCAATAATTACTTGGTTATGCATAGTGGAGTAGAATTATTTTTCCTCTTCCCTTTAGCCTTAAGCTTGATCAAGCATGTATGATTTGCAACGAATGTTATGCTATTATATGTATATGAATGTTGTGAGATAATGACATTTGTGTTGTTATGTTGAATTGAAGGTAGTTCTCATGCACCCTAAAATTACTATGTTAAGAATGAAATATTCTCACATGATGTTGGTTCTATGATGAAAGGTCTTCTTATATTTTAACAGTTGATTTAATGATATATGAGGTTTTAAATCCTTAAGATATTCTTTATAAATTACTGCTTAAATAAAGGCTAAAGGTTACCTAAAAGGGGAATCAAGCTTAGCACCGAGAGGATATGCATGAGATAGGTTTATTCTGAATAAAATAAAGGTTCTTTGAATGATTTAATGAGATTGAAACTATAATACAATTAAGTATAAAAGAGGTTTTGTAGTAATAATCTTCATATCCCTCAATTATGAAGCCCACATAACTTTTAGCTAGGGTATTATATACTATCATTAATGTCATGCCTTACATTATCAAGTAGGACATCCTCCCATCACCGTGAGGGGTTGAAACCAGATTCCATGTATCTCACATGGTGTAAGTTGATTATGTCAAAGTTTCTTGATTGATAAAAACAAGAATAAAGGAAGTATGTGGCTATGCTTGCTTTCTCTTTAGTGTTTGTTTGATATGTGTTGGGGTATGGGGCCTCATATGTATATTGCACTAGTAGTCTTAAAAAGGGGGTAGTGTGTAAAGTCTTATGATATAATGATCAAATCAAATGAAGAGTATATGTTATGAAAGTTGGTTTTTATTATAATGTTGCTTGTAATCTTAAATGTCTTTTTATATTATGTTATGGATTGATTGTGTATTATTAGAATGTGTATTACGAATTTTAACTTGAAATAGCATGGTTTGAACTAAAGGTCCCTTTTTGCATGTTATAATGGTTTCAATTGCATAACTTTCATACATAGTACAAGCGGAATGTACTAACCCATATTTCTCTTGTTTTGCTACCAAGTGTAGGTTTGGGCTAGTAGGTATTATTGTAGAAGAAGAAAATGCTTGGATAACATTCTTCAAGACCAATTAGTTTGTTCTCAATCTTTGAGGACAACATGATACCAATATATTTCTTTCTTTAATTTTTGTACTAGACTACTATTGTACTTCTTATAAGGATACTTTCGATTGTAAGGGCTAAGGTCCCTATGTTGAGATTCTTATGTTTGAACCAAGATTGTTAATAAGAAAAGTCTAGACGCTCTATTTTAATATATGAAAGAGTTTGATATTGATTGTTAAAGTTCTAAATATTTTCGTATGTTTCAATCTCTTATGAAATAATGATATGCTAAGGGCTTGGATAAGAACTCTTCAAGGTCGAGTATGCCTTGTTATAAATAGGGGTGATCTCGGGTTGTGACAAACGTGGTGTCAGAGCAGAAGGTTATTGAATGATAATTAGTATTGATATCTCATGAACCACGTCTGTTTATGTCTTGTTTATGGTTGTGAAGCACGCCACACTTAAGAATGACATGCTATATGATGCTTAGGAACATTCACTTCTTTTGATATTCTTATAGTTTTTTCTAAGAGTCTTGCCACTATATGTACATGCCTTTTAATATTTTTCTTGTGGATATTGGATATGTCTACTAGGAGGGAAGCCATAAGAAGGGTTGTAGAGGAGGTTGCGAATGCGGGAGTTCCTCCCCAAGGTAACCAAGCTCCACCTAATGAGCAAGTTCCTCTAGGTGGACAAATTTCATTTAATACTCCTATTTTGACAGATAAAGAGATAAGAGAGGCTTTTCAAAACTTGACCAAAGTCATGGATACTCAATCTCAAGTAATAACTACACAAGCTCAAGCTATGATGGTACGAGCTCGTGAAATTGGGACTCCTGTGAATAAAAATTATAGTACCATGGCTTCACATTTGAAGCGTGTCCTGAGGCAATGCTTCATAATAATATAGGCATTTATCTTTCATGGTGCATGCTCATTAAGTTGAAGAAACTAGGCATAACAAGAGAAATACGGATGCCAAGAGGGCAAGACACTATGACGGAGGTGCTTCCAAGGTAAGCTTGAGATCCATGATAAGCCAAGATTTAAGAAATGGTTTCCCAACCAAGTTCCTTCCAATGTATGAAGGGACAACAAAGATAGGGTACTTAACCCAAAGCCAAACGTAGGAAAAATTCGTAGTTCTCAATGTGAAAAATCAAATTGTGTCAAATGTGGCAAAAGGCATGAGATCAAGTGACTAGTTGAAAAGGATATTTGATTTTGATGAGGAAAGAGTGGCCACATGGTGAAAGATTTTCCAATGAAAAATATTTAAGGGAGAGAATAATTAAGCACAAGAAAGTGGTCCTAACTCAGATGCTCCTAAAAGGAACCTATTTTATGCTCTCCAATCCCAAGGTGATCAAGAGAGCTCTCCCAATGTTATTACATGTATGTTGCAAGTATTTTCAATTAATATTTGTGCATTGTTAGATCTTGATGCCACCTTTTCTTATGTAACTCCTTTAGTGCCTATGAAATTTGATATTCTCCATGATGTATTATAAGAACCCTTTTCTGTTTCTATACGGTGGGTGACTCCATTGTTTCTAATAGAGTCTATACTATTTGTCCATCTCATTATCCAATAGAGTCACATTGGTAGATTTGATAGAACTTGTTATGTTGAATTTTGATGTTATATTGGGGATGGATCTGTTACATGATTGTTTTGATTCTATTGAATGCAGAACAAGGATAGTCAAGTTTCAATTTCCTAATGAACCCATCTTAGAGTGGGAGGGGGGAAGTTCAATCCCTAGAGGTCAAATTTTTTCGTGTATAAAAGCATGTAATATGATTTCTAAGGGATGTCTCTATCATATTGTGAGGGTCAAGGATCTTGGGTACGAGTCTCCTCCTTTTGAATTGGTCCCCCTAGTGAATGCTTTTCTGGAAGTCTTCTTCAGTAACTTGTTCGAAATTCCTCGTGAATAGAAAATAGATTTCGGTGTTGATTTATTACCGAATACTCTACCATATCAATTAATCATGTATCGTATAGATCTGGACGAGTTTAAATAATTGAAAGCTTAACTCAATGTTTTTCTATAGAAGGGTTATATTTGACCAAACAAATCTCCATCGGGTGCCCCGTTATTATGTTTGGAAAAGAAAGATGGGTTCTTAGGATGTGTATTAACTATCGCCAATTGAACAAGATCATTGTAAAGAAAAAGTATCCTCTCCCTAGAACTAATGATTTGTTTGACCAACTCCAAGGGTCGAGTTACTTTTCAAAGATTGATTTAAGGTTTGGTTATGACCAATTTAGAGTGAGAGGAGTTGACATTCATAAAACAGATTTCCAAACAAGACATGGTAACTATGAGTTTGTAGTCATGTCTTTCGGTATAATGAATGACACGACATACATGATAGACCTTATGAATAGGGTATTCATGAAGTATCTTGAATCTTTTGGGATTGTCTTCATCGATGATAATTTTGTATACTCCAAGAGTGAGGATCATCATATGAGTCATTTGAGGATAGTTTTGCAACTCCTCAAGGGTCACAAACTTTTTGCTAGTTTAGCAACTGCAAGGTTTGGATAAGATTGGTTGTTTTTCTTGTACATATTGTGTCAAGTGGGGGTATAGAGGCCGATCCAAAGAAAACAGAGGCGGTTAATATTTTTCCTAGACCCCTAAGTCCCGTGGATTTTCAAAGATTTTGGGTTTAGCCCGATATCATAGCAGATTTATTGAGGGTTTCTCCCATATTGATTCTCCATTGACGTCTCTAACCAAACATAAAGTTATGTTTGAGTGGTTGGAAGCTTGTGAAGAGGCCTCCAAGAGATGAAAGATAACCTTACCTCCTCCCGGGTGTTGACTTTACTGGAGCATACCCAAGGGTTTGTAGTGTATTCTGACGCTTCTCGAGTAGGTTTGGGTTGTTTCCTCATGTCACATAGTAAGGTGACAGATTATGCCGCAAATCAACTCAAGGTACATAAAATGAAATATCCGACCCTTGATCTTGAATTAATGGGCGTAGTGTTTGCTATGAAAATTTGGAGACATTTTCTTTACAAAATGCATGAAGATGAGCAGAAAGAGGTAATCTGTGATGTGCATAGGTTGGCCCGATTGGGAGTTCGACTTGTAGATTCTTAAAAGGGTGGTTTCATGGTCCAATATAGATCTGAATCCTCCTTAGTTATTGATGTGAAGTCTAAGAAACACCTTGATCCCGACTTGATGGAGTTGAGTTCAGACTCTTTAAAAATAAATCCTACAACTAGTATTTATAGCTTTCAGGTTAAATGTTGTGGCAAACCATTCAACGAGATTAGTCATGATGTATGAATGAATGGGCGATTCACATTTCTTCTGGTTGATCGCCTTTTGTGTTTACCTTCAAAAAGTTTGTGTCTTGAATCGATATATCTCTTCTTTGAGGAACTAATCGGTGACACACAGACTACTCCTTTCATAACATTTTGATCCAATTCCTTCAAGGCTTTTTTTCCCCTTCAAGGCTTCACGTAGTGAAACAAAGGACAGAGTGATTCTCTTCGGCGATTCGTCAAGTGTGATTTTCCAGTCTCAGGCTTAAGGTTTTACGTCCTTTTCAACCTTTTGTTCCTTTTTGCGCATAAGTGTCTATGCTGCCACTAAAACTTCAAATACCTTAAACTTAAGAGTTTTCATAAGAAATTGAGACAAATTAAGCATTGGTGGAAACTGTTTCGATTGAAATAAAGCCCTAAATGAGTCCAATTGGTGGACTCATCATAAAACAACCCTCTGCTTTTGAAAATCCCAATTTTCTTTATCATGTCTTCAAACATTCTAAAGCTTTGTATGTTCTCAACCAAGTACCTTATTCTTGGTCTGATCATCTTAGAATATTCCTTATAAATCATGGTTTTACCTGTGGAAAAATTGATATAACTCTTTTTATTAAAAGATCCTCCTAAGAGAACCTCATTATTTATGATTATGTTGATGATATTATCTTTGGAAGTCCTCATATCTCTCATTGTGAAGAATTTTCTATCCTCATGCAAAGTGACTTTGAAATGAGTATGATGGGCGAAGTAAATTTTTTTCTCAGACTACAAATTTAGTGATCTCCGAAAGGTACGTTCCTCTGTCAGAGCAAGTATTGCAAAAAAATTCATTCAAAAGTTTGGCATGCAAAACTAAAAGTCATTGGGTACTCCAATGAGTTCCAGTGTCCTTTTGACGAAGATGAAAAAGGTAAGATGGTTGACGAAACTAAGTATAGAGGTATCTTTCAATTTTTACTCTATCTCACTTATAGTCGACTAGATATAATCTTTAGTGTGTGCAAATATTCTTAGTTTCAATAAGCCCCTAAAGAATCTCTTTTAGTGGTAGTAAAGTTAATTATTTGTTATTTAGTTGGAACACCATCCATTAATTTTTTGTATCCAAAAGAAAAAAAATTCTTGAAGGATTTTCTAAAGTTGACTTTTCAGGTGATAAAGACAACAGAAAAGTACTAGTGGTATAAGTGAAATTATGTGGAAATCATTAATATCTCGGAAAAAGCAGAAAGCAGGGCTTTGTATCTCTTTTGACTACCAAGGCTGATTGTATTGCAATTGGTCAATGTTGTGCTCAAATTTTGTTGATGGTTCATCAATTAAGTAATTATGATTTGTCTTTTAAACCAGTCAACATTATGTGTGATGATTCTAGTGTCATTTGTTTGTCAAAAAAAAATTTGTGCATCATTCTCTAGCTAAGCATATTTACATCAAACATGAATTTTTCGAGATCATGATTTAAATGGTGGTATTGAAATTTAATTTATTAGCACTGATTTTTAATTAGCTGATATATTTACAACACCTCTCTAAGAGGAAAGATTTGGTTCTCTTCGGAAAGCTTTATATATCAGTGAGAATCTTTTACTTTGTCAACATTATTGTGTGCATTAACTGTTTACTATTTTATGTATATTTCTTCCACCTTGTATATTGTGTTTTCCTTCTAACCAATTATTTACTTTTGTATTAGCCTATTATATACACCGTCTACATGTACTTGTTTTTAATCCATCTATTTATTTCTCCCTTTATGTCTTTTCATGTCTCTTCCTCTTCCCCTTTCCTTCTTATTACATCTCTTCTTCTTGACTCTTTTATTCCTCACATTCTTATTCTGTTTCTGTTGCTCTACAATGAAAAAGAATTCTCCAGATACTCGCACGATAACTTGCAACATAGGCAAAGGAAAGGTTACCTTCTCCATTTTTGTCGACTCCGATTTTGATGATCTTTTCCCTCTTCCTCCCAAGGTAAACTCCCTGATGAATCCTTTTATTGTTGATCTTCCATAAACAGTTACAAATTTTATTTTGATAGTTTCCTTGATTAGAAGGTAGACTTTTGGAACTAGTCTCATGAATCTCTTTTCCACTCCTTGAAAGACAAAAGCCTTGTGCATGCAAGTGTTGTTAATCTTGATCTTATTTCTTCCCTTGACTTCGACATCAAAAATTTGTTTGAGTTTTAGGGTTGAGGAAAAATCCCTCACTTGGCTGTTTTGAGTTAATCTTCGTTTCATTAAGACAAGCAAAATTATGTCTTTAGTGTTGGGTAAGCACATTTTTCTTCATTTCAAAAAGTTCTATTCTATGTTTGACATCTCATTCATTGGGATTATGGCCTCTCAAAAGAACTATTAGCCCTTTGACTTTGTTGTGGCTTTTTACCAAGAAAATCTTGAATTTTTTCTTGAACCCTATCCGCCTATATCTTCCAAGCTAAGACCTAAGAATCTCCTTTCGAGATACGGGTGCTTGCTCATATTGGTTCTACCACCATCCTTCCTAGAGCTGGTTCTCATTCTATGCTTATTCAGTGTGATACTCTGTTTGCACTATTTGGTTTCTGGTGTTAAAGTTTATTTATCTTCCTTTATCATCTCCGCTATGACGTGTTTCATATCAGACCCTTCTGATCTCCCATTTGGCACGCTTATCACTCACATCTCTGAGTCATACTTCATGTTACTAGAAGACTTTGCTCTTTTTCTAATTAAACAGAGGTACAACTCATGTGCTTTTCGTAGCATGGGTTTTACTCGTTTCGTCTGCTCCTAGGGCCTCAACACTTATTCGGACGACGTGGTTGCTACCCCTGTCAAATATAAAGACTACTTCTCCACATATGTGTCGACTACTAAACTCAATACCACCTGAGAAAATATTATTGAGATGCACAACAATTTGGATATTTTGGACATCACAACTGCTCATGTTCCTGATCTCATTACCAAGCTTTTTGCTATGAGTGAGCAAGTAGACTATTTGAAGGATCTCCTATTGTTATCCCATTTCAAAATCGACAGTGTGAAGAATGTCATAAAGGAAACATGTGTTGATGTTGCTCATATTCGTCTCAAGTTGTATTAAATAAACAAGGAAGCCATCAAGATTGCTGCAAAAGATCAAAAGACAATAATGATGGCTATTTTCAACACCTTGAAGTATTACATACGTCCTCGTTGATTTTGCCTATGTTTCTATTTTAAAATTCTTTTGTTTTGCGCCAATTGTTTTGCTTAAAACTTTTGATGTTGTTTAAGTGTTTGTGGAATTCTTATTGTTTCCTTTTAGCAAATGCCAAAGGGCGATATTTTGTTATCTATTGTGCTATTAGTTTTTGTGATGCTAATGGTTAAATTGTGATTTTCTCTATTTGTGTGTCTCTATTGAGATAATTTGTTGCATTATCTGCATAGCATAGAAAATCTTTTGCATAGTTTCAGGGGGAGCTAGTTGAAAAACCAACTCTACTGGTCAACTACCTTTTATCACACTCAGGGGGAGAAAATCAACTACCAGCAATACAAGTTGATGATAAGGGAAGTAAATCTACAATGTGTTGTCATCATAAAAAAGGGGGTGATTGTTCGAGCAAAATTTCAATGATGATCAACTTATATCATTGCAGGACAAGCGTATCATCAAAAAGAAAAAGAAACAATCATGGATCTCTATGATACAGTGAATGAAAAGTCAACCAAACATCCTGATTGATGAATATCAATCAACGATCCAAATGAAGATTCCCTAAATCAAGGATCACAAAAGGAAGATTAATCATGGAAGTTCACTAAATCATAGAGCGCAGATGAGCTAATCAAAGAAAGTTAAATATCTCGAAAGACAATAATGAAGAATCAACTCAACAACTATTTTACATCCAACACCCAAAGGAATTGAACAAATCAAATGGCTACTTCAAACGACCAATCGAGGAAACTACATGAATTGAGACTGGAAGTCAATCTTGTGACTTATTCTTGGAAAATAAGAAGTCGTTACCTTCTTTTCCAAAGATAAAAAACTCTTGAGTTAAGTTTGAATCATATCACATTCTCTACTCATCTTTCATCCAGCATTGTATTACCTAGTTCTCTTGTGTAAACAAAAAAACAGATGAGATAAAATATTGTTGGTGAGGATTTTTATGTTTAAAAAAAAAGAAAACGAGTGAAACAAACCATACATATACACTATTTATGCTCATCTATGTACTCACACCAAAAAATTCAAACAGGCTTGATGAGAATACCCCTGCAACTCAAGGGGATTGAACGCAAGATCCACAATGGATCCCAACTATTATATGAAACATCCTATGTCAAGTTTGCTTTTCTACATTTGATTACTTTCCTTTGTTCAGCAGTCAACTAAAGAACACTTAAAGTTGACTACTCGTAAAAAAAAACAACACTTCACCCCCTCTTACGCTTTCAATATGAACTTTTCTTCGTCGAATACATTATAATATTAAGAAATAGTAAAACAATAAAACAAAAGAGCAATGCTTATATAGTAATAACTATTTTAAAGCAAACTTTCTAACAATCTAAATCATATAATTAACATTGATAAATAAAGTCATTCATTTGTCTTGGATTTCAAAAAACAATTCTTCACACTGCTCTAACTCTTGATAAGTTTAATAATGATGGAAAAAGAATTACAGAAGCATATATATACATCACAAGAGAAATTGTTATAAAAAATAAATCAATTTAGACTACAATAAAAAATAATTTATACAAACTTCAACTAGCGTTACTACAAGTCATATAAACTTTTCTTTTCAGAAAATACTAAAATATTAAGAAAGAGTAAATTAGTAAAACAAAAGGGAAATGTTTGTATGATGATAATTATTTTGAAGAAAATTTACAAACAATCTAAATCACATAAGCAACATTGATAAATAAAATCATACTTTTGACTTGAGCTACAAAAAAATCATAAGAATTCTCTACTCTTGAGAATTTTAATAATTTTGAAAGAGATATTCAAAAACATATTTTAAGAGTTAATATTTTATTGAGTTTAAATCCACAAAATAATTTGGATTATATTAAATTCAAAAAAATAGTGGAGATTATGTGGAAATCCAAGTCAACTTAAATAAGCCACTAAAGTCTTGCCACTTGTCAAAGTTATGTGGAAATTCAAGCCAAATTAAATTAGACACTAAAATCATGACACATGTTAAGGTTACGCGGCAATCCAAGTCAAATTAAATGTTACACTAAAATCATGTAACATGTCAAGGTTTTTTGGCAATCCAAGTCAGATTAAATAAGCAACTAAAATCATGTCACCAGTCAAGGTTATGTGGCGATCCATGTCAAATCAAATCAGCCACTAGAATAATGACATGTGTATGTGTGACATGTTCTTACCAATAAGATCAAAGCTTTTCTATAGAGCAATGTGATTGGTCAATAAATCACACCAGTAGATCACTCCCCTGATATTAAAAATAGGGGTCCTCATTATTCATAGAGGGAGGTTTTTTATAAGAACAAGAAGCAAGAAGAGAGCTTAACGATCAAAAGCTATAGATAGTCTACAAGCTACAAGTTCAAGCAATCAAGTCCAAAGATATAGATTCAAGATTAAGGTAATTGCTCATGCCAATTATTCATCATAACTATACAAGTGTTCCTGACGAATAATTCACACTCAAGTTCAAGATTCAAGATCAAGATATTCAAGCCCTTGACTCTAAATAAATCATATTCAAGTCCTACATATTTCATATTATATTGAAGAATCAAAGGATTATCATACAGATTGTAACACGTATTATGTTTTGAAATCAAATACTACATTTTTTTTAATTATTTTCCTGTATTGAATATTTATTTTTCTTGACTTTAAAATTTGTTGGTTACCCATATATCCACATCATAAGAGAAATATTTAACTAAACAAATGAATTTAGACTAATTCGTTAACTTCATATATTAGAACATGGCATGCTACTTATATACTGAGCAAAAATAGTTATAATATTATCGTAATTATTTTTCTTAAGCATAATTATTTTCCTTAAGCACTCGAGGTTAAGAAATATACCTTTTAGGATAGAACATTTTTAACTTAATCAGAATAATGGTACCTCATATTCTGCTAAACATCAAACTCAATCAACCACAATAAATAACACAATTTTTTAAAAATGCAATAAGAAGAGGAGTACAAGATTATAAAATTTGTGGTTGACAAATGAGAGAGAACCCCTCTGAATATAGCAAAAAAATGTTATTATCAACAAGTATTTTGTGTCCTATTTGAAAAGTTATGTTACATCTTATTGAAAAGTCACAATTCTTGGAAAAAGTCACAACTCATATAAAAATCACAACCCTTTAAGAAAAGTTACAACTTATCAAAAAAGTTATAACTTAAGTTAGGGATATTATAGTAATTTAACATTCAATTTAGGAGTTCATGTTTTTATGAAATTAATACATAAAATTTATTCTTTTTTTAAATGTATTTTCACTACCTTCAATTTCTTCATTTTGTTCAAGAATTAGATTGAAATTTTCTCGTCACATTCACTTGAATTTTTCAACAAATGCTGAGGTTAAAACAACTATCTCTCTCTTTTTAATTTTTTTTTCTAAGTTGGTTTTAGTTGTATTCGTGCTCTAGGTATCAACATTGATTGTCTTTGTGCCATTATTGAAGGGAAATAATTATCATGCATTGCTAACATTGGACAAACCCTTGATGATATTCTTACTGTACCATAAACGCCAAAACATTCCACTACTGAGTTATCAATCTGCAAGAATATAAAATTGTACCTTTGCCTTATCCAAACTAGAGAAGGAGAATGTGACTTCAGTATCAAGCCATACTTTGCAAGGTATAACATGAATCAAGCCTATCACCACACAACTCTTAGATTCTTACTAGGGTCATAGAGTTATTTAGAGGCGTAGAACATTCCCTAATCAAGTCTCACTCGTTTCGAACAATCAGCCAAATTGACATCCGGAACATACTTATCTTTTGTTGTATCATATGCACTAATTGTATATATACTAGTGAGCATTATTAACAGGGAAGCTATACTTGAGAACATTTTTATGAATTTCCACATTGTGTGATGATGAAGTGTCTAAGATATTATTAATTTGGAATGCACCAGGAAAAATTTGGGCATTAAAAACATTAGTAGTAGATGAATAAGTGTATGTTTTGCCGTTATATAGATGATAACTTTTTTTCTTCTATACAATAATAAATATTGTTAATCCTTTTTTTTGTAACACTATCTATCACTATTATCTCATTCCAATCCAAGTTTTTGATGGGCACATATTATCATCGCAACATTATCATTATATATATATATACATATATATATATATATATATATATATATATATATATATATATATATATATATATATATATATATATATATATATATATATATATATATATATATATATAGAAATCAACCTTTACTTCATTAAAATCTACCCTAAGAGTGGAACCCTATTTTCTGTCTCCCTTCATATCCAACTAGTTTAGACTTCATTTAGGAAAGAATATTCCCAAGGGAGGGGAGGGGGGGAGGTAATATTGTAACACCTTGGAAACAAAACATTCAAAATAGAATAGGAAAACTACCTGAACTAGTGATCCATTGTAGAGTTCACGAACAATGATAGGGTCCATGATCATTTGACCTACTTGTGGACTCAGCCCGTTCCCAGCAAAGGTGGACCACGAGAGCCTTAACGGGCCATGGACAACCTTATGGACCATACAGACACTCGTGGTGACAAGGAAGAGACCACCTGACCGAAACTTCAAACCATGCCATGTTCCAAACAACAGTCTATTGGGGTGCCCATGAAAGCCTCCAAAAAAAAAACCTTGGAAATCGTGTAAGTATAAAGCCACGACGAAACCCACAGAACGTAGGTCAAGCCACGGTTTGTGTCCCTAATCCACAGATTGAGGCCTTATAAATCAATTCTCTGGATCCAAGATGACGAATTACACGATGAACCATTAGTCAGTCGACTGTTAGCTTCTGTAGACTTTTAAGTCAAGTTGCTATAGTCTTTTACGTATGTGTTGGACCGCTAAACTGTCGTTTAGCTTTTGTCACTTTTAGACTAGTAAACTATTTAGAACCTATCCTAATCCATCATTCACACAAATAAGGTGAAACTTAGAGAAAATAAGATGAAAAGTCGAGTAGTCGTAGTTCAAGAATGCATTAAGTTGTCATTAATTCCAACCCCAAAATCATATGATTTCTTCTTGGAATATGTCACTGGTATTTAGATTTTAACTAGTGGTTTTTTTTACCCATTAGGTCACTATAATTGAGTCAGATTTTTCATTCTTTATAACGTGTTAGACCTAGCGTTTCTAGAATTTTTTAATTTATATTGTGATTCAGTTGTTAGACTAATCCAAATCAGATTATTAGCTTTTCATGAGATTGTTCCTTAGTAATCACATAAACTCATAACCCAATTTATGTAGTTCATTTAGTTCATTAATTACATTATCTACGACAAATAATTTTAAATACATGCCTTAGATTATGAATGTTTCATTATCAATACATTAATGATTTATTTATACTAAGCATTTCATTATTTTCAACTATCTAGTATTTAGAAAGTTCAATAATAATATCGCTTACATACATAATCACTAAGGAGTAGGCTTATATCGAGTTGGAATTGTCTCATTCACCGTAATAGCCCCAGGACTTAGTTCCCCACAGGTTTATAAATCCCCTATGTAGGACTCAATTTTGTGAATACGCCAGTCATGCCTCTACACCTTTAACATGGTATTTTGGTTCTTTTCAATAGGGAGTATACATTGGACTCGACATTTAGAATATGTGGTTTTATGTCGGTTATTAGTAGCTCCAACAGTGAGATTCTAGTGTAGTTTCAATATTATCAATTACAGTTCAACATTTAGTTTCAGCATTATATTTACTTGGTCATTACATTCAGTTAGATCATGTTCAGTATTTCATATATTGTATCATGATCATCTTATGTCATTTCATAGTTATATGTTTCGTTCTGTTATGTACATTGTTTAGCTTTACTGTATCTTGGATGCTTGCGATACATCTTTTCGTGATGTAGGCTAAGGTCCATAACATCGACATCACGCAAAGATTGGTTCCTAATATCTATTTTAGTAGCATTAGTGGTGAGTTATCATATTTAGAGGATGATTATCTTTTCTACATTTAGTATTTAATTTCAGTTTTTTGCTAAATCTAGTTGGGTTATGTCCTAGCATTTCTAGTAAGTGAAAGAAATTATTTCATACATAGCTAGATTCATCTTTTGCTTTGGAGTTTAACATTTCCGTTGTTATTAAGCTCACGTATTATTTAATCAGTTAATTTTAGGTATTCTCCATAATTTCATTTGATGATACGTTTATAGCTTTTGCAAAATATGACTATTATGTTGAACATCATTGAGTATTCTTTTGATATGCCAGTAGGCTTAACTTGGGATCACTCGTGATCCTGGTCCCGTGCCCGTGTCCCTGAGGTAGCCTTGAGGAATGAAAAACTTTTTTTTTAAAGCATTAGGTTTAACAGTCCTAGGATGTTTGAGAAGTCACATTCAATAGAGTTGTTTTCATGCGTGTTAAGTGATGTACATGTAAAGAGAGGGAGGCTACCAATTATTATAGGAAAATTCTCTTTCTTGATACTCTTATCATGTTTATGGTGTGATCTCTTTCGAATCCAGCATTGTGCGCTTTCCGATCATTCCTACTCATTGAGCTCAGATGAGGAATGTGAATGCACACAACATTAACATAACTCATCCTATCTTTCGAATGTTGAGTTTTAGAATATCATTGAGCCTATGGCTTAGAGTGTGACCAACCATAACAACCAGCTATTCCAGTACCTACAAATGTTAGTGGTGGATTAGTGGAAGCCAGATTTGTGATTTTTTTAGGATGAATCCTTCTTTGTTTTTAGGGTCAGAGATTGGTGAGGATTCCCAAAACTTCATAGATTAGGTCAAGAAGATCTTTGGATTGAATCATATGATTACAAATGATAAGATGGAGTTTCTATATTACCGATTAAGGATATAACATACATTGAGTTTACTCAATGGAAAGAAAATAGGGGTATAGATGTAGCTTCTATACTTGTGATTGCGTAAGTAGGACTTTTTCTAGACAAGTTCCTAATAGTTGTGTTGACGGAGGGAACAACTCAGGAGTTGATGCATTTTAGGCAAGATAGCATGTCGGTCCAAGACTAAGGAATAAAGTTCATCCAACTCTCCAAGCATGATCTTCACATGGTTGCCTATTCTAGGGTTCAAATGTACAAGTTTATTGCATAGGGTATCCTAATAAGTGAAAACAGAGTGTATGAATGCTATGTTGCCGGAAATATTAACATATTTATGCTAATGAGTCATGCTCCGCAAGTTGATAGGGATAATCTTAGGGACCATGTTATGGTTTAAAAAGTCTAGGAAATGCAACTATGAGTATTTTCAACCGAAGACTTTAGCTCTGCACCGTCATCTTCTAATGTTCTATCATCCAGGTTTTGACATGATCATGAATGTACGACATTAAGCTTCAAGGATTACGGGAGTATTTCAGGAAACAAAACCTACCGAACTTCTCATAATGTTTTGGGTGTGGTTAGACTAGTCACAGGGTGAGAGATTGTCTTTATTCTAAATAGGGTCAAGGAGTAAATAATGCTAGGACTCATTTTACATCTTTAGCACCACTATCACATCGGCTGGCTCATCAGGGTAACTCATCTTGTACAGGTGACAATCACCGCAAAAATAGGTTTTATTCTCTCCAGGCTAGCTAGGATCAAGAAGATTCTCCTGAAGAGGTCACTAGTATGTTTTGAGTATTTAACATAGTTGTTTATGCTTTGTTAGATCCTGGGGCTACTATTTCCTTTGTAACTCCATATTTAGAAGCCATCTTCAATGTTAGTCAATTAAATCTCTCAGAACCCTTGTCAATCTCTACCCCATCAGGTGACGTTGTTACATCTGGAGGGCATAGACAAATTACCATATCACTATCTCTTAGAAGGTCAACTTAGAAGATTTTGTGGAGTTAGAAATTGTTGATATCATTCTAGGCATGAATTAAGTATATTTCTACTATGCCTCAGTCGATTCTAGATCTAGGATCATTCATTTTTAAGTTTTGAGACGATCAAATATTTTATTGGAAGGGTAGTATCTTGGTATCTACGGGCTTATTCATTTCTTACATTACGACATGAAAGATGATTTCTAAGGGGTATATCTATCATCGTGTTTGGGTTATGTTTTAAAGTTCTAAAATCCTAACTCTTGAGTTGTAACAACCCCAAAAAATGAATATGCTATGTAATGCTTAATGTGTCTAGAATGCCTACGATTACACCGTGTTCACACGGATTGATGCGCGTAGAACCATACCTCTCAAACCTTGATATAGCCAAGACAACTAACTTTGGGAGTTATTTGATCAATAAAATGTTGGGTCCAACCATGTAGGGCTCTCGAATACGGTGAATTACTCGGAGGAGTCTTTACCGGACTTAAAAAGAGGAAATCTTAGGTTTGGAGGGTCTAGGGGTAAAATAATATTTCGCCAGGCTAAGAGTAATATTGTAATTAGCCTAAATATATAATTAATTATTTAATTAATAAGTTAGAGGGGGAATTCGGGGGGAGAGAGCTGAAATTGAGCTCTTGAAGTGAAGTCTTGTTTCACCCGGTCAGAACATAGATGGAAGCAATAAATTAATGTGATTTTTATTTAATATACTGAATGAATATAATTAATTTATAATTATTATTCATTAACTGATTTAAAATAAAAGGAAATCACATTTTTTATAAATAAATAAGAACCTTATTTGACTAAGTCCTAAACTAGACTCCTAATCCTAAGAAAACTCTTCTATCCCATGCTCTCTCTCACGTCTCTATCACTAATACTCACGATTCTCTCTGCCAAATAACTTCACAAAAACAGTAGGTTAACAAAAGTTCTTCACACTTGAAGAACTCACAATGAAAATATATGAAAACAAACGAAATCAATCACGTATGCAAAGAGAAGTTTGTCCGTTGAGTTAGTGTTGCCTTTGAGGGGATTTGAACGTGATTTTTGGAGAAGATTTTGGGCAGAAAGTTGAGGTTTGTACATCATAAAAGGTATGGTTTTTTTACTCTTGTTTCCTTTCCCCAGAGACCCTTAAAGCTCAGATGAATCTACTCAAAAACTAGGGTTGTTCCAGTTCTTGTCGTACTCCTTGTCCCTAATATCCATTTGATCTCAGTGTGAAATACGTTAGAGATCATGTTGTTGGTATGTTTGATTGTATTTTAAGCATGAATATTTTGATTTTCATGATAATGTGTATGGAATTGTAAGCATGTTAAGTTATGTGACCGAAAGTATGTGAAAAATCAAATGTTTTTATGGTTGAATTTTATGTGCGAATGTTTCTATAAATCATGAGGTGTCAAAGTGGTGTAATGTTGCTGGATGAATGGTAATTCTTGGCTGAATATAATCATAAAAATATTACACTTAAAGATGCACCATATGTTCCACAAAATGCCTTAAGAATTAACATATGAATGATGATAAAAAAAAAGCTGAAAATAGTGAACAAATTTCCAGCATTTTGTAGGATGGGTTCGGCGAAAGAAAATGGTACAAAATGCAAATAAAAATGAATATAAAATAAATGAAATCACAAAGGATTGAAACAATACATCATTACATGACACGTACAAAAAAAAATAAAGAAAAGATTAAGACAAAAATTGATTGGAAGAGACTAAATTTCCAGCCTGCTGGAAATTGTAGTCTCGGCCAACTTTTAAGAAAATGAGCTTCATTTATTTTTTTTAAAAAATGAGCGGTCATTGAGGATTGAAAACATGACTTCTCTAAATGGAAAATTCATAAAAAATTCATGAGAAAAATGCAAGGAAAAATAGATGTGATGAGTGAGGATTGAACCCATTACCTCTTGAATAGATGAGAGAGTTAGGAGAAAAATAAAGAAGAAAATAAATGTGGAGAGTTGGGATTCAACTCACAACCTCTTGGATAGGTGAGAAAGTTAAGAGATAAAATAAAATAAAAAATAATGAGCTTGAGGGGGATTGAACCCACAACCTCCTTGACTTAAAAGAAAAAGGAGAGGAGAAAACAAAAGAAATATTATGGGGTTGACTGGGATCAAACTAGGGTCCCCAAAATCTTAAAAATATGATTATAAAGTTTAAAATAATATTAAGTGTTGTCCAAGGTATTCGAAATCAGTTTACCTTTCCCAATCCCGTATTGACACATAAGTCATACGTAAGTATATGTAATGCATGCTTCCTCTAAAGATTGAAATCAATATCTTGGTATATCTACAAGAAATCAATATCTTGGTATATCTACAAGATGCATCAGTCTTGTACCACATAATCTTGGGTAAATATGAATCACTTAGACAAACTATTAATGAATCCCCATGGCTTGTATGTATACACCCATATCTTTAGCATACGTTTAAAAGTAAGTGAACCTAAGATATATGTAATGAAATGATGAAACCCTAGAAGGGTTAAGTAAGAATGTAAAATACACTAAATGGCTAAGTGCATTGGAATATGATTAAATGAACAATGAAATGATGAAATGAACAATGAAATGATGAAATAAGAGTGTGAAATACACCAATTGCCAAAGTGCATTGGCATATGATGATATGAACTTTGACGTAAAAAGGGGTAAGTAACTATGAAGAGCAAATGTGCTAATGATAATGAGTGCGGTGACAATATTTTATGAGTCTAATATAAAAGATTAGAGCAATCACAAATGAACCTAAATTAATGGTACAAAAATGTACTCACCTATGAGAGTGTAAAGTTAATGAAGAGACCAGTTTCTATGAACACTCTAATGAAAGTATTGAGATTAACACACTTAATACTAATAATGAGATGAGAAATCATCTATTGAGATATGATTTCCTCATACTAGAAGCCAGCTTCCCTGATGTGTGAGTTGAATGTAGTGGAACCTTATACTAAGCATTGATAGACTAGCTATGAGCGTTGATATCTTCTTTCAGGAAGGGCGGAGGTTCACATAAATCTCATAAGATGAGACTGTCGGCATGCCGGGTAGGTCTCCTTATATCTCCTAGTCTTCGAACCTATACTTCTAATATAGGGATCTAGCAGAATTTAATTCCCTTGTAGGCTAGCACGTTTTGGGTAACTTTGGCCGGTGATTCAATCTCTTTTCGGTGTGGCAGTTCATGACACTGGATTTCATGATGCTCACATGATATATGTCGGTTAAAGTTAAAGTTTCCAATGAATGAAGAAGGTCAGCTACAAATGATGTACATAATTAAATTAATGATACTTAAGGTGTTAGGATAGGATAATCAAAAAATGATTTAGATTCAAATAATGACATTAGGTCATTCTTGGTCATTGCACAACGAACTCGATGAAGGTCTTACACTACATCCTTGGTATAACTGGTGTTTACACTGGCCCATGAATGAAATGAAATGAAGTACGTATGAATGAACCAAGCAGACTCTGTGTTTGCTAAACTAGAATCCCTAGTTGAGGTCCCATATGTTGAGCCCTCATTTCTAGAAAATCTTAATGTTAAGTCCATGATTCCAAGGTATCATGGCATATGAATGAATAATATGAAAGATGTTATGTTCTATATGCAATATGATATGTGCTAAGTGTAAGATGTTATTTGTTGTGTGCAATATGATATGTATGATGATGCATGTTATTCTCATTGCATAACATTTCTAATAAAAATTTGGAAAACTCACTGACTTTCCTAATACAATTTTTGAAAGCTCACTGACTTTCCAAATCCCAATTTGGCAAGTCCATTGACTTGACTTTCCATAATCATGTTTTTAGGAAAGAGCTATTCTTACTCATGAATTTCCTTAGTGTGTGCTTGCATATACCCATTCTTAGTAAAAGTGTGTACTAATCCCATGAAACTCTTTATTTTTAGGTGGAGGCACAGTTGGACGCTAGAGCTTATAGGTTTACGTTGCAGCTATCAAAACGTGGAGCTTTCATCCGGACTTGGTAGGCCCTCATTCTTTTGAGGATGTCTACCGTTATCATATAACTTAGATGTAGGCTTTAGCTAGTTGAGCATGTTCCACTAGTGTTTCATTCCACTTTCATTTCATACTTTGTATTGGAACCGTTTTGGCAAAAATACGTTTAAGTCAATTATGAACTATTTCTTTCATTTGATTACAACTATATTAGATGGTTAATTTATGAATACTTCAGGTGTTAAGTTTAAAATGTTTAGCATGATGGAAGAATACAAAATGTTAAAATTTTATGCTAAAAATTAACCTAGATTAAGTAAGAATGACGTATGTAGGCTTGTCTACGACATCTGAAAGGTCAACGACGCTGGTATCGTTTGGTGTCTAGATTTTGGATGAGAAAAAGTTTGTATCAGAGCGCTAAGTCAAATTCTAAGGATAACAATTTCACATCAACCACATCGAGTAATTTCTAAGTCATGGTAGTGAAGTGCACCACTATCCTGGATTAGAGACTGCATGATGCGTAGGAAAAATTTCCCTTCTTCTAATCTTATCGTGCCTTCTCTAATGTCGGATTTCATAGTGTTAAGAGCGTATCTAATAGCAGCTCTTGAAGTTTCAAAAAGATGACAAGAAGAAAAGAAGGCGGAGACATTTGATGAGTAGCTGCTGGGGTAATTCAGGTTTTTTCCCAGGCTTCAACTGTTAGAATAGAGATGCCTGTAAACACAACTTGGTTGACAGATGGAGAAGGAAGGACAACTTTGGTACAGATGGCTCAAGCTAGCACTCTACAAGCTCAGGTTATTGGGTTTGATTGATGTGGAGAAGTCTTAGTTTGCATCCTACCAGCTAAAGGATGTAGCCCAATCCTTGTATAAGGTGTAGCAGGATAGCAGAGTCGTAGGAGGGGATCCTATTACTTTGGATTATTTTGAACATGGCTTTTCTAGGGAAGTTTTTCCCCAGATAAATGACGAAGGCTAAGTTTGAAGAATTATCATCCTTAAGCTACGCTCGATGTCAGTTAGGGATTACTCCCTGAGGCTCGTAAGACTTTAGAGCATAGGAGAGGCCACCTTGTCGGAAGTGTGGCATACTTCCTGGGGGAGAATGTATGATCGAATCTAACTCTTGTTACAATTAAGGCAAACCAAGTCATATGATCAAAATTGTCAAAATAGGAGAAGTCAAGAACATAGGAAGGAGAAAGTTCAACGTAATAGTCCAAGTGAAGAGGCTTTAAGGAGGCAATGATTCTTCGCACTCAAGTATAGGGGTGCAGGGGATGGCACCTTTGGTGAAGTCTCGGGTGCATATCCTTAATTAGTCTTTCATGTAATTGACTCTGTATGGTTTATGCACAAATATGATGTTAATATGTTTGAGTCATCATGTTGGTTGCTGATTTTTATGACTCACATGTTTAATTATGTTGTATTCTTTGATTAGACTAGTTTAGGAAAGATTTCTTTAGTCCATTAATGTGAATTTACTTGGAGGTTTCAAGGATCTGCATCATCATTTTAATATGTGAATCATATATTCACCAATGGGGAGTATTGAATTACCTATGTAGGCCTACATTCTATAGATGACTTCGTTATAGTTAGTCTAGTAGTGTCATTCGGGGACGAATGTTCCTAAGGAGGGGGGGATAATGTAACAACCCTAAAAAATAGATATGCTAAGTAATGCATAATGTGTATAGAATGCCTACGATTAGACAGGGTTCACACGGATTGATGCGCGTAGAAGCAGACCTCTGAACCCTTGCTACATTCAAGCCAACTAACTTGCAGAGTTATTTGATCTAGAAAACGTTGGGTTCAACCATGTAGGGCTCTCTAATACGAAGATTTACTCGACTGAGTCTTTACCGGACTTAACAACCAGAAATCTTAGGTTTGGAGTGTGTAGGGATTAAATTGTAATTCTCCAGGTTAAAGGTAATATTTTTTATTAACCTAAATACATAATTAATCATTTAATTAATAAGATGGAGGGGTAATTTGGGGAGAGAGAGGCAAAATTGAGCTCTTGAAGAGAAGTCTTACTTCACCCGGGTTGGAACCTAGGTGGAAGCAATGATTTAATGTGATTTTTATTTAAGCTATTGAATTAATATAATAAATTAATAATTATTATACATTAGCTGATTTAAAATAAAAGGAAATCAGATTTTTAATAATTAAATAAAAACCTTATTTGACAAAATCCTAAACTAGACTCCTAATCCCAATAAAATTCTTCTTTCCCACGCTCATCTCTCTCTCATGCCTCTATCACTCGCACTCACGATTTCTGCCAAAGAACTTCAAAAAACAGTAGGTAAACCAAAGTTCTTCACACTTTAACAACTCACAATGAAAATATAAGAAAAAAAATCAATTACGTAGGCAAAGAGAAGTTTGTCCGTCGAGTTGGTGTTGACTTTGAGGGGATTTGGACATTATTGTTGGAGAAGATTTTGGCAGCAAGTCGAGGTTTGAACTTCATAAAAGGTATGTGTTTTGTTACTCTTGTTCCATTTCCCAAGAGACCCTTAAAATTCAGATGAATCTACTGGAGAACTTGGGTTGTTCCCGTTCTTGTCAAACTCCTTGTCCCTAGAATCCGTATGATCTCAATTAAAAAGGTTAGAGATCATGTTGTTGGTAAGTTTTCTGGTAGTTTATGTATAAAGTTTGATTTTCGTGATAATGTGTTCTTGATTATGTGTTCAAAATTGTAAGCATGTTAAGTTATGTCAATCGAAAGTATGTGAAAAATCATGTTTTTATTGTTGAATTTAAAGTGCGAATGTTGGTGTAAATCATGAGGTGTAAAATTTGTATAATGTTTCACGATGAAATGGTAATTCTTGACTGAATATAATCATAAAAAAATTACACTTAAAGATGCACCAAATGTTCCACGGAATGCCTTAAGAATTAACGTATGAATGATGATTAAAAGAAATTGAAAATAGTAAGCAAATTTCAAGAATTTTGTATGTTGGATTCGGCCAAATAAAATGGTAAAAAATTCAATGAAAATGAATTTAAAATAAGTTATATCACTAGGTATTGAACCGAAGACATCATTAGATGAAAGCTACAAAAAAAATTAACAAAAGACTAAGAAAAAAATGGCTTGGAAGAGACGAAATTTCTAGCCTTCTGGAAATTGTAGTCTCGTCAAACTTTTAAAAAAATGAGCTTCGTTTAATTTTTTTTTAAATGTAATATCATTGGGGATTGAAAACGTGACCTCACTAAATGAAAATTTCATAAAAATTTCGTGAGAAAAATGCAAGGAAAAATAGATGTGGTGAGTGAGTATTGAACCCACAACCTCTTGAATGGATGAGAGAGTGAGGAGAAAAATAAAGGAGAAAATAAATGTGGACAGTGGGGGTTGAACTCACAAGCTCTTTGTTAGGTGAGAAAAATACGAGATAAAATAAAAGAAAAATAATGAGCTTGTGGGGGATTGAATCAACAACCTCCTTGACTTAAACGAAAAAATTGAGGAGAAAAAGAAACGAAATATTATGGGGTTGATGTGGATCAAACTAGGGTCCCCCAATTCTGAAAAATGTGAATATCAAGTTTAAAATAAGATTAAGTGTTGACCAAGGGATTCGAAATCGGTTTCCCTTGCCCAATCCCACATTGACACATAAATCATACATAAGTAAATATTTAATGAATGCTGCCTCTAAAGATCGAAATCAATATCACTACAAGATGCATAAGTCTTGTACCACATAATCTTTGGTGAATATGAATCACTTAGACAAACTATGAATGAAGCCCCATGACTTGTATGTATACATCCATAACACTAGCATACATTTAAAAGTAAGTGAACGTAAGATGTATGTAATGAAATGATGAAACCCTAGAAGGGTTAAGTACGTGTGTAAAATACACTAAATGGCCAAGTGCATTGGTATATGATTAAATGAACAATGAAATGATGAAATGAACAATGAAATGATAAAACACACCAAATGGCAAAGTGCATTTGCATATGATAATATGAACATTCACGTAAAATAGGGTGAGTAACTATGTAGAAAAATTTGATAATGATAATGAATGTGGTGACAAAATTATATGAGGCTAATGTAAAAAATGAGAGCAATCTCAAATGAACCTAAGTAAATGTTACAAAAACGTACCCTACCTATGAGAGTGTAAAGTTAATGAAGAGACCAATCTCTATGAACACTCTGATGAAAGTATTTAGATTAACACACTTAATACTAATGATGAGATGAAAAATCATCTATTGAGCTATGATGACCTCATATTCGAAGCCAGCTTCCATGATGTATGAGTTGAATGTAATGGAACATTATAATGAGCACCGATAGACTAGCTATGAGCGGTGATGACTTCTTTTGGGAGGGGCTGAGGTTCACGTAACTCTCATGAGATGAGATTGTCCGGCATGCCAGGTATTGGTCTCATTATATCTCCTAGTCTTTGAACCTATACTGCTAATATAGGGATCTGGCGGGGTTCAATTCCCATGTACGCTAGCATGTTTTGGGTCACTTTGCCTGGAGATTCCATGTGGGGTTTCATGACACTGGATTTCATGATGCTCACATGATCTATGTCGGTTAAAGTTAAAGTTTCCACTGAATGAAAGAGGCCACCCTCAAATGATGCACATAATGAAATGAATGATACTTAAGGTGTAAGGATAAGATAATCAAAATGCGAGTTAGATTCAAATAATGACATTCGGTTATTATTGGTCATTGCATAGCGAACTTTATAAAAGTCTTAAACTACATCCTAGGTATAACTGGTGTTTACACTGGCCCATGAATAAAATGAAATTGAGTACGTATGAATGAACGAAGCAGACTGTGTTTGCTAAAGCAGAATCCCTAGTTGAGGTCCTATATGTTGAGCCCTGATTTATGGAAAATCTTAATGTTAAGTCAATTATTCCAAGGTCTCATGGCATATTAATGAATGATATGAAAGATGTTATGTTCTCTATGCAATATGATGTGTGCTAAGTGTAAGATGTTATTTACTGTGTGCAATATGATAAGTATGATGATACATGTTATTCTCATTGCATGACTTTCCTAATGAAAATTTGGAAATCTCACTGACATTCCTAATCTAATTTTTAAAAGCTCACTGATTTTCCAAATCCCAATTTGGCAAGTCCACTGACTTGACTTTCCATAATAATGTTTTTAGTAAAGAGATATTCTTACTCATGCATGTCCTTGGTATGTTGTTGCATATATCCATACTTAGTACCAGTGTGTACTAATACCATACAACTCTATATTTTTAAGTATAGGCACAGTTGGACGCTTGAGCTTATAGGTGGACGTTTTAGTTATCTGTACGTGGAGCTTTCATTCGGACTTGGTAGGCCCTCATGCTTTTGATGATGTCTACAGTTATTATCTAGCTTCATTGTTGGCTTTAGCTAGTGGAACATGTTCCACTAGTGTTTCTTTCCACTTTCATTTCATACTTTGTATTGGTGCCTTTTTGGCAAAAATACGTTTAAGTGAGTGATGCATTGTTTCTTTCATTTGATTATCCCTTTATTAGATGGTTTATTTTTGAACTCCTATGATATTAATTTTAAAATGTTTAGAATGAAGTAAGAAGACAAAAAGTTCAAATGTTCTGCTAAAATTGACCTAGATGAAGTAAGAATGACATATGTAGGCTTCTTTGCGACCTCTGAGAGGTCAACGACGGCGGTCTCGTCTAGGGTCTACATTTCGGGTGTGACATGAGTCAGTTCCGATAGTTAATAAGTTTATAAATGTTTTTCCAAAAGATCTTGTTAGAGTTCCTCCCCAAAGAAAAAAAGACTTTGGAATTGATGTTCTTAAAAATAACAAACTTATATACATTCCTCCATGCATAATATCTCCAACTGAGCTTAAGGAATGAAAGAGTAGTGTAAATACCTTCTAGTTAAGGGGTTTATCAGACCTAGTATTTCCCTATAGGATGAACCAATGTTGTTCATGATATAAAGGAACATGGTTCTCTCACTGTGTTTATTGACTATGGACACTTGAACTAATTCACAATCAATAAAACATATCCTTTTCCCAAGATTGATTAATTGTTTCACCAACTTTAGGCTGTTAGTCATTTCTCAAAGGGAGATCTCAGATTTGGTTATCATTAACTTAGAGTCAGAAATAGTGACATTCCGAGAAAAACTTATATATCTAGGTATGGTAATTAAGAATTTGTAGTTTTGTCATTTGGACTAACCAATTCATCTGCAACTTTCATCGATTTGATAAACAGGGTGTTCAAGTAGTACTAAGAATTGTTTGTTGTCATCTTTAGTAATGATATCCTTATTACTCTATGAATGAGAAAGAGCATGTGACATTTCAGAGTTGTCCTGAAAACTCTCAAAGATCGCCAGTTATTCGCTAAATTTAACAAATATGAGGTTTGGTTTAAATTTTTTGTTTTTCGTTGGCATATAGTATTTAGAGAAGGGATCTTAGTCGGTTGTAAGAAAATAGATCTAGTGAAACGATGGCACAGACGTACTTTTCCTACAAATATGTTAAGTTTCTTGGGTAAAGCAGGTATTACTGGAGGTTCGTGGAAGGATTTTCATCCATAGCTTCTCCATTGACTAATTTAACTCTGAATATGGTTATGTTTTAATCATCAAATAATTATGAGAAAAGATTCATAGAATTAAACATTAGGTAGACTATAACTTCGGTTTTGACTTTATCGTAGGGTTCAAACTTAATTTGATCTATTGTTATGCATCCAAAGTCGGCTTAGGTTTTCTATTGATGCACCAAGATCAGGCTATAGCTGCTGCTTCTATTTAACTTAAGGTGCATGATAAAAAATATTCAACTCATGTCCTCGAGCTTGAAACAATTTTATTTGCCATAAATATTTGGAGACATTACTTGCATGGTGTACACATAGATATGTTTTAAAACCGTAAGAGCCTTCGGTATGTGCTCACCCATAAAGAGTTTAATCTTTGCCAGATGCAATAATTTGAGTTCCTCAAGGATTATGATATGAGTGTGCCTTACCATCCTATTAATGGTATGTTTGCGTAATCAATGACACAACTTCCAATACAAATGTCCATCATCGTGCAATAGTATAGTAACTCAACTAAGGCTTGAGGTCGTGTCCCAAGAGATTGGTTGTGAAAATTAGTACATGATTAGAATTTTATTATAAGTAGTCATAGCTAAAGAAAATAATGATTAAAAACATAGTAAATTTTATTGGTGACTCAAAAATGTCAAATATCAAAGTGGAATTTTGTGACAAGTAGTAAAAAATTACGAAATTAACAAGAAAATTTAAGCAATAAGAAGGTACATTCTTAAGATATGACCGAAATATGGATTAATCTAAATTATTGGGTACATGATCTCAATAGAAGATATATAGAGTAATAGTGAATAGCCTAAGCTTTACGTTGAAATAAGTTGTCAGTCGAGCAACTTATCCTGTTTCAAATGGGTTCCTTTCAAACACCCACTTGTTGCATGAAGAGCAGCCTACGACTTACCCCCCCTCACTCTCTCAAACTGAGTATCACTATATGGGACTAGGTCTTACTCTCTCGAGCTTAACCTTATGTTGAGCAACTCCTTAGACCATCAATCTAGTAGTCTTGGTTTAACGACTTCTCTTTCTCGCAAGCCAAAATCAAAAAAAAAGTTTTATTTGCAACTATAATTTTTTTAAATTCATTTAGAACTACTAGACAAAATATCCATTAAATTACAATTAATCCACCAGCAAGCAATAACCAACAACAATCTGAACCTGTATTTACTAAATCACACCCCAAGAATGGGTTTTTAGCCAAATATCATGAAATTTAAATTATACCTTTAATCATGTTGAAATCAATTGGGTATGAGAAAATATGTCTTTATTTAGGCAACTTAAGACGAATGAAAAAGACCCACTTCAAAATTAAATGAGATGAAACCCTGTTCTTCTTGAAGTGTTCAAAAAACTTTCAAACTTACAGTAAAAGTGTGAAAAAACAATTGGTGTAGTTAACCGCCTTCTGGTTCAGCCTTCATAATAGGTGTGGTTTAGTCCATTGGGCGATATTGTACTGCTTCACAGAGATACTCGGTGACGCTCCAACTGCTCATTTCTTCAGCTAATTCAATCCTTTCTTCCAGGGCTCCGCACACTGGAACAAAAGGCAAAGTAGGCCTCTTTGGATATCCGCCAAGTGGACTCGCCCATCCCCAAGATTCCATTTGTTTATTCTTTTGGTCCCTTTTGCGACATAATGTCCATCCTTTCTTCAAACTTCAAATACCTAACACTTATGAGTTTTCATTAAATATTAAGATAAAATAAAAATTTCAGGATGCTTTTTCTACAAAAATATAACACTAAATGAGTCCACTTTGATGACTCATCAACACCCCCAACTTAAAATTTCTATTGTCCTCGAGTAAAAGCCCAAGTTCAGTAGTTCAAAAGGATATATCAAATAGTGGTACACAATACTCAATCATCAATGTACAATATGACTCAAAATACCTATGTAAGGATCAATTGTGTACTCTATAATTAATGTTGTGACATACCATTACCAAAGATTCTCAGGCTCGCATAACATGCTTCAAAGGCAAGTTCAAGCTTAACAAAAGCATTTGAATACTCTAACACAAATGATGATTCCATTTTAACAGACAAGGATATTATAAGTTTAATGTTCAAGAATCAGATAAAACTCTCTCTCTAAAAAAGAGGAACACAATGCATGCTTTTAACCATATGTTTGCCCTTATTTCCCAATCGACACTTGTTTCATCTTTGTCAAGATTAAAAATGTCTTTCTATGACTTGTAATGTGGTTTAGTGTGAAGGTATTGTCATTTAGCCTTAGTCACTAATGATCCTCAAGAATTGTGGTGTTCATAACACTTCTTTCATTCTTCCTTCCTCATTTTTGTTATCTCTCACAAGTCATCATATTATTCACTTCCATAGATTGCTTGGAAACCATATTTATATTGTACTTTATTCCATGTATTTCTTTTTCATTTCTTTTCTTTATCTCATTTTTTTTATAAATGGAGGGTATCATTCTTTTCACAACACCATGGGTTAAAGGAGAATTTTCTCGCACTTCTTTGACTTTTCCCTTTTATTTTCACCACATCCCCTACTTATCTATTTCAATCAAACCAATCATTCATGAGGGTTATGAATGACGAATCAAGAAGGGTCTTGTATACATAAAATTTCTTTCAAAGAAGTATACGGTTAAAAGGGTGTTCAAAAGATGTGTACACACTCACCATGGAGGTCATAAAAGAGGTATATGTAAGATCGGTTCACACCCTACGAAATTACCTAAGATTATATCAACAAAAAGCATTACTTAGCTGACTAGACTAATAGGGAAAATTCTTGGTGTTTTCATCCATGGTTCAAGGTATGCTTATCACACAAGGAATCGATACTAACGCCAAAAAAGACTTCACAGTTTAGCTAGCATGCAATGGGTAGCACATGAGAATTAATTTGACACATGAATAGTCACATCAAGATGTAAAGAGTTCACATATTGCATATTCAACATTATTTGGTCTCATCGTAGTGGTACCTTAATGTTTCTTAGATTGCAATAACTATTTAATTCATCGGTATTGATCAAAATTAAGACTCAAGTTTACTAATGAACAAACATATTTAAGCACATCTAAGGGGTGGCAAAAAAATGTGATAAATTTGAAACTTTTTGAAAGGTAAAAGACATTTTCAAAATAAAGCCAAAATGGGAGATAAAAGCTCAAACATTCACAAAAATAATATCAACATAATTTAAATATAACAACCCAAATAAATACAAAAAATAAGTATCAAGTCTAACACAAAAAGGGTAGGCATCACCAACCAAAAAACGTAATCCTCCTAAAATGTGAAATAAAAGTATCCAAAAAATAAAGATATAATATGACAGAGAAAGAGGTAAAAAAAAGTCTTGTTAGTGCAGTCTGTCCATCTGCTAGGGTATTTGTGTTTGGTGCAAAAACTTGTACTTGGGGATCAGTGTTCAGTATCCCCACATGAATTCTCTTGTGTTGTGCTATGTCAATGCACATCTCTGATGGTAGCTAGAGAAATCCCCGACGTCTCAAGAGCGCCTAAGTCGTCTACCCTCCCTATTAATAAACTGATGTCGATAGACTTAAGGTAGTCTACATCCTTTCTCAGGTTTTGGACTTCGACTTTTAAAGTCATTACCTTGGAGGATGCCCCCTGTCTAGTCTCGCAAGTTGCGACTCTCATGGTTAATGTATCCATATAATCATGAAGAGGTGTGAGTACATCATGTATAATTATATCAATCATCCCTAGTACATATCTCTGGGTCGGGCTGCTCATGCATCAGTTGGTTGTGCTAATTGCCCCAAATATAGGATCATGTACTTACCAAGTTTTGTCGGTTGAGAGGTGGAAGAGGCAATTGGGACTTGTGAATAAGAAGAAAGTACAAATGTACTTGAAGGCTCAGAGTCCAGAGTACGCAAAGGTGTTTTACTGGCAACTAGTTTAGATCGATCTCTGGGTAGTGTCGGTAGGAGATACTCTCCTCATGTGCCTTTTCTCCTTTGTACTCGGACTCATTTATATGAATATTGGTGGAGGAAGATGGGATGACCTCAATGTCCCTCGTAGTGTCCCAAGATACTCCAGCACGTCAATATAACTTGGTCACCAAGACTTGGAAGGGTAAAGAGGTCAGCTACTAGTTGTCCTCCTGGACATCTCTTGTGAAGTCAGCAGCCCCAGGTCGATTCCCTGTCTGGAGATAATACAAACCAAGCAAGCTGCCTTAGGGAAGCACAAAATAGACTCTCTCTTACATGACATTATGGTATGGGTGATGAAGCCAAACTAAAACATGCCAGCAAGGTTCAGGTCCTTATTTTCAATGGGAGATCCTACCCGATCCATTTACCGGTGGTGTTAAAAATCATCGGGGTCAAACAACTCTTTAGGTCATTCAGGGAGGAATAACAAGCGCCTCATAAGAGTGTAATGAGTGCAGCAGTCCTCACAATATAATGTTAATGTGCTAAATATGACACTCCACCTATTTAGCTATGACTCTGACCAATCTTACCGGTCTAAACTTGCTTGCTTTCTTCATGTTCTTGGTCACCAACTTTGTATAAGTTCTGTAAAAAAAATTAACCCAAGTTCAGTAATATAGGGGCTTTGAGGCCTCATGAACTAGTCGAACTCATGTTATCAGATGGTTTCTACAACCTCAAAATGTTTTCCTTCGAGGCCATCCATTGATAGGAGTTTCTCCTCTAGGATGGTTCATACCCCTATCACCCTTAAATCTGTTCAACATAGGTTGGGGAATGATATGGGCTACATGAGTTATTGGAGGAGAATGAGCTGGCAATAATTTTTGTTTAGGAGGGGCTATGGATGATGTAACCCTGTGGGAGCAGCTACAGCTAATGAGACCATGAAGGATGTGGATATGGATGTACGACTATCTCCAAGCCTATTCTGTCGTTGAATCAATGGTGATCATCTTGATGATCAAACCACTCAACACAGGCCTCAACAGTTATGTCTTTCCTTGCTAAATGTTTCTTCCTCTTTCCTTTGTTTCGATAGGTGGGCGTTCCTCTCTTCCCCTTTTTAGAGGATTTAAACCCCCTTTTTTATTACAATGCCCTGTGATGCGATCTTTGGTGGCATGTTGAAGTCTATATGTACTTTATCTGTGAAATATCGTAAATAGTTAAAATAAAATCAAGTAAACACACAGATAATATATGGTAGAGAATTTTGCTAACTGAATCTACAAATAGCTGAACTTCTTTAGAGATCTAGGTACGTCTTTGCCAAGGGATTGTATTCAATTTATAACCAGTTGGCGATTGAAAATTCTTTCAGCTATACGTCGACTACTTTCGGTGAGCTTGAGTTAGTCCGCTAAATTTTCTGGTGCATCAAGTGTTCATGGGTACAAATGAACGTCAAAACAATAGAATTTTATGAGACACCAAGCTCTTTCGGCGATCCATATCTTTTCTCCTAAAGTAACAAATTCAAACATTAAATTTAAATCCATATAAATGGAGAAATGGAGACATTAGGCAAACCGCTGAGTATTTTCGTGAGCATGACCCAACTTTGAGAATTGCTCAATGTGCCTATTTTCCAATCACCTACATGAAGTATACCCCCACCTTACAAAACAATCATCTCATGCAAAAGAATAATTATGCAGATGCTGATAATACCTGCAACTCCAGGATATTCAGATTTCTCGTGGTTTTGCCAAATTGGCAATTTTGACGATATTTTGTTTTTAAGAATGGGTTCGCATTCTATCATTCAACAATTTTCATCGTTTATCACAAACAAGGGTTGCTAAGACTTCACCCCAAACTATCTAACCAACATGCAATCACAATACAAGGATATTTCATTCAATGTAGAGCACAAACATCATGGGCATTTGACGATTAAAAAATATGGGTAAGATTTTCAAATTAAGTTAGGCATGAAACCATTGCAATCCTAGCATAGAGGCCCAACAAATATCAATTTAATACTAATATTGCAAATGAGTAAAAAATCTTCAAAATCCCATCTTAGATTTTAGAGACTAACCTTTAATACTTATTGAAAATATGATTGAAATTCTAGGTAACAAAGAAATCCTAATCTTAAGCACCACTTACCACTAAAATACTAGTACATAACGAAAATAAAGAAAGTTCTACCTTGATGTGAATTCTTGAAGTCTAGAAGCGAGGGAAATGACGAAATTCAAACTCTAAGTCTCTTGTCCCTTATAAATCGTCCAGTTCGCTTCCATTCTTGACGTTAATTTTGTTTTCCAACCTATTAGGCGTTGCGTCGAATGGTCTATTACTTCACCAAGTATTATAGGACCTCCAACACGTGTGAAGGTCTAAACGACAGACAATGGAAGGACAGAAGACAATATCCATTATTCGCCTAATGGATCCTTTGTTCGCCAACATTTACGTTTCACCACATTCCTTTTTCCATCCTACAATAATAACACACTATTAAAGCGATAAAACCTTGGGTTTCCTCCTTAGAATAACCTTATTTAACATTATGGCTCGATGTTAACTACCAGTCAAGCTTTATTATTGGTGTTAGATCTAACACCACTAGGCGATCCTCCTTTATTACTTGGGAGAAGATGATTCAATCAGTGGTAAAAAGGCTCTTCAATCAATTTCATTGTTCTCGAATGAGAAACAATCATCAGATCCAGCACCTCCAAGTTTTCCTTATCACCACTAGCATTTTTTCTTGCTCATGAAACTTCTGGAGAATGATCTATAACATATCCTTGATACATTTATTCTCATTGCTCATAGATATTTCTCACTCATGAAGAGGCATATAACTCCCCTGACCTTTGAACTAGTTTTCAACCTTAAATATTTTTGTGTCTAATTCATTTAGTTGAGCTACCAGTGCATTTAACTCAAAGTCACCCTTTACTTCTTGATTTACCTCAACGAACTTGCCACCCTTCCCTCAGCCATGCTCAATGTGCCTGCATACACAAACAACTCAAAAGAAAAAAAACATAAAATAATAATAGCAAAGATATAACTAGTTAAGAATGAAAAAATATACTTAACTACATTTTCTTACGTAACAACACTCTTCGACAACGGCGCAATTTTGATGTTTTGCATAATCAATGACACAATTTCAAGTAGAAGTGTCTACGATCATAAAATAGTATAGTAACCCAACAAGGGATTGGGGTCGTATCCCAAGGGACTTGTTGTGATTAGTAGATAATTAGAATTTCATTCTAATTAGTCGTAGCTAATGAAATTAAGAACTAAAACATAGTAAATTCAATGGGTGACACAAACGTGTCAAATATCAAAGGGGGATTTTCTGACAAGTAGTAAAAGATAACGAAACTAACAAGGAAAACTAAGAAATTAGAGGGTAAATTCTTGGGATTACATTGTAATATGGATTAATCTAAATTATTGTGTACATACTCTAAATATAAAATTTATAGAGTAATAGTGAGTAAGTTAAGATTTCATGGAAATAAGTTCTCTCTCTACTAACTTACCCCGTTTCGAATATGTTTCTCTCGGACAACCATGCCGCATGAAGATAAGCCGATGCTTTACCTCACTCAATATCTCGAGCTGAGTGGTAGAATATGAGACTAGAGATCACTACTTCGAGCTGAGTTTTAGAATATGGGACTAGGGTCAGTAACCTGTATAGTCCGAGCATTACGTGTCACATATGTTTAGAAGTCCTCTATGTAGGCATCAATTTTGTGGTCACGCCAAAGGTTACATTGGGTCCTTTTAATTGACTTTATAAATCGGACTCCACATTTATCACTCGTGGCTTTATGTTGATTATTAGCAAAAATCAGATTCTAATGTATTGACCAAGTTATCAATTACAATTCAATATTCAGTTTCAGCATGCTGTCAAACTTAGTCATTACATTCAGTTACTTCATGTTCAATATTTTAAGTATAGTATCATGCTTTGTTAAGTTATGTACATTGTTCAAATTTATTCCATCATGCATGATCAGTACCTTTCAAGTATTGATGCACACTCTTCGCTACATATTCTCGTGATATAGGTTTAGTCCTCAACATTAAGATAAGGCATATATCAGTTCTTGATATCTATGTCAACAACATCTGCGATGCAGGTTTAGTCCTCAACATCAAGATAAGTTTGATATTTCAATGATCAATAAACTCACAGATTTTTTATTAAGATAGTTTTGTACAGTCCACATCATTTCATTTTATGAAATGTTTCTAGCTTTTGCACACTATGAATATTGTGTTGAAAACGTTTACGTATGCTTATGATATGTTGGCAGGGTTTGCTTGGAGTTGTCCCGTGCTAGCATCCTAGGGGTAGGCTCGGGGCATGACTAACATCCTGAACCATACGAAAAACTGAACAACTATAGGAAAGCTTTAAAATATACGATGTGTAAATCATTTAAAGATAATTTATACAATGGTGTGAAATAAAACTGTATAATAATGATAATTTTTGAACATTTAAATATAAAAGACTCAATTTTCTCGATAATTTGTCTATGAAATCTCTATAGAACTAGGATAGGTTTCGAGAAAAAACCCACTGCTATCTTTTGGGCCTATATAAACTCCATAAATGTTAAAGTCATAGTTAGTAACAAGTTTGCACTGAAACCTAGTCTCGATACATTTTAATCTTATCAAACCTTTAGTTTATAAGATGAGAATTTGTATTGAAACATAAGTTTTGATACACTTAGATATAATCAACGCTCAAATTTCAAACAATTTATATGTAGGCTTTAAAAATCTGTTCCATGTTGACATTCTTCGAATGGGAGCAACGTCTCGGTGACTCAATTAAAAAATAGTTAAAAGAATTTTAAAATGGTTAAAGAGGTAAAAGGGAAAATGGAGTCGCCACATTATTTTTCGGTAAACTAGAAAATCGATTATTTAATTAACTTAAAAGGAAGTTTACGAAACAAATTATTCTAGGTAAGGGGTTCAAATTTCAAAGGGAATGCTTTAGACACTCTTCAAAATCCACAAGTGTTGGTCCAGACTGAATTCATTTTATTCAAATTGAGAGGAGACAAAATTAATATACAAGTATAATAAACATGTAATATAAAAAAGTAATAAAATAAGATAATATAAGAAATGACCTAACATTTATCTAACGTCAATATATACAAAATAATGAATGAAGAATATAATTTGAACTTAAATCGAATATCTTCAATGGAAAGGAACTACAGATACCTATAAAGACACTTAGTAAAAGTGTTAGTAATAAATAAATATGAGTAATAATAAATTAATCAAATAATAACTTAAAAAATAAAAATCCTTTTTATTATTAATGAAGTTCTTGAAAAATGACGGTAATTTCTTCATCAGTTAATTAACATGAAATCTAAACTCATATAAAATCAATATGAAATAATTTAAATAAAATGCAACAACCAAATTGATAACATGAACAAAATGGTAGTAAAAAATTTAATTAAATAATAATAAAGAATTGGGAGACATTCATATAATAATAGGAATTGAAACAAACAAATAATAAACAATAATGAAGGGAAAAAATGATTTTCATAGAAAAGAATAACACAACCAACAATACAACAATACCAATAATAATTTAATTGATAACTATTAGCATGAGGAGTCAACAAAAACATATAATAACTTAATAATAATTTAAAATACTAATAAAAGAAATAGTAGCAACCAAAACATATTACTCATTAATGAATCATTTTTAACTTGAACACCATATATTCAACAAAAATAAGATTAAATCACCTAGAAAACTGTACAAAGCTAGAATTAAGAAAAAAAAAAAAACCAAACTATACTATACACTATCTTATTTTTTTTGATAGTCAAAAACGTCAATAGCATAACTTAGACAAAAGCAAATAAAGCCAAACAAAATTAAAGATGCAGATCTGAAAATATGAAAACTAACAAAAACTCAACCTCAACATAACAAGCAAAGGGACGCTAGCACAATAATAAAAGATGAATAGTAATACACAACAACAAAAATGAAATACTAACAGTAACGGACCACCACATTTATACATAAACAAACAAAGTAGATCAATAAGCAAAAATTAAAATTAAAGAAAAAATAACAAAGAGAAGATAGATTTGTATAACCATTTGGAGCTCACTGAATTTAACGTTGCAGCAGCTGGTTATTTACACGCCTAAAAGTTTCATCCACTACCATCTTAACTTAGTGAGCCAGTCAATCTATATATAGGAAATTGTTTAAAATGGACCTAAGTTATAAGCTTGAGAATGTGACCCAAAAATTATTTGTTTATTAAATGGTTGTGTATGCAAACCTTATTCATATTTGATTGAATTTTAAACTGTGTAAAATATTAAAATGAATATTAACCGAAGTATTGAATAAAATGAATATTAAAAAAACATAACGAACGTAATTAATGACATATGAATAGCAATCTCAAAATTTACTAATAAAAATTCTAAATTTTGATAAATAAAGATAGTTATCGATAAACTTATTTAAAATTATAAAAACAATTATTTTGAACTATTAATAAATAAAACTTAAAAATTATGTAGTTATTGATAAACTTATTTAAAATTATAAAAACAATTATTTTAAAATATTAATAAATAAAACTTAAAAATTATGAATTTTGGAAAATGTTAGACCAAAATTGAATGTCAACATTTCAAATGTATGTGTTACTATTTTACTATATAAAAGGACTCCCCGTGAAGAGATTAGCTCTGCGGTGAAATATAGTTTATTGTGCCCGAGGTCTTACACACATTACTAAAACCATAGAGGTTACACTATCAATGCGATGGATTCACATTTTATAATGCAAGAGAGTCTCATTAGTTGTCAAAATATCACGAGCCACTAAAGTAAGAAAAGAAAGATTCTTCTTCACTTTTACACACACTGCCAAAAGTATAGAGGCTACATAAGCATAAAAAAATGTACATATTAGATAAATTAGAATAATGATTAACAAAAAATATATAAATAATCTGATCAAGTTTATCAAGTACTTGAGGCAACCTCGAAGTTAGAAATAATATAGAGAGAGCCAAACCAATTTTTTTTCCTTGGGAAAGGTACCTTAGAAAGTTTCACAATAAAAAAAGTAGCATTAACATAAAACCAAGTCAGGTGAGGAACAACACACAAAGTTGTTCTCAGAACATATTTCAAAGAACTTCACGCTAACTTTTCCAAAACCTTCGACAAAAGGATTGAGAAGTTGCAAGACCTCTAAGTTTCTTGAAACTACAATAAAAAGGATAAATTTTTTACAGATGATGGCATTTCTCCTTCATCAACTGCAAACTCTGATTCAAAAGAACCTAATTAATACTAATACTAATGAACCTCGTAAATTGAAGATTCTTATCATGTTTTTCACTCTGACCATAAAGGATGAATTGGAAAAGGTGAAGTAGGAAAAGCTTAAGCATCAAGAAGAATTTGGATGTCCTCTCAATTTCCCTTCCTTTATGCAAGGTGAAGCAAGAAATGAAAGATGTGAGATTGAAGGCGTGCACCGTGTTAGTTATGACTTTCTGGAAAAAATGGAGTTGTTTCTAATAAAACTTGAGAGCCAGATGCGTTTGGTAAACAAAGAAAGAGGTTATCCTATTGCACGTTTTTAGCCCTTGTATCTTTTAATTCTAAAGGAGTTAGAAACCATTTAAAAGTTGTATAAGGGTTAATTTGGAGGATATGCTTTGGTAGAAATTGAGGCAAAAAAGATTTGTCTTGTGCTTTCTAATAGGTAGACTTTCAAAAAGGTCTACAACTTATCAGTGGGTTCTTGAGAACAATAAGGTAACATAAATTATGATAAGGTAGTGTTTTTCCTTGATACTCTTTGAGTAGGAAAACACAAGAACGAGGAATATTATGAGATGTTCATTTGCAGGTTCCTTTTGTTTAAAGAATCAATTGAGTACATTAGACATGCCAGTACTCGATCGCTGAAAATCGTGTTATTTATGCAATTTGATAATGAATAAGCTACGGGTCTTGTTCGTTTCCATACATTCTTATATTGCAGGAATAAATTTCCTTGTACCAATTAAGGATTTACATGTCCAATTGACTCAAATGATTCTTCCAACAAATGGGACCTACAAATGAACATCTAGTATAGCTCCTTTCTTGACTTTCCCTTCTCAAAGCATCTTCGAGGAAAATTATTTTCTTATAGTAACTGATTTACCTCTATGTGCAAAATAATGCACGGATATTCTCTAGACATTTTAAGACATTTTTGACAGTCTAACTATCAAAAAGCAGAATGCAACTCTTCTTTCCCTCTTCTTTTCCTAAAATCCTCCAAGCCCTTATATAGTTTAAAAATGCATCTTAACTCCATTAGAATTACGAGATACTAAGACCAATAAGGTACAATGGGTTTACCTATTCTTTTTTTATCGCTAGCTTTCCTGTTTCATTAGACTCAACTTTAATTTGTCCAAATTACAAAATGCATTATTCACACCTTCAATCTATATTTTTTAATTTTACATCTCAAATCATTTCCTTCCTACTTCAATCTTACCTTGCTTCTCTTAAGGGAAATCTAGTCTGACAACCTAATTCCTTGACGCAATATTGTACACTTCACGAGATGTATAAAATTTATAAACTTATTCACATCACTACCTCATAAACCTATAAACTCAAATGATCACCAACTCAATTAACTTGTTTCAAATTAAAAAAAGGAAAATATCTTATAATATTAACACATTCCTAAGATTATACCACTTCATCATGAATGCTAATTACTACAAAACAATACATACAGAGCATCATGAAAACCAGCAATCCCCCCAACAAAATTACGAAACTCTAACAATATAGGAGCATTGTAAAGACCCAACCCACTAGACTGTGTGGGCACCTCTTTTAGCATTTTCGCAGATTGTTTATTTTATATTTGTTGTTCTTTATAAGAGGTTATTTCCATGCCCCCTCAACTTCTGTAACTTTTTTCGAATTTTATGTACGTGGTCCTCAATTATATAACAGGTATACAAGAATAAGAAGACAACTGACAACACCTTAGAAAATTTCCTTGGTCCGATATAAGCCTCTTCGTTGACATCCCCAACACCATAAATATTATATTAAAATTTTGTGCTAAAAAGGAAATAACCTCTAGCAAACTGGGGGATTCAAAAGAAATGATTAGTTTATAGATAAATCAGAAAATACCCTAAAGATATTTAGAAAATAAAACAAACACATAAATAAATTATAACATTCACTAGTTTATGTACTCTCAGAAATTAGAACAAATTCATTGCGGTGATACATGCACCTCCCTTTAATATATGTCCACTAAATGTTTAAACTAAAAATATTATATTCGAGGATTAAGCTGAAACAATTAACTTAAATGCATCCGTTTTGAGAATGATTAACCTTTTGTACACCTTGGTGGAATCATTTAAACTCAAAGACCAACATAGAATACTATATCTTTAGTTCTTGTTTTAATTGATTGAGTATTGCAGTTTAACAATGGATGCGTTGAAGGATTCCCCATTAAAAGATGAACAAGTTTTATGGTTATCTCTCACTTATCTCGTATTGTAAAAATAAATTCTGATGTATTGGATCCAAGAGTTACATCTAAAAATAAAAGGTAAATAAAATTATTAGACACACGTGAACTCGTCTTCACTTATATCCTCATTTCCACTCTATATATCACTTTTATGATCATGTTTATCATGTACTTGAGGAAATCTTAAAGTTTGCATTGAAGAGAGGGCCAAACCAATTGTATTAGTCCAGAAAGAGGTAGCATTGTCCATATGAGAAATTTTCACAAAACGGAAGAAAACAATAACATTAAACATAATGTGAGGATCACCACACAATGTTGTAATCAAAAATAATTTCAAGTAGAATTTCAATATTAACTCAAACCTTATTTAAAAGTATTGAAAAGATGCAAGACCTCTATGTTCTATGAACTCACAATAAAAAAGTATAAATAATTTATAGATCATGGCCTTTCTCTTTCATTAACTAGAAAAGGTGATTACCAAGAGACTAATTCTACTACTATTATCTCTCATATGATGAAGATTCTTATCATGCTTCTCACAATGACCCTAAAGCATAATAAGACATTTTCTCCCAACCATGTAACCATATATAGGTAGTGTGCTCCTATTTGTTAGAATTTGTAAGCTTCTGCCAGGGGTTGTATGATGTTAAGAATATTTTAGGATTTCACGATGCTTTTCATTTATCCTCTCATTGAGAAAAAGGTAATTGCACGTATTAGAATATAGTGTTCAATCAACTCTGTATATGAGGTTAACATGTATCCATGATTTTATCAATTTTATGTAGAGAATAGCAGAAGAAAAATATAATCTTGAAGGTTGATTTAGGAAGAGAATGTAGCTTCAAGAATGAGGCAAGGCCAAAACAAAGTCTAAGTAAGTTATAGGGCTTGGAGGTATGAGTTGGTCGGATGTTAGGAAGCTCGGGCAATCCGTTTGTATCAATCATTCTTCAGTCCACGATCGTTATCTAAGATTGGAAGAGTCAATTAAAGAAGAGGGAGATAAAGAGGAGGATAAGATTTTGAATAAGAGAACTTTATTATAGAAGAATACACTTTTGATTTAGGTTATTTTTGGGTTTTTCGTTGGTTCCATACCGATGACTAAGTACACCCGTATGTCTACTAGTTTGGAATGTTTGTAGATATTACATCATATAGATTATTCTTTCTTTTATTGCAAATATCTAACTCTCTAAAATATGTAGTTATTTCTTCAAGGCAACGTCTCTAAAATATAAAAAATTTCATTAAAATAGTTATTTCTCGATACAACACTAGACTATTCTAGAAATTATACTTGAAAAATCAATGATATTCTAACAATAAACTTTATCATTTTTCAAAGTTCACGCATCACTTGAAGTGTGAAATATGTCATTATGAAGAGTTTTGTTGTCCACTTAGTTTCCCTTTGAAGTAAGGTAACAGTGAAGCAGGGAAGGAAAGATTTGAGATGCACTATTACGAAGAAAAGATTGAAGGTGTGCATTATATCTAAAGAAACTGGAAAGAAAAAAATGAAGATGTAACTATGTTGTACTCTTGTTGGTTTTGGTGTGAAGGATATATACATGCATTTCACTTTTTTCGTTCTGCAGGATTTAAGAAGCTATTCAAATTTCGTATATAGGAAGTTATCTCCTATATTATTCGAGTTTTGTTATTTTCTAAGAGGGGTAGAGGGTGTTGCTGATGCTTTGTATATATTTTGGCATAGTAATTTAGTTGTGATGATGAAGGGGCGTATCCATAATGTTAAGTGTGTGTTAAGATTCCAGGATGCTTATCCTTTTGTTCATGAGTTGGTAACAAGGATATCTCATGCTCTGGAATAGAGTATGCAATCAGCTAAGTACATACAATTATCAGAGAGTTGTGTGCGTGAGTTTATTAAGTTCATGCATCCGGTAAAGTGTGCAATAAGACATCAAGAAGAATTTGGCAGTCCAGACAGTTTCCTTTTCTTGATTCAGATGAAGTTGAAAGATTTGAGATAAAAGGCCTGCATCATTTTTTTGGACTTGATTGTAAAATTGGAGTTGTGTACAAAGGAACTAGAAATCTAGCTGGGTTTGGTAAACAAATGAAGAGGTGAGCCTATTATATGTTGTTCTTTGAAGTATCTTTTAATTTTGAAGTAATTAGAAAGCATTCCAAAGTCGTATGAGAATTTGGAGCAAATGTTTTGGCACAATTTGAGGCAAAGAAGAGGTGTGTTGTGCTTTCTTATAGTTAAACATTCAAAAAGGTCTAAAGAATATCAGTGTATTCTTGAGCACAATGAAGTAACACATTTTAAGATAAGGCAACGTTTTGCCTTAAAGATGCTTCGAAAAGGGACGCATAAGAAAGAGGAGCTTTATGAGATGCTCATTTGCAGGTTTCATTTGATCTTGTGCCTCCCTTCTCGATGCATCTTATAGGAAAAAGTCTTCCTTATCTTAAAATGTCCTACATCCTTATGCATAAAAATCCACTGATAATATGTTGACCTTTTTGGAAGTGTAACTATTAGAAAGCACAATTTGTATGTTAGTTTGAGAACACATGTTTGGTCAAAAGTTTTCTTTAAATGTAATAAACCACACAAAATGGGAAGAGAAAACACTTTTCAATTCTATATTAATATGTGGTGACAGATTTTTACTTTAATTTTCATCCTTATGTCATGCTGACATCTTGGGTATCCCAATCATTCAGTAGTGTCACTATGTGAATCAAGATTGGCCTCCACGTGATTAATTGCCTTCAACCTTGTATATGTCAAGAAGCTTATCAAATATTCCCATGTTAGAGGCTCATACAAGAATTTACAAAGTTGTTATGCTTCCCTTGCAGAAACTACTGTTTGATGTTATGTAGAAAGTGATGTTCCTAAGAAAGCACAAGTATACTGAAGTTAATGGATCTCACCTTATGGAGATATTTATTTCTAAAATGCCCCTAATTTTTTCCTAACTAATCTTGTGTCACGTGCAATGAATTTATAAGTAGGATAAACAAAGTAAGTGCTTCATTATCGGTTCTGCTTTGAGTTTCGTTTTTAACACTTTTGGGTTTTATCAAAATTTGGAAAAATTAATGAACCAAGGATGCTTTAGTGGTAGTGAACCAGGCAACTATATATGCTCTTCGGAGGAGGGGGTGGCATAAATGCACTACTTCAAAGGTTGAGGGCATGACTTGTTAGCAAAGATGGGGGGACTACATCACTTCAAGACAGTCACGTGGATTCGTGGATCATTTGTGTATCACACATAGACTTGAACATACTGAATTTTGGGAGACACGCTAGGATCAATGTGGCGCTTCCCCACGTTTAGGATATCCTTGAAAATGAGAGGTGGACCAATTCTACTAATCTCAACGGTCTTTTTGATCTTATTAAGAATGATCTTGCATCATCATTATCCCATTCTTCTTCTTCTTCTCTGTCCTAATCACTGTTACCCTTCCAATTCCATTTTTTAACCACTAGTTTCTTTTACTTTTTGTTTTGATTACATTTCTTGTCTAAATGTTTTCAATAATGCTATTGTTGGGTTTTAGTTTCTTGTTATTGTACATCTTCTCTGATTGTGTAAATTCTTTGTTATAACTTTCTGAGTTCTTCTATAAGGTATGTGCGTAGGTTAAATTCCAGAAACCATGAGTATTATAATTGCATCACCTATGTGTTATCTATAGTCATAGTGTTTATGATTCCAGAAAGGGGGAAATTCATACTTCTGTGATATTTATATTCTAGTTAGATTATCCTGATGCTCTAATTTTTTTCATTGATTGGTGTGCTTTGAGAAATTAACATGTCTCAGGTTGAAGTTATGCGCATAAGAAGCCATTGTTGAAGTTAGGGCGACTAATATTTTGATAATTGATAAATAGGGGAGGAGATGTAGGGTACTCGTTAAAGAAATGTGTTTCACTCTGACACAGTCCGAACGGGATTAGGAGAAGAGGAATTAAGTGAGTAAAAAGGATTAAAGTTTGTAAACAAAGAGAGTGTATGACAAAAGATTTGTTTACATAAAGTTTTATTTCATAGTTGTAGTGTATAATTAAAAAGGAAGGACATCTACTATAAACTCAAAGAAGGAGAAGTATTGCTTCTATTAAGGGTTTCACAAGAACTTTACTCACTTACAGTGAGACCTACAAGAAGAATATAATCAAATAAGAGAGAGTTTAGTTTGAAGATTCTAGTCCATTGATACAGAGAAACAAGACTAAAGAACATGTTCTATAGGCTTATGCATTCTAGTTCTTCAGTCTAGTTCATTTGGATTGATAAGTTTTGAGTTGTAATATTTTGTTTCGATACCTTAGATTATTCTTTGAGTTGGAGGCAACTTGAAGATGGATTCAACAGTGAAGGATGATTGTTGATACAAATGAATCAGAGTTTAGTTCCTAGGATTTGTAACTATTATAATCTAAAGCCTTTTGTAGTCTCAAATTTTATTGAAGTTTATTTAAATACTATATAGGTGTAAGTTGTGGTTTGTACCCTTTGTATGATGGGGTTTTCCATGATAAATATTGAGGTATCACTTTACTTTTTCTTAATTAACGTAGTGACAATAATTTACTTAGGAAAATATAGAGTATAATTTTTCTTTGTACAATTAATGCGTCAATATTCCAACAGAAACATATCAACAAATAGATATGAAAGATATATTGAAAAACAACAAGTACAAAATATATAACAATAAAACGATCTGAAAACAATTAAGCTAAAGGAATTTAAAATAAATCTTGAAAATAATTTGGGATGATGGAACCTGCAGGTTGAAGAGGAGATTGTATGCACTCTGATGCAAAGGAAGAATAATTCCATCCAAATTTATAGCTTCTTGGCTTTCGGAATCTGGTTGCTTTTTTTTGATGGAGAGGTTACGGTAACCTTGAGTAGAACAAAAGGCGAAACGAAAATGATGGATAAATCACCAAAGAAGTGTTGTGATGTGCAAAATGGAAAATCCCAAAATGATCGGTGATGAGAGTATAATCTTTTATTTGAATTCATGAAGAGAGTGGATCGGAGATGCAATAATGAAAACGTGTTGTTGCTTTATATATATTGAGAGGGGAAATTATTACAAATTTTCAAAAACTAATGAACGCTTACATGTTGATGCTTCAGGTACAATAACTTATTTTAATTAAATGAAAATCTTATTATTTGTGACATGTGGATAATAAAGGGGAAAAATCACACCCCATAAATAAGATAGTGTGCTCATATATTTTCTCAATAATTTTAATATATACAATGTGATTAAAATATTCTTATATTTGATATATTTGTCTTTTATATTTTATATTTATGCATTTAAATTTATTTTTGATAACATGATTTCATCATTACATACTAGTGGAACGGTTAATCTGAATTTATGCCAATTTGTTTTTCATTTCTAAAGTAAAAACCACTATCTCTAATAAATATTGAAATTTACTTATCATCGGTAGAGAACATTATTATCCTTAATTTATTGAGAGATCTATGACACACACACACTTGTAGCATTAAATTATAACTGATAAGCAATTAATTCTAGTTACTATTTTATGTTTCTTGTTTTCTTCCTATAAAAAAATTGGTTTTACAAATAAGATTTTTGAATTATTATTATTTTGTATTATCCTACAAAGAGAATACAGTTAGTTTAATTGATTTATCCTTTTTCCTATAACTCTTTTTGCCCACAAAGGTATTTTTCAAATCATGCAAATAGACAAAACCTCTTTGATTTATAAACTGATATATTCATATCATTTGTTTTATAATGATGTATGCATACACCTTGAAAACTTCAAAAGTGTACTTGTTTAAAATTCCACCATAGCTCTACTATCTTGTTAAACTCAAAGAAATTGTGTCACTTTAACAAATTAAATTTAAGAGACCATACAAGCTAAAGTACTGAAAGTGTAAACAACCAAGAGATCTCACTGTCTCGTACAAACAAAGTGTTATTTTTCTAAAAATACGAAGCCTACAATAAAAGTTGAAAATATATATCAATCTTTTTACTAAGCATATGGGGCTTTAAACAACAATCTTACAACAAAAAATCTCATTAAGCAAAAATTCGAAGACTTAAAATATCTAAATAAAAAAACAAACCAACCTAATAAAACTTTAAATTTCAAATTCATCCGAAGTCTAGGAAACTTATGCTAGAAATTACTAGTGTAACTTGAAGCAAATTTCAGTACTCATCCTTTTCTTTAGTTACCATAGTTTTAAAAATGTTCTTCCTCAATTTTTTCGTAAATGATTGGTGACAAATTATTTTCATTATTTTTGAAATTGCAAATTTTTTGTATTTTTTTAATGCTTAAAAAACAGACTCAATAATTTGTCTAATTTAGAATTCATTTGAACTGCATGTGGATAAATATTGGATTCGTAAAAATTTGTTGTACAATGTTTTCATCCATCATAATATCTCATAAAACATAAGTTTTCAAAATTTGTATTCATTTTGCCCAACCAAATTCAGTAATCATCTTTGATAGAGATTTGTGGGCATTGAAAGAGAGAATATTGCTTATCATGGTTGAAAGGTTAATAGAATTATATGCATGTTAGATATAATCATGGTTGGAAATAAGTTGAGATTAGTCCTAAGGGGGTTAAAAAGATCAGAAATAGGTAAGGTTGTTAAATGAGTCCAAAATAGCCTTAAAAGGTAAACAACAGTTTTATTGAAAAACACACAAATCATTTAAGATCATTGACGCTCTTGATATCCCTGTTGCTATGGGGCAACAAAAAAGTGTTTAAAATATCTTCCATACATTTTATTAAAGGGATTTAAATATCCAACTTTCAAAAAAAAATGTAAAATTCAACACATAAAAATCTAAAATATATATATATATATATATATATATATATATATATATAAACACAGTAAAATATAAATTTCAAATTTATCTTAAAATTCGATAACTTATAATGCAAAAAGTTACTACATATCTCAAAGAAATTTTAATAATAAGGTCGAAATTGAAAAAAAATAATGATTAAACTTGGGCTTCCTAATTGATTAATTTGTTATGTATGACGATAAGACAGATAATCACATGATTGAAACTCCCAAAACTAGAATTCGGAGTCGCGACTGTGGTGTCTTCTTAGAGTCATTTTGGGTTTTTTTTGAGATAAAAGTTGTTTTTTTTGAGAGTTTGTTGGAAAGGAGTGAAATATAATAGGGGGTGTATGAAAGAGAAAGGGAAACAATTTAGAAGGGATTGTGATGGGTGTTGATATTTAAGGAAACAAAATTAATTGGTATGAATTTTAAAAAGTATAGGGTGTCTCACGAGTAGAATCAGGTGATCTTTTCTTATTATGATTGAGAACTAGGAAACTAAGAACAATCGTGTATAGTGCAATTGTTCATAGAATGATTTCATGGATTGGGTCTTGAAACTTAGAAAATTTAAAGTCATACCTAAGACCTACAAACAAAATCGATGGACCGTGGTTATATTAACGGTTCGTAGAAGATGTTCATATATCTAAACATGCAGCTGTTCATAATGCCCTAATCACTATGAACGTCATTATGGTCCGTAGAATGAACTATCGCAGGTTGTATTTTTCTATGAATTCTACCCTTGGGATTCTGAGACTTGTCGCGACCAACGACACTAACTACGCTTTAAGTGTTTATGATTGTCGATAATATAGTAACCCAACCGATAGTTGGGGTCGTGTCCCAAGGGAGCGGTTTTGAGAATATGTAGCTAATTAGAATTCTATTATAATTAGGTGTTGCTAATGAGATTTATCAGTAAAAACATAATAAATTAAAAAGAGGGTGACACGAAAGTGTCAAATATCAAATGGGAGATTTGTAATACTTAGTAAAAATGGTAAAACTAAAGAAAAATCAAGTATGAGGGGGAATTATAGGGATATGACCGCAATAGAAGTTAATATAGATTATTTGGTGCATGCCTTCGACATAAAATTTGCAGATAAACAATAACTAGGCTATGCTTTAATTGGAAATATGTTCTCTCTCTAGTAACTTACCGCGTTTCAAATGGGTTCCTCTCAGACACCCATTTGTCGCATGAAGACTAGCCTACGCCTTACCCCACACTCTCTCTCGAGCTGAGTGTTAGGAGATGGGACTATGGCTCGCTCTCTCGGGCTGAAACTCATATAGATGCACTCCTAAGGCCATCAATCTAGTGGTCTTCTTTTTGTGACCTTTATCTCTCGAAATCCAAAACCACATTGTTGAACTTGTATTTCAACTAAATCCATTAGATCAAACGATAATGACTAAACAAAATCACCATTAAACTACATCTGAGCTATTATCAATCAAGACCCAACAAAAATATTAACTCACATTTGCTAAATCACACCACAAGAATGGGGTTTTTAGCCACACATGAAGAAATAAAAGAACATATATTCAATGATGTTGAAATAAAATGGGTATAACAAGAAAAGTATTGATTTAAGCAAAAACAATTGAGAAGAATTACTTCCAATTTGGGGAGCATTAGATCCTTCCATATTCAATTTCTTCCAAAGCCCGTCTTCAAACTTGAGAGAAAATATGAAAAACTAATGTTTAATGTCTGAAGACTAGAATAATGTTCAGACTCTCTAATAAACTACTAAACCTAGTATTTATAGTATGTTGCGATGGGTCGGTCGTCGAGGTTGTCGAGCTCACCTAATGACTCGGGAACTCACCCGGTGGATGTAATTCAGCTTGATTAAAGTGAGAGGGTGTGAATTCCTAAATCCATTTACCTCTTCTAGTTCATCGCCTCTTTTTCTTGCCCAAAACATCATTAAGTCTTGTACCTTGGGCAGTATAGTACTGCTTCATAGAACGGTTCAGTGGTGCGCCAACTGCTCCTTTCTCCGGTGATTTGATCCTCTTTCTTCAGATCTTAGCGTGCTGGAATAAAGCGTGAAGTATATCACTTACGCAATGCGCCAAGTTTACTTGTCAATGCTCAAACTTCAGTTCTTTTGTTCTTTTCACCCTTCTTTTTACTTTCTCTCCAGATTTTCCATGCTTTCCTTAAAAACTTCAAATACATGAAAAATGATAGTTTTAATAAGATATTGAGATAAAAAAAGCATTAGAGGATACTATTTCTACTAAAATGTAGACCTCAATTAGTCTAATTTGTTGATTTATCAACACCCCCAACTTAAACTTTTCATTATCCACAAGTAAAACATATGTTCAACAGTTTAAATACGATTTATAAAACTGTACTACACAAGACTCAATCATGAACATACACAACTAGACTAAAACAACTTATTCAATGATCAATTGTGCACTCAATGATTCAAGTTGTGACACACCATTATCAAAGATTCTCAAGCTCGCATTACTTGCTTCAAGTGCAAGTTCATCAAATATATGCACTGTAGTGCCAAGATGATTCCATTCTCACACATAGGTGTATAATAAATCAAACGATTAGGAATTAGACACAAAGCTCACATGTTTTCACCTATATGCTTGACCTTATTTTCCAGTCAAAAATCTTTATGCTTTCGCAAAATCAGAAAGGTTTTTTCTAGGCATGCAAAGGGGTTGAATGTTACGGTATGGTTATTTAAGCTTAATTACTAAAGATCCTCATGAATTGTGGTGCCCACAACACTTCCTTTTATTTACCTTCTTTTATTAATTTTTCTTCTAGTGATTCTAAGTCATCCTATTATTCACATCCATAGATTGCTTCGAAACCCAAATTTGTTTTGTACTTTTATTCTACAACCTTCTTTTTAATTATTTTCTTTTCTATTTATTTTTCTCTTTTTCTACTTTTTTATATGAAGGGTTTCCATTTCCTTTCAATACGATGGGTTAAGGGATACGTTTCTTACACTTGGCGACTTCCCTTTTCCTTTTCGTCATACCCCAATTTAAGCTTTAGTCTTAACTTGGCTATTCACTAAACCAAAAGTCACAAGGATTATAGGTAGTAAATGAATAATGTCTATGTTCTAACATATTTCTTCCTAATAAAGGTAAAGTTTAAGGGTGTTGACGAGAGGTTCCAAGACTCACAATGTGGCTCACGCGAGAGGTATATGTCAAATTTACTCACACTATTCAAAAGTGCTTAAGATAATTCCAACAGAAAGCATTACATAATTGACTAGACTAATGGGGGAAATTCTTTCTGTATTCATGCATGGTTCATAGAAAGCTTATCACATAAGGCATTGATACTTAGGTTAAACAATACTTTACACTTTAGCTAGTGGCAAAGGACATTAGAAGAAAATCAATTTGTCAATTGGCTAATCACAAAAAGATGTTAAAAGTTCACGTATTGTCTATGCAACATTATTTTGTCTCGTCGTATCCGAACATTCATGTTTATTCCATTGAAAGAACTATTCAAGTTATCGGCATTCATCAGAACCGATACTTAAACTTTCACAACCATTTTCAACATAAGCGGTAACAAACATTTTCGAAAATTAGATTTTTGTAGGAAGGGACATTTTGTAATTAAAATAAAACAATGGAGCCATAAGATCAAACAATCGCACAAGCAGTATAAAACATAATTTAAAACAATAACCCAACTATATATATAAGACATAATTAAAATTTATAGAAACCTTTATTGTCAGCAAACAAATATGAGCCTCACCCCACATTAAAGAAATTCGTTCATCCTTAAATGCAATTATTAGAAATATCTCGTACAGAAAGAAAGAAAATAGACGGAGGTTAATAGGGAATCCTATCTAGATACATGCTCCATATGTCGTGGCATCGGTGCCTGATGCAGCCGCCTGGAACTTGACAATGGTCCCCACGATATAATCATTCTAGTTCTCCTTTTTTTTAGTTTCCTTAGCCTCTGCAGCGCTATTATATGCAATCATCCTGTCCAAGTTCTACACTGCCATAAGAGAGTTTATAGCAGTGATTACTCCACATATCCATGAAGGGATAGTAGGCTTAATAGGAACCCTCTTGCTGGAAATTTTCTTCTTCTTTTCTCTCCTCACCTTGGCTAGCTCGAATATATTTTTGTCTCTTTTAAACTCCCATGCTCTTACCTGTCGAGATTACATGTCTCTCACCTCTACATGTGGTCTAGCCATTTCGGGAAAGACTTCAAGATAATGTTAGAGAGTATTTACGTAGGGGAAATAAGGTAAATTTTTATGCAGACAAAAAGTGCAAACAAGAAATATTTTTGCAATTCGATGAATGCGTTCGGAGACATAAGGTTGATCACCAAAAGTTACAAAATCAACAACACATTTGACATTAATTTAAAGGTTGTATGGGGACATTAGGAAAAACTCTGAACCATTTGGAAAACTCTAATCAGCACGCCAAACAGCTCAATATGCCTATTTAAAACCCATCTTTTGAAGTTCAACCCGTTAAGCTCTTGGACTACAATCTAAACCTATACAACTCTAATTCAGAAAGGATTCACAGTATTTTCACACTCCCAAAGTAAATAAATACAACTCAAGCCATAGTCTAAAAAGATTCTAGAATTTTACAAAAGTTTAATTTAAATAGAGAATTATGTACTTCAATCAACTAAGAGAGACTCAACAATGATTTATATTATGTGAATGAGTCTAATAGTTCTGAAATAAATACGGGGTTTGAGTTATTAAATTTTGATGTCGAATATGATGTTACAAAATGTTAGGCATCATTAAAGTCCAATTCGAGCTCAATTTAACTACTTAAATACACTTTAAAAAAATAATAATATATAGTACAGGTGTGAGTTTTTGTAGTGTAAAAATTGAGCGAGAGTAATTGAAAATGGTGTTTTAAACCTTTTACCTGTAGTTACCATCATTTTTCTGTGCGTTCGGCGATATTTATTAAACATTCCCATCCACTTGGCGAATCACCGCGCATCTACTGTCTTCACTAACTGTAAGAGGATCTTCTACACATGCAGGAATCCCTACAGTGTTCTTCATTGTTATCGCCAACCTAAATGGTGGTACACCACTAATGCTCTATAGACTCCCATGTTTACAGGATCCAAGTTGAAGTCTCAGTGAATCAAACGGTGGAAGAAATCCTGTTCGCTAACCCTATTGGTGGTTTGCCTACTAGACCTATTATTGTCTTTCTTGCACTCTTTCAAACACTTCCCTCACATCAATCTGTACCAACATCACACATTTTTTTTACTCAGAAACAAAATGAAATTTAAAAAGGATTTTAGGTTGCCTCCCAAATAGTGCCTTAGTTAATATCTGGTTGGGGTTAGCCATAGTTTCAATAGGCAAAACTTCTTTTGGTCTTGGGTTAAAGTGAGATAGAATATGACATATCTGGGTTTCTAATTATTTGATCGACACTGAATGGGAGGTAGTGGTGTTACTAAGAGTGGACATTTTTTTCTTGCCTTTTTGCATCTTGTCTGACACTTCAAATTTTTTGAGGATACGCAAGAGGATGTCCTCAAATCTTCAACCTTCCTAATAATTGCGCTTTATACGTTCATGGGGAGGCACTTATTGATCTTTCTCCCCAACATTCCAATTCGAATTACGCCCCCCCCCCCCCCCCCCCGTAGCGATCTCTATCTTCCCACCCTTCATTTCTGCCCCAACCATGATTTTTTTTCATGTATATAATAGTTTGAACTATAAACATCTCCTTGGTTTGATAGAAATTTCATCTCCTCAATATACAACACTTTAAACTTTATTTCTTCACGGTTTGTGTTCCCGACCCCCAAAACATTAAGACCACAGGTGTTACACCTCAGAAATCTAATGACTTAAGGTAGACTCCTACATAATGGTAAATAACTCTAAAAGCGTTAAATTATGTTTTAGTACTAATTTAGTATAACTAACTCAGTTTGAAAATTTTAGTGCCTTAAAGGTTTAAGAACGACCATGATGTCTTGAAAACTAGCGACTTGTTCTTGTGTAGGGTTGAGTCGTGTAGTGGGTTTTGGGGTGACGTTTGAGGACTAAACCTCATATAGATTATTCATATGTAGATAGATATCTAACCAAGTTATTAAAGTCATAATACCAAGGGAGGAGTGCAAAGATATAGGGGCAAGCCAAGGCTGTCCTAAAGAGAGGATACTGCCTCAAACTCCACGAGCATGACCACAGCTCGTGGTCAAGACCATGTCCAAGTTGGTGTATCATTGAGCTTGTTTTTCCAAATAAGAAGGACTCCAAGTATCTTAGACACCGCCCCAAACTTCACTAGGGGGACCACGACTCGTGGTCCACTCCATGAGTAGTGAAGGTGGTCGTGGAGTTGCCTTGGTTTTAATGAAGGTGGATATGTTTGGAGCGGTTACAACCCAAGGCACCATGAGCTAGTTAATGGGTCATGGTGCATATTGATGAACAAGGGGGCTTGGTTATAAAAAGTACTTGGTGTGTGAGGTAGATGTGCCATTTTTTGAGTCTACTGCCTTACCCTTCTCGAGCCACACCAGAACTCATGGTTTTCTTAACGGCTCGTGAAGGGGCTCGTCAGGGCTGGATAGGATTTAACTAGTGAAGGTCGAGATAGACTATTATTTTAAAAGTCCAACTAAGTGAGAGATGTTTTGGGCATTTTAGGGGTTAAGTTTATATTGATTTAATTCATTTTACAACTATTCCCAAATAAAAATATAAACTCCCAAATTGAAATCAAAAGCTCTCACTTCTCTCTAAATTATCTCTTTACCAAGGTTTACCATTGAAAAGAATTCAATCATCTATAAAGGGGTCAAGATCAAAGGTTTTTAACAAAATTTCTTGGTGAATATTCCATTAGGTATGGTGTCTCAAAGGTCCAAGGTGTTCAATGTTGGATTTCAACAATCCCCAATTTTTAGGTTTTCAATCAAACACAAGGATATCTTTCTAAACCTCTTTTCATTGATCTAAATGGACTAATTGTGACTATATATGATATTTTATGGATTAATTTAACTAATGTTATTGTTTTTGAAAGAAATTACACAAGACCCACGTACCTCCATTCTTTATAAATTATAAACCCTAGTTGTGGTTGATAGTGAATAAATAATGAGAATGTAGAATATTTTTTAATAATTCGTTATGGTATTGTTATATTGATATATATGATCAATATATTATAAGGAAGTAGAGTAAATTCTTGAAGGCTATAAGTAAGGGATTTTAAGGTGATGAGTATTATTTATTTAATTGTTGCTTCAATTGTGATGAACATAATAATTTTGTTATGTATTGTGGAGTAGAACTATTTTTCCTCTTCCCTTTAACCTTAAGCTTGATCGAGTATGTATGATGTGTTACGAATGTTATTTTATTATATGAATATAAAGGTTGTGAGATAATAACGGTTTTGTTTTTATGTTGATTTGAAGGTAATTCTCATGCACCCTAAAATGACTATGTTATGAAAGAAGTATTCTCATATGATGTTGGTTCTATGAAGAAATGACTTCTTATCTTGTAACAGTTGAGTTAATGATATATGAGGGAATAAATTCTTAAGATATTATTTACAAACTACTGCTTAAATACAGTCTAAAGGTTACCTGAAAAGGGGAATCAAGCTTAGCACCGAGAGGATATGCATGAGATAGGTTCATTCTGAAAGAAAGAAAGTTTCCTTGAATGGTCTCATGAGATGGACACTATAATACCATTAAGTATAAAGAGGGTTTGTTGTACCTATCTTCATATCCCTTAATTATGAAGCCAACATAAGTTTTAGGCATTGGATTATATACTATCATGAATGTTATGGCCTACATTGTCATGTAGGACACCCTCCCAGCAGTGTAAGGGGTTGAAACCAGATTCCATGTATCTGACATGGTGTATGCGGGTTATGGAGAAGTTCCTCGATTGTTGAAAACAAGAATAAAGGAAGTACGTGTCTATGCTTGTATCCTAATGAGCGTTTTCTTGATGATTTTTGGGGTATGGGGACATATATGTATATTGAACTAGTAGTCTTAAAAAGGGGGTAGTGTGTAAAGTCTTATGATATAATAATTAAATGAAATCAAGAGTGTATGTTATGAAAGGTGGTTTTATTCTAATGTTTCTTGTAATCTTAAATGTCTTTTTATATTATGGTATGGATTGAGTGTTTATTCTTAGAATGTGAATTATGGATTTTAAATTGAAATAGCATGGTTTGAACTAAAGGTCCCTTTATGCATGTTTTAATGGTTTTAATTGCATAACTTTCATTCTTAGTACAAGTGGAATCTACTAACCCATATTTCTCTTATTTTTATACCAAGTTTAGGTTTGGGCTAGTAGGTCTTATTGAAGAAGAAGTAAAGTGTTGGATAACATTCTCCAAGAACAATTTGTTTGTTCTCAAGCTCTGAGGAATACATGATACCAATATGTTTCTTTCTTCTAATTTTGTACTAGACTACTATTATAATTCTTATATGGATACTTTCGATTTTAAGGGCTAAGGTCCCTATGTTGAGATTCTTATTTTTGAACCAAGATTTTTAATAAGACAAGTTTAGACGCTATATTTTAATATATGAAAGATTTTGACATTGATTGTTAAAGTTCTAAATAATTCCATATGTTTCAATCTATTATGAAATGATGATATGCTAAGGGCTTGGATAAGATCTCTATAAGGTCGAGTGTGCCGTGTTATAAATAGGGGTGATCTCGGGTCGTGACAAACGTGATGACAGCGAGAAGGTTATTGAATGATAATTATTACTAATATCTCATGAATCACGTCTGTTAGTGTCTTGTTTATGGTTGTGAAGCTCGCCACACTTATGAATGAGAGGCTATATAATGCTTAGGAACATTCACTTCTTTTGATATTGTTATAGTTTTGCCTAAGAGTATGGCCTCTATCTGTACATGACTTTTAATATTTTTTCTTGTTGATGTAGGATACAACTACTAGGAGGCAGCCGTAAGAAGGGTTAAAGAGGAGGTTGCTAATGCGGGAGTACTTCCCCAAGGTAACCAAGCTCCTCCTAATGAGCAAGTTCCTATAGGTGGAAAATTTTCATTCAATCCTCCGATATTGATGGATAGGAGATAAGGGAGGACTTCCAAAATTGATCCAAGTCATGTCTACTCAATCTCAAGTCGTAACTACACAAGCTCAAGCTATGATGGCACAATCTAATCGGGAAATTGGGACTTCTGTGAATAAAAATTCTAGTAGCATGGATTCACATTTGAGGGACTTCACTAGAATGAATTCTCCAATGTTCTATTGGTCTAAGGTCAATGAGGATCCTCAATACTTTCTTGATTAGGTATATATGATCTTGTTAACTGCGGGAGTAACTTCGAATTAGAAGGTTGAGCAATCCGCATATCAACTCAAGGATGTGGCTCAAATATGTTACTCTCAATGGAAGGAAAATAGGGCTTTTAGAGCGTTCCTTATAAGTTTGATAATTTTAGGAAGGATGAATCTACCCAACGGAGAAAATAGAGGCAAAAGTTGAAGAATTCGTCAACCTTTGTCATGAAGGTATAGAGTCCATGAATTCTCTTTGAAGATAATTAAGTTATCTAAGTATTCTTTGTCTTTGGTTTCTAATACTAGAGATAAAATGAGTTGTTTTGTGATGGGTGTGTTCAATGATCTTGTGGAACAGTGTCGTGAGTCAATGCTTAATAATAATATAGGCATTTATATTTGATGGTGCATGCTCACCAAGTTGAAGAAACTAGGCATAAGAAGAGAAATAGGGATGCCAAAAGGGAAAGACACTACAACGGACGTGCTTCCAAGGGTAAGCTTTAGATCCAAGATAAGACAAGACTTAAGAAGAGGTTTTATGACAAAGTTCCTTCCAATGATGCAAGGTCCAACAAAGATATGGTACTTAACCCAAAGCCACAAGGAGGAAAAAAACGTGGTTCTCAAGGTGGTAAATCAACTTTTGCCTAGTGTGGCAAGAGGCATTAGATGAAGTGACTAGTTAGAAAGGATATCTTCTATTGTTGAAGAAAGAGTGGCCATATATTGAAAGATTGTCCCATGACAAAGATTTAAGAGAGAAAGAGTAATCAAGCAAAAGAAAGTGGTCCTAACTCTGATGCTCCTAAGAGGAACCCCTTCTATACTCTCCAATCCTAAGCTTATCAAGAGAGCTCTCCCAATGTTATTAACTGTATGTTGCATGTATTTTCATATAATTTTAATGCATTGTTTGATCTCGATGACACCTTTTCTTTTGTAACTCCTTTAGTGGATATGAAATGTAATATACTCCAAGATGTATTATAAGAACTCTTTTGAGTCTCTATACGAAGGGTGAACCCCTTGTTTCTAAGAGTGTCTATACGAACTGTCTTATTTCATTGTGTAGTAGAGTCACATTGGTTGATTTGATAGAACTTGATATGTTGGACTTTGATGTTATATTGGGGATTGATCGTTTACGTGCTTGTTTTAGTTCTATTGAATGTAGAACAAGGGTATTCAAGTTTCAATTTCCTAATGAACCCGTCTTAGAGTTAAAAGGGGGAAGTTAAATCCCTAGAGTTCAAATTATTTCATGTATAAAAGCTTATAATATGATTTCTAAGGGATGTCTCTACGTATTGTGCGGGCCAAGTACGTTTGGTACGAGTCTCCTCTTTTTGAGTCTGTCCCCCTAGTGAATGATTTTCTGAAAGTCTTCTCCAAAAACATGATTGGAATTTCTTCGTGAATAGAAAATAGATTTCGGTATTGATTTATGGCAGGTTACTCAACCCATATTGATTCCCCCTTACCATATGTATTTGAACGAGTTGAAAGAATTGAAAGCCGAACTCAATGATATTCAATACAAGGGTTATATTTGATCAAACATATCTGCATGGCGTGCACTATTATTATTTGTGGAATGAAAGATGGGTTTTAAGGATGTGTATTGACAACGCAATTGAACTAGATCAATGTAAAGAATAATTATCCTCTCCCTAGAATTGATGATTTGTTTGATTAACTCCAAGAGGAAAGTTACTTTTCGGAGATTGATTTAAGGTTGGGCTATGATCAACCTAGAGTGAGAGGAGTCGACATTCATAAAGCATCTTTCCAAACAAGATATGGTAACTATGAGTTTGTAGTCATATATTTTTGTATAACTAATGCCCCAGTGGCCTTTATAGAACTTATGAATTGGGTGTTAAGGAACTATGTTTAACCTTTCGTGCTTGTCTTTACCAATGATAATTTTGTATAATAAAAGAGTGAGGAAGATCATATGAGTAATTTAAGGATAGTGTTACAACTACTCAAGGATCATAAACTTTTTTCTAAGTTTATCAACTGTAAGGTTTGGCTAACAGTGGTTGCTTTTCTCGAACATATTGTTTCAAGTGTGTGTATAGAGGTCAATCCTACAAAAATGGAGGCGGTTAAGAATTTGCCTAGACCCCTAAGTCCCATGGATTTTAAAAGATTCTGGGTTTATCTTGGTATTTTAAGAGATTTATTAAAGGTTTCTCCTCTATTGCTTCTCCATTGACGCCCCTAACCCACAAGAAAGATAAGCTAGAGTTGTTGGAAGCTTGTGAAGAGGCCTCCAATTAAGAGTTGAAAGATAACCTTACCTCCGTTCTAGTGTTGACTTTACCGGAGTGTATTAAAGGGTTTGTAGTGTAGTGTGATGCTTCTCGAGTAGGTTTGGGTTGTTTCCTCATGCCACATGATAAGGTGATAACTTATGCCTCAAGGAACCTTATGGTACATGAAATGAACTATCCGAACAATGATCTTGAATTAATGGCCGTAGTGTTTGCTTTGAAATTTTTGAGAGATTATCTTAATGGGTTGAATGTAGATATGTTCACCGATAACAAAAGTCTCCAATATGTGTTTAATCAAAAAGACATGAACCTCCACAAACGAAAATGGTTAGATATTTGTAAGACTATGATATGAATGTCCTTAACCATCCCGCAAAAGCCAATATAGTTGTGGATGCTTTGAGTCTCATTTCCATGGGTAGTGTAGCCATCTTGAAGATGAGAAGAATGAGGTAGTCTATGATGTGGATAGGTTGGCCCGATTGGGAGTTCGACTAGTAGATTCTCCAAAGGGTGGTTTCATGGTCCAACATAGCTCTTAATCCTCCTTAGTTGTTGATGTGATGTCTAAGCAGCACATTCTGGTTAATCGTCTTTTGTACATTTCCTTCAACAATTTTGTGTCTTGTATCATTAGGAGGTATATCTCTGCTTTTAGGAACTAATAGGTGACACACAGACTGCTCCTTATTTTGATCGACTTCCTTCAAGGCTTCACGTACTGGAACAAAGGACAGAGTGATTATCTTTTGTTCCTTCTTGCGCATAAGTGTTTATGCTGCCACTAATCCTTCAAATACATAAAACATAAGAGTTTTCATTTGAAATTGACACAAAATAAGCATTGAAGGAAACTATTTTTATCGAAATATAGACTAAATGAGTCCAATTGGTGGAATCATCATAAAACAACCCTCTACTTTTTAATGTCCCAATTTTGATTATCATGTCTTCAAACTTTCTAAAGCTTTATATATTCTCAACCAAGAACCTCATTCTTGGTCTGATCGACTTATAATATTCCTTATATATCATGGTTTTACCTATGGAAAAATTGATACAACTCTTTTTATTAAAAGATCCTCCTATGAGAACCTTATTATGATAGTTTATGTTGATGATATTATCTTTGGGAGTCCTAATATCTCTCTTTGTGAAGAATTTTCTATCCTTATGAAAAGTGAATTTGAAATAAGTATGATGGGTATATTTTCTTTTTTTCTCAGACTACAAATCTAGAAATCTCAAAAAGGTACATTCCTCTAACAAAGTAAGTACTGCAAAAACCTCATTCAAAAGTTTTGCATGCAAAACTAAAATTCATTATGTACTCCAATGAGTTCCACATGTCCTCTTGACCGAGAGGTATCTTTGCATTCTTACTCTATCTCACTTCTAGTTGGTCGAAAATCATCTTCAGTGTGTGCAAATGTTCTTGGTTTCAATAAGCCCCTAAATAATCTCTTTTAGCGGTAGTAAAGTTATTTTTTTTTTTAGTTAGAACAACATCCATTAGTTTATGGTATCAACAATAAAAAAAAACATCTTGAAGGATTTTCTAGCGTTGACATCAAACATCATTTTTTTCGAGATCATGATTTAAACGGTGATATTGAAATTTCAATTATTAGCACCAATTTCAATTAGCTACTGTTTTTACAAAACCTCTCTAAGAGGAACGATTTTGTTCCTTTCGAAAAGAATTATATATCATTTAGAATCCTTTACTCTGTAAACATTATTGTGTGCATTAACTGTTTACTATTTTTCGTATATTTTCTTTCACCTCGTATATTGTGTTTTCCTTTTAAACGTTTATTTCCTTCTATATTAGCCTCTTATTTAAACCGGCTGCATGTACTTGTTATTAATCATATTTTCAGTTCTCCCTTTAAGTCTTGTGATGTCTCTTCCTCTTCCCACCTCCTTTTTTTTATATCTCTTCTTCTTGACTCTTTTCTTCCTAACATTCTTCTTCTGTTTCTCTGGATCTACAATGACAAAGTATTCTCCATCCACTCGCCACAAAACATGCAATAGAGGCAAAGGAAAGGTGACCTTTTCCATATTCGTCAACACCGACTCTGATGATCTTTTCCAAGCCTCCATCTCTTCCTCCCTAGGTAAACTCCCTGATGAATATTTTTATTGTGGGTCTTACATAAAGAATTACAAATTTGATTTTGATAGTTCCCTTGATTAGAAGGTTGAATTTTGGAACTCTTCTCACGAATCTCTTTTCCACTCCTTGAAAGACAAATGCCTTGTGCATGGAAGGTTTGTTCATCTTCATCTTGTTTCTTCCCTTGACTTCAATATCAAAAATTTATTTGAGTTTTAGTGTTGATAAAAAATCCCTCATTTGGCTGTTTTTAGTTAGTATTCATTTCACTAAGACAGGTGAAATTATGTTTTTACTGTTGGGTAAGAACATATTTCTTTATGGCAAAAAATTCTAATCTATGTTTGGCATCTCATTCACTGGGATTATGGACCATCAAAAGAACTATTAGCCCTTTGACTTTGATGTGCCTTTGACCAAGCAAAGCTTGAAATTTTTCTTGAACCTTATTAGCCAATATCTTCCAAGCTAGGCCCTAAGGATATCCCTTTAGAGACATGGGTGATTGCTCATATTGTTGCTACCACTCTCTTTCCCAGGGCTGGTTCTCATTCTATGCTTATTCAGTGTGATATTCTGTTTGCGTACTATTTGGTTTCTGGAGTTAAAGTCCATTTATATATCTTTATCATCTCAGATATGACGTGTGTCATATAAGATCCTATTAATCTTCCATTTGTCATGCTTATCACTCACATATTTGAATCACACTTCATGTTCCTAGAAGACTTCGATCTTGTTCCAATTTAACAAAGGTATAACTCTCATGCTTTTCTTGGCTTGGTTTTTACTCGTTTCGGCTGCTCCTGGGGACTCAAGACTGATTCGTACCATGTGGGTGCTACCCCTGTAAAATGTAAAGACTCCTTCCCCACATATGTGTCGACTACTAAACTCAATACGACCTTGGAATATCTAGTTAAGATGCACAACAAGTTGGATATTATGGCCATCACTATTGCTCAAATTCCTGATCTCATGACCAAACTTTCTGCTATGAGTGAGCAAGTAGACTCTTTAAAGGATCTCCTGCTTTTAGCCCATTTAAAAATCGATAGTGTGAAGGATGTCATAAAGAAAACAGGTGTTGATGTTGCTCGTATTTGTCTCAAGTTGTATTAAATCATGAAGGAAGCCATCAAGATTGCTACAAACGTTCAAGATGGATTTAAAGACATCTCCACCTCGCTTTCCTCCGAAGCTGAAGAGATATCAATGGCTATTTTCGAAACCTTCAACTATTCCGTACGTCTTCATTGATTTTCTCTATGATTCTATTTTGAACGGCTTTTGTTTTGCGCCTATGGTTTTGCTTAAAATTTCTGATTTTGTTTAGGTTTTTGTGAAATTCTTATGCTTTCCTTTTTGCTAATGAGAAAGGGGGATAAATTGTTATCTATAATGCTATCAGTGTTTGTGATGCTTATGGTTAAATTGTGATTTTTTCTATTTGTGTATCTCTATTGAGATAAGTTTTTGCCTTATCTGCATAGCATAGAAAATCATTTGCATAGTTTCAGTAGAGATAGTTGAAAACCCAGCTTTACGGGTCAACTACCTTTTATCACATTTAGGGGGAGAAAATCAACTACCAGCTATACAATTCGATTAGATCAGGGAAGTATATCCACTATGTGTTGTCATCATCAAAAGGGGGGATATTGTTAGAGAAAAATTTCAATGATGATCAACCTGTATCTTTGCAGGACAAGGGTATCATCAAAAAGAAAAGAATCAATCGTGGATCTCTATGATACAGGTGAATGATTAACCAACCAACCATCCTGATTGATGAATACTAATCAACAATCAAAATAAAGATTCCCAAAATCATGGATCACAAAAGGAAGATTAATCATGGAAGTTGAATAAATCAGAGATTGCACATGAGCTAATCAAAGAAAGTTCAATATCTCGAAGAAAACAATGAAGAATTAACTCAACAACTATTTTTCATCCAACACCCAAGGGAACTGAAAAATTCAAATGTCTACTTCAAACAAAAAATCGAGGAAACTACAGGAATTGAGACTGGAAGTCAATCTTGTGCCTTATTCTTGGAAAATAAGTATTCCTTACGTTCTTTTCCAAAGATAAAAAACTCATGGGTTAAGTATGTATCATATCACATTTTCTACTCATCTTTCATCAAGCATTGTATTACCTGGTTCTATTTTGTAAACGAAAAAAGGGATGAGATACAATATTCTTGGTGAGGATTTGTATATATATATAAAAAAACGACGGAAACAAACACATACATGTAGACTGTTTATGCTCATCTATGTACTCACACCAAAATGTTCAAACAAGCTTGTGAGAATATCCATGCAACCCAAGGGGATTGGGCGCAAGTTCCACAATGGATCCCAAACATTATTAAAAATATCCTATGTCAAGTTTGCTTTTCTACATTTGATTACTTTGCTTTGTAAAGCAGTTTGCTAAAGAATACTTCAAGTCAACTACTCGTAAGGAAAAAAATTCACCCCCTCTTGCACATTCAATATGAACTTTTCTTCGTCGAAAACATTAAAATATTAAGAAATAGTTAATCAATAAAAAAAAGGACAACGCATATATAGTAATAACTATTTTAAAGTAAATATTGTAACAATCTAAATCATATAATTAACATTGATAAATAAAGTCATTCATTTGTCTTGGGCATCAAAAAAACAAGTCTTAAAACTTCTCAAACTCTTGATAAGTTTAATAATATTGGAAAAAGAATTTCAGAAGCATATATATACATCGCAAGAGAAATTCTTAACAAAAATAAATGAATTTGACTACAATAAAAAATTTATACAAACTTCAACTAGCATTATTACAAGTCATATAAACTTTTCTTTGCAGAAAAACTAAAATATAAAGGAGTAAATTAGTAAAACAAAATGGAAATGTTTATATGGCAATAGTTATTTTGAAGAAAACTTCCTAACAACCTAAATCACATAAGAAAAATTGATAAATAAAATCATACTTTTGTCTTAATCAACAAAAAAATCGTGAGAATTTTCTAACTCTTGAGAATTTTAATAATTTTGAAAAAGATATCCAAAAGCATAATGTAAGCATTAATATTTTATTGAATTTGAATCCATAAATTAATTAGGATTATGTGAAATTCAAAAAAATAGTGGAGGTTATGTGGCAATCCAAGTAAAGTTAAATAAGCCACTAAAGTCATGCCACGTGCCAAGGTTATGTGGCAATCCAAGCCAAATTAAATAAGCCACTAAAATCATGATACATGTGAAGGTTATGTGGCAATCCAAGTCAAATTAAATAAGCCACTAAAAATATGTCACATGTCAAGGTCATGAGGCAATCCAAGTCAAATTAAATAACCAACTAAAATCATGTCACGAGTAAAGGTTATGTGGCAATCCAAGTCAAATCATATGAGCCACTAGAATACTGACATGTGTATGTGTGACATGTTCTGACCAATAAGATCATAGCTTTTCTACGGAGCAATGTGATTGGTCGGTAAATCACACCAGTAGATCACTCCCTACGACTATGAATAGGTGTCCTCATTATTTATAGAAGGAGGTTTCATTAAGAACAAGAAGCAATAATAGAGCTTGTGGATCAAAAGCTACAGATTCTCTAAAATTTTTTCAAGCAATCAAGTTCAAAGTTCAAGATTCAAGATTATGCTAGTTCTTCATGCTAATTATTCATCATAACTATACAAGTGTTCGTGACGAATAATTCACACTCAAGTTCAAGATTCAAGATCAAGCTATTCAAGCCTTTGTAACTAAATCAAATTCAAGTCCTACATATTTCATATTATATTGAAGAATGAGAGGATTATCATAGATATTGTAACACACATTATGTTTTGAAATCAAATACTAATTTTTTTTACTCCTATTTTCCTGTTTCGAATATTTATTTTACTCGATATGAAAATTTGTTTACATCACAAGAGAAATTGATAACAAAACAAATGAGTTTATAATAGGTCGTTATCTTCATATATTGGAACAATACATGCTAATTATACATTGAGAAAAAAATTATTATTATATTATCTTACTTATTATCCTTAAGATAATATTTTTCCTTAAGAACTCAAGGTTAAGAAATATACCATTTAGGATAGAACATATTACTTAATTAGAATAATGGTACCTCGTATTCTGCTAAACATCAAACTCAATCAACGACAATAAATGACACGAATTTTTTTTTAAAATGCAAGAGGAAGAGGAGTAGAAGATTATAAAAATTTGTGGTTGAAAAATGAGAGCTAACCCCACTATGCATGGTAAAAAAATGTTACTATCAACATGTATTTTGTTTCTTATTTTAAAAGTTATGACCTTACCGAGGGGTCACAACCATTAGGTATGTTACATCTTATTGAAAAGTCACAACACTTTTGAAAAGTCACAACTCATACAAAAATCACAACCCATTAAGAAAAGTCACAAATCATCAAAAAAAATCAACTTAAGTTAGGGATATTATAGTGATTTAACATTTAATTTAGGAGTTCTTGTTTTTATGAAATTAATACACAAAAAATCAACTTTTTTTAAATTGTATTTTCACTTCCTTCAATTTCTTCACTTCGTTCAAGAAATAGATAATTTTTCTCGTGACATTCTTTTTAATTCTTTCTGAAATGCCGAGGTAAGACAACTATCACTCTCCTCTTTACTTTTTTTTGCTAAGTTTGTTTTAGTTGTATTGGTAATCCAAGTCTTAATGGTGATTGTCTCTGTGCCATTATTGAAGGAAAATAATTGTGCTTTGTCATGGATCGCTTTCATTGGACAAACCCTTGATGATATTTTTACTGTACCATAAACACAAAAATTTTCCACTAGTGATTTATGAATCTGCAAGAATATAAAATGGCACCTCTGCCTTTTCCAAACAAGAGAAGGAGAATGCCACTTCAATATCAAGCCATACTTGCAATGTATAGCTTGAATACAGTCAATCACCACACAACTCTTAGATTCTTACTAGAGTCATATATTTATTTAGAGGCATAGAACATTCCCTAATCAATTCTCACTCCTTTCAGCAAAATTGACATCCGGAACATACTTGTTTTCTATTGTTTCATATATAGCACCAATTGTATGTGTACTAGTCAGCACTAGAAAGAGGGAAGCTATACTTGAGAACATGTTTATTAATTTTCACTTTGTGTGATGATGAAGTGTCTAAGATATTATTAATTTTACAATGCAACAGGAAAAAAAATGGGCATTCAAAACATTTGTAGTAGATGAATAAGTGGGTGTTTTGCCTTTATCAAGATAATAATTTTTTTGCTTCTATGTAATAAAAAATATTGTTAATCCCTTTATTTTCTCACACTATATTTCACTATTCTCTCATTCCAATCCATGTTTTAGATGGGTCACATACTATCATTGCAACATTATCATTATATATATATATATATATATATATATATATATATATATATATATATATATAAAATCAACCTTTAGTTCATTAAAATCTACCCTAAGAGTGGAACCATTTGTTCTCTCTCCCTTCATATCCAATTAGTTTAGACTTTGTTCAAGGAAGAATATTCCCGGGGTGGGTGGGGGATAATATTGTAACACCTCGGACACAAAACATAGAAAAAACACTATGAAAACCACCTGAACAATCGATTCATGGCAGGGTTCATGGACCGTAACAACCCTAAAAATGTATATGCTAAGTAATGCATAATATGTCTAGAATACCTATAATTAGACAAGGGTTCACACGGACTGATGCGCATACAACCAGACCTCGGAACCCTTGCAACAGCCAAGCCAACACACTTTTGGAGTTATTTGATATTGTAAAGGTTGTGTCCAACCATGTAGGGCTCTCGAATATTAAGATTTACTTGGAGGAGTCTTTACCGAACATAAAAAGGGGAAATCTTAGGTTTGGAGTGTCTAGGGGTAAAATGGTCTTTTTCCAAGCTAAGGGTAGTATCGTAATTACCCTAGATATATAATTAATTATTTAATTAATAAGGTGGATGGGTATTTCGGGGAGACAGGGCGTAAATTGGGCTCTTGAAGTGAAGTCTTTCTCCACCCAGGTTCGAACCGAGGTGGAAGTAATGAATTTAAGTGATTTTTTATTCATGCTATTTAATTAATGAAATTAATTAATTATTATTATTCATTAGCTTATTTAAAATAAATTAAAAATAAGATTTTCATTAAAAAAACAAAACCTTATTGATTAAGTCCTAAAACTAGACTCCTAAGCCGCATACAACTCCCACTCTCTCACGTTTATCTCTCCACTCTCTTGCCCAATCTCTCTTATTCTTTCTCATGTTTTTTCTCTGCAAAAATATGATACAAAAGAAGAAAAATAAACCAAGTTCTTCACCCTTGAAGAACTCACATGAAATCACAAGAAAAAAAAAGTTTATCGCACACTAGGCTAAGGAAGGTTGTAATTCGAGTGGAGTTGATATTGAGGATGCTAAGACGTGTACTTGGTTGATGTTTTTGGGGATCAAAACGTCAAAAAGCTATGATTTTTCTTCTCTCTTGACCGCTTTCCCAAGAGACTCCTTAAGGTTCGTATTAGTCATTAGAAAACTAGGATTGTTTTCCCTTTTGCATGCCCCTGTCACTAGCTCCCAATGAATCGTAGGTTAAGTATGATTGCTGGTAGATTAAGGTGTATGTGATTTTTTAGTTGTGACTATGATTATGTCGTGTACTTGAAATCGTATGAAATGCAACCACGTACTCGGATGTTTTTGCAAGTGTCTGTATGTGCAAAAATGTCACTGTGAAGGTTACTATGAATGAGGTCAAGTCAAAGCTTCAAGTTTTATGTTGTTTTGGTACTTATTTTACGTACATAAACCTATGTTAAGCGTGATGTTCATGAAAATGGAGGAGTGGCTGATTTGAGCGCCAATAATTTATCAAAATGAAACCATGAAATAAACCCCAAAAAGTGTTAAACAATCCATGAATCTTCCTAAGTTGTCAAGTTGAATTATTGATGAAAATAGGCTAAGAAAATGATTAAGTGTACATCCAAAAATATAAGTTTAGTTAAGGCTAAAATATAGGAGGGAAATCTGGAAAAAATCAAATTCATTTTAAGAGGTGAGGCCACCTGGATTCGAATCGTGACCTCACCCGTGTGGAACCTTAATATCACAAGATAAAAAGAAATGGTGCAGGGGGGATTCGAAATGGGCTGTATAGGCGAGTAAGGAGAATGAAAAACATTAAATAAATAAAATGGGAGGCATTGGAATCGAACCCACGACCTCAAAGCTGGAAAGGAGAAGGGCGAGATAAATTAGAAAATAAAGTAACGTTGTGGGGGCTCGATGCCACAACCTTACCGCCAAACACCTTGCTAAGCCAATTTTAATTAAAAATGAAATAAGGAGTCTGTGGGGTTTTGAACCCACAACCTCCCTGCCCTAAAGAAATTAAAAATAAAATAAGGAGGTTGTGGGTGTTCGAACCCATAACCTTCCTATTTCTATCAAAATAATGAATAAAATAAAAAGAGGTTGTGGGGGTTTGATCCCACAGCCTCTTGTTCTAGGCGAATACGACAAAACAAATTTGAAATGAAAAATAAAAACTGGTTGTGGGGGTTCGATCCCACAACCCTTCGGCCAAATATGAGGAAAACCTAAGCAGAAAAATAAGATAGAATGCTGATGTTAAGGCTCGATCTAGGGTCCCAATGTCATGAAGACTAAAAATATAGTGAAAGAAAAATGTAAGTATTGTCCAAGGTGTTCGAACTTGGGTTCCCTTGTCCAAATTTCCGTACTGATACATAAATCATACGTGAATTGAATGTTCAAGAATAATGACACCTACTTAGATCGAAATCGAGATTTTGGCATACATACAAGATACAAAAGTCTTGTACGACATAATATTAAAAAGATATGAGTGACTTAACAAAATATGAATGAAGTCTCATGGATTGTATGGATAGACGCATAAGTCTACCATACAATTAAAAACAAGTGAACCTAAGATGTATGCAATGAAATGATGAAACCACAGACAGGTTATGTAAGAGTGTGAAACACACTAAATGGCAAAGTGAATTGCTATATGATGAAATGAACATTCATGTAAAAAGGGGTGAGTAATTATGAAGATAAAATGTGCTTATTTTAATGAATGTGGTGACAACATGATATGACGCTAATGTAAAAGATTAGAGCAATCTCAAATTAGCCTAAGTAAATGTTACTAAAACATACTCACCTATGAGAGTGTAAACTTAATGAAGTTACCAGTCTCTATGAACAATCTAATGAAAGTATTCAGATTAACACACTTAATACTAATGATGAGATAAGAAATCGTCTATTGAGATATGATGTCCTCATACTAGAAGCCATCTTGCATGCCGTATGAGTTGAATGTAATAGAACTTTATAGTGAGCACCGATAGACTAGCTATAAGCGGTGATGCCTTCTTTTAAGAAGGGTGGAGGATCACGTAACTATTCGAACCTATACTGCCATTATAGGGATCTGACGGGGTTGAATTCCCATGTACTCTAGCATGTATTGTGTAACTTTGGACGGTGATTCCACCTGTTTTTGGTGTGGGGGATACACTTGATTTCATGATGCTCACATGATCTATGTCGGTTAAAGTTAAATTTCCCAATGTCTAAATGAGGCCAGCCTCAAATGATGCACATAATGAAATGAATGATACCAAAGCTGTTAAAATAGAATAATCAAGAGGTGAGCTAGACTCAAGAATATACACAAGGGTATTCTTTATCATTGCACAACAAACTCGATGGAAGTCTTAAACTACATCATAGCTTGTGTTCACAAAAGCCTATGAACTAAATGAAATGGAGTACGTATGAATGAATGAATCAGACTCTGAGTTTTCTAATAAAGACTCCCTAGTTGAGGTCCCATATGTTGAGCCCTTATTTTGGAAAGTCTTAATGTCAAGTCCATGATTCCAAGGTATCATTGCACAAGAATGGGTGTTATAAAAGATGTTATCTGTTATATGCTATATTATATGTGCTATGTGTAAGATGGTATGTGTTGTGTGTAAAATGAGTAAGTATGATGACGCATGTTAAACTCATGGCATGACTTTCCTAATCCAAATTTTGAAATTTCACTAACTTTCCTAATCTCAATTTGGCAAGTCCACTGACTTGATTTTCCATAATCGTGTTAGTACGAAAGAGCTATCCTTTCTCGTGAATGTCCTTGGTGTGTGCTTGCATATGCCCATACTCAGAACAAGTGTTCACTAATTCCATACAACTATACATTTTTAGGTGCTTGTACAGGTGGACGCTAGAGCTTACAGGTTGACCTTGAAGCTATTCGGACGTGGAGCTTTCATCCGGACTTGGTAGGCCCTCATGCTCTCGAGGCTGTCTACTATTCTTATCCTCCTTAGGTGTAGGATTTAGCTAGTGGATCATGTTCCACTAGAGTTTAATTTCCCATTTCATTTCAGACTTTGTATTGGTGCCGTTTTTGCATGTACACATTTAATGCAACATGAACTATTTCTTTCATTTTATGATCTTAATGTTAGATGGTTGATGGTGAACAATTTTATATGTAATAGAATGTTTAGTAATAATGTAAGGAAACAAAAACTTTCCAATTTCCTACTAAAATTAATCTAGATGAGTTAAGAATGACGTATGTAGGGTTGTTTTCGACCTTTGAGAGGTCAACAACTTGTCTGGGTCTAGACTCCGGTCGTGACAAAAATGGTATTAGATCACTAGGTTAACCTTCGTGAATAATAAGTTCACATCAACCACATTGAGTAGTTTCTAAGTCATGGTAGTAAAGTACACCACTATCCTGTATTAGAGACTGTATGATGCGTAGGAAAATTTCCCTTCTTCTGATCTTATTATTCCTTTCATAATGTTCTATTTCTTGGTGTTATGAGTGTGTCTAACATTAGTCCTTATTGTTTTCAGAGAATGAATACTAGGAAGAACGTTGGTCAGAATAGAAAAGGAGCAGCTGCTGGGAACAATCAGGTTCCACCCCACGCTTCAGATGAAGGAGTAGTTATGGCTGTTAACCCAGCTGGGTTGACTACTGCAGAGGTGGGGGCATCTATTGCCCTGATGTCATAGGACATCACTATGCAGGCCCAGGCCATGACTGCCCAGGCCAACCAACATAATTTTGAGAGGGAGAACCCACCAGTGCATAGCATGGCTGACAAACATAGAGATTTAATGATGATGAACCCTCCTATTTTCACAGGGTCTAAGACTTAAGAGGACCCCCATGAGTTTGTGGATGAGGTGCATAAGATTTTTGTGGCTATAGTGGACATAGATACTGAGAAAGCAGAGATGGCTTCCTATAAGCTCAAGGATGTTGCACAGACTTGGTGCAAGATGTGGCAGGACAGCCGAGCTTTAGACGGAGTTTCGGTCACTTTGGAGTTTTTAAGACAGCCTTCATGGAGGGAGTCTTCCCCACGGAGATGAGGGAGGACAAGATTGAGGAATATATAAACCTTAAACAAGGATCTGTGACACCCAGTGAGTATTCCCTGAAGTTAGTGAAATTATCCAGGTACGCTACTTATCTTATGTCTTACATCAGAGAAAAGATGAGTAGATTTTTGACAAGGATTTATGAGGATCTCGAGGAGTAGTGTAGGGCAGCTTTGCTGCATGAAAACATGGACCTTTCAAGGCTTATGGTCCATTTCCGATAAGTGGAAGAAAGCAAGAAGAGTAAGCACTCTAGAGCAGGGAAAAGGTCAAGGCAAGTTGAGGAGAATATTTTCTAGAAAGCGTAGTATTGAAATCACGGATAAGCCTAGGTTTATGAAGGGCCTCTCCTACAAAGGGGAGGCAAGTTCATACAAGGGTCGCTAAGATAAGGATTCTGTGCCCACAGTTAAGAATAACAATGGAGTAGGTGCACCTCAGGAGAGGCCACCTTGCAGGAAGTGTGGCAAACTTCATGGAGGAGAGTGTATGTTGGTCACTAACAGTTGTTACAGTTGTGGAAAATTGGGCACAAGGTGAAGGATTGTCCGAATAGGAGAAGTCAAGAACAAAGGAAGGAGAGAGTTCATCCGAATGGTCCAAGTGTAGAGGCTACAAGGAGGCAACTATTCTTCGCATTCAAGTATAGGGGTGCACGGGAAAGCACTTCTGATGAAGCCTTTGGTGCGTAGCCCTAATTAGTCTTTCATATATTTTACTGTATATGATATTTATGCTCTAGTATGAGGTTAATATGTTTGAGACATCATGTTTGTTGCTAATTTGCATGATTTATATGTTTACCTATGTTGTATGCTTTCATGATACTAGTTTAGGAAAGAGTTCCTTAGTCTAACAATGTGAAACCAATAGTACGTTTCAAGGATGTGCACCATCATGCTAATAGGATAATCAGATATTCACCAATGAAAAGTATTGTCTTTCTTCTGTATGAATATACTCAATGGATATGTGGCTTATTGCTAGTAAAGAGTTGTGTCATTTGGGGACGAATGTTTCTAAGGGGGGGGGGGGGGGGGAATGTAACTAACCTAAAAATGTATATGCTAAGTAATGCTTAATGTGTCTAGAATACCTATGATTAGACTAGGGTTCACATGGATTGAGGCACGTAGAACCAGACCTCGGAACCCTTGCTACACAAGACAACTTGGGGAGTTATCTTAGCTTTGAAATGTTGGGTCCAACCATGTAGGGCTCTCTAATACGAAGATTTACTTCAAGGAGTCTTTACCGGACATAAAAAGGATAAATTTTAGGTTTGGAGGGTCTAGGGGTAAAATGGTCTTTTTCCAGGATAAGGGTACTATTGTATTTAACAAAAATATATAATTAATTATTTAATTAATAAGGTGGTGGGATATTTCAGGGACAGAGGTCTGAAATAGAGCTCTTGAAGTGAAGTTTTGCTCCACCCAGGTACAAACCTAGGTGGAAGCAATGAATTAAAGTGTTTTTTTAAGCTATTGAATTTAATGTAATTAATTAATTATTATTATTCATTATCTGATTTATAATAAACCAAAAAACAGATTTTTATTCAATAAACAAAACCTTATTGACTAAGTCCTAAAAATAGACTGCTAAGCCTCCTACAACTCCCACTCTCTCACGTTTATATCTCCACTCTCACGCTCAATCTCTCTTATTCTTTCTCACATTTTTCTCCGCCAATATAATATACAAAAGCAGAAAAATAAACCAAGTTCTTCACCCTTGAAGAACTCACATGAAATCACAAGAAAACAAAGCTTAATTGCAGATAAGGCTAAGGGAGGTTGTCAAAAATGTATGGGTTTCTTCTCTCTTGGTCCCTTTCCCAAGAGACCGCTTAAGGTTCGTATCAGTCATTCGAAAACTCGAATTGTTTCCCCTTTTGCATGCCCCTGTCACTAGCTCCCAATGAATCATATGTTGGGTATGATTGCTGGTAGATATAGGATTATGTGATGTTTTCGTGATGACTATGATTACGTTGTGTACTTGAATTCATATGAAATGCACCTATGTACTCGAAAGTTTGTGGAAGTGTGTGTATGTACAAAAATGTCAGTGTGAAGGTTACTGTGAATGAGGTCAAGTTAAGCCTTCAAGTTTAATATTGTTTTGGTTGTCATTTTACGTACATAAACCTATATAAATCGTGATGATCATAAAAAGCGAAGTGGGGCTTATTTGAATGCCAATAATATAGCTAAACGAATCCATGAAATACACCCCAAAAAGTGTTAAACGATCCATGAATCTTCCTATGTTTTGAAGTGAAAATATTGATGACAATAAGTTAAGAAAATGATTAAGTGTACATCAAAAAATATAAGTTTAATTCAGGCTAAAATAAAGAAGGGAAATCTGGAAAAAATTAAATTAATTTAAAGGGGTGAGGCCACCAGGATTTGAAACGTGACCTCACCCGTGTGGAACCTTTTTAAGGATCGAATTCACGCATACACACTAAACGAATGAAGAACACAAGAACTTTCAAGGGAAAGAGATGAGAGATTTAGAGAGAGAAAGATAAAACCCAATATTTCGTGGTAACACCCCGTAAGTAAACTTCCACAGCAGTGAGGTATATTTATATTAATAAATCAGAGTATTTTTGGTTACAGAGAATAAATCAGAAAACCTAAATAGAGAATAAATAGGAAAACCTAAAATAGAGAATAAATAGGAAAACATAAAATTAATCAGGCTCCACTACCTAACAATTCTCCCACTTGGAGATTGACTTAGTCATCCAAAAAATACATTCTCAAAAAAAATCTCTTCATCATAAACATCTTTACCGCAACGCAACATCTGTAGCAACAACTAGTCAAGACCAACCGAGGTTTTACATAACCTCGGTTTTAACCATCAACACATTTCGTCAACATGTCTGCCGGGTTCTTTTCACTCTCTATCTTCGCCAAGAATATATCACCATCCTCCACCGCCCTGCGAGTGAAATGGTATCACCTTCTGATGTGCTTTGTCTTTGAACGATAGACTTGATTTTTCACAAACTATATGACACTTTTGCTATCTGAGTAAAGAATCTTCTCGCTCTACTTCTTGCCCAATTCCAAAAGATAATCTGCCAACCATATCATATCTTTCCCAGCTTCAGCTATTGCCACATACTCAGCTTCAGTAGATGAAAGAGAAACACACTTATGAAGTCTGGACATCTAACTCACTGCTGTTCCACCAATGGTGTAAATGTACCCGGATGTACTCTTGCTCGAGTCAACATCCCCACAAAGATCAGCATACACAAAACCCTGTAGAGTCACCTTGCCTTTGAAAAAACAAAGTAAAGTACTGGATGTACCTCTCAGATATCTCAGAAGCCACTTCACAGCTTCCCAATGCATTTTCGCAGGGTTCTCTATGTACCGGCTAACAACTCCCGCTGCATGTGCTATATCAGGTCTAGTGTAGACCATAGCATAAATAAAACTACCAACTGTTGAAGCATATGGAACAAGTGCCATTTGATCACGCTCCTCGACAGTCTTGGGTGACTGCTCCTTTGACAATTTAAACTGATTTGCCAATGGAGTAGTCGTGGGTTTAGCATCATTAACCCTGAATCTGCGCAGCACCTTCTCAATGTACAACTCGTGAGATAGATTTAAAGTGCCAACAGATCAATCCCGAGAAATCTTCATCCCCAAAATCTGCTTTGCTGGACCCAAATCTTTCATATCAAACGCTGCAGAAAGCCTTGTCTTCAGATTGTTAATCTCCCTCATATTTGATCCTGCAATCAACATATCATCCACAAACAAGATTAGAAAGACATATGAATCTGTGTATTTCTTGAAGTAACAAGAAGGATCATTTTCTGCTTTGCAGAATCCACTCTTGGTCATGAAGGAGTCAAACTTGTTGTACCATTGCCTTGGTGCTTGCTTCAATCCATAGAAGCTCCTGGTGAGCTTGCACACCATGTGTTCCTTGCCTGGAACCACAAATCCTTCTGGTTGCTGCATATAGATCTCTTTGTCCAGATCTCTATGTAAAAACGTTGTTTTTACATCCATTTGCTGTAGATGCAAATTATCCGATGCAACAACACTCAAAAGAATTTGAATAGAGGTTAACTTCATAACAGGAGAGAATATTTCAGCATAATCAATATTTTTCCTTTGTGAATATCATTTAACCACTAAATGAGCCTTGAACATTCTTTTTCCATCTGGTTCAGTCTTGATTCTGAACACCACTTGTTCAGCAAAGCTCTCTTCCCTACAGGTAACTCAGTCAACACCCATATGTCGTTCTTTTCAAGTGACATCATCTCATCATCCATGGTATGCTCCCACTTGATCGAATTCTCCACCTATAGGGCCTCATCAAAAGATTATGGTTCCCCCTCATCAGTCAGCAATAGATAGTGTATTGAAGGTGAACACCTATCTAGGGCCCTGATGGATCTGGATGATCTCCTTAACAATTGCTCAGGTGTAACTTGCTCCACTTCAGATTCTTCAGTAGGAGTTGGTTGAGTATTTGCTTCGACATCTCTGGGGTTACTCTTCTCCAACTCAACCTCAACTCCCACTTGCTTTGTAATCTCTAGAACATTCTGCTCTCTGTCCTTGTAGAGGACATACTCATCAAATGTCACGTCACAATGTCTTAGGATCTTTCTGTTCTTGTCATCCTAAAACCTGTAACCAAACAAATCAGAACCATATCCTATGAAGTAACACTTCACAGCCTTGGCATCAAGCTTGTCTCTCTTTTCTGGATCAACATGAACATAAGCAGTGCAACCAAAAGTCCTCAAGTGTGAGTACTTGAGTTCTTTTCCTGTCCACACCTCTTCTGGAATATTGAACCCTAAAGGAACTGATGGTCCCCTGTTGATCAAGTATGCAGCTGTGCTAACAGCATCCGCCCAAAGTGTTTTGGGCAGCCCAAAGTGTATCCTCATACTCCTTGCACGCTCATTCAATGTTCTGTTCATCCTCTCAGCAATTATATTCTGCCTTGCCTTACTAGGAATTGTTCTCATCAATCGGATTCCCTTAGCTGCACAGAATGCCTTGAGCTCTGCTTTGTCATACTCTCCTCCATTGTCAGACCTTAGGAATTTGACTTTAAAACCGGTGTGATTCTCAACTTCAGCTTTCCACTTTTTGAAAGTTTTAAACACATCTGACTTATGCTTGAAGAAGTAAACCCATACCTTCCTGTTGAAATCATCAATGAAGGTAACATAGAATCTTGATCCTCCAAGTGATGATACTGGAGAGGGTCCCCTAACATCTGTATGGACCATTTCCAACTGCACTTTCTTTGGCTTTCTAAGAGTATTTGTTAAGCTTACTCTTCTCTGTTTGCCCATAACACAGCTCTCGCAAAAACCATATAAACAGACTTCAGACTCTCTAATGCTCCTTTTGCAACCAGCATCTTCATTCCTTTAGTACTCATGTGTCCAAGTCTGTTATGCCACATACATGAACCGGAAGCACCTTCAGCAACAACGGTCATGTTTATACACCCTGCAGTGGTGTACAAGGTTCCAGATTTTGTGCCACGAGCTACTACCATAGTACCTTTCACGATCTTCCACGAACCTTTCCCAAACTCTGCTGCACATCCCGTGCTATCCAACTGACCAATAGAGATCAAATTTTTCTTAATCCCAGGAATATATCTGACATCCTCTAATGTCCAATGATTTCCTGAGGTGGCCTTTATGCAAACATCCCCCTTTCCTTCAATCTCTAAGGCTTTATTGTCAGCAAGATATACTTATCCAAAATTTCCAGATTTGAACTTTTAGAACAACTCCTTGCTTGGAGACGAATGGAAAGATGCACCAGAATCAAAAATCCATGATTTAACTAGGCTGTTCACACTAAGGGTTAGAGCATCCCTAATGTCCTATGTTGAATTTGCAGAATCATTGTCATCTCCAAATTTCTGATTCTGTTTCTTCTTTGGCTTTGTATAGTTCGTCCGTAAGCGCCTTTTTTCTCCACAGTTCCAACAAGCCACATTTGATCTGTTCTGTGATTTTCCTCGATTCTTTGATTTTGATCGACCATGTTGATTTTTGCTTTACGTCTTACTTCTCCCTCTTTGATCAACGCTGAGAGCAATGCCCGATGAATCTCCCACTACTCGTTTGCGAATACTTTCGCTAAGAACAACATCACGGATTTCATCAAACTTCAGTTTCTCAGATCCATGGGAACTGCTAATCGCAGCAACAACAGTATCCCAAGACTCAGGCAGAGATGACGTCAAAATCATTGCCTTAATGTCATCTTCGAAATTAATATCCACAAAATTGAGTTGACTCACAATCATATTGAACTCGTTTATATGATCAGAAACGGATCCAGTTTCAGACATGTATAAATTGAACAATCTACGTATCAAATATACCTTGTTCATAGCCGAAGGTTTTTCATACATGTTTGATAGTGCCTTCAACAAACCGGACGTAGTCTTCTCCTTCACGATGTTGAACGCCACGTTTCTTGACAAAGTCAACCGAATCAACCCTAGAGCCAGGCGATCCTTGAGTTTCCACATCTCCTCCGTCATGGATTCCGGCTTCACCCCGGTCAACAGTTCGTGAAGATCTTTCTGGTACAGATAATCTTCGATCTGCATCTTCCAGAAACTGAAATCGGACCCATCAAACTTCTCGATTCCAAGCTTCAAACTATCCTTCTTCTGTGATCATGTTGGATCTCCTTAGCTCTGATACAAGTTGTATGGATCGAATTCACGCACACACACTAAATGAATGAAGAACACAAGAACTTTCAAGAGAAAGAGATGAGAGATCTAGAGAGAAAAAGAGAAAACCCAATATTTCGTGATAACACCCCGTGAGTAAACTTCCACGGCGGTGAGGTATATTTATATAAATAAATCATAGTATTTTTGGTTACAGAGAATAAATTGGAAAACCTAAAATAGAGAATAAATAGGAAAACATAAAATAGAGAATAAATAGGAAAACCTAAAATTAATCAGGATCCACTACCTAACCACCTTAATCTCGAAAGAAAGAAAGAAATAGGGCTAGGGGGATTCAAAATTGGGCGTATAGGCTAGTAATGAGGATGAAAAACATTAAATAAATTAAATGGAAGGCATTGAAATCGAACCCACGACCTCAAGCATGGAAAGGAAAAGGGATAATAAATTATAAAATAAAGTGAGGATATGGGGGATCGATCCCACTACTTCACTACCAAACACCTAGCTAAGAAACTTTTTTATTAAAAATAAAATAAGGAGGCTGTGGAGGTTCGAACCTACAACCTCCCAGCCCTAGCAAAATTAAAAATAAAATAAGGAGGCTGTGGGGTTCGAACCCACAACCTCCCAATTTCCAGCAAAATAATTAATAAAATAAAAAGATGTTTTCGGGTTTAATCCCTCAACCTCTTGGTCTAGGTGAATTGGACGATACAAATTTTAATGAAAAATAAAAAGTGGTTGTGAGGGTTCAATCGCACAACCCCTCGGCCAAATAACAAGAAACCCAAGGAGAAAAATAAAGATTGAATTTTGATGTTAGGGCTCAATCTAGGGTCACAACGTCATGTAGATTCAAAATAAGGTCATGGAAAAATTTAAGTATTGTTCAAGGGGATTGAACTTGGGTTCCCTTGTCAAAATTTCCATATTGATCCATAAATCATACGTGAATTAAATGTTTAAGAATAATGCCACCAACTTAGATTGAAAACGAGATCTTGGCATACATACAAGATACATCCGTCTTGTACTACATAATATTAGGAAGATATGATTCACCTAACAAACTATGAATGAAGCCTTATAGCTTGTGTGTGTAAGTCTAGCGTACGATTAAAAATAAGTGAACCTAACATGTATGTTATTGAATGATGAAACACTAGAAGGTTTAAGTACGAGTGTAATATACACTAAATGGCCAAGTGCATTGGCATATGACGAAATGAACAATAAAATAATAAAATGAACAATGAATTACTGAAACCCTAGAAGGGTTAAGTAAGAGTGTAAAACACACTAAATGGCCAAGTGCATTGGCATATGATGAAATGAACATTCACGTAAAAAGGGTTGAGTAATTATGATTATAAAATGTGATAATGTTAATGAAAGTGGTGACAACATGATATGCGGCTAATGTAAAAGATAAGAGCAATCTAAAATGAGCCTAAGTAAATGTTACTAAAACGTACTCACCTTTGAGAGTGTAAAATTAATGAAGAGACCAGTCTCTATGAAAACTCTAATGAAAGAATTGAGTTTAACACAATTAATACTAATGATGAGAAGAGAAATCATCTATTGATCTATGATGTCCTCATACTAGAAGCCAGCTTCCATGATGTATGAGTTGTATGTAATGGAACTTTATACTGAGCACTGATAGACTAGCTATGAGAGGTGATGATTTTTTTAGGAAGGACGGAGATTCACGTAACTCTCATGATTGAGGTTGTCTAGCATGCCTGGTATGGGTATGCTTATATCTCCTAGTCTTCGTACCTATACTGCCAATACAGGGATTTGGCGGGGCTAAATTCCCATGTAGGCTAGCATGTTTTGGGTCAGCTTGGCCGGTGATTACACCTCTTTTAGGTGTGGGAAAGACATTGGATTTCATGATGCTCACATAATCTATGTTGGTTAAAGTTAAAGTTTCCAATGGATAAATGACGCTAGTCTAAAATTATACACATAATGAAATGAATGATACCAAAGGTGTTATGATAGGATAATCAAGAGGTGAGCTAGACTCAAGTAATCACACTACGTTATTCTTTATCATTACACAACAAACCCGATGAAAGTCTTAAACTACATCCTAGGTATAGTTGGTGTTCACACTAGCCTATGAAAGAAATGAAATGAGTACGTATGAATGATTAAGAATGCTCTGTGTTTTCTAATGATGACTCCCTAGTTGAGGTCCCATATGTTGGGCCCTTATTTTGGTAAGTTTTATTTTCAAGTCCATGAGTCCAAGGTATCACGGCATATGAATGTGTGTTATAAAATATGTTATGTGCTATGTGTAAGATGTTATGTTTTTTCTGCAATATGACAAGTATGATGATGCATATTAATCTCATGGCATGACTTTCGTAATCCAAATTTGGAAAGCTCACTGACTTTCCTAATCCAAATTCTGAAAGTTCTCTAACATTCCTAATCTCAATTATGCAAGTCCACTTACTTGACTTTGAATAATCATGTTGTTAGGAAAGAGCTATCTTTTCTCATGCATGTCCTTGGTGTGTGATTGCATATACCAATACTTAGTACAAGAGTGTAGTAATTCCATACAAATCTAAATTTATAGGTGTAGTCACAGGTGGACGCTAGAGCCTACAGGTTGATATTGCAACTATCCGGACGTAGAGCTCTCATCTGGAATATGTAGGCTCTCATGTTTTTGAGGTTGTGTACTGTTATTCTCTAGCTTAAATGTAGGCTTTAGCTGGTGGAGCATTTTCCACTAGTGTTTCATTTCCCATTTCATTTTAGACTTTGTGTTGGTGCCTTTTGGCAAGTACACATTTAATGCAACCATTAACTATTTCTTTCATTTGTTAATCTTAATGGTAGATGGTTGATGATGAACAATTATATATGTAATATAATGTTTAGTAAGCATCTTTGGAAACAAAAAGTTTCAAACTTTGCGCTAAAACTAATCTACATGAAGTAAGAATGACGTATGTAGGCTTGTCTGCAACCTCTTAGAGGTCAACGATGTCAGTCTCGTCTGGGGTCTAGACTCCGGTCGTGGCATGGACGGTGATAGGGTCCACGATCTTTTGACTACTTGTTGACTCATCCCCTTCCCAAAAAGGTGGACAAGAGACCGTTAACGGGCAATAGACAACCTTATGGACCATACTAGCACTCGTGGTCACAAAGAAGAGACCGTGGTCACAAAGAAGAGACCACCTGACCTAAACTTTAGACCATGGGACCCTTCACGGTCCATGTTCCAAATAACGGGCCATAGGGGCGCCCATGGACGCGCTGCTAAAAATAACCTTGGAGATCGTGTATGTATCAACCACGACAAGACTCACAAACCGTAGGTCAAGCCACGGGTTGAGGCTTTGATCTGTAGATTAAGGGCATAGAAATCAATTCTCTGGAGCCAAGATGATGATTTACATGATGTAAAATAAATCAGTCGATTGGTCTGTAGTCTTTAAGTCAAGGTTCGTCTAGTCTTTTACTTATGTGTTGGACCCCTAAACAATGTCATTTAAATCCTAAACTACATGAAATATTTTTTGTCAATTTTAGACTAGTAAATAATTAGAACCTAACATAACCAATCATTCACACAAATCAAGTAAAAAATAGAGCAAATTAGAGAAAAAAGTCCAGAGGCGGTAGTTCAAGAATGTAGTAAGTTGTTGTCGATTTCAACCCCAAAATCTTATGATTTATTCTTGGAATATATCACAGTTTTTTGGATTTTCACTAGTGGGTTTCTTTTACCCATTAGGTCCGTATAATTGAGTCAAATTTCTCATTCTTTATGACATGTTACACCTAGGGTTTCTTGAATTTCTAAATTTATATTATGAATCAGTTGTTACAATAATTGAATCAGAATATCATTTTTTATGAGATTGTTGCTTAGTTAACACATAAACTCAGAACCCTAGTCATGTAGTTTTTTTAGTTCATTAATTACATTAGCTAGGACAAATAATTTTATATACATGCCTCAGATTTTTAATGTTTCATTATCAATACATTAATTTTCCATTTTCACTAAGCAATTAAGTATTTTGAGTTATCAAGTATTTCAAAAATTCAATAATAATATTGCTTACATACATAATCACTAGGGAGTAGGCTTTATATCAGGTTGTAAGTGTTAGTCACCGTCATAGCCCAAAGACTGAGTTCCCCCGAAGGTTTATAAGTTTTCTATGTAGGCTTCAATTTTTTGAATACGCCAGTCATGCATCTACACATTTGGCATGGTATATTGGGTTATTAGTAGCTCCCACAGTTAGATTCTAGTGTAACGTCCATGTTATCAATTACACTTTGACATTCAGTTTCAGCATGATATAAACATGGTCATTACATTCAGTTAGTTCATGCTCAGTATTTCATATATTGTATCATCATCATCTTATATCATTTTTCAGCTATATGTTGCGTTCATTTATGTACATTGTTTATCTTAATTGTATCTTGGATGCTCCCTAACTACTTATGCATAATTTGCGATACATCTTCTCTTGATGTAGGCTTAGGTCCATAACATTGAAATCAAGCATAAATCGGTTCCCAATATCTATTACAGCTTCACTAGTGGTGAGTTATAATTCTTCGAAAACGATTCACATGATTATCTTTCCAACATTTAGTACTTAATTTCAGTTTTGGCTAGATCTAGTTGGGGTATGTCCCAGAATTTCTAGTCAGTGATACGCTTTATTTCATACATAGCTAGTTTTACTTTTTGCTTTGGAGTTTGATATTTCAGTCGTTATTAAACACACATATCATTTATTCAGATAATTTTGGGTATTTCCTATTATTGCATTTAATGATACATTTTAGCTTCCGCACAATATGACTATTATGTTTAAAATCATTGAGTATTCTTTTGATATGCTAGTAGGGTTAACTTATGGTCACCTGCTATTCTAGATCTCGTGCCCATGTCCCTGGGGTATCCTCGAGGACTGACAAACTTTTTTTTAAATCACTAGGTTTAGCAGTCCTAGGATGTTTGAAAAGTCGTGTTTAATAGAGTCTTTTCCATAGGTGTGAAGTGATGTACATGTAAAGAGACGGATGCCACAATGTATTTTAGGAAAATTTTCTTTCTTGATAGTTTTATCATGTGTATGGTATGATCTCTTTCTAATCCATCGTTGTGCGATTTCTGATCATGCTTCCTCATTGAGCTTACAAAAGGACTGTGAATGCACACAATATTAACATAGCTCATCTAGTCTTTCGAATGCTGAGTTTCAGAATATCATTCAGCCTTTGGCTTAGAGTGTCACCTACCATAACAACTAGCATATACTAGTAGCTGCAAATTTTAGTGGTGGATTAATGGAAGCTTGGGTTCGTGATTTTGTTAGGATGAATCCTTCTTCATTTTGAGGGTCACGATTAGTGAGGATCCCCAAAACATCATGGATGAGGTCAAGAAGATCTTTGGACTGATTTAAGTGTTTAGAAATTAAAAAGTGGAGTTACTATCTTACCGGCTTAAGGATATAGCTTATATTGAGTTTACTCAATGGAAAGATAACAAGGATATAGATATAGCTCCTATACTTGTGATTGCTTAAGTAAGACTTTTTTTAGACAAGTACTTCCTAGTTGAGTTGAGGGAGGCAACAAATTATGAGTTCATGAATTTGAGACAAGATATCAATGTCGGTCCAAGAGTAAGGAATCAAGTATATCCACCTCTCCATGCATTCTCTTCACATTGCTGCCTATTCCAGGGTTCAAATGTACAAGTTACTATATATGGTATCATAATTAGTGAAAACAATGTAGGAATGCTATGTTGCTGGAAAATATAAACATCACTAGGCTAATGATTCATGCTTCGCATGTTAATAAGGATAAGCTTAGGGAATATGCTATGGATAAAAAAGGTTAAGACACGTAACTATGATTATTTTAAACAAAAGTCTTCAGCCCCCGCATATTAATCGTCTAGTGTTATATCATCCAGTTTTTCATTTGTATGACATGAAGCTTGAAGTCTTACGGGAATATTATAGGCAACAAAACCTACCAAACATGTCATAAGTGTTGTAAGAACACTCTCGGCGAGTTTCATGCAGGAAAGAAAGGATGTTTTGGCTGTGGTTTGACTTGTCAAATGGGTGCGAGACTGTCTTTCTTATAAATAAGTTTAATGGTAGGGCTCATTCTACAACTTCAACACCACAATCACATCGGCTCGCTCAGCAGGGTAACTGATCTCGTACAGGTGACGGTCACCACTAAAACAGTTTGTGTTCTCTCCAGGAATGCTAGAATATGGAAGATTCTCCTTATGTGGTCACTAGTACATTATGGGTATTTAACTTAGATGTTTATGCTTTGCTAGATACAGGGGCTACTCTTTCCTTTGTAACTCCTTTTATAGAAGACATATTCAATGTTATTCAAGAAAATCTCTCAGAACCCTTGTCAATCTCTACCCCATCAGGTGACCAGTTACAACTAGAGGGCATAGAGAAATTGTCATGTCACAGTTCATAGAAAGTCAAGTCAACAGATCTTGTGGAGTTAGAAATGGTTGATATCATTCTAGGAATGTATCAAATACTATCCTCCTATGCCTCAGACGATTATAGAACTTGGATCCTTCTTTTTTCTGTTTCGAGATGATCCAATCTTATATTGCAAGGGTAGTAGCTTAACGTCTACGGGCCGATTCATTTCTTACCTTAAAGAAGGAAAGATGATTTCTAAGGGGTATATAAATCATCTTGTCTTGGTTATGTATTTAAGTTCTAAAACCTAGCTCTTGATTCATTTCAAATAGTTAATAAGTTTCTATAAGTGTTAACAAAACATCTAGTTGAAGTTCATCACCAAAGAAAAATCGAATTTGGAATTGATGTCCTATAAAATAACAAACTTATTTACATTTATCCTTACAGAATAGCTCCAACTAAGCTTAAGGAATTGAAAGTGTAGTGTAAAGACCTTCTAGTTAAGGGATTTATCAGACCAACTATTTCCCCATGGGATGCACCAGTGTTGTTCATGAAAGAAAGGAAAATGGTTCTCTTAGTCTGTTCATTGACTATCGACACTTGAAAAAAGTCATAAGCAAGAAAACATATCCTATTCCAAAGATTTATTACTTGTTTGACCAACTTTAGGGTGTTAGTCATTTATCAAAGAGAGATTTTGTTATCATAAACTCAGTGTCAGAAATAGTGACATCCAGAAAACAGCGTATAGAACTAGTTATGGTCATTTTAAATTTGTAGATATGTCATTTGGACTAACAAATTCACCTGCAACTTTTATGGATTTGATGAACAGGATGTTCAAGTAGTATATGGACTTTTTTGTTGTCATCTTTATTAATGGTATTCTCATTACTCTATGAATAAGGAAGAACATGTGACTTACTTGAGAGTTGTCTTGAAAACTCTAAAAGATCGCCAATTATTCGCTAAGTTTAACAAATGTGAGGTTTGGTTGAAATATTTTGTTTTTCTTTGGAATATAGTATTTATAGAAGGGATTTTAGTCGATTATGAGAAAATAAAACTAGTGAGACAATGACACAGACCTACTTTGCCTTAGAAATTTTAAGTTTCTTGGGTCTAGTAGGTTTTACTGAGGTTCCTGGAAGGATTATTGTCCATAGATTCTCCATTGACTAAGTTAACTCTTAATATGGTTATGTTTTAGAGAACAAATGATTATCAAAAAAGATTCATAGAATAAAACACTAGGTCGACTACAACTCATGTTTTTACATTATCAGAAGGTTCAAACAATAATCTGATCTATTGTTATGTATCAAGAGTCGGCTTAGGTTTTGTAGTGATGCACCAAGATAAGGCTATATCTTATTCTTCTATTCAACTTAAAATGCATGAGAAAAATTACTCAAATCATGTCCTCGAGCTTGAAACAGTGGTATTTGCCCTTAATATTTGAAGACATTACTTGCATTGTGTACACATAGATATGTTCCAAAACCATAAGAGCCTTCGGTATGTGTTCACCCAGAAAGAGTTTAATCTTAACCAGATGTGATGATTTGAGTTCCTCAAGAATTATTATATGAGTGTGCATTACCATCCTGGTAAGGTTATGTTTGCGTAATCAATGACACAACTTCCAGTACAAATGTCCATGAACGTGCAATAGTATAGTAACTCATTCAAAGCATGGGGTCGTGTCACAAGGGAGTGGTTGCGAATATTAGTATATAAGTAGAATTGCATTCTAATTAGTCATAACTATAGAAATTAATGATTAAAAACATAGTAAATTCAATGGGTGACTCGAATGTGAAATATCAAAGGGGGGATTTGTTCACAAGTAGTAAAAATTATGAAATTAACAAGGAATTTAAGCAATAAGAGGGTATATAATTAAGATGTGGCCAAAATATGGATTAATCTAAAGTATTGGGCATATGCTCTCAATATAAGATTTATAGAGTAATAGTGACTAGCCTTTGCTTTACGTGGATAAAAGTTCTCAATCGAGCAACTTATCCCATTTCAAGTGGGTTCTTTTCATACGCCCACTTTATGCATGAAGACCAGCCAACGACTTACCCCAATCACTCTCTCAAGCTGTGTATCAGTATATGGGACTAGGCCTTACTTTCTCGAGCTTAACCCCATGTCAACCCACATCTTAGACCATCAAGAAGTTTTGACCAAAATGAGCTATTTTAAAAATCATTTTACCTAATTCATACGTTTTTAATTTTTTTTACAAAAATAGTATAAACGTACTTAATGGTAACATTTTAGGCTTTATTTGATTTAAAAAAAATTAACGCCGTTAACTTAATAAACGTTACTGGCGGTAACGATTTTATGTTAAAACGTGACATGACCATCCATTTCACTAAACGACGTCACTTTGTTATTAACTTAAAACTGAAAGGCTAAATCTGCTAAGCAATTCTAATTTCCTAAGATATCTAAAAGGCTAAACCCTTTCACCCCTTTCACCCATTCACTGTAAAAAAAAATTTGCAGCCGCCATTGTAACTTTCTAACCTTTGCATATGTAAAAATTGGCTATCCGGAAGATATCTGAAAGAAAATTTACTTTATCAAGTAATCTAGTTGTTGTTAGAGGTGGAGGACATCTGATCTCAAACATCGCACAAACATCTATGAGATATTTGTTGGTTTCATCACTTGAGAGATCCTTGGGTATATTCAAGTTTGCAATCTTCTCGAATTCCTCTACCATATAAATCCGTCTGCAGAAGCAACGCATAAGTATCTTAGTGCCTTGTAAACTAAACCAAAACCTGACAAACCAGAAAAGCTCTCAAACCTGAAGGGAGGAGTGAAGTCAATTTCAATTGGGTCACTCTCCAACCCTTTCGCATGATACTTGATTATATAGCCACCTGTAAGTTCCTTCACCATCACTGTTCATGTATGGTTAGTAATATAAAATTAAATTTATTTTCTATCAGTAATTTGTGGACGAAGAGGAGGCGTGAAAGAACAAAAACATAGGAACACAATGAACGGATTAAAATTTCATTTCGTGGATAAACAGTAGCAGTAGTTTTCCAAATCAATTTTGGCAATTTCTTGTTATATCGAGTTTCACGATAAATTGCGTCTATCAATCTTCATGAAAGAATGGATTTAAGTTAATTTCCTGTGTTAGAGCCTTGAGGTATGCTTTTTTTTTCCTTACAAACTAGTAGATGGAATGCTTGAATTTTAGAATTTCTATCTTCTCATATTTATATCGTTTTGGTTATATAGAATAATTACTCAAGAAATTCTCATCTGCATGTTCTGTTTTTATTTTGAATTCATGCATCTTTTTGATGCAAAGATAAACAATGAAAATAAAAACAAAGAAAAAAAATGTTCACGTGAAAATGGAAGGAAGACTATAATAGGTTGACCTGCAATGCGCTTCTACTAAAATAGAGTTTATTTTTCAATATTTTAATAAAACATTTGGTGACAGTACATTACTTTGATTTGGTTGTTATATTTTGAACTAACAATTATATTTAATTTACTTTCATATGGATTTTTCAGTTTAATAGATACGTATATGACTGGTTATAGTGCATATCGATTGGATCCCGGTCCACTTGAACCATCGGTACTAACTCAACAACTTACCCATAGGTCACGGGATATATGGAATTGAAGTGTTAATATGATTTTAAATACGAGGAGGTGTAATGGAAAATTTTGGGACCTCGTAAAGAAATATCCCATTCATACACGAGTCTTAGAAATGATTGAGTTATCAGGACTATATGGTGTTTATAGATCAAATCGACCTTCTATTGATCGTAGCTTGATTACATCACTAGTAGAGAGATGGCATCCCGAGACTCATATATTTCAGTTTAGAACGGGTGAAGCGACAATCCCCTTGCAAGATGTTGAAGTGTTGTATGGCTTACCTGCGAATGGTGATCTAGTACTTGGTGATAAGTCGATAAGGACTATAGGGGATTTGCAAAATATTTGTCAAAGATTGTTAGGTTTTATTCCACGTCCTCAAGACTTCAACCGTAGTAGCCTCAAGTTAACTGCACTTAATGCGCATATGCTCGAGCAACTATAGTTACCTAACTTGACAACACAAGAAATGATCGATCAAATGTCTAGATGTTACATGTTTTGGATGATTGCTGGTATGATGATGGCAGATACATCCGGCAACTATCTAAAGCTTATGTACCTTCCTATGCTCGAGGATCTCAATGTTGTTAGCTCTTATGGTTGGGGTAGTGAGACCTTAGTGTGCTTGTATCGCTTTCTCTGTAAGGCCTCACAGAGTAACCAAAATGAAATAGCTAGCTTTCTACCACTGCTTCAGGTATTCTTAATAATTACAGCCATTCTTTATTAATATTCCTTCTAGTTTATAATATCATAAATATATATTTATATATTATGTTTAGATTTGGGAATGAGAGAGAGTAACTGTCCTCAGACCTCTGTTAATAGCACAAAAGGACATCGAAAATAATTTTCTTGCTTGTTTACCTAGGGGTCCACGTGCTACTAGATGGTTTGCACATTTTAGTTGGACTGATACCACTAAGAATGTGTTGAAAGTTTTTAGGGATGCACTTGATTCCATGAAAGAGGATCAGGTATGATGTTATACTGTTTTTCTTTAAAAGATTATGTATATATTGTAGTTTAAACTCATGTATTTTTCTTTATGTAGTTTATTTGGGAACCATATTCGGTTGACTTAATTGAGAGTCTTCCTGATTATTGTCGAATTGAACGAGACATATGGCGTGTAAGAGCTCCAATTTTTTGTTGGGATATCGTTGAGTTTCACTTGTCTGATCCAGTTATGAGACAATTTGGATTAAAACAAACGATACCAACTCCATTTCTATTTGACGCCACACAATTTCACTATGATCGTAGGGGCAGACAAAATACAAATTGGAACTTGGAGCATGCACAATGGTTGCCTCTTTGGAACCAACTACTTCAATATGTTTGTGATTCTCCGGTCAATCGTGAACCACTTTGATATGACGACCTTTACCTTATTTGGTTTAGACGCATTACTCGTCTTGTTTTTTGTAATCCTACTTAACGTCCTCAACAACAAGAAGGTTATGTGCCCAATTCAACGGCATATGAAACAATGGTATGTATTAGATTTAGTGTGCTTTTGATTTATCTTTTGAGGATAATATTGCTTCTTCTCGAAAAATGTGACTTGGAAAATTGTTACCTATGTTTTTTCTTAAAAAATATAAAATAAGTACTTTAGTTTGATCTTTGTTTGAGCATCTGTTAGAAAAAAGAATGGAAGATGTTTGTAAGAAAAAAATTGATCTTTGTGTAGGTGCGTCATATTCATTCCATGGTTTATAGAGCAAAAGCCCTTAGTGATCAACCATCAATGGAGGATTTATACATATTTCGTGCAATGGTCCGAAATGAAGGAGAAAAGTGCTTGACATATGTGCACGAGGCTGCTAGGATTAATGTACAAGCCGATTATAGAAGAGATGAGGTACATGATGATCATTTACATCATCCGGTTCGTAGGCGAGGAAAAGGTGGTGTTGCCGGTATGAGGGCTCGTGCTGTTGAGAAAGGACGAGCGCCTATTGAAATGGATGAATCAGTCTCCGAAGATGATCACACAACTTGTGATTTTGGTTCCATTTCAAGTGGCCAAACTCAAGAATTCACTCATGGGGCATCAGGTATGACATATCAACCAACAAATACTGATATTGTTCCATATACGACATCACAAATAATAAGGAATTCTAGTCTTTCATCACTTGAGAATGTATTTTGTGGTTCTCGACCTCAACATTTTGAGAATGCCCCCAACTTTAATTCATCACCTGGGCTGCAAATATTCATTGAGACCCCTGGTGTTGTTAATCATATAGAAGAATCCAACAATGTAGTGGAGAATGCAAATGAATGTGGTGAACCATCAGCGAAGGAGAAGCGTAGGATTTTTCCTAAGAGTTGTGGGACTGGTACTATTAACATCTTTATTTTATTTTTTTGACATAAATGCTCCTCTATTTAGTCGAACAACTGAAAAATATTCTTGTTTGTCAGGGAGTCACTATCTTTACCAGCATGGCAAAAAAAAACAAGCAACGAGAAACAAAGAACTGTAATTGAGAGGTTTCAGGTATCCAAATTTGGTACTCCTTGTTAAATTATTGTTTCTTCCATGTTTTGGAGTATGAGGAAATTTAGTGTTTTGTGTGTGTCTAAGGAATAAATCATATTTTCTTACAATTACAGTTTTCTTTTGGTTTTGAAACATTAATTACAGTCTTGTCTTTGAAAATTAATTTTCTTTGAGAAGTTTAGGCTTGTTATCGATCTGGAAAAAAACAAAAGACACCAACTTTTCTTGAATCTGAAGGGACAATGATTCTGGATGTTTGAGTTTTTTTAAGCTTCTGAGATGGTGAAAGGTAGATAAAAAAGTTGGATTTTTTTTAATGAGTTGTTGAGATAATTTGTTCATTTGGTGAAGTTGAGTCACAAAGATGGGTTTCTACGCACACCCATCTGAAACGTTCTTGGATTCAACATAGAAAACATGGTGTTTTTACATATCCTCCTCCTCTGTTTCCCACATATCCTCCTTCATTTGGTGGAAGTTCTAGTTTTCATAAGGAACCAAACTCATATTCTTAATCCCTATCTGGAACCAAGATTAGCCCAACTGTTCTTTTCATTATATTTATAAAAGATGTCCTGTTTTCCATTTCTGGTCTGCTTCATTTGCTAGTTAGGTTTCTTATCAAACACCCATCTTCTTCAGCAGCATCTTAATCTAATGGATATCCTGAAGTTTCTAGTTCAGATGCTTTGCAAAGACAGTTACAACAGTTATTCTATTTACATGATTCTGGTTTGGATCAAGCATTTATTGATGCATTGCCTGTCTTTTTGCCTGTGTTCTACAAGGATTAGTTGAAACAGTGATATGTATCATGCTTGTTTAGTTACTCTGCAAGGACTTGTTCCTTTGACTCTCCCCTTCTGAAAGGATTAGTTGAAATAGGGATTGCATGTGGAAAATACCACACATGATGACTCAAAGAATCTCATACTATCTAAAGAGTATGTGAAGAATTATTGTGGTAAAGAATAGAGTTTAGGTAATTCAACTTTTAAAGTTTCTCATTTGAGTATTCTCAGTCAAAAATATTCTTATTCTTTTTCCCTTGGAGTTCAAATCTAATTTTTTTTATGTGTTTATATTCAATGCACATAGTGACTTCATATAACAACATTTTCACGTCTTTTTTTTATAATTTTTTTTGTTCTTTCGACAAAACCTTTGGTCAGTGACATATTGACATACACTCCAGATGGAATCTAAAGGATATACTAAAAATTTCATGGGAAAGATTAAAAGTTTAATTAGTTACACCCTCTACATATATTTGAAGTAGTTGAATTGCTGCTTCATATATTCTAAACAGGCATGCATAATATATAAATATATCATTTCACTTAATTTTAGATGATATTTATATTCTTTAACTTTGAGATTCTTGGTGAATGTAACTCATCAAAGTTTTCTTAATCATTTTTTCTTAGGTTGATGCAGCTTGTTGATATTCTGGATAACCCTTGGTGAATAGTAGAGATATCTTGTGAAGAATGAAGCTACTAGTCATTATTTTGTAAAGCAACATGTTCTATGAATATATGAATGTTTCAATTATTTTCTATTTAGTTTGTGTTTTTCAAGTATTCCTTAATGTAACTTCAAGTTTGTGAAAAGTGATAGATTACTTTATGCACTAATAATTGAAATATGAAATTTTGTTCGGGAATCACCAAGGTTGGCAGCTTGGGAATCACCAAGGTTGGCAACAAATATGAAATTTTGTTCAGCTGCAGACCTCTTGAGAATCTGAAAGAGGTGATTATCAGATATTTGAATTATTTGAGTATTAGTAATCTGAGAATTTTTAAGTTAAGTTAGTTTTTTCCTCTAAGATTCTAAGCTTATGTAGTAGATAACTTTATGCACTAATAATTGAAAGGAAATTAATATAAATGGAAATTTGGAAATTAACATTAATAATTTTCCTTTATTAGCAATCTGGAAAAATTCACATTAAATTAGATAACATAAAAAAAATTAACACCATTAGACATTGACCCACAATTATTAACTTAAATTTAATTACGATTGGGACATTGACGCCTATCATGTCCTGTCTGCCTGCATAATCCACAAGCTCGCTCATACACTGTAGAACTATGATCCATTTCATTATGTATTCTAGTTGTCCTTGGCCGATTAGGACAACGATAGAATTCATTACTTCTTATTGTAAAACATGGAGATGGCCAATATGACTCATGACCAACTGGTGAGAAGGACCCTGAATATGTTGCAACATAATTCTCTATTGTCAAATGCTCGCTAACAAAATTTCTAGCTAGCCCTCCCATTCTATCAGTTACCTTCGTGACATGTTAACACGAGAAGTGCAGCTTAACCCATTTTCCACAATCACATTTTCTTTCATTTAGTGAAAGACAATGAGTATTACCACCAGTACAATCAACTTGTATAGATAGAAACTCGTATACTCCTGTGGGTATATTCCAATAAAAAACAAAGTGCCTCTTTGAACTTTTATAATTCTTCTCCCATTTTATTTTTAACCTCCCGGTCCAGAATTCATTTTGCTCTGGAAGTTGGTGTGCTATTTGAGACCTACGGGTATACCGTTCAATAGATTGCTCCAATGAAAGTCTAATCATAGGAGTGACAGGCAAACCTCGTGCTTTTTTCAACACTCCAATGAATGACTCTGAAAGATTTGTTGTCAACACTCCCCATCTTTTTCCATCATCATGGCTAACAGTCCATTTATCCAAGAGAATTTCCATGAGGTATGCATGTGCTTCGATATTTTCTTCTTTAATTTGCCCCATCATGGACTCAAACTTCCTTACTTGATGGGCTGAAGCAGACCTCCACATCAATCTGTTGAGGTCCTTGTTTGGAAATTTAAATTGAAAGTTGCTCTTAAGATGTCTAATGCAAAATCGATGGAAGACTCGAGGCTTTTGAAATCGCCGCAACTCCTGCAAAGTAGTCAAGATTCCTTTCGCCCTATCAGATATAACACATACATTTTGTCTACTTTTTATCACATGTGCACTCAAATTTCTAAAAAACTATTTCCATGCCTCTTTTGATTCTTTGTCTACAATAGCAAACACTAAAGGGAGAATGTTATCATTTCCATCAATTCCAACAGCAATTAATAATTTGATCTCATATTTTCCATAAATATGAGTTCCATCTACTGAAATAACTGGGCGACATGTTTGGAATCCATCAATGCATGGCTTGAAAGCCCAAAATACAAATTTAAATGTTTTTACATCCGATGAACTCATAGACTCTTCGTGTTTCCATTCCACAATTGTTCCATGGTTAAGGTGTTGAAAAGCTGCAAAAAATTTAGGTAGGTTACTAAATGATTTCTCAAAATCACCATATACCAATTCAAATGCGCGTTGACGTCCAAGCCATGCTTTTCTATATGTCACTTGGTGACCACAATTTTCATGAACCTTTGAAATGACATCTACCACCAAGAATACAGGATTTTTTCTAATTTGATTTAGAAGTAGTGATGCAATCAAATTGGTATTTAGGTTGGCGTGACCGCTAGAAAACCCCTCAGTGTCACATCTATGGTTTTCAACATATTTTCCTATCTTCCAAAATTTATCTACAACTTGTCGTCCTCGAAGAAACCACATGCAACCCATTAAATTATAAAAATTACATCTCACAACCCATAGACTTTTGGTAGATGTTACCTCCTTGAACTCCTTATTTTTGTGCAAACTCCAAATCGTTACAGCCATTTTCAACTTTTCTTTACTACTAAAAAGCATACCTTTTTTTTAATTTTTTTTTGCTTGCTCAGACCAAACAGAACAACATTCCATCTCAGATTCACATGTAGACATAAAAATGTCTTCCTCATTCTCTAATGTCCTGAAATAGGGTATGTCATGAGACACACCCTGATCATGATTATGAAGATTTAAACCATTTTGAGAAAAATCTCTAATATCACCGATATCTTCATCAGGTTTACTTTCATCACCATCTTTCGGAGGTTTATCTTCCTCTGAACGTTCGTCACTAATTTCAGCATTTACATCATTATATAGATCAACGTTGATATCAATATCTCTGTAAAAAAATTATTAGTCAAATTCTAGCAAAAATATAAATATACAAGCTTGTTTTAAAAGCGATAATAAATATTCTAAAATATTATTTCTTCTATTTATAAGAGATAATTTGTGTATACTTACAATAAAAATTATCTTATTAAATTGTTAGACTAAAATTTAATAAAATAAAGATTTGTTGTTTACCTAGCCTCATATTCCATGTGAGTATTATCATTATGCATTTGACTGCTTGAGCCTTCACTAAATGATCGATGATCATGCATCAACAATTGTTGAAATGATGGTTGAACAATCGGTTCTACAAAATGAGGTTGATTGATCGTGGTAAGGCCACAATTTTGAGCCAACAAATTCATGTGATAACCATGATGACCACAAACTTGAAATGCAACATTTTAGTCTGTCGATAAAATCTTTACATACATCTCCAAAACATTTATATCAATCTTATCCGTAAATTTTTGAGGTATGAAAAGAAATTGTAACAAAGATTGGTCATTCTCAATTTTAAACTAAATGAACCTTGTATTGTTACCTTGAATTGAACATGGATATTTTCAAGAAATATCTATATGAATATTTTCACTATATGTTCCAATTTTCTCATGTAACAATCCAACCAATTCAACCTAGGTAGTTGAAGTCGACATGCTAATAATCGTTCTAGTACATTCAGTATACCTAAATCCGTTCATATCCGTAATTATTTCTCCACCCCAATACAAAGCAACCATCACATTATGTTCAAAGCTCGTCATCTTAATCCTACACATAAAGATAAAATATTTTTTTAAAAAATATTATTAAATTAGAAAGATAATTTTAAAGCTATAATAAGAACATAACAAAGGATAAACTTCACTTATTTAATTCATACCTGATGAAATTTTTTGAATATTATTTTTAAAATGGACCACACAAGGAAAATTTTGCTGAATTATATTTGAGCATGCAAAATATTACAACAACATTTATTTATAGTCACTTTGGTTAGTTTGAAAAATGGAGGAATATGACTTTAATAGAGTGTTGTAATTGATAGCAACGTTTATAAGGTAAAACGTCACTATGAGTAACTTTTTATAGCTAAATATATTCAAAATTTGCAGAAGTCGAAGGCCCGTGATTGGATTCTTAAGAAACGGGACTCAAAGCAACATGTTAAGTGTAAAACGTTACTCAAAGTAACGTTTTAAAGTTGAATGATTTGACTCCACCTTTGAAGGATTGGAGTCAGTGGCCCGTGGGATTCTCCAAAAACGTACTCTTGAGTAACGTTTTACACCTAAAACGTTACTCACAGTTACGTTTATGCGTTTAACGTCGCCAACCCGTTAACTTTTTTTTCGTTAAATTTTTATGATGAAAATATCCTAAAACGTTACCATAAAGTACGTTTATACTAGTTTTGTGAAAAAAGTTAAAAACGTATTATTTTGGTGAATTGGTTTTAAAAATAGCTCATTTTGGTCAAAACATCGACCATCAATCTAGTAGTATGGGTTTAACGACTTCTCTTTCTCGCAAGCCCAAAACACAAATATCAACTTTATTCACAACGACAATTTTGTTTAATTCATCCAGAATTGCTAGAAAAAATAACCATTAAATTACAATTAATTTATCAGCAAGCAAGAGCCAACAACAATCTTAACCCGTATTGACTAAATAACACCCCAAGAATTTTTTTTTAGCCAAAACCTTTAATCATGTTGAAAGTTAATGGCTATAAGAAAATAAGTGTTTCTTTAGGCAAAGCAAGAAGAATGAAAGATACCCACTTCAAAATTAAAAGAGATGAAACCCTGTTCGTCTTGAAGACTTCTAAACCCTTTCAAACTTACGGAAAAATGTGAAAAACTATTATTCTAGAATGAAATTAATAATAATAATGTTCAACTGTCTAAAATCTACAATTTTAAATAGTACTTAATAGTTTTTTAAATCACTGATGTAGTGGATCTTTTGGTATGGTTTGTCAGAATCGCTGACTGACTCAGTGATTCATCAATTGATGTAGTTAACCGCCTTCCGGTACAACCTTCAGCATCAGTGTGATTTAGTCCATTGGGTGATATTGTACTGCTTCGCAAGGCTACTTGGTGACGCTCAAACTGATCATTTGTTCAGCTAATTTGATCCTTTCCTTCAGGGCTCCGTACACTAGAAAAAAAGTCAAAGTAGGCCTCTTTGGAGATCCGCCAAATGGACTCGCAGATCCGCAAGCTTACATTTCTTCATTTTTTGTCCCTTTTGCGATATATTGTCCATGCGTTCTTTCAAACTTTAAATACCTAGCACATAAGAGTTTTCATCAAATATTAAGATAAAATAAGCATTTGAGGATGTTTTTTCCATTAAAATATAACCCTAAATGAGTCCACTTTTTCTCCCAAGGGGAGATGGTGTGGTTTGCTATCAGGGGCATTATGTATTCCTATGGGGGTGAGTTAAGATAGAAGATTCTTGAAGAAGCCCATAACTCCAAGTATTTTATTCATAGAGGCACCACTAAGATGTACAGTGATCGGCGAGAAGTCTTTTGGTGGAATGGTACAAAAAAGATATATCCGATTTGAGGCTTAGTGTCGTAATTACCAAAAAATGAAGGTAGAGTAATAGAAAGTATTGGTTATGTCCGAAGAGATTAACTTTCGTACTTGGAAGTGGCAAGTGATCAAAATGGACTTTATTATTGGTTTACCTCGTGCTAATAGATAACCTGGCTCAATTTGAGTGACAGTTGATAGAGTTACTCAATCTCTGCGCTTTTTGGCTGATAAAGCTACATATTCGGTTGAGGACTACACCACATAATAAATTAATGAGATTGTTATATTTCCTGGTTTTCTTTGTCAGTCATCTCAAATAGAGTTCCTTAGTTAACCTCTCATATCTAGAAGTCATCTCAAAAAGGTTTTGGTACTAATTTTAATCTAAGCACAACATTTAATCCACAGAAGGATGGTCTGGCAGAGCGTACCATTCATATGTTAGAATGCGTGTTAATATCTTGTGTGATTGACTTCAAGGGTAGAATGGATGATCACCTTCCTCTTACAGAGTTCGTCACAATAATAGTTACCATTCCATCATTTAGATGGGCCCTTATGAGGCATTATATAGGTGTATGTGCAAATCTCCAGTTGGTTTTTTTGAAGAAGGTGAAGAAGTCTTAATAAGAATACATTCGTTTCATGATGCTATGGAGAAATTTTAGCTCAACAAAGATAGACTTAACAAAGACAGTCTCTACAAATCCTATGCAGATATAAAGAGAAGGGACTTCTAAATTCAAGTTGAGGATTGGGGTTTCCATAAAGTGTCGTCTATGAAGGGGTAGATGAGATTTTGCAAGAAAGGGAAGTTAAGTCCTAAATATGTAGTCCCTTACAAGATCTTGAAAAGATTATGTAAAGTGGCTTGTGAGTTAGGGTCGCCAGCAGAACTAGCACCAGTGCATCCAGTCTTTCACATTTTGTTGTTGAAGAAGTGTGTGGACGATCCAGCATCCATAGTACCTTCAACAAATGTGGTTGTATAGGATAGTCTCACTTATGAAGATGTGCTAGTTGAGATTCTTGATCTTCAGGTTTGAAGGTTAAGAAACAAAGAAGTCATATCAGTTAACGTTTTGTGGAATAGTTAACCCGTAGAGTGAGCTACTTGGAAAGCAAAAGAAGCCATTAAGGACAAGTATGTCATCTCTTTTCTTTCGATTCCATTCAAGCTTGAGGTTACAGTTCCTCTTAGAATTTCAGCCATTCAAGTGTAACATCAGTCATACAATAATGTTCCTTTAGTTTATACTTGCATTTCAGCGTATTTGCATGTACTTGGAACATAGTTAAGTCAGAAATTAGTTTCTAGTAAAAAGTGGTAGGGTTTGCAGCTCTCTCCCTCCCTATGCATCTAGTTAGACTTTATTTGAGGAAGAATGTTTCAAAGGGTGAGACATTATAGAACCTAGGAAACCATACTTTTAAAAAACTACAGGAAAACCACCCGAAAAGTAAATCAAGGCAATGTTCATGGACCGCGACAGGGTTTAGGGTCCGTTGACCTACCCATGGACTTAGCCCCTTCTAACAAGATGTGGACCACGGGGCTCTTCAGAGGCTGTGAACAACCTAACAGACCGTACTGGCACTTGTGGGAGACAAGAAGAGACAACTTGGACTTGACTTTTAGATTACGGGACCTTTCACGAGCAGTAATCCTAACGAAGAGCTGCAGGAGTGCCCGTGGAAGGCTCTCTAGAAAAGTCTTTGGAAATTGTCGAAATTTCAACCCAGGACAATACCCATTGATCATTGGTCCGTCCAATTGGCCATGGTCCTTTTCCAGGAACGAAAGTGTAACAACCCTAAAAATGAATATGCTAAGTAATATTTAATGTGTCTAGAATGCCTACGATTAGACCGGGTTCAGAAGAATTGATGCGCGTAGACTAGACCTCTAAGCTGTTACTAAATCCAAGTCAACTATATTGGGGAGTTAGTTGACCTAGAAAAGGTTGGGTCCAACCATGTAGTGCTCTCCAATACGAATCTTAATTTGAAGGAGTCTTTAGCGGACTTAAAAAGAGGAAATTTTAGGTTTGGAGGGTCTAGGGGTTAAATGGTCTTTTTCGAGGCTAAATGTAGTATCTTAATTACCCTAAATATATAATTAATTAATTAAATAATAAGGTGGAGGGGAATTTTTTTGTGGGAGGGCCGAAATTGGGCTTTTGAAATGAAGTCTCACTACACTCGGGTTTGAACCTAGGTAGAAGCAATGAATTAAATTGTTTTAATTTACTTTGGTAAATTTACATTTGTTAGTTATTAACTGATTTAAAATAAAAGGAAATCATATTATTAATAATTAAATAAAAAATCCTTTGACTAAGTCCTAAACATGACTCCTAAGCCTAATAAAACTCTTCTCTCCCACACTCATCTCTCTCTCACATTTCTATCATTGTCATTCACATTTTCTCCACCAAAATAACTCAAAAATAGTAGGTTAACCAAATTTCTTCAAATTTGAAGAACTCACACGAAAATATAAGAAAAAAAAAACGTTAATCAATCATGTTAGCAAAGAGAAGGTTTTCCGTCGAGTTAGGTGTTGAACTTTTGGTGTTGGACGTGTGTTTGGAGGAGTTCTTTTGGCAGAAATTCACGGTTTGAATATCAAAAAGGTATGGGTTCTCTTCTCTCTTAGTCCCTTTGCAAAGAGACCCCTTGAGGTTCAGAATATTCATTCTGAAAACTAGGATTATTCCCCGTTGCGTGTCCCTGTAACTAGCTCCCATTGAATAATAGGTTGGTTATGTTTGATGGTAGAAAATTACAGATGAAACGTGTTATCGTGATAATTAATTGTTTATATGTATGTTTGGAATTATGTGACTTATGTTAATGTCTCCGAAAATGTAACTATGTGTGCATGTGTGTGTTGTTGTGGCTATTTTTCATGGTTTAGGACTTGAAATGGCATGATAGATTTTTATATTTCGTGTACATATGTTGATGTAAATGTGATGTTCGTATGAGTTGCAATGTGTCTGATTTTTGGGATCACGTCATGGCTAAATGAATGTATGAAGACGCACATAAAACGTTCTATATGCTCTACGAAATTCCCTTAAGACTATGGTGCAACTTGATGAAAGAATGCTGAAAAATTAAAAACAAATTTCCAGCTTCTGTTTATAAATTTTTGTCAGCAAAGAGCGTTCAAAATATTGAAAAAAACATATAAAACAAGTGAGGTCGTTGATGATTTAACCCGTGAGTTCACCAAGTTAAAAACCATGAAAATAAAGAAGTAAAAAGAAATGTGTTGAAGGGGATTCGAACCACGGTATTGGCTGAAAAATGTACCTTAAAAAATACGAAATGAGAGGAGTGGGATTCGAACCCACCACCTCTCAATCAGATTTCAAGAAGAGTAAAAGTAAAAGAATAAAATGTGAGGCAGGGGAATCGAACCCACGACCTCTAGGCAGTGAAGGAGATTAAAGAGAATGAAAGAAAAGAAATGTGAGGCGTGGGAATTGATCCCACGACCTCTAAGCAGTGAACGAGAGTCAAAGCAAATGAAAGAAAAGAGATGTGAGGCGTGGGAATAGAATCCACGACCTCCTAGGCAGATTCAAGGAATAAATTAATAGAAATCAAAGAGGGGTTGTGGGGGTTCGAACATACAAGCCTCGGCGAAAGGAGAGAACTTAAAAGTTATGAAAATAAAAAGTAAATGACGTTTTTGGGGTTCGATCCCACATCCTCTTAGTTCTATTAACCGAAAAATGAAGAGAGAATTCAAGGGAAAAATAAAACGAAGGCTTTGGGGCTCGAACTTGAGTCCCAAAGCCGTATGGATCAAATAAAGTAAATGAAAAAATTGTAAGTGTTGTCTAGGGGATTTCAAAATCGGGTTCCTGTGACCAAATTCCGTATTGATACATTAAACATACGTGAATTAAATATTCAATAATTATGCTGTCTATTTCGATCAAAATCAAGATCTTGGCCTACATACAAGATGCATAAATCTTGTACCACATAATCTTAGGAACATATGAATCACTTAAACGAAGTATGAACGAAGCCTCATGACTACTTGTATGGATAAACCCATAAGTCGAGCATACGTCTAAAAATAAGTGAACCTAAGATGTACGCAATGAAATGATGAAATTAACAAAGAAATGATTAAATGAACAATAAATGACAAAACCTAGAAGGGTTAAGTAAGAGTCTGAAACACACTACATACCCAAGTGTATTGGCATATGGAAATCAACAATGAAATTATGAAACGAATAAAGAAATGACGAAATGAATAATGAAATGATGAAAGCCTAGAAGGGTTAAGTAATAGTGTGAAACACACTAAATGGACAAGTGCTAATGAATTCGGTGACAACGTGATATGAGGCTAATGTAATAGATAAGAGCAATCTCAAATGATCCTATGTAAATGTTACCAAGATATACTCACATGTATGAGTGTAAAGTTAATGAAGAGACCAGACTCTATGAAAACTATAATAAAAGTACTGAGATTAACAAACATAATACTACTACTGAGATGAAAAATCATCTATTGAGCTATGCCTCCTCATACTAGAAGCCAACCTCCATGACCTATGAGCTGAATGTATTGGAACTTTATACTGAGCACCGATAGACTAACTATGAGCGGTGATGCCTTCTTTCAGGAAGAACAGAGGTTCACGTAACTCCCATAAGATGAGACTGTCTGGCATGCCAGGCATAGATCTACTTAGATCTTCTAGTCTTCAAACCTATACTGCCAATATAGGGATTTGGCGAGGTTCAATTCTCATGTACGCTAGCATGTTTTGGGTCACTTTGACCGGTGATTCTACTTCTCTTTTGTGTGGGGTTTCATGTCACTATATTTCATGATGCTCACATGATCTATATCGGTTAAAGTTAAAGATCCCAATGAATGAATGAGGCCTTCCTAAAATGATGCACATGATTAAACTAATGATACCAAATGTGTTAGGATAGGATAATTAAGAGGTGAGTTAGACTCAAGTAATGACATTAGGAAATTCTTGGTCATTGCACAACGAACACGATGATAGTCTTAAACTACATCGTAGGTATAGCTGGTGTTTACACTGGCCCATGAATGAATTGGAATGAAGTATGTATGAATGAAAGAAGCAGACTCTTTGTTTGCTAAAGCAGCCTCCCTGGTTGAGGTCCCATATGTTGAGCCCTGATTTTGGGAAGTCTTAATGTCAAATCCATTTTTCTAAGGTCTCATGGCTTACGAATAAATGATATGAACAACGTTAGGTGTTATATAAATAATGATATGTGCTATGTGTACGCTGTTGTGTGTTGTGTCCAAAATTTTATGTATGATGGTGCATGATACTCTTATGGAATAACTTTCCTAATCACAATTTGGTAAGCTCATAAACTTCCCCAATAGAAATTTGGAATGTTCACTCACTTTCCTAATCTCAATTTGGCAAGTCCACTGACTTGACCTGCTATTGTCATGTTACTAGGAAAGAGCTAGTCTTACTCATGCATTTCCTTAGTGTGTGCTTGAATATACCCATACTTAGTACAATTTTGTACTAACCCTGTATAACTCTAAGCTTTTAGGTGCAGGCACAGTTGGAAGCTAGAGCTACAAGATCAATGCTGCAACTATTCGGACGTCAAGCATTGATATGGACTTGGTAGGCCCTCATGCTTTTGACTATGCTTGACCATTTACATTCTAGCTTAGCTCTAGGATTGACCTAGTGGAGTATGTTCCACTAGCATTTCTTTCTGGTTTTTGTTCAAAAATTGTATTGGTGCAATTTTGGCAAGTACATCTTTATCATTATAACATACTTCTTCTTTCATTTGATTATCTTAATGTTAGATGGTTGATTGTGAAAAATTATATATGTAATAGAATGTTTAGTAAAAATGTTAAGAACCAAAAAATTTCAAATTTTCTTCTAAAATTAACCTAGATGAAGTAAGAATGACGTATGTAGGCTTGTCTTCGACCTTTGAGAGGTCAACAACGCCGGTCTCATCAGGTCTAGATTCCGATCATAACATGAAGCCCAAAAAATCATGTCTTTGAAGGCAGGACAACGGTAGGCATGACGGACCGTCGATCAGTCTGTTGGTGTCTCTAGTATACTCTTAAAGGAGGGGTCGTTTTGTCTTTTCCATATGCTTTGGACCCCTAAAGTATGTCTTTTAAACCCTCAACTACGTGGTTTTGATCAGTTTTAACCTATTAAACTAATTCGAACCTACATAATACATCATTCACAAAAATCAAGCAAACCATAGAGAAAATTAGAGGGAAAAGTCGAGAATCCATAGTCCAAGATCCCAACAAGTTCTCATCAATTCCATCCACGAAATCGAAAGATTTCTCCATGGAATTCTTCACCAGGTATGTGGGATTTTATTATTGATTTTCTTTCACTAGTGGGTTCCTTTCAACAATTAGGTCCCTAGAATTCAGTCAGATTTTTCCATTCTCTACAATGTGTAGATATAGGATTTATAAAATTTCTCAATTTATGATTCAATTCAGTTCTTAGACTAATCAAAATCAGATTATCATGTTTTCATAGAACTTTTTCTTAGTTCTTTCACAAACTCAGAATCCTAGTTATGTAATTATTTTGGTTCATATATTATTTTTTATAAGGCATATAAAGAGTTATACATGCCGTAGTTTTTTAATGTTTCATTATCAGTATATTAATTTTGCATTTACAGTAAGCAAGTAATAGTTTTGAACTATCGAGTATTTTGAGATTTTAGTCATAATTTAGATTATATAAATAATCAATTGGGAGTACGCTTAACAAAGAGTTGAACTAGGGTCAATTACCCGTATAGTCTGAGCATTACGTGTCCCACAGGTTTATAATTCCTCTAAGTTGGCATCAATTTTGTGATCACGCTTGAGGGTATATTGGGTCCTTTTGATCGGCTTTATACATCGGACTCCACTTTTATCACTCGTGGATTTATTTTGATTATTAGTAGATCCCACAGCCATATTCTAGTGTATAGAGCAAGTTATCAATTACAGTTCAGAATTCAGTTTCAACATGCTAGCAAACTAAGTCATTTCATTCAGTTAGTTCATGTTCAATAGATTCAGTATAGTATCATGCTTTGTTCATTTATATACAATGTTCAACTTTATTCTATCATGCATGCTCAATACCTTTAAAGTGTTGATGCACACTTTGCGCTACATCTTCTAATGATGTAGATTTAGGTCCTCAACGTCAAGGTAAGGCATATATCGGTTCTCGATCTCTATTTCAACATCATCTGTGATAAGTTTGATATTTTAGTTATCAATAAACTCATGTATATTTTGTTAAGATAGTTTTGGGTAATTCCCATCATTTCATTTTATGAAATGTTTCTAGATTTTGCCTCTAGTTTTGGGTAATCCCAGTCATTTCATTTTAAGAAATATTTCTAGTATTTACGATCACACCCCAAGCCTATAGTATGGGCATGACTCACATACTGAACCATACGAAAAACTGAACAACTATACGAAAACTTTAAAAGATATGAATGAGTAAATCATTTAAATATAATTTATACAAAGTTGTGAAATAAAACTGTATAATAATGATAATTTTTGAACATTTATAAATCGAAGACTCAATTTTATCGTTAATTTGTCTCTGAAATCTCAATTGAACTAGGATAAATTTCGAGACAAAACCCATTGCTATCTTTTGTGTTGAAACATAGTCTTGATACATTTTTATCTTATAAAACTTGTATTTTATAAGATGAGAATTTGTATTGAAACTTAAGTTTTGATACACTTAGATCTAATCAAGGCGGAAATTCAGAACAATTTAATTGAAGGATTTAAGAATGTGTCCATGTTGACATCATTTATATAGGAGCAACGTCCTGGTGACTCAACTAGAAAATATTTAATAGAATTTTAAAATGGTTAAAGAGGTAAAAGGGAAAATGGAGTCGCCACCTTATTTTTAGGAAAACTAGAAAATAGATTATTTATTAACTTAAAAGGAAGTTTATGAAACCAATTGATTCTAGGTAAGGGGTTCAAATAATTCCAAAGGTAATGAGTTAGACACCCTTCGGAATCTACAAGTGTGGGTAACGACTGAATTGATTTTTTTCAAACTGAGAGGAGACAAAATTAATAAAAAAGTATAATAAACATGTAATATACACAAGTAATAAAATAAGATAATATAAGAAGCGGCCTAAAATTTGCCTAATATCAATATATAGTAAATAATGAATGAAGAATATAATTTGAACTTAATTTGAATAGTTTCAATGGGAAGGAACTCTTGATACCTGTAAAGACTAAGGAAAAGTGTTAGTATTATATAAATATGAGTAATAACATATTAATAAGAAAAAACGTAAAACAAAAAAAAATTCTTCTTTATTAACATGGAAGGTCTTGAAAATTGATGGTAGTTTTTTCATCGATTAATTATAACAAACAAAGTATGTAAACTTAAATTAAATTTCCGTCTCTTAAAATAAGGAAGCCTCCAAAACCGATAGAGAGATTTTCATTGACCATTTAACATGCAGTATAAAATCATATAAAATCAATAAGCAATAATTTTAATAAAATGCTACAACAAAAATGATAACATGAACAACATGGTAGTAAAATTTTTAATTAAATAATAAAAAAGAATTGTTGGACATTCTGAGAATAATAATAACTAAAACAAACAAATAATAAACAATAATGAGGAAAAATGAATTTTCATATAAAAGAATAACACAACCAACAATACAATAATACGAATGATAATTAATTGATAACTATTAGCACGAGGAGTCCAGAAAACAAAGAATAATTTAACAATAATTTAAAATAATAATACAAGAAATAGTAGAAACCAAAACATATTACTCATTAATGAAGAATTTTTAAATTGTAGACCCTATATACAACAAAAATTAGTTAAAAATAACCTACCTAACTCTACAAAGCTAGAACTAAAAATAAAATAAAAACAAACACCAAACTGTTCTATACACTACCTTATTTTATTTTATTTTCAAAAACATTAATAGCATAACTTTGACAATAAGAAATAAATCCAAAAAAAAATTAAAGATGCAGATCTGAAAATTTGAAACTAACAAGAAAATCAACCTCAACATAACAAGCAAAGAGACGCTAGCATCAAAAATAAAATATAAATAGTAACACACCACCAAAAAAATGAAATATTAATAGTAACAGACCACAAAAATTATACATGAACGAACAACGTAGATCGGTAAGCAAAAAATAAAATAAAAGAATAATAAACAATGAGAAGATAGATTTGTATTACTATTTGGAGCTCACCGAATTTAACGTTTCAGCAGCAGGTTATTTACACGACTTAAAATTTCATTCACTACCATCTTAACCTAGTGAGCTAGTGAATCTATATATATAGGAAATATTAAAAATGGACCTAAGTTATGGGCAAAGAATGTGATCCAAAAATTATAGGTTGATTAAATATTTGTGTATTGAAATTCTTTTCGTATTTGAATGAATTTTCTAAATTTTGTAAAATATTAAAATGAATATTAACAGATGTAACAAATAAGATGAATATTAAAAAACATAATGAACGTAACTAATGACATATGAATATTCTATCTCACGATTTACTAATAAAAATCCTAAATTTTGATATATGAAGATAGTTATCGAATAACTTATATAAACTTATAAGAAAATTATTTTGAACTATTAAATAAATAAAACATATAAATTAGAGATTTTTAAAAAAGTTAGACGAAAATTGAATGTCAACATTTTAAATTTATGTGTTACTATTTGACTGTTTTAAAGGACTCCACGTGAAGAGATGATCTCTCCAATGAAATCTGGTTTATTGTCCCCGAGGGCTTACACACACTACCAAAACCATAGAGGTTACACTGTCACTTCTATGGTTTCACATTTTATAATGCAAAGAGAGTCTCATTAGTTTTCAAAATATCAAGAGCCTTTAAAGTAAGAAAAGAAAGATTCTTCTTCACTTAGAATACACTTCCAAAAGTAGGGTTGAGTCATGTAGTGGGTTTTGAGGTGACGTTTGAGGACTAAACCTCATATAGATGATGCAAATATAGATAAATATCTAACCAAGTTTTTAATGTCTTAATACCATGGGAGGAGTTCCAAGATAAAGGGGCAAGCCAAGGACTAAAGCCAAGGCTTCCCCAAAAGGGAGACTACTACCTTAAACTCCATGGGCATGACCATGACTTTTGGTCAAGACCATGGCCAAGTGGGGGCCGTGTTGACACCGGGGACTATGATTCTTGGTCCACTCCATGAGTCGTGATGTTAGTCGTCGATTTGCCTTCGTTTTAAAGAAGGTGGGTATGTTTGGAGGGGCTACTACCCAAGACACCATGAGACAGTTATGGTTCGTGGTGCATGTTGATGAGCAAGGGGGCTTGGTCGTATAAAACACTTGGTGTGTAAGGTTGATGAACCATTTCTGGAGGCTACTGCCTCATCCTTCATGAGCCACACCGCCACTCGTGGTGTTTGCAGCAGCTCATCAAGGGGCTCGTGAGGGCTGCATGGGATTTCACTAGTGAAGGTCAAAATGGACATTTATTTTAAAAGTTCAACTAAGTGAGTGGAGTTTTGGGTACTTAAGGGGTTAAGTATATATTGATTTCAATCATTTTTACACCTTTTTCCAAATCAAAATATAAACTCCCATATTGAAATCGAAAGCTCTCATTTCTCTCTAAACTATGTCTCTATCAAGGTTTACAGTAGAAAGAATTCAAGCATCTAGATATGGTTCAAGCTACTAGGTTTTTAACAAAATTTCATGGTAAAGATTCCATTCGGTATTCTGGATCTTCACTCTTGGGATCCTTTCCCAAGAATGTTTGATTTCAAAAATCTACAATTTCTAGGTTTTCAATCAAACACATGGATATCTTTCTAAACTTATTTTCTTTCATCTTAATTGATTAATTATGACTATATATGATTTTTTTATGGATGAATGCAACTAATTTTATTGTTTTTCAACGAAATTACAACTAGTTGTGGTTGATAGTGATTAAATGATGAAAATGAATAATGTTCTTTTATAATTCGTTATTGTAATGTGATATTGATATACATGATGAATGAATGACAGGGAAGTAGCGAAAATTCTTTTATTAGTTTGTTCTCAACATCTGAGGACAACATGATACCAATATGTTTTCTTTCTTCTAGTTTTTTTACTAGACTACTATTGTACTTCTTACATAAATACTTTTTATTGTAAAGGCTAAGGTCCCTATGTTGAGATTCTTATGTTTGAACCAACATTATTAATAACAAATGTTTAGATGCTCTATTTTCATATATGAAATAGTTTGACATTGATTGTTAAAGTTCAAAATATTGTGCATGCTCACCAAGTTGAAGAAACTAGGCATATGAAGAGAAATAGTGATGCTAAGAGGGCATGACACTATGACAGAGGTGCTTCCAAGGGTAAGCTTAAGATCAAAAATAACCCAAGATTTAAGAAGAGGATTTCCAACCAATTTCCTTTTAATGTTTCAAGAGAAAAGGAAGATTGGGTACTCAACACAAAGGCACAAGAAGGAACAATTCGTGGTTCTCAAGGTAATAAATCAAATTGTTCCTACTGTGGCAAGAGCCATGTGATCAAGTGCCTAGTTTGAAAGGATATTTGCTTTTCATGTGGAAAGAGTGGCCACATGGTGAAACATTTTACCATGACAAAAATTTAAGAGAGAAATACTAATCAAGCACAAGAAAGAGGTCATAACTCTGATGCTCTTAAGAGGAACCTCTTCTAAGTTTTCCAATCCCAAGGTGATCAAGAGTGATCTCCCAATGTTATTACATGTATGTTGAAAATATTTCAAGTAATGTTTATGCATTGTTAGATCTTGATGCCACATTTTCTTTTGTAAATCTTTTAGTGGATATGAAATTTAATATACTCCACGAAAACCTTTTCAGTTTCTATTCGGTGGGTGACTCCATTGTTTCTAAGAGAGTCTATAAGAGTTGTCCCATCTCATTGTCCAATAGAGTCACATTGGTTTATTTAATAGAGCTTGATATGTTGGACTTTGTGTTTACATGCTTGTTTTGCTTCTATTGAATCTAGAAATAAGGTAGTCATGTTTCAATATCCTAATGAACCCCTCTTAGAGTGGAAGGGGGGAAGTTCAATCCCTAGAGGTCAAATTATTTCGTGTATAAAAGCTTTTAATATGATTTCTAAGGGATGTCTCTATCATATTGTGAGGGTCAAGGACCTTGGGTCTGAGTCTCCTCCTTTTTAGTCCGTCCCCCTAGTGAAAGATTTTTTGTAAGTCTTCTCCAATGACTTGCTCAGAATTCATCCTTAAAAGGAAATAGATTTTGGTATTGATTTACTGGCGGATACTCAACCATATAGATTCTTCCTTACCATGTGGATCTGGACGAGTTTAAAGAATTGAAGCTAAACTCAATGATTTTCTATACAAGGGTTATATTTTACTTAAAATATCTCCACGGGGTGCCCCGATATTATTTGTTGAAAAGAAAGATGGGTTTCTTAGGATGTGTACTGACTATCGACAATCGAATAAGGTCATTGTAAAGAATAAGTATCCTCTCCCTAGAATTGATGATTTGTTTAACCAACTCCAAGAGGCGGGTTACTTTTTGAAGATTGAGTTAAGGTAGGGTCATGACCAACTTAGAGTGAGAGGAGTTGACATTCATAAAAAGGCTTTGCGAACAAGATATGATAACTATGAGTTTGTAGTCATGTCTTATCATCTAATTAATGCCACAACAACTTTTATAGACCTTATGAATCGGGTGTTTAGGAACTATCTTGAATATTTTGTGATTTTCTTTATCGATGATAATTTGATGTACTCCAAGAGTGAGGAAGATCATAAGAGTCATTTCAGGATAGTGTTGCAACTCCTCAAGTATCACAAACGTTTTTCTCAGTTTAGGAACTGTAAGGTTTGGCTAAGATTTGTTGCTTTTCTTGTTCATATTGTTTCAAGTGGTTGTCATAGAGGTCGATCCAAAGAAAACGAAGGCAATTAAGAATTGGCCTAGACCCCTAAATCCCATGGATTATCAAAGTTTTTTGGTTTAGCCCGATATTATAGGAGATCTATGAAGGGTTTCTCGTCTATTGCTTCTCCATTGACGTCCCTAACCCAAAAAAAGATAAGTTTGACTAGTTGGAAGCTTGTGAAGAGGCCTCCAAGAGTTGAAAGATAACCTTACCTCCGCTCTGGTGTTGACTTTATCGCTGCGTACAAAAGGTTTTGTAGTGTATTGTGACGCTTCTCGTGTGGGTTTGGGTTGTTTCCTCATGCCACATGGTAAGGTGATAGCTTATTTCTAAGGCAACTCAAGGTACATGAAATGAACTATTCGACCCATGTTCTTGAATTAGTCGCCGTAGTGTTTTCTTTGAATTTTTTAGACATTATCTTTATGGGGTGTATGTAGATATGTTCACCGATAACAAGAGTATCCAATATGTGTTTACTCAAAAAGACATGAACCTCCGGAAACGAACATGGTTATATATTTTGTAAGACTATTATATGAACGTCCTTTACCATCCCGTCAAATCCAATTTAGTTTCGGATGCTTTGATTCTCATGTCCATAGGTAGTTTAGCCGTGTATAATACAAGAAGAAAGAGATAGTCCATGATGTGCATAGGCTGGCTCCATTTGGACTTCGACTAGTAGATTCTCCAAAAGTTAAAGTTGGTTTCATTGTCCGATATATTTCTTAATCCTCATTAGTTGTAGATGTAAAGTCTAAGCAACACCTTGTTCCTGTCTTGATGGAGTTGAAAAAAGCCATACATGGCAAATCTGTCGAAACTTTCTTCAAATGGGGAGATGGGTTACTTATATATCAAAATAGTTTTTCTGTTCCATATGTGGATGACCTAAGAAGACATATTTTAGAAGAGTCCCATGGTTGGCGATATTCTATTCATCCGGGAGCCACCAACATATACCGTGACTTGCGTTATATCTATTACTAGAATTGTCTGAAGCCGGATGTGGCACGTTTTATGGCCAAATATCCGAATTTTCAACAAGTTAAGGCCAAGAATCAAAAGTTGGGAGGCTTGTCTCAAGACATAGATATTCTAACTTGGATGTGGGAGGGTGTAAATATGGAGTTTTTTATGTGTTTACCTCGTACTTAGAGGCAAAATTATTTGATTTTTTTCATTGTGGATAAGATGACCAAATAACCCATTTTATTCCCGTCAAGGACTTACTCGGTGGACGATTAATCCATATTGTACCTAAGGGAGATAGTAAGAATTCATGGGGCTCCCTTATCTATCATTTCGTATAAGGGTACACAATTTACTTTTCACTTATCGAAGGCATTCAATGGTGGACTCGGTACTAAAGTGAAACTTTGTACTGCATTTCATCCCAAACAAATTGTCTATCAAAACAAAGCATCCAAACCCTAGAAGATATGTTGTGCCCATGTGTTATTTACTTGAAGGGTAATTGGAATTAATCATCTACCACTGATTGAGTTTGCCTACAATGATTGCAAACACTTAAGTATGGGCATATCTGCATTTGAGGTCTTTTATAGGAGAAGATGTAGGTCTGTGATTGGGTGGTTTGAGATAGGTGAGTTTTGTCTCATCTGTCCTGATATAGTGTATGAGGTTGTAGAGAAAGTACAACTCATAAGAGATAAATTGAATATGGACTAAAGCGGCAGAAATGCAATGCCGAAAATAGAATGAGGGACCTTGAATTTGAAGTAGGTGATTTGTCTTATTTGAAGATATCACCCATGAAAGGTGTGATGAGATTTCGTAAAAAGGGGAAACTTAGTCCTTGGTATGATGGGCCATATGAGATTTTAAAGTGAGTGGGAAATGTTTCCTATGATTTCAGATTGCCTATTGAGTTCTCTCCGGTTTATTCGTTTTTCCATGTGTCAATGCTCAAGAAATTTATCGGAGATGTGGTATGTATCTTTACTCTAGAATGATTAGAAGTTGATCAGAACCATTCTTATGAAGAGGTTCCGGTTGAAATTTTAGACCTGCAAGTGAAGAAGTTGAGTAATAAAGAAGTAGCTTTTTTAAAGGTTCTTTGAAGAATCATTAATTGAGAGTGCGACTTGGGAGGCCGAGGCCGATATGAAGTCCTGATATCATCATATATATCCTTCATCTTCTAGTCACAGTCGAGGTAAGTAATTCCTCATATTTTTTGTTTATGGAGAGGAGTTATGTGTGTTTAAACTCTTCATGAGAATTCATGTCTAAAGTTTTTCTTGAGTTTTCATGGTAACTTTAATATGTTGTTTGTGTATTTGACATTATGATATGTTATAATGAACATGCTTAATTTGAAAAGATTACATGATGTATTAGCTCTTTTTATGATTATGTTGAGCTTATGTGAGATGGAGAAGTTGATTCCTTCTTGCATGATGTGAAGTGAAGACATATATGTATATTTTTTAGTAGATGAAGTTTCTAATTCATTGTGATTCATTGATATGATTTTAAGAGTGGCGTTTTATATTTCCTCCTTTGAAATTGTATATAATATTAATCTTTTTGTTGGACTGCTAGTATTGAGTCGTTGATTCTAAAAAGGATGTCTACAGAGTTATTCAAGGATAAAGGTTTTCCAAGGGGGCATATTGTTAGACCTCCGAAACCTAATGAGTTAAGATAGACTTCTACATGGTAAATTACATAAAAATAGTTAAAATTATTTTTTTAATCCTACTTTAATGTTGCATAGTTTGAAAATGTTCCTTTCTAAAGATGTAAGAAAAATAATGACGTTTGGAAAACTAGTTACTTGAACTATTTTAGGGTTGAATCATGTAGTGGGGTTTTTAGGTGACGTGTAAGGACTAAACCTCATAATTTGATAAAAATAAAAATAAATATCTAACAATGATTTAGGAGGTCAAGACCAATGGAGGAGTGCCTAGCTAAAGGGGTAAGTGAAGGCTTCCCCAAAAGAGAGGCTATTGCCTCACACTCCATGGGCATGCCCACGGCTCATTGTCAAGACCACGACAATGTTGCCACCTGATGGAGTTGCCTTAGCTAAAGTGAAAGGACTCCAAGAGTCTTAGTCACTGCCCCAACCTTCACGATGGGGACCATGACTCGTGGTCCAATACACGATATGTGAAGGTGGGCGTGGAGTTTCCTTTGATTTAAGGAAGGTGAGGATGTTTGGAGGGACTACTGTCCAATACACCACGAGCTACTTTGAGGGTCGTGGTGCATGTTTATGTGCAAGGGGGATTGGTCATGAAATGTACTTGAGGTATGAGGATGATACCTCATTTTGGGAGGCTACTGCCTCACACTTCACCAGCCACACCACGTATCATGGTGTTTTTCGTGGATCATGAAGAGGCTAGTGAAGGTTTGATGTGATTTAACTTGTGAAGGTCAAGTTGGACATTTATTTTAGAAGTCCAAATAAGTGAGGGGTGTTTTGGTATTATAAGGGTTAAGTATACATTGATTTTAAGTCATTTTTACACCTATTCCTAAATCAAAACATAAAATCCCAAATTGATATCAAAATATCTCACTTATCTCTAAACGCTCTCTATCTACCATGTTTCACCAATGAAGAACATTCAAGCTTCATGTAGGGTTCAAGATCAAATGTTTTCGACCAAATTTCCTAGTTAATCTTCAATTATGTATGGTGGCTATCACGACCCACAAGTACAATACTCATATAATTAATTTGAGACAGACTATAAACCATACATCATAATCTATACAATAATCAAGAGTCCATAACAATCTACACATAAATTCAGTAATATAGAGACATTATCACATCAACAATAGCATACCAAAATTTATAGATTTTAGAAGGTCAATGGTTCATGTAGATTTTCATTGAAAAACATCAATTATACATCATTAATATCATATCTTCACCTGTCAAAACATTTCATGCAACAATCCAAGACTTAGAGTAGATATTTGACGTTTTTCATCTTTTTCAAGTCTCTAAAAATCATCTTTAAAATAGACATTAATATGATAGAAAGCCTTTAATAAATAAATCCCATACCTTATTATAATAAAACAAAGAGAATTGAAGAAGCAACTCCATTGAAGATCCATCATCAAGCTCCATCTTCACCTTGAGCTCTCATGGATGTTTTTGAAGAATCTTTGAGAGGTAAGAGTTTTGATCTAGTTTCTACGGTATAAATGAGAGTTTAATGACTTAAATACTCTTCAAAATATTCATACACACCTAAAATAAATTTCCTCCTATTTCATAAGAGTTGGGGTGAATTCCCAAAGTACCCTCAGTCTTAACAATGAAGCTGGCAGATTGTAGGCACCACCACAGAATGCCCAACGACGGACCGTCGTCTGAGTGATGCCCCATCAAAGGAATTTTTGGTTTGGGTCTGACCCTTGAAATATCCATATCCTTGGGTGTGGAGTTTCCTTGGTTTTAATCAAGGTGAGAATGTTTGGAGGAGCTATTGCCCAATACACTACGAGCCACTAAAAGGGTTGTGGTGCATGTTGGCGAGTAAGGGGGCTTGGTTGTGAAAAGTATTTAGTGTGTGAGGGTGATTCCCCATTTTAAAGTCTACTGCCTCACCCTTCACGAGCAACACCATCGCTCACAATGTTCTTCATGGCTCGTGAAAGAGTTTGTGAGGGATGGATGGGATATCACTAGTGAAGGTCAAGTTGGACTTTTATTTTAGAAGTCCAACTAACTGAGGGGCGTTTTTGGTATTTTAACGGTGAAGTATACATTGATTATAAGTTATTTTTACACCTGTTACTAAATTAAAACATAAAATCCAAATTGAAATGAGAAGGTCTCTCTTATCTCTAAACTCTTTCTCTACCAAGTTTCACTAATGAAGATCATTCAAGATTCAAGTAGGGTTCAAGATCTAAGGTTTTCAACCAAATTTCATTTTTAATCTTCAACTAGGTGTGGTGGATGTCACGAACCATAGTTACAATACACATATAATCAAATTGATATAGCTTATAAGCCATACAATCATAATTTATACATAAATCAAGAGTTTATAATAATTTACACATGAATTCACTAATATATAGACATTATAACATTACCCATAGCATAGCAAAAAATAGATATTTTAGAAGGTAAAGGGTTCATGGATATTTTGATTTAAATTCATCAAATAAACATCAATCATATCATATCTTCAGGTTAGAAAACGTTTCATGCAAGAACCCAAGACATAGAGTAGAAATTGGACGTTTTTCATCTTTTTGAAATCTTTTGAAATTGACTCTAAGGTAATATCAAGCCTAATATTTATAACTCACATAACTTATTAGAAAAATCCAAATATAGTTGAATAATAAACTCCATTGAAGATTCATCATCAAGCTCCAGCATTACCTTGAGCTCTACTAGAGGTTTTTGGAGAAACTTTGGGAGGAAAGGGGTTTTGATACTGGTGCTAGGGTCTAAATGAGAGTTGAATCACTTAAATACTATTAAAATCTCATACACACCTAAAATAACCGTCTTCATATTTATAAGAGTTGGGGTGAATTCTCCAATTACCCGAAGCCTAAACAGTGAAGTTCGCAGCTTGCAGGCACCAACGAATGCCCAACAACGGACGGTCGTCTAAGTGATGCCCCTTCAAAGGGGTCTGTAGTTTGGGTATGCATCTTAAAAACCTAAAGGTACTTTAGACCTTGTAGTATCAATCGACGGTTAAGGTCAACGGTCCATTGTCTGATTGACATGCCGTATCTTGAGGATGTGGTTTGGACCCTGCCAGGCAGTTCTGCCTCATCAAGTTTGGGCCACCTGTAGTGTCCATTGTGGTCCCTAGGTGGAGTAATTCCCGTATGTTAAACCCCTAAATATGCACTTCTATGTCTTATAAACATTTCCAATCAAATTCAACACAAGAAAACACATAAAACATGCTACGACACTCATCAACATACAAGGACGTCCAAAGACTAACTTTCGAACGTCTCAGACGTTCTTGAACGTTTGACCTCCAAACCTTACCAAGATCAACAGGCTTCCTTTAAAAACTAATATTAACCATATAAGGACCTGATAATATCATTATACACACATAAACACATGCAAGAACATAAGAAACTAACCATCGAACATCTTGGTCGTCCATTGACGTTTGACTTCAAATTAAATTGGAATGACTTCAAAAATCACAAAAAACTTTATTAAGCTAATTAAAAGACTTTATAACAGTGATTAATATCTATATAAACCTAGTAAATTTTAGGGGTTTTATAGTGTCTCTTTGGTCTTGAGATCCTCTCCCAAGAGACTCTTCAATGTTGGATGTCAAAAATCCCAAATTTCTAGGTTTTCAACCAAACACATGGGTCTCTTTGAAAAATTGTTTTAATTGATATATATTGATTAATTATGAATACATATGATTTTTTATCGATGGATTCAAGTAATGTTAGGGTTTTTAAATTAAATTTCCCAAGACTCAAGTACCTCCATTCATTATGAAATTCTAAACCCTCATTGGGGTTAACAGTGATTAAATTATGAGAATGAAGGATGTTATTTTATAATTAATAATTGTATTGTGATATTGGTATATATTATGAATTAATGAAAAGGAAGTAAGGTAAATTCTCGAAGGCAATAAGGTAGGGCTTGAAGGTGATGAGTATTATTGTATTGAATGGTTAGTTCAATTGTTATGCATTATGGAATTGGATAATGCTTTCTTCATCCCTATAACAGTAAGCATGATCAAGTATGTATGATATGTTTCAAATTTTATGCTATGATATGCATATGAATGTTGTTAAATAAGATTGAGTGTGTTGTTATGTGGAATTGAAGGTAATTCACATGCACCATAAAAAACTATGTTATGAAACAAGTATTCTCACATGATGTAGGTTCATTTATGAAAGGGAATTATCTTCTTGTAATCATTGAGATAATGATATATTAGGGATTAATTCCCTAAGATATTCTATATTAACTAATCCTTAAATAAAGCCTAAAGGTTACTTAAAAGGGGAATTTATCTTAACACCGAGAGGATATGCTAGAGAGGGGTTTATTCCAAAGGAAAGGAAGGTTTCCTCAATGGTCTCATGAGATTAAAACGATAATACTATTAAATATAAAGAGGGTTTATCGTGGAAATCAATTTATCCCTTAACTATGAAGAACACGTAGGTTGTAGCAACAGGATCCGCCTATATGATATCATGAATGTTATGCCCTACATTGGAAAGTACGACACCCTCCCATTTGTGTGAGGAGTTGACATCGGATTCCATGTAGCTCATATGGTCTACTTAAATTATGGCCAAGTTTCTAGATATTTAAAAACAAGAATGAGCGAAGTACGTGGCCAAGCTTGTGTCCTCTTGAGGGTTTTCTTGGTATGTGTGGGGTATGAGACATCATATGTACATTACACTAGTTGACTTAAAATGGGGTATTGAGTAAGGTCTTATGATAAAAAGATTAAATAAAGTCAAGCGTGTATGTTATTGATGTACCGGTGGTTTTACGGTACTTTCAATTCTTTTTCCATAAGTTTAGTGTTTGTCTAAGGCCTTTTTCTAGTTGTTTTGATGCACTTTTCTTTATGTTTATAAAAATACTGTCCAAAATGAAAACGATGAAGATGTGCTGAAAGTTGCGGAAAAGATGACCTACGGAGACATCGATGTTTTGTCGACCCATCGACGATCCGTAAGTGGCAACCATCGCCATGACGATGTCATTCTTCCAAGGAAATATCGAGGAATTCTGACTAATTATGGATCTACGGAAGGGATGATGGTCCGTCTTCTCATCGATGGGCCATCCTAGTGATCCGTTGGTGTTAACATAATATAGCCCTAGTACCCGATTTGAAATGATTCTAAGTATGAAGAAACGAGGGTAATCGAGGCACCATCATCTTCGTCCGTCAATAATAACAGAGAGTTTGAGAATAAAGAAACTGAAAATAGAGTTGAAGTATGGACGGATGGAGGCATTGATGGTCAATCGTTCCCTCGACAGTCCGTTGGATAGGTCCTCAATGTGACACGTCTTTTTTGAGATATTTGCCTTATTTAGGGTTCCCTTTATGCTTAGGATTCTTTTGTTATAAATAGGACAAAAAACCTCATTTTTGGGGTTTGATTCTTTGTTATTTTTCATATTTTTATTATTGGTTGTTGAGCTTTGGGTTTTGGAAAATACTTCACTTTTTCAGAATCAATTCTTACAATATTTTGATTAATTTAAGTGATTTTCTTCAAACTTGTTAATGTAAGTACATGAATTCTTGTCTAATCAATATGAATTGTGTAATTCTTAACATAATTACATAAATCCATACCAAGAGTTGTGGGAACCACGGGTAAATAACAAAGTAGAACTAGCTAAAATAACAATTCTAGAATAGTGTCTTGCATGTATTGATAATTCTTTCATTTACAAGTCTTTTTAACTATGGCCAACGTTATAAATCGCCTTGTTGATACTTGCCGGACCAAGAAGGTAGATAATAAGAAAAGAATTATCTACATTGATTTAGTATACACTATCTAATAGGCTAGTGTTTATTGGTGCAAACTAATAACTAAGCCATACAGCGATTATGATGCTTAATATAAGGTAAAATGTTAGGTTTACTAATGTAAACACACGTAGCCGGACCAATGTGCGGAGTGAAATTCACTAGTTGCCGGACCAAGGAATTAGGGATACATGCCTTACCACTTTGTATGCAAGATAATAGAAAGAGTTGTTATAGCTAGGGTTATTGCGTTATGAACCTATGGTGAACACATACACCCTAGTTTCTCTCATCACTTCATAAACATCAAATATTTGAATTTGATACTTGTTTAGTTAGACTTAATTATTTACTTTTGTTACATAAAACCCCCATTTATTTTTTTTGGTTTTGGAAAGGATTTGACTAAATAGAAGTAATCGTAGATTAAAGTAAAGTCTAAACTATTTTCCTCGTAGTATCGACCCCAACATCACATTTGGGTTATTTACTTGCTATGGATGCTTATGCTTCTTTAGGAACACTTAGTTTGAACGTATTAAATTTTAGCGCCGCTGCTAGGGAAAGTGAATTTTAGATTCACTTTAAGCACATTACAGAATTTTAGTCAACAATTTCCTTATTTTACTATTTCATTTTTTGTTTTTATCTCTCGCAGGTCTAGATATAGTGTATGCCAAGTATACGGAGTCGACGAGAACCAATACTTCAACTTGATCCAAAACAAAACCGCACACTTCGCGGAATGAATATTCAAAACAAAATTACTCATATCGATGGTGAGATCAATCCTCAATTCCTCCTCCACATGATGCTCGTAATCTAGTGGTTGTTGATAACCCTTGTGAAGTAATCAGATGAGGCAAACTCCTGCCCCACGCACACAAGAGTACTATAAGGTAAATGTTCACATCATTGACTCTAATGGTCCACTTGTGCTACCTCTTCTACCACATGATCATGCTTTTGTGGTAACTAGTAGCTTGATGCAGTAGATCACCGCTAGATGTTTGTTTTCGGGGTTACCATCTGAGGATCCACAATCTCAAATCTCGAAACTATAGTCGGTGTGTAAGAGTTATGTAAGGAGGAAAAACATAGACATAGATTTAATTGGATTAATAGTGTTCCGTCTCCCTTATGGGGGAGGCCACAATTTGGTTTAATGAGTTGCCCTACAATTCAATCTACACTTGGGAGCAATTGAGGGATGTTTTTAAAGCAAGGTATTACCCGGTTTCTAAAAAAACAAAACCACAAAGATTGGGTGAAAAAATATGTGGCATTACCAGGAGAGTCAATAAGCATTTTTTGGATAGGATCACCTCATTCTTGAGAAGTGTCCCAAATCACCCCATTAATGATAAGTCACAAAAAGAGTACTTATCTCAGGGGTAAGATGATAATAATAAAGAAGTGCTTGATACGATAAAAGGTGGTCTTATGGGGAGTGTACTTATGCAGTGATCGCTTAGAAGTTAGAGAAAATCTTTCTAAATAATAAAGCTTGGAGCACTAGAAAGTCGTATACTCGGAAAAACACTTTTGCAGTGCAAGCTTCACATAACGTAGTTGTAGATGAGATCCGTGAAGAGATGTCTGAAATGAGAACTGAGCTTTGGTTGTTGTTTAAACATGTAACCAGGGGTGTAGAAGAGGTAAATGTGGTGAACTATTTTGCTGAACCACCATCACCGGTTGATGAGTACTACTATGAAAAAGACTTTGGGGGTTTCCGGCGGAACGCCCAAGGCTCCAATAAGAAAAATTGGTGCCAAGGTCAGGAAATCAAGGTAAAAACTAAGGGAATTACAACCAACAAGGTCACTATGTTTGAGATGGCAACTACAACCGTGCCAACAACTTCAACCGGGTAACTATGGTAAAAAAAACAATCGGAGTGTGCCCTATGTTCCACCTCAAAATATGAAGTTACTCCTAGGGATGGTGGATGTAGTATGGCGCGAGTTGAGGATATGTTCCAGAAGATTGTGAGGAGGTTTAAGGCTAGTGTTTAACACGTCTAAGAGTTGAGAGGTGATTTAGCAAATATTGGCAAAAGGTTGATGCCCATGTAATCTCAATCAAGCATCTTAAGTTGCAAATGGCCCAATTGTCTTCTATGTGAACGCACGCCAACTTGGTACTCTTCCTAGAAATACTGTCAAGAATCCCAAATATGATGGACATTGTATGTAAGTCACTACTGAAGGGTGTAAGCAGACCATGGATGCGTTGAACATGAGAAGAAATAATATGATGAGGTAGAGGAAATTGGGGTGATTTGGTAGATAAATCAGGGAAAGAATATCAGACACCTCAAAAAGGGACCCCCATTCCTAGACCATTACCTCTATATCCGCAAATATAGGTGAAAAAGACCAAGGATGGTAAATAGCGGTGTTTTATTACTATGTTGAAATAGATTTATATCAATGTCCCTTTGATAACCGCTCTTGAACAAATGCCCGGTTATGCCAAGTTCATGAAAATATATGGTTACTAAGAAGAGATCGCTTAGTTTTGAGGAAGATGATCGGATGCAACATTGTAGTGTTATTGCTAGAAGGTATCATGTGCGAAAAAAAGAAGATTCAGGTGCTTTCACTATTCCATCTACAATTGGATTGTTACACTTTGCTAAAGCATTATGTGATATTGAGGTAAGCATAATCTCATGTCTTACTGTATTTATAAGAAGTTGGGTTTGGGTGACCCAAAGCCCACTGCGATGCGACTACTGATGGCCGATTGAACGGTGAAGAGGCGTAGTGGGATACTCCATGATGTGCTTGTAAAAGTAGAGTCAATTATTTTTTTGAACGATTTTGTGATTCTTCATTGTGAGGTGCCTTTTATTCTTGGGAGGTTAATCCTTGCTATTGTCGTGCCTTAGTTGATATTAAGAAAGGGCTGATGAGGTTTCAATTGAACAATGAAGAAGTGACTTTGAAGATTTGTAGGTCCATTAGGAAGAATGGAGAGCTCCGATCTGTAAACACTATATCCTACAAGGTTGAGATTTCATCCCAGGTACAAATAGAAAAGAGTATTGGTCTTGTGGCAATAGCGGCAATAACCATGAATTTTTGGAGTGACTATGTCTAAGAGTATCGGTCATTGGTTGCGGCACTTGATCGAGGTGATGTTCTTTTCAAACAAAAGAAATTGGTTTTAGATATGAAGCATCGCGAGTCCCCACCAACGAAACCATCTATTGAGGAGGCTCCAAAATAGGAGATATACCACCTCATATGAGGTAGGTTTTCTTGAGGAAAGGTGACATTTTGCCATTAATTATTGTATCAGATTTGAATATGCAACAAGTAGAGTGTTTGGTTGATGTGTTCAAAAGTTCAAGAGATCAATTGGGTGTACTATTGCGAATATTATTTGGATCCCTACCAGTATTTGTTCATATCAAATCCAACTCATGCCCAATCATAAGCCCAGTATTGAGCACTATCGACGTTTAAATCCACTTATGCAAGAGGTAGCGAAGAAGAAACTTATTAAGTGGTTGGATCCCGGAGTCATATATCAAAACGCTGATAGTATGGTACACCCTCTTCAGTGTGTTCCCAAGAAATGGGGGATGACTGTGGTCCCTAATGAGAAAAATGAGCTTGTTTAATGAGTTCGGTGACCGGATGGAGTGTGTGTATGGATTACCAAAAATTGAATGCATGGACTGAGAAGGACAATTTTCCTATGACCTTCATCGATAAGATTTTGGATAGGCTTGTAGGAAAGGGGTGGTATTGTTTTCTTCATTGTTATTCCGGTTACAACCAAATCTTTATTGCGCTTTGTGTAGTTTTGGGTCAGAGAAGCAATAAAATCCTTCACCCATTTACTATTCCATTAAAGACCTCAATAAAGACCAAAAGAACTACATTGTGACTAAAAAAGAGCTCCTTGCGATGGTATTTCCTTTCGAGAAATTTCGCTCTTATTTTTTTGGCACAAGATTTATGGTGCATACTTATCATTCTACCATAAGATATTTCATGGTAAAGAAGGATGCAAAACGGAGGTTGATTCGTTGGGTGTTGATGATGCAAGAATTTGACTTTGAAGTGAAAGATATAAACCAAAAATTAAGTTTCCGATCAGTTGTCCTGATTAGAAAGTAAAGCAATGCCAGAGTTAGGTGAAAAAGAAGAAATTGATGATACTTTCCTCGATGAGCATGTACTGGATATTTCTCAATACTTGATTCCATGGTTCGTAGATTTTACGAATTACTTGGCTAGTGATATCATCCCATAGGACTTTTCCTTTCATTAATGGAAAAAGTTCGTGCATGATGTGCAAAAGTTATTTTGTGATAAGCCATATCTTTATAAGAAATATGTCGATGGGCTTATTCTGCGTTTTGTAACAGAAATTGAGATTATGAGTTTTTTGGAGTCATGCCACTCCTCGCCAGTGGGAGGGCATTGACTTTATGGGCATTGACTTTATGGGCCCTTTTGTGAGATATCATGGGATGAAGTACATTCTTGTAGCGGTTGATTATGTGTCAAAATGTGTAGAATCCATAGAACTTGCAAATAATGAAGGGATGAGTGTCACTGCATTCTTGTAAAAGAATATATTTTCTAGATTTAGTACCCCAAGGTCCATTATTCAAGTTGGGGGATTCCACTTTTGCAACATGTTTTTCAAAGGATTGTTGGATAAATGTGGGGTTCGCCACAATGTGGCCACTCTATACTATCCTCAGACTAGTGGGCAAGTTGAGGTGCCAAATAGAGAAATCAAGCACATTCTAGCGAAAAAGGTGAATACGAATAGAACGGATTGGTCAAGTCAGCTTGATGATGCTCTTTTGGACTACCAGACAGCATACAAGACTCGCTTAGGTATGTCCCCATACCAACTTGTATATGGGAAAGCTTGTAACTTGCCGGTTGAGTTAGATCATAATGCCATGTGGGCAATAAAGAAATTGAAAATGGATTGGAATGGGTTGTGAAATAGAGATTAAATGAGTTCAATGAGCTTGATGAATTTCTCTTAAAATCATTTTAAAGTTCATCCCTCTACAAAGAAAAGATGAAAAAGTACCATGTCAAAAAGATTGAGAAGCGCGATTTTGTGGTTGGGGATTTGGTGCATTTATTCAAATCTAGGTTGCGCTTGTTTTCGAGAAAACTCAGGGCCAAATGGACTGATCCATTGTTGATCACCCAAGTTTTCCCTCACGGAGTGGTTGAGTTCGAGAATAAGGAGGGCATAGGGTTCAAGGTAAACGAGCAACAAATCAAAATCAACCTTGGGCATGCTGATAATGCAAATGAAGTGATCTAGGCATACCATCTTGATGAAGTCTAAGTCATTAATAGTCCAGCGTCGTGGTGCGAAGTTACATAATGATTTGATTGGGAGGCAACCCAATATGTATCCTCTAGCAAACATTAGTTTTTTTTTTTGCGTTATTTTATAGGCCTAGTTGCATTATTTCTATTTTTCTCACATAATGTCACGTATTTTTTTTGATGTTTTTGATACAGAGTAAACTAGTGTTCGTGTATAAAAAAGTGTCAAGAAAACACAAAAAGATTAGCTTATTGAATGTTCAATATGCAGGGACCAAATCCATAGATATCTACAGAAAACTTGTCTGGTGCACTGATCGAAAGACCAATCGATGGACTGTCATCCTGTCGAAGGACCGTCGGTAAGGTCTGTAGATCCCAGGTTTGTTTCTTTATTTTTTCTAAGTTATGGCACATTAGACGGACAATCGACAGACTTACGGTCTGTCGACGTGGAATCATCGACTCCTCCAACATACAAACCCGACCCGACTCGACCGACTATATATGCAATTTTTAAACCTTTCAGTTGCCCACCTTTTCAAAGCCTTCTCTAAAACCGTTTCCCTCCCTATTTCCCTTCAACTTCCCCACTTCCGCACTCATTAATTCCCTTTTTTATTTGTGAGATTGTCCTTTTCCCCAAATCTCCATAAGCTTCCCAAATCCCTTTTATTCCCCAATCTTCCATCTCTGTCTGTCTTCTGCCTGGTCGGTGTTTGAGATCGCTCTTTGGTGTTTGGTACTTTTAAGAATTCATCTCCTCATTTCCTTGACTACAGTATACATGTATGTCTTCCTTACCTGCTCTATTTACTCTCGTTAATTTACATTCTAAATTTTTGGAATACAATAATGGGTCTTGAATTTCAGACACTGTTGCATGCTTTAAATCTTCAAACTGAATTCCTTGTCACTTAGAATATTGAAAGTAAATGGGATGGGGGTGTATTTTCTAATAATTTTATGTGTTTTTAGTGTTGTTGTTTCCGACTTAGGGTTTGATAGCCTGTACGAATCAATTTTTCAAACAATGATGATTCACTCCCTAAGAATGATGAAATGCATTATTAAATGCTAGAAGAACTTAATGTTTCTTAGATTGCTCTGCAATTGTGCTTCGGGGGTAAAAATGGATTCCAAAATTCCTTCCTTTAATGACAAAATGAGACCCCATCGACAGATCGTCTTTCAAGTGACAGACCATCATTGGGGTCCATAAACCAAATATCCCCTTATTTGTCTAAGTGTCTACCCACGGGATGGACTGTCCTGCATGACCATACACTCTATTAGAACCTTTATTTCTGAAGTTCCTCAAAACTTTTGTGAGGGTCCATTGACGGATCCTCATTGACGGACCGTCGTTTAGTCGACGGTCCGTCCTTCAGATCCGTTGTCCTTAACAGAAACTATGTTTTTTATGAATCCAAATAAGTTACTAAGGGTCCATCGACGGACACCCACTAACAGACCATCGTTCCGTCGATGGTCGGTCCTGCACTTCCTTTGTCTCTAACAGAAACTTTGTTTCTTATATGTCTAAATAAATTTTCTAAGTGTCCACTGACAGACCGTCGTTTCATCGACGGACCATCGATGTGGTTTTCATTTAATTCTGCTGTTCTACATCACCATTTTGTTTGTGTTTACTCCTCCGTGTTGGATTCTTATTAGTGTGTTGCATGCATACATTACTACTAATAACCCCTCCTTGTAGTTAAACATGGCACCAAAGAAAGACTTGGTCTACACTCGAGGACGTTCCATGTCTGTTGCCCCTTTCTGCCGGTTGGTTATTGGGTCGTCCAATAGTGAACAAGACCCTGAATACGTGCCCCCAGGGACCCTGAAACTATCACTTGCTGCTAGGACCTCTCTTAGCACACCCAAGAGGGTGGCGTCCGGCGTAGTAGTTGTCTCCTAGTTTTATGAGGATCGCACACTGACCGAAACACCGTCTGAGTCTCCTGCAGTTTATGAGAAAGCGTTTGGCTCTACGGAGGCTTTCGAGTCTGAGGAAGCTTCATATTCACATGGGGCCACTTCTCCAGATACATTGGTCCACCTTGCCTCATCTAAAGAGGCTGACAATGCGGGTTCTTCTACAGCACCCCTGACCAATGTGCCCGCACCGGTTGCTGATAAGCCCAACCGGTGGTGCATCGAAGACCAATATTAAATATCCAGGGATGCGAAGATGCTCAACGAAAAGGGGGTTATTAACTAGACTATAACAGTCGAGCGACGACTTCTTACTTAATCTACCCCACGATGCAAGCTACATATTATCTTTTCACCCGCCATCGGCTAGAGTGATCGACTACGAGTTTGGGCCGGTACAACGAGGTGATGGTGAGAGAGTTCTACGCCTCTTATGTGGTAACTAACAGGGCTAGTTTTAACAAGAGGGCTAACCCCACTAAACATGCACCACTTGATCATGTTTCTGTCAGTGGTAAGCGGGTTGATACATCTTTGCCCACCATTCACAGATTTTTATATGGTGTTGACACTGATGCCACCAAGACCCCCTTACTCCCGAGTATGACTATCGATGGAAGTTGGTAAAGGACGACCATTTCCAGCGTGAAAGAGTACTTAGAGAGACAACCAAGAGGTGGATAGCCCAGAACATCTCCGTGGATGGCGAGGATTCTTATTGGGTGTTTGAGACCTAATGAGTTATAAAGAAGTCCAACCTCACATTTAAGTCCAAATTCTTATGGATCTTGGTCCGTCTTTTCCTCTCTCCCATTGCTAAGTTTGAGGTGGATTTCGCGTAGCTGTTATAGAATGTCATTCATGAGAGGACCTTTAAGTCAACAACTACTTACCACTTCCTTTGAATGATTTTTGAGTTGTGCAGGTTTGCTGGAGTGCCCATCTGGAATATTGATGTTATCAAGACCTCGACTCGCATAGTTGATATCAGTCTAATCTGGGATGATGCCAATGAGTGGACTCCTAAAAGAGGGCCCAGAGCTGAAGTGCAACTGCTTGGTGAGAACTTGGTGGACACCGTAGAGTAATCACGAGGGTCTGCTCATGCTATATCAGATCCTACCGACACCACCCCGATTAAGACTATCTTGGGTACTAACACAACTCTGAGCTCCTCCCACTTCACCCCATCTACAGCACTGTTCTTGATCGCTAGGATCCAGAAGTTAAAGGACCAAATGGCCACATCTGCATCATATCAAGTCTTGGATGCAGATGTTCATTTCTTAGGCAGAAGAGCGAACCAAGAAGAAGATGGCCGAACGGACTGAGTGGAAGATTTTGAAGGTCCACTAGCGCCTTGACACATTTGAGTTGAGGGTTCTCGCCCGGCCATCCCCTATTGTAGATTTGACAACTCTCTAGGCTTCTCTAGCGAGTCTAAGAGCATATATGTATGCCACAATGGAGGCTCGGATACCTGAGTGTGAGGCCCCAGCAGCGGATCCTTTTAGGATATGCTGATGGTTGCACTGTTCTCAACCACTGTCGTGGAATCACCTAACTTACGTCAGCAGACCAAGAGGCACCAATCTAGAGAGGATGATGAGAATCGAGCTAGGAAGAGAGAGTATCATAAGTCGAAGGCAGAAGACGGCACAGGCAGTGGATGCTTGGGCGTCTAGCTCCAGGATTTCTTATGTTAAGAGGAGCACTGATGAGGGTGTTGTTATTTTTGCGTACACTACTGATAGTGTCCCTACTACAGAGGGAGCGGGTTCTGGGAAATCGGACCCGCAATTTTGTTGATCATCGACGCTATGCACCTCAGGTTTGCTTAACCTACAACTCGATCTTATATTTTTTATGCATTATAGAAAATTGCTTGCTCTTTTTAGGGGGGTGGGGTAAATGGAATGTGAGTTCTAGGGTAAAGACTTAATATCCAAACTCACTATCCTCTCTTGGGGTTTTCTTTCCTATGTTCTTTTCCCCCAAGAGACTGGTTATTTAAATGTTGAACCGGCACATTAGTACCTCTTAGACATAGTATAGATATGACATCTGAAGCATGATGGGTAAATAAATTGATATCCTTATTTAGAGAAAATGCTTGCATGAATAGGCATAGTGAATGATGAATGTGTGGCTCTAAAAATGACATAGAGATACATCACATCATGACCCTCAATGTAAAGCTCGAATTGGTACTGAGCTAGAACTTGCCCAGTTAGTCCAGCTAAAAGTAATTTGTGATAGACCATTAGGAAAGTATCGTAGTCTTTTGTTAAAATATAGAAAATCTTTAGCCTAGATAAAATAAAACCAAATGAAATTAATCCCTTCTTGATCCAAATTATTTGAGCTTTAAGTAGACCTTTCTTTTCCACACAAATTTATCTTCTGGAGGAAAAATGTGATGGCCCTGGTCCCTCTTTAGACATGTGAACCTCAGCATATGCAAAAAGCATAAGTTGAGGGTGGCTAATGCAAAAAACAACCTTATCTTGGCCCTGACCTAACCTTTGGTATTGTTTACCTTTGATCATGGCTAAGCCATGAGTTGAAGGTTGTTATTACAAGAAATGCTCCGGAAATAAGGTTGAAAGAATAAATAGAGAGAAATAAGAAAAAAAATTGACCCAAGCAAAGTTGAAATCAATTGAAAATTTTTAAAATAAAAAAAATAAATGAACAGTCATTTACACCAAAGGAGAAAGAAAGGAGAATAGGAAGGCAAAAGAATATAAGAAAATTAAGAATAGGGAAGAATAAAGGACGAATAGGTAGCATTCTTCGCCGTTATGTCAAAGAGGGAAACAAGTCACTAAAATGACTCCAAATGTACCCTACCTCACTCTGAGCCTACGTTACAAGCTAAGAAAGTCCTATCGTGATCCTGAGAGTCTAATATGATAAATTCAAAGCTCTGAAAAAAGGGCAAGCCTATGCGACAAAGTACAAATGAGGTGAGAAGTTGTTTTGAGAGTGAGTGTTGAAAAATAATCCTTATACTCAACATAAAACAACTTTGTGAAAAGGGAGGATATTTATTTAAAGAAAGGACACTAGTTGCAATACTTGAAAGTTGGAACTTTGGTTCGAGATAAAAGAGGAGACCTAGCGGTGCGTTGTGAGTCGTTATCATGGTCTGATCCATCTGACCGAGCTTAATAATGATATTATGCCTGAACATAAAGAAAATAATCGAGATTGATAGGCAGATGATTGTGAAAGCTAAAATAACGATACTTTTGAATAAAGGTTTTTTGGAGAGTCAAGTGTGTTGCTTGAGGGCAAACAACAAATTTATGTTGAGGGTGTTGATGTACCATGATTTCACGGTAATTACAATGATTTTTCCTCAAGTTTAGTGTGTGTCTAAGTCCTTTTTGTAATAGTTTTAATGTATTTTTCTTGGTGTGTGCAGAAAACACTGTCCATAATGAAAACGTTGAAGATGTGCTGAAAATTGCAGAAAAGATGACCTATAGAGTCATCGATGGCCCGTCGACCCATCGACGGTCCGTAGGTGGTAACCATCTCTATGAAGATTTTATGATACCAATGAAAGATCGGGGGAATTCTAACTAAGTATGGGGATACGGAAAGGATGACGGCCCGTCGTCTCATCGACGGACTGTCCTGGTGAACCGACGGTGTTAACAGAATCTAACCCCAATATTCGATTTGAAAAGATTCTAAGTGTGGAGAAACAAAGTCCATCGACGGACTGTCGTCTTGGTCCGTCGATGGTAATGGAGAGTTAGAGAAGAAAGCAGCTCAAAATAGAGTTGAAGTGTGGACCGATAGAGGCGTCTACAATCTGTCGTTGCCTCGGCGGTCCGTTGGTCAGGTCGTCGAGTGAGACACTTTTTTTGACAGATTTTCCATAATTAGGTTACCCTCTACTTTTTGGATTCATTTTTATAAATAGGACCAAAAACCTCGTTTTGGGGGTTCTCTTTGTTTATTCTCAGATTTGTATTGTTGGTTGTTGAACATTGGGTTTTGGAAAATACTTCACTTTTCAACAATAGGTTCTAACAATATTTTGATTAATTTAAGTGATTTTCTGGATTTTCTTCAAACTTGTTAAAGTAAGTACATGAATTCTTGTCTAATCAATATGAATTGTGTAATTCATAACATGGGTAACTAAATCCACAACTAGGGTTGTAGGAACCATGGGTTATTAACAAAGTAGATCTAGCTAAAATAACAATTCTAGAATAGTGTCTTGCATGTATTGATAATTCTTTCGTTTAGTAGTCTTTTTAACTGTTGACAACGTTAGAACTCGCCTCGTTGCTACTTACCGAACAAAGGAGGTAGATAATAAGAAAATAATTATCAATGTAGATTTAGTATAAACTATCTAATAGGCTAGTTTCGATTGGTGAAACGTAATAACTAAGTCATACATCAATTATGATGCTTAATATGAGGTAAAAGTTTAGGTTTAGTAGAGTACACACACGTAGACGGACCAAGGTGTGGAGTGAAATTCACTAGTTGCCAGAACAAGGAATTAGGGATACATTTACCACTTTGCATGCAAGATACTAGGAAAGAGTTCTTATTGCTAGGGTAACTTTATTATGAACCTATGGGGAACCTACACCCTAGTTTCTCTCATCACTTGATAACCATCAAATATTTGAACTTGCTACTTGTTTACTTAAACTTAATTAATTACTTTTGTTACTCAAAATCCCCATTTAATTATATGTTTTTTTTAAAAGGACATGATTTAATACAAGTAATTGTAGATTAAAATTAAGTCTAAAGCATTTTCCTCATGGGATCGACCTCAACCAAAATTTTGGGTTCTTTACTTGATACGACCACTTATACTTCTTTAGAAAAGTATAGTTTGAGTGTATCAGTTATGAAAGGTGGCCTTTATTACAATGTTTTTTGTAATCTTAAATGTGTTTTTATCATATGGTATGAATTTATTGTTTATTTTTAGAATGTGCATTCTGGATTTTAACTTGAAAAAGCTTATTTTGAACTAAAGGTCCCTTAATGCATCTTTTAATGGTTTTATACTTTATAGCTTCCATACATAGGACAAGTTGAATATACTAACCCATATTTCTCTTATTTTTCTACAAAGTGAAGGTTCGGGATTGTCGGTTTTATATAAAAAGAAGAAAAGGCTTAGATAGAATTCTCTATGACCAATTGGTATGTCCTCAAGCTTCGAGAACAACATGATACCACTATATTTATTTTTTTAATTTTTGTACTAGACTACTACTGTACTTCTTATATGGATACTTTCTACTGTAAGTTCTAAGGTCCGTATGTTGATATTATTATGTTTAAACCTAGATGGTTAATGATACTAGTCTTGAATCTCTGTTTTTCATATATGAAAGAGTTTATCATTAATTATTAAATTGTTCAATTTTTTTGTATTTTTTAGTGTCTTATGTAATGATAATATGCTTAACGCTCGTATAATATATCTTCAAGGTTGAATACATCATGTTACGACAAGGGGGTGCTCTCAGATCGTGATAGTGGGCACCACCACCCATGACATTATTCAATACAATATAGAGTTTTGTCATAATGTTGTCCATGTTTTAGTCTCTCTCATTTCCATTTTCAATATGTTGCTTAGATAAATGGAAGGTGACAGGAGAGACCTGATCCTCGCAAGTGCACCATGCTCTTTTGATTGTTTTCATGCCATCAAGAAGTTTAGTTGCTACTACAGATTGTTTTTGCATTAACCCTCAAGGTTAGAGTTAGTTAGCAAATCATTTAATTACAAAACCAAACTCTAGTAGAAGTACTGACGGAGAACTTTATCAAGAAGATCATGAATTATGAGTAGATTTAATTGAATTATCTATTTATACTGTTATTCATGTGAATTGAATATGAATTGTGGAGTAATTATCAAAGTTTATTATAGCTTGGAGAACTTGTGAGTTGATCTAGATTTGTCTACATAGTATAGAATTGGACATGAATGGCATTGTGTGGTATGGTCCACTTATGGTGGCAGTGTTTACTTTATTGTCATTATCTATGTGTTGCGATCATGGCGTTGAAGGCAATATGTGTAATGTGATTCAATGTTAAAATTATCATGATTGTGAAGAAATTGTTTTTGTCTCTAATACCAGTATCATGTTCTAAGTATATTGATTATGTTTCCTATAGGTGAATGGTTATGTTAGGGCTAGGTACGTTCGACATGTTGATGATTGAATAGTCTTGTGTAGAATGACCCTTTACTATGTACACCTATATGAATGTGTTTTCTCAATAATATTTAGGTGTCTTATTTTCAAATTATGAAAATGATCTTTTCGCCTATGCTATAATGTGGTGTGTGGTCCATGGACGAACATGTATTGTGATCCTTCGAGGGTGGCTGCCTCATTTCAGATTGTTGCCCTTATGTGATGTTGTTGACAAATGTACACCCACTCACACCTCATACTTATCTATGAGTAAGCTATATTCATAGAAACTAATGAAAGGATAGTACTCATATGAACTATTGCCTACTATTATGCATTTAAAGTATAATATGTTCATGAAAGTATGAAAAATGGTATTTTATTTATGATTACTTGATAGGTGTACTACTATGGGTAAGGGTATGGGACTTTACCGAAACATTTAACATGTGCACTGTGGTGGGATAGTTCCTAGGTGATTTCTTTATGTACATGAATGTAAATGCATGATTAAGCTATGAACATGAAAGTGCATGTTATGATGTCAAGCATATGATACACTGATGTATGAATTTGTGTAGTGTCTAAATGTGTTTATGCAAAATATTTTTTTCATAGGAATACCAATACACACACATAAATGAATGAATGAAGCATGTATGATAATCTTGTAAGTAGAGACTTTTCAAAGGTTTGCTCAATTATACTTTAAACTAGACTATGCTATGAATATGTTATGTCCATATGTAAGGATATTCTCACATTAGTTATGTTAATCAAAGGACAATTCTCATCGATAACCTATGAGTTATGCATATGAGGAGTTAATGTCCTAAGGCCTATTTTTATGAATGTAATGTTTGTAAAGGCTTTTAAAAAAGGGAACTCAGCTTAGCACCGAGTGAAATTGACAAATGAGGGGTGCCCCTTCTCAATGAGGGGAAGCATGTTCACCAAATGTCCATATAAGGTTGAAACTACAATGCCAAATGGCATAAAGAGGGTTTCAATATAAATCTCCTATTTCCTCAAGTATGTTTCCCCCATAGGGCCTAGCAAGTGGATCCACCTAATATACTAGCATTAAGGTAATGTTCTACCTTGACAAGTAGAGCACCTTCATTCGATGTGGGGTTCCAGGATACCGGATTCCATGTTTAGCTCACATGATATTAATGTCACTTAAGGAAAGGGTTTCCCTAAAGTAAAATGGACAATGAAAGTAATGTATTTAACCCTAACTAGGATAGACTAAGGGAAGTTACTTTGTGTATGTGAGGGTATGGGAATTTACCTACGCATTGCACAAGTAGTTCTTGAAAAGAGTTTTGGAAATGTATTCTATATGTACATTTATATGTATATATATGTATATTATACATGATTTTGAGGTAATATCTTGCATGATTATATGCATGATATTTGTATTACTTGATACATGATGAAGGTCCTACTTGATATACATGTATGTAGTTATACCTATCATATTAATGTATGAATTAAATGATAAGTCTTGTGGTCGTTTTGTAAGTTTAGTAAGAATGTGTAAGGTTATGAGGCTTCATATGTAAATTGCACTATTAGGATTAGATTGGGATTATTAGTAAGGTCTTTTGATGTCGTAATAAAATTAAGTCCAAATATGCTCATGTTGACTATTTTCTTACTATGATGATATTAGAAGTCTTGACTTGTATGTTATCTTGAAGTTAGTCTTCTATGTTGTCTATGGAGTATGTGCCTAATGATATGCTATGATTCCATGAATGTCTATGTTTAAGTAAAGAAGGTTTTATGAATGTTCACCTTGGTTACCTAAAGGTGATGCTTCAGTGTGGGTGGTGGAATGGGACACTATTCATGTATTGCACCAAGTATTAGTTAAAGATTACTTAGGGGTTAACGAATTAAGGTAAAAGAAGATAATGTAATAAACATGATTGATGTACTTTAAATGCAAACATTGAGATAATGATATATGAAGGATTAATTCCCTAAAATATTCTATATTAACTAATCCTTAAATAAAGTCTAAAGATTACTTAAAAGGGGAATTGATCGTAGCACTGAGAGGATATGCATGAGAGGGGTTCATTCCAAAGGAAAGGAAGGTTTCCTCTATGGTCTCATGAGATTGGAACTATAATACTATTAAGTATAAAGAGGGATTATCATAGAAATCCATTTTATCCCTTAACTATGAAGAACACATAGGTTGTAGCTACAGGATTCGCCTATATGCAATCATGAATGTTATTCCCTCCACTGGAAAGTAGGAAACCCGCCCATTTGTGTGAGGGGTTGACATCGGATTCCATGTAGCTCATATGGTCTACATCAACTATGGCAAAGTTTCCAGATATTTAAAAACAAGAATGAAGGAAGTACGTGGCTAAGCTTGTGTCCTCTTGAGGGTTTGCTTGGTAGGTGTGGGGTATGAGACCTCATATGTACATTGCACTAATTGAATTAAAAAGGGGTACTGAGTAAGGTCTTATGATAAAATGATTAAATAAAGTCAATCATTTATGTTATTGATGTACCGTGGTTTTACGGTACTTTAAATGCCTTTTCTATAAATTTAGTGTGTGTCTAAGGCCTTTTTGTATTTGTGTTGATGTATTTTTCTTTCTGTTTATAGAATATATTGTCAAAAATTAAAACGATGAAGATGTGTTGAAAGTTGTAGAAAAGATGACCTACGGATCCATCAATATTTTGTCGACCCATCAATGATTCGTAAGTGGAAACCGTCGCCATAAATATGTTATGCTTCCAAGGAAAGATCGAGGAATTCTAACTAATTGTGGATCTACGGAAGGGTGATGGTCTGTCATCTCATCGATGGACCATCCTAGAGATCCGTTGGAGTTAACTGAATGTAGCCCTAGTACCCTAATTGAAAAGATTCTAAGTATGGAGAAACGAAGGTCATCGACGCACCATCATCTTCTTCCGTCAATGGCACCAGAGAGTTGGAGAAAAAAGCAACTTAAAATAGATTTGAAGTATGGACGGATGGAGGCATTGATGATCAATCGTGGCCTCGACAATCCGTTGGATAGGTCCTCAATGTGAGACGTCTTTTTTGACAGATTTTCCTTATTTATGTTTCCCTTAATGATTAGAATTCTTTTGTTATAAATAGGACAAAAAACCTCGTTTTTTGGGTTAGAATCTTTGTTAATTTTCAGATTTTTATTGTTGGTTATTGAGCTTTCTGTTTTGGAAAATACTTCACTTTTTCGGAATCAATTCTTATAATATTTTAATTAATTCAAGTGATTTTCTGGATTTTCTTCAAACTTTTTAAAGTAAGTACTTGAATTCTTGTCTAATCCATATGAACTGTGTAATTCTTAACATAAGTAACTAAATCCACAACTACGGTTGTGGGAACAATGGCTAAATAACAAAGTAGAACTAGATAAAATAACAATTCTAGAATAGTGTCTTGCATGTAGTGATAATTCTTTCATTTAGAAGTCTTTTTAACGGTGGCCAACGTTGTAAATCGCCTTGTTGCTACTTGCCGGACCTAGGAGGTAGATAATAAGAAAAGAATTATCTACATTGATTTAGTATACACTATCTAATAGGCTAGTGTTCATTGGTGCGAACTAATAACTAAGCCATACATTGATTATGATGCTTATTATAAAGTAAAATGTTATGTTTAGTAATGTAAATACACGTAGCGGGACCAAGGTGCGGAGTGAAATTCAGTAGTTGCCTGGACCAAGGAATAAAGGATACATAACTTACCACTTTGAATGCAAGATACTAGAAAGAGTTGTTGTAGCTAGGTTTATTGCGATATGAACCTATGGCGAACACTAACACCCTAGTTTTTCTTATCACTTAATAAACATCAAATATTTGAATTTGCTACTTGTTTACTTAGGCATAATTAATTACTTTTGTTACACAAAACCCCCATTTAATTTTTTTGGTTTTGGAATGGACTTTACTAAATAGAAGTAATCGTAGATTAAAGTAATTTCTAATCTATTTTGCTCGTGGTATCGATCCCAACATAACAATTGGGTTCTTTACTTGATATTGACGCTTATACTTTTTTAGGAAAGCATAGTTTGAGCATATCAAATTTAAGTTCCGCTGCCGGGGAAAGTTACTTTTAGATTAACTTTAAGCGCATTACAGAATTTTAGTCAACAATTTCCTTATTTTACTTTTTCTTTTTTTGTTTTTATCTCTCCCAAGTCTAGCTATAGTGTATGCTAAGTACACGGAGTCGAACAGAACCAATACTCAAACTTGAAACAGAATTAAATCGCGCACTTCACGAAATGAATATCAAAAGTAATCTTGCCTATATCAATGAGGAGATCAACCCTCAACTCCCCCATAGGTTGATGCTCGTAATCTAGTGGTTGTTGATAATCTAGGTGAAGTAATCCGAGAAGGCAAACTCCTGCCCCACGCCCATAAGTGTATTATAGGGTAAATGTTAACATCATTGACTCTGATGGTCCACTTGTACTACCTCCACATGATCATGCTTTTGTGGTAACTAGTATTTTGATGTAGAAGCTCACCGCTAGATGTTTGTTTTCAGGGCTACCATCTGAAGATCCACTAGCTCACATCTCCAAAAGTATAGTCGGTGTGTAAGAGTTTTGAAGGGAGGCCAAACTTAGACATAGATTTAATTGTATTAAGTGTGTCCCCTCTCTCACTAATGGTGGAGGCCGCAATTTTGTTTAATGAGTTGCCCTACAATCAATCTATACTTAGGAGCAATTGAGGGATGTGTTCCAAACAAGGTATTACCCGGTTTCTAAAAAGCTAAACCACAATGATTGGGTGAAAAAATTTGTGGCATTACCAGGAGAGTCAGTAAGCATTTCTTGGGATAGGTTCACCTCATTCTTGAGAAGTGTCCCAAACCCCTGCATTAATGATAAGTCACAAAAAGAGTACTTCTATCGGGGGCAAGATTATAATAATAAAGAAGTTCTTGGTACGATTGAAGGTGGTCTTATGGGGAGTGTACTTATGTTGTGATCGCTGAGAAGTTAGAGAAAATCTCTCAAAAAATAAAGCATGGAGCACTAGAAAGTCGTATATTCGGAAAAACACTTTTGTAGTGCAAGCTTCACATAACCTAGTTGCACATGAGATCCGTGAAGGGATGTCTCAAATGAGAACTTAGCTTCGGTTGTTGTTAAAATATGTCATCAAGGGTGCAAAAGAGGTAAACGTGGTGAACTGTTTGGCTAAACCACCACCACCGGTTGATGAGTACTACTATGAAGAAGATTCTGGGGGTTTCTGACTGAAAGCCCAAGGCTACAATCAGGAAAATTGGCGCCATGGTTAGGAAATCAAGGTCAAAACTATGGGAATTACAACCAACAGGGTCTCTATGTTTGAGATGGCAACTAGAACAGCGACAAGAACTTCAACCGGTTATCTATGGTGACAAAAACGATTAAAGTGTGCCCTAAGTTCCACCTCAAAATCTTTAGTTTCTCCTAGGGATGGTGGATGTAGTATGCCGCGAGTTGAGGATATGTTCCAGAAGATGATGAGGATGTTTAATGCCAGTGATGAACACGTCTAAGAGTTGAGAGGTGATTTAGCAAATATTTGGAAAAAGGTGGATGCACATGCAATCTCAATCAAGCATCTTAAGTTGCAAATGGCCCAATCGTCTTCTACTGTGAACCCACACCAATTGGCTACTCTTCTTAGCAATACGGTCCAGAATCCCAAATAGGATGGACATTGTATGGCAGTCACTACTCAAAGGTGTAAGCAGACCATGGATGCATTGAGCATGATAAGAAATGAGATGATGAGGTAGAGGAAGTTAGGAGTGATTTGGTATATAAATCGGGAAAAGAAGATCAGACACCTCACAAAGGGACCCCTATTCGTAGAGCATTACCTCCATTTCCGCCAATATTGGTGTAATAGACTGAGGACTGTAAATACCGGTGTTTTATTACTATATTGAAATACATTTCCATCAATGTCCCTTTGATAGAAGCTCTTGAACAAATGCCCAGTTATGCAATGTTCATGAAAATATATGGTCACTAAGAAGAGATCGCTTAGTTTTGAGGATGTTGATCGGATGCAACATTGTAGTGTTATTGCTAAAAGGTATCACATGCAAAAGAAAGAAGATTCAGGTTCTTTCACTATTCCATCTACAATTGGATTGTTACACTTTGCTAAAGCATTATGTGATCTCGGGTTAAGCATAAATCTCATGTCTCTCTCTATTTATAAGAAGTTGGGTTTGGGTGACCCAAAGCACATTGCGATGCGGCTACTGATGGCCGATTGAACAATGAAGAGGCCTGTTATGATACTCCATGATGTGCTAGTAAAAGTACAGTCAATTATTTTATCGGACGATTTTGTGATTCTTCATTGTGAGGTGGACTTTGCGGTGCCTTTTATTCTTGGGAGATCATTCCTTGCCATCGTAGTGCCTTAATTGATATGAAGAAAGGGCATATGAGGTTTCAATTGAACAATGAAGAAGAGACTTTGGAGATTTGTAGGTCCATTAGGAAGAATGGTGAGGTCCAATCCGTATACGCGATATCCTACATGGTTGAGATTTCATCGCAGGAACAAATAGAAAAGAGTATTGGTCTTGAGTCACTAGCGGCAGTGTTCATGAATTTTTGGACTAACTGTATCTAAGAGTATGGGTCGTTGGTTGTGGCACTTGATCTAGGTGATGTTTGGTTGAAACAAAAGAAATTGGTTTTAGATGTGAAGCATTGCGAGTCCCCACTCACAAAACCATCTATTGAGGAGGATCCAAAATTGGAGATTAAGGATCTACCACCTCATATGAGGTAGGTATTCTCGGGGAAAGGTGACATTTTGCCGGTAATTATTGTATCAGATTTGAATATGAAACAAGTAGAGTGTTTGGTTGATGTGTTGAAAAGGTTCAAGAGAGCTATTGGGTGGACTATTACGAATATTATTTGGATCCCTCCCGATATTTGTTCACATCAATTCCGACTCATGCCTAATCATAAGCCCAGTATTGAGCACCAGAGTCATATATCTGAACGCTGATAGTAGTAGGGTACGCCTTGTTCAGTGTGTGCATAAGAAAAGGGGGATGACTATGGTCCCTAATGAGAAAAATGAGCTTGTTCCAATGAGTTCGGTGACCGGATGGAGAGTGTGTATAGATTACCGAAAATTGAATGCATGGACTGAGAAGGACCATTTTCCCATGACCTTCATAGATCAGATGTTGAATAGGCTTGTAGGAAAGGGGTGGTATTCTTTTCTTCATGGTTATTCGGGTTATAGCCAAATCTTTATTGCACCAAAAGATAAAGAGAAAACCACTTTTACTTGTCCTTATGGAACTTTTGCGTTTAAGAGGATGCAATTTAGGTTGTGGAATGCACCTGCTACTTTAAGAAATGTATGATGTCCATATTCTCCTATATGTTATAGGATACCATTGAGATATTTATGGATTATTTTTATATTGTTGGTGTTTCGTTTAATCATTGTTTGAATCACTTGTCCGAAGTTCACAAAAGATATGAAAATGGCAAACTTGTGCTAAATTGGGGAAAATGTCACTTTATGGTGAAAGAGGGGATCGTATTGGGACATCGCATCTCAGAGAAGGGTATAGAGGTTGATCGAGCTAAATTCGAAGTGATAGAGAGACTTCCTCCACCAATCTCTGTAAAAGGTGTGAAAAGTTTCCTTGGGCATGAGAATTTCTACCGGAGGTTCATCAAGGATTTTTCAAAATTCTACATTCTCTATGCAAGTTACTTGAGAAAGAGTGTAAATTATATTTTGATGAATCCGGTCTTAAGGCATTTGATGAATTGAAGGAGAAATTGGTGTATGCGCCCATTATTATTTCCCCGGATTGGAGTAAGCAACTTGAGGTGATGTGTGATGCTAGTGGGGTTGCGCTTTGTGTAGTTTTGGGTCAGAGAAGCGATAAAATCCATCACCCCATTTACTATGCCATTATTGCCCTTAATGATGACCAAAAGAACTACATTGTGACTAAAAAAGAGCTCCTTGCGATGGTATTTCCTTTTGAAAAATTTCGCTCTTATTTCTTTGGCATAAGAGTTATTGTGCATATTGATCATTCTACCATAATATATTTGATGGTAAAGTAGGATGCAAAATAGAGGTTGATTCGTTGGGTGTTGATGTTGCAAGAATTTGACTGTTAAGTGAAAGATATAAACCAAAAAGTAAGTTTCAGATCAGTTGTCCCCATTAGAAGATGAAAAAATGCTAGAGTTAGTTTAAAAATCATAAATTGATGATACTTTCCTAGATGAGCATGTACTGGCTATTTCTCAATACTTGATTCCATGGTTCGTAGATTTTGCGAATTACTTGGCTAGTGATATCATCCCATTGGACTTGTCATTTCATTAATGGAAAAAGTTCATGCATGATGTGCAAAAGTTAATTTGGGATGAAACATATCTTTATAAGAATTATGTCGATGAGCTTATTCTGTGTTGTGTAACAGATATTGAGATGTTGAGAGTTTTGGATTCATGCCACTCCTCGCCTCTGGGTGGGCATCATAGTGGTATCAAGACAGCCCATAAAATTTTGCAATGTGGCTACATTGGCCAACAATCCACCAAGATGCACATGAGTTTTCCAAGGCATGTAATAGGTGCCAAAGAGATAGCGGTATTTCTAGAAGGCAAGAGCTACCTTTAAATCTCATTCTTGTGATCGAAAATGGATTGGAATACGATGTGAAACAGAGGTTAAATGAGTTCAATGAGCTTGATGAATTTCTCTTAAAGGCATTTGAAAGTTCATTCCTCTACAAAGAAAAGATGAAAAAGTACCATGACTAAAAGATTCATAAGCGCGATTTTGTTGTTAGGGATTTGGTGATTTTATTCAACTCTAGGTTGCGCTTGTTTTAGAGCAAACTCAGGTCCAAATGGACTGATTTATTGTTGATCACCCAATTTTTCCCTCATGGAGAGGTTTAGTCTTATAATAAGGAGGGCATAGGGTTCAAGGTGAACGAGCAACGAATCAAAATCTACCTTGGGCATGCTGAAAAAGCAAATGAAGTGATGTAGGCATACCATCTTGATGAAGTCTAAGTAATCAAGAGTCAAGCGTCGTGGTGCGGCGTTAAATAAAGAGCTGATTGTGAGGCAACCCAATATGTATCTTCTAGACAACAGTAGTTTTTTTTCGTTATTTTATATGGATGCCATACTCGAGGCTCGGATACCTGAGTCTGAGGAACCAGCTGCGCAGCCTTTGAGAATACGGTGATGGTTGTACTGTTCTCAACCACTATTGTGCAATCACATCAGCCACTTTATCAGACCAAGAGGCACCAATATAGAGAGGATGATGGTAATCGATCTACGAAGAGAGAGCATCTTGTTTCGAAGGCTGCGAGGATAGCCTCGCTTATTGATGAAGAGGCCCGACAGATGAGGGCTCAGGCGGTGGCTGCTTGGGCGTCTAGCTCCAGGAATGCTTATCTTAAGAGGAGCACTGATGAGGGTGCTGTTATTATTGCGGATACTATTGATAGTGTCCCTACTACAGAGGGAGCGGGTTCCGGGAAATCAGACCCGCAATTTTGTCGATCAACGGTGCTATGCGCCTCAAGTTTGCTTCACCTACCACTCGATCTTATATTTTTTATGCATTGTAGAAAATTGCACGCTCTTTTTTGGGGGGTGGGGTAAATGGAATGTGAGTTCTAGGGTGAAGTCTGAATATCCCAACTCACTATCCTCTCTTGGGATTTTCATTCCTATGTTCTTTTTCCCCAAGAGACTTGTTGTTTTAATGTTGAACCGGCACGTTAGTACCCCTTGTACATAGTATACATATGACATCTGAAGCATGATGGCTAAATAAAATGATGTCCTTATTTAGTTAAAATGCTTGCATGAATAGGCATTGTGAATGATGAATGTGTGGCTCTAGGAATGATATATAGATACAACACTGCATGACCCTCAATGTAAAGCTCGAATTGGTACTACCTAGAACTTGCCCTGTTAGTCCAGCTAAAAGTAATTTGTGAAAGACCATTAGGAAAGGATCATAGGCCCTTGTTCAAATATATAAAATCTTTAGCCTAGATAAAAGAAAACCAAATGAAATTAATCCCTTCTTGATCCAAATGATTTGATCCTAAATGGACCTTTCTTTTCTACCCAAATTTATCTTTTCTGGGAAAAATGTGATGGCCCTGGTCCCTCTTTGGACATGTGCATCTCAGCTTATGCAGAAAGCATAAGTTGAGGGTGACTAATGCAGAAAACAACCTCATCTTGGTTCAGACCCAACCTTTGGTATTGTTTACCTTGGCTCATGGCTAAGCCATGAGTTAAGGGTGGCTATTACGAGGAATGCTCCGGAAAGTGAGGTTGAAAGAATAAATAGAGAGAATGAAGAAAAAAAATTGACCCAAGCAAAGTTGAATTCAATTGAATATTTTCAAAATAAAATAAAATAAAAGAAGAATCATTTACACCAAAGGAGAAAGAAAGGAGAATACCAAGGCAAAAGAATATAAGAAAATTAAGAATAGAGCGGAATAAGGGACGAATAGGTAGCACGCTTAGCCATTATGTCAAAGAGGGCAAAAAGTCACTAAAATACATCCAAATGTACCCTACCTCACCCTGAGCCTACGTTACAAGCTAAGAAATTCCTATCGTGATCCTGAGAGTCTAATATGGTAAATTTAAAGCTCTGAAAAAAGAGCAAGCATATGGCGACAAAGTACCAATAAGGTGAGAAGTTGTTTTGAGAGTGAGTGTTGAATAATAATCCTTATACTCAACATTAAACCACTGTGTGAAAAGGGAGGATATTGATTTAAAAGAAAGGACACTAGTTGCAATACTGGAAAGTTGGCACTTTGGTGAGAGATAAAAGAGGAGAGAAATCGGTGTGTGGTGAGTCTTTATCATGGTCTGATCCACATGAGCGAGCCTTATAATTATATCATGCATAAACATAAAGAGAATAATAGAGATTGATAGGCAGATGATCGCAAAAGCTAAAAAAATGATACTTTTCAATAAAGGTTTTTTGAATAGTCATAGTGCGTTGCTTGAGGACAAACAATGAATTTATGTTGAGGGTGTTGATGTACCATGATTTCACAGTAATTTCAATGATTTTTACTCAAGTTTAGTGTGTGTCTAAGGACTTTTTGTAGTAGGAGGTTTAATGTATTTTTCTTGGGGTTTGCAGAAAAACACTGTCCAGAATGAAAACGCTGAAGATGTACTGAAAATTGCAGAAAAGATGACCTACAGAGCCATCGATGGTCCGTCGACCCATCGATAATCCGTAGGTGGCAACCATCTCTATCAAGATGTTATGATAACAATGAAAGATCAGGGAATTCTTACTAAGTGTTGGGATACAGAAGGGATGGTGGCCTGTTGTCACATCGACGGACCGTCCTGGTGATCCGTCGGTGTTAACAGAATGTAACACCAATAATTGATTTGAAAATATTCTAAGTGTGGAGAAACAAAGGCCATCGACGGACTGTCGTCTTGGTCTGTGGATGGTAATGGAGAGTTAGAGAAGAAAGCAGCTGAAAATAGAGTTGAAGTGTGGACCGATAGAGGCGTCTACGATTCGTCATTGCCTCGATGGTCCGTTGGTCAGGTCTTCGAGCGAGACACATTTTTGGACAGATTTTCCATAATTAGGTTTCCCTTTATGTTTTGGATTCTTTTTTATTAATAGGACCAAAATCCTCGTTTTGGGGGTTCTCTTTGTTACACAAATTCGTATTTTTGGTTGTTGAACATTGGTTTTTGGAAAATACTTCACTTTTCCAGAATAGATTCTTACAATATTTTGATTAGTTTAAGTGATTTTCTGAATTTTCTCAAACTTGTTAAAGTAAGTACATGAATTCATGTCTAATCAATATGAATTGTGTAATTCATAACATGGGTAACTAAATCCACAACTAGGGTTGTATGAACCATGGGTAATTACAAAGTAAATCAGCTAAAATAAAAATTCAAGAATAGTTTCTTGCATGTATTGATAATTCTTCCGTTTAGTAGTCTTTTTAACTGTGGACAACATTAGAACTCGCCTTGTTGCTACTTACCGAACCAAGAAGGTAGATAATAACAAAAGAATTATCAATGTAGATTTAGTATACACTATCTAATAGGCTAGTGTCGATTGGTGAAAATTAATAGCTAGGTCATACATCGATTATGATGCTTAATATGAGGTAAAAGGTAAGGTTTGGTAAAGTACACACACCTAGTCCGGACCAAGGTGTGGAGTGAAATTCACTAGTTGCCAGAACATGGAATTAGGGGTACATTTACCACTTTGCATGAAATATACTAGGAAAAAGTTGTTATAGGTAGGGTTACTGCATTTTGAACCTATGGGGAACACTTACACCCTAGATTCTCTCATCACTTGATAACCATCAAATCTTTGAACATACTACTTGTTTACTTAAACTTAATTAATTACCACGAAATACCCCTAGAATTATTATTTTTTCAAGGACTTTTTTAAATACAAGTAATCGTAGATTAAAATTGAGTCTAATGCATTTTCCTCATGGGATCGACCCCAACCTAAAATTTGGGTTCTTTACTTGATACGACCGCTAATATTTCTTTAGGAAAGTAAAGTGTGAGTGTATCACTTATTGAACAAGAAGTAAATGCTTTGATAGAATTCTCCTAGACCAATTGGTATGTTCTCAAGCTTCGAGAACAACATGATGGCACTATTTTTATTTTTTCTATTTTTGTGCTAGACTACTACTGTGCTTCTTATATGGATACTTTCTATTGTAAAGTCTAAGGTCCCTATGTTGATATTCTTATGTTTAAACCTAGATGGTTAGTGGGACTAGTCTTGAATCTATGTTTTCATATATGAGAGAGTTTATCATTGATTTTTAAAGTGTTCAATTTTACTGTATTTTTCAGTGTCTTGCTTAATGGTAAATGCTAAAGGCTCGTATAATACCTCTTCAAGGTTGAATATATCATGTTACGACTAGGGGGTTCTCTCAAATCGTTATAATGGGCACGGCCACCTATGAAATTATTCAATACAATATAGAGTTTTGTTATAATATTTTCCATGCTTTGGTCTCTCTCATTTCCCTTTTCAATATGCTGCTTAGATATATTGAAGCTAACAGGAGAGACCTGATCTTCGCAAGTGCACCATGCTTTGTTGATGGTTGTCATACCATCAAGAAGTTTAGTTGGTACTACATATGGTTGTTGCATTAACCATCAAGGTGAGAGTCAGTTAGCAAGTCATTTGCATACAAAACCAAACTCCAGTGGAAGTAATGAAGGAGAACTTTATCAAGAAGATCATGAATTGTGATTAGATTTAATTGAATTGTCTATTTGTACTGTTATTCATGTGAATTGAATATGAATTGTAGAGTAATTATCAATGTTTATTATAGCTTGGAGAACTTGGTGAGTTGATCTAGATTTATCTAATTAGTATGGAATTGGACTTGAATAGCTTTGTGTTGTATGGTCCACTTATGGTGGCAGTGTTTACTTTATTGTCATTATCTATGTGTTCCGATCATGGCCTTGAAGGGAATATGTATAAGGTGATTCAATGTGAAGATTATCATGATTGTGAAAAAGTTATGTTGTCTCCAATACCAGTATCATGGTCTAGGTATATTGATGATGTTTCCTATATGTGAATGGTTATGTTAGGGCTAGGTTCGTTCGACATGTTGATGATTTAATAGTCTTGTGTAGAATAACCCTTGACTATCTACACCTATATGAATGTTTTTTCTCATGAATATTTAGGTGTCTTATTTTCAAATTATGAAAATGATCTTTTCACTTATGCTATAATGTGGTGTGTGGTCCATGGACAAACATGTATTGTTATCCTTAGAGGGTGGCTGCCTCATTTCATTTTGTTGCCATTATGTGATCGTGTTGACCAATGTACACCCACTCATACCTCATGCTTATCTATGAGTAGGCAAGATTCATAACAACTAATAAAAGGATAGTACTCATATGCACTATTGCCTACTATTATGCATTTAAAGTATCATATGTTCATGACATTATGAAAAATGGTATTTTATTTATGAATATTTGATAGGTGTACTACTATGGGTAAGGGTATGGGACTTTACCGATACATTTCACATGTGTACTGTGATAGGATAGTTCATAGGTGATTTGTTCAATTACATGATTATAAATGCATGATTATTGAACATGAAAGTCCATATTATGATGTCAAGCATATAATACAACGAAGTATGAATTTGTGTAGTGTCTAAATGTGTTTGTGTGAAAGATTTCCTCATATGAATACACATAAACACACATGAATGAATGAATCAAGCATGTATGATAATCTTGTAAGTAGAGTCTTTTCAAAGGTTGCTGAATTATACTCTAAACTAGTCTATGTTATGAATATGTTATGTCCATATGTAAGGATATTCTCACATGAGTTATGTTAATCAAAGGACAATTCTCATCAATAACCTATGAGTTATGCATATGATGAGTTAATGTCCTAAGGCCTATTTTTATGAAAGTAATGTTAGTAAAGGCTTTTCAAAAAGGGAAATCAGCTTAGCACCGACTTAAATTGACAAATAAGGCGTGCCCCTTCTTAATGAGGGGATGCATGTCCACCAAATGTCCTTATGAGGTGGAAACTACAACGCCAAATGGCATAAAGAGAGTTCAATATACATCTCCTATTTCCTTTACTATGTTGCCCCCATAGGACCTAGCAAATGGATCCACCTAATATACTAGCATGATGTTAATGTTCTACCTTGAAAAGTAGAGCACCTTCTTTCGATGTGGGGTTCCATGATATCGGATTCCATGTTTAACTCACATGATCTTAATGTCACTTAAGGAAAGGGTTTCCCTCAAGTAAAATGGACAACAAAAATAATGTAATTAACCCTAACTAGGATATCCTAAGGGATGTTGCTTATTGTATGTGAGGGTATGGGACTTTACCTGCGCGTTGCACAAGTAGTTCTTGAAGGGAGTTCTGGAAAGGTGTTCTGGAAAGGTGTTCTATATGTACATGTATATGTATATATATGTCTATTATACATGATTTTATGGTAATGTCTTGCATGATTATATGCATGATGTTGGTCTTACTTGACATAGGATGAAGGTCCTACTTGACATGCATGTAGGTAGTTATACATGTCATGTTGATGTATGAAGTAAATGATAAGGCTTGTAGTCTTTCTGTGAGTTTACTAAGAATGTGTGAGGTTATGAGGATTCATATGTACATTGCACTAGTAGTATTAGATTAGGATTATTAGTAAGGTCTTACGATGTCGTAATAAAATTAACTCCAAATATGCTCATGTTGACTATTGTCTTACTATGATGATATTAGAAGTCTTGACTTATATGTTATCTTGAGGTGAGTCTTCTATGTTGTCTATGGAGTATGTGCCTAATGATACGATATGTTTCCATGAATGTGTATGTTTAGTTAAATGAAGATTGTATGAATGTTCACCTTGGTTACCTAAAGGTGATGCTTGAGTGTTGATGGTGGAATGGGACACTATTCATGTATTGCACCAAGTATTACTTAAGGGTTACTTAGGGGTTAAAAAATTAAGGTAAAAGAAGATAATGTTATAAACATGATTGGTGTGCTTCAAATGCAATATATCTGGCTTGGTGTGTTGTCATGAATAGTGTCTATGCCTATACGAAGTATGTAAACTATATGATGTAATTGTGACAATGTTTATGAAGATTCTTTAAAAAGGCATCTTGCATCATTTCTAAGTTAAATGTCCTCTTTAAATGCATGTTTTTGCATGATTTCCATACTTAGTGCATTCGTGTACTAATACCATTCTTCTTCATATTTTTACACAAAGTTTAGGTGATGGATGACTAGAGGATGTTCTTTAAGTGAAGGGCTTGATACATGTTTCCCAAGCATAAGAATGGGAGCCTTATGATTCAAGGATTCCCTATGTAAGTTATTATTCAAGTTTATGTAATTGCTAGATTATCATTCTATATTGTTAAGGGTCTTGTCCCTATTCTACTCTATTGATTTAAATATAATATTGCAAAATATACTTAGAGTGTGTTGGTATGAATGAAAATATTTTCTGAAAAATGTTTTTCAATTTTCTCATGTTTGGTTGGGATTAATGTTTTGGAAAATGTTTTCCAGATCAACTCATTTTCTTCAAAGTTAAGGAAAATGACTTCTCTTCAAAATTAAAGGAAAACATTTTCAAAAACACTCCTCAAATTTGGAATTACATTTTTGTAGGGAAAATAAACAATTTTTAAAAAATTCAATTTTAAAATTTTATTTATTATCCGATCCCTGAACCCAACCCACCACCGGCCAGCCCACCACCACCACCACCACAAAAAAAATTTGTTTTTTAAAAATATTTTTAACATCAATTTTTTATTTTTAAACTCCTACCCCCTCCCCCCCCTGACTAGCACCACACCCACCCCCAACCCCAAAAAAATAATTTTGTTTTTAAAAATACCATAAAGTTCAAATTTTTAGTTTTCATTCCTACCTCCTAACCCGTGCCCCTCCACCACCCCACCCACACCCACACCACCATCCCAAATAAAAACATTTTAAAAAAATATTTTAAATTTCATAAATTATTTTCTACTTTAGTAAAAATAAAATATGTTTCTAAAAAACATTTTTCAATCAAAATCAAACACAAAAAATCATTTTCGGAAAATATTTTCTACTTACCTACCAAACAAGAGAAAAAATAAGTGCAAAATCTACTTGTTTTCGAGGAAAATATTTTCTAGGAAAACATTTTCCTTCGTACCAAACACACCCTTAGAGTCAAACTATGTATTATGATATTTTTATATATATGAGGTGATGGTTCTAGTATATGATGTGCTATGAAAAGTTTATAATTTTCTGCTAAATTTCCTACGAAAATGAGATGATTGATAATTATTGGCTTGTATTAGACCTTCGAGAGGTCAATTATGGCATGTTACTCATAGGATGTGCTCCTCGGTAGTGACTGAAAAAATTTCACATTGAATAAAGGGACCAACTCCTCCGATGAATTGATCAATTACGGGGTATTTAAGCTAACCACTTGAAAGCTTCACTTATAGTGAAAATGGGAATAATCAAAACGCGACTGACTCTTGAGAGATGTTTTTGAAATAGAAGGGCTTGCAAATATATACAAAGTATCGCAAATCTAGTTGACGATCCTCATGAGCCAATCTGCAAAATAGTCCCTTTACTTGCAATAGTTGCAATATCGTACTCGTTATATGGTACACTGCATTCCCCTCAATAAGGGGTAAGCGGATGGCCTGAACACCTCCCATGAGATGTGTTTAATTGACATTTTGCTCATTGACATCGTAAAGGTTACCGATGTCATCTTGGTGTCCCACCTGGCTACCATAACTGCCATTTACATTCATAGCTCCTACATTAAACGTAAACACTTAAAAGAAAAAAAACAATTAAGTAAGTAAATTTCAACTAATATGAAAAAGAAAGAAATAAAACTATAAGTCCTCAAGTAACACCACTCCCTGAAAACGGTGCCACTTTGATGCTTATCCTGACCAACATCATTAAATATGGTTCAAGTTTCTACGATCATCGATAATATATTAACACAAACGAGAGTTGGGGTCGTGTCCCAAAGGAGCGCTTTCAAATATATGTAGCTAATTAGAATGCCATTATAGTTAGTTGTAGCTAAAGAGATTTGCGAGTTAAAAAAATAAATTAAAAAGAGTGTGATACGAAAATCTCAATTATAAAATGGGGTTTTTGTCACAAGTATTAAAACGGTAAAATTAAGGAAAATCAATTATGATGGGAAATTCATGGGATATGATTACTGTTGAATGCCTTGAATCGGACCCGTTACAACCGGAAAGGATGGGGGTCTCGCTGCCCAGGGGTCCGGGGGGGCAGTCTCGCTGACCGGCCCGACGGTATACAATTTGGTTGTATTGGGCCCTTAATTTTCTGTCAATTCTGTATTTTGGGCCCAAGCCTGTTAGGGCGTAGTTTAGCACTATATATAGACGCTATGGCAAACCCTGTTCTGTAATTCTGTTCTTGCCTCTCCATAATAAAACTGCTCCCCCTCTTTCCGTGGACGTAGCCAATTTATTGGTGAACCACGTAATTCTGTTGTCTTGTTTTTCACGTTTATATTTTCTCGTATTATATCAAATTTCGCATAACAAATTGGTATCAGAGCCTCTCGGTTAATCGGTGTTCTTGAAGAATTCGAGATGTCTGCTTTGAACGTGAAAATTGACAAATTCACAGGGAGGAACAATTTCAATTTATGGAAGATCAATATGCGGGCTTTGTTGAAACAGCAAGGCTTCTGGGCGCCGTTGTCGAAAGACAAGAACGCCGTCGTTACTTCTGAGATGGCGATTCTTAAGGAAAAGGCACACTCGATGATCATGCTGTGTCTCGCGGATGACGTCATCACGGAGGTCTCGGATGAAGAGACTGCTACTGGTCTGTGTTTGAAGCTGGAGAGTTTGTACATGACAAAATCTCTAACCAACAAGCTGCTTCTGAAACAACGTCTATTCGGTTTACGAATGGCTGAAGGTACACAACTCAGGGAACATTTAGAGCAATTAAATACTTTGTTATTAGAATTGCGTAATATCGATGTGAAGATCGAGGATGAAGGTGCTGCCCTGATTCTGTTAGTATCTCTCCCAATGTCGTTTGAGAATTTTGCTCAATCGTTAATTGTTGGGAAAGATACTGTGTAGCTGGAAGAAGTCAGATCGGCCCTTCATAGCAGGGAATTACGGCATAAGGCAAACGGCACAAGTACGGACATACAGCCTTCTGGTCTGTTCACCAGTAGCGGAAAGGGAAGGAAAAACAACGGAAAGAAAAAGAAGCCGATTTCGAAGGGTTCAAAGCCGGATGATGTTTGTAATTAATGCAAGGAGAAGGGACATTGGAAATCTGATTGTCCGAAGAAGAAGAATCAATCGGAAAAACAATCAGTTTCTGCTGCTGTTGCTGAAGAAGACACCAATTCTGAAGAAGACATTGCCCTAGTTGCGGATGAGCACACTCATCATTCAGATGTGTGGGTTCTCGATTCTTGGGCATCCTATCACATCTCTCCTAGGAGAGAGTGGTTCACGACTTATGAGCAGGTAGACGGAGGCAGCATCTCGATGGCTAATAGTTCTGTCTGCAAGGTGGTTGGGACAGGCTCGATCAAGATAAGGACACATGACGGTAGCTTCTGCACATTGAACGAGGTCAGTCATGTTCCATTGATGATGAAAAATCTGATATCTCTAAGTCTTTTGGACAACAAGGGATTTAGTTGGTCGGGAAAAGATGGAGTCTTGCAGGTCTGGAAGGGTTCAAATCTGATTCTCAAAGGTGTCATGCGTGGTACTTTGTATTTTCTACAAGGTTCCATGGTTACAGGTTCAGCCCATGTTGCATCGTCAGATGTTCACCAGGAGGATATGACTAAGTTATGGCAAATGAGACTTGGTCATATGGGTGAAAGAGTGATGCGTATTCTGTCAAAGGAGGATCTTCTTGCTGGTCATAAGGTTAAGAGCCTAGAGTTTTGTGAATATTTTGTCTTTGGAAAACTACATCGCAACAAGTTTCCAAAGGCCATTCACAGAACAAAAGGCACACTTGATTATATCTACTCTGATTGCTGGGGTCCATGCCGTGTTGAGTCTTTGGGAGGCTGCAGATTTTTGTGTCCATTATTAATGACTACTCAAGGATGACTTGGGTGTACATGATGAAGCATAAAAGTGAAGCTTTCAAGAAGTTCAAGGAGTGGAAAATTTTGTTAGAAAATTAAACAGGGAAGAAGATCAAGAGGTTGCGAACTGATTATGGGCAGGAATTCTGCTGGTCTGAATTTGATCAATTCTGTAAGGATGAAGGGATTGCTCGACATCGTACAGTCAGAAATACACCACAGCAGAACGGTGTAGCTGAGGGGATGAATCAAACACTTCTGGAGAGAGCAAGGTACATGCTCTCTAATGCTGGGCTAGATAGAAGATTCTGGGCAGAAACGGTTAGTACAGCTTGCTACTTGATAAACCGCGGACCACATACACGCATACAGTGCAAGACACCTATGGAGACGTGGTCAGGAAAAGCTGCTGATTATTCAAATCTGAAAGCTTTTGGTTGTACGGCTTACTACCACGTCAGTGAAGGTAAGTTAGAACCAAGAGCTAAAAAGGGAGTATTTGTGGGCTACGGAGATGGAGTGAAAGGTTTCAGAATCTGGTCTCCAGCAGAAAAGAGGGTTATTATGAGCAGGAACGTTGTCTTTGATGAAAGTTCTCTGCTTAGAACCATTGTGAAGCCTACAACTACGTCAGAAACTGGGACTCTTGATAAACAGGTGGAGTTTCAAGTCATTCAGAACGAGAGCAATTTAAAAGAACCTGAAGAGGAGGATCAAGAGCCACAGACAGAAACTGATATCCCAGAATCTATGCCATCAGATATCCATCACAGTATAGCTCAAGATCGGCCAAGGAGGGTTGGAGTTCGGCCACCTACGAGGTATGGTTTTGAGGACATGGTGGGTTATGCACTGCAGGTTGCTGAAGAGGTAGATACATCTGAGCCGTCTACTTACAAAGAAGCCATTTTAAGTCCTGATTCTGAAAAATGGTTTGCTGCTATGGGAGATGAGATGGAGTCCCTACACAAGAATCAGACATGGGATCTGGTCATACAGCCTTCGGGGAGAAAGATTATTACTTGCAAATGGGTTTTCAAGAAGAAGGAAGGGATATCACCAGCAGAAGGAGTCAAGTATAAAGCCAGGGTTGTTGCCAGAGGTTTCAACGAAAGAGAGCGAGTGGACTACAATGAGATCTTCTCACCAGTGGTAAGACATACTTCCATCCGAGTGTTACTAGCGATAGTTACACATCAGAATCTGGAGCTTGAACAACATGATGTGAAGACAGCGTTTCTACATGGAGAGTTGGAGGAAGAGATATACATGACTCAGCCGGATGGTTTTCGAGTTCCAGGGAAGGAAAATCACGTCTGCAAGTTGAAGAAGTCCTTATATGGACTTAAGCAGTCTCCAAGGCAGTGGTACAAAAGGTTTGACAGCTATATGGTGAATTTGGGCTATACTCGGAGCTCATATGATTGTTGTGTTACTACAATAGGCTCAAGGATGATTCATTCATCTATCTGGTGCTTTATGTAGATGATATGTGCGTAGTTGCAAAGAAGAAGTATAATATTCAGAAGGTGAAGGGTTTACTTAGTGCTGAGTTCGAGATGAAGGATCTGGGAGCCGCTCGGAAGATTCTAGGGATAGAGATCATTAGAGACAGAGAGAGAAGGAAACTTTTCTTGTCACAGAGAAGCTACATTCAGAAGGTCTTGGTGAGGTTTGGCATGTCTTCATCTAAGCCTATTGATACCCCTAGTGCTACCAATATCCATCTCACTGCCATGTTTGCTCCACAGTCAGAAGAAGAGAAGGAGTATATGTCACGAGTCCATTATGCCAGTGCCGTAGGAAGTTTGATGTATGCTATGGTCTGTACAAGGCCAGATTTAGCACATGCAGTCAGTGTAGTGAGCAGATTCATGGGAAAACAAGGGAGAGAACATTGGCACGCTGTGAAGAGAATTTTCTGGTACCTTAGAGGCACATCTGACGTTGGTCTCATTTATGGAGGTGATACTCAGTGCTTGGTTACTGGCTATTCTTATTCTGACAGTGCTGGAGATGTTGACACAAGAAGATCGATGACTGGCTATGTGTTTACCCTTGGAGGATCTATCGTCAGTTGGAAGGTAACCTTGCAACCTACAGTGACTTTTTCTACTACGGAAACGGAGTACATGGCCTTGACAGAGGCTGGAAAAAAAGGGATTTGGCTGAAAGGGCTGGTTAGTGATCTTGGTCTGCATCATGATCAGGCTACGGTGTATTGTGACAGTTTGAGCGCAATTTGTCTAGCCAAGGATCAAGTCCATCATGAGAGAACCAAGCATATTGACGTGAGGTTTCATTTTCTGAGAAGTGAGAAGAGAATCAAGGTAAAGAAAGTAGGAACTACTGATAATCCTGCTTATATGTTCACAAAGCCGGTTCCACAGAGCAAGTTTCAACACTGTTTGGACTTGCTCAACATCAGAAGCTGTTAATTGCCCTGCGGGGCAATTATGAGGAAGAGGGGGAGGCCTGGCACTATCATTGTGCTTTTGAAGAATCTTTTTGGAAAATTCAAGTCAAGGTGGAGATTGGTTGAATGCCTTGAATCGGACCCGTTACAATCGGAAAGGACGGGGGTCTCGCTGACCGGCCCGACGGTATACAATGTTGTTGTATTGGGCCCTTAATTTTCTGTCAATTCTGTATTTTGGGCCCAAGCCTGTTAGGGCCTAGTTTAGCACTATATATAGACGCTATGGCAAACCCTATTCTGTAATTCTGTTCTTGTCTCTCCATAATAAAACTGCTCCCCCTTTTCCCGTGGACGTAGCAAATTTATTGGTGAACCACATAAATCTGTTGTCTTCTTTTTCGCGTTTATATTTTCTCGTAATATATCAAATTCCGCATAACAATTACGATACAAGTTAACACATATTATTGGGTGCATGCTTTCGGTAGAAAATATATAGAAAATAATTACTAGGCTAAGCTTTAATAAAAAATAAGTTCTCTCTTAAGCAACATACCCTTTTTAAAAAAGGTTCCTCGCGCACACCTATTTTCCACAAGAAGACCAGCCTACGCCGTACCCCACTCACTCTCTTGAGCTGAGTGTTAGGATATAGGTATAGGACTCACCCTCTCGATTTGAATCTCATGTTGACCCGCTCCTTAGGCCATAAATATAGTGGTCTTGATTTTGCGACCTCTGTCTTGAGCATGCAAAAAATACATGGGTGAACTTGATTTGCAACTACGAATACATTAGATTGAACCACAACCATAAGATGAAATTACTACTAAACTACATCTATGTTATTAGCAGGCAAGACCCAATGATAATAGAAACTCATATTTTCTAAATTACACCCCAAGATTGGGGTTTTTTACCCACACATCAATATATAATAATTTATACCTTCAATAATGTTGAAATTAAATGATATAAGAAGATAAGATTTGATTTACGCAAAGGAAGAAGAACAAAAAAGACCCAGTTCTAATTAGGGGAAGATGAAATCCTTCCTTCTTCAAGTCTTCAAAACATCCTCTTCAAACATGAGAGAAAATTTGAAAAACTAAAGTTAAAAGTCTAAAGACTATAATAATGTTCTAGCTCTCTAATAAACAATAAAAACTAAGTATTTTTAATTTTCAGAATTTTTATCATGATGGCTCATCCGGCGAGCCCTGTCGAGGTCGCAGAATGAATCGAAGACTTGCCCATTTCTTCTTGCACACATCATCTACAAAATCTTTGACCACTGGGAAATATAGTACTACTTCGTGGAACTGTTTGGCGCCACATCGACTACTCCTTTCACTGCCAATTTGATCCTCTTAATTTGGGGCTCACCATTCTAGAACAAAGGGCAAAGTATGTCTTTTTGGTGATGTGCCATTTTTACTTGGCGATGCATAAGCTTCAGTTTCTTTATTTCTTTTTCGCGGCATAGTGTCCACGTTTTCAAAGAAATTTCAAATTCTTGAAACTTGATAGTTTTCATCTTTTATTGAAATAAAAAAACATTAGAGGACACTATTTCTTTTAAAATATAGCCCTAAATGAGTCAAGTTTGTGGAGTCATAAGATTCACGAGTCGTAGAGTTAACACGAACCGTAATCCTTATCGTACATACTAGTTTACCTTGAAATATTCATGATTTTTCTTCATTCTCCTGCACACTTCACACCCATTTGTTTTTAAAAAAATTTAATCAATCCTAAACTACACTAACTTTATTCTAAGGTAATACAAATATCTTTGGTTGGGTCCCAAGCAACGGTTTATATATGTAACATCTCAAAAGTTTGAAGTTAGGATGGGAAGAATTTTTTTTATTTTGGCACTCTTGCAGTAGGTTTACGAGATCTACGTACGAGCTGTAAGAAGGAACTTGTAGGACCTTGGTGAATTTTTAGAAAATGTTAAGTTAGGCCTATGCATAAACAAGACGAATCTTAGGGTGTTCTACAAGGTGTAAGAGGTATACGTAGAAGTTATTCAATTGACAATGATGGTCCCTATAATGTCCTACAGACCATAGGTCAAAATCATAGATCATGTTTGATAGATTCTTATTAAGGGTGTTTAATCTCTTCCTACCCAATTAACCTCTATGTTATTTAATTTTTTCCCTATAACTTTCCCTATAACCACTTCTACCCTTTTAAATTATTTTCCATTCCTATTATTCACTCAATTCTTCACAATCTCTTCTTTCTACAATATTATCCCACGAAATGTAAAGGTAATGATTAGATTTTCAAGAGATTCAAGGGTCTCTTCTCCATTACATTTGTTAATTGATTATTAAGGAGTATGGGAATCCACCAATGAATCTTTTCATCCATTTGGTCCCAAAAAATCTCAGTCTCTTAAATTTGTTTTACTCAATTTATTAGGGTTTTGATGCAAAACTACATAAGAACTATTTATTATTATTCAATTAATCATATACAATCTTATGATGCATAATTTGATCCAATTACATGATTTTCAATTAATTTCACATGGACGACATGTTATAACACCATGCTTTTTGAAAGAACAAGAATTTGAAAGAAACTATATTTTTGAAATAATCATATTTGGAAAGTTTTACAAGTTAAGCTAATTATGATTTTTGGGTCAACTTTAAAAAACCATAAATCCTATATCATGATGGTTTAGGTGTGGTACAAGATAGAATAGGAAATATATTTAGATTATTTTTCCATCGGCGCTGAATTTTCTCGATTTGGAGTTTGAATGAGGGAGATATGCCCATTTGAAGTTGGGTTATCTTGATATGTAAAGTCAAATCCGGATTAAAGAAGGGTATTATGGACTTTTCATTATCCAATTATTTGAATTCGTTTATGTTAATCAATTTGGGGTCTAATTTTATTGAATTCATTTTATATTTTATCAAAATAAGTTAGGGCTTTGATAGAAGAGAAAACAAAAGGAGAAAGGAGAAGATGAAGCAAGGAATCGTCAAGTTCTTGAAGTTAGACTTGTAGATTTGGCCAAGGGTTTATCCCTACAAGGTATGTGAGATCACATAGCATTTAGTTCATTCACCCACGTGTCAATCCTGATTTAATTCCGTAATTATGCTTTTGAAATTATGGAAATTGGGTTCTCGATGGAGTTTGTTGAAGTTGTTAAGAGTTCTTGATTTATATTCATGAAATTAGATATCATTTTGAGTTGATTATTGCATATTTTGATTATGCATTCGAATCTAAGTGTTTGGTGAAATAAAAATTGAATCTATATGGTTTAGAGTTAAAAAACGACCAAGGAAATTCTTCAAAGTTCTAGGAAAAGGGGTGGGTCATCACACTACTCAGAGCGCCCCACAAAGTTTTCTGTAGTTGGGGCTCTGGGGATCTACGCCAGCAAATACGTCCATACAATTTTTATTGTTTGGCCTATGGCACACCATTATTCATTCAACGCTAGGGTCACTAGGTCCCTTCCTTTTTCCCCCTCCTTTCTGTACGTGTTGCCTTGAAACGTACCTCTGTTTCCTATCTTATTTATACACTCTAACGTATGTCAAAAAAATATAAAACCATCCATAGCATTAGATCATGAGCCTTGAATCCATAATTTAATTCATGGAATGTTAAGAGTAAAGTCAAAAGAAGTTCATAGAGTTTCCCAGAGGTCTTTTACGAATGTTTTAATTTTGTTTGAAGACTTGAGATTTGGATTGAGTATAGAGTAAACATTGAAGTTCATTTCTCCAAAATAATATAAGGGGACTATGTATTCCAAAAGAATAAAACGTTTTAACATTTAAAAAACGAAGGAAATAATCTCTAATGCAACCTTTGAGCTCGTTTTAAGTAAAGAGTAAACATTTTTCACAATTAAGCAGCAGAGGAAATATTAATTTACTAGAGAGCCTTCGGGTTAATTTTTTACTAATAATCTAAAACCAAAAATATATGTTTTTAAACATATGATCTAGTATATTTTGGGAGTATTATTGAGAACCAATATGGGGGAGAGTTCATACATGTCCTAGCCCCTATAAACCATATATCCATCATCGGTTAAAAACTCAGATACTTCTTAGAAAATTCCATAGTGTTATTTAGCATATAGTGGAGGTTCCACATAAAAGTCTAGTTCTATGACATTGGCAAGGTATAGGTTGTCCCTGTCTGCACAAGGTAAAACATTATATCATCACATAGTTCTTAAGTGATGGTTGTCGGATAGAAAAACTCTGACATAAGTATTTTGTATTATTATTTACATAGAGTTACTTGTACTTTTATATTCATCTAGAGTTCATATGTATCTTTGGATACATGCAAAGTAGCTATTGTATTTTTAAATACACATAGTTATTATCCATTTTAAAGATATTTTATGTTGCATTTATATTATAGCTTGATATTGAAATGACATCTGTCAAGACTAGGTGTTTTCTTTCAATTCCTTTTCAAGCTTATGTCTTATTTTAGAATTTCCACTTGCATGCTTGTGCATTCAATATACTGATGTTAATTGGCCTGAATCGTTTTTATGATGTAGCTACAGGTTACCATGATAAGTATCCTAGACATCATTGATTCTAGTTGAACTTCAGAGTTCGTTGGTAAGGCTCCTTGCTACTGGAGGATCCCCTTTAATCGTTTTTCAATATTTTAGTTCATTATGGATGTTTGGGGTCTTGTTCCAACATCCATCATAATTATGAATGTTAGGGTCTTGTTTTGAGACTTGAACATCCATATTGGCTAGTTGAACATTTCTTTTAAGACATTTTAAGCTAGCACTTGTCCATAGATCTACAAATAGCTTATGCCTCTAGACAACTGAAAGTTCACTTAAGAGTTACGCAACTCATGATATAGAGTTGACTGTCATAGTATTTTTTTTGAAAACATGGTGTCACTATCTGTATAGTGTTCATATGGATGTGTTAACCAATCACAAGAGTCTTCAGCATGTGTGCAGTCAGAAATATCTTAATCTGAGATAGAGGGGGTAGTTAGAGCTACTAAAGAATTGTTATATGAGTATCATCTATAACCTAGGTAAGGCTAATGGTGTTATTGATGCCTTGAGCAGGATGTCTATGTGTAGTAATACCTATGTTGAGGAAGAAAAGAAGGAGTTTGCAAAAGATATGCATAGACTTGCATGATTAAGAGTTTGACTTATGAATTCCATATAAGGAGGAGTAGTGGTGATTAATAGGGAAGAATCATCATTTTGTGTGAGAAGTGAAAGAGAAGCAACAACAAAATCCTACTTTTCTTTAAGGCAAATTTTCATAAGCAAAAAGTAATGGATTCTTAATAAAGAGGAGATTGTGTATTCAGGTATCCAAGCAGGTTGTATGTACCAAGGGTGGATAAACTCCGAAAAAGCATCTTAGAGAAATCCCATAGCTCCATATATTCTATTCATCTGGGTTCCATAAAGATGTATCGTGTCTTACGACAATTATATTGGTGGAATAGTATGAAGAAAGGTATTATTTTGTTCGTTGCAAAATGCAAAATTGTATATAAGTTAAATTAGAGCACCAACGGCCTGATGTTATGGCTTTGAATATAGAAATTACATAATATAAAGGGAGATTATCAATAAGGACTTTATTACTGGGTTTCTATGGTCTAACGGGCTACATGATTTAATTTGGGTGAATGAAAAAATCAGCCTACTTTTTGTCGTTAGGGCCTAGACATTGATCAGAGTATTATTCTAATTTGTATCTTCATAAGGTAGTAATATATCATGGAGTGCTTGTTTTGATTATATCATATAGAGGTGCACAATTTATTGTACTGCTCTATAAAGGCTTGGGTTTAAAGTTGAACTTGAGAATTGTTTTTCATCCTCAATCAGATGATCAAGAAAAGTGCACTATTAAAACATTAGAAGATATGTTGAGGGCCTTCATGATTTATTAAAAAGATAAGTGGTATGATCATCTAAAGCTAATTCAGTTGACATACAACAATAGTTACCACTCCAGCATCTAGATAACTCTTTATGAATATATTTATGTGAAGTGATGCAGATACTAATTGAATGGCTAAAAGATGGTGAAGCTGGGTTTATACGACTAGGCTTAGTTCATCAAGCTATAGATATATTAAAATTTTTACAAGAGAGGTTGAAAACAGTGCACAGCCATAAAAAAATTAACACTGATGTTAGAAGGAGGGAGTTAGAGTTTGAGGTAGATGATTGGATAAACATGAATGTTTCACTCTTGAAGGGTTTTATGAGATTTTGTAAGAAGGGGAAGCTTAGTCCACGATATACTGCCTCTCAAAGAACATTCAAAAGGATTGGTAATGTATCTTATGAGTTGGAGAACCACAAGAGTTACAACAGTCCATTCAACATTTCATATATCTATGCTAAAGAAGTGTATGAGAGTTCCTTCACTTATCATACCTATAGAAGAAATTTATATTGAGTAACACTTGTCTGATAAAAAGATTCCTATTTAGATTCTAGACTGCCAAGTTTTCAAGAAAAGAACAAAGGACGTAGCATTAATCGAAATTCATTGGAGAAATCAATTTATTGAGAAAGATACTTCAATAATTGACGGATATATGAAGAAGAGATACCCACATCTCCTTGGATCCAAAGAAATTCCAAATTAAGGTACAAATCCTTTTCTTGACATTTACTTTATGTTAACATGGTAATATATTTTTTGTTGTTGAGTGTTTGAGATAAATATTAGATGTTAGTCCCTTATCCCGCTTAGAGTAATCTCATTCAAGAAAGAATGTTCGCAAAGGGAAGATATTGTAACACCCCGCTTTTTGAAAGAAATATAAATAACTAGAATTTGAAAGAACCATTTTTGGAAATACTTAAATTTGGGAAGTTCTAAAAGTTAAGCAAATTATGGGTTTGGGTCAACTTCAAATGACCATAACTTCTATCACATGATGAATTAGGTGAGCTACAAGATACTGTAGGAAAATCATTGAATTATATTTCTAACGGTACTGAGCTTGCTCAATTTTGAGTTAGTATGAGGGAGATATTACCATTTGAAGTTTGGATGCCTAGATAAGAACAGTCAAAATTGGATTTTAGAAGGGTATTATGGTCTTTTCATTACACAATTATTAACATTTTCTTTTGGTAATTAAGTTGGGGTCTAAACTGATTGCATTCAATTTATTCTTTATAAAAACAAGTTAGGGTTTTGACTGAAGAGAAAATAAGAGGAGAATAGAGAAGAATAAGCAAGAAATACTCAAATTCTTGAAGCTAGTCTTGTGGATTTCTCCAAGTATTAATCCTACGAGGTATGTTAGATCACATAGTGTTGATTTTGTTCATCCACGCACAAATCATAATTTAATTCGGCGAAAATATGTTCTTGAAAGTATATAAATTGAGTTCTTTATAGATTTTGTTGAAGATTCTACTGGGCTTGTTGAAGTTATTAAGGAGTTCTTGATTGTAATTCATTAAATTAGATGTCGTTTGAGTTTATTATTGCATATTTTTGGTATGAATTTGAATTTAAGTATTTTTGGGGAAATAACCAATTGAATTTAGAGGGATTAGAGGTGAAAAAATGACAAAGGAAATTCGTCGATGTTAGGGGAAAAAATGGGTGGGTCATCGCGCCACTCAGAGAGCACCACAAAATAGGGCTCGAGGGCACTGCAACTCCAGTTCTTTTGTTTTTCCTCTAGCACCCCATGCCACTCAGAGCGCCAGGGATGCCAGGTCTCCTACCATTTTCCATTTCTTCCTGTAAAGGTTACCTTGTAACGTACTTATGTTTCCTAGTTGATTTCTACACTCCAAGGTATGCCTAAAGACCATGCAATTATCAAAATCATGCTACGATAATGAGCTTTTAATCCACAATTCAATTCAACAAAAATTAAGAGTCTAAGTTAAGACAAGATCATAGAGTTTTCTAAAGGTCATTTACAAATGTTTTAACTTTGTTTTAATATTTGAGTTTTGAGTGGAGTAAATAGTAAAGATTCTAGTTCATTTATTCAAACGAGTAGATGGGGACTATGTACTCACAACGAGTAAATTTTTTAACATTAAAAAAAGAAAGAAACTGAGATTTTTAATAGAGCCTTTGAGCTAGATTTTAGTAAAGAGTAAATGGTTTAACAATTAACCAAGACAAGAAACAAATATTTTGAAGAGATCCTTCACGCTAGTTTTTTAATAAATATCTAAAACCACGAAGTTATGTTTTTTTCATTTTTAAATAAAAAGAGGTTGTATAATTTTTGAATAGTATTGAACGTCGATATGGGGGAGAGTTCAGACAATTCTATTCGTCATAAACCATATAACCATCATGCATAGAAAAATGTCATACTCTTTACATGATTCCTTAGTCATTTTTAGCATAGGTTAGTGGATCAACTTAGTGGTCAGTTTGTATACCCTCGGCAAGCTATAGGATGGCCCTGGCAGCATGAGGCAAAATGTGGTATCATCACATAGCTCTGAAGTGATAGTTGTCGGTTAAAGAATTCCGCATAGATGTATTTTTGATTATAATATACGCAAAATTACTTGTATATTTATATACATCTAGAGTTACTAGTATATTTATATGCATCAAGAGTTACTATTGTATTTCTAAATACACAGAGTTGTAATCTTTTACATGTGAACAACACTTTATGAATTGTAAACCTTTTACTTTATGAATTGTAAACCTTTTACTTGTGACCATCCATTTTCTGCGCGTTCGTCAATATTTATTGAATTTGCCATAACCTCGCCGAAGCATCGAGTATCTGGTGTCATTGCAGATTGTAAGAGGATCTTCTACTCATACAGGAATCCATAAAGTGTTGTTCATTGTAATCGCCAACTTAAACGGTGGTACACCACTAATGCTCTATAGACTTCCGAGTGTATAGGATCCAATTTGAAGGCTTAGTGAGTCAAATGGTTGAAGAAATCGTTTTGGCTAACTTTATAGGCAGTTCGCCTACCGGACCTATTATTGTACTTCATACACTCTTTCAAACCTATCCATCACATCAACCTGTACCAACATCACACTATTATTTTACTCAAAAACAAAAGCAGATTTAAAAAGGATTTCAGGTTGACTCCCAAATAATGCCTTAGTTGACGTCTGCCACGGCATAACTCAATTTTTGATCTCACTTTTGGGGTTATACATAGTATCACTAGGCAAAGACCCTTTCAATATTGCATTTAAGAGAGATGGGATATGACATATCTTGGTTTCTAATTGCTTGGTCGACACTGAATTGAAAGGTAACGGTCTGACTGATGGTGGACATTTTCTTTCATGCCTTTTTGAATCTTCTCTTCCCTTCAATTTTTTTAAGGATACGCAAGAGCATGTCTGTAGATCTTCCACCTTCCTAATAATTGGGCTTTATACGCTCAAGGGGAGGCACATTTTGATCTTTCTCCCTAGCTTTCTAATTTGGATTACGGTCTCCCATTAACGATCTCTATGTTCTCACCCTTCATTTCTGCCCCAACCATGATTTCTATCATGTCTACAATAGTTTGAACTATATTCATGGCCTTGGTTGGATAGAAATTTCATCTCCTCATTATATAATGCTACAAGCTTTATGTTCTCACGATTTTTGCTCCCGACCCCAAGAACATTAACATCACGGGTGTTACACCTCAGAAATCTAATGACTTAAGGTAGAATCCAACATGATGGTAAATAAGTCTAAAAACGTTGAATTATTTTTTAGTCCTAATTTAATATAACTAACTCAGTTTTAAAATTTTACTACCCAAAGGTTTACGAAAGACCATGATGTCGGGAAAACTAGTGATCTAAACTAATGTAGGGTTGAGTCATGTAGTGATTTTTGAGGTGACATTTAAGAAATAAACCTCATATGGATGATGCATATATTGATACATATCTAACAAAGGTTTTAAAGTCTTAATACCAAAGGAGGAGTGCCAAGATAAATGGGCAAGTCAAGACCTAAAGCCAAGGTTACCCCAAAAGGGAGGATATTGCCTCAAACTCCACGGGCTTGGCCATAGCTCATTGTCAAGACCATGGCCAAGTGGGGGGCCTCATTGAGTTTCTTTTGCAAAAGATGAATGAATCCAAGTGTCTTAGAAACCACTAAAAAATTCACCAGGGTGGTCGACTCCATGAGTCGTGAAGTAGTTCGTGGAGTATCCTTGGTTTCACAGAAGGTGGGTATGTTTGGAGGGGCTACTACACAAGACACTATCATCTTGTTAATGGTCCATGGTGCATATTGACAAGTAAGGGGGCCTGGTCGTAAAAAGTACTTGGTGTGTGAGGTTGATGCACCACTTTTGTAGGCTACTCCCTCACCCTTCACGAGCCCTACCAAAAATCGTGGTGTTCTTAACGACTCATGAAGGGGCTCGTGAGGGATGGATGGGATTTAACTAGTGAAGGTTAAGTTGGACTTTTTTTAAAAAAGTCCAACTATGTGAGAGGTGTTTTGGGTATTTTAGGGGTTAAGTATATATTGATCTAAGTCATTTTTACACCTGTTCCAAAAAAAAAATATAAAATCCCAAATTGAAATTAAAAGCTCTCACATCTCACAAAACTATCTCTCTAACAATTTTTGCCAATGAAAAGAATTCAAGCATCTAGAAAGGGTTCAAGCTCCAAGGTTTTCAATAAAATGTCATAGTGAATATTCCATTAGGTATGGTATCTCTTCAATCTTGGGATCCTTTGCCACGAGGCTCTTTAATGTTAGATTTCAAAAATCCCCAGTTTTTAGATTTTCAATGATTCACATGGATCTCTTTCTAAATTTTGTTTCATTGATCTAAATCGATTAATTATGAGTATAGATGATTTTTGTATGGAAAAATTCAATTAATGTTATGGTTTTTGAATTAAATAACCCAAGACTCATGTACCTCCATTCTTTATAAATTCTATACCGTAGTTGTGGTTGATAGTGATTAAATGATGAGAATGAAGAATATTCTTTTATAATTCATTATTTGTATTGTTATATTGATATACATGATGAATGAATGACAAGGTAGTAGGGTAAATTATTGAAGGCTATAAATAAGGGCTTTCAAAGGTGATGAGTATTATTGTATTGAATCGTTCGTTCAATTGTGATGAACATCATTACTTAATTATGTATTGTGGAGTAGAATTATTTTTCATTTTCCCTTTAGCCTTAATCTTGATCAAGTATGTTTGATGTTTTACAAATATTATGCTATGATATGAATATGAATATTGTGAGATAATGACAGTTGTGTTGTTATGTTGAATTGAAGGTAATTCTCATGCACACTAAAATGACTATGTTATGAAAGAAGTATTCTAACATGATGTTGGTTCTATGATGAAAAGACTTCTTATCTTTTAACTGTTGAATTAATGATATACGAGGGATTAAATCCTTAAGATATTCTTTACAAATTACTTCTTAAATAAAGGCTAAAGGTTACCTAAGAAGGGAGTCAAGCTTAGCACCGAGAGGATATGCATAAGATAGGTTCATTCTGGAAAAAAAAAAGAAGAAAAGTTCCTTTAATGGTCTCATGAGATTGAAACTATAATAACATTGAGTATAAACAGGGTTTGTAGTAGTAATCTTCATATCCCTTAATTATGAAGACCACATAAGTTTTAACTAGTGTTTTATATACTATCAATAATGTTATGCCCTACATTTTCAAGTAGGACACCCTCCCATCATTGTGAGGGGTTGAAACGAGATTCCATGTATCTCAGATGGTGTATGTGGATTATGTCGATGTTTCTTGATTGATTAAAATAAGAATAAAGGAAGTATGTGGCTATGCTTATTTCCTTTTTAGTGTTTCTTTGATTTGTATTGGGGTATGGGGCCTCATATGTATATTGCACTAGTAGTCTTAAAAAGTGGGTAGTGCGTAAAGTCTTATGATACAATGATTAGATGAAATTAAGATTGTATGTTATGAAAGGTCGTTGTTATTATAATGTTGCTTGTTATCTTAAATGTCTCTTTATATTATGTTATGGATTGATTCTGTATTATTACAATGTGCATTATGGATTTTCACATCAAATAGCATGGTTTGAACTAAAGGTCCCTTTTTGCATGTTATAATGGTTTTAATTGAATAACTATCATATTTAGTACAAGCGGAATGTACTAATGCATATTTCTCTTATTTTTTCACCAAGTTGAGGTATTTGCTAGTAGGTCATATTGAAGAATAAGAATAAGGCTTGGATAGTATTCTTCAAGACCAATTGGTTTGTTCTCAAGCTTTGAGGACAACATGATACCAATATGTTTCTTTCTTCTATTTTTGTACTACACTACTATGGTACTTCTTATATGGATACTTTCTAATGTAAGGGCTAAGGACCCTATGTTGAGATTCTTATTTTTGAACCAAGATTCTTAATAAAACAAGTCTAGATGCTATATTTCTATATATGAAAGAGTTTGACATTGATTGTTAAAGTTCTAAATATTTCCATATGTTTCAGTCTCTTATGAAATGCTGATATGCTAAGGGCTTGGATAAGACCTCTATAAGGTCGAGTATGTTGTGTCATAAATAGGGGTGATCTCGGGTCGTGACAAACATTGTGTCAAAGCAAGAGGTTATTTAATTATAATTAGTATTGATATCTCACGAACCACGTCTGTTAGTGTCTTGTTTATGGCTGTGAAGCACGCCACACTTATGAATGAGAGGCTATGTGATGCTTAGGGACATTCACTTCTTTTGATATTCTTATAGTTGTTTCTAAGAGTGTTTCCGCTATATGTACATTCCTTTTAATATTTTTCTTGTGGATATAGGATAGGTCTACTAGGAGGGAAGCCGTAAGAAGGGTTGGAGAGGAGGTTGCGAATGTGGGAGTTCGTACCCAAGGTAACCAAGCTCCACCAAATGGGAAAGTTTCTCTAGGTGTCCATGTTTCGTTCAATACTCCTATTTTGACCGATGGAGAGATAAGGGAGGCTTTTCAAAACATGACCCAAGTCATGTGTATTAAATCTCAAGGCGTAACTACACAAGCTCAAGCTATGATGGCACAAGCTGATCGTGAAATTGGGACTCCTGTGAATAAAAATTCTAGTACCATGGCTTCACATTTGAGGGATTTTAGTAGAATGAATCCTCCAATGATTGGTCTATGGTGAATGAGGATCCTCAATACTTTCTTGATGAGGTATATAATATCTTGTTTACTATGGGTGTAACTTTGATTGAGAAGGTAGAGCAATCCACATATCAACTCAAGGATGTGGCTCAAATATGCTACACTCAATGGATGGAAAATAGGGCTTTGAGGGTGGGTCCCACAAGTTGGAAAATTTTAGGAAGGAATTTTTTTATAGAATCTTCCCAAGAGTGAAAAGAGAGTCAAAAGTTGAAGAATTCATCCACCTTCGTCAAAAACGTAGTAGAGTCCAAGAATACTCTTTGAAGTTCATTAAGTTTTATAAGTATGCTTTGTATTTGGTGTCTAATACTAGAGATAAAATGAGTCATTATGTGATGGGTGTGTCAAATGATTTTGTGGAAGCGTGTCGTGAGGCAATGCTTCATGATAATATACGCATATATCTTTGATGGTGCATGCTCACCAAGTTGAAGAAACTAGGCCGAAGAAGAGAAATAAGGATGCCAAGAGGGCAAGACACTATGACGGAGGTGCTTCTAAGGTACGCTTGAGATCCTATATAAGCCATGATTTAAGAAGATGTTTTCCAATAAAGTTCCTTCCAATGAATCAAGCAACAAGAAAGATGGGGTACTTAACCCAAAGCCACAAGGAATAGAACTTTGTGGTTCTCAAGGTGATATATTAAATTGTGCCGAATGTGGCAAGAGGCATGAAATTAAGTGACTAGTTGAAAAGGATATTTGCTTTAGATGTTGAAAGAGTGGCCTAATGGTGAAAGATTGTCCAATGACAAATATTTAAGAGGGAGAATAATCAAGAACAAGAAAGTGGTCCTAACTAAGATGCTCCTAAGAGGAACTTCTTCTATTCTCTCCAATCCCAAGATGATCAAGAGAGCTCTCCCAATATTATTACATGTATATTGCAAGTATTTTCAATTAATATTTATGCAATGTTAGATCTTGATGCCACCTTTTCTTTTGTAACTCCTTTAGTGTCTATGAAATTTAATATACTCCACGATGTCTTATAAGAACCCTTTTCTGTTTCTATACAGTGGGTGACTCAATTTTTTCTAACAGAGTCTATACTAGATTTCAATCTCATTATCCAGTAGACTCATATTGGTTTATTTGATAGAACTTGAAATGTTGAACTTTGATGTTATATTTGGGATGGATATGTTACATGCTTGTTTTGCTTCTATTGAATGCAGAATAAGGGTAGTCAAGTTTCAATTTCCTCATGAACCAGTCTTAAAGTAGAAGGGAGGAAGTTCAATCACTAAAGGTCAAATTATATCGTGTATAAAAGCTTGTAATATGATTTCCAAGGGACATCTCTATTATATTGTGAGGGTCAAGGAACTTGGGTACGAGGCTCCTCCTTTTGAGTTGGTCCCCCTAGTGAAAGCTTTTCTAGAAGTCTTCTTCAATGACTTGCTGGAAATTCCTCGTGAACAGGAAATCGATTTTGGCATTGATTTATTACTGAAGACTCAACCCATATCGATTCATCCTTTACCATATAGATTTGGACAAGTTGAAAAAATTGAAAGCTTAACTCAATGATTTTCTATTGAAGGGTTATATTAAACAAACATATCTTCATTGGGTGCCCCGTTATTATTTGTGGAAAAGAAAGATGGCTTCTTAGTATGTGTATTGACTATCGCCAATTGAACAAGGTCATTGTAAAGAATAAGTATGTTCTACCTAGAATTAATGATTGGTTTTACCAACTCCAACGGTTGAGTTACTTTTCAAAAAATGATTTAAGGTTGGGTTATGACAAACATAGAGTAAGAGGAGTTGACATTCATAAAACAAATTTCTAAATAAGATATGGTAACTATGTGTTTGTAGTCATGTCTTTTGGTTTAATTAATGCCACGACAGACACTATAGACCTTATGAATAGGGTGTTCATGAGCTATCTTTAATCTTTTGTTATTGTCTTTATCCATGATAATTTGGTATACTCCAAGAGTGAGGATTAACATATGACATTTGAGGATAGTTTTGCGACATCTTAAGGATCACAAACTTTTTGCTATGTTTACCAGCTGCAATGTTTGGCTAATATTAGCTGCTTTTCTTGGACATATTGTTTCAAGTTTGGGTATAGAGGTCAATCCAAAGAAAACGGAGGCGGTAATGAATTGTCCTAGACCCCTATGTCTCGTGGATTTTTAATGATTTTGGGTTTAGCCCGATATTATAGGAGATTTATTGAGGGTTTCTCCTCTATTGATTCTCCATAGACGTCTCTAACTAAAATTAAAGTTATGTTTGAGTTGTTGGAATCTTGTTAAGAGGCCTCCAAGAGTTGAAAGACTACCTTACCTCTGCTCTGGTGTTGACTTTTCCAGAGGGTACCTAAAGGTTTGTAGTGTATTTTGACACTTCTCAAGTAGGTTTGAGTTGTTTCCTCATGTCATATGGTAAGGTGATAGATTATGCCTCAAGGAAACTCAAGGTACATGAATGAACTATCAGACCCATGATCTTGAATTGGTGGGAGTACTATTTGTTTTGAAAATTTGGAGACATTTTCTTTACGGAGTGCATGAAGATATGTTCATCGATAACAAGAATCTCCTATATATACTTACTCAAAGAAAATTTTGTTGCGGATTATTTCAGTTTCATGTCCATGGGTAGTTTATCCATGTAGAGGATGAGAAAAAAGAGGTAATATGTGATGTGCATAGGTTAGCCCAATTTGGAGTTCGACTAGTAGATTCTGCAAAGGGTGGTTTCATGGTTCAACATAGATCTGAATCATCCTTAGTTGTTGATGTGAAGTCTAAGCAACACCTTTATCCTCTCTTTATAGAGTTGAATTCACACTCTTTAAAAATAACGCCTACAACTAGTATTTGTAGCTTTTAGGTTAAATGTTGTGGCAAACCATTCGGCCAGATTAGTCATGATATATGAATGAATGGGCGATTCACCTTTCTTCTGGTTGATCGCCTTTTGTTTTTACCTTCAATAAGTTTGTGTCTTGGATCTTTAGGCAGTATATATATTCTTTGAGGAACTAATTTGTGACACACAGACTGGTCCTTTCATAACATTTTGATCCACTTCCTTCCAGGCTTCACGTACAGGAACAAAGGACATAGTGATTCTCTTCGGCGATTTGTCAAAGGTGATTGGCCAGTCTCAGGCTTAGGGTTTTACATGCTTTTCAGCCTTCTTTTCCTTTTTGCGCATGAGTGTCCATGGTGCAACAAAAATATCAAATAAAAACTTAAGAGTTTTCATCAGAAATTGAGACAAAATAAGCATAGGAGGACACTATTTTGATCGAAATAAAGCCCTAAATGTGTCAAATTGGTGGACTCATCATAAAACAACCCTCTGCTTTTGAAAATCCCAATTTTCTTTTTCTTGTCTTCAAAGTTTCTAATGCTTTATATGTTCGCAACCAAGCAACTCATTGTTGGTATGATCGTCTTAGAATATTCCTTATAAATCATGGTTTTACTTGTAGAAAATTGATCAAACTCATTTTATTAAAAGATCCTGCTATGAGAACCTTACTATTCAAGTTTATGTTGATGATATTATCCTTGGAAGTCCTAACATCTATCTTTGTGAAAAAATTTACTATCTTTATGCAAAGTGAATTTAAAATGAGTATGATGGGAGAATTAACTTTTATTCTCAGACTACAAATCTAGCGATCTCAGAAAGGTACGTTCCTCTGTCAGAGCAAGTACTGCAAAAAGCTCATTCAAAAGTTTGGCATGCAAAACTAAAAATCATTATCCACTCCAATGAGTTCCACATGTCCTGTTGACCAAGCTGACAAAGGCAAGATGCTTGAATAAACAAAGTATAGAGGTATCTTTTGATTTTTACTCTATCTCACCTACCGTCGACCGGATATCATCTTTAGTGTGTGCAAATGTTCTTAGTTTAAATCATCTCCTAAAGAATCTATTTTCGTGGTAGTAAAGTTAATAATTTGTTATTTAGTTGGAACAACATCCGTTAGTATATGGTATCCAAAAGAAATAAAATTCTTGAAGGATTTTCTGAAGTTGACTATTCAAGTGTTAAAGACAACAGAAAAGTACTAGTGGTATAAGTGAACTTATGTGGAAGTCATTAATATCTCTTTGTATCTCTTTTGACTACTGAGACTGATTGTATTGCAATTGGTAAATTTTGTGCTCAAATTTTGTTGATGCTTCATCAATTAAGTAATTATGATTTGTCTTTTAAACAATCCAAAATTATGTGTGACAATTCTAGTGTCATCTGTTTGTCGAAAAAAGTTGTGCATCATTCTCGAGCTAAGCATATTCACATCAAACATCAATTTATTCGAGATCATGATTTAAACAGTGATATTGAAATTTCATTTATTAGAAATGATTTTTAATTAGCTGATATTTTTACAAAGCCTTTCAAAGAGGAACGATTTTGTTCTCTTTGGAAAGCTTTATATATCATTGAGAATTTTTTACTTTGTAAACATAATTGTGTGCATTGACTGTTTACTATTTTATGTATATTTCTTCCACCTTGTATATTGTGTTTTCCTTCTAAACTATTATTTCCTTCTGTATTAGACTATTATTTACACAGTCTACATGTACTTGTTTTTAATCCATCTATTCAGTTCTCTCTTTAAGTCTTTTCATGTCTCTTCCTCTTCCCCACTCCTTCTTTTTACATCTCTTCTTCTTGACTCTTTTCTTCCTCAAATTCTTATTTTGTTTCTCTTGCACTACAATGACGAAGAATTCTCCATTTTTGTCGACTCCGATTCTGATGATCTTTGTTAAGACTCCGTCTCTTCCTCCTTAGGTAAACACCCTGATGAATCCTTTTATTGTTGATCTTCCATAAAGAATTACAAATTTGTTTCTGATAGTTTACTTGATTAGAAGGCCGAGTTTTGGAATTCATCTCATGAATCTCTTTTCCACTCCTTGAAAGACAAAAGCCTTGTGCGTGGAAGGGTTTTTAATCTTGATCTTATTTCTTCCCTTGACTTTGACATCAAAAACTTGTTCGAGTTTTATGGTTGCAAAATCCCTCATTTGGATTTTTTGAGTCAATCTTCCTTTCACCAAGACAGGCGAACTTAAGTCTTTAGTGTTGGGTAAGCACATTTTTCTTCATTGCAAAAAGTTCTATTCTATGTTTGACATCTCATTCACTTGGATTATGGCCTCTCAAAAGAACTATTAGCCCTTTGACTTTGTTGTGCCTTTTTACCAAGCAAAGCTTGAAATTGTTCTTGAACCCTATCCGCCTATATCATCGAAGATTCGACCTAAGGATCTCCCTTTCGAGATACGGGTTCTTGATCATATATGTTCTACCACCCTCTTTCCTAGGGCTGGTTCTCATTCTTTGCTTATTCATCCTGATACTCTGTTTGTGTACTATTTGGTTTCTGGTGATAAAGTTTATTTATCTTCCTTTATCATCTCCGCTATGACGTGTTTCATATCAGATCCTTCTGATCTTTCATATGGAATGCTTATCAATCACAACTTTGAGTAACACTTCGTGTGTCGACTTCTAAACTCAATACCACTTGGGAATATCTTATTGAGATTTACAACAATTTGGATATTTTTGACATCACTACTACTCATGTTCCTGATCTCATGGCCAAGCTTTCTTCGATGAGTGAGCAAGTAGAATCTTTGAAGGATCTCCTATTGTCAGCACATTTAAAAATCAACAGTGTGAAGGATGTCATAAAGGAAATAGGTGTTGATGTTGCTCGTATGCGTCTCGAGTTGTATTAAATTGAGAAGGGAGCCTACAAGATTGCTACAAAAGTTCAAAATGGATCTAAACCCATCTCCACCTCGCTTTCCTCAAGATCTGAAGAGGTATCGATGGCTATTATCAACACCATGAAGATTTCGTACGTCCTCATTGATTTTCCCGATGATTCTATTTTGAACTTCTTTTGATTTGCGCCAATGGTTTTCACTTAAAACTTCTGATGTTGTTCAAGTGTTTGTGAAATTCTTAGTCATTCCTTTTTGCTAATGCCAAAGGGCGATATTTTATTATCTATTATGCTATTTTGTGGTGATGCTTATGGCTAAATTGTGATTTTCTCTATTTGTGTGTCTCTATTGTGATAATTTGTTGCATTATCTGCATAGCATAGAAAATCTTTTGCATAGTTTCAGGGGAATCTAGTTGAAAACCCAGCTCTACTGGTGAACTACCTTTTATCACATTCCGGGGGAGTGGGGGAAATCAACTACCAGCTATACAAGTTGATGATAAGGGAAGTAAATCTACAATGTGTTGTCATCAACAAAAAGGGGGAGATTGTTAGAGCAAAATTTCAATGGTGATGAACTTATATCTTTCTTGGACAAGCGTGTCATCAAACACAAAATGAATCAATCATAGATCTCTATGATACAGGTGAATGATCAATCAACCAAACATCCTGATTGATTAATATCATTCAACAATCCGAATGAAGATTCCAAAAATCAAGGATCAAGAAAGGAAGATTAATCATGGAATTTGAATAAATCATAGATCGAAGATGATCTAGTCAAAGAAAGATAAATATCATGAAAGACAACAATGAAGAATAAACTCAACAACTATTTTCCATCCAACACGCAAGGGAATTGAAGAAATCAAATGGCTACTTCAAACAACCAATCGAGGAAACTACATCAATTGAGACTGGAAGTCAATCTTGTGCCTTATTCTTGGAAAATAAAGAGTCCTTACCTTTTTTTCCAAAGATTAAAAACTCTTAAGTTAAGTCTGAATCATATCACAATGTCTACTCATCTTTCATCAAGCACTGTATTACCTAGTTCTATTGTGTAAACAAAAAAAAGATGAAATAAAATATTTTTGGTGAGGATTTAATAGTTAAACAAAAACAGAAAATGAGTGAAACAAACACATACATGTACACTGTTTATGCTCATCTATGTACTCACACCAAAAAGTTCAAACAAGCTGTATAAGAATACCCATGCAAACTAAGGGGATTGGAAGTAGGATCCACAATGGATCCCAAATATTATAAGAAATATCCTATGTCAAGTTTGCTCTTCTACATTTGATTGCTTTCATTTGTTCTGCAGTCGACTAAACAACACTTCAAGTCGACTACTCGTAAGAAAAAAACACAATTCCAACCCCACTTGCAGTTTAAATATGAATTTTTCTTCGTCGAAAACATTAAAAATTAACAAATTGTAAATCATTAAAACAAAAGGGCAATGCTTATATAGTAATAACTATTTTAAAGCAAACTGTCTAACAATCTAAATCATATATTTAACATTAATAAATAAAGTCATTATTTGTCTTGGCTATCAAAAAAACAAGTCTTCACACTGCTCTAACTCTTGATAAGTTTAATAATTATGGAAAAAGAATTGCAGAAGCATATATCTACATAACAAGAGAAATTGTTAACAAAAATAAATAAATTTAGACTACTATAAAAAACAAATATATACAAACTTCCACAAGAATTATTACGAGACAGATAAACTTTTCTTTTCTGAAAATACTAAAATATTTTTAAAAAGAGTAAATTAGTAAAACAAAAGGGAAATGTTTATATGGTAATAATAATTTTGCAGAGAACTTCCTAACAATCTAAATCACATAAGCAACATTGATAAATAACATCATACTTTTGTCTTGATCAACAAAACAATCGTTAGAATTCTCTACTCTTGAGAATTTTTATAATTTTGAAAAAGATATTCAAAAGCATGTTATAACAATTAACATTTTATTGAATTTAAATCCACAAATTAATTTGGATTATATTAAATTCAAAAAAATTGTGGAGGTTATGTGGCAATCCAAGTCAACTTAAATAAGCCACTAAAGTCTTGCTACTTGTCAAGGGTATGTGGCAGTCCAAGCAAAATTAAATAAGCCACTAAAATCATGACATATGTTAAGGTTATGTGGTTATCCAAGTCTGATTAAATATTACACTAAAATCATGTAACATGTCAAAGTTATGTGGCAATCAAAGTCAAATTAAATAAGCAACTAAAATCATGTCACCAGTCAAGGTTATGTGGCAATCTAAGTCAAATCAAATGAGCCACTAGAATAATGGCATGTGTATGTGTGACATGTTCTGTCCAATAAGATCAAAGCTTATCTATAGAGCAATGTGATTGGTCGGTATATCACACCAGTAGATCACTCCCTACTATTATAAATACGGTTCCTAATTATTCATAGAGGGAGGTTTTTATAAGAACAAGAAGCAAGAAGAGAGCTTGTGGATCAAAAGCTACATATTCTCTACAAGCTACAAGTTCAAGCAATCAACTCCAAAGTTCAAGATTAAAGATTATGCTACTTGTTTATGATAATTATTCATCATAACTATACAAGTGTTCATGACGAATAATTCACACTCAAGTTCAAGATTCAAGATCAAGCTATTCAAGACCATGACTTTAAATCAAATTCAAGTCCTACATATTTCATATTATATTCAAGAATCAAAGGATAATTATAAAGATTGTAACACCTATTCTGTTTTGAAATCAAATACCACATTTTTTATTTCTATTTTCCTGTCTTGAATATTTATTTTTCTAGACTTGAAAATTTGTTGGTTACACATACATCTACTTCATAAGAGAAAATGTTAACAAAACAAATGAATTTAGACTAACTCATTAACTTCATATATTGGAACATTGCATGCTACTTATATACTAAGAAAAAATAATTATTATATTATCTTACTTATTTTCCTTAAGCATAATTGTTTTCCTTAAGCACTCGAGGTTAAGAAATATACCTTTTAGGATAGAACATTTTTACTTAGTCAGAATAATAGTACTTCATATTCTGCTAAACATCAAACTCAATCAACGACAATAAATAACACGATTTTTTTTAAAATGCAAGAAGAAGACGAGTACAAGATTACAATATTTTGTGTTTAATAACTTAGAGGGAACCCCTCTATATATAGCAAAAAAAGGTTAATATCAACTAGTATCTTGTGTCCTATTTGAAAAGTTATGTTACATCTTATTGAAAAGTCACAACTCTTTGGAAAAGTCACAACTCAAATAAAAATCACAACCCGTTAAGAAAAGTTACAACTTATCAAAAAAGTCACAACTTAAGTAAGGGATATTATCGTAATTTAAAATTCAATTTATAAGTTCATGTTTTTTATGAAATTAATACACAAAATTTAATGTTTGTTTAATTGTATTTTCCCTACCTTCAATTTCTTCATTTCGTTCAAGAATTAGATTTAAATTTTTTCATCACATTCAATTTATCTTTTCGTCAAATGCTGAGGTTAAAACAACTATCTCTGTCCTTTTTAATTTTCTTCTTCCTAAGTTTGTTTTAGTTGTATTAGTTCTCTAGGTCTCAATGGTGATTGTCTCTGTGCCATTATTGAAGGCAAATAATTGTGCTTTTTCATTTTTTCTAACATTGGACAAACCCTTGATGATATTCTTACTGTACCATAAACACCAAAACTTTCCACTATTGAGTTATCAATCTGCAAGAATATAAAATGGCACCTCTGCCTTGTCCAAACTAGAGAAGGAGAATGCGACTTCAAGATCAAACAATACTTTGCAAGGTATAACATGAATCAAGCCTATAACCACACACTCTTAGATTATTACTAGGGTCATAGAGTGATTTAGAGGCATAGAAAATTCACTAATCAAATCTCAATCCTTTTGAACCATCAGCCAAATTGACATCCAGAATATAATTATCTGTTGTTGTATCATATGCACCAATTGTGTATATATATATATATATATATATATATATATATATATATATATATATATATATTGTAGAAAATCAACCTTTATTTCATTAAAATCTACCCTAAGAGTCGAACCATTTGTGTAGACTTCATTTAGGGAAGAATATTCCCAGGGGGGAGGTAATATTGTAACACCTTGGAAACAAAACATAGAAAATACAATAGGAAAACCACCTTAACTAGTGATCCATTTTATTTTTCACGGACAATGATAGGGTCCATGATCCATTGACCTACTTGTGGACTTAGCCCCTTCCCTACACAGGTGGACCACGAGATCCTTAACGGGCCATGGACAAACTTATGGACCATACTGGCACTCGTTGTAACAAGGAAGAGACCACCTGACCGACACATCAAACCATACAATGTTCTAAACAACTGGCCATTGGGGTGCCCATGAAAGAATCCTCAAAACAACCTTGGAAATCGTGTAAGTATCAACCCATGACAAAACCCATGGACCATAGGTCAAGCCACGGTTTGTGTCCCTGATCTGTAGATTGAGGCCTTAGAAATCAATTCTCTTTATCCAATATGACAATTTACACGATGAACCATTATTTAGTCGATTGTTAGCTTCTCTAGACTTTTAAGTCAAGGTTCATTTAGTCTTTTGCTTATGTGTTGGACCCCTAAACTGTCATTTAGTTTTTGTCACTTTTAGACTAGTAAACTAATTAGAACCTATCCTTATACATCATTCACACAAATAAGGTTAAACTTAGAGCAAATAAGAGGAAAAAGTCGATCACTCGTAGTTCAAGAATGCAGAAAATGGTCATTGATTCCAACCCCAAAATCATATGATTTCTTCTTGGAATATATCACTGGTATTTGGATTATCACTAGTGGGTTTCATTTACCCATTAGGTCGCTAAAATTGAGTCAAATTTTCTTTATAACGTGTTAGACCTAGCATTTCTAGAATTTTTAAATTTATATTGTGATTCTGTTGTTAGACTAATCCAAATCAGATTATTATTTTTTCATGAGATTTTTTCTTTAGGATCACATAAACTCATAACCCAATTTATTTAGTTCATTTAGTTCATTAATTACATTTGCTACGACAAATAATTTTATATACATGCATCAAATTTTGAATGTGTCATTATCAATAATTAATGTTTCATTTTCACTAAGCATTTTAGTATTTTGAGCTATCAAGTATTTCGAAAATTCAATAATAATATTGCTTACATACATAATCACTAAGTAGTAGTCTTATATCGAGTTGGAATTGTCTCACTCACCGTAATAGCCCTAGGAGTGAGTTCCCCTATAGGTTTATAAACCCCCTATGTAAGACTCAATTTTGTGAATACGCCAGTCATGCGTTTACAACCTTTGCATCGTAGATTGGGTCTTTTCAATAGGGAGTATACATTGGACTCCACATTTAGATCATGTGGTTTTTATGTCTGTTATTAGTAGCTCCCACAGTGAGATTCTAGTGTTGTGTAAATTTTATCAATTACAGTTCAACATTTTGTTTCAGCATTATATTAATTTGGTCATTATATTAAGTTAGTTCATGTTCAGTATTTCATATATTGTATCATGATCATCTTATGTCATTTCTTAGTTATATGCTTTGTTCAGTTATGTACATTGTTTAGCTTTATTGTATTTTTGGATGCTCCCTAACTACTTATCAATAATTTGCGATACATCTTTTCTTGATGAAGGCTAAGGTCCATAGCATTGACATCACGCATAGATTGGTTTCCAATCTCTATTTCAATAGCATTGGAGGCGAGTTTTCAATTTTAGAGGATGATTTTATATTTTCTACATTTAGTAATTAATTTTAGTTCTTGCTAGATCTAGTTGGGTTATGTTTAAACATTTCTAGTCAGTGAGAGGATTTTTTCATACTTAGCTGGTTTCAGCTTTTGCTTTGGAGTTTGACATTTTAGTTGTTATTAAACTCACATATTATTTATTCAAATAGTTTTGGGTATTCTCCATAATTTTTTTTGATGATATGTTTCTAGCTTCCCCAAAATATGACTATTATGTTGAAAATCATTGAGTATTCTTTTGATGTGCCAGTAGGTTTAACTTGGGTTCACTCATGTTCCTTGTCCTGTGCCGGTGTCACTGATGTAGACTTGAGGAATAAAAACAGTTATTAAAGCACTAAGTTCAACTGTCCTAGGATGTCTGAGAAATGGCATTCAATAGAGTCATTTTCAAGTGTGTGAAGTGATGTACATGTAAAGAGAGGGAGGCTACTAATTGTTTTAGGAAAATTTGCTTCCTTTATATTCGTATCATGTTTATGGTATGATATCTTTCTAATCCATCATTGTGCGATTTCTGATCATGCTTACTCATAGAGCACACAGGAGGAATGTTAATGCACACAACATTAACATAGCTCATCCAGTCTTTCAAATGTTGAGTTTCAGAACATCATTGAGCCTATGGCTTAGAGTGTGACCAACCATTACAACAAGCTATTCCAGTACCTACAAATGTTAGTGGTGGATTAGTGGAAGCCAGGGTTCGTGATTTTGTTAGGATGAATCCTTCTTTGTTTTTAGGGTCAGAGATTGGTGAGGATTCCCAAAACATTAAAGACGAGGTAAAGAATATCTTTCGATTGAATCATGTGATTAGAAATGATAAGGTTGAGTTACTATCTTACTGGCTTAAGGATATAGCTTACATTGAGTTTTCTCAATGGGAAAAAAATAGGGGCATAGATGTAGCCCCTATCATTGTTATTGCTTAAGTAAGAATTTTTCTAGACAAGTTCTTCCTCGTTGAGTTGAGAGAGGCAACAACTCAGGAGTTGATGAATTTGAGGCAAGATAACATGTCGGTCCAAGAGTAAGGAATCAAGTTCATCCAAATCTCCAAGCATGCTCTTCACATGGTTGCGTATTCCATGGTTCAAATGTACAAGTTTCTACATAGATCCTACTTAGTGAAAACAGAGTGTATGAATGTTATGTTGCTGGAAAATATGAACATCTCAAGGCTAATGAGTCATGCTCCGCAGGTTGATAGGGATAAGCTTAGGGAAAAAGTTATGGTTAAAAAAGTCTACGACATGCAACTATGAGTATTTTCAAGAAGAATTCTTCAGCCCCGCACCTTAGTTTTCTAATGTTCTAGTATCTAGGTTGTGACATGATCTGGAAGCTATGACATCAAGCTACAAGTCTTAAAGGAGTATTTTAGGCAACAGAACCTACCGAAATTGCCATAAGTGTGGTAAGAACAATCCAGCCGACTATCTTGCCAGAAAGAAAGGATGTTTTGGGTGTTGCTAGACTGGTCAAAGGGTGCGAGACTGTCTTTCTTCTAAACAGGGTCGAGGAGGCAATAATTGTAGGACTCATTCTACAACTTCATCACCGCCATCACATCAGCCGGCTCATCAGGGTAATTCATATCGTACAGGTGACGGTCACCGCAAAAATAGGTTTTATTCTCTCCAGGCACACTAATTAGGAAGATTCTCCTGAAGAGGTCACTAGTATGTATGAGTATTTAACGTAGATATTTATACTTTGTTAGATCCAGGGGATACTATTTCCTTTATAACTCCATATATAGAAGTCATTTTCAATATTATTAAAAAAATATCTTTGAATCCTTGTCAATGTCTACCCCATCAGGTGACCCAGTTACATCTAGAGGGCATACAAAAATTGCCATGTCATTGTTTCTCAGAAAGTCAACTCAGAAGATATTGTGGAGTTCGATATGGTTGATATCATTCTAGGCATGGATTAAGTATATTCCTACTATGCCTCAGTCGATTGTAGAACTAGGATCCATCATTTTTATGTTACGAGACGAATCAATCTTATATTGGAAGGGTAGTAGCTTGACATCTACGAGCCGATTCATTTCTTACCTTAAGGCATAAAAAATGATTTCTAAGTGGTAAATCTATCATCTTGTTTGTTTTAAGGTTTAAAGTTCTAAAATCCTAACGCTTGAGTTGTAACAACCCTAAAAAATGAATATGATACGCAATGCTTAATGTGTCTAGATTGCCTACGATTACATTGTGTTCACACGGATTAATGCGCGTAGAACCAGACCTCCAAACCCTTGCTACAACCAATCCAACTAACTTAGGGAGTTAGTTGATCTAGAAAAGGTTTGGTCCAACCATGTACGGCTCTCGAATACGAAGATTTACTTGGAGGAGTCTTTACCGAACATAAAAAGAGAAAATCATAGGTTTGGAGGGTTTAGGGGTAAAATGGTCTTTCTCCAATCTAAGATAAATATTGAAATTACAATAAATATATAATTGATTATTTAGTTAATGAGGTATAGGGTAAATACGAGGAGATAGAGAAGAAATAGAGCTCTTGAAGGGAAGTCTTAAGAAAATTCTTCTCTCTTACGCTCATCTCTCTCTCTCTCTCACGCCTCCATCACTATCACTCACGATTCTCTCTGCCAAATGACTTCAAAAAGTACAAGATAAACAAAAGTTCTTCACACTTGAAGAACTAACAACGAAAATATAAGAAAACAAATGAAATCAATCACGTAGGCGAAGAGAAGTTTGTCCGTCCAGTTGGTGCTGACTTTGAGGGGATTTGGACGTGATTTTTGGAGAAGATTTTGGGAAGAAAGTTGAGGTTTTAACGTCATAAAATGGTAGAAAATGCAATGAAAAATGAATATAAAATAAATGAGATTACTAAGGATTGGACCCAACACATCATTACATGAAAGCTACCAAAAAAAATATATAGAAAATAATAAGACAAAAATGGATTGGAAGAGACTAAATTTCCAGCCTGCTTGAAATTGTAGTCTCCGCTAACTTTAAAAAAAAAAATGAGCTCCGTTTACAATTTTTTTTAAATGTGCGGTCATTGGGGATTGAAACCATGACCTCACTAAATTAAAACATCATAAAAGTTTCATGAGAAAAATGCAAGGAAAAATAGATGTGTGAGTGAGGATTGAACGCACATCCTGTAGAATAGATGAGAGAGTTAGAAGAAAAATAAAGGAGAAATAAATGTGGAGAGTTTGGATTCAACTCACAACCTCTTGGATAGGTGAGAAAGTAAAGAAACAAAATATAAAAAAAAATAATGATCTTGTGAGGGATTGAACCCACAACCTCATTGACTTAAACGAAAAAGGAGAATAGAAAAAGAAAGGAAATATTATGGGGTCGATGGGGATCGAACTAGGGTCCCCCAAATCTAAAAAATGTGATTATCAAGTTTAAAATAAGATTAAGTGTTGTCCAAGGGATTCGAAATCGTGTTCCCTTTCCCAAACCCGTATCGACACATAAGTCATATGTAAGTAAATATTTAATGCATGCTGCCTCAAAAGATCGAAATATCTTGGCATATCTACAAGATGCATATGTCTTGTACCACATAATCTTGGGTAAATATGAACCACTTATACAAACAATGAATGAAGCCCCATGGCTTGTATGTATCTACCCATAACTCTAGCATACGTTAAAAAGTAAGTGAACCTAAGATGCATGTAATGAAATGATGAAACCCTAGAAGGGTAAAGTACGAGTGTAAAATACACTAAATGGCCAAGTGTATCCGCATAGGATGAAATGAACAATGAAATAATGAAATAATGAAATAAGAGTGTGAAACACACTAAATGGCCAAGCGCATTGGCATATAATAATATGAACATTCACGTAAAAAGGGGTGAGTAACTGTGAAGAGCTAATGTGCTAATTATAATGAATGTGGTGACAAAATGATATGAGGCTAATGTAAAAGATGAGACCAATCTCAAATGAACCTAACTAGATGTTACCAAAACTTACACTCCTATGAGAGTGTAAAATAGTCTTTATCTAGGCTAAGGGTAATATAGTAATTGCCTTAAATACATAGTTAATTATATAATTAATAAGGTGGAGGGGTAATTTGGGGAGAGAAAGGCGAAATTGAGCTTTTGAAGTGACGTCTTACTTAACCCGGGTTTAAACCTAGGTGGAAGCAATGAATTTATGTGATTTTTACTTATGCTATTGAATTAATATAATTAATTAATAATTATTATTCATTATCTGATTTGAAATAAAAGGAAATAAAATTTTAATAATTAAATAAAAGCCTTATTTGACTAAATCCTAAACTAGACTCCTAATCGTACGAAAACTCTTCTCTCCCACACTCATCTCTGTCTCTCTCACACGTCTCTATCACTCTCACTCACAATTTCCACCAAATAACTTCAAAAAACAGCAGGTAAACCAATGTTCTTCACACTTGAAGAACTCACAATGAAAATATAACAAAAAAACAAATCAATCACGTAAGCAAAGAGAAGTTTGTCAGTCGAGTCGGTGTTAACTTTGAGGGGATTTGGACATAATTGTTGGAGAATATTATCGAAGCAAGTCAAGGTTTGAACTTCATAAAAGGTATGGGTTTTCTTACTCTTGGTCAATTTCCCAAGAGACCCTTAAGGTTCAGATGAATCTACTCGAAACTTAGGTAGTTCCCATTCTCGTCGAATTCCTTGTCCCTAGTATCCCTATGATCACAATGTGAAATAGGTTAGAGATCATGTTGTTGGTATGTTTGCTGGTAGTTTATGTATGAAGTTTGATTCTCGTGATAATGTGTATGGAATTGTAATCATGTTAAGTTATGTCAACCTAATGTATGTGAAAAATCAGATGTTTTTATGGTTGAATTTTATGTGCGAATGTTGGTGTAAATCATGAGGTATAAAATTTGTGTAATGTTTCTGGATGAAATTGTAATTCTTGGATGAATATAATCATAAAAATATTACACTTAAAGATGCAACAAATAATCCATGAAATGCCTTAAGAATTATCGTATGAATGATGATTAAAAGAAGCTGAAATTAGTTAACAAATTTCAAGCATTACGTAGGTATGCAATGAAAAATGAATTTAAAGTATGTGATATTACTAAGTATTGAACCCAAGAAATCATTACATGAAAGCTACAAAAACATTCAACAAAAGATTAAGACAAAAATGGATTGGAAGAGACAAAATTTCCAGCTTGCTGGAAATTGTAGTCTCGGCCAACTTTTAAAAAAATGAGATGCGTTTAAATTTTTTAAAAAATTTAAGTTCATTGGTAATTGAAACCATGACCTCTCTAAATTAAAATTTCATAAAAATTTCGTGAGAAAAATGCAAGGAAAATTAGATGTGGTGAGTGAGTATTGAGCCCACAACCTCTTGAATGGATGAGAGAGTGAGGAGAAAAATATAGGGAAAATAAATGTTGAGAGTGGGGATTGAACTCACGACCTCTTGGTTTGGTGAGAAAGTTAAGAGATAAAATAATAGAAAAATAATGAGCTTGTGGGGGATGGAACCCACAACCTCCTTGATTTAAACTAAAAAGGAGAGGCGAAAAAGAAAGGAAATATTATGGGGTTGATAGTGATCAAACTAGGGTCCCCCAAATCTGAAAAATGGTAAAATCAAGTTTAAAATAAGATTAAGTGTTTTCCAAGGGATTCAAAATCGGCTTCCTTTTCCCCATCCCGTATTGACACATAAGTCATACGTAAGTGAATATTTAATGAATGCTGCCTCTAAAGATCGAAATCAATATCTTGACATATATACAAGATGCATATGTCTTGTACCACATAATCTTGGGTAAATATAAATCACTCAGACAAACTATGAATGAAGCCCTATGGCTTGTATGTATATATCCATAACTCTAGCATACTTTTAAAGGTAAGTGAACCTAAGATGTACGTAATGAAATGAAAAAATCCTAGAAGGGTTAAGTACGCGTGTAAAATACACTAAATGGACAAGTGCATTGGCATATGATGAAATGAACAATGAAATGAAGAAATAAGAGTGTGAAACACACCAAATGGCAAAGTGCATTGGCATATGACAATATGAACATTCACGTAAAAAGGGGTGAGTAACTATGGAGAGCAAATATGATAATGCTAATAAATGTGGTGAAAACATGATATGAGGCTAATGTAAAAGATGAGAGAAATCTCAAATTGAACCTAAGTAAGTGTTTCAAAAATGTACTCACCTATGAGAGTGTCAAGTTAATGAAGAGGTCAGTCGCTATGAACACTCTAATGAAAGTATCGAGATTAACACACTCAATACTAATGATGAGATGAGATATCATCTATTGAGCTATAATGTCCTCATACTAGAAGCCAACTTCCATGATGTATGAGTTGAATGTAATTAAACTTTATATTGATCACCGATATACTAGCTATGAGCGGTGATTCCTTTTTTGAGGAAGGGCGGAGGTTCGTATGGGTCTCCTAATGTCTCCTACTCTTCGAACCTATACTGCCAATATAGGGATATGGTGGGGCTCAATTCCCATGTACTCTAGCATGTTTTTGGTCACTTCAACCGGTGATTCAACCTCTTTTCGCTGTGGGGTTTCATGACACTGGATTTTATGATGCTCACATGATCTATGTCGGTTAATGTTAACGTTCCCAATGAATGAAGGAGGCCAGCCTCAAATGATGCACATAATGAAATGGATGATACTAAAAGTGTTAGGATAGGATAATCAAAATGTGGGTTAGATTCAATTTATGATATTGGATCATTCTTGGTCATTGCACAACGAACCCAATGAAAGTCTTAAACTATATCCTAGGTATAGCTAGAGTACACAGGCCCATGAATGAAATGAAATGGAGTACGTATGAATGAACGAAGTAGACTGTGTGTTTGCTAAAGCAGACTCCCTAGTTGAGGTCCCATATGATAAGCCCTCATTTCTGGAAAGACTTAATGTTAATTCCATGATTCTAATGCCTTATGGCATATGAATGAATGAAATGAGAGATGTTATGTTCTAAATGCAATATGATATGTGCCAAGTGTAAGATGTTATTTGTTGTGTGCAATATGATAAGTATGATGATGCATGTTATTCATTGCATGACTTTCCTAATCCAAATTTGTAAAGCTCAGTGACTTTCCTATTCCAATTTTTGAAAACTCACTGACTTTCCTAATCACAATTTTGCAAGTCTACTGACTTGACTTTCCCTAATCATGTTTTTAAGAAAGATCTATTCTTACTCATGCATGTCCTTGGTGTGTTTTTGAAAATACCCATACTTAGTACAATTGTGTACTAATCCCATACAATTCTATATTTTTAGGTATAGGCACACATGAATGCTAGAGCTTACAGGTGGACGTTGCAGCTATCCGAACGTGGAGCTTTCATCCATACTTTGTAGGCCCTCATGGTTTCTAAGATGTATAGCTTTATTATCTAGCTTAGATGTAGGCTTTAGCTAGTGGAGCATGTTCCACTAGTGTTTCATTCCACTTTCATTTAATACTTTGTGTTGGTGCCGTATTGGCAAAAATACGTTTAAGTCAATTATGAATTGTTTCTTTTATTTGATTACCAATATATTAGATGTTTAATTTGTGAAAAACTATGATGTTATATTCAAAAATTTTAGCATGAAGTAAGAAGACAAAAAGTTCAAATTTTCTGGATAAATTAACCTAGATGAAGTAAGAATGACGTATGGAGGATTGTCTGCGACATCTGAGAGGTCAACGACGTCGGTATCGTCTGGGGTCTAGATTCCGAGCGTGACATGAGTCAGTTCTAATAGTCAATATGTTTTTAAAAGTGTTTCCAAAAGATTTGGTTGGAGTTCCTCCCCAAAGAAAAATAGACTTTGGAATTGATGTTTTTCCAAATAACAAACTTATATACATTCCTCTTAACAGAATATCTCCAACATAGCTTAAGGAATTGAAAGAGTAGTGTAAATACCTTCTAGTTATGTTTTTTATCTGATCTACTATTTCCCTATGAGATGAACCAGTGTTGTTCATGAAACAAAGGAACATGGTTCTCTTACTGTGTTTATTGACTATGGACAGTTGAACTAATTCACAATCAATAAAACATATCCTATTCCCAAGATTGATTACTTGTTTCACCACATCTAGGGTGTTAGTCATTTCTCAGAGGGAGATCTAAGATTTTGTTATCATTAACTTAAAATCAAAAATACAGACATTCCGAAAAAAGCCCATAGATCTTGGTATGGTCATTATGAATTTGTAGTTTTGTCATATGAACTAACCAATTCACCTGCAACTTTCATGGATTTGATAAACAGGGTGTTCAAGTAGTACTTGGATTTGTTTGTTGTCATCTTTATTAATGATATCCTCATTACTCTGTGAATTAGGAAGAACATGTGACTTATTTCAAAGATGACCTGAAAACTCTCAAAGATCGCCAGTTATTTGTCCTGACATATTTGTTTTAATTTGAAATATAGTATTTACAGAAGGGATTTTAGTCGATTATGATAAGATAGAACTTGTGAAACAATGGCACAAACCTACTTTTCCTAAAGATATTTTTAGTTTGTTGGGTCTAGCAGGTATTACTGGAGGTTCGTTGAAGGAATTTCGTCCATAGTTTCTCCATTGACTATGTTAACTTTAAATATGGTTATGTTTTAGTGATCAAATGATTATGACAAAATATTCATTGAATTAAACACTAGGTCGACTATAACTCTTTTTTTGACTTCAGCGGAACAAAGTTTATGTGATATATGCTTATGCATCCAAAGACAGCTTAGGTTTTCTATTGATGCACCAAGAAAAGGCTATAGATTCTGCGTCTATTCAACTTATGATGCCTGAGAAAAGTTATTCAACTCATGTCCTCGAGCTTGAAACAGTGGTATTTGCCATTAATATTTGGAGACATTACTTGTATGGTGTACAAATAGATATGTTCTGAAATCGTAAGAGCCTTTGGTATGTGTTCACCCAAAAGAGTTTAATCTTTGCCAGATGCGATAATTTGAGTTCATCATGGATTACGATATAATTGTGCATTACCATCCTGTCAAGGGTATGTTTCCGTAGTCATTGACACAACTTCCAGTAAAAATGTCCACGATCATGCAATAGTATAGTAACTCAACTAAGGCTTGAGGTCGTGTCCCAAGGGAGTGGTTATGAAAATTAGTAGATAAATAGAATTTTGTTCTTATTATTCATAGCTAAAGAAAAAATTATTAAAAACATACTAAATTCAATTGGTGACTCAAAAATGTCAATTATCAAAGCGGGAATTTTCTTATAAGTAGTAAAAAATTACAAAATTAACAAGGAAATTTAAGAATTGAGAAGGTACATTCTTCAGATGTGACTGAAATATGGATTAATCTAAAATATTGGGTCCATTATCTCAATAGAAGATTTATAAAGTAATAGTGACCAGCCTAAGCTTTACGTGGAAATAAGTTCTCAGTCGAGCAACTTATCATATTTCAAATGGGTTCCTCTTAGACACCCACTTATTGCATGAACACCACCCTACGACATACCCCACTCCCTCTCTCAAGCTGAGTATCAATATATGGGACTAGGGCTTTCTTTCTCGAGCTTAACCTCATGTCGACCCACTCCTTTGATCATGAATCTAGTAGTCTTGGTTAAACGACTTCCCTTTCTCGCATGTCGAAAACACAAAAAAAAATTATACGCAACTATAATTTTTTTAAATTCATTTACAACTACTAGACAAAATATCCATTAGATTACAATTAATCTATAATCAAGCAAGACACAACAACAATCTGAACCTGTATTTACTAAATCACACCCCAAGAATGGATTGTTAAGCCAAACATCATGAAATTTAAATTATACCTTTAATCATGTTGAAATCAATTGGGTATGGAAAATAAGTTTTTATTTAGGAAAATGAAAAAGAATGAAAGAGACCCACTTCAAAATTAAATGAGATGAAACCCTGTTCTTCTTGATGTCTTCAAACCCTTTCAAACTTACGTAAAAATGTGAAAAACTATTATTCTAGAAAGAAATTAATAATAATAATTTTTGACTCTCTAAAAACTACAACTCTAACTAGTATTTATAGTTTTTTAGATCTATGATGCATTGGATCATTTGGTATCGTTAGTCAAAATCACCGACAGACTCAGAGATTTACAAATTGGTGTAGGTAACCGCCTTCTGGTACAGTCTTCAGCATCAGTGTGCTTTAGTCCATTAGGTGATATTGTACTTCTTCACAGAGCTACTCGGTGACGTTCCAACTGCTCATTACTTCAGCTAATTCGATCCTTTCCTTCAGGGCTCTGCACACTGGAACAAAAGGCATAGTAGGCCCTTTTGGAGATCCTCCAAGTGGACTCTCCCATCCCCAAGCTTCCATTTCTCTATTCTTTTTGTCCCTTTTGCGGCATAATGCCCATGCTTTCTTTAAACCTCCAATACCTAACACTAATGAGTTTTCATCAAATATTACGATAAAATAAGAATTTGAGGATTCTTTTTCCACCGAAATATAACACTATATGAGTCAACTTTGTGGACTCATCAACACCTCCAACTTAGACTTTTGCTTGTGCTTGAGCAACAGCTCAAGTTCAGGAGTTCAAAAAGATATATCAAATAGTGGTACACAAGACTCAATCATGAATGTACAATATGACTCAAATTACGTATGTAAGGATCAATTATATACTCAAAGATTCAAGTTGTGACACACAATTACCAAAGATTCTCAGGCTCACATGACTTGCTTCAAAGGCAAGTTCAAGATTAACAAAAGCATTTGAATACCCTCACACAAATGATGATTCCATTTTAGCACACATAAATATAATAAGTTTAATGTTCAGGAATTAGATAAAACCCTCACTCTAAAAAAGTGGAACACACTTCATGCTTTTAACCGTATGTTTGCCCTTATTTCCGAATCGACATTTGTTTCAACTTTTTCAAGATTAAAAATGTCCTTCTAAGTCTTGTAATGTTGTTGAGTGTGAAGGTATTGTCATTTAGCTTTAGTCACTAATGATCCTCATGAGTTGTGGTGTTCATAACACTTCTTTCGTTCTTCCTTCCTCATCTTTGTTATCTCTCGCAAGTCATCATATTATTCACTTCCATATATTTCTTGGAAACCATATTTATATTGTACTTTATTCCATATATTTCTTTTTCATTTCTTCTCTTTATCTCATTTTTTTTTATAAATGGAGGGTATCAATCTTTTCACAACACCATGGGTTAAAGGAGAATTTTCTTGCACTTCTTTGATTTTTCCCTTTTATTTTCAGCACATCCCCTACTTAGATATTTCAATCAAACGAATCATTCATGAGGATTTTGATAGAGAGATCAAGAAGGGACTAGTAATTATAAAATTTATTTCAAAGAAGTATGCGTTTCAAAGGGTGTTCAAGAGAGGTGTACAAACTCACCAAAGAGGTCATAAAATAGGTATATGTCAGATAGGCTCACACCCTAAGAAATTGCCAAAGATTATATCAACAAAAAACATTACTTAGCTGACTGGACTAAGAGGGAAAATTCTTGGTGTTGTCATGCATGGTTAAAGGTAAGCTTATCACACAAGGAATCGATACCAACATCAAACAAGACTTTACACTTAGCTAGCGTACAATAGGCAGCACACGAGAATTAATTTGATGCATGAATTGTCACATCGAGATGCAAAGAGTTTTCATATATTGCATATTAAACTTTATTTGGTCTCATCGTAGTCGTACCTTAATGTTTCTTAGATTACAAGAACTATTTAATTCATCGGTACTGATCGAAATTAAGACTCAAATTTACTAATGAATAACCATATTTAAGTGCATCCAAGGGGTGGCAAAAAATTGTTATAAATTTAATACTTTTCGGAAGGTAAAACTAATTTTTAAAATAAAGTAAAAATGGGAGATAAAATCTCAAATATCCACAAAAAGAATATAAACATAATTTAAATATAACAGGCCAAATAAACACAAAAAATGAGTATCAAGTCTAACACAAAAAGGGTAGGCATCACCCACCGAAAAAACGTAGTCCTCCTAAAATGTGAAATAAAAGTATCCAAAAAATAATGATATAATATGACAGAAAAAGAGGTAAAAAAAGTCTTGTCAGTGCAGTCTCTCCATCTGCTAGGGTCATAGTGTTTGATGCAACAACTTTTACTTGGGCATCAGTGTTTAGGATCTCCACCTTAATTCTCTTATGTTGTGCTATATCTCTGCACATCTCCGATGGTAGCTAGAGGAATCCCCGAGGTCTAAAGAGCGCCTATGTCTTCTACCCTCCCTATTAATAAACTGATGTCGATAGACTTAAGGTATTCTACGTCCTTTCTCAGGTTTGGGACTTCGACTTTTAATGTCATCACGTTGGAGGATGTCGCCTGTCTGGTATCGCAAGTTGTGACTCTCATGGTTAATATATCCATATAATCATGAAGGGGTGTGAGTACATCATGTATGATTATATCGATCATACGTAGGATATATCTCTCGAGTTGGGCTGCTCTTGCATTAAATGGTTGTGCTAATCGCCCCATATAGAGGATCATGGACTTACTAAGCTTTGTCGGTTGGGAGGAGTAAGAGGCAATTGGGACTTGTGAATAAGAAGAAGGTGCAAATGTACTTGAACGCTCAGAGGCCAGAATACGCAAAGGTGTTGCTAGTAACTAGTTTAGATAGATCTCTGGGTTGTGTCGGTAGGAGCTGCTCTCTTCATGTGCCTTGTCTCGTTTGTACTCGACCTCAATTCTTTGAATATTGGTGGAGGAATATTGGATGACCTCAATGTCCCTAATAGTGTCCCAAGGCACTCCAGCACGTCGGTATAACTTGGTCACCAAGACACGGAAGGGTAAAGAGGTTAGCTACTTGTTGTCCTCATGTCCATCTCTTGTGAAGTCAACATCCACAGGTCGATTCCCTGTCTCGAGATAATACAAACCAAGCAAGCTGCCTTAGCGAAGCACAAAATTGACTCGCTCTTACATGACATGGTATTGCTGATGAAGCCAAACCAAAACATGCCAGCATGGTTCAGGTCCTTATTTTCAATGGGAGATCCTACCCGATCTATTTACCGATGGTGTCATAAATCATAGGGGTCAAACAACTCTTTAGGTCATTCAGAGAGGAATAACAAGAAACCTCTCATAAGGGTGTAATGAGTGCAGCACTCTTCCCAGTATAATGTTAATGTGCTCGCTATGACACTCCACCTATTCACCTCTGACCCTGACCAATCTTACTGGTCTAAACTTGCTCTCCTTCTTCTTGTTCTTGGTCACCAACTATATATAAGTTATGTCAAATTAGCTAACCCAAGAAGTAATTCAGGGGCCTTGAGACCTCATGAAATACTCGAACTCATGGTATCAGATGGTTTTAGAACGTCAAAATGTTTGCCTTCGAGGCCAACCGGTTATAGGAGTTTCTCCTCTAGGATGGTTCATACCCCTATCACCCTTAAATCTGTTCAATATAGTTTAGGGAAACATATATGCTACACAAGTTATTGGAGGGGAATGAGCTGGCACTAATTTTTATTTAGGAGGGGCGATGGTTGATGTAACCCTTGTGGGAGGAGCTACAACTAATTAGACCCTGAAGTATTTGGATGTACGACTATCTCGAAGCCTATTCTGTCGTTCAATCAATGGTGATCATCTTGATTATCAGACCACGGAACACCGGCCTCAACAATTATTTCATTCCTTGCTATATGTTTCTTCCTCTTGCCTTTCTGTCCTGGTGGGCGTTCCTCTCTTCACCTTTTTAGAGGATTTGACCCCCCTTTTTTGATTTCAATGCCCTGTGATGCAATCTTGGGTGTCATTTTGAATTGTATATGTACTTTATATACGAAATATCGGAAATAGTTAAAATAAATTCAAGTAAACACACAGATAATATATGGTAGAGAGTTTTTTCTAACTGAATCTACGATTAGCTAAACTTCTTTAGAGATCTAGGTCAGGCTTTCCGAAGGGATCGTATTCAATTAATAACCAGTTGGCCATTGAAAATTCTTTCAGCTATACGTCGACTACTTTTGGTGAGCTTGAGTTAGTCCGCTGAATGTTCTTGTGCATCAAGTGTTCATGGGTAGATATGAAAGGCAGAAGAAGAGAATTTTATGACACACCAAATTATTTCGGAGACCCATATCATTCCGCCTAAAGTAACAAATTCAAACATCAAATTTAAATCCATATAAATGGTGAAATGGAGACATTAGGCAAACCTCAGAGTATTTTGGTGAGCATGACCCAACTCTTTGAATTGCCCAATGTGCCTATTTTCAAATCACCTCAAGAAGTCTACCCCCACGTTACAAAAAATTCATCTCATGCAAAGGAATAATTAAGCACATGCTGATAAAAAACCATAACTCCAGGATATTCAGATTTCTCATGCTTTTGCCAAAATGGCCATTTTGACGATATTTTGATCTTAAGAATGGGGTCACACTCTATCATTAAACAATTTTCATCGTTTACTACAAACAAGGGTTGCTAAGACTTCACCCCAAACTTTCTAACAAACATGCAATCACAATCCAACGATATTTCATTCAATGTAGAGCACAAACATCATGGGCATTTGACAATTAAAAAATATGTGTAAAATTTTCAAATTAAATTAGGCATGAAAACATTGCAATCCTAGCATAGAGGCCCAAAAAATATCAAATTAATACTAATATTGCAAATGAGTACAGAATCTTCAAAATCTCATCTGAGGTTTTAGAGACTCACCTTTAATACTTATTAAAAATATTATTGAAATTCTAGGTAACAAAGAAATCCTAATCGTAAGCACCAATCATCACTAAAATACTAGTATATAACCAAAATAATGAAAGTTCTACCTTAATGTGAATTCGTGAAGTCTAGAAGCGAGGGAAAGTGAAGAAATTCAAACTCTAAGTCTCTTGGCCCTTATAAATCGGCCAGTTTTCTTCCATTTGGTGACGTTAATTTTGTTCGCCGACCTATTAGGCATCGCGTTGAATGGACAATTACTTCACCAAGTATAATAGAACCTCCAACAAGTGTGAAGGTCTTAACGGCGGACAATGGATGGACCACAGACAATTTCCATTATTTGCCTAATGGATCATTTGGTCGCCAACCTTTAACAATTCACCACATTCCTTTTTCCATCCTACAATATTAACACACTATTAAAGCGACAAAACCTTGGGTTTCCTCCCAAGAAGTGCCTTATATAACATCGTGGCTCGATGTTAGCTATCAGTCAAGCTTTATTATTGGTGTTAGACCTAACACCACTAGGCGACCCTCCTTTATTGCTAGGGCGGAGATGATTTAATCTGTGGTAAAAGAGTTCTTCCATCAATTTCATTGTTCTCGAGTGACAAACAATCATTAGATCCAGCACCTCTAAGTTTTCCTTATCGCCTCTAGCATTTTTTCTTGCTCATGAAGCTTCTGGAGAATGATCTATAAAATATCCTTGATGAATTTATTGTCATTGCTCCTAGATATTTCTCGCTCATGAAGAGGCATATAACTCCCCTGACCTTAGAACTAGTTTTCCACCATAAGTATTTTGGTGGCTAATTCGTTCGGTTGAGCTACCAGTGCATTTAACTCGAAGTCACCCTTGACTTCTTGATTTACCTCAACGAACTTGCCACCCTTTCCTCAGCCATGCTCAGTGTTCCTACATACACAAAAAATAAAAAAAAAATATTACTAAAATTATAACTAATTAAGAATGAAAAAATATACTTAACTATATTTTTTTACGTAACATCACTCTCCGACAACGGTGCCATTTTGATTTTTTGCGTAATCAATGACACTATTTTAAGTACAAGTGTCAACAATCATAAAGTAGTTTAGTAACCCAACAAGGGATTGGGCTCGTGTCCCAAAGGAGTGGTCGTGATTAGTAGATAACTAAAAATTCATTCTAATTAGTCGTAGCTAAAGAAATTAACAACTAAAACATAGTAAATTCAATGGGTGACACTAAAGTGTCAAATATCCAAGGGGGATTTTCTCACAAGTAGTAAAACATTGCGAAACTATTAAGGAAAACTAAGAAATTAGAGGGCAAATTCTTGTGATTAGACCGTAATATGGATTAATCTACATTATTATGTACATACTATCAATAGAAAATTTATAGAGTAATATTGAGTAAGCTAATGTTTACATGGAAATAAGTTCTCTCCCTTCCAACTTACTCCGTTTCAAATATGTTTTTCTTGGAAAACCATGCCGCATGAATACAAGCCTATGCTTTACCGCACTCAATATCTCGAGCTGAGTGTTAGAAAATGGGACTAAGGCTCATTACTTTGGCTGAGATTTAGAATATGGGACTAGGACTGTGGGTTGGACAATGGTCAGTAACACGTATAGTCCGAGCATTACGTGTCACATACGTTTCTAAGTCCTCTATGTAGGCATCAATTTTGTGGTCACTCCAGAGGTTATATTGGGTCCTTTTGAATTGGCTTTATACATCGGACTCAAAATTTATCACTCTCGGCTTTATGTTGATTATTTTCAACAATCAGATTCTACTGTATTGACCAAGTTATCAATTGCAGTTTAATATTTAGTTTCAGCATGCTATCAAACTTAGTCATTACATTTAGTTACTTCATGTTCAATATTTTAATTATAATATCATGCTTTATTCAGTTATGTACATTTTTCAAATTTATTCTATCATGCATGCTCAGTACATTTCAAGTATTTATGCACACTCTGCGCTACATCATCTCATAATGCAGGATTAGTTCTCAGTAGTAAGATAAGGCATATATCAGTTCTCTATATCTATGTGCAACAACCTGTGCGATGCATGTTGAGTCTTAAACATCAAGATAAGTTTGATATTTCAATGATCAATAAACTCACAGATTTTTTATTAAGATAGTTTTGGGTAGTCCCCATCATTTAATTTTATGAAATGTTTCTAGCTTTTGAACACTATGAATAATATGTTTAAAACGTTTATGTATGCTTATGATATGTTGGCAGGGTTTTCTTGGATTCGTACAGTGCTAGCATCCTAGGGGTAGGCTTGGGGCATGACTCTCATCCTGAACCATACGAAAAACTGAACAACTATAGGAAAGTTTTAAAATATAGGATGTGTAAATCATTTAAAGATAATTTATACAAAGGTGTGAAATAAAACTGTATAATAATGATATTTTTGAACATTTAAAATCAAAGACTCTATTTTCTCGATAATTTGTCTGTGAAATCTCTATTGAACTAGGATAGTTTTAGAGAAAAAACCCACTGCTATCTTTTGGGCCTATATAAACTCCATAAATGTTTAAGTCAGAGTTAGTGACAAGTTTGTATTGAAACCTAGTCTCGATACATTTTTATCCTATCAAACCTTTATTTTATAAGATGAGAATTTATACTGAAACATAAGTTTTGATACACTTAGATCTAATCAAGATTCAAATTTAGAACAATTTATATGTAGTCTTTAAGATTCTGTTCCATGTTGTCATCCTTTTAATGGGAGCAACGTCCCGGTGACTAAATTAAAAAATAGTTAAAAGAATTTTAAAATGGTTAAAGATTTAAAAGGGAAAATTGAGTCGCCACATTATTTTTAGGTAAACTAGAAAATCGATTATTTAATTAACTTAAAAGGAAGTTTACGAAACCAATTGATTCTAGGTAATCAAATTTCAAAGGGAATGAGTTAGACACCCTTCAAAATCCACAAGTGTTGGTCTAGACTGAATTCATTTTATTCAAATTGAGAGGAGATAAATTAATATACAAGTATAATAAACATGTAATTCACACAAGTAACAAAATAAGATAATATAAGAAACGTCCTAGAATTTATCTAACATCAATATATACAAAATAAGGAATGAAGAATATAATTTTTTTTATTTTAATAGCTTCAATTGGAAGGAACAACGGATACCTGTAAAGACACTTAATAAAAGTTTTAGTAGTAAATAAATATGAGTAATAATAAATTAATCAAATAATATCTTAAAAAATAAAAATCCTTTTTATTATCATGGAAGGTCTTGAAAAATGATGGTAATCTCTTCATCTGTTAATTACAACAAACAAAATATATAAACTTTAAGTACATTTCCGTCTTCTAAAATAGAGAGGCCTCAAAAACCGACGGAGAGATTTCCATTGGCCATTTAACATAAAATCTAATCTCATGTATAATCAATATGCAATAATTTAAATAAAATGCAACAACCAAAATGATAACATGAAAAAAATGGCTGTAAAAGTTTTAATTAATTAATAACACAGAATTGCGGGACATTCTTATAATAATAGGAATTGAAACAAACAAATAATAAACAATAATGAAGGGAAAAATGATTTTCAGAGAAAAGAATAACACAACCAACAATACAACAATACAAATAATAATTTAATTGATAATTATTAGTATGAGGAGTCAACAAAAACATATAATAACTTAATAATAATTTTAAATAATAATAAAAGAAATAGTAACAACCAAAACATATTACTCATTCATGAAACATTTTTAAATTGTACACCATATATTCAACAAAAATAACATTAAATCCACTAGCTAACTGTACAAAGCTAGAATTAAAAATAAAAAAAATACACCAAAATGTACTATTCACTACCTTATTTTATTTGATAGTCAAAAACGTAAATAGCATAACTTAGACAAAAACAAATAAAGCCAAACAAAATTAAAGATGCAGATCTGAAAATGTAAAAACTAATAAAAACTAAACCTCAACATAACAAGCAAAGAGACGCTAGCATCAAAAATAAAAGATTAAAAGTAATACACCACCACAAAAATGAAATACTAACAGTAACAGATCGCCATAAACAAAGTAGATCAGTAAGAAAAATTAAAATAAAAGAAAAATAAACAAAGAGAAGATAGATTTGTATTACCATTTGTAGAGCATCGAATTTAAAGTTGCAGCAGCTTGTTATTTACACGCCTAAAAACTTCATCCACCACCATCTTAAAGTAGTGAGCCAGTTAATCTATGTATAGGAAATTGTTTAAAATGGACCAAAGTTATGGGCTTGAGAATGTGACCCAAAAACTATTTGTGGATTAAATGTTTGTGTATGCAAATTGTATTCATAATTGAATGAATTTTTAAACTGTGTAAAATATTAAAATGAATATTAACCGATGTATTGAATAAAATGAATATTAAAAAAACATAATGAACATGACTAATGACATAGGAAAATGCCATCTCAAAATTTACTAATAAAAATCCTATATTTTGATAAATAAAGATAGTTACCGATAAACTTATTTAAAATTATAAAAAAATATATTTCAAACTATTAATAAATAAAACTTAAAAATTATGAATTTTGAAAATGTTAGACAAAAATTGAATGTCAACATTTCAAATTAAAGTGTTACTATTTGCCTGTATAAAAGGACTACCCGTGAAGAGATGAGCTCTCCAGTGAAACCTAGTATATTGTGCCCGAGGTCTTACACACACTACCAAAACCATAGAGGTTACACTATCACTGCCATGGTTTAACATTTTATAATGCAAAGAGACTCTCATTAGTTGTCAAAATATCAAAAGCCATTAAATTAAGAAAAGAAAGATTCTTCTTCACTTTTACATACACTGCCAAAAGTATAGAGGCTACATAAGAATAAAAAAATGTACATATTAGATTAATTAGAATAATGATTAAAAGCAAATATATAAATATTCTGATCAAGTTTATCCAGTACCTAAAGCAACCTCAAAGTTAGAAATAATATCGAGATGGCCAAACCAATTGTCTTTCCTTGGAAAGAGGTACCTGATAAAGTTTTACAATAAAAATACTAGCATTAACATAAAACCAAGTCAGGTGAGGAACATCACACTAAGTTGTTGTCAAAACTAATTTCAAAGAACATTAAGCTAACCTTCCCGAAACATTCTATAAAAGGATTGAGAAGATGCAAGACCTCTAAGTGTCATGAAACTACAATAAAAAGGATAAATAAATTACAAATGATTGCATTTCTCCCTCATCAACTGCAAACAGTGATTCAGAAGAACCTAATTAATATTAATACTAATGTACCTCTTATGATGAAGATTCGTATAATGTTTTTCACTCTAAGCCTAAAGGATGAACTGGAAATGGTGAAGTAGGAATAGGTTAAGCATCAAGAAGAATTTAGAAGTCCTCTCAATTTCCCTTCCTTTATGCTAGGTGAAGTAAGAAATGTAAGATTTGAGATTGAAGGCATGCATCGTGTTTGTTATGACTTTCTCGAAAAATTGGAGTTGTTTCTAATAAAACTGGAGAGCCAGATGCGTTTGGTAAACAATGAAAGAGGTGATCCTATTGCACGTTTTTAGCCCTTGTATCTTTTAATCCTAAAGGAGTTAGAAACCATTTAAAAGTTGTATAAGGGGGTTAATTTGGTGGAAACGTTTTTGTAGAAATTGAGGAAAAGAAGAGTTGTCTTGTGCTTTCTAATAGGTGTACTTTGAAAAAGGTCTACAAATTATCAGTGGGTTCTTGAGAACAAGGAGGTAACATATATTAAGATAAGGCAGTGTTTGGCCTTGAAGATTCTTTGAGTAGGGAGACACAAGAACGAGGAGTATTACGAGATGCTCATTTGCAGGTTCCTTTTGTTTAAAGAATTAATTGAGTACATTGGACATGTGAGTCCTCGATCGCTGAAAATCCGATTTTTATGCAATTTGATAATGAATAAGCTACGAGTCTTGTTCGTTTCCATTCATTATTATATTGCAGGAATAAAAATCCTTGTACCGATCAAGGATTTACATGTCCAATTACTCAAATGATTCTTCCAGCAAATGGGACCTACAAATGAACATCTTGTATAACTCCTTTCTTGACATTCCCTTATCAAAGCATCTTCAAGGAAAATTATTTTCTTATATTAACTGAGTTACCTCTATTTGCAAAATCATGCAAGGATATTCTCTAGACATTTTTGACAGTCTAATTATCAAAAAACAGAATGTAACTCTTCTTTCCCTCTTCTTTTCCTAAAATACTCCAAGCCCTTATATAGTTTTAAATTGCATCTTAACTCCATTATAAATGCGAGATACTAAGACCAATAATGTACAATGGGTTTACCTCTTAATTTTTTATCACTAGCTTTTCTGTTTCATTTGGCACAACTCTAATTTATCCAAATTACAAAATACATTATCCACACCTTTAATCTATATTTTCTAATTGTACATCTCAAATCATTTCCTCCTACTTAAATATTACCTTTATTCATTAAAGGGAAATATATTCTTACAACCTAATTCCTTGACGCCATATTGTACACTTCACGAGATTTATAAAATTTATAAACTAATTCACATCACAACTCATAATCCTATAAACACAAATTATCCAACTCATAACTTGATTCAAATTTGTGAAAAAGGAAAATATCCAATAATATTAACATATTCCTAACATTATACCACTTCATCATAAATGCTAAACTACTACATAACAATATATACAGAGCATCATGAAAACCAGCAATCCCCCAAATAGAATTACGAAACTCTAACAATATAGGAGCACTGTCAAGACCCAACCAAATAGACTACGTGGGCACCTCTTTTAGCATTTTTCGCAGATTCTTTAGTTTATACTTGTTGTTCTTTATCAGAGGTTAGTTCCATGCCCCCCTCAACTTCTGTAACTTTTAAGATTTTATGTATGTGGTGCTCAATGATATAAGAGGTATACAAGAATAATAAGACAACCGACAACACCTTAGAAACTTCCCTTGGTCTTATATAAGCCTCTTCGTATACATCCCAGCACCATAAATATTCTATGTAAATTGTTGTGCTAAAAAGAAAATAACCTCTAGAAAATTGGGGGATCCAAAAGCAATGATTAGTTTATAGATAAAGTAAGAAAATGCCCTAAAGATATTTAGAAAATAAAACAAACACATAAATAAATTAAAAAATTCACTAGTTTATGTACTCTCATAAATTAGAACAAATTAATTGCGGTGATACATGCACCTCCCTTTAATATATGTCCAAATAATTTTAAAACTAAAAATATTATATTCGTGGATTATGGTGAAACAATAAACATAAATGCATCAATTGAGAGAATGATTAACCTTTTGTACACCTTGGTGGAATCATTGGAACTCAAAGACCAACATACAATACCATATCTTCAATGCTTGTTTAAATTGATTGAGTATTGCAGTTTACCAATGGCTGCATTGGAGGATTCCCGATTAAGAGATGAACAAGTTTGAAGGTTTATCTCTCACTTATATCGTATTGTCAAAATAAAATCTGATTTATTGGATCCAAGAGGTAAATCTAAAAATAAAAAGCTAACTAAAATTATCAGACACACGTGAACTCATCTTCACATAAATCCTCATTTCCACTCTATATATAACTTTTATTATCATGTTTACCAAGTACTTGAGGAAATCTTAAAGTTGGCATTGTTGAGAGGGACAAATCAATTGTATTCGTCCAGAAAAAGGAAACATTGTCCACATGAGAAATTTTCACAAAACGAAAGAAAGAATAACATAAAATGTTCGGTGAGGAACACCACACTATGTTGTTATCAGAAATAATTTCAAGATCAATCTTAATTCCCAAAACCTTATTTTAAAGTATTGAAAAGATGCAATACCTCTAAGTTCTATAAACCCACAATAAAAAGTATAAATAATTTATAGATGATGGCCTTTCTCTTTCATTAACTAGAAAAGGTGATTACCAAGAGACTAATTCTACTAGTAATGTCTCTCATATGATGAAGATGCTTATCATGCTTCTCACAATGACCCTAAGCATGATACTAGTATATCTGAGGAATATCTCCTAATATTTAATCACACTTTTGTTCCTGCTCCACCATTTATATATAGCGAAGAAGCAGCTCATGGATGCATTTGTAAATTTACAGATTCATGTAAGACATTTTCCCCATCCATGTAACCATATATAGGTAGTGTGCTCCTATTTGTTAGAATTTGTAAGCTTCTGCCAGGAGTTGTTTGATGTTAACAATATTTTAGGATTTCAGGATGCTTTTCATTTGTTCTCCCATTGTGAAAAAAGTAATTGCATGTTTTTGAATATAGTGTGTAATCAACTCTGTTTATGAGGTTATCATATATCCATGATTTTATCAAGTTTATGTAGAGAATAGAAGAAGAAAAATATAATATGGAAGGTTTATTTAGGAAGAGAATGTAGCTTCAAGAATGAGCCAAGGCCAACCTAAAGTCTATGTTTAAGTTACAGGGCTTTGAGTTATGAGTTGATCGGATGGTTGGAAGCTCGGGAAATCCATTCCTATCAATCATTTTTCAGTCCAATATCGTTATCTAATTTTTGAAGAGTCAATTAAAGAAGAGGAATCTAAAGAGGAGAATAAAGATTTTTCATAAGAGAACTTTATTATCGAAGAATACACTTTTGATTTAGGTTGTTTTTGGGTTTTTCTTAGGTTGCATACCGATGACTACGTACACCCCTATGTGTACTAGTTTGAAATGGCGGTAGATATTACGACATATAGATTATTCTATCTTTTATTGCAAATATCTAAATCTCTAACATATCTTTTTATTTCTTCAAGGCAATGTCTTTAAAATATACAAAAATTCATTAATATAGTTATTTTTCGATACAACACTAGACTATTCTAGAAATTATACTTTAAAAATCAATGATATTCTAAAAATAAACTTTATCATTTTTCAAAGTTTACGCATCACTTGAAGTGTGAAATATGACGATAAGAAGAGTTTTGTTGTCCATTTAGTTTTCCTTTGAAGTAAGGTAACAGTGAAGCAGTAAAGGAAAGATTTGAGATGCACTATTACGAAGAAAAGATTGATGATGTGCATTATATCTAAAGAAACTGAAAAGGCAAAATGAAGATGTAACTATATTGTACTCTTGTTGGTTTTGGTAACAAGGAGATATACATACATTCCACTTTTTTAGTTCTGAAGGATTTAAGAAGCAATTCAAATTACGTATATAGGATGTTTGCTCATATATTATTCTAATGTTGCTAGATTCTAAGAGGGGTAGAGGGTATTGCTGATACTTTGTATATATTTTGGCATAGTAGTTTAGTTGTGATGATGAAGGGGCGTATCCATAATGTTAAGTGTGTGTTAAGATTGCAGGATGATTATCCTTTTGTCCATGAGTTTGAAACAAGGATATCCCATGCTCTTGAATTGAGTGTGCAATAAGCTGAGTACATACAATTATCAGAGAGTGGTGTGCGTGAGTTTATTAAGTTCAGGAATCCGGTAAAGTGTGCAATTAGACATCAAGAAGCATTTGGCAGTCTAGACAGTTTCCTTTTCTTGATGGAATATGAAGTTGAAAGATATGAGATAAAAGGCGTGCATCGTGTTTTAGTGACTTGCTGGTAAATTAGAGTTGTGTTCAAAGGAACTGGAAATCTAGCTGGGTTTGGTAAACAGAGAAAGAGGTGAGCCTATTATACGTTTTTAGTCCATGTATCTTTTAATTTTAAAGGAGTTAGAAAGAATTTCAAAGTTGTATGAGGGTTTGGACCAAATGTTTTGAGACAATTTGAGGCAAAGAAGAGGTGTGTTGTGCTTTCTTATAGGTAAACTATCAAAAAGGTCAAAAGAATATCACTGGATTCATGAGCTCAAGGAAGTAACACATTTTAAGATACGGCAGCGTTTTGCCTTAAAGATCATTCGAGAAGGGAGGCATAAGAAAGAGGAGCTTTATGAGATGCTCATTTGCAGGTTTTATTTGATCTTGTGCCTCCCCTCTCGAAGCATCTTCTAGGGAAAACTCTGCCTTATCTTAAAATGTCCTACATACTTGTGCTAAAAATCCACTGATAATTTGTTGACCTTTTTGAAAGTGTAACTATTAGAAAGCCTAATTAAACTCAAGGCAGAAACTTTTGCTTTGATATTGTAATGATTGCTGATTTAAGGGGCATGATACAACTGAACTTATAGTTAGTTTGAGGACACAGGGTTGGTCAAATTTTTTCATTAAATGTTATAAATAAGACATAATGGAATGAGAAAACACTAGTCAATTCTATATGAATGTGTGGTGACAGATTTTTACTTTAGTTTTCGTCCTTATGACATGCTGACATCTTGGGTGTTCCAATAATCGGGTAGTGTCACTATGTGAAACAAGATTGGCCTCCACGTGATCAATTGCCTTAAAACCTTGTATATGTCAAGAAGCTTATCAAATATTCCCATGTTAGTGGCTCATAGCAGAGCTTTGAAAGGTGTTATGCTTCCCTTAAAGAAAATACTGTTTGATGTTATGCAAAAAATAATGTTCCTAAGAAAGCAAGAGTATACTAATGTTAATGGATCTCACCCTTACGGAGTTATTGATTTCTCAAATGCCCCTAAATTTTTCCTAACTAATCTTGTGTCACGTGCACTGAATTTGTAAGTAGGATAAACAAAGTATGTGCTTCATTATCGGTTCTGCTTTGAATTTTGTTTTTAACACTTTTGGGTTTTATCAAAATTTGGAAAGATTAATCTGTTGGGTATGTAGCAAGAATTGATGGGAAATAGAGGAAAGGAGAGGAATTTTAAAAGTTTAGAACTTGAAAGGTTGGGAACTTGAAAAGTCCTCTTATGCTTTAATGAAAAAAGCAATAGTCCCTCATCGGTAATGGAAATGAAAATAGGAGAGTTTAAATAAATAAACACTCCTATGAATTGTTAAAAGGGTTGGAAAGAGGGACCCCCCTCGCGCCGTCGCCGTCGTCGCTCGCTCGCTTCGGCTACGGCTACGGCTTTGGCTTTGGCTTTGGCAAATGATTGATCGAGAGATAATTTTTTGGACAAATTTATTTTAATTATTTATTTAATTAATTTAATGGCCAAAAATTATTTTCAATTAATTAGTTGATAACAGAAGTTAAGCGAAATATTTTCAACTTTTTAGTTAACCCGACCCGACTTGGATCCGCGCGCGTGACCCGTTTTAAATTTCGTTATATTTAAAAATTCTCGCTACTGTTCTGAAAGGTTGCAACTTTCACGAACAGTCAATACCATTTGAAAGTTTGCAACCTTTCATTAATGGTTGCGTCAATTCTGAAAGGGTTTCAACCTTTCAGAATATATTCTTCTTGCCTATAAATACCATTCAGTCTTCAGAATATTTACTAATGAATTTTCTGATATTCCTTTTTCTTAAAAAACACATATTTCTTCGTGTACTTTTCTACTGTGGATTGATTAACTAACAATAGAGTTTTTGGTATCTATACTCTACTGATTAAGATCATTTTAACCTGGGAGGTTTATATGCCAAATCAAACCTCGGATACTAGAGGGGAATAATTTCTTTAAGGGGACACTGTGAATTCAGTGGACTTGATTTTCTTCCTAAATTATCCAAAAGAGTATTCCAGATTCTTGTAAGTTTTATAGATTCAATTTTTTTTTACAAATAAATTTCTGTTCATCTTATTTACTAGTTCTAAAAAACTCAGTTACTTCGTGTTTCTGAATGATTTATTACAACCAATAATTTCTAATTTTCATAACACAGATTGGTAACATAATCAGCCAATGATGCTTTAGTGGTAGTGAACCAGACAACTATACATGCTCTTCGGAGGAGGGGGTGGCGTAAATGCACTACTTTAAAGGTTGAGGGCATGACTTGTTAGCAAAGATTGGTGGTTTACATCACTTCAAGACAGTCATGTGGATTCGTGGACAATTTGTATGTCACAAATAGATTTGAACATACTGAATTTTTTGATGACACGCTAGGATCAAGGCGGCGCTTCCCCACATTGAGGATATCCTTGAAATTTAGAGGTGGACCAATTCTACTAATCTCAATGGTCTTTTTGATCTTATTAAGAATGATCTTGCATCATCATTATTCCATTCATCTTCTTCTTCTTCTCTGTCCTAATCATCATTTCCCTTCCCATTCCATTTTTAACCACAAGTTGCTTTTACCTTTTCGTTTGATTACATTTGTGGTCTAAATGTTTTCATTAATAGTATTGTTGGTTTTTAGTTTCTTGTTATTGTACATGTCCTCTTATTGTGTAAATTGTTTGTTATAACTTTCTGAGTTCTTCTATAATGTATGTGTTTAGGTTAAATCCCAAATACCATGAGTATTCAAATTGAATCACCTATAATTTCTCTATAGTCTTAGTGTTTTATAATTCCAAAAAGGGGGAAATACATACTTCTTTGAAATTTATATTCTAGTTAGACTATCGTGATGCTCTAATATTTTTCTTTGATTGGTGTGCTTTGAGAAATTGACATGTCTCAGGTTGAAGTTATGCGCATAAGAAGCCTTGGTTGAAGTTAGAGCGACTAAGATTTTGATAATTGATAAATAGGGGAGGAGATTTAGGGTACTCGTTACTGAAATGTGTTTCACTCTGACACAGTCCGAACGGGATTAGAAGAAGAAGTATCAAGTGAATAAAATGGATTAAAGTTTGTGAACAAAGAGAGTTTACGACTTAAAATTTGTTTACATAGAGTTATATTTCATAGCGGAAGTGTACAACTAAAGGGAAGTTGTATAAGGAAGGACATCTACTATAAACTCAGAGAAGGAGAAGTCTTGCATCTATTAGGGGTTTCACAAGAACTTTACTCACTTACAGTGAGACCTAAAAGAAGAATACAATTAATTAAGAGAGAGTTTAGGCTGAAGATTCTAGTGCATTACAAAGAAACGAAATTAAAGAACATGTGCTATAGGCTAATGCATTCTAGTTCTTCAATCTAGTTCATTTTTATTGATAATTTTTGAGTTTTAATATTAGTTTCAATAGATTAGATTATTCTTTGAGTTTGAGGCAACTTGTAGGTGGGTTCAACAGTCATGGATGATTGTTGATACAAATGAATCAGAGTTTAGTTCCTAGGATTTGCAACTATTATAATCTAAAGCCTTTTGTAGTCTCATATTTTTATTGAAGTTTATTTAAATCCTATATAGGTGTAAGTTGTGGTTTGTACTCTTTGTAAGATGGGGTTTTCCATGATAAATATTGTGGTATTACTTTACTTTTTATTACTTAACATAGTGCCAGTAATTTACTTAGGAAAATATAGAGTATATGTTTTCTTTGTACAATTAATGCGTCAATATTCCAACACAAACATATCAACAAATAGATATGAAAGATATATTGAAAAACAACACCTACAAAATATATTATAAGAAAACGATCTGAAAACAATTAAACTAAAGGAATTTATAAAAAATCTTAAAAATAATTTGAGAATATGGAACCTGAAGTTTGATAAGGAGATTGTATGACTTCTAATGCAAAGGAAGAATAATTCCAGACAAATTTAAATCTTCTTGGTTGTTGGAATCTGGTGTCTTTCTTTGGGTGGAAAGGTGATGGTGTCCTAGAGTAGAACAAACGGCGAAACGAAAATGATTAATAAATCGCCAAAGAAGTGTTGTGATGTGCAAAATGGAAAAACCCTAGAAGATCGGTGATGAGAGAGTATAATCTTTTATTGGAATTCACGAAGAGAGTGAATCTGAGATTCAACAACGAAAATGTGTTGTCGCTTTATATATACTGAGAGGGGAACTTATTACAAATTTTCTAAATCTAATGAACGCTTACATGTTGACGCTTGAGGTAGAATACTTCATTTTAATTAAATTAAAATATTACTATTTGTGACATATGTATAATAAAGTGGAAAAATCACACCCCATAAGTAATATAGTGTGCTCATATATTTCCTCAATAATTTTTAAATATACATTGTGATAAAATATTCTTATATGTGATATATTTATCTTTTATATTTTATATTTATGCATTTAAATTTAATTTTGATTACATGATTTCATCATTACATACTAGTGGAACGATTATTATGAATTTATGCCAAAATTATTACTGTCTCTAATAAATATTGATATTTACTTATCATCGGAAGAGAACATTATTATCATTAATTTATTAAGAGATCTATGAAACAAACACACTTGTTGCATTCAAGTATAACTGATACGCAATTAATTAAAATTACTATTTTATGTGTCTTGTTTTCTTTTTGTAAAAAATTTAGTTTTACAAATAAAAAAATTGCATTATTACTATTTTGTATTATCCTACAAAGAGAAAACAGTTAGTTTAATTGACTTATTCTTTTTCATATAACTCTTTGCCCAACAAGTGATTTTTCAAACCATACAAATCGACAAAACCTCTTTGATTTATAGACTGGTATATTCATATCATTTGTTTAATTATGGTGTATACATACACCTTGAAAACTTCAAAAGTATACTTGTTTAAAATTCTACCATAGCTCTACTATCTTGTCAAACTCAACGAAATTGTGTCCCTTTTAAAAATTAAATTTAGAGACCATACAAGTTAAAGTATTGAAAGTGTAAACAACCAAGAGATCTCTATGTATCGTACAAACAAAGTGTTATTTTTCTAAAAATATGAAGCCTACAATAAAACTTGAAAATATATGTCAATATTTTTACTAAGCCTATGGGGCTATAAATAGCAATGTTACAACAAAAAATCTCCATAAGTAAAAATTCGAACACTCAAAATATGTAAAAAAAAAAAAAAAAAAACAACCTAATAAAACTATAAATTACAAATTCATCCCAAGTCTAGGAAATTTATGCTAGAAATTACTAGACTTGAAGCAAATTTCAATACTCATCCTTTTCTTTATTTACCGCAGTTTTAAAAATGTTCTTCCTAAATTTTTTTGTAAGTGATTGGTGATAAATTATTTTCATTATTTTTGAAATTGCAAATTTGTGTATGTCTTTTATTTTAATGCTTAAATGCAGACTCAATAATTTGTCTTATTTAGAATTCAATTGAGCTGCATCTGGATAAATATAGGATTCATAAAAATTTGTAGTACAATGTTTTCGTCCATCATATTATCTCATAAAACATAAGTTTTTACAATTTTATTCATTTTTACCTACCAAATTTAGTAATCATCATCAATAGAAATTTGTGGGCATTGAAAGAGAGAATATTGCTTGTCATGGTTAAAAAGCTATTAGAACTATATGCATGTTAGATATAAGCATGGTTGGAAATGAGTTGAGAATAGTCCTAAGAGGGTTAAAAATATTAGAAATAGGTGAGGTGGTTAAAATGAGTTAAAAATTGCCTTAAAGGGTAAACAATAGTTTTATATAATAACACACAAATCATGTAATATTATTGAGGCTCTTGATATCCCTGTTGCTATGGGGAAGCAAAAAAAGTGTTTAAAATATCTTCCAAACATTTTATTAAAGGGATTTATATATCCATCTTTAAACGAAAAAACTGTAAAATTCAACACCTAAAAATCTATCAAAAAAAATAAAATAACACAATAAAATATAAATTTCAAATTTATCCTAAACCTAGATAACTTATTATTCAAAAACATACTACATATCTCAAAGAAATTTTAACAATGAGGTCGAAATTGAAAAAGAATAATGATTGAACTTGGTCTTCCTAATGGATTAATTTGTTATATATGATAATAAGACAGATAATCACATGATTGAAACTCCCAAAACTAGAACTCGGAGTCGTGACTGTGGTTTCTTCTTGGAGACATTTGATGGTTTCTTTTAGATGGAAGTTATTTTTTGAGAGAGTTTGTTGGAAAGGAGTGAAATATAATAGGGGGTGAACGAAAGATAAATGGAAACAATTTAGAAGGGAGTGTGATGTGTGTGGATATTTAAGGGAAAAAAATTAATGGGTATGAATTTTAAAAAGTATATGTTTTGTCACAAGTAGAATCGGGTGATCTTTTCGAATTAGGATTGAGAACTATGAAGCTAAGAACAATCGTGTATAGTGCCATGGTTAATAGAATGATTCCATGGATTGGGTCTTGAGACTTAGAAAATTTCAAGTCATATCTAAGACCTACGAACACAATCGATGGACCGAAGTTATACTTTCGGTTCATAAAAGATGTTCATATATCTAAACATGCAGCTGTTCATAATGCCCTAATCACTATGAACGTCATTTATGGTCCGTAGGATGAACTATGACTCGTAAATGGTGCTCCTAGAAAAATTTATGCAGGTTGTATTTTTCTATGAATTCTACCCCTGGGATTGTGATACTTGTCGCGACCAACGACACAAACTACACTTTAAGTGTCTATGGTTGTCGATAATATAGTAACCCAACCTATAGTTGGGGTCGTGCCCTAAGGGAGCGGTTTTGAGAATATGTAGCTAATTAGAATTCTATTATAATTACTTGTAGCTAAAGAGATTTATGAGTAAAAACATAATAAATTAAAAAGAGGTTGACATGAAATTGTCAAATATCAAACGGGATATTAGTAAAGATTAGTAAATATGGTAAAATTATAGAAAAATCATGTATGAGGGGGAATTCTAGGGATATGACCGCAATAGAAGTTAATATAGATTATTGGGTGAATGCCTTCGACATAAACTTGCAGATAAATAGTAACCAGGCTAAACTTTTATTGGAAATATGTTCTCTCTTGAGAAACTTACCCCGTTTCAAATAGGTTCCTCTCGAACACCCATTTGTCCCATGAAGACCAGCCTACACCTTACCCCACTCTCTCTCGAGATGAAAGCTAGGAGATGGGACTATGGCTCGCCCTCTCGGGCTGAACCTTATATTGATGCACTCCTTAGGTCATCAATCTAGTGGTCTTGTTTTTGCGACCTTCATCTCTCGAAAACCAAAAATACATTGTTAAACTTGTATTTCAATTTCAATTCCATAAGATTTAATGATAATGTCTAGACGAAATCACCATTAAACAATATCTATGCTATTATCAAGCAAGACCCAACAATAATATTAACTCACATTTCCTAAATCACACCACAAGAATGGGGTTTTTAGCCACACATGAAGAAATAAAAGAACATATATACAATGATGTTGAAATCAAATGGGTATAAGAAGATAAGTCTTGATTTAACCAAAAACAATTGAGAAGAATTACTTCCAATATGAGGAGCATTAGATCCTTCCATATTAAATTCTTCTAAAGCCCATCTTCAAACTTGAGAGAAAATATGAAAAACTAAAGTTTAATGTCTAAAGACTAGAATAATGTAAGACTCTCTAATAAACAACTAAACCTTGTATATAATGTTTTAAGATTTTGTATTGCGATGGGACACTCAGAGAGGTTGTCGAGCTCGCCTAATGACTCGGGAACTCACCCTGTGGAATTCCTAAATCCATTTACCTCTTCTAGTTCATCTCCCTTTTTTCTTGCCCAAAAGATCATTATGTCTTTGACCTTGGGCATTATAGTACTGCTTCATAAAACGGTTTAGTGGTGCGCCAAATTCTTCTTTCTCCGATGATTTGATCCTCTTCCTTCAGATCTTAACATGCTAGAATAAAGGGTGAAGTATGTAACTTCGGCAATGCGTCACTTGTCAATGCTCAGGCTTCAGTTCTTTTTTTTTTCACCCTTCTTGTTACTTTCTCTCCAAAGTGTCTATGCTTTCCTTAAACAAATACATGAAATTTAATAGGTTTAATAAGATATTGAGATAAAACAAACATTAGAGGATACTATTTCTATTAAAATGTAGACCTAAATTAGTCTAATTTGTGTATTTATCAACACCCCAAACTTATACTTTTGATTATCCTCAAGTAAAACTTATGTTCAACTGTTGAAATACGATGTCTAAATTTGTACTACACAAGACTCAATCATGAACATGCACAACTAGACTAAAACTACTTATTCAAGGATCAATTGTGTACTCAATGATTCAAGTTGTGACATACCATTATCAAAGATTCTCAATCTCACATTAGTTGCTTCAAGTGCAAGTTCAAGATCAAATATAAGTACTGGAATGCCATGGTAATTCCATTCTCACACACAGGTGTATAATCAATCAAACTCTTAGGAATTAGACACAAAGCTCACATGTTTTCACCCATATGCTTGACCTTATATTCCAGTCAAGAATCTTTGTACTTTCGCAAAATCAGAAAGGTTTTTTCAAGGCATGTAATGGTGATGAATGTTAAGGTATGGTTATTTAGGCTTAGTTAATAAAGATCTTCATGAATTATGGTGCCCACAACAATTCATTATATTTACCTTCTTTTATTAATTTTTCTTCTAATGCTTCTAAGTCATCCTATTATTCACATCCATGGATTGCTTGAAAACGCCAATTTCATTTGTACTTTTATTCTACAACCTTCTTTTTAATTATTTTCTTTTCTATTTATTTTTCTCTTTTTCTATTTTTTTATATGAAGGGTTTCCATTCCTTTGCAATACCATGGTTTAACGGAGACTTTTCATAAACTTCCCGACTTGCCTTTTCCTTTTCATCATACCCTAACATAAGCTTTTGTTTTAACTTGGCTATTCACTAAACCAAAAGTCATAAGGACTATAGGTAATAGATGAATAAATGTGTATGTTTTAACATGTTTCTTCCTAATAAAGGTAAAGTTCAAGGGTGTTGAAGAGAGATTCACAGACTCACAAGGTGGGTCACAAGAGAGGTATATGTCAAATTTACACACACTGTTCAAAAGTCCCTAAGATAATTCCAACAAAAATCATTACTTAATTGACTGGACTAATGGGGGGAAATTCTATGTGTATTTATGTATGGTTCATAGGAAGCTTATCACATAAGCCAGTGATACTTAAGTTAAACAAGACTTTACACTTTCGCTAGTGGTAAAGGTCATTAGAAGAGAATCAATTTGTCAATTGGCTAATCACAAAAAGATGTAAAAAGTTCACATATTGTCTATACAACTTTTTTTGTCTCATTGTATCTGCACATTCATGTTTATTCAATTGAAAGAACTATTCAAGTAACCGACATTTATCATAACTGATACTTAAATTATCACGACCATTTTCAACACAAGCGGTGGCAAACATTTTCGAAAAATAATTTTTTTTGGAAGAGACATTTTGTAATTAAAATTAAACGAAGGAGATGTAAGATCAAACAATCGCACAAGTAGTATAAACTGTTTATTCAATTGAAAGAACTATTCAAGTAACCGACATTTATCATAACTGATACTTAAATTATCACGACCACTTTCAACACAAGCGGTGGCAAACATTTTCGAAAAATAATTTTTTTTGGAAGAGACATTTTGTAATTAAAATTAAACGATGGAGATTTAAGATCAAGCAATCGCACAAGTAGTATAAAACATAATTTTAAACAATAACCCAACTATATATAACACAGAATCAAAATTAACACAAACATTTATAGTCAGAAAACAAAGATGAGCCTTAACCCACATTAAAGAAATTTGTTCATCCTTAAATGCAATTATTAGAAATATCTTGTAGAGAAAGGAAGAAAAAAGACCAAGGTTAATAGGGAATCCTTACTAGATACATGCTCCATATGTCGTGCATTAGTGCCTGATGCAGCCGCCTGGAACATGACAATTGTCCCCACGATATTATCATTCTGGTTCTCCTTTTTTTAAGTTGCTTTAGCCTCTGTAGCGATATTATCTGCAATCATCCTATCCAAGTTCTGCGCTTCCATAAGAGAGTTTATAGCAGTAAAGACTCCACATTTCAACGAAGGGATAGTACAGTCAATCAGAAACCTCCTGCTGGAACTTTTCTTCTTATTTTCTCACCTCATCTTGGCTAGATCTCCTATATTTTTGTCTCTTTTAAACTCCCATGCTCTTACCTATCGACATGACATGCCTCTCCCCTCTACATTTGGTCTAGCCATTTTGGAAAAGACTTGAAGATAAAGTTAGAGAGTATTTACGTAGGGTCAATAAGGTAAATTTTCAGCATAGAGTAACTTCACAAAACTAGTTAATGAAATGTTCATCCATATAGGTGATTTGTTGAAAGTAATGCAATGCGGGTATGAGTATGCAGAAAAAAAGGGAAAGCAAGACATTTGACATTTATTTAAAGTTTGTATGGGGAAATTAGGAAAAACACCGAACCGTTTGGCAAACTCTAATCAGCACGCCAAACAGCTCAATATGCCTATTTAAAACCCATCCTTTCAAGTTCAACCCCGCAAGATCTGGGACTACAATCTAAACCTATACAACACTAATTCAGTAAGGATTCACATTTTTTTCACACCCCCAAAGTAAATAAATACAACTAAAAATATAGTCTAACGAGATTCTAGAATTTTACAAAAGTTGATATGAAATAGAGAATTATGTACTTCAATCAACTAAGAGAGACTCAACAATGATTTATATTATGTGAATGGGTATTTTAGCAATGAAATAAATACGGGGTTTGAGTTACTAAATTTTGATGCTGAATACGATGTTACAAAATTTTAGGCATCAATGTAGTCCAAATCCAAGCACAATTCAACTACTTGAATACTCTTAAAAATAAGAAATCTAATCTAGAGTACAGGTGTGAGTTTGTGTAGAGTAAAAAGTGAGCGAGAGAAATTAAAAATGGAGTTTTAAACCTTTTACTTGCAGTAATCATCAATTTTCTGCTCGTTTGGCGATATTTATTAAAGTTTCCCATCCACTCGGTGAAACACGGAGTATCTAGTGTCTTCACTAAATGTAAGAGAATCTTCTACTCATGTAGGAATCCCTACAATGTTCTTCATTGTTATCGCCAACCTAAACGGTGGTACACCACTAATGCTCTATTGACTGCCAAGTTTACAGGATCCAAATTGAAGTCTCAGTGAATCAAACGGTTTAAGAAATCATGTTCGCTAACCCTAATGGCGGTTCGCCTACTAGACCTATTATAGTCCTTCATACTCTCTTTAAAACACTTCCTTCACATCAACCTGTACCAACATCACACCATTATTTTACTCATAAACAAAATCAAATATAAAAAGGATTTTGGGTAGCCTCCCAAACAGTGCCTTAGTTAACGTCTGGCACAGCGTAACTCAATTTTAGAGGTAACTTTTGGGATTAGCCATACATAGTATCACTAGGAAAACCTCCTTTTGGTCTTGGATTAAGGTGAGACAGAATATGACATATTTGGGTTTCTAATTGTTTGATCGACACTAAATGGGAGGTAATGGTTTGACTAAGAGTGGACATTTTTTTCATGTCTTTTTGCATCTTGTCTGATCCTTCAACTTTTTCAAGGATACGCAAGAGAATGTCCTCAAATCTTCCACCTTCCTAATAATTGGGCTTTATACGGTCACAGGGAGGCACATATTGATCTCTCTCTCTAGCTTTCCAATTCGGATAACAGTCCCCCATTAACGATCTCGATCTTCCCACCCTTCATTTCTGCCCCAACCATGATTTCAATCATGTATATAATAGTTTAAAATATATCCATCTCCTTTGTTGGATAGAAATTTCATCTACTCATTATACAACACTTCAAACTTTATTTCTTCACGGTTTGTGCTCCCGGCCCCAAGAACATTAACACCACGGGTGTTGCACCTCCGAAATCTAATGACTTAAGGTAGAATCCTAGATAATGGTAAACAACTCTAAAAGCGTCAAATTACGTTTTAGTACTAAAATAGTATAACTAACTCACTTTGAAAATTTTAGTGCCTAAAGGTTTAAGAACGACCATGATATCTGGAAAACTAGTGATTTGAACTTGTGTAGGTTTGAGTCGTGTAGTGGGTTTTGACGTGACGTATAAGGACTAAACCTCATATAGATTATTCATATATAGATATATATCTAACCAAGTTATTAAAGTATTAATACCAAGGGAGGAGTGCCAAGATATAGGCGCAAGCCAAGGATGTTCAAAAGAGAGGCTACTGCCTCAAACTCCACGAGCATGAACACGGCTCAAAGTCAAGACCATTGCCTAGTGGGGGGAATCATTGAGCTTCTTTTTCCAAATAATAAGGACTCCAAGTATCTTAGACCCCCAAACATCACTAGAGGGACCACGACTCGTAGTCCACTCCATGAGTAGAGAAGGTGATTGTGGAGTTTCCTTGGTTTTAATGAAGGTGGGTATGTTTGGAGGAGTTACTACCCAAGACACCATGATATAGTTAATGGGTCGTGGTGCATATTGACTAACAAGGGTGCTTGGTCGTAAAAAGTACTCAGTGTGTGAGATTGCTATGCCATTTTTGGAGGCTACTGCCTCACCCTTCACGAGCCACACCACAACTTGTGGTGTTCGTAACGTCTCGTGAATGGGCTGGTGAGGGATGGATAGGATTTCATTAGTGAAGGTCTGTTTTGGGAATTTTAAGGTTAACTATATATTGATTTAAGTCATTTTACATGTTTTCCCAAATCAAAATATAAACTCCCAAATTGAAATCAAAAGCTCACACTTATCTCTAAACTATCTCTCTACCAAGGTTTACAATTTAAAAGAATTTAAGTATCTAGACTGGGTTCAAGGTCCAAGGTTTTCAAAAAAAATTCATGGTGAATATTCCATTAGGTATGGTGGCCCCAAGGTCCAAGGTGTTCAATGTTGAATTTCAAAAATCCCCATTTTTTAGGTTTTTAATAAAACACATGGATCTCTTTCTAAACCTCTTTTCATTAATCTAAATTGACTAATTATGATTATATATGATTTTTTTATGGATGAATTTAATTAATGTTATTGTTTTTGAATGAAAATACACAAGATCCATGTACCTCCTTTGATTATAAATTATAAACCTTAGTTTTGGTTGATAGTGAATAAATAATGAGAATGAAGAATGTTCTTTTATAATTCGTTACGGTATGGTGATATTGATATACATGATCAATGAATGACAAGGAAGTAGGGTAAATTCTTGAAGGCTATAAATAAGGGCTTTCAAGGTGATGAGTATTATTGTATGGAATTGTTGGTTCAATTGTGATGAACATAATTACTTGGTTATGTGTTGTGGAATAGAATTATTTTTCCTCTTCCTTTAACCTTAAGCTTGATCGAGTATGTATGATTTGTTACAAATGTTATTTTATTATATGAATATGAAGGTTCTGAGATAATGACGGTTGTGTTGTTATGTTGAATTGAAGGTAATTCTCATGCACCCTAAAATGACTATGTTATGAAAGAAGTATTCTCATATGATGTTGGTTCTATGATGAAAGGATTTCTTATCTTGTAACCGTTGAGTTAATGATATATGAGGGGTTAAGTCCTTGAGATATTATTTACAAACTACTGCTTAAATAAAGTCTAAAGGTTACCTAAAAAAGGGAATCAAGCTTAGCACCGAGAGGATATGCATGACATAGGTTCATTATTAAAGAAAGGTAGGTTCCTCGAATGGTCTCGTGAGATGAAAACTATAATACCATCAAGTATAAAGAGGTTTTTAGTAGCAATCTTCATATCCCTTAATTATGAATCCCACATAAATTTTAGCTATTGGATTATATACTATCATGAATGTTATGCCCCACATTGTCATGCAGGACACCCTCCCATCAGTGTGAGGGGTTGAAACCAGATTCCATGTATCTCACATGGTGTATGTGGGTTATGGATATGTTCCTCGATTGTTAAAAATAAGTATAAAGAAAGTATGTGGCTATGCTTGTGTCCTATTGAGCGTTTTCTTGATATGTGTTGGGGTATGGGGCCTCATGTGCATATTGCACTAGTAGTCTTAAAAAAGGGGTAGTGTGTAAAGTCTTATGATATAATGACAAAATGAAATCAAGAGTGTACGTTATGAAATGTGGTTTTTATTATAATGTTGCTTGTAATCTTAAATGTCTTTTTATATTATGGTATGGATTGATTGTGTATTATTAGAATGTGCATTATGGATTTTAATTTGAAATAGAATGGTTTGAGCTAAAGGTCCCTTTATGCATGTTATAATGATTTTAATTGCATAACTTTCTTTCTTTGTACAAGTGGAATCTACTAACCCATATTTCTCTTATTTTTATACCAAGTGTAGGTTTGGGCTAGTAGGTCTTATTGAACAAGAAGAAAAGGCGTGGATAACATTCTCCAAGAACAATTGGTTTGTTCTCAAGCTCTAAGGACAACATGATACCAATTTGGATACTTTTGATTATAAGGGCTAAGGTCCCGATGTTGAGATTCTTATGTTTGAACCATGATAGTTAATATGATAAGTCTAGACGCTCTATTTTAATATATGAAAGAGTTTGACATAGATTGTTAAAGTTCTAAATATTTTCGTATGTTTCAATGTCTTATTAAATGATGATATACTAAGGGCTTGGATAAGACATCTTCAAGGTTGAGTGTGCCATGTTATGACTAGGGGTGACCTCGGGTCGTGACAATCTTGATGTCAGAGCATAAGGTTATTGAATAATATTTATGATTGATATATGATGAACCACATATGTTAGTTTCGTGTTCATGGGTTTGAAGAGTGCCACACTTATGAATGAGAGGTTATATGATGCTTAGGAACATTCACTTCTTTTGATATTGTTATAGTTGTGCCTATGAGTCTTGCCTCTATCTTTACATGCCTTTTAATATTTTTTTCTTGTGGATATAGCATATGACTACAAGGAGGGCAGCCGTAAAAAGGGTTAAAGAGGAGGTTGCAAATGCGGGAGTTCTTCCCAAAGGTAACCAAACTCCTCCTAATGAGCATGTTCCTATAGGTGGAAAAGTTTCGTTCAGTCCTCCGATCTTGATGGATGGAGAGAAAAGGGAGGCTTTCCCAAAATTGATCCAAGTCATGACTACTGAATCTCAAGTCGTAACTACACAAGCTCAAGCTATGATGGCACAAGATAATCAAGAAATTGGGACTCCTGTTAATAGAAATTCTAGTACCATCGATTTACATTTGAGGGACTTCACTAGAATGAATCCTCCGACGTTCTATTGGTCTAAGGCCAATGAGGATCCTATATAATTTTTTGATTAGGTATATAAGATCTTGTTTACTGTGGGGTTAAGTTCGAATGAGAAGGTCGAGCAATCAACATATCAACTCAAGTATGTGGCTCAAATATGGTACACTTAATGGAAGGGAAATAGGGCTTTGAGAGCATACCCTATAAGTTGGGAAATTTCAGGAAGGATGAATCTTCCCAAGGGTGAAAAGAGAGGAAAAAAGTTGAAGAATTCATCAACCTTCATCATGAAGGTATAGAGTCCATGAATACTCTTTGAAGATCATTAAGTTGTCTAAGTATTCTTTGTCTTTGGTGTCTAATACTAGATATAATATGGGTAATTTTGTGATGGTTATGTCCAATGATTTTGTGGACAGTGTCATTATGTCAATTCATAATGATAATATAGGCATTTATACTTGATGGTGCATGCTCACCAAGTTGATGAAACTAGGCATAAGAAGAGAAATATGGATGTCAAATGGGAAAGAGGATTTCCAATCAAGTTCCTTCCACTATTGAAAGGGTCAAAAAAGATACGGTACTTACCCCAAATCCACAAGTAGGAAAAATTCGTGGTTCTGAAGGTGATAAATCAATTTTTCCTAGTGTGGAAAGAGGCATGAGATCAAGTGACTAGTTGAAAAGGATATTTACTATTGTTGTAGAAAGATTGTCCACATGGTGAAAGATTGTCACAGGACAAAGATTAAGAGAGAAAGAGTAATCAAGCACAAGAAAGTGGTCCTAACTCTGATGATCCTAAGAGTATCCTTTTCTATGCTCTCCAATCCTAAGGTGATCAAGAGAGTTCTCCCAATGTAATTACATGTATGTTGCATGTATTTTCAATTAATGTGTATGCGTTGTTTGATCTTGATGAAACCTTTTCTTTTATGACTAATTTAGTGTCTATGAAATGTAATATACTCCAACATGTCATATAAGAACCCTTTTAAGTTTCTATACGATGGGTGGATCCTTTGTTTCTAAGAGAGTCTATACGAATTGTTCCATTTCAGTGTGCAGTAGAGTCACATTGGTTGATTTGATAGAACTTGATATGTTGTACTTTGATGTTATATTGGGGATTGATTGGTTAGATACTTGTTTTTATTCTATTGAATGTAGTACAAGGGTATTCAAGTTTCAATTTCCTAATGAACCCGTCTTAGAGTGGAAACGGGGAAGTTCAATCCCTAGAGGTCAAATTATTTCATGTATAAAAGCTTATAATATGATTTCTAAAGGATGTCTCTATCATATTGTGAGGTTCAAGGACGTTGGGTACGAGTCTTCTTCATTTGAGTCAGTAACCCTAGTCAAAGACTTTCTTAAAGTCTTCTCCAAGTACTTGCTCGGAATTTCTTCGTTAATATGCAATAGATTTTGATATTGATTTATTGTCAGATAAGCAACCCATATTGATTCCTCCTTACCATATGGATTTGGACAAGTTGAAATAATTGAAAGCTAAACTCAATGATATTTAATACAAGGGTTATATTTGACCAAATATATCTCCTTGGAGTGGCATATTATTATTTAGGGAATGAATGTTGGGTTCTTAGGATGTGTATTGACTACGCAATTGAACAAGGTCAATGTAAAGAATAAGTATCCTCTCCCTCGAATTGATGATTTGTTTGACCAACTCCAAGGGGAAAGTTACTTTTCGAAGATTGATTTAAGGTTAGGGTATGACCAACCTAGAGTGAGAGGAGTCGACATTCATAAAGTAGCTTTCCCAACAAGATATGGTAACTATGAGTTTCTAGTCATGTATTTTTGTCTAACTAATGCCACGGTGGCCTATATAGAACTTATGAATCGGGTGTTAAGGAACTTTCTTGTACCTTTTTTGATTGTCTTTATCGATGATAATTTGGTATAATAAAATTGTGAGGAATATCATATCACTAATTTGATGATAGTGTTGCAACAACTCAAGGATCAAAGAACATTTTGTTAAGTTTAGCAATTGTAAGGTTTGGCCTAGCATTGGTTGCTATTCTTGGACATATTGTTTCAAGTGTGGTTATAGAGGTCGATCCAACGAAAACGAAGGCGGTTAAGAATTGGCCTAGACCCATACGTCCCATGGATTTTCAAAGATTTTGAGTTTATCCCGGTATCATAGGAGATTTATTGAAGTTTTATACTATATTGCTTCTCCATTGACGCCCCCAAGCCAAAAGAAAGTTATGTTTGAGGGGTAGGAAACTTGTGAAGAGGCCTCCAATTAAGATTTGAAAGATAACCTTACCTCCGCTCTGGTGTTGATTTAACCCGAGGATATCAAAGGGTTTGTAGTGTATTGTGACGCTTCTCGAGTAGGTTTGGGTTTTTTCCTCATGCTACAAAATAAGATGATAGCTTATGCCTCAAGGCAACACAAGGTAAATGAAATGAACTATCCGACCAATGATCTTGAATTAATGGTCGTAGTGTTTCCTTTGAAATTTTGGAGAGATTATCTTTATTGGGTGCATTTAGATATGTTAACCGATAACAAAAGTATAAAATATGTGTTTACTAAAAAAGACTTAAACCTCCGGAAACCAACATAGTTAGATATTTTGTAAGACTATGATATGAATGTCCTTTACTATCCCGTGAAAGCCAATTTAGTTGCAGATGCTTTAAGACTCATGTCCATGGGTAGTGTGGCCATCTTGAAGATGAGAAGAAAGAGGTAGTCTGTGATGTGGATAGGTTGGCCCGATTGGGAGTTCGACTAGTAGATTCTCCAAAGGGTGGTTTCATAGTCCAACATAGATCTAAATTCTACTTAATTGTTGATGTGAAGTATAAGCAACACCTTGATCCCGTCTTTATTGAATAAAGATTCTTTAAAAATAACACCTACAACTAGTATTTGTAGCTTTCAGGTTAAATGTTGTGGCAAACCATTCGACGAGATTAGTCATGATGTCTTAATGACTAGGCGATTCACTCTTCTGGTTAATCGCCTTTTGTTCTTTGCCTTCAACAAATTTGGGTCTTGGGTCATTAGGCGGTATAACTCTGCTTTGAGGAACTAATCGATGACACAAAGACTGCTCCTTTCATAACATTTTGATCCACTTACTTCAAGGCTTCACGTACTGGAACAAAGGACAGAGTGTTTATCTTTTGTTCCTTCTTGCTCATAAGTGTCTATGCTGCCACTAAAACTTCCAATACCTAAAACATAAGAGTTTTCATCAGAAATTGACACAAAATAAGCATTGGAGGAAACTATTTATAACGAAATACAGCCTAAATGAGTCCAATTGGTGGACTCATTATAAAAGAACCCTCTACTTTTTAAAATCTTAATTTTCTTTATCATGTCTTCAAACTTTCTAAAGCTTTGTATGTTTTCAACCAAGCACCTCATTCTTGGTCTGATTATCTTAAAATATTCCTTATATATCTTGGTTTTACCTGTGGAAAAATTGATACTACTCTGTTTATTAAAAGATTTTCCTATGAGAACCTTATTATTCAAGTTTATGTTGATGATATTATATTTTGAAGTCCTAATATCTCTCTTTGTGATGAATTTTCTATCCTTATGCAAAGTGAATTTGAAATTAGTATGATGGGAGAATTAACTTTTTTTCTCAGACTACAAATCTAGCGAACGATGGGAGAATTAACTTTTTTTTCTCAGACTACAAATCTAGCGATCTCAGAAAGGTACATTCCTCTGTCAAAGCAACTACTGAAAAAACCTCATTCAAAAGTTTGGCATGCAAAACTAAAATTCATTAGGTACTCCAATGAGTTCCACATGTCCTGTTGACCGAGATGACGAAGGTAAAGTGGTTGACGAAACTAAGTGTAGAGGTATCTTTGGATTCATACACTATCTCACTTCTAGTTGATCGGATAACATTTTCAGTGTGTGCAAATGTTCTTGGATTCAGTCAGTCCCTAAATAATCTCTTTTAGCGGTAGTAAATTTAATTTTATATAGTTAGAACAACATCCATTAGTTTATGGTATAATAAACAAAAAAAATCTTGAAGGATTTTCTGACGTTTACTATAAAGGTGATAAAGACGACAAAAAAGTATTAATGGTACAAGTGAAATTATGTGAAAATCATTAATATCGCGAAATAAGTAAAAAGCAGGTCTTTGTATCACTTTAGATTACTTAGTCTGATAGTATTCCATTGGTAAATGTTGTGCTCAAATTATGTTGATGGTTCATCAATTAAGTAATTATTATTTATCTTTCAAACCAGTCAAAATTATGTTTGATAATTTTAGTGTCATTTGTTAGTCGAAAAAAATTGTGCATAATTTCGAGCTAAGCATATTGACATCAAACATCATTTTATTCGATATCATGATTTAAAAGGTGTTCTTCAAATTTCATTTATTAGCACAGATTTTCAATTAGCTGCTATTTTTACAAACCTCTCTAAGAAGAAAATTTTTGTTATGTTCGAAAAGCTTCATGTATCATTTAGAATCTTTTACTCTGTAAACATTATTGTGTGCATTAACTTTTTACTATTTTCCGTATATTTTCTTCCACATCGTATATTGTGTTTTCCTTTTAAACTTTTATTTCTTTCTATATTAGCCTCTTATTTACACTATCTGCATGTACTTGTTATTAATCCATCCATTCAGTTCTCCGTTTAAGTCTTGTCATGTCTCTTCATCTTCCCCTCTCCTTCTTTTTATATCTCTTCTTCTTGACTCTTTTCTTCCTCACATTCTTCTTTTGTTTCTCTTGCTCTACAATGACAAAGTATTCTCAATCCACTCGCCAGAAAACTTTCAACAGAGGCAAAGGAAAGGTGACCTTTTCCATTTTCGTCGACTATGACTCTGATGATCATTTCGAAGCCTCCATCTCTTCCTCCCTAGGTAAACTCCCTGATGAATCCTTTTATTTTGGGTCTTCCATAAAGAATTACAAATTTGATTTTGATAGTTCCCTTGATTAGAAGGTTGACTTTTTGAACTCTTCTCATGAATCTCTTTTCCACTCCTTGAAAGACAAAAGCCTTGTGCATGGAAGGTTTGTTGATCTTGATCTTGTTTCTTCCCTTGAATTCAATATCAAAAATTGTTTGAGTTTTAGGCTTGATAAAACATCCCTCATTTGGATGTTTTTTGTTAAGCTTCGTTTCACTAAGTTAGGCGAAATTAAGTCTTTAGTGTTGGGTAAGAACATTTTTCTTTATTGCAAAAAATTCTAACCTATGTTTGGCATCTCATTCACTTGGATTATGGCCCATCAAAAGAACTATTAGCCCTTTGACATTGATGTTCCTTTTACCAAGCAAAACTTCTTGACCCTTATTAGCCCATATCTTCCAAGCCAGGACATAAGCATCTCCCTTTCGAGACACGGGTGATTGCTCATATTGTTGCTACCAACCTCTTTCCCAGGGCTGGTTCTCATTTTATGCTTATTCAGCGTGATACTCTGTTTGTGTACTTTTTGGTTTCTGGAGTTGAAGTCCATTTATCTTCCATTATCATCTCCGCTACGATGTGTGTCATATTAGATCCTTTTGATCTTCCATTTGTCATGCATATCACTCACATATTTGAGTCATACTTCATGTTCCTAGAAGACATTGCTCTTGTTCTATTTAAACGGAGGTACAACTCCCATGCTTTGCTTATTATGGGTTTTACTCATTTCGGCTGCTCCTAGGGACTCAAGACTGATTCGGACGACGTGGGTGCTACCCCTGTCAAATATAAAGACTCATTCTCCACATATCTGCCGACTACTAAATTCAATACGACCTTGCAAAATCTTGTTAAGATGCACAACAAGTTTGATATTATGGCCATAACTATTGCTCAAGTTCCTGATCTCATGACCAAGCTTTCTGCTATGAGTGAGCAAGTAGACTCTTTGAAGGATCTCCTATTGTCATCCCATTTAAAAATCGACAGTGTGAAGGATGTCATAAAGGAAACAGGTGTTGATGTTGCTCGTATTCATCTCAAGTTTTATTAAATCATGAATGAAGCATCAAAAATTCCTACAAAATATCAAGATGGATTTAAATCCATCTTCACCTCGCTTTCTTCCGAAGCTGAAGAGATATCGATGGCTATTTTCAACACCTTCAACTATTATGTACGTCATCATTGATTTTCTCTATGATTCTATTTTGAACTTCTTTTTTTGCGCCTGTGGTTTCGTTTAAAACTTCTGAAGTTGTTTAAGTGTTCGTGAAATTCTTATCCTTTCCTTTTTTTCTAATGCCAAAGGGGAATAAATTGTTATCTATTATTCTATCAGTGTTTGTGATGCTTATGGTTAAATTGTGATTTTCTCTATTTGTGTGTCTCTATTGAGATAAATTATTGCATTATCTGCATAGCATATAAAATCTTTTGCATAGTTTCAGGGGAGCTAGTTGAAAACCCAGCTCTACTGGTCAACTACCTTTTATCACATTCAGGGGGAGAAAATCAACTACCAGCTATACAAGTCGATTATATCAGGGAAGTATATCTACTATGTGTTGTCTTCATCAAAAAAGGGGATATTGTTAGAGAAAAATTTCAATGATGATCAACTTATATCTTTGCAGGACAAGGGTATCATCAAAAAGAAAAAGAATCAATCATGGATCTCTATGATTCAGGTGAATGATTAACCAACCAACCATCCTGATTGATGAATATCAATCAACGATGCGAATGAAGATTCCCAAAATCATGGATCACAAAAGGAAGATTACGAATAAATCACAGATCGCATATGAGCTAATGAAAGAAATTTAATTATCTTGAAAGAAAACAATGAGGAATTAACTCAACAACTTTTTTTCATCCAACACCGAAGGGAACTGAAGAAATCAAATGGCTACTTCAAACAACCAATCGAGGAAATTATAGGAATTGAGATTGGAAGTCAATCTTATGTCTTATTTTTTGGAAAATAAGGATTCCGTACCTTCTTTTCCAAAGATAAAAAACTCTTGGGTTAAGTCTGAATCATATCACATTTTCTACTCATCTTTCATCAAGCATTGAATTACCTAGTTCTATTTTGTAAACGAAAAAAGAGATGAGTAAAATATTCTTGATGAGGATTTGTATATATATAAAAAAAACAGTGAAACAAAAACATACATGTGGACTGTTTATGCTAATCTATGTACTCACACCAAAATGTTCAAACAAGCTTGATCAGAATACCCATGCAACCCAAGGGGATTGGACATAAGATCCATAATGGATCACAACCATTATTAAAAATATCCGATGTCAAGTTTTCTTTTCTACATTTGATTACTTTCCTTTGTTCAGCGGTTTACTAAAGAACACTTCAAGTCAACTACTCGTAAGAAAAAAAATTCACCCCCTCTTGCACATTCAATATGAATTTTCTTCATCGAAAACATTAAAATATTAAGAAATAGTAAAGCAATAAAAAAAAGGGCAATGCATACATAGTAATAACTATTTTAAAGTAAACTTTCTAACAATCTAAATCATATAATTAAGATTGATAAATAAAGTCACTCATTTGTCTTGGGCCTCAAAAAAACAAGTCTTAACACTTCTCTAACTCTTGATAAGTTTAATAATTTTGGAAAAAGAATTTCAGAAGCAAATACCTACATCGCAAGAGAAATTGTTAACAAAAAAAATGAATTTAGACTATGATAAAAAACAAATTTATACAAACTTCAACTAGAATTATTACAAGTCATATACACTTTTCTTTGCAGAAAAACTAAAATATTAAGAAGGAGTGAATTAGTAAAACAAAAGGAAAATGTTTATATGGCAATAATTATTTTGAAGCAAAATTCCTAACAATCTAAATCACATAAGCAATATTGATAAATAAAATCATAATTTTGTTTTGAGCAACAACAAAATTGTGATAATTTTAATAATTTTGAAAAAGATATTCAAAAGCATATTGTAAGAATTAATTTATTGAATTTGAATCCGTAAATTAATTTGGATTATATTAAATTCAAAAAATTAGTGGAGGTTATGTGGCAATCCAAGTCAAGTTAAATAAGCCACTAAAGTCATACCGTCTGTAAAATTATGTGGCAATCCAAGACAAATTAAGTAACCCCCTAAAACCATGATACATGTCAAGGTTATGTGGCAATAGAAGTCAAATTAAATAAGCCACTAAAATCATGTCACATGTCAAGATCAAAGTAAAATTAAATAACCAACTAAAATCATGTCACGAGTAAAGGTTATGTGGCAATCCAAGTCAAATCAAATGAGACACTAGAATAATGACATGTGTATGTGTGACATGTTCTGACCAATAAGATCATAGCTTTTCTACGGAGCAATGTGATTGGTCGGTAAATCACACTTGTAGATCACTCCCTACTACTATAAATATGTGTCCGTATTATTCATAGAGGGAGGTTTCGTTAAGAACAAGAAGCAATAATAGAGCTTGTGGATCAAAAGCTACAGATTCTCTAAAAGTTACAACTTCAAGCAATAATGTTCAAAGTTCAAGATTCAAGGTTACGCTACTTGTTCATGCTAATTACTCATCATAACTATGCAAGTGTTCATGACGAATAATTCACACTCAAGTTCAAGATTCAAGATCAAGCTATTCAAGCCCGTGACTCTAAATCAAATTAAAGTCCTACATATTTCATATTATATTGATGAATGACAAGATTATCATAGAGATTGTAACACGCATTATGTTTTGAAATCAAATACTAAATTTTTTTATCTCTATTTTCCTGTTTGGAATATTTATTTTACTCGACTTGAAAAATTTTTGGTTACACATATATCTACGTCACAAGAGAAGTTGATAACAAAACAAATGAGTTTATACTAAATCCTTAACTTCAATTATTTAAACATTACATTCTAATTATATATTGAGCAAAAAATAATTATTATATTATCATACTTATTTTCCTTAAGCACTCTAGGTTAAGAAATATACCTTTTAGGATTGAACATTTTACTTAATTTGAATAATGGTACCTCATATTCTGCTTAACATCAAACTCAATGAACGATAATAAATGACATGAAAATTTTAAAATGCAAGAGGAAGAGTAGTAGAAGATTATAAAAATTTGTGGTTGAAAAATGAGAGCTAACCCCTCTATATAAAGTCAACAAAGGTTAATATCAACAAGTATTTTTTGTCTTATTTTAAAAGTTATGACCTTACCGAGGGGTCAAAACCATTACGAATGTTCCATCTCATTGAAAAGTCACAACTCTTTGGAATAGTCACAACTCATACAAAAATCACAAACCTTTAAGAAAAGTCACAACTCATAAAAAAAAGTCAACTTAAGTTAGGGATATTATAGTGATTTAACATATAATTTAGGAGTTCATGTTTTTATGAAATTAATACACAAAATTTTACGTTTTTTAAATTGTATTTTCACTATCTTAAATTTCTTCATTTCGTTCAAGAATTAGATTGAAATTTTCTCGTCACATTCTTTTGAATTCTTCCTCAAATGCCGAGGTAAAAAAGCTATCTCTCTCCTCTTTACTTTTTTTTTGCTATGTTAGTTTTAGTTGTATTCGTAATCCATGTCTCAATGGTTATTGTATCTGTGCCATTATTAAAGGAAAATAATTGTGCTTTGTCATGGATCGCTATCATTGGACAAACCCTTGATGATATTCTTACTGTACCATAAACACCAAAACATTCCACTACTGAGTTATCAATCTGCATGAATATATAAGGGCACCTCTGCCTTGTCCAATCTAGAGAAGGAGAATGCCACTTCAATATCAAGCCATACATTGAAAGGTATAGCTTTAATACAGCCTATCACCACACAACTCTTAGATTCTTACTAGGGTCATAGATTTTTTTAAAGGCGTAGAACATTCCCTAATAAATTCTCACTCCTTTCGAACCATCAGCCAAATTGACAAACATAACATACTTATCTTCTATTGTGTAATATATATGCACCAATTGTATGTGTACTAGACAGCATTAGTAACAGGGAACCTATACTTGAGAACATGTTTATTAATTTTCACATTGTGTGATGATGAAGTGTCTAAGATATTATTATTTTGCAATGCAATAGGAAAAGAAATGGGCATTCCTAACATTTGTAGTAGATGAATAAGTGGGTGTTTTGCCTTTATCAAGATGATAAATTTTTTTACTTCTTAATAATAATAAATATTGTTAATTGTTTTCTCAAACTATCTATCACTATTCTCTCATTCCCATCCAAGTTTTAGATGGGTCAGATAATATCCTCGCAACATATTCATTATACACACACACACACACACACACACATATATATATATATATAATCAACCTTTACTTCATTAAAATCTACCCTAAGGGTGGAACCATTTGTTCTCTCTCCCTTCATATCCAATTAGTTTAGACTTCATTCGGGGAAGAATATTCCCCGGGGATGGGGGTAATATTGTAACACCTCGGACAAAACATAGAAAATACAATAAGAAAACCACCTAAACTAGTGATCCATGGAAGGGTTCATGGACTGTAACAACCCTAGAAATGTATATGCTAAGGCTTAATGTGTCAAGAATGCCTATGATTAGAGTAGGGTTCACACGGATTGATGCGCCTAGAACAAGACCTCGTAACCCTTGCTACAGCAAAGACAACTAACTTGGGGAGTTAGTTGATCTTGTAAAGGTTAGTTCCAACCATGTAGGGCTCTTGAATATGAAGATTTACTTGGAGGAGTCTTTACCGGACATTAAAAGGGAAAATCTTAGGTTTGGAGGGTTTAGAGGTAAAATGGTCTTTTTCCATGCTAAGGGTAGTATCTAAATTACCCTAAATATATAATTATTTATTTATTTAATAATGTGTAGGGGTATTTTAAGGAGAGAGGTCCGAAATTGGGCTCTTGAACTGAACTCTTGCTCCACCCAGGTTCCAACCTAGGTGGAAGCAATGAATTAAATTGATTTTTTATTTATGCTATTGAATTAATATAAATAATTAATAATTATTATTCATTAGCTTACTAAAAATCAGATTTTTATTAAATAAACAAAACCTTATTGACTAAGTCGTAAAACTAGACTCCTAAGCCTATTACAACTCCCTCTATCTCACGTTTATCTCTCCACTCTCACGCTCAATGTCTCTTATTCTTTCTCACATTTTTTTATATGCCAATATAAGATACAAAAGAAGAAAAATAAAGCAAGCTCTTCACCCTTGAAGAACTCGTCCAAAATCATAAGAAAACAAAGGTTATTCGCACACAAGGCTAAGGGAGATTGTAATTCGAGTGGAGTAGATATTGAAGAGGCTAAGACGTGTACTTGGTTGATGTTTTTGGGAAGCAATTCAAAGGTTTGAACATCAAAAAGGTATGAGTTTTCTTCTCTCTTGGCCGCTTTCCCAAGAGAGTCCTTAAGGTTCGTATTAGTCATTAAAAAACTAGGATTGTTTCCCCTATTACATGCCCCTGTCACTAGATCCCAATGAATCGTAGGATGGGTATGATTGCTGGTAGATTTAGGTGTATGTGATGTTTTCGTTATTACTATGATAACGTCGTGTACTTGAAATCGTATGAAATGCAAGCATGTACTCGAAAGTTTTTACAAATGTGTGTATGAGAAAAAATGTCACTGTGAAGGTTACTGTGAATGAGGTCAAGTTAAAGCTTCAAGTTTTATATTGTTTTGGTTGAAATTTTACGTACATAAACCAATGTAAATCGTGATGTTCATAAAAATGGAGGTGGGGCTGATTTGAATGCCAATAATTTACCTAAACGAAACCATGAAATACACCCCGAAAAGTGTCAAACGATCCATGAATCTTCCAAAGTTTTCAAGTGGAAATATTGATGAAAATAAGTTAAGAAAATTATTAAGTGTAAAGCCAAAAATATAAACTTAGTTTAGGCTAAAATATAGAAAGGAAATCTGAAAAAATTTAAATTAATTTAAAGGGGTGAGTCCAAAAGGATTCGAATCGTGACCTCATCCGTGTGGAACCTTAATCTCGCAAGAAAGAATGAATAGGGGATGGGGGATTCAAAATGGGGTGAATAGGTGCGTAAGGAGGATGAAAAACTTTAAATAAATAAAATGGGAGGCGTGGGAATAGAACCCACGACCTCAAGGCTGGAAAGGAGAAGAACGAGATAAATTAGAAAATAAAGTGAGGTTGTGGGGGCTCGATCCCACAACCTCAGTGCCAAACACCTAGCTAAGCCAATTTTAATTAAAAATAAAATAAAAAAGCTGTGGGGTTTCGAACCCACAACCTCCCATCCCTAACGAAATTAAAAATAAAATAAGGAGGCTATGGGGATTCGAACTCACAACCTCCCAATTTCCATCGAAATATTGAATAAAATAAAAAGAGGTTGTGGGGGTTTGACCCCACAACCTCTTGGTCTATCTTAATTGGAAAAAACAAATTTGAAATGAAAAATAAAAAGGTGTTGTGGGGGTTCCATCCCACAACCCTTCTGCTAAATATGAGGAAAACCTAAGGAGAAAAATAAAGATAGAATGTTGATGTTAAGGCTCGATCTAGGGTCCAATGTCATAAAGACAAAAAATAATGTCAAGGAAAAATGTAAGTATTGTCCAACGGGTTCGAACTTGAGTTCCCTTGTCCAAATTTCCGTATTGATACATAAATCATACGTGAAATAAATGTTCAAGTTTAATTCCACCTACTAAGATCGAAATCGAGATCTTGGCATATATACAAGTTACATAAGTATTGTACTACATAATCTTAGGAATATATGAGTAACTTAACAAACTATAAATGAAGCCTCATGGCTTGTATGTATAGACGCATAGGTCTAGCATACGATTAAAAATAAGTGCACCTACGATGTAAGTAATGAAATGATGAAACCCTAGAAGGGTTAAGTACGAGTGTAAGATATACTATATGGCCAAGTGCACTCTCATATAACGAAATGAACAATGAAATGATGAAATGAACAATGAAGGAACGAAACCCTAGAATGGTTAAGCAGGAGTGTGAAACACACTAAATGGACAAGTGCATTGGCATTTGATTAAATGAGCATTCACGTAAAAAGGTGTGAGTAGTTATGAAGAGCAAATGTTCTAATGTTAATGAATGTGGTAACAACATTATATGAAGCTAATGTAAAAGATGAGATCAATCTCAAATGAGCCTAAGTAAATGTTACAAAAACATACTCACCTATGAGAGTGTAAAGTTAATGAAGTGGCAAGTGTCTATGAATACTCTAATGAAAGTATTTAGATTAACACACTTCATACTAATGATGAGATAAGAAATAACCTATTGAGCTATGATGTCCTCACACTAGAAGCCAACTTCCATGAGGTATGAGTTGAATGTAATGGAAATTTATACTGAGCACCGATAGACTAGCTATTATCGGTGATGCCTTTTTTCGGGAAGGGTGGAGCATCACATAACTCTTATGAGATGAGACTGTCCGGCATTCCGGGTATGGGTCTCCTTATATCTCCTACTCTTCGAACCTATACTGCCAATATAAGGATTTGGTGGGGTTAAATTCCCATGTACGCTAGCATGTTTTGGGTCACTTTGCCTGTGATTCCACCTCTTTTCGATGTGGGGGAGACACTAGATTTCATGATGCTCACATGATCTATGTCGGTTAAATTTAAAATTTCCAATGGATAAGTGAGATCAGCCTCAAATGATGCATATAATTAAATGAATGATACTAGAGGTGTTAGGATAGGATAATCAAGAGGTGAGCTAGACTAATGTAATGACACTAGGTTATTCTTTATGATTGCACAGAATACCCGATGAAAATCATAAACTACATCCTAGGTATAGCTTGTGTTCACACTAGACTATGAACGAAATGAAATGAACTACGTATGAAACATTGAAGCAGGCTCTGTGTTTGCTAATGAAGACTCCCTAGTTTAGGTCCCATATGTTGAGCCCTTATTTTGGAAAGTCTTAATGTTAAGTCCTTGATTCCAAGGTATCACGGCATATGAATGGGTGTTACAAAAGATGTTATGTGGTATATGCTATATGAGTGTGTTATGTGTGTAAGATGGTATGTGTTGTGTGCAATGTGATAAGTATGATGACGCATGTTACTCTCATGGCATGACTTTCGTAATCCAAATTCGGGAAGCTCATTCACTTTCTAAATCTAATTTTGGAATGTTCACTAACTTTCCTAATTTCAATTTGGCAAGTCCACTGACTTGACTTTCCATAATCATGTTGTTAGGAAAGAGCTATCCTTTCTCATGCTTGTCCTTGGTGTCTGCATGCATATACCCATACTTAGTACAAGTGTTTACTAATTCCATACAACTCTAAATTTGTAGGTGCAGGTACAGGTTGACGATAGAGCTTATAGGTTGACATTGCAGCTATTCGGACGTGGAGCTTTCATCCGGACTTGGTAGGCCCTCTTGCTCTCGAGGCTGTCTACTATTATTATCTAGCTCAGATTTAGGCTTTATCTAGTGGATCATGTTCCACTAGTGTTTCATTTCCAATTTCATTTCAGACTATGAATCGGCGCCATTTTGGCAAGTACACATTTAATACAACTATCAACTATTTCTTTCATTTTATGATCTTAATGTAAGATGGTTGATGTTGAACAATTAAATATGTAATAGAATGTTTAGTAAGCATGTTAGGAAACGAATTCTTAAAAATTTTGCGCTAAAATTAGTCTAGAAGAAGTAAGAATGACTTATGTAGGCATGTCTTGGTCTAGACTCTGGTCATGACATTGACGGTGATAGGGTCCACAATCCTTTTATCTACTTGTGGACTCATCCCCTTCCCAGCAAAGGTTGACCAAGAGACCCTTAACGGGCCATGGACAACCTTATGGACCATATTGGCGCTCGTGGTCACAAGGAAGACACCACCTAGCTCAAACTTTAGACCATGGGACCCTTCACAGTCCATGTTCCAAACGATGGGCCATTGGGTCCCCCATGGAAGCCCTCCTAAAAACAACCTTGGAAATCGTGTAAGTATCAAACCACGACCATAACGAAGGACTGTAGGTCAAGCCACGGGTTGAGGCCTTGATCTGTAGATTGAGGTCCTAGAAATCAATTCACAGGAGCCAAGATGACGATTTACACGATGTACCATTAATTAGTCGATTGGTAGCATCTGCAAACTTTAAGTCAAGGTTCGTTAAGTCTTTTACTTATGTGGTGGACCCCTAAACTATGTCATTTAAATCCTAAACTACTTGGAATAATTTTTGTCAGTTTTAGCCTACTAAACTAATTAGAACCTAACCTAATCCATCATTCACACAAATCAAGTGAAACTTAGAGCAAATTAGAGGGAAAAGTCCAGCAGTGGTATTTCAAGAATGTAGCGAGTTGTCGTCGATTCCAACCCCAAAATCTTATGATTTCTGCTTGGAATATATCATTGGTATGTGGATTTTCACTAGTGGGGTTCTTTTACCCATTAGGTCCCTATAAATGACTCAAATTTTTGATTTTTTATAACATGTTAGACCTAAGGTTTCTAGAATTTCTAAATTTATATAGTGATAAAGTCGTTAGACTAATGAGATTGTTTCTTAGTTAAAACATAAACTCAGAACCCTTGTTATTTAGTTTTTTTAGTTCATTAATTACATTAGCTAGGACAAATAATTTTACATACATGCCTCAGATTTTGAATTTTTCATTATCAATACATTAATGTTCCATTTTTACAAAGCATTTATGTATTTTGAGATATCAAGTATTTCGGAAATTCGATAATAATATTGCTTACATACATAATCACTAGGGAGAAGGCTTTATATAGAGTTGAAATTGTGTTAATCACCGTCATAGCCAGAGTACTGAGTTCCTCAGAAGGTTTATAAGTCCCCTATGTAGGCCTCAATTTTGTGAATATGTCAGTCATGCATATACACCTTTGGAATGGTATATTGGGTTATTAGTAGCTCCCACATTGAGATTCTAGTGTAATGTCCATGTTATCAAGTCAGAAGCGAATTCCGACTACTATTTTAGAGTGTCGATGGTCAATGGCATTGATCACACCTACGGCCAGAGAAAGAAAATACCTATTTACAGTTCAGCATTCAGTTTCAGCATGATATAAACTTGGTCATTACATTCAGTTAGTTCACATTCAGTATTTCATATATTTTATCATGATCATCTTATGTAATTTTTCAGTTATATGTTGTGTTCAGTTATGTACATTGTTTAGCTTAATTGTATCTTGGATGCTCCCAAACTACTTATGCATATTTTATGATACATCTTCTCTATTTCAGCTACACCTGTGGTGACTTATCATTCTTCAAAGACGATTCACATGCTAATTTTTTCTACATTGAGTATTTAATTTTAGTTTTCGCTAGATCTAGTTGGGGTATGTCCCAGCATTTCTAGTCAGTGAGAGGCTTTATTTCATACATAGCAAGTTTCAGTTTTTGCTTTGGAGTTTGATATTTCAGTCGTTATTAAAATGAGATATTATTTATTAAGATAGTTTTAGGTATTTCCCATGATTTCATTTAACGATAGCTTCCGCATAATATGACTATTATATTGAAAATCATTGAGTATTCTTTTGATATTCCTATAGGGTTAACATAGGGTCACTCGTGATCTTAGATATCGTACCCGTGTCCCTCGTGTAGCAGCGAGGACTGACAAACTTTGTTTTATATCGCTACGTTTAACATTCCTATGATGTTTGAAAAGTCGCATTCAATAGAGTCTTTTTCATGGGTGTGAAGTGATGTACATTTACATAGAGGGAGTCTACGAAGTGTTTTTGGAAAATTTTCTTTCTTGATATTCTTATCATGTGTATGGTATGATATCTTTCCATCGTTGTGCGCTTTCTGATCATGCCTCCTCATAGATCTTACGGAAGGAGTGTGATTGCACACACCATTAACATAGCTCCTCTTGTCTTTCAAATGCTGAGTTTCAGAATATCATTCAGCCATTGGCTTAGAGTGTGACAAACCATAACAAGTAGATTATTTTAGTAGCTGCAAATTTTAGTGGTGGATCAGTGGAAGCTAGGGTTCGTGATTTTGTTAGGATGAATCCTTCTTTAATTTTAGGGTAACAATTGGTAAGGATCCCCAAAACTTTTCAGATGAGGTCAAGAAGATCTTTGGACTGATTTAAGTGATTACAAATGATAAAGTGGATTACTATGTTACCGGCTTAAGGATATAACTTATATTGAGTTTACTCAATGGAAAGAAAATAAGGGTATAGATGTAGCTCCTATAATTGTGATTGCTTAAGTATGACATTTTTTAGACAAGTTCTTCCTAGTTGAGTTAAGGGACGCAAAATCTCATGAGTTCATGAATTTGAGGCAAGATAGCATGTCGGTCCAAGACTATAGAATCATGTTCATCAAACTCTCCAGCTCTTCATATGGTTGCCTATTCTAGGGTTCAAATGTACAAGTTACTATACGAGGTATCCTACTTAGGGAAAATAGTGTAGGAATGCTATGTTGTTGGAAAATGTAAACATCTCTAGGCTAATGATTCATGATTCGCAGGTTAATAGGGATATGCTAAAGGAATTTTCTATGCATAAAAAGGTTAGGACACGTAACAATGAGTATTTTCAACAAAAGTCTTCAGCCCCCGCACATTAATCATCTTGTGTTCTATCATCCAGTTTTTCACATGTATGACATCAAGCTTGAAGTTTTACGGGAGTATTTCAGGCAACAAAACCTACCAAACTTGTCATAAGTGTGGTAAGAACCATCTAAGCGAGTTTCATGCATCAAAGAAAGGATGTCTTGGGTGTGGTTTGACTGGTCAAAGGGTGCGAGACTTTCTTTCTTCTAAATAGGTTCAAGGAGGCAATAATGGTAGGGCTCATTCTAAAACCTAAGAACCACCATCACATTGGCCTGCTTAGCGGGGTAACTCATCTCGTACAGGTGACGGTCACCACAAAAACAGGTTGTGTTCTCTACATGCATTCTAGGATAAAGAAAATTCTCCTAATGTGGTCAGTAGTACGTTATGGGTATTTAACATAGATGTTTATTCTTTGTTAGATCCAGGGGTTACTCTTTCCTTTGTAACTCCTTTTATAGAAGTCATCTTCAATGTTAGTCAAGAAAATCTCTCAAAACCCTTGTCAATCTCTACCCCATCTGGAGACCTTGTTATAACTAGAGGGCATAGATAAATTGTCCTTGCAAAGTCTCATAGAAAGTCAACTCAGAAGATCTTGTGGAGTTAGAAATGGTTTATATAATTCTAGGCATGGATTAAGTATATTCGTACTATGCCTCAGACGATTATAGAACTAGGATCCTTTGTTTTTCAGTTTCGAGACGATCCAATCTTATATTGGAAAGGTAGTAGCTTAACGTCTATGGGACGATTCATTTCTTACCGTAAAGAAGAAAAGATGATTTCCAAGGGGTATATATATTATATTGTCTTGGTTAAGTATTTAAGTGCTAAAACCTAGCTCTTGAGTCAGTTCTAATAGTTAATAAGTTTCTAAAAATGTTAACAAAAGATCTTGTTGGAGATCATCCCCAATGAAAAATCGACTTTGGAATTAATTTCCTATCAAATAACAAACTTATTTACATTCCTCCTTAAAGAATAGCTCCAATTGAGCATAAGGAATTGGAAAAGTAGTGTAAATACCTTGTAGTTAAGGGCTTTATCAAACCAACTATTTCTCTATGGGATGCACCAGTGTTGTTCATGAAAGAAAGGAAGACGGTTCTCTTAGTGTGTTCATTGACTATCGACACTTGAACAAAGTCACAATCAAGAAAACATATCCTATTCCCAAGATTGATTACTTGTTTGACAAAATTTAGGGTGTTAGTCATTTTTCAAAGAGACACCTCAGATTTTGTTATCATCAGCTCAGAGTCAGAAATAGTGACATCCCGAAAATAGTCTATAGATCTAGGTATGGTCATTATGAATTTGTAGTTGTGTCATTTGGACTAACAAATTCACCTGCAACTTTTATGAATTTGATGAACAGTATGTTAAAGAAGTATTTGGACTTGTTTGTTGTCATCTTTATTAATGATATCCTCATTACTCTATGAATTAGGAAGAACATGCGACTTACTTGAGAGTTGTCCTGAAAACTCTGAAAGATCGCCAGTTATTCGCTAAGTTAAAAAAATGTGAGGTTTGGTTGAAATATTTTGTTTTTCTTTGGAATATAGTATTTAGAGAAGGGATCTTAGTCGATTATGAGAAAATAGAACCAGTGAGACAATGGCACAGACCTACTTGGCCTATAGATATTTTATGCTTCTTGGGTCTAGTAGTTGTTACTGGAGGTTCGTGAAGGATTTTTGTCCATAGATTCTCCATTTACTAAGTTAACTCTAAATATGGTTATGTTTTACTGATCAAATGATTATGAAAAAATATTCATAGAATAAAACACTAGGTCGACTATAACTCATGTTTTGACATTACTAGAGGGTTCAAACAATTATCGGATATATTGTTATGTATACAGAGTCGGGTTAGGTTTTGTAGTGATGCACCAATATAAGGCTATAACTTATGCTTCTATTCAACTTAAGGTACATGAGAAAAATTACTCAACTCATGTCCCTGAGCTTGAAATAGTGGTTTTGCACTTAATATTTGGAGACATTACTTGTATAGTGTACACATAGATATGTTCATAAACCGTAAAAGCCATCGGTAAGTGTTCACCCAGAATGAGTTTAATCTTCGCCAGATGTGATGATTTGAGTTAATCAAGGATTATGATATGAGTGGGCGTTACCATCCTGTTAAGGTTATGTTTGCGTAATCAATGACACAACTTCCAGTACAGATGTCCATGAGTGTGCAATAGTATAGTAACTCAACCAAAGCTTGGGGTCGTGTCCCAAGGGAGTGATTGTCAAAATTAGTAGATAAATAGAATTTCATTCTAATTTGTCATAGCTAATGAAATTAATGATTAAAAACACAGTAAATTCAATGGGTGACTAAAAAGTGAAATATCAAAGGGGGGATTCTCACAAGTAGTAAAAAATATAAAATTAACAAGGAAATTTAAGCAATAAGATGGTATATTCTTCAGATGTGAGCGAAATATGGATTAATAAAAAGTATTGGGCATATTCTCGCAATAGAAGATTTATAGAGTAATAGTGACTAGCCTAAGCTTTACGTGGAAATATGTTCTCAATCGAGCAACTTATCTAGTTTCAAATGGTTTCGTTTCAGACACCCACTTATTGCATGAAGACTAGCCTACGACTTCCCAACTCACTCTCTCAAGCTGAGTATCAGTATATGGGACTAAGGCATACTTTCTCGAGCTTACCCCCATGTCGGCCCAGTGCATAGACCATCAATCTAGTACTCTTGGTTTGACGACTTCTCTTTCTCGCAAACCCAAAACACAAAAATCAACTTTTATTCGCAACAAAAATTTTGTTAAATTCATCCACAATTGCTAGACAAAATAACTATTAAATTACAATTAATCTATTAACAAGCAAGACCCAACAACAATCTTAACCCGTATTTACTAAATCACACCTTAAGAATGGTTTTTTTAAGCCAAAACCTTTAATCATGTTGAAAATTAATGGCTATGAGAAAATAAGTCTCTGTTTAGGCCAAGGAAGAAGAATGAAAGAGACCCACTTCAAAAATAAAAGAGATGAAACCTTGTTCTTCTTTAAGTCTTCAAAACCCTTTCAAACTTACAGTAAAATGTGAAAAACTATTATTCTAGATAGAAATTAATAATAATAATGTTTGACTCTCTTAAAATTACAAAGTTAAATAGTACTTATAGTTACTTATAGTTTTTTAGATCTATGATTTAATGGATCTTTTCGTATCGTTATTTTGAATAGCCGATAGACACAGAGATTCATCAATTATTGTAGTTAACCGCCTTCTGGTACAACCTTCAACATTAGTGTGATTTAGTCCATTGGTTGTTATTGTACTGCTTCATAGAGCTACTCAGTGACACTCCAACTGATCATTTGTTCAGCTAATTTGAACATTTCCTTCAGGGCTCCGCACACTAGAACAAAATTAAATGTATGCCTCTTTGGATATCTTCCAAGTGGACTCGCAGATCCGCAAGCTTCCATTTGTTCATTTTTTGTCCCTTTTGCGATATATTGTCCATACGTTCCTTCAAACATTAAATACCTAACACTTAAGAGTTTTTATCAAACATTAAGATAAAATAATCATTTGAGGATGCTTTTTCCATTAAAATATAACCCTAAATGATTCCACTTTTTCTCCACAGGGGAGATGGTGTGGTTCGCTATTAGGCTCGATTATTTATCCCTATCGGGGTGAGTTGACATAGAAGATTCTTGTAGAAGCTCATAACTCCAGGTATTTTATTCATCGAGGCACCACTAAGATGTATATTGATCGGTGAGAAGTCTTTTCGTGGAATGGTACAAAAAAGATATATCCAATTTTGAGGCTTAGTGTCGTAATTACCAAAAAATGAAAGTAGAGTAATAGAAACTAGTGGTTATGGCCCAAGAGATTAACATTACTACTTTGAAGTGGGAAGTGATCAAGATGGACTTTATTACAGGTTTACCTCGTACACATAGATAACATGACTCAATTGGAGTTACAATTGATAGAGTTACTCAGTCTATGCATTTTTTGGCTGTTAAAGCTACATATTCGGTGGAGGACTACACCGCAATTTAAATTAATGATATTGTTATATTTCTTAGGTTCCTTTGTGAGTAATCTCAAATAGAGTTCTTTAGTATGCCTCTAATTTCTGAAAGTCATCTCAAAAAGGTCTTGGTTCTAATGTTAATCTTACCACAAAATTTCATCCACAAAAGGATGGTCAGGCAGAGCGTACAATTCATACCTTCAGAAGCATGTTAAGATCTTGTGTGATTGAGTTCAAGGGTAAAAGGGATGATCACCTTCCTCTTATAGTGTTCGCCACAATAATAGTTACCATTCCATCATTTAGACAGACCCTTATGAGGAATTATATGGGTGTATGTGCAAATATCCAGTTGATTTGTTTGAAGAAGGTGAAGAAGTGTTGATAAGACTACATTCGTTTCATGATGCTATAGAGAAATTTTAGCTCATCCAAGATAGATTTAATATAGACAGAGTCTCTACAAATTCTATGCAGATATAAAGAGAAGGGACTTACAGATCCAAGTTGATGATTGGGGTTTCCTTAAAGTGTCACCTATGAAGGGGTAGATAAGATTTTGCAAGAAAGGGAATTTGAGTCCTAAATATGTAGTCCCTTACAAGATCCTTAGAAGATTATGTAAAGTGGCTTGTGAGTTAGGGTCGCCAGCAGAACTAGCACCAGTGCATCCGGTCTTTCACATTTCATTGTTGAAGAAGTGTGTGGACGATCCAGCATCCATAGTACCTTCAAGAAATGTGATTGAATAGGATAGTCTCACTTATGAAAGATTTGCTAGTTGAGATTCTTGATCTTCAGGTTTGAAGGTTAAGAAACAAAGAAGTCATATCAGTTAAGGTTTTGTGGAATAGTTAACCCGTAGAATGAGTTACTTGGAAAGCAAAAGAAGCCATTAAGGACAAGTATGCTCATCTTTTTTCTTTCGATTCCATTCAAGCTTGAGGTGACAGTTCCTCTTAGACTTTTAGTCATTCAGGTGTAATATCAGTTATAAAATAATGTTCCTTTAGTTTATACTTGCATTTCAGCGTATTTGTACTGTACTTGGAACTTAGTTTAGTCAGAAATCAGTTTCTAGTAAAAAGTGGTAGAGTTTGCAGCTCTCTCCCTCCCTATGTAGTTAGTTTAGACTTTATTTGAGGACGAATGTTTCCAAAGGGGAGACATTAAATCACCTAGGAAACCATACTTTCAAAAAATAGTAGCAAAACCACCCGAATAATTGAATCAGGGCAATGTTCACGCACCGCGACAATGTCTAAGGTCCGTTGACCTACCCATGGGCTTAGGCCCTTCTAATAAGAGGTGGACCACGGGACCCTTCCTGAGCCATAATCCTAACGAAGAGCTGCATGAGTGCCAGTGGAAGCCTCTCTAGAAAAATCATGGAAATTTCCGAACTGTAAACCCACGACCATTCCCATTAATCATTGGTCCGTCAATGGGCCATGATACTTTTCCATGGACGGAAGTGTAACAACCCTAAAAATGAATAAGCGAAGTATTATTTAATGTGTCTAAAATGCCTACGATTAGACCGGGTTCACATGGATTGATGCGCGTAGAACCATACCTCTTAACCTTACTACAGCCAATACAACTAACTTGGGGAGTTAGTTGAGATAGAAAAGGTTGGGTCCGACCATGTAGAGCTCTCGAATACGAAGATTTATTCGAAGGAGTCTTTAGCGGACTTAAAAAGATGAAATCTTAGGTTTGGAGGGTGTAGGGGTAAAATGGACTTTTTCCATGCTAAGTGTAGTATATTAATTACCTTAAATATATAATTAATTATTTAATTAATAAGGTGGAGGGGCATTTTTGGGAGTGAGAGCCAAAATTGGGCTCTTGAAGTGAAGTCTTACTCCACTCGGGTTCTAACCTGGGTGATTCCACTTCTTTTTGGTGTGGGGTTTCATGTCAATAGATTTCATGATGCTCACATGATCTATATCGGTTAAAGTTAAAGATCCCAAAGAATAAATGAGGCATTCCTAAAATGATGCACATAATTAAACAAATGATACCAAAGGTGTTAGGATAGGATAATCAAGATGTGAGTTAGACTCAAGTAATGACATTAGGTCATTCTTGGTCATTGCACAACGAACACGATGATAGTCTTAAACTACATCCTAGGTATAGCTGGTGTTTACACTGGCCAATGAATGAAATGAAATTAAGTATGTATGAATGAAAGAAGCAGACTCTGTGTTTGCTAAAGTAGACTCCCTAGATGACGTCCCATATGTTGAGCCCTCATTTTGGGAAGTCTTAATGTCAAGTCCATTATTCTAAGGTCTCATGGCCTGCGAATAAATAATATGAACCACGTTATGTGTTTTATAAATTATGATATGTGTTATGTGTACATTGTTGTGTGTTGTGTGCAAAATGTTAAGTATGATGGTGCATATCTCATGGAATAACTTTCCTAATCCAAATTTGGTAAGCTCATAAACATTCCCAATCCAAATTTAGAAAGTTCACTCACTTTCCCAATATCAATTTGGCAAGTATACAGACTTGACCTGCTATAATCATGTTGCTAGGAAAGAGCTATTCTTATTCATGCATGTCCTTGGTGTGTGGTTGCATATACCCATACTTAGTACAATTGTGTACTAACCTATACAAGTCTAAACTTTTAGGTGCAGGCACAAGTGGAGGCTAGAGCTACAGGATTAATGTTGCAGTTATTCAGACGTCGAGCATTCATATGGACTTGGTAGGCCATCATGGTTTCGACGATGCTTGCCCATTTACATTCTACATTAGCTCTAGGATTGAGCTAAAGGATTATGTTCCACTAGCGTTTCTTTCAAGTTTTTTTTCAGACATTGTATTGGTGCGTTTTTGGGCAAGTACATCTTTATCGTTATCATTTGATGATCTTAATGTTAGATGGTTGATGGTGAACAATTATATATGTAATAGAATGTTTAGTAATCATGTTATGAACCAAAAAGTATCAAATTGTTTTCTACAATTAACCTAGATGAAGTAAGAATGACGTATGTAAGCTTGTCTTCGACCTTTAGGATGCCAACGACGCCAGTCTCGTCTAGGGTCTAGATTCAGGTCATGACAGGAAGCCAAATAAATAAAGTCTTTGAAGCCAATACAACGGTAGGCATGACAGACAGTTGATCAGTCTTTTGGTGTCTCTAGTAAACTCTTAAATGAGGGGTCGTTTTGTCTTTTCCATATGCGTTGAACCCCTAAACTATGTCTTTTAAACCCTCAACTACGTGTTTTTGATCAGTTTTAACCAATTAAACTAATTAGAACCTATCTAATACATCATTCATAAAAATCAAGCAAACCTTAGAGAAAATTAGAGGGAAAAGTCGAGCATCCATAGTTCAAGAACCCAACAAGTTCTCGTCAATTCCAGCCAAGAAATAGAAGAATTCCTCCATGGAATTCGTCAACAGGCATGTGGGATTTCATTATTGATTTACTTTCAATAGTGGATTCCTTTCACCAAATAGGTCACTAGAATTCAATCGGATTTTTTTGATTCTCTACATCGTGTGAGATCTAGGATTTCTAGAATTTCAGAATTTATGTTGTAATTAAGTTCTTAGACTAATCGAAATCAGATTATCAGGTTTTCATAGAATTTTTTCTTAGTTCTTTCACAATCTCAGAAATCTAGTTACGTAATTCTTTTGGTTCATGAATTACATTAGATAAGGCAGATAAAGAGGTATACATGCAGTAGTTTTTCAATGTTTCACTATTACGATATTAACTTTGCATTTTCAGTAAGGAAGTCATAGTTTTGAGCTATTGATTATTTCAAGAATATAGTCATAATATAGCTTATATACATAAAAAAAATTGGGAGTACGCTTAATACAGAGTTGAACTAGGGCAATCACCCGTATAGTCTGAGCATTACGTGTCCCATAGGTTTATAATTCCTCTAAGTAGGCATCAATTTTGTGATCACGCCAGAGGGTATATTGGGTCCTTTTGATCGACTTTATACATCGGACTCCACATTTATCACTCGTGGCTTTATGTCGATATTAGTAGATCCGACAGTTAGATTCTATTTTATAGACCAGGTTATCAATTACATTTCAGTATTCAGTTTCAGCATCCTAGCAAACTTAGTCTTTACATTAAGTTAGTTCATGTTGAATATTTTCAGTATATTATGTTGCTTTGTTCATTAATGTACATTGTTCAACTTTAATCTATCATGCATGCTCAGTACCTTTCAAGTGTTGATGCACACTATGCGCTACATCTTCTAATTATGTAAGTTTAGGTCCTTAACGTCAAGATAAGGCATATATCGTTTCTCGATCTCTATTTCAACAGCATCTGTGATAATTTTGATATTTCAGTTATCAATAAACTCATGTATTTTTATTAAGATAGATTTGGGTAATTCCCATCATTTCATTTTATGAAATGTTTCTAGCTTTTGCATATATTTTGGGGTAATCCTCGTCATTTCATTTTATGAATTGTTTGTAGTTCTTGCACACTATGAATATTATGTTGAAAATGTTTAATTATGCTCATGATATGTTGGCAGGGTTTGCTTGGAGTCATTCCGTGCCCGCATCCTGGGGGGTAGACTCAGGGTATATATGCATGTATATATATATATATATATATATATACACTCAAATATTTACGATCACACCCCAAGCCTATAGTATGGGCATGACTGAAATCCTGAACCATAAGAAAAACTGAACAACTTTATGAAAACATTAAAAGATATGAATGTGTAAATCGTTTAATTAAAATTTATAAAAAGGTGTGAAATAAAAATGTATAATAATGATATTTTTTAAACATTTAAATATCAAAGACTCAATTTTATCGTTAATTGGTCTATGAAATCTCAATTGAACTAGGATAAGTTTGAGACAAAAATCATTGCTATCTTTTGGGCCTATGTAAACTCCATAAATGTTTAAGTCAGAGCTCATGAAAATTTTGTACTAAAACCTAGTCTTGATACATTTTTATGTTATCAAACCTTTTGTTAATAAGATTAAAATTTGTATTGAAACTTATGTTTTGATACACTTAGATCTAATCAAGGCTGAAATTTAGAATATGTTCCATGTTGACATCCTTTAAAAGGTAGCAACGTCCCGGTGACTCGATTAAAAAATAGTTAAAAGAATTTTAAAATGGTTAAAGAGGTAAAAGGGAAAATGGAGTCGCCACCTTATTTTTAGGAAAATTAGAAAATCGATTATTTAATTCACTTAAAAGGAAGTTTATGGAACCAATTGATTCTAGGAAAGGGGTTCAAATTATTCCAAAGGTAATGAGTTAGACACCCTTCGGAATCCACAAGTGTGGGTAACGACTGAATTTATTTTTTTCAAATTGAGAGGAGACAAAATTAATATAGAAGTATAATAAACATGTAATATACACAAGTGATAAAATAAGATAATATAAGAAGCGTCCTAAAATTTGTCTAACATTAATATATACAAAATAATGAATGAAGAATATAATTTGAACTTAATTCGAATAGCTTCAATGAGAAGGAACTCTTGATACCTGTAAAGACACTCAGTAAAAGTGTTAGTAATAAATGAATGTGAGTAATAATATATTAATCAAATAAGAACTTAAAATAAATAAAAAATCCGCTTTATTAACATGGAAGGTCTTGAAAATTGATGGTAATTTTTTCATCGGTTAACTATAACAAAAAAAAATATGTAAACGTAAATTAAAATTTCCGTCTCTTAAAATAGGTAAGCCTCCAAAACCGTCAAAGAGATTTTCATTGGCCATTTAACATACAATCTAAACTCATAGAAAATCAATAAGCAATAATTTAAATAAAATGCAACAACCAAAGTGATAACATGAACAAAATGGTAGTAAAAATTTTAATTAAATAATAAAAAAGAATTGGGGAACATTCTTAGAATAATAATAATTAAAACAAACAAATAATAAACAATAATGAAGGGAAAATCAATTTTCATAGTAAAGAATAGCACAACTAACAATACACTAATACCAATAATAATTAATTGATAAGTATTAGCATGAGGAGTCAACGAAAACATAGAATAACTTAAAAATAATTTAAAATAATAATAAAAGAAATAGTAGCAACCAAAACATATTACTCATTAATGAAGCATTTTTAAATTGAACACGATATATACAACAAAAATAAGATTAAAATCACCTACATAGCTGTACAAAGCAAGAATAAAAATAATAAAAACAAACACAAAATTGTTCTATGATCTAGCTTATTTTATTTTATAGTCAAAAACAATAATATCATAACTCAGACAAAAACAAATAAAGCCAAAAAAATAATTAAAGATGCAGATCTGAAAATTTGAAACTAACAAAAAATCAACCTCAACATAACAAGCAAAGAGACGCTAGCATCAAAAATAAAATATTAATAGTAACACACAACCAAAAAAATGAAATATTAATAGTAACAGACCACAAAAATTACACATGAACAAACAAAGTTGATCGGTAAGCAAAAAATAAAAGAAAATAAAAATTAACAAAGAGAAAATAGATTTGTATTACCATTTGGAGCTCACCGAATTTAACGTTGCAGCAGCTGGCTATTTAGATTCCTTAAAATTTCATCCACCACCATCTTAACCTAGTGAGCCAGTTAATCTATATATAGAAAATTGTTAAAATTGAACCTAAGTTATGGGCTGAGAATCTAACCCAAAAATTATTGGTTTATTAAATATTTGTTCATTCAAATTGTATTCGTATTTGAATGAATTTTTTAAATTGTGTAAAGTATTAAAATGAATATTAACCGATGTAACGAATAAAATAAATATGAAAAAACATAATGAACGTACCTAATGACATGTGAAAATGCAATCTCAAAATTTGCTAATAAAAATCCTAAATTTTGATATACAAAGATAGTTATCGATAAACTTATTAAAAATTATAAAAAAATTATTTTGAACTATTAAACAAATAAAACTTAAAAATTACAAATTTTTAAAAAAGTTAGACCAAAATTGAATGTCAACATTTCAAATGTATGTGTTTCTACTTGACTGTTTTAAAGGACTCCCCGTGAAGAGATGAGCTCACCAATGAAATCTGGTTTATTGTGCCTGAGGGCTTACACACACTACTAAAACCATAGAGGTTACATTGTTACTGCTATGGTTTCACATTTTATAATGCAAAGAGAGTCTCATTAGTTGTCAAAATATCAAGAGCCATTAAAGTAAGAAAAGAAAGATTCTTCTTCACCTTTACATACACAGCTAAAAGTATAGAGGCTACATAAGCATAAACAAAATGTACATATTAGATTAATTAGAATAATGATTAAAAGAAAGTATATAAATAATCTTATCAAGTTTATCAAATACTTGAGGCAACCTCAAAGTTAGAAATAATATAGAGAGAGCCTATTGCATGTTTTTAGTCCTAGTTTCTTTTAATACTAAAGGAGTTAGAAACCATTTGAAAGTTGTATAAGAGTTAATTTGGAGGCAATATTTTGGGAAAATTGAGCCAAAGAAGAGTTGTGTTGTGCTTTGTGATAGGTAGACTTTTAAAAAGGTCTACAAATTATCAATGGTTGCTTGAGAACAAGGCGGTAACAATGGGTTTTAAATTGCATCTTAACTCCATTACAATTGCGAGATACTAAGACCAATAAAGTACAATGGGTTTACCTCTTCATTTTGTATCGCCTGCTTTCCTATTTCATTAGACACAACTCTAATTTGTCCAAGTTACAAAATATATGATCCACACCTTCAATTTATATTTTGTAATTGTACATCTCAAATAATTTCCTTCCTACTTAAACCTTACATTGGTTCAATAATGGGAAAAATAATCTGACAACCTAATTCCTTGACGCCATATTTTACACTTCACGGGATGTATAAAATTTATAAAGTAATTCACATCACTACCTCAAAACCCTATAAACTCAAATGATCACAAACTCATTTAAATTTTTTAAGACTTGTGAAAAAATGGAAAATATCCTTTAATATTAACATATTCCTAACATCATACCAATTCATCATAAATGCTAAACTACTATAAAATAATGTATACAGAGCTTATTGAAAACCAACAATCCCTCTAACAAATTTACAGAACTCTAACATTATAGGAGCATTGTCAAGACCCACCAACCCACTAGACTGTGTAAGCACCTCTTTTAGTATTTCCGTAGATTATTTAGTTTATACTGTTGTTCTTTATCAGAGATTAGTCCCATGACCCCTCAACTTATGTAACTTTTCTTATTTTATGTACGTGGTGCTCAATGATATAAAAGGTATACAAGAAGAAGAAGACAACCGACAACACCTTAGAAAATGTCCATGGTCTAATATAAGCCTCTTAATAGTTAGCCCTAGTACCATAATTATTCTATGTAAATTGTTGTGCTAAAAAGGAAATAACCGCTGGCAAGTTGGCGAATTCAAAATTAATTATTAGTTTATTGATAAAATCGGAAAATACACTAAAAATATTTCGAAATTAAATTATAACATTCACTAGTACATGTACTCTCATAAATTAGAACAAAATCATTATGATGATGCATGCACCTCCCTTTAATATATGTCCACATAATGTTAAAACTAAAATGTTGTATTCGGGGATTACGATGAAAAAATAAACTTAAATGCCTCCATTTAGACAATAACTAACCTTTTTTACATCTTGATGGAATCATTGGAACTCAAAGACCAACATAGAATACTATATCTTCAATGCCTGTTTAAATTGATTGAGTATTGCAGTCTACCAATGTCTGCATTGGAGGATTCCCCATTAAAAGATAAATAAGTTTGATGGTTGTTTCTCACATTCGTGTTGTCAAAATAAAATCTGACTTATTGGATCCAACAGTTACATCTATGAATAAAAAGCTAACTAAATATATCAGAAAAACGTTAACTCTTCTTTACTTAAATCGTTATTTCCACTCTGTATGTAACCTTTATGATCATGTTTATCAAGTACTTGAGGAAACTTTAAAGTTGGCAATATAGAGAGTCCCAAGCCAATTGTATTCCTCTAGAAAGAGGTAACATTGTCCACCTAAGAAATTTTCACACAAGGAAAGACAACAATAACATAAAAAGTTAGGTGAGGAACACCAATCAATGTTGTTATCAGAACTAATTTCAAGAAGAATTTCAATCTTAACTTCCCCAAACCTTCTATAAAAGGATTGAAAAGATGTAACACCTCTAAGTTCCATGAACCAACAATAAAAAAGGATAAGTAATTTATACATGATGGCCTTTCTCTTTCATTTACTAGAAAAATATGATTACCAAGCGACTAATTCTACTACTAATTTCTCTCATATGATAAAGTACTTATCATGTTTCTCACATTGACCCTAAAGGATGATACTAGTATATCTGAGGAATAACTACTAATATTTAATCACTCCTTTGTTCCTGTGCCTCCTTTTATATTTAGCAACCAAGCTGCTCATTTAAACATTTAGTAAATTTGTAGATTTATGTAGTACAATTTTCCCCAACCATGTGACTATATATAGGTAGTGTGCTCTTATATTGTTACAATTCGTAAGCTTCTGCTCGGGGTTGTATGATGTTTAGAATATTTTAGGATTGCAGGATGGTTTTAATTTGTTCTCCAATTGGGAACAAGGTAATTGCATGTTTTAGAATATAGTGTGGAATCAACTTTTTTTATGAGGTTATCAGGTATCCATTATTATATCAAGTTTATGTAGATAATAGCAGAAGAAAACTACAATCAGGAAGTTTGATTTAGCAAGAGAATGTAGCTTCAAGAATGAGGCAACGCTAACCAAAAGTCTAACCTTAAGTTACAGGGATGGGAGGTGTGAGTTGATCGGATGCTGCAAAGCTCGGGCAATTCTTTCCTATCAATAATTCTTCAGCCCAAGATTTTAATCTATGATTGGAAGACTCAATGAAAATAGAGGAAGCTAAAGAGGAGAAGAAAGATTTTGGATAGGAGAACTTTATTATAGAAGAATACACTTTTGATTTAGGTTGTTTTTCGGTTATTCTTAGGTTGCATACCGATGACTAAGTTCACCCCTATGTATACTAGTTTGGAATTGTTCTAGATATTACAAGATATAGATTATTCTATCTTTTACTACAAATATCTAACTCTCTAACATATCTAGTTATTTCTTCAAGGCGACGTGTCTAAAATGTATAAAAATTTTATTTAAATAATTATTTTTAATATAACACTAGACTATTCTAGAAATTATACTTGAAAAATCAATAGTATTGCAAAAATCATCTTTATCATTTTTCACAATTTATGCATCACTTGAAGTGTGCAATATGTCGTTATTTTGTTGTCCACTTAGTTACCCTTAGAATTAAGGTGATAGTGAAGCAGGAAAAGAATGATTTGAGATGCACTATTACAAAGAAAAGATTGAAGGTGTACATTTTGTCTAATAATACTGGAAATACAACAGGAAGATGTAATTTTATTGTACTCTTGTTGGTTTTGGTAACAAGGCGATATATACGCATTCAGCTTTTTTTAGTTTTGACGGATTTAAGAAGCAATTCAAGTTCCATATATATGAAGTTTACTCCTATTTTATTCCAGTTTTGTCAAATTCTAAGAGGGGTTGAGGGTTTTGCTGATGCTTTGTATATATTTTGGCATAGTAGTCTAGCTGTGATGATAAAGGGTGTATCCATGATATTAATTGTCTGTTAAGATTGCAGGATGCTTGTCCTTTTGTTCATAAATTGGAAACAAGGTTATTTCATGATTTGGAATTGATTATGTAATAAGGTGAGTACATACAATTATCAGATAGTAGTGTGCGTGAGTTTATTAAGTTCATGCATCCGGTAAAGTGTGCAATAACACATCAAGAAGCATTTGGCAGTCCAGACAGTTTCCTTTTCTTGATTTTGAATGATTTGAGATTAAAGGCGCGCATCTTGTTTTTTGTGACTTGATAGTAAAATTGGAGCTTTTTCCAAAGGAACTGGAAATCCAGCTGGGTTTTGTAAACATAGAAAGAGGTGAGCCTATTATATGTTGTTGGTACCAGTATATTTTAATTTTAACGGAGTTAGAAAGCATTTCAAAGTTGTATGAGGGTTTGGAGGAAATTTTTTGGGACAATTTGAGGCAAAGAAGAGTTGTGTTATGCTTTCTTATACGTTAACTTCAAAAAAGGTCTAAGGAATATCAGTAGATTCTTGGGCACAAAGAAGTAACATATTTTAAGATAAGGTAGCGGTCCTCCTTGAAGATGCTTCAAGAAGGGAAGAATAAGAAAGAGGATCTTTATGAGATGCTTATTTGAAGGTTCATTTGTTCCTGCGCCTCCCTTCTCAAAGCATGTTCCAGAAAAAACGCTAACTTATCTTTAAATTTCCTACATCCTTAAGCTAAAAATCCAGTGATAATCTGTTGACCTTTTTTAAAGAATAACTATCAGAAAGCACAATTCAACTCGAGGCAGCAAATGCTGCTTAGATATTGTAGTTATTACTGATTTTAGGGGCCTGATACAGGTGAACTTATATTTAGTTTGAGGACACATGGTTGGTCAAAATTTTTCTTTAAATGTAATAAAAACACAAAATGGGAAGACAAAACATATGTCAATTCTATATTAATGTATGGTGAGAGATGTTTACTTTTACTTTTAATCCTTATGACATGCTGACATCTTGGGTGTTCTAAGCATTGCGTAGTGTCACTATGTGAATAAAGATTGGTCTCCACTTGATGAATTGCTTTCAACCTTTAATATGTCAAGAAGCTTATCAAATATTCCCATGTTAGAGGCTCACACTAGAGCTGAGAAAGGTGTTATGCTTCCCTTACAGAAACTACTATTTTATGTTATGAATAAAATGATATTCCTAAGAAAGCACAATTGTACTGAAGTTAATGGATCTCACCCTTATGGAGTTATTGATTTCTCAAATTCCCCTAAATTCGTGCTAACTCATCTTGTGTCACGTGCATTGAATTTGTAAGCAGGATAAAGAAGGTATGTGCTATATTATCGATTCTGCTTGGAGTTTCTTTTTTAACACTTTAGTGGTTTCTATCAAAATTTTGAAAAATTCACCGGGGATGCTTTAGTGGTTGTGAACTAGCAAACTATACATTCTCTTCGGAGGAGGGGGTTGTGTAAATGGACTAATTCAAAGGTTGAGGGCATTACTTGTTAGCAAAAATGGGGGGATTGCAGCACTTCAAGACAGTCATGTGGATTCATTGATCATCTGTGTGTCACCTATAGACTTGAACATACTGAATTTGTGGATGATGCTCTAGGATCAAGGAGAAACTTCCCCACGTTGAGGATATCATTGAAATCGAGAGGTGGACCAATTATTCTAATCTCAAGGGTCTTTTTGATCTTATTAAGAATGATCTTTCATCATCATCATCCCATTCTTCTTATTCTTCTTCGCTGTCCTGATCACTCTTACCCTTCCCATTCCATTTTTAACAACAAGTGCTTGTTTTTACCTTTTTGTTTTTATTATATTTGTGGTGTAAATGTTTTCATTAATGTTATTGTTGGTTTTTAGTTTCTTGTTATTTTACATCTCCTCTGATTGTGTAAATTCTATGCTATAACTTTTCGAGTTCTTACATAGAGTATGTGTGCAGGTTAAATCCCAATGACCATGAGTATTAAAATTGCATCACCTGTGTTTTATCTATAGTCGTAGTTTTTTATCATGATAAAAAAGGGGAAATGCGCACTTGTGTGATATTTATATTCTAATTTGACTATCCTGAAGCTCTAATATGTATCATTGATTGGTTTTCTTTGAGAGATTGACATGTCTCACATTGAAGTTACGCAGATAAGAAGCCATGGTTGAAGTTAGAGCGACTAAGATTTTTATAATTGATAAATTGGGGGGGGGGGAGATGCAGGGTACTCATTACTGAAATATGTTTGGCTCAGACACAGTCCGAACGGGATTAGGAGAAGAGGTATAGTGTGAATAAAAAGGATTTGAGGTGGTGAACAAAGAGATTTTATGACAAATGCCTTGTTAACATAAAGTTTCTTTTCATAGTGGAAGTGTACAAATAAAGGGAAGTTGTATAAGGAAGGATATCTACTATAAACTCAAAAAAGGAGAAGTCTTGCATCTATTAAGGGTTCCACAAGAACTTTATTCACTTACAATTAGAGTTACAAGCAAAATACAATCAAATAGGAGCAAGTTTTGGTTGAAGATTCTAGTGCATTGATATAGAGAAACAAGATTAAAGAACATGTTCTATAGGCTTATGCTTTCTAGTTCTTCAGTCTAGTTCATTTGTATTGATAATTTTTGAGTTGTAATATTTTTTTGATAGCTTTGATTATTCTTTGAGTTGGAGGAAATTTGAAGTTGGGTTCAATAGTTAAGGATGATTGTTGATACAAATGAATCAAAGTTTAGTTCGTAAGATTTGCAAATGTCATAGTCTAAATCCTTTTGTAGTCTTAGATTTTACTGAAGTTTATTTAAATCCTAAATAGGTGTAAGTTGTGGTTTACACCCTTTATGAGATGGGGTTTTGCATGATAAAATATTGAGGTATTACTTTACATTTTCTTGATTAACGCAGTGCCAATAGTTTACTAAGGAAAAAATAGTGTATAATTTATCTTTGTACAATTAATGAAGGAATATTCCAACAAAAACATATCAACAACTAGATATGAAAGATATATTGAAAAACAAGATCTGCAAAATATATAACAATGAAATGATCTAAAACCGATAAAACTAAAGGCAACGTAAAAGAAATCTAGAAAATAATTTGGGAATATGGAACCTTGAGTTTGAAGAGGAGATCGTATGCACTTTGATGCAAAGAAAAAATAATTCCATCCAAATTTATTGCTTCTTGGTTGTCAGAATCTGGTTATTTTTTTTGGGTGGAAAGGTGACGGTGTTCTGGAGTAGAACAAAAGGGGAAACAAAAATGATGGATAAATCGCAAAAGAAGTGTCGTGATGCGCAAAATGCAGAAACCCTAGAAGATTGGTGAGGAGAGAGGATAATCTATTATTAGAATTAACGAACAGAGTGGATCTGAGATGCAACAACGAAAACGTTTTGTTGCTTTGTATATACTGAGAGAGGAACTTATAACAAAATTTATAAATCTAATAAATGCTTACATGTTGAAGCTTGAGGTACAATAATTTATTTTAATTAAATGAAAATCTTACTATTTGTGACCTGTGGATAATAAAGGGAAAAAATCACACCCTTTTAATAAGATACAGTGCTCATATATTTCCTCAATAATTTTAATATATACAATGTGATAAAATATTCTTATATGTGATATTTTTATCTTTTATCTTTTATATTTATGAATTTAAATTTTATTTTTGATTACAATATTTCATCATTGCATACTAGAGGCACAATTAATATTAATTAATGCAATAAAAAATTAATTTCTAAAGCAGACACCAATATCTCTAATAAATATTCAATTTACATATCATCGGTAGAGAACATTATTTTCCTTAATTTATTAAGAGATCTATGAAAGAAACACACTTATTGCATTCAAGTATAACTGATAAGCGATTAATTCAAATTATTGTTTTATGTTTCTTGTTTTCTTCCTCTAAAAAATTAGTCTTACAAATAAGATTTTCGCATTATTACTATTTTGTATTATCCTACAAAGAGAAAAAAGTTACTTTAATTGATTTATCCTTTTTCATATAACTTTTTTTGCCCACCAAGTTTTTTTAAAACCATAAAAATCGACAAAACCTCTTTAATATATAAACTAGTATAATCATATCATTTGTTTTATCATGGTGTATGCATAAACCTAGACAGCTGCAAAACTGTACTTGTTAAAAATTCCACCATAGCTCTACCATCTTTTTAAACTCAAAGAAATTGTGTCATTTTAACGAATAAAATTTAGGAGACCATACAAGTTAAAGTATTGAAAGTTTAAACTACCAAGAGATCTCAGTGTCTCGTACAAACAAAGTGTTATTTTTCTAAAAATATGAAGCCTACAATAAAAGTTGAAAATATCTCTCAATCTTTTTATTAAGCATATCGGGCTTTAAATAGCAATGTTACAACCAAAAATCTCCATAACTAAAATTTCAAAAACCTAAAATATCTAAATAAAAAAATAAAAAAACCTAATAAAACTTTAAATTTCAAATTCATCCCAAGTCTAGGAAACTTATGCTAGAAATTACTAGTGATACTTGAAGAAAATTTCAATACTCATCATTTTCTATAGTTACCGCAGAATTTTAGATTTTCTTCCTCAATTTTTTTTATAAATGATTGGTGATAAATTATTTTCATTATTATTGAAATTGCAAATTTCTGTATTTCTTTTCTTTTTTATGCTTAATAAAAAGACTCAATAATTTTGTCTAATGAAAAAAAAAATCATTTGAACTGCATCTGGATACTTGTAGGATTCATAAAAAGTTGCAGTAAAAAAGTTTTCGTGCATCATAATATCTCATAAAACATAAGTTTCAAAATTTGTATTCGTTCTTACAAACCAAATTCAGTAATCATCATCGACAGAATTTTGTGGGGCTTTGAAAGAGATAATATTGCTTGTCATGGTTAAAACTTATTAGAATTATATGCATGTTAGATATAAGAATGGTTATAAATGAGTTGATAATGTCTTAATGGGGTTAAAAAGATCAGAAATAGGTAAGGTGGTTAAAATGACTTCAAAATAGCCTTAAAGGGTAAATAAAAGTTATATAGAAAAACTAACAAATCATGTAAGATCATTGAGGCCCTTGATATCCCTGTTGCTATGGGGCAGCAAAAATAGCGTTTGAAATATCTTCCAAACATTTTATTAAAGGGATATAAAATCCAACTTTTCAACAAAAAAACTGTGAAATTCAAAACATACAAATCTAAAATATATCAACAAAGTAAAACAACATAATAAAATATAAATTTGAAATTTATCCTAAACCTAGACAATGTATTGTTCTAAAAATACTATATATCTCAAAGAAATTTTAACAGAGAGGTCGAAATTAAAAACAAATTATGATTGAGCTTGGGATTCCTAATGGATTAATTTGTTATGTATGACGATAAGACAAATAATCACATTATTGAAACTCCCAAAACTAGAATTTGGAGTTGCGACTGTGGTGTCTTCTTGGAGACATTGGATGGGTTTTTTGAGATGGATGTTGATTTTTGTAAAGCGTTTATTGAAAAGGAGTGAAAAATAATAGGGGGTGTATGACAGAGAAAGGGAAACAATTTCGAAGGGAGTGTGATGGGTGTGGAAATTTAAGGGATAAAATTAATGGGTATGAATTTGAAAAAGTATAGGTTGTGTCACGAGTTGAATCGGCTGGTCTTTTCTTAGGATTAAGAACTACGAAGCTAATAACGATCGTGTATAGTGTCACGGTTCATAGAATGATTCCATGGATTGGGTCTTGAGACTTAGAAAATTTAAAGTCGTACCTAAGACCTACAAACTTAATGGATGAACCGTGGTTTATTTACAAACTCTATCTGTAGATGCCTTTTAATATGGAAGGATTTCATCTTCCCCAAATTGGAAGTAATATCAATTGTTTTTGCTTATGAAAAACTACATGTTTAGATATATAAACAAATTTTACGAACCGTAAATAAAACCACGGTTCATCCATTAAGTTTGTAGGTCTTAGGTAGGACTTTAAATTTTCTAAGTCTCAAGACCCAATCCATGGAATCATTCTATGAACCGTGACACTATACACGATCTTTCTTAGCTTCGTAGTTCTTAATCCTAAGAAAAGATCAGCCGATTCAACTCGTGACACAACCTATACTTTTTAAAATTCATACCCATTAATTTTATCCCTTAAATTTCCACACCCATCAGACTCCCTTCTAAATTGTTTCCCTTTCTCTGTCATACACCCCCTATTATTTTTCACTCCTTTTCAATAAACGCTTTACAAAAATCAACTTCCATCTCAAAAAACCCATCCAATGTCTCTAAGAAGACACCACAGTCGCAACTCCAAATTCTAGTTTTGGGAGTTTCAATAATGTGATTATCTGTCTTATCGTCATACATAACAAATTAATCCATTAGGAATCCCAAGCTCAATCATAATTTGTTTTCAATTTCGATCTCTTTGTTAAAATTTCTTTGAGATATATAGTATTTTTAGAACAATACATTGTTCTTTTCTGTCCTCTCCTTGGCTAGCTCTGCTATCTTTTTGTCTCTTTGAAACTCCCATGCTCTTACCTGTCGTGATTACATGTCTCTCCCCTCTACATTTGGTCTAGACATTTTGGCAAAGACTTGAAGAAAAATTTAGAGAGTATTTAAGTAGGGGAAATAAGGTAAATTTGGAGTTTAGAGTCAGTTCGCCAAATAGTTCATGAAGTGTTCATCTATCTTGGCGATTTGTTGAAAGTAATGCACTGAGGGTATAAGTATTTAGACAAAAAAGGGCAAACAAAAAATCTTTTGGCAAGTCAACGAATGCATTAAGACACACAAGCTTGATCACCAAAAGGTACACCGTCAACTACACATTATACATTAATTTAAAGGTTGTATGGGGACATTGGGCAAAACGCCATAACGTTTGGCGAACTCTCGTCAGCATGCCAAATAGCTCGATATGCCTATTTAAAATCCAAACATTCAAGTTCAACCCCGCAACCTCTGGGACTACAATCTAAACCTATACAACACTAATTCAGCAAGGATTCACAATATTTTGCCGCGTCCAAAGTACATAAATTCAACTCAAAGCATAGTTAAACAAGATTCTAGCATTTAATAAGAGTTGAACTGAAATGGAGAATGTATTTACTTCAATTAACTAAGAGAGACTCAACAATGACTTATATTATGTGAATAAATATAATAGTAAGGGAATAAATACGGGGTTTTAGTTACTAACCTTTGATGCCGAATAAGATGTTACAAAATGTTAGGCGTCTATGCAGTCCAATTCCGAGCACAATTCAACTACTTGAATATTCTTAAAAAACAAATATAAATCTAGAGTGCAGGTGTGAGTTTGTGTAGAGTAAAAAGTGAGCGAGAGTAACTTAAATTGGAATTTTACACCTTTTATTCGCAGTTACCCTCAATATTCTGCGCATTCGGCGATATTTATAAAACTTGCCCATTTACCCGACAAAGCACCGAGTATCTGGTTCTTCGCCGAATGTAAGAGGATCTTCTACACATGCAGCAATCCCTATAGTGTTCTTTTTTGTGATAACCAACCTAAACGGTGGTACACCACTAATGCTCTATAGACTGTCATGTTTATAGGATCCTAGTTGAAGGCTCAGTAAGTCAAACGGTGGAAGAAAGCGTGTTCGCTAACCCTATCGGTGGTTCACCTACCGGACCTATTATTTTACTTCATAAACTCTTTCAAACACTTCCCTCACATCAACCTGTACCAACATCACACCATTTATTTACCCAATAAAAAAAGCAAATTTAAAAAGGATTTTTGGTTGCCTCCCAAACAGTGCATTAGTTAATCCTGGCACAACGTAACTCTATTTTAGATCTGACTTTTGGGATTAGCCATAATATCACTAGGCAAAGAACATTTCAGTATTCGATTTAGGTGAGACGGGATATGACATATATGGGTTTCTAATTGTTTGATCGACACTGAATAGGAGGTTACAGTCTTACTAATGTTGGACATTTTTTTCATGCCTTTTCGCATCTTGTCTGACCTTTCAAATATTTGGAGGATACGCCAGAGCATGTCCTTAGATTTTACACCTTCCTAATAATTGGGCTTTATACGCTCATGGGGAGTCACATATTGATCATTCTCCCCAGCTTTCCAATTGGAATATGGTCCCCCATTAATGATCTCTATCTTACCACCCTTCATTTCTTCCCCAACCATGATTTCTATCATGTCTACAATAGTTTGAATTATGGTCATCGCCTTGGTTGGATAGAAATTTCATCTCCTCATTATACTATGCTTCAAACATTGTTTCTTAACGAATTGTGCTCCCGACCCCCAAAATGTTAACACCACATGTGTTACACCTCAGAAATCTAATGACTTAAGATAGACTCCTACATGATGGTAAGTAACTCTAAAAGTGTTACATTATGTTTTAGTCATAATTTAATATAACTAACTCATTTTGAATATTTTAGTGCATAAAGGTTTAAGAATGACCATGATGTCGGGAAAACTAGTGATTTGAACTTGTGTAGGGTTGAGTCATGTAGTGAATTTTGAGGTGACGTTTAAGGACTAAACCTCATATAGATGATACAACTATAGATACATATCTAAGCAAGTTTTTAAAGGATTAATACCAAGGGAGGATTTCCAAGATAAAGGGGAAGGCCTAGGCCTAAATCCAATGCTGCCCCAAAAGGGAGACTACTGCCTCAAACTTCACGGCATGACCATGTCTTTTGGTCAAGACCATGGCCAAGTGGGGACCTCGTTGACACTGCCCCAACTTCACTAGGGGGACCACGACTCATGGTCCATTCCATGAGTCGTGAAGTTGTTTGTGTAGTTTCCTTCGTTTTAAAGAAGGTGGGTATGTTTAGAGGGGCTACTACCCAAAACACCATGAGCTAGTTAATGGGTTGTGGTACATGTTGACGAGAAAGGGGGATTGGTCATAAAAAGCACTTGGTGTTTAAGGTTGATTCACCATCTCTGGAGGCTACTACCTCACCCTTCACGAGCCATACCATAACTCATGGTGTACTTAGCGGCTCGTGAAGGGGCTCGTGAGGGATGGATGGAATTTTACTAGTGAAGGTCAAGTTGGACATTATTTTAAAAGTCCAAATAAGTGAGAGGATTTTTGGGTAGTTTAGGGGTTAAGTATATATTAATTTATGTCATTTTTACACCTATTTCCAAATCAAAATATAAACTCCCAAATTGAAATAGAAAGCTCTCACTTCTCACTAAACTATCTCTCTACCAAGGTTTATCATTGAAAAGAATTCAAGCATCTAGATAGGGTTCAAGCTCCTAGTTTTTCAACCAAATTTCATGGTGAAGATTCCATTATGTATGGTGGATCTTCACTCTTGGGATCCTTTTCGAAAAGGCTCTTCAATGCTTGATTTGAAAAATCTACAATTTCTAGGTTTTCAATCAAACACATGGATCTCTTTCTAAACTTATTTTCTTTGATCTAAATTGTTTAATTATGAATATATATGATTTTTTAGTGGATGAATTCAATTAATTTTATTGTTTTTGAATGAAATTACCCAAGACCCATGTACCTTCATTCTTTATAAATTCTAAACCCTAGTTGTGGTTGATAGTGATTAAATGATGAGAATGAAGAATGTTATTTTATAATCCTTTATTGTAATGTGATATTGATATACATGATGAATCAATGACAAGGAAGTAGGGCAAATTCTTGAAGGCTATAAGTAAGGGATTTAAAGGTGAGGAGTATTATTGTATTGAATTGCTAGTTCAAGTGTGATGAACATAATTACTTGGTTATGTATTGTGGAGTTCAATTATTTTTCACATAATTACTTGGTTATGTATTGTGGAGTAGAATTATTTTTCCTCTTCCTTTTAACCTTAAGCTTGATCAAGTATGTATGATGTTTTTCGAATGTTATGGTATGATATGAATATGAAGGTTGTGATATAATGACGGTTGTGTTGTTATGTTTAATTGAAGGTAATTCTCATGCACCTTAAAATGACTATGTTATGAAAGAAATATTCACACATGATTTTGGTTATATGATAAAAGGATTTCTTGTCTTGTAATCATTTAGTCAATGATATATGAGGGATTAAGTCCTTATGATTTTCTTGACAAAAAACTTCTTAAATCAAGGCTAAAGGGGAATCAAGCTTAGCACCGAGAGGATATGCATGAGACTGGTTTATTCTGAAAGAAAGGAAGGTTCCTCGAATGGTATCATGAGATGGAAACTATAATATCATTATGTATAAAGAGGGTTTTTAGTAGTAATCTTCATGTCCCATAATTATGAAGACCACATAAGTTTTAGCTACTGTATTATTTACTATCATGAGTGTTATTCCCTACGTTGTCAAGTAGGACACCCTCCCATCAGTGTGAGGGGTTGAAACCAGATTCCATGTATCTCACATGGTGTATGTGGGTTATGGCGAATATTCTCAATTGTTAAAAGAAGAATAAAGGAAGTACGGGTCTATGCTTGTGTCTTCTTGAGAGTTTGCTTGATATGTGTAGGGGTATGGGGCCTCATATGTATATTGAACTAGTAGTACTAAAAAGGGGGTAGTGTGTAAAGTCTTATGATATAATGATAAAATGAGATCAAGAGTGTATGTTATGAAAAGGTGGTTTTTATTATAATGTTGCAATCTTAAATGTATATTAATAATATGATATGGATTGATTGTGTTTTATTAGAATGTGCATTATGGATTTTATCTTGAAATAGCATGGTTTGAAATAAAGGTCCCTTTATGCATGTTTTAATGGTTTTAATTGCATAGCTTTCATACTTAGTACAAGTGGAATGTACTAAACCATATTTCTCTTAATTTTCTATCAAGTGTAGGTTTGGGCTAGTAGGTCTTACTGAAGTAGAAGAAAAGGCTTGGATAGCATTCTCAAAGACCAATTGGTTTGTTCTCAAGCTCTGAGGACAACATGATACCAATATGTTTTCTTTCTTCTATTTTTGTACTAGACTATTATTGTACATCTTATATGGATACTTTTTATTTTAAAGGCTAAGTTCCCTATGTTGAGATTCTTATGTTTGAACCAAGATTGTTAATAATACAAGTTTAGATGCTCTATTTTCATATGTGAAATAGTTTGACATTCATTGTTAAAGTTCTAAATATTTCTGTATGTTTCAATGTCTTATGAAAATATGATATGCTAAGGGCTTGGATAACACCTCTTCAAGCTCGAGTATGTTGTGTTATGACAAGGGGAGATCTTGGGTCCTGACTAACTTGGTGTCAGAGCATAAGGTTATTGAATGATAATTAGGATTGATATCTAGTGTCTTGTTCCGTGGTGTGAATGTCTCCACACTTATGAATGAGAGGCTATCTAATAGTTAGGAACATTCACTTCTTTTGATTTTCTTATAGTTGTACCAAAGAGTCTTGCCTCTATCTGTAGTTGCCTTTTAATATTTTTCTCGTGGATATAGGATATGAATACTACGAGGGAAACCATAAGAAGGGTTTGAGAGGAGGTTGCAAATGCGGGAGTCCTCTCAAAGGTAAACAAACTCCTTCTAATGAGCAAGTTCCTCTTGGTGGCCAAGTTTCGTTCAATCCTCCGATCTTGATGGATTGAGAGATAAGGGAGGCTTTTCCAAACTTGAACCAAGTCATGGCTACTCAATATCAAGTCATAACTACACAAGAGCAGATATGATGGAACAAGCTAATTGGGAAATTGGGACTCCTGTGAACAAAAATTCTAGTACCATGGCTTCGCATTTCAGGGACTTTACAAGAATGAATCCTCCAATGTTATATGGGTCTAAAGTGAATGAGGATCATAAATACTTTCTTGATGAGTTATATAAGATCTTGTTTACTATGTGGGTAACTTTGAATGAGAAGGTCGAGAAATCCACATATCACCTCAAGGATGTGGCTCAAATATGGTACACTCAATGGAAGGAAAATATGGCTTTGAGAGCTGTCCCATAAGTTGGGAAATTTTAGGAAGGCATTTTTTGATAGAATCTTCCCAAGGGACAAAAGAAAGGATAAATTTGATGAATTCGTCAACCTTCATCAAGAAGGTATGAGAGTCCAAGAATACTCTTTGAACTACATTAAGTTGTCTATGTATGCTTTCTCTTTGGCGTCTATACTAGAGATACAATGAGTCATTTTTTGACGGGTGTGTCCAATGATCTTGTGGAAGAGTGTCGTGAGGCAATGCTTCATGATAATATATGAATTTATCTTTGATGGTGCATGCTGACCAAGTTGAAGAAACTAGGCAGCGGAATAGTAATAGGGATGCTAAGAGGGCAAGACAGTATGACGGAAGTGCTTCCAAGGGTAAGCTTAAAATCCAAGACAAGCCAAGATTTAAGAAGAGGATTTCCAACCAAGTTCCTTCCAATGTTTCATGGGCCAATAAATATAGGGTACTTAACCCAAAGGCTCAAGGAGGAACAATTTGTGGTTCTCAAGGTAATAAATCAAATTGTTCCTAGTGTGGGAAGAGGCATGTGATCAAGTGCCTAGTTGGAAAGGATATTTGATTTTTTTGTGGGCAACATGGTGAAAGATTGTCCCATGACAAATATTTAAGAGAGAAAGAGTAATCAAGCACAATAACGAGGTCATATATGTGATTTCCCTTAGAGGAACCTCTTCTATGCTCTCCAATCCCAAGGTGATCAAGAGAGCTCTCCCAATGTTATTACATGTATGTTGCAAGTTTTTCAATTAATGTTTTTTCATTGTTAGATCTTGATGCCACCTTTTCTTTTGTAAATCTTTTAGTGGCTATGAAATTTAATATAATCCACGACAACCTTTTCAATTTCTATTCAGTGGGTGACTCCATAGTTTCTAAGAGAGTCTATACGAGTTGTCCCATATCATTATCCAGTAGAGTCACATTGGTTGATTTGATAGAGCTTGATATGTTCAACTTTGATGTTATATTGCAGATGGATCAGTTACATGCTTGTTTTGCTTCTATTGAATCTAGAATAAGGTATTATTTGTAGAAAAGAAAGATCGGTTTCTGAGGATGTGAATTTACTATCGCCAATCGAATAAGGTCATTGTAAAGAATAAGTATCCTCTCCTTAGAATTGATTATTTGTTTGAACAACTCCAAGACGCGGGTTACTTTTCGAAGATTGATTTAAGGTTGGGTCATGACTAACTTAGAGTGAGAGCAGTTGACATTCATAAAACAGTTTTCCGAAAAAAGATATGGTAACTCTGAGTTTGTAGTCGTGTCTTTTCATCTAACTAATGCCACGATGGCCTTTATAGACCTTATGAATTGGATGTTTAGGAACTATCTTTAATATTTTTTGATTGTCTTTATCAATGATAATTTGATTTACTCCAAGAGTGAGAAAGATCATATGAGTCATTTCAGGATAGTGTTGCAACTCCTCAAGGATCACAAAAATTTTCTAAGTTTAGGAGTTGTAAGGTTTGTCTAAGATTGGTTGCTTTTCTTGTTCATATAGTTTCAAGTGTGGTAATAGAAGTCGATCAAAAGAAACGAATGCGGTTAAGAATTGTCCAAGACCCCTAAATCTCATGGATTTTCAAAGATTTTAGGTTTATCCCGGTATTATAGGATATTTATTAAGGGTTTCTCCTCTATTGCTTCTCCGTTGACATCCCTAACCCAAAAGAAAGTTAAGTTTGACTTGATGGAAGCTTGTGAAGAGGCCTCCAAGAGTTGAAAAGTAACCTTACCTCCGCTCTGGTGTTGACTTTATCGTAGGGTATGTTTGGGTTGTTTCCTCATTCCACATGGTAAGGTGACACCTTATTTCTCAAGGCAACTCAAGGTAGATGAAATGAACTATTCGACCCATGATCTTGAATTAGTGGCCGTAGTTTTTACTTTGAAATTTTGGAGACATTATCTTTATGGGGCACATGTAGATGTGTTCACCGCTAACAAGAGTCTCTAATATATATTTACTCAAAAATACGTAAGACTATGATATGAATGTCGTTTACCATCCGGTCAAACACAACTTAGTTGCGGATGCTTAGAATCTCATGTCCATGGGTAGTTTAGCCATGTATGAGACTAGAAGAAAGAGGTAGTTCGTGATGTGCATAGGTTGGATCGATTTGGATTTTGATTAGTAGATTCTCCAAATGTTGGTTTCATGATTCGATATAGCTCTGAATTCTCCTTAGTTGTTGATGTGAATTCTAAGAAACACCTTAATCCTGTCTTGATGGAGTTTAAAGAAACCATATTTGGCAAATATGTCAAAACTTTCTCCCAAGGGGAAGATGAGTTAAATAGATATCAAAATAGTTTTTGTGTTCCATATGTGGATGACCTAAAAAAACATATTTTGGAAGAGTCCCATGGTGCGGGATATTTTATTCATCCAGGAGCCACTAACATTGTACCGTGACTTGCGTGATATCTGTTAGTAGAATGGTCTGAAGAGGGATGTGGCATATTTTATGGCCAAATCTCCAAATTTTCAAGAAGTTAAGGCCAAACATCAGAAGTCAGGAGGTTTGTATCAAGACATAGATATTACCACTTTGAAGTGGGAGGGTGTAAATATGGTTTTGGTTGTGTGTTTACCTCGTACTCAGAGGCAACATTATTCGATTTATGTCATTGCGGACAGGATGACCAAATAAGCCCCTTTTATTCCCGTCAAGGACTTACTCGGTGGACGATTAATCCATATTGTACCTAAGTGAGATAGTGAGAATGCATGGGGCTCTCTTATGTATCATTTTGGATAGGTTAATCAATTTACTTCTCACTTATGGAAGGCATTCAATAGTGGACTCAGTACTAAAGTGAAACATTGTACTGCAGTTCATCCCAAACAAATGGTCTATCAAAACAAACCATCCAAACCCTATAGGATATGTTGAGGGCATGTGTTATTGACTTGAAGGGTAATTAGGATCATCATGTACCATTGATTATGTTTGCCTACAATGATAGCAACCACTCAAGTATTGGAATAGATCAATTTGAGGCCCTTTATGGGAGAAGATGTAGATCTCTGATTGGGTGGTTTGAGATAGGTGAGTTTTCTCTCATCGTTCCTAAAATGGTGTATGAGGTTGTAGAGAAAGTACAACTCATAAGCGATTAATTGAAGATGGACCAAAGCGGTAAAAAATACAATGCCAAAAATCAAAAGAGGGGCCTTGAATTTGAAGTAGGTGATTTGGCTTATTTGAAGATATCACCCATGAAAGGGATGATGATATTTTGTAAAAATTAGAAACTTAGTCCCCGATATGATGGGCCATATGATATTTTAAAGTGAGTGGGAAATGTTTCCTATGATTTGAGATTGCCTATTGAGTTCTCTCCGATTTATTCGGTGTTCCATGTGTCAATGCTCAAGAAATTCATAGGAGGTGTGGTATCTATCTTTACTCCATAAGGATTAGAAGTTGATCAGAACCTTTCTTATGAAGATGTTCCGGTTGAAGTTTTGGACCTACAATTGAAGAAGTTGAGTAATAAAGAAGTAGCTTCTGTAAAGGTTCTTTGGAAGAATCATTTTGTTGAGAGTGCTACTTGGGAGGCCGAGGTTGATATGAAGTCCCGATATCATCATATATTTCCTTCTTCTTTTAGTCATAGTGGAGGTTAGTAATTCCTCATCATTTTTGTTTATGCAGAGTTATGTGTGTTTAAACTCTTCATGATTTCCTTTATGTATGCAAGTTCTTGTGAGAATTCAAGTCTAAAACTTTTCTTGAGTTTTAATGGCATAGTTTTCTCATGTTTGTTTTAACTTTTGTATGTTGTTGGTGTATTTGACATTATGATATGTTATCATTAACATGCTTAATTTTGAATGGATGACATGATGTATTAGCTCTTTATATAATTATGTTGAGCTTATGTGAGATGGAGAAGTTGATTCCTCCATGCATAATGTGAATTGAGGATATATGTGTATATTTTGTGGTAGATGAAGTTTCTACATCATTGTGATGCATTCATATGATTTTAAGAATGGAGTTTATGCTTTCTCCTTCGAAATTGTATATAATATTTATCTGTTTGTTGGGTTGCTAGTCTTGAGTCGTTAATTCTAAAAAGGATGTCTAAAGAGCTATTCAAGGATGAATGTTTTCCAAGGGGCATATTGTTAGAGCTCGGAAACCTAATGACTTAATCTAGACTTCTACACGATGGTAAATTACAGAAAAAAGGTTAAAATCAATTTTTTATACTACTTTAATATTACTTAGTTTGAAAATGGTCGTGTCTAAAGATGTAAGAACGACCATGACATTTGGAAAACTAGTTACTTGAACTAGTGTAGGGTTGAGTCATGCAGTGGGGTTTTGAAGTGAAGTTTAAGGACTAAAACTAATAATTTGATAAAAATAAAAATATATATCTAAAAAAGTGTTTAAAGGGTAAAGACCAAGAGAGGAGGGCCAAGCTAAAGAGGCAAGGCAAGGCTGCCCCAAAAGAGAGGCTATTGCCTCACACTCCATGGGCATGCCCACTGCTCATTGTCAAGACCACGGCAATGTTGGAACCTGATGGAGTTTCCTTAGCTAAAGTGGAAGGACTCCAAGTGTCTTACACACAGCCCCAACCTTCACGATGGGGACCACGAATCGTGGTCCACTCCACGATTTGTGAAGGTGGGCATGGAGTTTCCTTGGTTTTAAGGAAGGTGAGGATGTTTGGAGGGGCTATTGTCCAATACACCACGATCCACTTTAAGGGCCGTGGTGCATGTTAATGTGCAAGGGGGAATGGTCATGAAAAGTATTTGGGCTATAAGGTTGATACCCCATTTTGGGAGGCTACTGCCTCACACTTCACTAGCCACACCACGGCTCATGCTGTTCTTCACGGCTCATAAAGAGGCTAGTGAGGGCTGGATGTGATTTCACTTGTGAAGGTCAAGTTGGACTTTTATTTTAGAAGTCCAAACAAGTGAGGGGTGTTTTGGGTATTTTAAGGGTTAAGTATACATTTATTTTAAGCCATTTTTACACCTATTCCTAAATCAAAACATAATCCCAAATTGAAATCAAAAGATGTCACTTATGTCTAAACTCTATCTATCTGTCATGTTTCACCAATGAAGAACATTCAAGCTTCAAGTAGGGTTCAAGATCAAAGGTTTTAAAACTAAGTTCCTTGTTAATCTTCAATTAGGTATGGTGGATTTCACGAATCACAAGTACAATACTCATATAATCAAATTGAGATAGTCTATAAACCATACATCATACTCTATACATTAATCAAGAGTCCATAACAATCTACACATGAATTCAGTAATACAAAGACATTATCATATCACCAATAGCATAGCCAAATATGGAGATTTTAGAGGGTCAAGGGTTCATGGAGATTTTCATTGAAAAACATCAATAATATCATATCCTGATGTTTGAAAACGTTTCATGCAACAATCTAAGACATAGAGTAGAAATTGGATGTTTTTTTATCTTTTTGAAGTCTTTAAAAATAATCTTTAAAATTGACTCTGAGGTGATAGCAAGCCTGCGATAAATAAATCCCATACCTTATTATAAGAATCCAAAGATAATTGAAGAAGAAACTTTATTGAAGATCCATCATAAAGATCCATCTTCACCTTGAGCTATCATGGATGTTTTTGAAGAATCTTTTAAGAGGGAAAGGGTTTTGATATAGTTACTAGGGTCTAAATGAGAGTTTAATGACATAAGTACTCTTAAAATATGCATACACACCTAAAATAACTGTCCTCCTATTTCATAAGAGTTGGGGTGAATTTCCCAAAGTACCTCAAGTCTTAATAATGAAGCTGGTAGATTGCCGTCACCACCAATGAATGCCCAATGACGGCCCACCGTCTGAGTGACGCCCCGTCAACGGAATTTTTCATTTGGGTCTGATCCTTTAAAACCTGCAGATCCTTGGGTGTGGAGTTTACTTGGATTTAATCTAGGTCAGAATGTTTGGAGGAGTTATTGCCCAATACAGCACGAGCCACTTAAAGGGTTGTGGTGCATGTTGGCGAGCATGGGGGCTTGGTCTTGAAAAGTATTTAGGGTGTGAGGGTGATGCCCCACATTAAAGGCTACTACCTCACCCTTCACGAGCCACACCATGGCTCAATGTCTTCTTCATGGATCGTGAAGGGGCTTGTGAGGGTTGTATGGGATTTCACTAGTGAAGGTCAAGTTGGACTTTTATTTTAGAACTCCAACTAAGTGAGGGGTGTTTTGGGAATTTTTAGGGTGAAGTAAACGTTGATTATAAGTCATTTTTACGCCTATTCCTAAATCAAAACATAAACTCCAAATTGAAATGAAAAGGTCTCTCTTATCTCTAAACTCTTTCTCTACCAAGTTTCACCAATGAAGATCATTCAACATTAAAGTAGGGTTCAAGATCTAAGATTTTCAACCAAATTTCCTACTTAATCTTCAATAAGTTATGGTGGATGTCACGACCCACAATTACAATACACATATAATCAAATGGATATAGCCTATAAACCATACAATCATAATTTATACATAAATCAAGAGTCCATAATAATCGACACATGAATTCACTAATGTAGAGACATTATCACATTACCCATAGCATAGCAAAAAAAATATTTTAGATGGTCAAGGTTTCACGGTATTTTCATTTAAAAACATCAAATAAACATTTATAATATCATATCTTCATGTTGGGATAATGCCCAAGTACCCCCTCAATCTATGCCCGAAATCTCAAAGACACACTTCTACTATACAAAGGTCCTATTACCCCCCTGAACTTATTTTATTTATAATTTTTTACCCCTTTTTAGCTTACGTGGCATTATCTTATGGGACCAACGATGGATGACTTTTTTTTTTAACTAGTGCCACGTAGGCTAAAAAGGAGTAGAAAATTACATATAAAATAAGTTCAGGGGGGTAATAGGACCTTAATATAGTATAAGTGTGTCTCTGGGATTTCGGGCATAGGTTGAGGGGGTAATTGGTTAGTTTCCCTTTCATGTTTGACTACGTTTCATGCAGGAACCCAAGACATAGAGTAAAAATTGGACGTTTTTCATCTTTTTGAAATCATTTGAAATAATATTTGAAATTTACTTTAAGGTGATATCAAGCCTTAGATTAAGAACTCGCATACCTTATTATAAGATCCATAAATAATTGAAGAAGAAACTCCATTGAAGCTCCATCATCAAGCTCCATCTTCACCTTCAGCTCTAATGGAGGTTTTTCGAAAATCTTTGGGAGGGAAAGGGTTTTGATCCAGGTGCTAGGGTCTAAATGAGAGTTTAATGAATTAAATACTCTTAAAATCCCATACACACCTAAAATAACCGTCCTCCTATTTTATAAGAGTTGGGGTGAATTTCCAAATTACCCGAAGCCTTAACAGTGAAGTTGGCAGATTGTTGGAACCACCAACGAATGTTCAACGACAGTCTGTCGACTGAGTGACGCTCCTTCAAAGGGGTTTGTCATATGGGTATGCACCTTAAAAACTTGAAGGTCCTTGAGACCTTTAATTCTCAATATATGGAAAAGGTCAACGGTCCATTGTCTGATCGATTGGTCGTACCTTAAGGCTGTCGTTTGGACACTGCCAGGCAGTTCTGCCTCATCAAGTTGGGGTCGACTTCTAGTGTCCATTGTGGGCCCTAGGTGAAATAATTACCGGATGTTGGACCCCTAAAAATGCACTTCTATGTATTAGGAACACCTCCAATAAAATTCAACACAAGCGAACACATAAAACATGCTAAGACACACATCATCACACAAGGACGTCCAAATACTAACTTTCGAACGTCTCAGACGTTCTTTGACGTTTGACCTCCAAACCTTACCAAACTCCATATTCTGCCTTTAAAAACTAATATTAACCATATAAGTACCTCATACACTCATGATACACACATAAACACATGCAAGAACATAAGAAACTAACAATCGAAAATCTTGGTCGTCCATTGACGTTTGACTTCAAATTCAATTGAAATGATTTCAAAAATCAAAAAAACCATAATTAATATATTTTTAAGAATTTATAACAGTTATTAGTATCTAGATAAACTTAGTTCATTTTAGTGGTTTTTATAGTGGCTCTTTGGTCTTGGGATCCTCTCCCCAAGAGACTCTTCAATGTTGGATGTCAAAAATCCCAAATTTCTAGGTTTTTAATCGAACACATGGGTCTCTTTGAAAACTTATTTTAATTGATATAAATTGATTAACTATTACTACATATGAATTTTTTATGTATGGATACAAGTAATATTAGGGTTTTTTCATTAAATTCCCCAAGACTCAAATACCTCCATTCATTACTAAATTCATAACCCTCATTGGGGTTGACAGTGATTAAATTATGAGAATGAAGGATGTTATTTTATAATTAGTTATTGTATGGTGCTATTGGTTCATATGATGAATGAATGAAAAGGAAGTAAGGTAAATTCTCGAAGGCTATAAGGAAAGGCTTTAAAGGTGGTGAGTATTATTGTATTGAATGGTTGTTTCAAGTGTTATGCATTGAGAAGTTGAATTATTCTTTTCTCTTCCCTATAACAGTAAGCATGATCAAGTATGTATGATATGTTACAAATTATATGCTATGATATGTATATGCATGTTATTAAATAAGGATGAGTGTGTTGTACGTTGAATTGAAGGTAATTCGCATGTACCATAAATTACTACGTTATGAAACAAGTATTCTCCCATGATGTAGGTTCATTAATGAAAGGGAATTCTCATATTATAACCATTTAGTTAATGATATATGAGGGATTAATTCCCTAAGATATTCAATATTAACTTATCCTTAAATAAAGTCTAATGGTTACTTAAAAAGGGAATTGATCTTAGCACCGAGAGGATATGCATGAGACAGGTTCATTCCCAAAGAAAGTAAGGTTTCCTCAATGGTCTCTGGAGATTGAAACTATAATACTATTAAGTATAAAGAGGGTTTATCATAGAAACCTATGTATCCCTTACCTATGAAGCACACATATATTGTAGCTACTAGATCCGCCTATATGCTATCATGAATGGTATGCCCTACATTGGAAAGTAGGACACCCTCCCATTTGTGTGAGGGGTTGACATCGGATTCCATGTAGCTCATATGGTCTACTTCAGTTATAATAAAGTTTACAGAAATTTAAAAACAAGAAAGAAAGAAGTACGTGGCTAAGCTTGTGTCCTCTTGAGAGTTTGCTTGGTAGGTGTGGGGTATGAGAACTCATATGTGCATTGCACTAGTTTGCATAAAAAGGGGTAGTGAGTATGTTCTTATAATATAATGATTAAATGAAGTCAAGCGTGTATGTTATTGATGTACAGTGGTTTTACGGTACTTTTAATGTTTTTTCCTTAAGTTTAGTGTGTGTCTAAGGACTTTTCTAGTTGTTTTAATGTATTTTTCTTTGTGTTTATAGAAAATACTGTCCAAAATGAAAACGATGAAGATGTGCCGAAAGTTGCAGAAAAGATGACCTACGGAGCCATCAATGGTTTATCGACCCATTGACGATCCATAAGTGGCGACCGTCGCCATGAAGATGTTATAATCCCAAGGAAAGATCGGGGAATTCTGACTAAGAGTGGAGCTACGGAAGGGATGATGATCCATCGTCTCATCGACGGACCATCCTGGTGATCCATTGGTGTTAACAGAATGTAGCCCTAGTACCCGATTTTAAAAAATTCTCAGTGTCGAGCAACGAAGGTCATCGACGCAGCGTCGTCTTCGTCCGTCGATGGTAACATAGAGTTGGAGAAGAAAGAAGTTGAAAATAGAGTTGAAGTATGGACTGACAGAAGCACAGATGATCCGTCGTTGCCTCGTCAGTCCGTTGGATAGGTCCTCTATGTGAGAAGCCTTTTTGGACAAATTTTCCTTATTTACGTTTCCCTTTATGTTTAGGATTCTTTTATTATAAATAGTACAAAAAACCTTATTATTGGGATTAGACTCTTTGTTAACTTTCAGATTTTTATTGTTGGTTGTTGAGCTTTGGGTTTTGGAAAATACTCCACTTTTTCGGAAACAATTCTTACAATATTTTGAATAATTCAAGTGATTTTCTGGATTTTCTTCAAACTTGTTAAAGTAAGTACATGAATTCTTGTCTAATCAGTATGAATTGTGTAATTCTTAACATGAGTAACTAAATCCACAACTAGGGTTGTGGGAACCTTGGGTAATTAACAAAGTAGAACTAGCTAAAATTACAATTCTAGAATAGTGTCTTGCATGTATTGATAATTCTTTCGTTTAGAAATCTTTTTAAAGGTGGAGAACGTTAGAAATCGCCTTTTTGTTAGGTAGATAATAAGAAAAGAATAATCTACATAGATTTAGTATACACTATTTAATCGGATAGTGTCGATTGGTGTGAACAAATAACTAGGCCATACATTAATTATGATGCTTATTATAAGGTAAAATGTAAGGTTTAGTAAATTAAACACACGTAGCTAGAACAAGGTGCCAAGTGAAATTCACTAGTTGCCGGACAAAGGAATTAGGGATACATAACTTACAACTTTGCATGCAAGATACTAGGAAAGAGTTGTTATAGTTAGGGTTATTGCGTTATGAACCTATGGGGAACACTTACACCCTAGTTTCTCTCATCACTTGATAAATATCAAATATTTGAATTTGCTAATTGTATACTTAGACATAATTAATTGTTTGTTTTTAGAAAGGACTTGACTAAATAGAAGTAATTGTATATTAAAGTAGAGTCTAAACTATTTTCCTCTTGGGATCGACCCCAACCTAACATTTGGGTTTTTTACTTTATATGGCCGCTTATACTTCTTTAGGAAAATATAGTTTGAGCGTATCAAATTTTAGCGTCGCTGCCGGGGAAACTGACTTTTAGATTAAGTTTAAGCGCATTACAGATTTTAAGTCAACAATTTCCTGATTGTACTTTTTCTTTTTTTGTTTTTGTCTCTCGCAGGTTTCCACTTGTTCTAGAACTAAACCGCACACTTGGCAGAATGAATATCCAAAACAATCTTTCTTATATCGATGATGAGATCAACCCTTAACTCCCCCACCGGTTGATGCTCATAATCTAGTGGTTGTTGATAACCCTATATCTGAGGAGGCAAACTCCCGCCCGCGCCCACAAGAGTACTATAGGGTAAATGTTAACATCATTGACTATGATGGGCCACTTGTCCTACCTTCTCTACCACATCATCATGCTTTAGTGGTAACTAGTAGCTTGATTCAGAAGCTCACCGCTAGATGTTTGTTTTCGGGGTTACCATCTGAGGATCGACAAGCTCACATCTCTAAACTAAGGTCGCTGTGTAAGAGTTATGTAGGGAGGCAAGACTTAGACATGGATGTAATTGGATTGAGTATGTTCGCTCTCTCACTGACGGGGGAGGCCGCAATTTGGTTTGCTGAGTAGCCTTACAATTCAATCTATACTTGAGAGCAATTGAGGGATGTGTTCCAAGCAAGGTATTACCCGGTTTCTAAAAATCTAAACCTCAAACATTGGGTGAACAACTTTGTCGCATTACCAGGGGTTTTAGTAAGCAGTTCTTGGGATAGGTTTACCTCATTCTTGAGAAGTGTCCTAAACCACCGCATTGATAATAAGTCATTGAAAGTGTATTTCTATCGGGGGCAAGATAATAATAATACAGAAGTACTTGATACAATTGCAGGTGGATCTTATGGGGAATGTACTTATGCATAGATTGCTGAGAAGTTAAAGGAAATCTCTCAAACTAATAAAGATTGGAGAACTAGGAAGTCGGATACTGGGAAAAACACTTTTGCAGTGCAAGCTTCATATAACCCAATTGCAGATGAGATTCATGAAGAGATGTCTCAAATGAGAAAAGATCTTGGGTTGGTGTTAAAACATGTCACCAGGGGTGCACAAAAGGTAAATGTGGTGAACTATTTGAACACCACCACCACCGGTTGATGAGTACTACCATAAAGAAGATTCTTATGTAGTGAATGAGCAGACGGGGGTTTTGCGGTGGAACGCTGAAGGCTTCAATCAAGAAAATTGGTGACAAGGTAAAGGAAATCAAGATCGAAACTATGGGAATTACAACCGACATGGTAACTATGTATGAGATGGCAACTACAACCGCGACAACAACTTCAACCAGGGTAACTATAGTAACAAAAACGATCGGAGTGTGCCCTATGTTCCACCTCCAAATTGGAAGTTTCTCCTAGGGATGGTGGATGTATTATGGAACGAGTTGAGGATATGTTCCAGAAGATGATGATGAGGTTTAATGCTAGTGATGAGCACGTCTAAGAGCTGAGAGGTGATTTTGCAAATATTGAGTAAAAGTTAGATGCACATGCAATATCAATCAAGCATCTTGGGTTGCAAATGGACCAATTGTCTTATACTGTGAACCCACGCCAACTGGGAACTCTTCCTAGCAATACTGTCCAGAATCCCAAATATGATGGACATTGTATGGCAGTCACTACTCGAGGGGTAAGCAGACAATAAGTTCACCTATGACCTCAGGCGTCGAACATGAGAATCAATTAGATGATAAGGTATAGGAAGTTAGGGGTGAGTTGGTAGATGAATCGGGGGAAAGAAGATGACACCTAAAAAATGGACCCCCATTCGTAGACCACTACCTCCAATTCCACAAAGATTGGTGAAAAAGACCGAGGATGGTAAATACCAGTGTTTTATTACTATGTTAAAATAGCTTTTCATCAATGTCCCTTTTATAGAAGCACTTGAACAAATGCCTGGTTATGCCAAGTTCATGAAATATATGGTCACTAAGAAGAGATCGGTTAGTTTTGAGGATGATGATGGATGCAACATTGTAGTGTTATTGCTAAAAGGTTTCTTGTGCAAAAGAAAGAATATTCGGGTGGTTTCACTATTCCATGTACAGTTGGGTTGTCACACTTTTCTAAAGCATTATGTGATCTTGGGGTAAGAATAAATCTCATTCCTCTCTCTATTTAAAATAAGATGGGTATGGGTGACCCAAAGCCCACTGCGATGCGGCTACTGATTGCCGATCGAACGGTGAAGAGGCCTATTGGGATACTCCATGATATGCTAGTAAAAGTAGAGTCAATTATTTTTTTTGCCGATTTTGTGATTCTTGATTGTGAGGTAGACTTTGAGGTGCCTATTATTCTTGGGAGGTTGTTCCTTACTATCGTCGTGCCTTAGTTCATATGGATGGAAAAAGGGCAGACGAGGTTTTAATTGAACAATGAAGAAGATACTTTCAAGATTTGTACGTTCATTATGAAGAATGGTGAGCTCCAATCGGTATACGCGATATCCTACAAGGTTGAGAGTTCGTCCCAGGTACAAATAGAAAAGAGACTTGGTGTTGAGGCACTAGCGGCAGTGATCATGATTTTTGGGAGTGTTTGTATCGAAGAGTATGGGTCATTAGTTGCGGCACTTGATCGAGGTGATGTTTGGTTCAAACCAAAGAAATTGGATTTAGATATGAAGCATCGCGAGTCTCCACCTGTGAAACCATCTATTGAAGAGGCTCCAAAATTGGAGCTTAAGGCTCTACCATCTCATATGAGGTAGGTATTCCTTGGGAAAGGTGACATTTTGCCGGTAATTATTGCATCAGATTTAAATATCTAACAAGTAGAGTGTTTGGTTGAAGTGTTGAAGTGGTTCAAGAGAGCTATTGGGTGGACTATTGCGGATATTATTGGGATCCCTCCCGATATTTGTTCACATAAAATCCAACTCATGCCTGATCATAAGCCCATTATTGAGCACCAGAGACGTTTAAATCCTCCTATGAAAGAGGTAGTGAAAAAGAAAATTATTAAGTTGTTGGATCCCGGAGTCATATATCCTATCGCTGATAGTAGTTTGGTATGCCCTGTTTAGTATGTGCCCAAGAAAGGGGGGATGACTGTGGTCCCTAATGAGAAAAATGAGCTTGTTCCAATGAGTTTGGTGACCGGATGGAGAGTCTGTATGGATTACCAAAAATTAAATGCATGGACTGAGAAGGACCATTTTCCTATGACCTTCATAGATCAGATGTTGGATAGGCTTGTAAGAAAAGGGTGGTATTGTTTTCATGATGGTTATTCGGGTTACAACCAAATCTTTATTGCACCAGAAGATGAAGAGAAAACCATTTTTACTTGTCTTTATGGAACTTTCGCATTCAAGAGGATGCAATTCGGGATGTTGATACGCTCAAACATACTTCTCAAATAAGAAGTAAAAAAGTCGTGTCAAGTAAATAACCCAACTAGTGAGGTTGGGATCGTTTTCATGAGCAAAATAGTTTAGACATAACTTTAACCTATTATTACTATTGTTCGGTCAATTACTTCCTTGGAAAGCAAAAACAATAAAAGGGGGTTTCTATTTCTAAATGAATGAAAATAACTAATGAAATTGAAAGAGACACTTAACAGCTTTGAATGTTGGAGTTTAATCAATTAATCAAAGTAACTAGGGTTCATGTGTTCCCCACAGGTTCATAACTCGATAATTCTAACAATAACAATTCTTTCCTAGTATCTTGCACGCAAAGTGATAAGTTATGTATTGCTAAATCCTTGGTCCGGCATCTAGAAAATTTCACTCTGTACCTTGTCCGGCTACGTGTGTTGCTATCCTAACCCTTATCTTTACCTCATATTCAGCGTTGTATTCGATATTTGACTAAGTTATTACCTCGTACCAATCAATACTAGCCTATTAGATAGTATACACTAAATCTATGTTGATAATTCTTTTCATATTATCTACCTCCTTGGTCCGGCAAGTAGCATTAAGGCGAGTTCTAACGTTGGACATCCGTTAAAAAGACTTCTAAGCGAAAAAATTATTAATACATGCAAGACACTATTCTAGAATTGTTATTTTAGTTAGGTTTTACCTTATTATTTGCCTATTGTTCCCACAACCCTAGTTATGGAGTTTAGTTACCCATAGTCATAATCACAATATTCAAATATATTATATAAGAATTCATGTACTTACTTCAATGAGAAAGAGTAAAATCCAAAAGTTTGCTTGATTAATCAACAAAAATCACCAACAATCACTAATAATACAGAGTCTCACAATACGGTGTCTAACAATACGGTCTCTAACCTCAAAAACGAGATTTTTTTGCACTATTTATAGAAAATAAAAACCAAACTAAACAAGGATTCTATTTGCTGGAAATCTGTCAAAACGCGGCTGGGTCGACAAACCTCACGATGGATCGTCGCGGTCACGATGAACCACGATGGACTCTGTCGTCCCATACTTGTGCAATTTCTTCTGCTGCTCTCTTCATTAAACTTGACGGCGAGTATGATGGATCGTTACAGACACGACGGTCCGTACAGGGTCTTCGTTCCAAAACACTTAAACACTTGCAATATGGGTACTGGGACTACTTCTCTGAACTTCATGACGAACCTGCAGGACGGACCATCAAAGACACGATGGACCGTCATGGACTTCGTAACCCCACACTTGGTAAGACTTCCCCATCTTCCTTCAGCAGCTACACTACGCTGACACCTACGGACCGTCACAAGCTCCGTAGGTTGTCTCTTCTGCATTTTATCGCGCAAAAAACCTCTGCATTCATCTTTGGACAGATTTCCTGCAACTAAGGAGAAACTTATATAAAAATTAGCACAAAAAGGATTTTGGACACACTAAACTTAAGGAAAAAGTATTAATAATACCGTGAAGCCACGGTATATCAACACCCTCAACTTAAATTCGTTGTTTGTCCTCAAGCGACGCACTATGACTCAATGCAAAATCTTTGTACAATAGTATCCATGTTTTATCCTTTGCAATCAATCCCAATTAATCTCATCATATTTATGCATGCTATCACTATTAGAATTGAATTATGTGGGTTCAGAGCATGACACAGACTCACCATGAACTACCACCTATCCTCTTAAATTTATCACCGAGGTGCTAATATTTTCGGTATTGCAACTAGTGTCCTCACTTTGAAACAAAATCCTCATTTTTCACACAATGATTTCAGTTTGAGTATCGGGATTACTTTTCAACACTCGCCCTCAGAACAAATTCACGCTCATTCATAGATATTGCCATAAGCTTGCCCTTATTTTCACTGCCTTAAGTTCTCTTTACAACCCTTAGGATCATGATAGGACTTTCTTATCTTGTAACATAGGCTCAGGGTAAGGTAGGGTATATTTAGGTATAGTTTAGTGACTTTTAACCCTCCTTGACATATCTGCTAAACATAAAATTTTCTATCATTTTATCTCGCCCAATTTCTCATATTCTTTCATCTTGCTATTTTCTCTTCTTTCTTCGTTTGTGTAAGTGACTATCTTCTCTTCTTGCTTGTATTTCTTGTATATTTTTCTTTTTCTTTACTTTTCTTTCAACTAATTCTTGAGTCACTTTACTTTTGTTCTTTCTCTCTCTTTGTTCTTTCAACCCCACTTTCAAGAGCATTCCTCATAATAGCCACCCTCAACTCATGGCTTTGCCATGAGTTAAAGTACACAAGACCCAGAGTTGGGTCAGGGCCATAAGTTGAGGTGCACATGTCCAAGGAGGGACCAGGGCCAACATATTATTCCCAGAAAAGATCAGTTGGGGTGAAAAAGAAAGGTCTAATTTAAGCTCAGATCATTTGGATCAAAGAAGGATAAATTTCATTTGATTTTCTTTTATTTAGGCTAAAAATAGGCTATATTGAATAAGGGCGTATGATCCTTTCCTAATTGCCTATTACAGCTTACTTTTAGAAGGACTAACCACGCAAGTTCTAGCTTAGTACAAATAGTGGATTATTCAAATTCTCCTCACACTCAATTGACATCTCATCACTCTACCAGATTATCAGACACCTAGTTCGAATTTTAGACTAAGGGTAATGCAGTGGTGTACCTCTATGTCATGCTTAAAGCTACCCACATATCAATTTCTATGCCTAGTCATGCATCATCTTCCATTTTATCAGGATATCATTTTAGCCATCATGCTCAAGAATTAAACTATGTACACAAGACATAGACATACCGGTTAAACAGAAAAAGTAATCAGTCTTTTGGGGAAATAAAACATTGGCAAGAAAACCCCAAAAGAGAATAGTGAATTGGGCTACTCAGACTACACCCTAACAATCACTTTCCATTCACCCCACCCCCAACAAAAAAACATGCAATTGTCCCCAATGCATACAAAATTTAAATACTAGAGTGGTCGGTGAAGCAAACCTGCGGCGCAAAGCGCCGATGATCCAGTTCCCCGGAACCCACTTTCTCTTTAATCTGGACATCCTCAGTAGTGTCCTCAGCAACAACAGCACTATCACCAGTGCCTCCCGCTATCTCCACAGTGAGGGAGCTAGATGCCCCAGCCGCTAACTCTTCTGCTCTCATCTGGTGCGCCTCCTCCTTACCAAGTGAGGCTCTCCTCGCAGCCTTCATATCACGGCGCTACTCTTTCCGTGCTCGTGCCTCGTCCTCTTCTCGACCCCTATGCCTCTTGGAATTCTCTCGAGGGGGAGGTGGTGGAATCTCTGAGGTGGCGAATAGAGCCGCCAACACTGTGTCTTCAGCAGGCTCGACAGAAGGGACCTCAGACACAGGCACCCTAGCCTCTAAGATCGTGTCAATATCTTCGTGAAGACTGTCGACCGCAGCCTGAAGAGTCGACACATCCACCAGAGGGCTGTCTAGGCTAACACCCGCAACTCAAAAGCGTCCAAGCGCTGGTGAACCTCAGCAATCTTCCACTGTGTATGTTGGACCATTTTCCACTCCAAGCACTCTTTTGCCTTGGTAATAAACCTCTTCATCCACGATTGGATATGATGCAGAAGTGTAGGGATTTGCGCCTCTAATTTTTGGAACCTAGCAAGCGGGACTAGCGCGGGTAGAGGGGTTGTACGAGAGGAGCTCGGGGCAGTGCTACTACCTGAGATAGACTCGACCGGGGTAGTATCAGTGGACGCCGCCAGCGTAGCCGTGTGGGCCTTGGCTACCATATCAGCCAGATCGTCAGTAAGTTGGCGCAGCTCTGGACAGGGCCCTGTGCGTGAAGCCAACTCATTGGCCTCATCTCTGATGAGGCCGACATCAACAGTGCCCTGCAGGGTCTTGAGTTGATTAACGTGCCATATAGGCACACCTACGGACCTGCAGAGAGAAAAGATCATGCACGGGAAAGTGTAAGTAGTTTTGACCTTAAAATCCCTCTCGTGCATGACTGCCTGTAGAAGCCATGTGAAATTCACCTCGAACCCGGCTTTCATCGCCGCAATTAGTACTGCTCGATCCCATGTGACGATATTATCGGCGGCTGTGGGGGACAGGCAGTGGCGGATAATCAACCACAAAAACTTAGCCGTGAAAGTCAGTTTGGCCTTCTTGATGGCCCCCTTTTGCTCGGTCACCCAGTCAGCACCCTCTCCATCAATGGACAAGTGCAGGGCAATCCACCTCTTGGTGGTCTCTCTCAGTGATGGCTCACGCAGGAATTGGCCATCTTTAACAATCTGCCATCGGTAGTCAAACTCGGCAGTGAGAGGGGTCCGATTAGCATCAACACCCTCGCCGTATAGAAACTGGCGGATGGCAGGCAGGGAAATATCGACCTTACCGCCCTGTACTCGAACCTGCTCCAGTGGGCCCTGTTTGGTGGGGGCAGCCCATCTATCATTCTGTGATCGGAGTGTCGCTACGTAGGATGCATTGAACTCTCGGACCATTTCGTCACTATAACATCCCAATGGACGTGCTGTCCACTCCAGGAGATGTCTGCTAAAGAGATTGTGGATCTCAGGCATCGTCGGGAGACTCCTTGTAAGGACCCGCCGCTCCAATGTGAGTGTTCGAATCATAACTCCTTTGTCATTCAGCAACATTGCGTCGGAGTACACTTGAAATTGCCCGTCGACACACCACGGGTTGGGCCGGTCAGTAGACGGGTTCAGGGCATGAGCTGGTGAACCTGGTGTGGATTCTATGTTGTCAGCCTCATCAGACGAGGCTGATGCTGCAGTGGTGGCAAGTGCGGTAACCTTAGTAGCGCCGGAGGCTTCCTCCGACCACGATACTCCTAAGGAGCCAGACGCTCCTCTTCATTGGTGGTTGACCCAGAAGGTGTGCCGGTCAGTGTGCGCTGCTCATCAGACTGGGAGGCAGTGACTATGCCGGACGCCACCTTTTTGGGTGTGGCTCTGGCAGCACGTGCAGCACAGGAAGGGGTGGAAGTGCTTGGGGACACGTACTCGGGGTCACGCTCCTCATCAGAGCCTATGACCATGCGGGTAGACGGGGCGACAGACTTCGAACACCCGCGTGCATAGACTCGATCTTTATTTGGTGCCATAATAGATAGTACCTGTAAAGGATCAATATTAGTACGAGGAGTGGCAAACAAGGCAAGCAAAACCACACAAAAAATTAAAATAAAATGACATTTCTATAGTATCAGTGAAACGCGACGGGCTAGGTGATGGCTCGTCATGACTATGGCGGACCTTCTGGGGTCCGTCGTGTCTTACATAGACTATGTATATATGGAGAACCCTGAAGGAGAGTCTCTGATAAGTATGACGGTATGTGCAGGACGGACCGTCACAGGTACGACGGTCCGTCGTAGGTGTCCGTCAGAGGACACTTGAAAAAAATATGGGGACCCTTAGGAGAGGGGTCTCTGACCATTATAACAGTCATGCAGGACGGACCGTTGTGGGTATGACGGTCGGTCGTGCTTGTCCGTTTGAGGACACTTAGAAAAATGGAGAGAGACCCTAAGAAAAAGAGTCTTTGATAACCAGAACGGTTGTGCAGGATGGACCGTCGTGGGTATGACGGTCCGTCACATGTGTCCGTTGGAGGACACTTAGAAAAATGGAGAGAGACCCTTAGAAATAGGGTCTCTAACAACCAAAACGGTTGTGCAGGACGGACCGTCGTGGGTATGACGGTCCGTTGCATATGTCTGTTTGAAGACACTTGCATAAAATTGGACAGTGGGGTGTTAGGGCTATGGGAACGGACCCTACGACGGACCGTCATCGGGGTCTCGTTCTGTAGATCAGTGACAGAAGTTTTAGTGTTTTGGACCTAAATTTGTCTAACCCAAATACCTAGTAAACTAGCAATGCAAAAGCACCTATGTCTAGGGTTGTAAACACGAAAATTTCGAAGATTTTTAACCTAGGTTAGATAGAATTTTATATAAAAGAAATGAACATATCAATAAGAACTAGGCTAAAACTAATTGATAAACAAAAATGCAAGATAAACGAGTAGAAATTAGAGACACATACCTGAGAATTGGAGAAAAACATGACGGAAAAGTACTTGGTGATCAAAAAGACACCCACAGCAGCAACTCCGACTAGTAGATAATAACTTTTAGGGCTTTGGAGAATTATAGGGGGAACAATGATCGGCTGATAGAGGGAGATATTTCGGAAGTTTAAAAGGGAGGGAAATAGGGGGAGTAGTGAAGGAATGGGGGTGAAATGAGGGGTTGGGGAGCTTAAACGGTAAGATTTTGTAAAAAACTCCAATAGGATCGGGTCGGGTACGCCTAATTAATGACGCGACAATTCCTTGACGACGGTCCATTTTTGTTGTGATGATCCGTCGTTGGCTCCGTCGTGTGTTCCCTAGTTTGAAAATAACAGAAAGACGTACCTAGAACGACGGATTCATGTGACGGTCCATCACAGGCTCAACGGTCCGTCGCTGTATCTGTCAGTGACTGCTGCAGAGTAATTTTCTGCAGAATTTCCTAGTGATGTGCTTGCAAATTTAAAACCCATTAGTAGAAAAATGCTACCATTACTAAAAATAAAAACTATAAGTATTGGGTTGCCTCCCAACAAGCGCCTGATTTAACGTCGCGGCATGACTGAGGACACTTGATTACTCATCCTTCATCAAGATGGTATGCCGCTATCACTTTATTCCCCGATGCTTTATGCCAAAAATAGAGTTTTATTCATTCTCTATTCACCTTAAACCACACTCCGTCCTTGGCTTTTAACTCAACTGCTCCATGAGAGAATACTTGGGTAATCAATTAAGGGCCAGTCAGTTTAGACTTGAGCTTGCCCGGGAGATAAGGCGACCCAGAACTGTCTAAAAGCACTAAATCCCCAATCATAAACTCTTGTTTTTCAATTTTTTGTTCATTTTCCTTCTTCATCTTTTCTTTGTGGGATATGGTGGATACCGATTGGAGCTCACCACTCTGCCTCATAGTCCTACAAATATTGAAGGTCGCTTCTTCAATATTCAACCGAAATTTCATCTGCCCCTTTTCCATATCGACTAAGGCTCTACCTGTAGCAAGGAATGGCCTCCCAAGAATAATAGGCACTTCAAAATTGACTTCACAATCAAGAATTACAAAATCTGCCGGAAATATGAATGACTCCACTTTTACAAGCACATCATGGAGTATCCCTATAGGACTGTTCAATCAGCCATCAGTAGCCGCATCGTAGTGGGTTTTGGGTAACCCAAACCCAACTTCTTGTAAATCGAGAGGGGCATGAGATTTATGCTTGCCCCAGATCACATAATGCTTTCGCAAAATGTAATGACCCGACTGTACAAGGAATAGTGAATGAACCCGGATCTTCTTTCTTTTGCACGAGAGATCTTGTAGCAATAGCACTACAGTGCTGTAGTCTATCATAATCCTCAAAAGTGATCGATCTTTTCTTTGTGACCAGATCTTTCATAAACTTGGCATAACCGGATATTTGTTCTGGAGCTTCTACCAAAGGGACATTGATAGAAAGCTGCTTCAACATTGGTATGAAACGCCGATATTTACCTTGCTCGGTCTTTTTCATTAATGTCTGAGGGAAGGGTGGTTGTAGCCTAGGCATGGGAATTACCCTCATAGGGACTTCTGCATCTTTTCCATTACTTTCCTCTGCTTCACCACTACCCTTTACCACCTTATCATCATCCTTTCTCACATTTTCCTTATTAGACGGCATAGGTGGGTCAATGGTTTGCTTACCACCCCGAGTAGTGATTGCCATACATTGCGCATCATTTTTTGGGTTTTGGACAGTGTTGCTAGGAAGAGTGCCCGGTTGCCGTGTGTTCAGTGTCACAGATAATTGGGCCATTTACAACTCGATCTGCTAAATCGATATTGCATGTGTATCAACTTTTTGCCCAATACTCTCTAAATCACACATTAACTCTTTAATGTGCTCATCCCTAGCATCGAACATTCTCTTCATTTTGTGCAACATATTCTTGACTCGCGCCATACTATCTCCACCATACCTAGGAGTAACTTCACAATTTTGAGGAGGGACATAGGGCCCATTCCTACCATTTCTGTTACCGTAGTTACCCCTGTTGAAGTTGTTGTCGTGGTTGTAGTTTCTATCTCGGACATAATGACCCTCACGGTTATAACTACCATAGATTCGACCTTGGTTCCCTTGACCTTGGAGCCAATTATCATGATTTGAGCCTTGGGTGCTCGGTCGGAAACCCCCCGTCTGTTCATTTACCGCATAGGAATCCTCCTCATAATAGCATTCATCATTAGGTGGCGGTGGTTTCGACAAGTAGTTGACTGCATTTATCTTTTCTGCACCCCCAGTGACATGTTTTAGTACCAACCCAAGCTCAGTTCTCATCTGAGCGATTTCTTCACGAATCTCATCTTTGGCTGGGTTGTGAGTGGACAGCACTGCCAAAATGTTTCTCCCGGTATCTGACTTCCTAGTAATCCAAGCATTATTATTCTGGGAGATTTTCTCTAATTTTTTAGCAATCTCAGCATCAGGACACTCCCCATAAGATCAACCTGCTATAGTGTCCAACATAACTTTATTATTATCATCCTGTCCCCGATAGAAGTATTCCTTCAGTGACTCATCATCTATACGGTGATTTGGGACACTTCTCAAGAACGAGGTGAATCAATCCCAAGAACAACTAACTGACTTTCCTGGTAGTACCACAAAGTTGTTCACTCTGTCTTTGTGGTTTAGTTTCTTGGAGACCAGATAGTAGCGTGCTAAGAAGACATCCCTTAGTTGGTTCCAAGTAAAAATTGAGTTATAAGGGAGCTCAGTGAACCATATAGTCACATCTCCCGTCAGTGAGAGAGGAAACACTCTGAGCCCTATTACATCTAAGTCCAAGTCAGGCCTCCCTACACATCTTTTACACACTGCCCTTACCTTAGCTATATGGGCATGTGGATCCTCAGAAGGTAGCCCTGAAAACAAACCTCTGGCAATGAGCATTTGCATCAGGCTACTAGTTACCACAAAGGTGTGGCATGTGGGTAGAGGAGGCAAGACAAGTGGCCCATCAGAGTCTGTTATGTTATCATAGCCTCTGTAGTATGCTTGGGGCCGTGGAACGGGATTTTGTCCCCTCTGTTGGTGTTCACCCAGAGCATCGGTAACAACTGACCATGAACATCAACCGGAGCTGGGATATTCTGGTTTGGATCATCACCATTGATGCCCAAGTTTCAATTCATGTTGCGTAGTGTACGCTCTAATTCGTGATCGTAGGGAAACAAGGGTTCTCTTCCTCTCCGTGTATTTGGCATACAAGGAGGTTGGTTCTGCACAAATCAAAAACAATAAAACAAAGTAAAATCAAGAAAATATCAACTAAACTATAGTAATAAGTTTAAGTTAATCTAAAAGCTATAATCCCCCGCAGTGGCGCCAAAATTTGATACGCTCAAACTTACTTCTCAATTAAGAAGTAAAGCGGTAGTGTCATGTAAATAACCCAACTAGTGATGTTGGGATCGTTCCCACGAGAAAAATAGTTTAGACTTAACTTTAACCTATTATTACTATTGTTCAGTCAATTACTTTCTTGGAAAGAAAAAACAATAATAGGGGGGTTTCTATTTCTAAATGAATGAAAATAATTAACGAAATTGAAAGAGACACTTAACAGCTTCGAATGTTGGAGTTTAATCAATTAATCAAAGCAACTAGGAGGTTCACATGTTCCCCACAGGTTCATAACTTGATAATTCTAACTATAACAATTCTTTCCTAGTATCTTGCATGCAAAGTGATAAGTTATGTATTTCTAAATCCTTGGTCGGGCATCTAGAAAATTTCACTCCGTACCTTGGTCCGGCTACGCGTGTTGCTATCCTAACCCTTATCTTTACCTCATATTAACCATCGTATTCGATATTTGACTAAGTTATTACCTCGTACTAATCAATACAAGCCTATTAGATAGTAAACACTAAATATATTTTGATAATTTTTTCCTATTATCTACCTTCTTGGTCTGGCAAGTAGCATTAAGGCGAGTACTAAAGTTGGCCATCCATTAAAGAGACTTCTAAGCGAAAAAATTATTAATACATGCAAGACACTATTCTAGAATTGTTATTTTAGTTAGGTTTTACCTCAGTATTTGTCTATGGTTCCCACAACCCTAGTTATGGAGTTTAGTTACCCATAGTCATAATCACAATATTCAAATATATTATATAAGAATTCATGTACTTACTTCAATGAGAAAGAGTAAAATCCGAAAGTTTGCTTGATTAATCAACAAAATCACCAACAATCACTAATAGTATAAAGTCTCATAATACGGTGTCTAACAATGCGGTCTCTAACCTCAAAAACGAGGTTTTTTGAACTATTTGTAGAAAATAACACCTAATTAAACAAGGATTCTATTTACTGGAAATAAATCAAAATGCGGCTAAGTCGATGGACCTCGCGACGGATTGTCGTGATCACGACGGACCACGATGGACTTTTTCGTCCCATACTTGTGCAATTTCTTCTGCTTCTCTCTTCATTACCCTCGATGGCAAGTATGACAGATCGTCACAGACATGACGGTCCGTCGATGGTCTTCGTTCCAAAACACTTAAACTCTTGGAATATGGGTACTGGGATTACTTCTGTGAACTTCGTGACGAACCTGCAGGACGGACCGTCATAGACACGACGGACCGTCATTGACTTCGTAACCCCACACTTGTTCAGACTTCCCCATCTTCCTTCAGCAGCTGCACTACGCTTCCACCTACGGACTGTCACAAGCATGACGGACCCACACAAGCTCTGAAGGTGGTCTCTTCTGCATTTCTTCGCTCAAAAACCTCCGCATTAATCTTTGGATAGATTTCCTGCAAATAAAGAGAAACTGATATAAAAATTAGCACAAAAAGGCTTTTGGACACACTAATCTTAAGGAAAAAGTATTAATATTACCGTGAAACCACGGTATATCTGTTGTGTAATACACCAGCTACTTTTCAAAAATGTATGATGTCCATATTCTTTGATATGGTGGAGGATACCATTGATATATTTATGGATGATTTTTATGTTGTTGGTGATTCGTTTGATCATTGTTTGAATCACTCGTTCGAAGTTCTCAAAAGATATGAAAATTGCACCCTTGTGCAATATTGGGAAAAATGTCACCTTATGGTGGAAGAGGGGATAGTATTGGGACATCGCATCTAAGAGAAGGGTATAGAGGTTGATCGAGCTAAAGTCGAAGTGATAGACAGACTTCCTCCACCAATCTCTATAAAAGGTGTAAAAAGTTTCCTTGGGCATGAGAATTTCTACCAGAGGTTCATCAAGGATTTTTCAAAAAAAGTACATTCTTTGTGCAAGTTACTTGAGAAAGACTGTAAATTTTATTTTGATGAATTCTTTCTTATGGCATTTAGTGAGTTGAAGGAGAAATTGGTGTGTGCGCCCATTATTATTTCCCAGGATTGGAGTAAGCCATTTGAGGTGATGTGTGATTCTAGTGGAGTTGCGCTTTTTGTAGTTTTGGGTAAGACAAGTGATAAAATCCTTCACCCCATTTACTATGCCATTAAATCCCTTAATGATGCCCAAAAGAACTACACTGTGACTAAACAAGAGCTCCTTGAGGTGGTATTTGCTTTCGAGAAATTTATCTATTATTTGTTTGGCATAAGAGTTATAGTGCATACTGATCATTCTACCTTAAGATATTTGATGGTAAAGAAGGATGCGAAACTGAGGTTGATTAGTTGGGTGTTGATGTTGCAAGAATTTGACTTTGAAGTGAAAGATATAAAAGGGACCGAAAATTAAGTTGCCGATCACTTGTCCCAATTAGAAGATGAAGCAATTCCAGAGTTAGGTGAAAACGCTGAAATTGATGATATTTTCCCTGATGAGCATGTATTGGTTTCTTCTCAATACTTGATTCCATGGTTCGTAGATTTTGCGAATTAGTTGGCTAGTGATATCATCCTATAGAACTTGTCCTTTTATTAATGGAAAAAGTTCATGCATGATGTGAAAAAGTTATTTTGGGATGAGCCATATGTTTATAGGAATTATGTCGAAGAAATTATTCGGCGTTGTGTACCGTAAATTGAGATGTTGAGAGTTTTACAGTCATGCCACTCCTCGCTTGTGGGTGGGCATCATAGTGGTATCGAGAAAACCCATAAAATTTTGCAATGTAGCTACTATTGGCCAACCATCCACCAAGATGCACATGATTTCGTCAAGGCATGTCATAGGTGCCAAAGAAATGGCGGTATTTCTAGAAGGCAAGAGCTCCCTTTAAATCTCATTCTTGTGATCGAATTGTTTGTTGTATGGTGCATTGATTTTATGGGCCCTTTGGTGATATCTCATGGGATGAAGTACATTCTTGTGGCAGTAGATTATTTGTCGAAATGAGTGTAGGCCACAGCACTTGCAAATAATGAAGAGAAGAGTGTCACTGCATTCTTGAAAAAGAATATATTTTCCAGATTTAGCAACCCAAGGTCCATTATTAGAGATGGTGGGATCCCACTTTTGCAACAAGTTTTTCAATGAATTGTTGGAGAAATATGGGGTTCGCCACAAAGTGGCCACTCCATACCATCCTCAGACTAGTTGGCAAGTTGAGGTGTCAAACAGAGATATCAAGCAGATTCTAGCGAAAATGGTGAATACGAATAGAACTGATTGGTCAAAGAGGCTTGATGATGCTCTTTGGGACTACCGGACAGCATACAAGACTCTCGTAGGTATGTCTCCATACCAACTTGTATATGGGAAAGCTTGTCACTTGCCGGTTGATTTAGAGCATAAGGCCATGTGGGCAATGATGAAATTGAAAATGGATTGGAATAGGCTGTGGAACACAGGTTAAATGAGTTGAATGAGCCTGACGAATTTTGCTTAAAGGCATTTGAAAGTACAACCCTCTACAATGAAAACATGAAGAAGTACCATGACCAAAAGTTTGAGAAGCGCGATTTTGTGGTTGGGAATTTGGTGTTTTTATTCAACTCTAGGTTGCGCTTGTTTTCCGGCAAACACAGGTCCAAATGGACTTTCTTGATAATCCAAGTTTTTTCCTTATAGAGCGGTTGAGTTGGAGAATAGGGAGGGTGTAAGGTTCAAGGTGAACGGTGAACGAACCAAAATCTACCTTGGGCATGCTGAAAAGGCGAATGAGGTGATATAGGAATACCATCTTGATGAAGTCTAAGTAATCAAGAGTCCAGCGTCGTGCCGCGACGTTAAATCAAGAGTTGATTGGGAGGCAACCCAATATGTATCCTTTAGCCAACATATGGTTTTTTGGTGATTTTATAGGCCTAGTTGCATTATTTCTATTTTTCTCACTTACTGTCACGTATTAATTTTCGTTTTTAGAAGTTTTTGCTAGAGAGTAAACTAGGGTCCATGTCTAAAAAAGTGTCCAGTAAATACAAAAAGATTAGCTTATTGAATGTTCAATGTGAAGGGACCAAATACATAGAAATATGCAGAAAATTGGTCTGGTGCAGAGATCAACGGACCAATTGATGGACTGTCATCCTGTCGAAGGATCATCGGTAGGGTCTGTAGATCTCGGGTTTGTTTCTTTAATTTTTCTAAGTTAGGGCACATTCAACGGACCATCGACTGACTTACGGCCCACCGACAGGGAATCATCGACTCCTCCAACACACTAACCCGACCTGACCCGACCGGCTATATATTAAATTTTTAAAACTTTCAGTTGCCCACCCTTTCAAAATCTTCTCCAAAACTATTTCCCTCCCTATTTACCTTCAAATTCCCCACTTCCTCACCCATTAATTCCCTTTTCTATCAGTTTAATTCTCCTATTCCCCAAATCTCCATCAGCTTCCCAAATCCCTTCTCTTCCCCAATCTTCCATCTTCGTTTGTCTTCTGCCTGGTCAGTGTTCGAGGTCACTCTTTGGTGTTTCGTACCTGCAAGAATTCATCCCCTCATTCCGTACACTACATTATACATGTATGTCTTTCTTATCTACTCAATTTACTCTCGTTACTTTACATGCTAAATTGTTTGAATACGAAAATGGGTCTTGAATTTGGGACACCGTTGCATGCTTAAAATCTTCAAACTGAATTCTTAGTCTCTTAGAATAATGAAATTGAATGGGATAGGGTTGTATTGTCTAATAATTGTTGCGTTTTGAGTGTTGTTGCGTTCGACTTAGGGTTTGATAGTCTGTGCGAATCAATGTTTCAAACTACAATAATTCATTCCCTAGGAATGATGAAATGCACTATTAAATGCTAGAGGAACTTAATGTTTCTTAGATTGCTCTGAAATTGTTCTTCAGGGGTAAAAATGGCTGCCAAAATTCCTTCCCTAAAATATAAAACTAGACCCCATCGATGGACTGTCGGTCGATTGATGTATTATCATTGAGGTCCATAAACAAAATATCCCCTGACCGTATACTCTATCAGAACCCTTATTTCTAAACTTCCTCAAAACTTTTCAGAGGGTCCATCGACGGACCCTCATTCACGGACCGTCATTCAGTCGATGGTCCGTCCTGCAGGTCCGTCGTCCTTAATAGAAACTATGTTTTTTAAGAATCTAAAAAAGTTTCTAAGGGTCCATCGACGGACCCCCACTGATGGACTGTCGTCCCATCGATGGTCCATACTGCACTTCCTTTTTCTCTAACAGAACCTTTGTTTCTGTGATGTCTAAATAAATTTTCTAAGTGTCCACTGACAGACCATCGATGTGGTTTGTCAGTCAATTCTACAGTTCTACATCACCATTCTGATTTTGTTTCCTCCTTTGTGTTTGATTATGTTGAGTGTGTTGCATGCATACATTAGTATTAATAACCCCTCCTTGCAGGTACACATGGCACCAAAACAAGGCGTAGTCTACTCTCGAGAACGTTCCAAGTCTGTCGCCCCTTTCTGTCGGTTGGTTATTGGGTCGTCCGATGATGAACGTGAACCCGAATTCGTTCCCTTAGTCACCCAGACACCATCATGTGCTGCTAGGACCTCTCAGATCACACCCAAGAGGGTGGCGTCTGACGTAGTAACTGTCTCCCAGTCTTATGAGATGCGCACACTAACCAGCACACTGTCTGGGTCTGCTGCAGTTTCAGAGAAAGCATTTGGCTCTACGAAGGCTTCCAGGTCTGAGAAAGCTTCACATTCACATGGGGACAGTTCTCTAGATACACCGGTCAACTTTGCCTCATCTGAGGAGGCTAACAGTGCGGATTCTACTCTAGCACCCCTGACCGATGTCCCCGCACTGGTTGCTAATCAGCCCAACCGGTGGTGTGTCGAAGGACAATATCAAATATACAGGGATGCAAAGCTTCTCAACAACAAGGGGGTCATGACTCGGACTCTAACAATCGAGCGACGAGTTCTTACTGGGAGTCTTCCCATGATGCCAGTTGTACATACCTTTTGACCTGCCATCGGCTAAAGTGGACGGCTAGGAGTTTAGGCCGTTCAGAGAGGTGATGGTGAGAGAGTTCTACGCCGCTTATGTGGTAACTCTCTGGGATAGTTTTGAAAAGCGGGCTAACCCAGCTAAATACGCACCATTTTAGCATGTTCGTGTCTGTGGCAAGTGGGTGGATATATCTTTGCCCACCATTCGCAGATTTTTATATGGTGCAAACACTGATGCCACCAAGACCCCTCTTACTCCCGAGTTTGACTATCGGTGGAAGTTTGTAAAGGACAGCCATTTCTAGTGTGAGAGAGTGCTAAGAGAGACCACCAAGAGGTGGAAAGCCCAGAACATCTAAGTGGATGGCGAGGATGTTGATTGGGTGTTGGAGCCCAAATGAGGTATAAAGAAGGCCAACCTCACATTCAAGGCCAAATTCTTATGGATCTTGGTCCGTCATTGCCTCTCCCCCACTGCTGCAGATAATATTGTTACATCGGATAGAGCAGTATTGACAGCTGGCATGGTTGATAAGTTCAAGGTGGATTTTCCGTAGCTATTACAGGTTGTCATTCATGAGGGGGCCTTTAAGTCCACCACGACTTACCGCTTACTTTGCATGATTTTAAAGCTGTGCAGTTCTGCTGGAGTGCCCGTCTGGCACATTGATGTTCTCAAGACCCCAACTTGCATTGTTGATATCGGTCTAATCAAGGATGATGTCAATGAGTTGGCTCCTAACAGAGGGCCCAGAGCTAAGGTGCAGCCGCTTGGTGAGAACTTGACGGACACTAGAGAGAAAGCCTGAGGGGATGATCAAGCTACATCAGAGCCTACCGACACCACCCCAATTGAGTCTATCTCGGGTACTAGCATAGCTCTGATATCCTCCCACTCCACCCTATTTGCAGCACTGGTCCTGATAGCTAGGGTCCAGAAGTTAGAGGCCCAAATGGCCACACTTCTGCATCATATCAAGCCTTGGATGCAGAAGTCCATTGCTAAAGCGGAAGAGCGAATCGAGAAGAAGATGGCCCGGTAGACTAAGAGCCAGATTATGGAGGTCCACTAGCGCCTTGACACATTTGAGTTGAGGGTTCTCGCCCGGCCAGCCCCTATTGTAGATTTAACAACTCTCCAGGCTTTTCTGGCGCGTCGAAGAGCATATATGGATGCCATACTAGAGTCCCGAATGCCTGAGTCTGAGGCCCCAGGTGCGAATTTTGTTGAGGATACGGTGATGGTTGCACTGTTCTCCACCATTATTGTTCAATCACCTCAGCCACATCACCAGAACAATAGGCACCGATCTAGAGAGGATGATGAGAATCGATCTAGGAAGAGAGAGCATCTTTAGTTGAAGGTTGCGAGGAGAGCCTCGCTAATTAATGAGGAGGCTCGGCAGATGAGGGCTCAGGTGGTGGCTCTGGGGCGTCTTGCTACAGGATTGTTTATTTTAAGAGGAGCACTACTAAGGGTGCTGTTATTGCAGCAGACACTTCTGACAGTGTCCCTACTACAGATGGAGCGGGTTCCCGAAAATCGGACACGCCATTTTGTTGATCATCGGCGCTATGCAACTCAGGATTGATTCAGCTACCACTCGAATTTATATTATTAATGCATTGGTGACAATTGCATGATCTTATATTGGGGGTGGCGTAAATGGAAAGTGAGTGCTAGGGTGAAGTCTGAATATCCCAACTCGCTATCCTCTCTTGGGGTTTTCTTTCCTATATTCTTTTTCCCCAAGAGACTGGTTATTTTAATGTTGAACCGGCACGTTAGTATGTCTTTTACATAGTATAGATATGACATCTGAAGCATGATGTCTAAATAAAATGATATCCTGATTTAGAGAAAATGCTTTCATGAATACGCATACTGAATGATGAATGTGTGGCTCTAAGAATGACATAGAGAAACACCACTGCATGACCCTCAATGTAAAGCTCAAACTAGGTGTCTGATAATCTGGTAAGGTAATGAGGTGTTAAGTGAGTGTGAGAAAAGTTAAATATTCCACAATTGGTACTGAGCTAGAACTTGCCCGGTTAGTCCAGTTAAAAGTAATTTGTGATAGATAATTAGGAAAGGATCATAGGCCCTTGATCAAAGATAGCAAATATTTAGCCTAGATAATAGAAAGCCAAATGAAATTAATCCATTCTTGATCCAAATGATTTGAGTTTAAACTAGACCTTTCTTTTCTACCTAAATTATATTTTCTGTGAACAATGTGATGGCCCTGTTCCCTCCTTGGACATCTGCACCTCAGCTTATGCCAAAAGCATAAGTTGAGGATGGCTAATGCAGAAAAAAAACATCGTCTTGGCCCTGACCCAACCTTTGGTATTGTTTACCTTGGCTCATGGCTAAGCCATGAGTTGAGGGTGGCTATTACGATGAATACTCCGTAAAGTGAGGTTGAAAGAATAAAGAGAGAGAAAGAAGAAAAGAAAAGTGACTCAAGAAAAGTTGAAATCAATTGAAAATTTTGAAAAAAAAAGAGTCATTTACACCAAAGGAGAAAGAAAGGAGAAAAGATTGGCAAAGGAATATAAGAAAATTAAGAATATGGCGGAATAAACGACGAAAAGGTAGCACGCTTAGCCGTTATGTCAAAGAGAGCAACAAGTCACTAAAATACATCCAAATGTACCCTATCTCACCCTGCGCCTACGTTACAAGCTAAGAAAGTCCTACGTGATCCTGAGAGACTAATATGGCGAACCTAAAGCTCTGAAAATAAGGGTAAGCCTATGGCGACAAAGTACAAATGATGTGAGAAGTTGTTCTGAGAGTGAGTGTCGAAAAATAATCCTTATAATTAACCTAATCACTGTGTGAAAATGGAGGATATTGATTTTAAAGAAAGGACACTAGTTACAATACTGCAAAGTTGGCACTTTTGTGAGAGATAAAAGAGGAGAGATATTGGTGCGTGGTGAGTCTACGTCATGGTCTAATGCACATGATCGAGGCTATTAATGATATCATGTATGGCATAAAGAACATAATCGGGATTTATAGACAGATGATTGCGAAAGCTAAAATAATGATATTTTTGTACAAAGGTTTTTAAGTGAGCCATAGTGCGTCGCTAGAGGACAAACAACGAATTTATGTTGAGGGTGTTGATGTACCATGTTTTAATGGTAATTTCAATTCTTTATCCTCAAGTTTAGTGTGTGTCTAAGGCCTTTTTGGAGAAGTTTTAATGTATTTTTATGGTGTTTGCAGAAAACACTGTCCAGAATGAAAACACTGAAGATGTGCTGAAAATTGTAGAAAAGATGACCTACACAGCCATCGACGGTCCGTAGGTGGAAACCGTATCTATGAAGATGTTATGACACCAATGAAAGATCGGGGAATTCAGACTAAGTGTGGGGCTACGGAAGGTATGACGGCCCTTCATCTCATCAATGGACCGTCCTGGTGATCCGTTGGTGTTAACAGAATGTAACTCCAATATTCTATTTGAAAAGATTCTAAGTCTGGATCAAGGAAGAACATCGACGGACATTCTTCTTGGTCCGTCGATACTAAAAGAGTTGGAGAAGAAAGCATCTGAAAATAGAGTTGAAGTATAGATCGACAGAGGCGTCTACGATCCGTCGTTTCCTCGACGGTTCGTTGGGTAGGTCGTCGACGCGAGACGCATTTTTGGACAAATTTTCCATATTTAGGTTTCCCTTTATGTTTTGGATTCTTTTATTATAAATAGGACCAAAAACCTCGTTTTGGGGGTTCTCTTTGTTAATTCTCAGATTTGTATTGTTGGTGTTGAACATTGGGTTTTGGAAAATACTTCACTTTTCCGAAATCGATTCTTACAATATTTTTATTAATTCAAATGATTTTCTGGATTTTCTTTGAACTTGTTAAATTAAGTACATGAATTCTTGTCTAATCAATATGAATTGTGTAATTCTTAACATGGGTAACTAAATCCACAAATAGGGTTGTAGGAACCATGGGTAATTAAAAAAGTAAAACTAGCTAAAATAACAATTCTTGAATAGTGTCTTGCATGTACTGATAATTCTTTCATTTAGTAGTATTTTTAATTGTGGACAACGTTAGAACTCGCCTTGTTGATATTTACCGATCCAAGGAGGTAGATAAAAAGAAAAGAATTATCAATGTAGATTTAGTATACACTATCTAATAGGCTAGTGTCGATTAGTGAAAAGTAATAACTAAGTCATACATCGATTATGATGCTTAATATGAGCTAAAAGGTAAGGTTTTCTATAGTACACACATGTAGTCGGACCAAGGTGTGGACAGAAATTCACTAGTTGCTAAAATAAGGAATTAGGGATACATAACTTACCACATTGCATGCAAGATATTAGGAAAGAGTTGTTATAGCTAGGGTTAGTGCATTATGAACCTGTGGGGAACACTTACACCCTAGATTCTCCCGTCACTTGATAAACATCAAATATTTGAACTTGCTACTTGTTTACTGAAACTTAATTAATTACTTTTGTTACACAAAATCCCCCTTTAATTGTTTGTTTTTGGAAAGGACTTGACTAAATAGAAGTAATCGTAGATTAAAATTAAGTCTAAACCATTTTCCTCGTGGGATCGACCCCAACCTAACATATGGGTTCTTTACTTGATACGACCGCTTATACTTCTTTAGGGAAGTATAGTATGAGTGTACTAATTATGAAAGGCGGCCTTTATTATAATGTTTTTTGTAATCTTAAATGCATTTTTCACTTATGGTATGGATTGATTGTTTATTCTTAGCATGTGCATTATTTATTTTAACTTGAAAAAGCTTATTTTTAACTAAAGGTCCCTTAATGCATCTTTTAATGGTTTTATATTGTATAGATTCCATATTTAGTACAAGTTGAATGTACTAACCCATATTTTTCTTATTTTTCTATAATGTGCAGGTTCGGGCTTGTAGGTCTTATTGACAATAAGAAAAGGCTTAGATAAAATTCTTCAAGACCAATTGGTGTGTCCACAAGCTTTGAGGACAACTTGATGCCACAATTTTTATTTTTTCTATTATGTACTAAAGTACTACTGTACTTCTTATATGGATACTTTCTATCGTAAGGTCTAAGGTCCCTATGTTGATATTCTTATGTTTAAACCTAGATGGTTAATCAGACTAGTCTTGAATATGTGATTTCATATATGAAAGAGTTTATCATTGATTGTTAAAGTGTTCAATTTTTCTGTATTTTTCAGTGTCTTACGTACTGATAATATGTTAAAGGCTCGTATAATACCTCTTCAAGGTTGAATATATCATGTTATGACTAGGGGGTGCTCTCAAGTTTTAATAATGGGCACCACCACCCATAACATTATTCAATTAAATATAGAGTTTTGTCATAATCTTGGCCATGTTTTGGTCTCTCTCATTTCCCTTTTCAATATGTTGCTTAGATAAATGGAAGGTCACAGGAGAGACCTGATCCTCGCAAGTGCACTATGCTCTATTGATGGTTGTCATTCAATCAAGAAGTTTAGTTGCTACTAAATATGGTTTTTGTATTAACCCTCAAGGTGAGAGTTGGTTAGCGACTCATTTTCTTACAAAACCTAACTCTAGTAGAAGTACTGAAGGAGAACGTTATCAAGAAGACCATGAATTGTGATTATATTTAATTGAATTGTCTAGTTCTATTGTTATTCATGTGAATTGAATATGAATTGTGGAGTAATTATCAAAGCTTATTCTATCTTGGAGAACTTGGTGTGTTGATCTAGATTTCTCTACTTAGTATGGAATTGGCTTTGAATGGCATTGTGTGGTATGGTCCACCTATGGTTGCAGTGTTTACTTTATTGTCATTATCTATGTGTTGCGATCATGGCCTTGAAGGCAATATGTGTAAGGTGATTCAATGTGAAGATTATCATGATTGTGAAGAAGTTGTGTTGTCCCCAATACTAGTCTAATGTTCTATGTTTATTGATGATGTTTCCTACATGTGAATGTTTATGTTAGGGCTAGGTACGTTCTACATGTTGATGATCAAATAGTCTTGTGTAGAATGACCCTTGAGTATGTACACCTATATGAATGTGTTTTCTTAAGAATACTTAGGATTCTTATTTTCAAATTATGAAACTGATCTTTTATCCTATGCTATAATGTGGTGTGTGGTCCACAGACGAACGTGTATTGTGATCCTTAGAGGGTGGCTGCCTCAATTCATTTTGTTGCCATTATGTGATCTTGTTGACCAATGTACACCCACTCACACCTCATGCTTATCTATGAGTAGGCTAGATTCATAGCAACTGATGAATGGATAGTGCTCATATGCACTATTGCCTACTATTATGCATTTAAAGTATAATATGTTTATGAAATGATGAAAAATGGTATTTTATTTATGATGACTTGATAGGTGTACTACTATGGGTAAGGGTATGGGACTTTACCAATACATTTGACATGTGTACCGTGATAGGATAGTTTCTAGGTTATTTCCTTATGTACATGAATATAAATGCATGATAAAGCTATGAACATGAAAGTATAACTTATGATGTCAACCATATGATACAATGAAGTATGAATTTGTGTAGTGTCTAATTGTGTTTATGAGAAAGGTTTCCTCATAAGAATACACATGCACACACATGAATGATGAATGAAGCATGTATGATAATCTTGTAAGTAGAGTTTTGAAAGGTTTACTGAATTTTACTCTAAACTAGACTATGCTATGAATATGCTATGTCCATATGTAAGGATATTCTCACATGAGTTATGTTTATAAAAGGACAATTCTCATCAATATCCTATGAATTATGCATATGAGGAGTTATCTCCCAAAGCCTATTTTTATGAAAGTAATGTTAGTAAAGGCTTTTCAAAAATGGAACTTAGCTTAGCACCGAGTGAAATTGACAAATGAGGGGTTCCCCTTCTCAATGAGGGAAGGCATGTTCACCAAATGTCCTGATGAGGTGGAAACTACAATGCCAAATGGGATAAAGAGGGATTCAATATACATCTCCTAGTTCCTTAACTATGTTTCCCCCATAGTACCTAGCAAGTGGATCCACCTAATATACTAGCATGATGTTAATGTTCTACCTTTACAAGTAGAGCACCTTCTTTCAGTGTGGGGTTCCATGATACCGGATTCCATGTTTAGCTCGCATGATCTTAATGTCACTTAAGGAAAGGGTTTCCCTAAAGTAAAATGGACAACGGAAGTAAAGTTATTAACCCTAACTAGGATAACCTAAGGGAAGTTTCTTAATGTATGTGAGGGTATGGGACTTTACTTGCGCGTTGCACAAGTAGTTCTTGAAGGGAGTTCTGTAAAGGTGTTCTATATGTACATTTACATGTATATATATATGTGTCTATTATACATGATTTTATGGTAATTTCTTGCATAATTATATGCATGATGTTGGTCTTACTTGACATATAATGAAGGTCCTACTTGACATATGATGAAGGTCCTACTTGACATGCATGTAGATAGCTATACTTGTCATGTTGATGTATGAAGTAAATGATAAGGCTTGTGCTCTCTTTCTGAGTTTAGTAAGAATGTGTGAGGTTATGAGTCTTCATATGTACATTGCACTAGTAGGATTAGATTGGAATTATGAGTAAGGTCTTATGATGTCGTAATTAAATTAAGTCCAAATATGCTCATGTTGACTATTGTCTTACTATGATGATATTAGAAGTCTTGACTTGTATGTTGTCTTGGAATAAGTCTTCTATGTGGTCTATGAAGTATATGCCATGTTTCCATGAATGTCTATGTTTGAGTAAATGAAGGTTGTATGAATGTTCACCTTGGTTACCTTAAGGTGATGCTTGAGTGTGGATAGTGGAATGGGACACTATTCATGTATTGCACCAAGTATTACTTAGTGGTTACTTAGGTGTTAACGAATTAAGGTAAAAAAAGATAATGTTATAAACATGATTGATGTGCTTTAAATGCAATATATGTGGGTTGGTATGTTTTCATAAATAGTGTCTATGCCTATATGAAGTATGTGAACTATATTGTGTAATTATGCCAATGTTTATGAAGATTCTTTTGAAAGGCATCTTGCATCATTTCTAAGTTAAATGTCCTCTTTAAATACATGTTTTTGCATGATTTCCATACTTAGTATATTCTTGTACTAATACCATTCTTCTTCATATTTTTACACTAACTTTAGGTAATGGATGACTAGAGGATGTTCTTAAAGTGACGGGCTTTATACATGTTTCTCAAGCTCAAGAAAGGGATCCTTATGATTCAAGGATTTTCTATGTAAGTTATTATTCAAGTTTAGTAATTGCTAGATTATCATTCTATATTGTTAAGGGTCTTGTCCCTATTCTACTCTATTGATTTGAGTCTAATATGGCAAAATACACTTAGAGTGTTTTGGTATGAAGAAAAACATTTTCTGGAAAATGTTTTCCAATTTTGTCGTGTTTGGTTGGGACAAAGGTTTTGGAAAATGTTTTCCAGATCAACTCATTTTCCTCAAAATTAAGGAAAATGACTTCCCTTCAAAAATAAAGGAAAATATTTTTCGAAACACTCCTCCAATTTGGAATTACATTTTTTAGGGAAAATAAACAATTTCATAAAAAAAATTCTTAAAATTTTATTTTTTTTATCCTATCCCTGACCCCCACCCACCCACCATTGGCCAGACCCCCCCCCCCCCCCACAAAAAAATGCTTTTTATAAATATTTTTCACTTCAATTTTTTATTTTTAAACTCCTCCCCCCTTCCCCCTCCCCCTCCCCCCGGCCAACCCCCCACCCACCCCAACCCCTAAAAAATTATTTTGTTTTTTTAAAAAAATACTATAAACTTCCAATTTTTACTTTTCATTTCTACCTCCTACCCCCTGCCTCCTCCCCCAGCCCACCCACACCCCCACCCCCACCACCATCCCAAATAAAAATTATTTTTAAAAATATTTTAAATTTCATAAATAATTTTCCACTCTAGTAAAAATAAAATATGTTTCTAAAAAATATTTTTCATTCATAAATCAAACACTAAAATCAATTCCGAAAAATATTTTCTACTCACCAACCAAACATGAGAAAATAATTGCAAAATCTACTTGTTTTACAGGAAAACATTTTCTAGTATAACATTTTCCTCCAGACCAAACACACCCTTAGAGTAAAACTATGTATTATGATATTTTTCTATATATGAGGTGATGGTTCTAGTATATGATGTGCTATGAAAAGTTCATAATTTTCTGGTAAATTTCTACCACAATGAGATGAATGAATACTATGGGCTTGTATAAGACTTCCGAGAGGTCAAGTACGCCATGTTACTTATAGGGTGTGCTCCTCGGTCGTGATAGAAAAAATCGCACATTGAATTAAGGGACCAGCTCCTCCCATGAAGTGATCGATTTCGGGGTAATTAAGCTAACCACTTGCAAGCTTCACCTATCAGTGAAAATGGGAATAATCACAGCGCGACTTACTCTTGAGAGATGTTTTCGAAATAGAACTGCTTTCAAACATCTACAAAGTATCGCAGATCTTAGTGAGGATCCTCATGAGCCAATCTACAAAATAGTCCCTTTAGTTGCAATATAGTACTCGTTATATGGAACACTGCATTACCCTCAGCAAGGGGTAAGCGGATGTCCCGAACACCTCTCTTGAGATGGGGTTAATGACATTTTGCTCATTGATATCGTTAAGGTTACCGATGTCATCTTGGTGGAACACCTGGCTACCATAACTGCCTTTTACATTCTTAGCTCCTACTTTAAACATAAACTCTTGAAAAAACACAAAAAATTAAGTTAGTAAATTTCAACTAATAAGAAAAATAAAGCAATAAAACTATAAGTCCTCAAGTAACACCACTCCCCGGCAACGGTGCCACTTTGATTCTTATCCTGACCAACGACATCAAATACGGTTCGAGTTTCTACGATCATCGATAATATATTAACACAAACGAGGATTGGGGTCGTGTCTCAAATGAGCGGTTTCAAAAATATGTAGCTAATTAGAATTCCATTATACTTAGTTGTAGATAAAGAGATTTACGAGTAAAAAAATAATAAATTAAAAAAGAGTGTGACACAAAAGTGTCAATTATAAAATGGGGGGTTTGTCACAAGTTATAAAAATGGTAAAATTAAGGAAAATCAATTATGATGGGAAATTCATGGGATATGACCACAATACAAGTTAACATAGATTATTGGGTGCATGCTTTCAGTACAAAATTTATAGAAAATAATGACTAGGCTAAGCTTTAACAAAAATAAGTTATCTCTTAAGCAACTTACCCTTTTTCAAATGGGTTCCTCGCAGACACCTATTATCCACAAGAAGACCATCCTACGCCTTACCCCACTCACACCGAGTTGAGTTTAGGATATGGGACAAGGGTTCACCCTCTCGATTTGAACCTCATGTTGACCCGCTCCTTAGGCCATAAATATAGTGGTCTTAGTTTCGCGACCTCTCTCTTGAGCATGCAAAAAATACATGGGTGAACTTGATTTTCATCTACAAATCCATTAGATTGAACCACAACCACTAGATGAAATCACTAATAAACTAAATCTATGTTATCAGCAGGCAAGACCCAACGATAATATTAACTCATATTATCTAAATTACACCCCAAGATTGGGGATTTTTACCCACACATCAAAAATAATAAATTATACCTTCAATGATGTTGAAATTAAATGGTATAAGAAGATAAGATTTGATTTACGCAAAAAGGAAGAAGAAAAAAGAAGACCCAGTTCCAATTAGGGTAAGATGAAATCCTTCCTTCTTTAAATCTTCCAAACATCCTCTTCAAACTTCTGAGAAAATTTGAAAAACTAAAGTTAAAAGTTTAAAGACTAGAATAATGTTCTAGCTCTCTAATTATCAATAAAAACTAGTATTTTTAGTTTTCAGATTTTTTATCATGATGGCTTGTTTGGCGAGCCCAGTCGAGGTCGCCGAATATATCGACGACTCGCCCATTTTTTCTTGCACACATCATCTTCAAAATTCATTGACCACTTGGCGGTATAGTACTACTTCGTGGAACTATTCGGCGGCACATCGATTGCTCCTTTCAATGTTGATTTGATCCTCTTCCTTTAGGGCTCAGCATGCTAGAACAAAGGGCAAAGTATGCCCTTCGGTGATGCTCCAAGTTTACTTGGCGATGCTCATACTTCAGTTTCTCTATTTCTTTTTCGCGCCATAGTGTCCATGTTAAGCTAGAAATTTCAAATACTTGAAACTTGATAGTTTTCATCTGATATTGAGATAAAACAACATTAGAGGACACTATTTCTTTTAAAATATAGCCCTAGATGAGTCCAGTTTGTGGAGTCATTTCATTCACGAGTGGAGAATTTAACACGAACCGTAAACCTTATCGTAGATACTAGCTTACCTTGAAATATTCCTGATTTTTATTTATTCCCTGCACACTTCACACCCATTTGTTTTTTAAAAAAATTAAACTATCCTAAACTACACCAACTTTATGCTAAGGTAATACAAATATCTTTGGTTGGGTCCCAAGCAACTCTTGATATATGTAACATCTCAAAAATTTGAAGTTTGGATGGGAAGGAAAATTTCGTATTTTGGCACTCTTGCAGTAGGTTTACGAGTTCTACCTTAGAGCTGTAGGAAGGAACTTGTAGGACCTTGGTGAATTTTTTGAAAATGTCCAGTTTGGCCTATGAATAAACAAGAAGAATTGTAGGGTGTTCTACTCGGTGTAAGAGGTATTCGTAGAAGTGATTCAATTGACCAGGATGGTCTCAAGAAAGTCCTACGGACCATAGGTCAAAGTCATAGACCATGTTTGATAGATTCTTATTGAGGGTGTTTCACTCTCTTCCGACCCAGTTAACCTCTAAATTATGTCATTTAGGCCCTATAATTTGCCCTATAACCACTTCTACCCATTAAATTATTTTCCATTCCTATTATTCACTCAATTCTTCACAATCTCTTCTTTCTCCAATATTATCCCAAGAAATCTAAAGGTAAAGATTAGGGTTTCAAAATATTCAAGGGTCTCTTCTCCATTATGTTTGTGAATTGTTATTAAAGAGTATGGGAATTCACCAATGAATCCTTTCATCCATTAGGTCCCAAAAAATCTCAGTCTCTTAAATTGGTTTACCTCAATTTATTAGGGTTTTTATGCAAAACTACATGAGCACTATTTATTATTATTCAATTAATTATATACAATCTTATGATGCATAATTTGATCCAATTACATGCTTTTCAATAAATTTCATACAGACATATTATAACACCGTGCTATTTGAAAGAACAAGAATTTAAAGAAACTATATTTTGGAAATAATCAAATTTGGAAAGTTTTACAAGTTAAGATAATTATGATTTTTGGGTCAACTTTAAACAACCATAAATCCTATATCGAGATGAATTACGTGTGGTACAAGATACCATTGGAAAGATATTTGAATTATCTTTCTATCGGTGCTGAGTTTTCTCAATTTGGAGTTTGTATGAGGCAGATATGCCCATTTGAAGTTGGGTTATCTAGATAAGTAAAGTCAAAACCGGATTTTAGAAGGGTATTATGGTCTTTTCATTATCCAATTATTTGAATTCGTTTATGTTAATTAATTTGAGGTCTAAGCTGATTGAATTCATTTTATATTTTATCAAAATAAGTTAGGGCTTTGAGAGAAGAGAAAATAAAAGGAGAAAAGAGAAGAAGAAACAAGGAATCGTCAAGTTCTTGAAGTTAGACTTGTGGATTTCTCCAAGGTTATAGCCCTACAAGGTATGTGAGATCACATAGCATTGGATTCATTCGCCCACATGTTAATCCTGATTTAATTCCGCAATTATGCTCTTAAAATTATAGAAGTTTGGTTCTCAATGGAGTTTGTTGAAGTTATTAAGAGTTCTTAATTTAAATTCATGAAATTAGATATCATTTTGAGTTGATTCTTGCATATTTTGATGATGTATTCGAATCTAAGTGTTTGGGGAAATAAAAATTGAATCTATAGGGTTTAGAGTTAAAAACGATCAAGGAAATTCATCAAAGTTCTAGGGAAAGGGGGTAGGGCACCGCACTACTCAGAGCGCCCCACAAAGTGTTCTGCAGTTGGGGCTCTGGGGATCCACGCCAGCCAATGCGCCCCAACCAGTTTTATAGTTTTGCCTATGGCACACCTCTACACATTGAACCCTAGGGTCACTATCCTTTTTCCCACTCCTTTCTGTACGAGTTGCCTTGAAACGTACCTATGTTTCCTATTTGATTTATACACTCTAAGGTACGTCCACATAATATGAAACCATCCATAGCATTAGATCATGATCCTTACCATAATTCAATTCATGGAATGTTAAGAGTCAAGTCAATAGAAGTTCATAGAGTTTTCCAAAGGTTTGTTAGGAATGTTTTAACTTTGTTTAAGACTTGAGCTTTGAATTGAGTAAAGAATAAAGATTGAAGTTCATTTCTCCAATAGAGTATACGGGGACTATGTATTCCCAAAGAGTAAAATGTTTTAACATTTAAAAAGATGAAGGAAACAATCTCTAATGCAACCTTTGAGCTCGTTTTAAGTAAAGAGTAAATATTTTTCACAATTAAGCAAAAGAGGAAATAATAATTTCCAAGAGAGACTTCGGGTTAGTTTTTGAGTAATTATCTAAAACCACAAATTTATATTTTTAAACATATGAGCTAATATATTTTGGGAGTATTATTGAGCACCAATATGGGGGAGATTTCATACAAGTCCTAGCCCCCATAAACCATATATCCATCATTGGTAGAAAAGTCAGATACTTTTTAGAAGATTCCATAGTGATATTTAGCATAGAGTGGAGGTTCCACTTAAAAGTCTAGTTCTATACCATTGGCAAGGTAAAGGTTGTCCCTATCTGCGCAAGGTAAAACATTATATCATCACATAGTTCATAAGTGATGGTTGTCGAATAGAGAAACTCTCTGAAAAGTATTTTGTATTATTATATACATAGAGTTACTTGTACTTGTATATACATCCAGAGTTAATATTGTATCTTTGGATACATGCAAAGTTACTATTGTATTTCTAAATTTACATAGTTATTATCCATTTTAAAGATATTTTATGTTGCATTTATGTTATTTGCTTGATATTGGAATTACATCTATCAAGAATAGGTGTTTTCTTTCAGATCCTTTTCAAGATTATGTCTTATTTTAGAATTTCCACTTGCATGCTTGTGCATTCAATATACTGATGTTAATTGGCCTGAATCGTTTTTACGATGTAGATAGATGTTACCAGGATAAGTGTCCAACACATCGTTGATTCTAGTTGAACTTCAGAGTTCATTGGTGAGGCTCCTTGCTTCTGGAGGATCCCCTTTAATCTCTTTTCAATATTCTAGTTCATTTTGGATGTTTGGGGTCTTGTTCCAACATCCATCATAATTATGGATGTTGGGGTCTTGTTTTGAGACTTGAGTTTCCATATTGGATAGTTGAATGTTTCTTTTAAGACATTTTAACCTAGCATTTGTCCATAGATTTCCAAATAGCCTATGCCTCCAGACAACTGAAAGTTCACGAGAAGTGTTACACAACTCATGATATAGAGTTAACTGTCATAGTATTTTCTTTAAAAACATGGCGTCACTATCTTTATGGTGTTATTATGGATGTGTTCACCAATCACAAGAGTCTTCAACATGTGTTCAGTCAGAAAGATCTTAATCTGAGATAGAGGGGGTAGTTAGAGCTAGTTAAGGATTGTTTTATGAGTATCATCTATAACCGAGGTAAGGCTAATGGTGTTGTTGATGCCTTGAGCAGCTTGTCTATGTGTAGTAATAACTATGTTAAGGAAGAAAAGAAGGAGTTTGCAAAAGATATGCATAGACTTGCATGATTAAGAGTTTGACTTATGGATTCTATATAAGGAGGAGTAGTGGTGATGAATAGGGAGGAATCATCATTAGTGTCAGAAGTGAAAGAGAAGCAACAAGAAAATCCTACGTTGCTTGAATTGAAGGCAAATGTTCATAAGCAAAAAGTAATGGATTCTGAATAAGGATGAGATTTTGTATTCAGGTATCCAAGTAGGTTGTATGTACCAAGGGTGGATGAACTCCAAAAGAGGATCACAGAGAAAGCCCATAGCTCCATATAATCTATTCATCCGGGTTCCATAAAGATGTATCGTGTCTTGGGAGAATTATATTGGTTGAATAGTATGAAGAAAGGTATTATTTTGTTCGTTGCAAAATACCAAATTGTAAATAAGTTAAATTAGAGCACCAAAGTCCTGGTGCTATGGCTTTGAATATAGAAATTACATAATAAAAATAGAGATGATCAATAAGGACTTCATTACTGGGTTTCTATGGTCTCACAGGCAACATGATTCAATTTGGGTGATTGTTGATAGAATGACAAAATCAGCCTACTTTTTGTCGTTAAGGACTACACATTAATCATAGTATTATGCCAAGTTGTATCTTCATGAGGTAGTAATATATCATGGAGTGCTTGTTTTGATTACATCATATAGAGGTGCACAATTTATTGCACAGCTCTAGAAATCTTTTTAGAAAGGCTTGGGTTCAAAGGTGAACTTAAGTATTGTTTTAAATCCTCAATCAGATGGTCAAGAAAAGTGAACTATTCAAACATTAGAAGATATGTTGAGGGCCTTTATGATTTATTACAAAGGTAAATGGTATGATCATCTAACGCTCATTCAGTTCACTTACAACAATAGTTACCACTCAAGCATCTAGATAACTCTTTATGAATATCTTTATGCGAGGCGATTCAGATCTCTAATTGAATGGTTTGAAGATGGTGAAGCTGGGTTAATAGGACTAGGCTTAGCTCATCAAGCTATAGATAAATTAAAATTTATACAAGAGAGGTTGAAAACAGTGCAGAGCCATAAAAAATTCTACACTGATGTTAGAATGAGGGAGTTAGAGTTTGAGGTAGACGATAGGGTAAACTTGAAAGTTTCACCCTTGAAGGATTTTATGAGATTTGGTATGAAGGGGAACAAGAGTCCTCGATGTATTGTCCCTTATAGAACATACAAAAGGATTGGTAATGTATATTATGAGTTGGAGAACCACAAGAGTTAGCAGCAGTCCATTCAACATTTCATATATTTATGAAAAAGAAGAGTATGAGAGTTCCTTCACTTATCGTACCTACAGAAGAAATTTGTATTAAGTAAAACTGGTCTGATGAGGAGATTCTTATTCAGATTCTAGACTGCCAAGTTTTCAAGTCAAGAACCAAGGAAATAGCATCAATCAAAATTAATTGGAGAAATCAATTTATTGAGAAAGATACTTGGAAAATTGAGGAATATATGAAGAAGAGATACCCACATCTCATCGGATCTGAAGAACTTCCAAATTAAGGTACTAATCCTTTTCCTGACATTTACTTTAAGTTGACATGGTAATATATTGTTTCTCGTTGAGTGTTTGAGCTAAATATTAGATGTTACTCCCTTATCCCGCTTAGAGTAATTTCATTCAAGGACGAATGTTCGCGAAGGGAAGATATTGTAACTCCCCGCTTTTTGAACGAAATATAAAGAACTAGAATTTGAAAGAAACCATTTTTTGAAATATTTAAATTTGGGAAATTTTAAAAGTTAAGCAAATTATGGATTTTGGGTCAACATCAAATGACCATAACTCCTATCACAGGATGAATTAGGTGAGTTACAAGAGACTGTAGGAAAATCTTTTAATTATATTTCTAACGATGTTGAGCTTGTTCAATTTTGAGTTAGTATGAGGGAGATATCCCCATTTGAAGTTTGGATGCCTAAATAAGAAAAGTAAAAAATCGGATTTTAGAAGGGTATTATGGTCTTTTCATTACATAATTATTTAAATTTTATTTTGGTAATTAAGTTGGGGTCTAAACTGATTGCATTCAGTTTATGCTTTATCAAAATAAGTTAGGGTTTTGACTGAAGAGTAAAGAAGAGGAGAAAAGAGAAGAATAAGCAAGAAATGCTCAAATTCTTGAAGCTAGACATGTGGATTTCTCCAAGGATTAATCCCTACGAGGTATATGAGATCACATAGTGTTGGTTTCGTTCATCCATGCATAAATCATGATTTAATTCAGCGAAATTATGTTCTTGAAAGTATAGAAATTGAGTTCTTTATAGATTTTGTTGAAGTTTCTATTGGACTCTTAATTGTTGAAGTTGTTAAGGAGTTCTTGATTGTAATTCATGAAATTAGATGTCATTTGAGTTTATTATTGAATATTTTAGGTATGAATTTAAGTTTGTTTGGGGAAATAACCAATGAATTTAGAGGGTTTAGAGTTGAAAAAATGACCAAGGAAATTCGTCAAAGTTAGGGGAAAAATGGGTGGGTCATCGCGGAACTCAGAGCGCACAACAAAATAGGGCTTGAGGGCACTGCAGCTCCAGTTCTTTAGTTTTTCCTCTAGAACCTCATGCCACTTAGAGCGCCAAGGACGCCAGGTCTCCTTTTATTTTCCACTTCTTCCCGTATGGGTTACCTTGTAACGTACTTATGTTTCCTAGTTGATTTCTACACTCCAAGATATGACTTAAAAACATTAAATTATCAATAGCCTGCTAGGATAATGAGCCTTTAATCCACAATTCAATTCAAGAAAAATTAAGAGTCTAAGTTATTAGAAGATCATAGATTTTTCTAAAGGTCTTTTACAAATGTTTTAACTTTATTTTAAAACTTGAGTTTTGAGTGGAGTAAAGAGTAAAGATTGAAGTTCATTTATTCAAAAGAGTAGATGGGGACTATGTACTCACAATGAGTAAATATTTTTTAACATTAAAATAAGAAAGAAACTGATATTTTGAAAAGAGCCTATGATCTAGATTTCAGTAAATAGTAAATGCTTTCACAATTAACCAAAATAAGAAACACTGATTTTGAAGAGATCCTTCACGCTAGTTTTTAATAATTATCTGAAACCACAAAGTTATGATTTTTTTTTAAAAAAAAGAGGTAGTATAGTTTTGGAATAATATTGAACACCGACATGGGGGAGAGGTCAGACAATTCTATGCCCCATAAACCATATAACCATCATGCATAGAAAAAGGTCATTCTCTTTTCATGATTCCTTAGTCCTTTTTAGCATAGGCTAGTGGATCAACTTAGTGGTCGGTTTGTATACCCTCGGCAAGCAATAGGATGGACCTGGAAGCATGAGGAAAAATGTGGTATCATCACATAGCTCTTAAGTGCTAGTTGTCGGTTAGAGAAACTCCCATAGAAGTATTTTGTATTATAATATACACAGAGTTACTTGTATATTTATATACATCCAGAGTAACTATTGTATTTCTAAATAAACAAAGTTGTAATCCATGTTTTAATCTTTTATTTTTGTATTTAAATTATTGCCTTCTATTAAATGACTTGAGTTTAGTTGAGTTAAGTTTAGACCAGATTTATTCTTTCAGTTGCTTTTCAAGCTTATGTCTTGTTTTAGAATTTCCCTTTTTATTCTCGTACATTCAATGTATTGATGTCATTTGGTCTAATCGTTATTATGATGCAAATACAAGTCACAAAGATCAGAATCCAGCGCATCGTTAATTCTAGTTGAGTTTTAGAGTTCTTTAGTGAGCCTCCTTGCTTTCAGAGGATCCTCTTTTATTGCTTTTCCGTATTTTAGTTCATTAGGATGTTGTAGATCTTGTTCCGACATCTATCTCAATTATTATAGGCATCATAGACAATCGTTCAGTGCATTTGTCTTTACCTTTTATATGTTGGCACTATATCATTTTCTCATAATTCTGATTAAATATTGGTAATATATGTAGGAACTTTTAGGGGGGGCATTACAAGTGTATATCATTGTTTTCTCGTGAGGAACGATATTTATACTATGGTAAAAGTATTGGTTTAAAATTGTTCGATGTAATCAGTAGGTAGTAGAAGAGTAAAAATTTTATGAACGTTGGTTCAAATTTTATTAAGGGTGGTCCAAATATTGTGCAGACAAAAAATGTGTGATAGTAAGATTCAAACACGTGAATATTGGCTCATTCAACGCATTTGAATATTTTCTAGGCTACACCAACTTATTGTGTCAATGGTGTCCGAAACATGTTAATCCCTTTATGTGTTATTATACTTATATATGATTTGTTTATCAAAAAAGTATATTCAATTGGACATCCTGGTATGCACGTGGCTGTGTCTGATGTAATTAAGTGTTTTGACTCAAATCGTCATGATTAAAACACACACGATACTCCGGTGAGACAAATATTACTACAACCCCTCTAACAAAATTTTGCGAAAATTAAGGCGTTCAATAATACAAAAACAAGTTTGAATGCACAAATAAACTAGAATTTTCCTAAACTTCGAAAGTTTGACAAACCATTACTAAACAATTACGGGAACAGCACCTAGAACCTAGAAGTCAATATACCAAAACTCTAACATTCAACAAGACTATGTAAAGGAGCACGACCCCGAAACTAAACAAATGAATATCTAAATTACTAATCTAACTTCAAATAAAGTGGATTAAGCAAAAGGAAAAATCATGGCAGCCTGGAAGAATTGGCTCACCCGTAAATTCGATCTCGATCACTGACCTTCTTGCTGAGGTCTTTTACTAGTGGTCTAAAGATGCCCTGTACTCGACAAAGAACGAAGAAGTGTAGTATCAGTACACAATCACAGTATACTGTTAGGATAACACAGCTATTCCAATAAGTTAAACACATATAAGCCGTCACAACATAGTAAACGTGACATGTACAGAACATATATACACATTGGTTAACTTCAGGAGCAATGACACCCGATCCCGATTGTTGTATCAGGACATGATACCCGCTCCAATATAAGTGTCGGAATGTGACACCCGATCCTAGTTATTGTGTCGGAACGTGACCACCGCTCCAATATAACTAATTGGTGAAGAGTTGAAGTGATTCTTCAACAACATATTTGTGAAATAATATTTTTAATAATAGTATATTTTGAGGTGATATTTTAAAAGTTAAAAAAATGAAAATGAACTGAATCATACTGATACTAAAGAGAAACAGATATAATTGAGATGGTTTTCAAAAATCTAATTTTACGTACACATTATAAAATACCCAAAAATTGAGATGGTCTAATATTTTGAAAAAATAACCGACAAACATCTCATTCACACCCCTACCCACTACTTGAAAAGTTGTCAAGATACATATGTAAGAGTTATAGTAAAGAGTAATTAGATGTTAAATTATTTCTATTACATACAATTTAATGAGACATTTTTTTTGCCTATTCGGGCTGATTATTTTCTTATGATGTTTTAATTCCCAAAACGTAAACATACTAAAGAGATGGAAACACTCTTATGCTTTCTTTCTTTATAACTCTCAAATATTTAGTGTGTAATCTAATAACAAATAATGGTGTATCACTTTTCTTATAAGTTTTATTTTTATATTATATGAAGGTGTGTACATTCGCAATAACCACTAAAATATAATTTTGTGTTGTTGTACAAACGAATTTTGCAATTTCGTCTAAAGTTTATTATAATTATTACCATTCATAGTATATGTGATCATATACATACATATATGTATATATATGAGTTTTGTCATAAAAGACATAATATATTATGTCCTACTTCAAAACTTAAATCCTACAGAACATACGCCGAGCAAGATAAAAAAAATCTCTGAACTTATGTTAAACAAATTACGTCATATAAATACTACATAACTTATCATGCATAACTTATCTTTTACATTAATTATGTTGGGTTTGACAAATGTTCTCTAAACTTATGTCGAGCAATTAAATGTGCAGCATGTGAAGATGTGGGTCTAGAAATTACGAATGAAAGGTGTTGGTATCTCAAAAGGAATTGGAAAATCTTTTAAAATGTTAATATTTTCATGTTTAATAGATTTTCTTAGCCACACTTTCAATATTTATCTAAGATGTAAATATTTTAGTTTGTTATATATTTGATTTGTGTATTTTTTTTATTTGTTTAATATTCAAGTTTACAATTATTAGAAAGGAGAAATCAACGGAGATAATATTTTTTAAAAAAAGGAATATATCACTTAAAATACACATCAGTCACAATTCCATAAAATTTCCTTTTTCATTCTATTAGATCAACATTCCTTTTTATTATGGTTTCATTTTAATTGTATACTAATAATTTTACAGTTTATATGTTCACTTTACCATTCCAATTAAAATTATTTTTTTACTTTCATAGTAAAAACTAAAAATTGTGTTTCAATGATCAAAATTGCATTAGATGACTGCCAAACACATTTTTCTTTTATTGTATTACAAGAATGTTATTGATTGTATCTCAAAATAATCTAATCATTATATATGAATATAATTTATGAACGGATACAAGATTCTAGAAAGAAAGTAATATACATGGTGGAAATAATATAATTTGTTGAGGAAGGATATAATATTAAAATAATAAATACAAATTGACTATAAAAGAAATAGGGATACAAGATTCTGGAAAACAATAGAATACATAGTGAAAATAATACAATCTGTTGAGGATGAATACAATATTTTAAAAAATAATAATTTGACGATTAAAAAATAGAATATGTCTATGCTTAAGAAATACAAATCGATTTGACATACCCATTTGAATTACTAAAAACTAAAAAGGAAATACAATGTTCTTAAAATACAAATGATGAGTAAAAGAAAAATAATTCACAAACAAAAATTAATATGAATGTTATTGTGGTATGCATACAATTTTGCAAAAATTTCTCTAGCTCTTTCTTTCCTCTTCGTATGTTATATTCTTTTTTTCCAATTTTTTCACCAAAACCAAATTCGAATTTGTATTCATTTATGCATTAGTAATACAATAAAAAAATTCAAAATTATTAAATATTAAATATAAAATAATCAAACAATATAATAGAATATGTATGAATTCTAATGTAGATTACTACAAATTACAATCTCCTTAATCTCAAATATTAAAACAACATCACAAAAAAATCAAACAATAGAGTTTAAAATACTAAAAGTCCGAAATGCTAAATGTATGATGAATATATTAACAAACTCATATAAAAATCAAAAAATACGGAACGTTCATAGTATATACAATCCAAAGTTCAACATAATTTGTTATTTTGAAAACAAAATCGAATGAATGATGACTTCGAAAAACTTTTATTAATTGAGAGATTTTCTGAATTAATTGATAGATCTGTACAAATTTGTATAAACTTGAATAATTAGTTCTTTGTAAAAAACAAGGAGCGAATAATAGTTGATAATTGATGAAAGGCAAAAAAAAAGAGAAAATATGAATGATGGGGACAATGTTGAAAACTGATGAAAGAGGAAAAAATTTGAAAACATAAAAGTTAGAAAATAAATGTAATATTACTAAAGCTTAGGAAAAAGTGTAAATGGGTAGTATTTGGACACAAATTATTTTCTAAAATATTGACATTGTAAGATTTTAAATAATTATATTAAAGTGTAGATGTTTTTACTAATTAAGTTAGAAACTGTGACTAGTTTGTTAATTTTCCCAAAGGAATTTGGGTTCTAAAAGGAATTGAAATTTACTTGATTTATAAATAATAAGAGATATGTTATAATCCGTGATTAAATTGTTATAAGCAAAAAGAATTTAAAAGTAGGTTTAAGCCCAGTAATATTGACTCTTAAATATGTATATGGGGTGATTTTTCCTTGAAATATTTTGACGATTTTTTTCTAACTACTTATAATTCAGTCTTTATTTAAGGAAAATTTAGTTGATTTTAAACATGGGTTAGACTCAATATTAACTCAATAAAAAAAATTAAAAAATTCTAAAATTTATATGAATCTTTATAATCGAGGTATATCATGTATTGAGCTTCTATAAAGTTTATATTATATTATTTTTTGTTTATATGTGATATATATTAATTAGAAAAGGGCCTAAAATACCCTCGAAATATTGATAATGGTACAAAACTATCCTTTATTCATCTATTGACTTCATAATACCTTTTTCACCAACCTATTGACTCTAAAATGCCTTGTCATCCACCTTTAGGTTCAAAATTGATCAATTATAACGGTTTCAAATTTAAACTTTTTAAATATTTTTTAAAATTCTTGGCGCTCAATTATTGGAGATATTTTAATTTATCAATATCATTTATAAATCAACTCACAACTCACCCATTACTAATTAAGCCCCACCCAATTAATAAACCATTTCAAATATTAAAATCGCCCTAAACACTACTAAAGCATGGCAAAATTACAGATTCCTTAAAATGACATTCAAAATTTTTTGAGTCCGAATTGAAGCCCAAATTAAATTTAGTTTGAGACACTTATTTAGGAGGACACTTTCTATAGGATTGTGTTTCAACCTGAATTCGAATTTTATGATTAAAGGTAAAGAAGTAGCACCCCTTGAATTAATTCATGCACCTTTTTAAATATAATTCTATAAATATTTATTATTTATTTTAAATATTAAAACTTTAATATATTCTATTTTTAAAAAGGTTTCTATTAAGCAACATCACATAATTGAGGCGAATGAATAATTAAAATGAACATAGTCAGACTTTTATATTTATCGGTAATTTTTATTTAGACACTTGAATTATAGTATGTTTGATTGAGGACTTGCATGTATGATAATGTGCTTCTATAGATATTTTCGACTCAAATTTTTCAAAATACTCATTGGTAGTAACTTTCATGTTGTGCATCAGTAATGCGACATATTTATTAATTGGGTGTGGTTTAACTAGTAATTTGTGGGTAGTATATTGGTTAATAAATTTTATTAATAAGTTAAATTATAACAAATAGTGCCCCGTCTATCAAAAGAATATTTAATAGTTTAAATTTAAAATCGTTAAATAAGTGGTTAATTTTGAACTCAAAGGTGCATGAGAAGGGTATTTTAAAGCCAATAGATGAATGAGAAGGGTATTTTGAGCCAATTGTTAAATAAGTATGTTTGATTGAGGAATTGAATGTATGATAATGTACTTCTATAGATATTTTTGACTCAAATTTTTAGTAACACTCATTTGTAGTAACTTTCATGTTGTGCATTAGTAATGCGACATATTTATTAATTGGGTGTGGTTTAACTAGTAATGTGTGGATAGTACATTGGCTAATAAATTATATTAAAAGTTAAATTATAAGAAATAGTTGAGCTCCATGTATTAAAAGAATATTTAATAGTTTAAATTTAGAATCGTGAAATAAATGGTTAATTTTGAACCCAAAGATGCATGGAAAGGATATTTTGGATCTAATAGATTGGTAGACGGTAATTTTTTCACCATTTCTAATACTTCAACTGTATTTTAGGCCCTTTTCCGATTTAATTATTAAGCACATCTTTCATAAGATATGATTAATATTGAATTTTTTAAAAGAATTTCATTTTTTTAAGATGCATAATAAAGAAATACATTACATGAACTACTAAAATTAATTTCATTCCTTTTTAAAACAGTATCTTTATTTAAGCTATTCTTTTTCTTTCTATTTGATCTCTCTTTTTTTCCATAGACTATTTTAATAAATTAAAATTAATTATGCTTCTATATTTAGTTTTAAAAAAAAAAGATGTTGACACATATTCATGCTATAAACTGGAGTAACATTACAACACAAAAAATAACGTGCACACACCCCAAGAAAAACATGACTTCCCCATTGTCTAAAGTCTTTATTCTTTAGTTATATACTTTGCTTTTTCTCATGAACTTTTGTTAATTCATTTATCTTGTTTGTCTAACAAGTAGCAATTAATTTTATCTCATCAATTTTAATTTATCCCCATTGCCTCATCAAAAACGTAAAATGCATGTTGAGTGGGTAATGTCTTGGTGATCATCCATTCAATAAATTTAAGAGATTTATATACTATTGATGTTTCTATAATTGTCAAAAGTGATAATCATATTTTTTGTGACCTTGTATTAATAGGTACTAAAAGCATGGAAGTTTTGAAATAGTTTACTATGATAGAGATGTAAATACTTGTAAAGGTGCTAGTAATAGTCATTTGGAAATACAAGATGGAGGATTATGTTTTCGTGTTGGGACCAACTGCAATTTGTTCTTAAGTGTAACTAACTTTAAAAATTTGATTGATATATTTCATTATTGAATTGTAAGCGTAGTTTTTTTTCAATACATATGAAATAAAGTTAATTATATTTTACATGTTTATTCTATTTCATTAGTTTCTTTACTACTACATGTCTCTTTTTTATTGAAACCTTCAAAGACATGGTGAATTGGAAACTCAATTTGATTTTCTTTGACCACCCAACTTTAACGAATTATGTTCCTAATTTGTTAATGATTGGGTAAAATTTACAAAATTAATTACACTCTGTTTTATGTCAATAGTAATTTAGTCAAGATAATAAAAAATCAGATCACATGCTTTGAATCTTAAAATAATACAAAATACAATTATAAATTGGACTCTCTCTCTCACACACACACACAAAAAAACAATAACATCATGCCTTCCAAATTAACTCACCTCTTGGTCCTTTTTACCTACTTAATTTCTTCTACTCCTCTTATGTTAATTTAATAATCTTGTTTAGTTACAATATTTATATTGTTAATGCAACTAAAAAATAATGGATACACATTTCTATTGAAGAGGAAATGATCTTGGTGACCATCCAGTAGCTCCAAATAAATTTTACTCAATTGAAATTCCAATTGTTGTTAAAAGAGATAATAATGTACTTTGTGACATTATTGTTGGGGACAAAAAAGCAAAATCTGCGCTTTTTAATTACAATAGAGATCTTCAATGTTGTGATATGAATGCATACACTTGTTATTGGGGTGCACAAGAAGATGAATTATGTATGCAATTGACGTCCCTTCTATTGATACACAATCTTTTGATGGCAACTGTCTATGGACACTGCCTTTTCGCAGATTCTTGCCAAAATGCAAGGGTCCTCCCCAAGGGCCATTAGTTGGTCCTTGTGAGTAGTGACCGGACATTTCAACTATGAACTAAATCTAATATGTGTTAGACACCCTTCCACCAATTTTCATCATTGTCTGACTCCTAAAAGCTAGTCAAATAAGCTAAGGCACCCTAGCACCTCATTGGACTAGTTTCCGTACATCATTGATGTTCTTGGACGTTTTGTTTTATAGACTTCCTAAATGACTTATATTCATTAAAATAGATCTTAAAACAGTTTATGAGCCTTTTGATACTTATGTTAGTCTCAAGAACATGTCTTAGATTTTTGAAGTGTTATATTATTCCCCCTCCCTTAGGAACATTCATCCTCGAGTGACACTAAAATCTTTGGAAGGAAGGAATAGACTCAAGATTAAAAGTCCAACCAAATCAACAATACATTATAACATCATTTACAACCTCAATGGTATCATTGATACAAGGAATTCAAAACTTCAAATACCACACATGAGGCTCAACATTACATTATGATGAATTTCCTTCTCACAACAAGAAGAGCTCAACATATCATATATGGGTCCATTATGCCAAATCTTAACTTATAAACATGCTACAAATCATTTCATCATGACTCACCATATCACAATGCACAACATGACTCAAAACAAGCAAAATTGCAAAATTTCAAGTCAATATGCACAATTTCACTGTAACTTCACCGTGATGACATCAAAAATGCACATTTTTGATAAATTTCACGAAGAATCAAAGTAACTTCAATTTTATGATTAATTTATTATTAGTAAGAACAACTAAACTTAGTTATCAAATATATTAGGGTAATGGAACTTCATGTCGGCCTCGGCCTCCCATGTCGCACCCTCAACTAGGTGATTCTTCCATAACACCTTTACGGATGCCACCTCCTTGTTCCTCAACTATTTTACTTGCCTATCAAGAATTTGAACCGGACTTTCCTCATAAGAGAGTTTATCCTTCACACCAAGACCTTTATTAGGAAGAATAGTCTCAGGATCACTGATACACTTATTAAGCATGGAGACATGGAAAACAAGATTAACCGAAGTCAATTCACTAGGAAACCTCAACTCATAGGAAACCTTACCAATCCTTTACATGATTTCATAGGGACCCACATAACGAGGACTCAACTTCCCTTTCTTGCCAAATCTAACCACCCCTTTCATAGGAGAAATTTTTAAATACACTTTATCACCTTCTTCAAACTCTAATTCCCTTCTCCTATGGTCAGCATAAGACTTTTGCTGACTATAGGCTGTTTACAATCGATTCCTTATGATATGAACCGTCTCCAAAGTCTTATAAATCAAATCAGAAACCAAAAGTGAAGACTCACCCTTTTCAAAACATCCAATTGGAGATCTACATCTCCTACCATACAAGGCTTCATAAGGAGCCATAAATATAAATGAATGGTAACTATTATTGTAAGCAAACTCCACCAAAGGCAAATATTTGTCTAAATTTCCCTTGAAATTAATGATACAAGCTCTAAGCATATAATAGTACGCTCCGCTTGACCATCCGTTTGGGGATAAAAAGTGGTGCTTAACTTCACCTTGGTACCCAACCATTGTTAGAATGACCTCCAAAATCTAAATGTGAATTGTGCACCCCTATCCGATATGATTGATAACGGAATATCATAGTGACACACAATCTCATCTATGAAGATCCTTGCATAATCCTCTACCGAATAAGTAGACTTGACGGGAAATAAATGAGCGAATTTGGTCAACGTATCCACAATCACCCATAAATAGTCATTTTGTTTTTGTGTCCGAGGAAAACCTACCACAAAATCCATATTGATGTCTTCCACTTCCAAGTAGGAACTTGGATTTCTTGAAGTAAACCATCCGGCTTTAGATGTTCAGTGTTCACTTGTTGGAAATTTGGACACTTAGCAACAAATTCCGCTATGTCCTTTTTCAAATCTTCCAACCAAAACACTTACCTAAGGTCATGGTACATCTTTGTTGAACCCATATGAATGGAGTAACAGGACCCATGAGCTCCCTTAAGAATCAGGTTCCTCAAACCATATACATTGGGAACATATAGCCTCCCATGGTACCTCAAGACACCATCCCCCCCTTAGGGAGAATGACTCATTAAGTTTACAAGAACCGATTCATTCAACTCCATCAATGTGTGATCAAGGTGTTGTTTACACTTCACCTAGACCACTAAAGACGACTTGGAGTTATGACGTACCACGAGACCACCTATAGGAGAATTTTCAATCCAAACCCCTAAATGAGAAAACCTATGAACATCCTTCACTAGGTTCCTCTTGGCTTCCTCAACAAGGGACACACTTGCCATGGACAAACGAATTAAAGCATTTGTACCACATTAGCTTTATCGAGGTGATAGAAAACACTCATGTTATAGTATTTCAACAACTCTAACCACCTTCTTTGTCAGATATTCAACTCCTTTTGAGTAAACATGTATTGTAGACTTTTATGGTCGGTATACACATCAACATGAACCCCATACAAGTAATACCTCCATATTTTCAAGGCAAATACCATGGCCGCTAAATCAAGATCATGAGTTGGATATTTTCCCTCATGCACCTTAAGTTTCCTAGAGGCATAGGCTACTACTTTGCCATGTTGCAAAAGCACGCACCCCAAACCCACTCGGGATGCATCACAATACCCAATGAAACCCTTTCTACCCTCTGTTAAAGTCAACACCAGAGTGGAAGTAAGTCTATCCTTCAAGATTTTAAAGTTTCTCTCACACGCTTTTGACCACTCAAATTTCTTACTCTTTTAGGTAAAAATAGTCAAGGGAGATGCAATGGATGCAAAACCATCCACAAACCTCCGATAATAATCCACTAGACCCAAGAAACTCCTAATCGGTTGAAGTCAATGGTCTAGGGCAACTCTTCACCTCCTCGATTTTCTTTGGGTCAACCTCAACTCTCTCACTATATATTATATGACTAAGAAATGCCACCGACCTCAACCAAAACTCAAATTTGCTATACTTGGAAAATAATTGGTTCTCCTTAAGCACTTGTAACACCACCTCAAATGGTGCATATGATAACCCTCATTTTTCAAATATACCAAGATGTCGTCAATGAAGACAATGACAAATGAATCTATGTAACTTCGAAACACCCTATTCATGAGATCCATAAATGCCGTCGGGGCATCAGTGAGACCAAAGGACATCACTAAGAACTCATAGTGACTATATCAAGTTCGGAATGTCGTGTTTGGTATATCCTCACCTTCACCCTAAGTTAGTCATACCCCAATCTCAAGTCATCATAGAAAAGTAGCTTGTCCCTTGGAGTTGATCAAACAAGTGGTCAATCCAAAAGAGAGGGATACTTGTTCTTGATAGTGACTTTATTGAGTTAGCAATAATCAATACACATTCTAAGGGAACCATTCATCTTCTTCACAAACAAAATCGGAGAACCCCATGGAGAAATACTAGGTCAAATGAAACCTCTTTCTAGTAAATCTTTGAGTTGAGCCTTCAACACTTTCAATTCGTTGGAGTCATCCAATAAGAAGGAATTGAAATGGGATTTGTAACCGGTAACAAGTTGATACAAAAATCAATTTCTTGTTTTGGAGGAATATCGGGAAGATCATTAGGAAAGACCTCCAAAAATTCCTTCACTATGAGGACCAACTCAATGTGAGGAATTCTTGAGTCTGAATCTTGGACTCTTACTATATGGTATAAACACCCTTTAGACATCATCCTAAAAGCTTTCAAACTAGAAATGATACGACCTCTAGGAATAGAATTTCCCCCCTTCCACTCTAATGGGATCATTTGGAAAGTTAAACTTCACCACTCTTGTTCTACGATCTATAGAGGCAAAGCAATCATGCAACCAATCCATACCCAATATGACATCAAAATCAAACTATAAGGTTCTACTAGTTCAACATAAGTAACTCTATTGGTCAACATTATAGGACAATTTTTATGTACCTTTTTTGCAACAACTGACTCACCCACCGGGGTAGTTACTATGAAGGGTTCATTTAGAATGTCGGGCAAAATTTCAATCTTCTTAGCTATTAAAGGAGTAACAAAAGATAATGTAGCGCCCCGATCAAGTAAATCATATACATCAATGGAAAATACTTTCAACATACCGGTCACCACGTCAGGGGAGGTCTCTTGCTCTGCCCTTGAGCGAAGTGCATAAAAGCTATTCTTCTTAGAAGCATCCTTATAACCACTTTCTTTCCCACTATGCTTGTATTTCCCCTTCACATTTGGGAAATCTCAAACCTTGTGCCCACTTTTACCACAACCAAAATAATTATTTGTTCCCCTAAGACAATAACCATAATGCTTCTTGCCACACTTTTCACAAGTTGGCTTCTTTATTGGTGAACTAGTATTCCTTCCATTCTTAGGCTTAGGGTTGGACACCCTCTCATCACGATCCTTAGGACACATGGAAGGAACTTGATTAGAAACCCTTTTCTTAAACCTAGGCTTGTGTTGGATATCAAGCCTACCCTTTGAAGAACCACCATCAAATGACTTTGCCATCTTAGTATCTCTACTCTTTCTCTTAGCCCTTGCCTCTTCCACTTGTTGAGCATGAACCATGAGATGATAAATTTTCATATTGTCATATAGCATAGACGAATGGCATTCCTCTTGCAAGTCATCCGACACTCCCGTCACAAATCAGTTAATTTCATCTCTAGGGTCAAAAATGAAAAAGGAGCATACTTTGACAATTGAGTGAATTTCAAAGAGTATTCAAGAACATTCATACCTCCTTGACGAAGTTTGATGAACTACACCACCTTGTCTTACCTCTTCTCCCTAGGAAAGTACTTATCAAGAAAAGTTTTCTTTAACACCTCCCAAGTCACCTGTCCACCTCTTAAAGTCCTATTCTATCTCCATTGGACATGCCAAGCTTGGGGAAAATCTTTGAGTTGGTAAGTGGCTAACTCGGCCTTCTCACTTGAAGTAAACCCCATATCATAGAGGATATTGTAAATTTCATCAATGAACTCTTGGAAGTATTTCTCAACGTTGGACCCATAGAATGTATGGGGATTCATCCTAGTGAAATCCCTCAAACGGGAGGCCATGGTAGTAACTTGTTGGTTCTCTTGGGGTACAACCTTCCGATTAGCTTGGGCCATCATGGATTGAGATTGAGGAACGGCGGCTTGTGCTTGAGTATTAATGGCTTGGTCCATTTTGAAAAGATTTGCTCAGATGGCACCATCCGTCAAAGGAGGATCGACCAGAGCTTGGTCATCATTAACATCTTCTTTAAGAGAAGGAACTTTTTCACTATGGGGAGGAACTCCCGTATCTGCAATCTATTCTTCAAGTCTTCCTGTCACATTCCTTTGAGTATTCATTCCCTATAATCACAATAAGAGGATTAGATGCAAAAGCACATATAGCTAAACTTTAGAGGCACGATATTTGGACTTCCAAGAAAGTGAGAGTTTCCTAAGCATCACATAGTTTCCTATTCATATGTGTGGCACGCTTCACAATCATGAATACGAACCTGCATAGACATGGTTGAGAGAGACATCCACTCAAATATATTAAATATCATGCTCTGATTCCAAGTTGTCATATCTGAGGATCACCTCATAGACGTAACCGGCGTCGGCGTCCTCTTTAAAGTCTAAGACTAGTCTCTTAGCTTACATCATTACATTAATAGGTCAAAATTATTGGAAATTTAAAAAAAATTCTACTTATATAATAAGGTTTACATAGACCTCTACATATACATAGTATAGTTATATCGAGTGTACTTAGACCCTTCGTATAGGAAGATTACTTAGTCATGCACACACACACACACACACACACACACACACACACACACACATATATATATATATATATAATATAATATAGTTTCAAATAGTCATCTTATCTCATAACCATCTAGCAAGAGTGTAATAATTTGGGCCTAACCCATACATCAATATAACAAGACCCCATATAGGTCATACAATGTCTAGTATCCAAATAAAAGGCAAGAAAATAAGAGTCTTAAAACTAAAACAACTTCATAAGCTTGATAGTGGTATTGCCCTCGGAAAGTGAAGACCTACCCAACTTGGTTAATTAAAAATTCCAAGTCTTCTTCAAAAGTCGGCTCAAAAATCCCTTTAACGGCTGAAACCTAAAATATTGGGGAAAAGAAAGAAATAGTGTTAGTACACCACTTGTACTAAGTATGAGACCATATGCACACATATCATAAAATCATGCTAAGAAAGGGACATTTGATAAAGGTATGTAATTTACTTTGAAAAGTTTTATGCACATTCAATAAGACCATACCAATCAATAAGACATATACATTAAGGAATAGGCATGTACATCATAAGACCAACAATACCAAGTCTAGTCAAGTCAACATGTATTTCAGATAATTGAGCACATAATCAAAGTAACTCTATCATCAAGTTATATTGGAAACAAGCATGAATAAGAGTACATTTTAACATAACCAATGAAATACCATTACTCATGACCCTCTTTAAGTCCACTTGTGCAATGACTAAGCAAAGCCCCATAATCTTACTTAATCAAGTAAACCTATCAAGAACCATAACCAATGTCCAACTTCCCATAACATAACATTAAAAGTACATAATATCATATTTTAGCAATAGAGACCAAATACAGTTCATAAAAGTAATCAACATCATATAGTGTCATTAACATGTAAGGCCATCATATACACATCATCTTCATTTATAAGCATATACATACACAAGAACATTCTCCTAAGATTTTCCTGAAGGCAAACTAGTGCAAGTCATAGGTAGAGTCCCATACCTCTGCCTAAGCTAAGTAAACCTGTCAAGTCACCCTAGTTGGTTTGTACTTCATTACTTCATTTAGTTTAGGGAACACTTTCGTTATCCAACATAGACCACAAGAATAATTGTGGAATCTAGTGCTTTAAAACCTTATACCGATGGAAAGTGGTCTATTGGCCAAACATAAATGTAGCTGTCTAGGTGGATCCACTAGCTAGTCTTCCTATGGGGAAAAATAGTTCAAGAACAAAAGATAGGTACAACCTCTCAACATGCCACTTGGCAATTGGAGCCTTCTCTAATGGGAATCCATAAAGAGAGTATCCCTCATAGGGGAGTCAACACCTCATGTGGAACTATAGGGTGAATCTTCCTCTATAGAAAGTCAACACATCCCATTGTCAAGTTAACTTGGTGCTAAACTAAGTCCCTTTTGAAATGTCTTTAATACCTTTATTAATCATCATAACTTAATGTAGGTCATAAGATCTAACCCTTGCATAAACATCATCATCATATATCAATAATAATTGCATAAGTATAATCCTTTCGTTACAATTCATACATGAGGTTAGCACATTTTCATAGTCACATCATATTAAGGCACATTGGTAAATCATCACCATCCTTATAGCATTTACATCTTAGCGAACACCTCACATCCCATATTCAACACATTTGAATTCAACATAATACACACCTTATGAATCCTAATACAAGTCATACTTCAACACAACATCATCAATTAAACACAAGTAACCATAATTGAAGTAACGAGTTGGGATCACATGACTTACCAAGTCTCCTTCATAAGTCATCATCAAGGTCTTACCATAAACCCTTAATTCAACCCAACGAGGGTATAATATAACATATCAACAACCAATATGATAATAAAGTCAATTTAGTCATGAATCACAATCCATTACTAGTTCATAGCTTAAGATAAGAGGCTTAGGTCAAATCCATAATACAGTTCATAACCTAGATCAATTTCTCAAGAACTGGTATGATAGGACTAAAATTCATCTTAATATATTAATAATTGATACAATAAACTCATCTGGTAGTAAATCAACCAATAACCAAATCAATTGAACCAGCATTACACAATTCATATCAAGATTATAACCTAGGGTTAAGGGGAATTGATCATCTTCTACAAACTAAACCAATCCATAAAGATATAACATAATTGAGTTAAAATACATTTTAATATATCCATAATATCCAAAATTAATCATAGACCAAGTAATTCAAAACATCAATTTCGTATTGGATGAAAACCCACTTGAAAACTCAACTTTGGAAATCAATTTGAAGGAACCCTTTGAGGAAAGAGGTCTCAAAAGTGAAAGGTATCTCATACCTTACTAATTGATGAAGATTGATGGAGAAAATTGACACTTTTCTGCCCTTGTACCCACCTCTAGCTGGGTCTTCAATGTGGTTTTTTTTGGAGAGATAAAGAAGAGATTTGGATTTTGGGAATTATGAGAGCTTAGGTTAGTCTAATTAAGTTAGAGTCTTCATATAGGTGGATAAATAACTTAATTATACCACCCCTAACCCCTAATTAACATCCTAACTAATCCAACTAATTAAATGAATTAAGTTATAACGTGCAGCACAACCAGTGGTCTCACAGATGAGATCGCGTCGACGCCCCGTTTGTCAGTCGACGGGCCAAGGACCAACCATCATGTTGGTCCGTAGTTAAGTTCAGAGACTATGAAAATCTCAACCTTGGCCAATTTTTGTAATTTTCCATCAACGGAGGCAATCGATACACCGCGATTGGCACATGATTCGTTGATGGCAAGCGTCTGTGGACACAACCTTTTTGTAGCTTCTTGCCAAAAGGCAAGGGTCTTCCTCAAGGGCCGTTAGTTGGTCCTTGGGGAGTCGTTCCCAACTTTTCGGCTATGAACTAATTCTAATACGTGTAAGACATCCTTCCACCAATTTTCATCATTTTCTGACTCCTAAAATCTAGTCAAATAGGCTAAGGCACTCTAGCACCTCATTGAACTAGTTTTCGGACGTTCTTGGACGTTTGGTTTATAGACTTCCTAAATGACTTATATTCATTAAAATAGATCTTGAAATATTATCTAAACCTTTTGACACTTATGTTAGGCTCTAGAATACGTTTTAAATTTTTGAAGTGTTACATATACACATATATCACATAAGCCTTCACAATGATCACTTATACAAGCTATAACATGATAAATTCACAATTCATAAAGTAATGTTGTCAAGGCCACATTCTTCACAATTATAGGACAAAAGCACGCCCAGCATAAGTGGATCATACCAATTATGACAATTCAATATACTATACAACATAAAAGAGGTTAGGTCAACATACCACCATTCCATCATCAACACCTCCAATCCTAGTCAATGCAACCAATTCAATCCACTAAGGCTTTTACTAATAGCCATACACACCAATCCAAACAAATACTCAAACCATATAAAGGTTTAACATGACACAATATGGAAATCATTAAATTAAGGCAGCCTATATAAAATTCTATCTTAATCCATGCATATATCAATAGTCCAATACAATCTACATAAGAATTCAATACAATAGAGACATGATCAAATCACCCAGAATATAGTCAAAATTAGGATTTCATGATTTGCATGGGTTAATATGAACTTTGATCCAAAATCATTCAATTAACATCAATTATATCATAAATCACTGATCAAATCATTTTATGCAAGAACTCATGGCTAGATATCAAAATAGAAGATTTCATGTTTTGAGAAGTCTTAGAAAAGTCTTTGAAGTATGGATCCTTGAATAAAGAAGATTCAAGGATGAACACTATACCTTAATTGATGAACATCCACGAACATGGTGAAGAATTTATGGAGAAATCAAGCTCCACGCTCCCACCTTGCTTCAAGCTCCAACAGAGTTCTAGAGAATTCTATTTGGGGCCTTGGGGTTTTGATTTGAAGAATGAACTTAACTTGGGGTTCTAAACTGATAAAGTCACTTAAAATACCCAAATAGACTTTAAGTAACCGCTCATTTTATTTTTAGAATGCTAGGTAAAATTTCCAAAACACCATTGCCTTGGTTAAGACACCGGCAAAAAACTTTCAAGTGTCAATCGACGGACCAAACGATGGGTCGTGCTGGCTCTCCTTCCTTTGATTCAAAGACTATGCAAATGGGGCTTAAGATCCCACACCTAACTGTGTAGAAACAGCCCCCATTGACGGGGTGTTGGTCGAACAACGGGTGTCGACTGCCTTCGTCTATTGGGATTGTGGCAGTCTCAACGAATTTACTAGAAGTCACTTTTCAAGATTCAAGGCATCTAAAACACAGAAAGTTGTAGAAAATTCAAAGGAAGAATTAGGCGACCGAACTTTCAGTACCAACAAGTCATAAATGACTTGGAGTTGCTATACAAATTCTCTATATGGCATAAAGAAGACATTAAGGCAAAAATAACTTGAAGGATCATTACAGTTTTATAATGAGGCGCGTCATTTATGAATTGGATATTCAAGGAAGAGTGTTATAAATATTGAATGTTCTATCTATTAGAGAAAAATTCGGAACCCTAACATTGGGACCTAGTCAATTTTTGCCTATAAATAGAGGGGTCTCTTAATTGTAAAATTGTCCACAAGAGAAATCATAAGTTTTCTTCTTCTTTGTCTTTTCTTCCTCTTCTTCCTACTCCTCCTCCTCCTCCTCCTCTTTGATGTTTTCGTTGATATTCATAAACTTTTTATTTCTTCGCCACTATTGTTTTCATCCATGTTCATAATTTTTTACTTCTGTCTTCTTCTTTTTTTGTTTTTGTTTTTGGTCTTTATTTTTACAAATTCTTTTGCTTTGGTTTTGAAATTTTTGAATACTTTTTTTTAAAAATAATTCAAGAAAATTTGCAGAAAATGAAGTAATTATAATCATCCATTTGTTTTTTCAATTTAAAAGAGTATCTTTCAACTAACGTAATTGCGAACTTAATTTTTGACATTGTTTTATCAACAATTTCTCTCTTCTTTCGCCTCTCTAAATTTGTATATAATCAATCCTAAATTACAACATTCTTCCCTCTTTCATGGATGATTTTTTCTTCTTTTTTTTCCTAGATAATGTATTTAAATTCTTTTCAAATTCAAACTTAAAGATGTTGTGGTTTATCATCTCTTCTCACAAAGCTTCGTCTTCATTGACTCGTGATGATTTGCGAAATTTGGTCAAGATAAAGGGTCCAAGTCCTTTAAAAGAAAAGAAAGCATTTGACTTTGGAAATCTTCAAGTATTTTCAAGAAGAAACGGAGGAATCTAAAAAAGAAGCATTATATCCTACTTTTCAACATTATATTTCTATTTATTCATTTTTCTTTGGAAACATATATTGTATGCATGTTCATTATTGAACGCAGCAACATATATACGTATTAACATTGTAACACATTTTATATTACTTGTATTGTATTTGATGTCCCTTTTTATAACACATACACATTGATGTGTTTCAATATCAGTTCACATTGTGTGGTCTAGTTGTATTCACGTTTTTAAGTTTTTTATGTAATGGTTTTAAATGTTCTGCTAATTTTGGTATATATTCTCTTACCTGATTTACTATTCCTAGAAAGGATTGTAATTTCTTTTTTGTATCTATATTTTCATCAATAGTAATTATTTTTTGTACTATATGAGTTTGCATTTTTATTCCATTTTTATCTATTTGTATTCCTAGAAATTCTATTTGTGATTTCATAATTTCTGCTTTTCTTTTACTCAAACTTATACCTGTATTTTTTACTATATGTGTAAATTTTTCCAATAATCTTATATGTTCATCTTGTGTTCTAGAATATAACAATATGTCATCTATTTATACAATACAGTTTTCTAGTTGGTTAAAACAGTTATCTATAAAATGTTGGAATCTACCTGGTGCATTTTTATATCCAAAGGGTAAAACATTCCATTCATAGAAACCTTGCGGTACTGTGAATGTTGTTAATTGTTTGGATTCTTCTGTTTGCATTGTCTAAGAAATTTAATCATTACTAGAAATAAATATAATAAATTAGTTTTAACTAATTTTTTTTTGCAAAAAGTTAAAAATTTAGTTGCAATATGCTATGGCTAGATGATGTTTAATTTAAATATAAAAGAAAAATGCACAAGTACCCCCTCAATTTATGCCTGAAATCTCATAAACACACTTATATTATAATAAGGTCCTATTACCCCTTGAATTTATTTTATAAGTAATTTTCTATTCCTTTTCGATATACGAGATAGTAGCTTGAAAGAAAAAGTAAATCAACATTAGGCCCACAAGATAATGTCATATAGCCAGAAAAGGGGTAGACAATTATTAATAAAATAAGTTCAGAGAAATAACAGAACCTTAGTATAGTATAAGTGTCTCTGAGATTTTTTTGCATAGATTGAGGGGATACTTGTGCATTATCCCAAATATAAACAATCAATTGAATAAGATGAGTTATTTTGAACATAAAAATGCACAATTGGATCATTATATATATATATATATATATATATATATATATATATATATATATATATATATATACACACACACACACAATTATATATATACATTTTCAATTTGATGAGGTTCAATCATTTAACTAGTCGTATCTCACTAATATTACCTTATAGACGATATTTGTTGTACATTTTTCTTTTCATCTAACTAGATGTGATTTACACGTGTATACTTCATTTGTTTAGATGTCATATGAACATGTGGATAGCAACTACATTTTTTATTTTATAGAACTATTTTTGTACATTAATTTTTATTTTATAAGTTATAACATAATAGATGACGTTTTTTGTAACGACCTGTTTAGTCGTTTTGAGCAGCAGACTTTGATTCTGGAAAAACTGGCAGAAACAACGGACCCCACGACGGACCGTCGAGGGGGTCTCGTTCCAAAATACTTAGAACTCTGAAAAATGTGCACTGAAATCGACTCTCTGAACTTCGTAACGGAATGGCATGACGGACCGTCACAGGTGTGACGGACCGTCACAGACTTTTCAGAGAAATTGAGTCTCTGAACTCTGTGACGGAGCAGCAAGACAGACCGTCGCAGGCGCGACGGGCCGTCACAGGCTGCGTAATCCCAGGCGGGGTAAGATTTCTTTAATGTTTTAAGGGACGTTTTTGACTATTCCTGCTTTAATTATAAAGTTAGTGGGTTAATGTTAATAAGTCTAATTACTTGGGGGTTAAAAGAGGTAACCTTAAGTTAATTAGTGGGTTATTATTGCCACCTTTTATACTTAATTATATGCTAATTAGGGTAAAAGAAAGAGGGTTTGAATAAGAAAAAGAAAAGAACAAAAAGAGAGGGATAAACGAACGAGAAAGAGGAGGAACGAGAAGAAGAACAAAGCTTTGAGAATTTGCTTGCTTGATCACTAATGTTCGGTGGAGGTAGGTTATGGTTTTTAAACTATTCGTAGTAAACTCTTAATAGCGAATGATATGTATGGGTAGTATTGTAAACCCTTCTATATGCTTAATTGTATGCTTGCATGAATGTGATTATGTAATTGTGATAAAATAAGCATGATGAAGCTATTGAATCCTAAATCTTGAGAAACCCTAATCTACTTTGTTAATGATGATGCCTTAGTGTAACAGAAGGCTTGATGAACGAAAGTAGTAAGATTAGGGCATCGGGTGCCACGTTCCGGTACCAGGATAGTATATGAGGATCGGAGTGTCACGTTCCGACACCAGGATAGAATATGGATCGGGTGCCACGTTCCGGTACCAGGATAGTATATGAGGATCGGAGTATCACGTTCCGACACCAGGATAGTATATGCGGATCGGAGTGTCGCGTTCCGACACCAAGATAGTATATGGATCGGGTGTCACGTTCCGACACCAGGATAGAATGAGGATCGGAGTGTCACGTTCCGACACCAGGATAGTATATGAGGAGCGGAGTGTCACGTACCGACACGAGAGGAATAAAGATAATGAATCTTGAAAGATGTTAATATACTCAATCTAATGAACCTAATTCCCAAATGAGTATGATGAGGAGGCGTGAGTCCTCATTGATGTGCTTGGTGTTGTAACCAAGGGTTATGGAAATTGTAAATGTTGCATGCTAAGGATATTAGTTGATTTATGATATTACTTGGTATATACTGTTTTCTATTTGGAGTTGGCCGATGATACCTACTCAGTACTTGTGTTTGTACTGACCCCCTACTTTTATGTTTTGTTTTCTTTGTTAATTGTGGAGTGCACAGCAAACGTACCGTCGTCTTCAACTCAACCGTAACTCTAGCCAGTCTTCATTTCTCCGGATATCAGGGTGAGCTAACGCTTCTAGCTTGGACTGGATCTTCTTCTTCATGTCTTGATGCCTTGAAGTTCCGGCATGGACTAGCTTTTACTTGTTCTAGCTTCTTAGAATACTCTTAGTTTAGTAATTTGATCATAGATGTTCTTGTGATGATGACTTCCAGATTTTGGGGATAATAATAGTTGTTGAGTTTTTAGAAGTTATTTAATTGATTTTCATTAATGAGTTTAAGTCTTCCGCATTATTTTCTGTTATTATTGGTAAACGATTGGGGTTAGATTGGTTGGTTCGCTCACATAGGAGGGTAAGTGTGGGTGCCAGTCGCGGCCCGATTTGGGTCGTGACAAACTTGGTATCAGAGCATTAGGTTCGTTGGTCTCATCACACAAGAACGAGTCTAGTAGAGTCTTAAGGAACGGTAGGGGGACGCCTTTACTTTTCTTTGAGAGGCTATAAGACTTTAGGAAAATTCCATTCTTTCTTTCTTTCGTGCTATTACTTGGATCCAATTGGTATCTACGTGATACAAATTGGTATCTGACCATCTTCACTCTATTTCGCAGATGGTTAGAACTAGAGCAACGACTGCGCCAACACCAACATCGGCAAGACAAGAAGCGTCTGAGCAAGCCACTGGGGCTGTAGCTCGAGGAAGAGTAGCGGCAAGAGGCCGTGGTAGAGGTCGTGGGAGGACGTCCTTTAGAGGAAGAGGAGGAGCACCTAGCCCATCTGATACTAGGGCGGTGACTCCTCCACCGACTGAAGAAGTAGTAAGAGAGGGTGAGGAAGGGGAAACTGAGCATGTGCAGAATGAGGAACTACCACCCCAACCTACCCCAGAGATGATAAATCAGGTTCTTGCTTATCTTAGTGGGTTATCTGATCAAGGTCAAACACCTCCAGTGTTTTTTGCACCAGCACCTTAGGGTCCGAAAGTATAACGGGCAACTGCTGCGGCTCCCCGCATGGACGTTCCATTAGAAATAGGCACGTTTCCTTGTCTGACTACAGGGCCGATAATGACAAATGATCAGCATGAACTTTTCAGTAAGTTCTTGAAATTGAAACCTCCAGTCTTCAAGGGTGCTGAATCTGAGGATGCTTATGATTTTCTGGTTGACTGTCATGAGCTACTACACAAGATGGGTATAGTAGAACGGTTTGGTGTTGAGTTTGTGACTTATCAGTTTCAAGGGAACGCCAAAATGTGGTGGCGGTCACATGTTGAGTGTCAACCAACAGAGGCACCACCCATGACTTGGGCATCATTCTCTAGCTTATTTATGGAGAAGTATATCCCCCGTACTTTGAGGGATAGGAAAAGAGATGAGTTCCTGAGCCTAGAGCAAGGTAGGATGTCGGTAACCGCATATGAGGCTAAGTTTCGCGCATTATCTAGGTATGCCACCCAACTTTGTTTCAGTCCACAAGAGCGGATTCGCCGTTTTGTGAAGGGGTTGAGATCAGAGTTGCGGATTTCAGCCTTACAGGTAGCGGCTACAACGAAATCTTTTCAAGAAGTGGTAGAGTTTGTGATAGAGGTAGAGGGAGTGAAGCCAGATGACTTCACCATGGCGACTACATCAAAAAGGTTTCGAAAGGGAGGTGAGTTTAATGGTTCTTACTCTAGAGGACAGGGTTCGGGAGGTTACTCAGTCTGACCAATTCAGTCTTCACTACAGACTGTAGTTGGGGGTCCACCTAAAACCGGTCAACACTTCTCTGAGAGACCTATGCTTAAATCCAGAGAGTGTTATGGATGTGGGGAGACTGGACACATTAAGAGGTACTGTCCAAAACAGAGTTACAGACCTCCAAATGTTAGAGGTAGAGGTGGTTATGGAAGAGGCCGTCATTCTGGAGGACGCGGTGGTCGAGGTAATGGTGGTCACCAAAACGGTCGGGGTGATGGGCAAACTGGAGCCACTACATCACAACATGGTAGGGGCAATGGACAGACAGGTGAGAGGGTCCATTGTTATGCTTTCCCTGGGAGATCTGAAGCGGAGACATCTGATGCTGTTATCACAGGTAATCTTTCGGTTTGTGAATGCATGGCTTCTGTATTGTTTGATCCTGGATCCACGTTTTCTTATGTATCTTCTTCATTTGCTACCTGTCTTAATTTACCTTGTGAATTACTTGACATGCCTATTCGTGTTTCTACTCCGGTGGGTGAGTCCGTGATAGTTGAAAAAGTATATAGGTCTTGTTTGGTAACTTTTGTGGGGAGCAACACATATGTAGACTTGGTTATCTTAGAAATGGTTGATTTTGATGTAATTCTGGGTATGACTTGGCTTTCTCCGAATTTTGCGATCTTGGATTGTAATGCTAAAACTGTGACGTTAGCCAAACCTGGGACGGATCCGTTAGTGTGGGAGGGCGACTACACTTCCAATCCGGTTCGTATCGTCTCCTTTCTTCGTGCTAAGAAAATGGTTAGTAAAGGGTGTTTAGCTTTCTTGGCACATCTCAGGGATGACACTACTCAAGTACCTTCGATTGAGTCGGTTTCGATAGTCCGTGAGTTTTTGGATGTGTTCCCTACAGATCTTCCTAGTATGCCACCAGATAGGGATATTGACTTCTGCATTGATCTTGAACCGGGCACTCGCCCCATTTCTATACCCCCTTATAGAATGGCTCCCGCGGAGTTAAGAGAGTTAAAGGCCCAACTTCAAGAGTTGTTGAGCAAAGGCTTCATTAGACCAAGTGCATCTCCTTGGGGTGCTCCGGTGTTATTTGTGAAGAAGAAGGATGGGAGATTCCGGATGTGCATAGACTACCGACAGTTGAACAAGGTAACTATTAAGAACAAATATCCCATTCCTCGCATTGATGACTTGTTCGATCAGTTACAAGGTGCTTGTGTCTTCTCTAAGATTGACTTGAGATCCGGTTATCATCAATTGAAAATACGAGCAACGGATGTGCCAAAGACTGCTTTTCGGACCAGGTATGGGCATTACGAATTTGTAGTGATGTCTTTTGGTCTTACGAATGCCCCTGCTGCCTTCATGAGCTTGATGAACGGGATTTTTAAGCCATATTTGGATCTCTTTGTGATCGTATTTATTGATGATATACTGATATACTCAAAGAGCAAGAAAGAACATGAGGAGCATTTGAGAATGGTATTAGAAATGTTAAGGGAGAATAAGCTCTATGCCAAATTCTCCAAGTGTGAGTTTTGGCTAGATTCAGTGTCCTTCTTGGGGCACGTGGTGTCTAAGGAGGGCGTGATGGTGGATCTTTCTAAGATTGAGACAGTGAAGAATTGGGTAAGACCTACTAATGTGTCCGAAATAAGGAGCTTTGTTGGTTTAGCTACCTATTACCGTCGATTTGTCAAGGGACTCTCTTCCATTGCTTCCCAATTGACGAACTTGACTAAGCAGAATGTTCCATTTGTATGGTCGGACGAATGTGAGGAAAGCTTTCAGAAACTCAAGACTTTGTTAACCACTGCACCAATTTTCACCTTGCCCATGGAAGGTAGGAATTTCATTGTCTATTGTGATGCATCCTATTCTGGTTTGGGTGCAGTGCTAATGCAAGAGAAGAATGTAATTGCTTATGCTTCAAGGCAATTAAAGGTACACGAACGTAATTATCCGACCCATGATTTGGAATTGGCTGCGGTAGTGTTTGCCTTAAAACAATGGAGACACTATCTATATGGGGTTAAGTGCGAAGTATACACGGATCATCGTAGCCTACAATATGTTTTTACTCAGAAGGATTTGAACTTGAGACAGAGGAGATGGATGGAACTACTGAAGGACTACGATATCACTATCTTGTATCATCCGGGAAAGGCTAATGTTGTGGCAGACGCCTTAAGTAGATAGGCAGGGAGCATGGGAAGTCTAGCTCACTTGCAAGTTTCTAGACGTCCATTGGCTAGAGAGGTTCAGACTCTGGCTAACGACTTGATGAGGTTAGAAGTAAATGAGAAGGGAGGACTGTTGGCTTGTGTGGACGCAAGATCTTCTTTTTTTGACAAGATTAAGGGAAAACAGTTTGATGATGAGAAACTAAGCAGAATCCAAGATAAGGTATTGCGAGGAGAGGCTAAGTAAGCACGAATCGATGAGGAAGGTGTTTTGAGAATCAAGGGGAGGGTATGTGTACCCCGAGTAGATGATTTGATCAACACTATTCGGACAGAGGCTCATAGTTCAAGGTATTCCATACATCCTGTTGCAACCAAGATGAACTGTGACCTAAAGCAACACTTTTGGTGGAGTAGAATGAAGCGTGATATTGTTGATTTTATTGCCAAATGTCCAAACTGTCAACAAGTAAAGTATGAACACCAGAGGCCCGGAGGAACACTTTAGACAATGCCCATTCCTGAATGGAAGTGGGAGAGAATTGCAATGGATTTCGTGGTTGGTCTTCCAAAGACATTGGGAAAGTTTGATTCTATTTGGGTAATTGTGGACCGATTAACTAAGTCTGCTCACTTCATTCCAGTCAAGGTGACTTACAATGCAGAGAAGTTAGCCAAACTTTATATCTCGGAAGTGGTGCGATTGTATGGGGTTCCACTCTCCATTATATCAGAGAGAGGTACGCAGTTTACTTCTAAGTTTTGGAAAACATTACATGCGGAATTGGGTACTAGGTTGGACCTTAGTACAGCGTTCCATCCTCAGACCGATGGTCAGTCTGAGAGAACGATTCAAGTGTTGGAGGATATGCTTCGTGCGTGTGTGATAGAATTTGGTGGTCATTGGGATAGCTTCTTACCCTTAGCAGAGTTCTCCTACAACAATAGCTATCACTCCACTATTGATATGGCTCCATTCGAAGCATTGTATGGGAGGAGATGTAGGTCTCCCATTGGTTGGTTTGATGCATTTGAGGTTAGACCTTGGGGTACTGACCTTTTAAGGGATTCATTAGAGAAAGTGAAATCTATTCAAGAAAAGCTGTTAGCGGCGCAAAGTAGGCAAAAGGAATATGCAGATAGAAAAGTTAGAGACTTCGAGTTCATGGAGGGTGAACAAGTCTTGCTGAAGGTTTCACCCATGAAAGGGGTGATGCGTTTTGGAAAAAGGGGTAAATTGAGCCCAAGGTATATTGGTCCCTTTGAAGTACTTAAGAGAGTAGGGGAGGTGGCTTATGAGTTAGCCTTGCCTCCAGGGCTGTCCGGAGTGCATTCGGTATTTCATGTGTCTATGTTGAAAAGATACCATGGGGATGGAAACTACATCATTCGTTGGGATTCAGTTCTGCTTGATGAAAATTTGTCTTATGAGGAGGAGCCTGTTGCCATTTTAGATAGAGAAGTTCGCAAGTTGAGGTCAAGGGAGATTGCATCAATCAATGTTCAATGGAAGAATCGACCAGTCGAAGAAGCCACTTGGGAGAAAGAGGCTGATATGCAAGAAAGATATCCACACCTGTTTACAGATTCAGGTACTTCTTTTCGCCCTTGTTTTTCTTCTCATGATCGTTCGAGGACGAACGATGGGTAAATTGGTATCTATTGTAACGACCTGTTTAGTCGTTTTGAGCAGCAGACTTTGATTCTGGAAAAACTGGCAGAAACAACGGACCCCACGACGGACCGTCATGGGCACGACGGACTGTCGAGGGGGTCTCGTTCCAAAATACTTAGAATTCTGAAAAATGGGCACTAAAATCGACTCTCTGAACTTCGTAACGGAACGGCAGGACGGACCGTCACAGGTGTGACGGACCGTCACAGACTTTTCAGAGAAATTGAGTCTCTGAACTCTGTGACGGAGCAGCAGGACGGACCGTCGCAGGCGCGACGGGCCGTCACAGGCTGCGTAATCCCAGGCGGGGTCGGATTTCTTTAATATTTTAAGGGACGTTTTTACTATTCCTTCTTTAATTATAAAGTTAATGGGTTAATGTTAATAAGTCTAATTACTTGGGGGTTAAAAGAGGTAACCTTAAGTTAATTAGTGAGTTATTATTGCCACCTTTTATACTTAATTATATGCTAATTAGGGTAAAAGAAAGAGGGTTTGAATAAGAAAAAGAAAAGAACAGAAAGAGAGGGATAAACGAACGAGAAAGAGGAGGAACGAGAAGAAGAACAAAGCTTTGAGAATTTGCTTGCTTGATCACTAATCTTCGGTGGAGGTAGGTTATCGTTTTTATACTATTCGTAGTAAACTCTTAATAGCGAATGATATGTATGGGTAGTATTGTAAACCCTTCTATATGCTTAATTGTATGCTTGCATGAATGTGATTATGTAATTGTGATAAAATAAGCATGATGAAGCTATTGAATCCTAAATCTTGAGAAACCCTAATCTACTTTGTTAATGATGATGCCTTAGTGTAAAAGAAGGCTTGATGAACGAAAGTAGTGAGATTAAGGGATCGGGTGCCACGTTCTGGTACCAGGATAGTATATGAGGATCGGAGTGTCACGTTCCGACACCAGGATAGAATATGGATCGGGTTCCACGTTCCGGTACCAGGATAGTATATGAGGATCAGAGTGTCACGTTCCGACACCAGGATAGTATATGAGGATCGGAGTGTCACGTTCCGACACCAAGACAGTATATGGATCGGGTGTCACGTTCCGACACCAGGATAGAATGAGGATCGGAGTGTCACGTTCCGACACCAGGATAGTATATGAGGAGCGGAGTGTCACGTACCGACACGAGAGGAATAAAGATAATGAATCTTGAAAGATGTTAATATACTCAATCTATTGAACCTAATTCCCAAATGAGTATGATGAGGAGGCGTGAGTCCTCATTGATGTGCTTGGTGTTGTAACCAAGGGTTATGGAAATTGTAAATGCTGCATGCTAAGGATATTAGTTGATTTATGATATTACTTGGTATATACTGTTTTCTATTTGGAGTTGGCCGATGATACCTACTCAGTACTTGTGTTTGTACTGACCCCCTACTTTTATGTTTTGTTTTCTTTGTTAATTGTGGAGTGCAGAAAACGTACCATCGTCTTCAACTCAACCGTAACTCTAGCCAGTCTTCATTACTCCGGATATCAGGGTGAGCTAACGCTTCTAGCTTGGACTGGACCTTCTTCTTCATGTCTTGATGCCTTGAAGTTCCGGCATGGACTAGCTTTTACTTGTTTTAGCTTCTTAGAATACTCTTAGTTTAGTAATTTGATCATAGATGTTTTTGTGATGATGACTTCCAGATTTTGGGGATAATAATAGTTGTTGAGTTTTTAGAAGTTATTTAATTGATTTTCATTAATGAGTTTAAGTCTTCCGCATTATTTTCTGTTATTATTGGTAAACGATTGGGGTTAGATTGGTTGGTTCGCTCACATAGGAGGGTAAGTGTGGGTGCCAGTCGCGGCCCAATTTGGGTCGTGACATTTTTATGTTGGCTCTCATATTTGGCATATTTATTGACTGTTTGATTAATCAAAGATAGCTATTTGACTGTTCATAGTTAACTGAGAAAAGTTTTCCTTTTTTAAAATAAAATAACTAAAAATTAAAATCAAAGAATATATTCTATTGTGAAATAATAGGCATAATCAGCTCTTTAACTTACACCTAACAAATATAAGTGAGCAGGATTCGTCCAAGCAAAAATAACGACATTGTGTTATCACATATGTATGGATGGTATAATAATATGAACATTTATTGATCAAAAGTCAATATAAGGAAAGATGAAAGATAGAAATATTAGACTACACTTTTTTAAAAGAAAAGTTAATCTACATCACGAGAGAAATTGTTTACACAAACAAATGAATTTAGACTACAACAAAAATATTGAAAAAAAGGCCTAAAATACCCTCGAAGTATTAAAAATGATACAAAACTACACTTCATCCACCTTTATCTCCAAAATGCCCTTTTAATCCACCTATTGGCTCCAAATACCCTTGTCATCCAACTTTGGGTTCAAAATTGTCCACTTATTAACTCTTTTAAATTTAAACTATTTAAATATTTTTTAAAAATATCTAGCGCTCAATTATTAGATATAATTTAATTTATTGATAACATTTATAAACCAACACAATAGCCACCCATTACTAATTAAACCCCACCTAATCGATAAAACAATTTTAACATCAAAATCTCCCTAAACACTACTAAAACACGATTAGATTACAGATTCCTGAAAATGACATCTAAAATGTCTGAATTGAAGCCTCAACTAATTTTAGCTTGGGCCGCTTATTTAGGAGGTTACTTTTGATAGGATTCTCTTTCAAGCTTAAGTTCGAAATTTATGATTAAAGGTAGAGAAGTAGTACATCCTAAATTAATTCATGTACTTTTTAAAATATAATTTTATAAATATTTATTATTTGTTTTAAATATTTAAACTTTAATATATTATTTTAAAAAAAATTATCTATTAAGTAATTTCACATAATTGAGACGAAGAAATAATTAAGAAGAACATAGTCAGATTTTGTATTTATCTATAATTTTTATTTAGACACTTCAATTATAATACGTTTTGATCCTCAAATTTTTAGAAACAATCACTGGCCGTAGTTTTCTTATAGTTGCATTTGTAATGGGTTGGGTTTATTAATTGGGTGGGGTTTAATTAGTAACGGGTGGGCCTAAATTGGTTTACAAATTATATTAATAAGTTAAATTATAACAAATAATTGAGCATCACCTATTAAAAAAATATTTAAATAGTATAAATTTAAAATCGTTAGATAAGTGGTAAAGTTTTAATCCAAAGGTGGATGAAAAGGATATTTTGGAGTCAATATGTGCCTGAAAAGGGTATTTTGGAGCCAATAGGTGGATGAGGGTAGTTTTGTACAATTTCTAATACTTCAAGGGTATTTTAGGCCGTTTTCTGTGTAAAAAAAAAAACTAATACAAACTTCAACTGGTATTTTTACAGGTCGTATGAACTTTTCTTCGTGGGAAATACTAAATATTTAGAAATAGTAAATCAGTAAATCAACAGGCAATGTTTATACAATAATAACAATTTTGAAGAAAACTTTCTAACAATCTATATCACATATATAACATTGATAAATAAAGTCATTCTTTTATCTTGGACATCAAAAAAATAAATCATGACACTTCTCTAACTCTTGGAAAGTTAAATAATTTTGAAAGTAGATATTTAGAACCATATATCTGCATCACAAGAAATATTGCTAATAATGAATTTAGACTACAAAAAAAAAATAATACAAACTTCAACTGACGTTATAACAAGTCTAATAAACTTTTCTTCGTGAAAAATACTTAATAGTAAGAAATAGTAAATCAATGAAACAAAAGAGCAATGTTTAGATAGTAATAACTATTTTGAAGTAAGCTTTGTGACAATCTAAATTACACAAGTGAAATTGATAAATAATATCAGACTTTTGTCTTGAGCATTAAAAAAATCAATCGTGAGAATTCTCTAACTCTTGAGAAGATAAATAATTTTTGAAAAAAATATTCAAAAGTACATATTTACATCTCCAGAGAAATTGTTAACTAAAATAAATAAATTTTAGACTATGTCATGTTAACTTGATATTCCTTCTAACCCATTTTATGTGACACTTTTCGTTTTTCGAGAGTCAAATAGTTTAACTTTGACCGGACATTTGCATTGAAATTTTTAATTTTTTTTAAATGAAATATATATATATATATATATATATATATATATATATATATATATATATATATATATATATATTTGTAAATGACGTAAAAAGTACTTTAAATAACAATAATTGATAATTCAAAATATTAAAAGCATCTGTGAAAAACTTACGGTCAAAGATAGACTTGTTTAAATCTGCAAAAAGTCTCAAATAAAATGGGATGGAGGGAGTATAATGGAACATTACATAATAATGTATATACTATGAAAAAAAATATTTATTATATCATCAAAATAATTTTTATCAAGTACTCGATGTTAAGAAATATATCCTCTTAGGATAGAATAATTTACTTCATTAAAATAGTCGTACCACATATTTCACTAAATTCAAGCTCACTCAATGAAAATAAATAACACAAAAAATTTTGAAATGCAAGAAGAAGAACAGTGGAAGATTAAAAATTATTTATAACTGAAAAATGAGAGAAAATTTCTCTATTTATAGTCAAAAAAGGGTAGTATGGATAAGTATTTTTTGTGTCTAATCTGAAAGGTAATGACCTTTTCGAAAAGTCAAAATCCATTGGAAAAGTTACAACTTATTGAAAAAGTTACAACTCTTTGTAAAGTTAAAACTCATCGAATAATCACAACACCTTGAGAAAAGTCACCACTCACCAGTAAATTGAAATAGCCAGAACCTAAGTTAGGGATATTATAATAACTTAACATTAAAGTTAAGATTCCTGACAATCCAAATGATATAAGTAGCATTGACAAATAAAGTCATTCTTTTATATTAAGAAAAATAACAAATCATTACAATTCTTTAATTCTTAAGAAGTTTAATAATTTTGGTAAAAGATATTCAAATTCATATATCTATATCACAAGAGAAATTGGTGATAAAAGCAAATGAAAATAGACTACAATAAAAAAAATTAATATAAACTTCAACTTGAGTAATATGAACTTTTCTTCGTCGAAAATATTGAAATAAATATAAATAGTAAATCAATAAAACAAAAAGACAATGTTTATATAGTAATAACTATTCTGAAACAAACTTTCAGACAATTTAAACTACATAATTATCATTGATAAATAAAGTCATTCTTTTGTCTTGCGCATAAAAAAGAATCTTGAAAATTCTCTAACTCTTGAGAAGTTTAATAATTTTTGAAAAAAGAAATTCAGAAACATATATCTACTTCAAAAAAAAAATTGTTAAAAAAATAAAGGAATTTAGAGTACATAAAAAATAAAGGTCAAACCTATCGGTAGCCTTAAAATTAACACCAAATTTCCCTTAGACACCTTAACTAGAAGATTTTCATTTTAGACACCTCATGTAGTATTTCATTGTGTCACTACACGTTTCGCTGACAAAGCAATACATGTGTGTTACACTAATTTTATGCACGTGAAACACTTTCTTTCTTGAAAAATATTTTGCTCTCTTCTTCTTCCTCACTTTTCTTTTCCTGCAACTTCTCCACTTTTCATCACCAAACAACTTTTTTGAAACAAATCTATAAAATTTTGTTGGGTTACATCAGAATTCAATACTGCAACAAAAGAGACATTTTCTTTAGCACCTCACCAGAAAAGTTGAAGATCAACACCATTTTTTATGAATTTGTGATACTCTTTTTTATAAAAAGAAAAATCAAATCACACAAATTTCAAGCTCTGCTACTGTAATGGTGCGTGCTACTACAACTTAATAAAAACTTTCGCTGAAAAAAATAATGAGAAGTTCTCGTAATTTTCAGTTTTCTTAAAATACCCTAATTTTTTAGGTCATTAACAACGAAAATTGGAGGAACACACTATTATTCTTATTGAACAACATTGTTCCATAGCATCCATAACTAAATCCTCAATTTATTCATATTTCTGCATCTTTACCATTTAAAATAAACTATTATTTTTCTTTTAAGATGCATTTTCAATTTCAAGAAAGATGAAATAAAAGAAACCATCATAAGGAATCAAAATTTTGTATAGCACCAGAAGAATACATGTATTTTATTAGGTTTGAAATAAAAGAACTCAGAAAAACTCAGGAAAAAAAAGCATACGAAAAAAAAGCAGAAAATGTCGGGATGGGGAATGGGGAATGGGGTTAGATATTATGAAGTAAAAAAAAAAATTTAAGCTAGTTTTTAAAGAAAAATAAAAAAAATTCACATGTCACATGTTGATTCATTTATTTATCCACGTAGGAGGCGTTTAAATACACACACTTAAGCTAGTTTTTAGACTATAAAAAAAGTGTCAAAATGACACAATAAACTTCCACGTGAGGTGTTGAAGATGAATAACGCTTAGTTAGGGGTTTAAGTAAAAATAAGTGCCATGTTTAAGGGGTCACCGACGGGTTTAGCGAAAAATAAACTAATACAAACTTCAGTTGGCGTTATTACAGGTCATATAAAATTTTCTTCGTCGGAAATACTTAAATATTAAGAAATAGTAAATCAATAAATATAAAAAAATATTTATATAGTAACAATTATTTTGAAGCAATCTTAACAATCTAAATCACATAAGTTGTATTGATAAATAAAGTCATATTTTTTTCTTGAGCATCAAAAAAATAAATTGTAACAATTTTTCGACTCTTAAGAATTTTTAATAATTTTTGAAAAAGATAGTCATAAGCATGTATCTACATCACAAGAGAATTGTTAACAAAAAAAAAAGAATTTTGACTACATCATGATAATTTCATAAAACTGAACATTACATAATAATTATATACTGAGCACAAAAATAATTTCTATATTATCTAAACTATTTTTCTCAAGTACTCGAGGTTAAGAAATATACCTTCTTAGTATAAATAATTTACTTAATCAAAATAATGGTACCTCATATTCTGCTTAACTTCAAACTTACTCAACAACAATAAGTACACGAAATTTTTTAAAATGCAAGAAGAAGAAGAGTAGAAAATTTAACAAAATTTGTGGTTGAAAAATGAGAGGAAACCCCTCTATTCATATCCAATAAAAGTAATATGAACAAGTCTTTTTGTGTCTTATTTGAAAAGTCATGACCTTTCTAAGAAGTCACATCCCTTAGAAAAAGTCACAACTTATTGAAAAAGTCACAACTTATCGAAAAATCAGAATCCTCTAAGAAAAGCCAGAACTTATTAGAAAAGTCACAACTCATCGAATAAGTCACAACCTATGTTAGGAATATTATAGTAATTTAACATTAAAGTTAGGAGTTCATTCTTTTAAGATAACTAGTTTCACGTCACGTGCATTGCATGTGTGTATCATATATATAGTATACGAAGTTCAAATTGAATTAATATTGTAAAATTAAAGCTTTTGAGTAAATAATGATAACTTAAAGAACAAACAACAAGTGATTTGAAATGATTAATACAAATTGTTATAGAGTTACTTGTATTTTGAGATCCAAATGACGAGATATTATTAAAACACTTCAAAATACATACAAAGTTTAATATGGGGAGAAAATAACATTTCTTTAGTACTGTAACATTTTGAAAATCCAAGACGAGTCTTAAAGCCTAACAAAGGTGTCCTTGGGTCTAAACACTGTCTTAAAGACTTACTTTAATGAATATAGGTCATCTAGAAAGTTTAGAAACCAAAACGTCCAAGAACATCCATGATGTTCGAAAACTAATTCTAAGGGGTACTACCGTACCTTAGCCTATTGGGCTAGCTTTTAGGAGTCATAAATTTATGGAATTAGGTTGAAGGGTGTATAACATGTGTTTAATTTGAATTGTGGTTGAAACGTCCAGGTACGACTCCGCAAGGACCAACCAAAGGCCCTTGAGGAGGACCTTTGCACGTTGGTGTCAACACCGCCTGGGCAGTATGTAACCACAAGACACAATCGACGATCCGTGAGTGGATCGACGGGGAGTCGTTTCTAACCGTCGACCAAAACTTTGAATTTTCGTCGAAGAACCCCAATTGCATAGTCTCTGACAAAAACGAAGGATGTGCAGCACGAAAGATAACAATCGGGGTCTCATCTGTGAGGATCGAGTTTTCCTGCACATTTTAAAGTTAATTTTATGTAATTAGTTAGAGGGTTAGTTGATAAATTAGGGGTTTAAGTGAATTTAATTAATCTAATTAATCCCTAATATAAATACCACCAACCCTCATTAGTCTAAACACACCTCACAAAATAAACTCTCTTCCTTCTCTCTTCTTTCTCTCTCTATTGGAAGATACCATTGAAGACTAGCTAGGGGAATGTTTTCGGAGCTGTAAAGGGATGATTTCACCATAAAATCATCATCAAACTTTGAGGTATGAGATCTAATTCACCTTTGAGACTTCTTCCCTCAAAGGGCTCCCTAAAAGTATTTCTAAAAGTTGGATTTTCAAGTTGGTTCCATTCAATTACGAATTTGATGTTATGAACTGAGTTGTTTATGGTTTATTTATGATAAAATGACTATATTAACATGTATTTTAACTTGATTATGATAATTTGTGGTGGTTTGATCTAAATTGAAGAGCATGATCCTTAAGCCTTAACCCTAGGTTTGATTTTGATGTGAATTGGGTTGTGATTGATTTAATTAACTTGATTATTGGTTAAATCACTATTAGATGATGTTGTTACACTAATCATGAAAAATTTAAGATGAATTGTAGTCTTTCATACTAGTTCTTGAGAAGTGATCTAGGTTATGAGAATTGACCTAAGTTTCTTGGTTTAAGCTTTGATTTAGTATTGAATTATGGTGTAGTGAATCTTCTAGCATTGTTATCATGTTGATTATTGATTATGGTGTGGTACATATAAATTGGATTGAATTGAGGGCTTATGGTAAGGCCCAAATGATGAACTATGAAGGAGACTTGGTATGTCTTATGATCTCTATCTTTACTTCCAATTGTGATTAATTGTGGTTAAGTCATGATATTATATTGGAGTAAGCCTTGTATTGAAATTGATAGGATGGTATGATGTTGGATTGAAATGTCTTGAATATGTTGTGAGGTTGATTAATGTGTGTGTGTTATAAGGATGGTGATGACTATCAATGTGCATTATTATGATATGAAATGCTAATGTGCTAACCTCACATATATGAACTGTAATGAAAGGACTTATACTCATACAATTTTTATTTAGCTATTGATGATGATGATTATACAAGGGGTAAAAGCTATGACCTAAACTAAGCTATAATTGATAATTAAAGGCTTAAAGACATTTCAAAAAGGGACTCTAGCTTAGCAGCGAGTGAACTAGATTGAGGTGTCTCCCATCCCACATAGGGAAGGTAGGAGCACTAAAGTACTCTTGAGATTGGAGACTACAATCGTGGAGCATAAAAAGGGTCCCAATATCTCCTAGTCCTTGAACTATGTTGCCTCCATAGGAATACTAGCTACTGGATCCACATAGTTGCTATATTTTATGTTTTGGTACTACCTTGGCAAGTAGTCCGCCTTCCTTCGGTGTAGGGTTTGATGACACCAGATTCCACACTAGCTCATGTGGTCTATGTCGATTAGAGCAAGATGTTCCCAAAAGGTAAAATGAATTAAAGGTTTGAACACTAACAGGACACTAAGGGGTCTAGCTTGGTCTAGGTAGGGGTATGGGACTCTACATAAGCATTGCACTAGTTAGTCTTGAGAGGATTCTTAGGAGGATGTTCTTATATATGTCTATGCTTATGATAATTTATGATATGTATATGAAGAACTTGCACATTATTAATACTATATGTTGACTAGTTCACTTATGAGTATATATTGGTTTATATAGTCGAAGTAAGATGAAATGTATATTTAAATGCCATGTTATATAAAGTAGGGTGTTAGTCATGATTCTTGTTGGGTTACTTGATTGAGTAAGGTTATGGGACTTTGCTTGGTCATTGTACTTGTTGACTTGATAAGGGTTAATGGGTAATTGTCTTGCTTTGTTATAATGAAATATACTCTTATTCATGCATGTGATGTCATTCCTTGATGATATGGGTTCAAGTATGATTGTATTCATATTACTTGTTTGAGTTAATAAGCATGTTTTGTTACTTGGTATGAACTGTTTGTTCGTGCATTAGACTTTTAAAGGGTAAAACAGAATGGTTTAACTAAATGTTCCTTTTTAACATATTTGAGCTTATATGTGCATACGGTCTCATACATAGTACAAGTGGCGTACTAACCCCACATTCTCCATTTTTTCCAAACATTTTAGGTTCCGATCGTTTAAAGCTCATCGAGATAACTTGAACAAGACTTGGATATTATCTATCATCCAAGTGGGTAGGTCCTCACTTTCCGAGGGCGACACCGATATCTTGCTTATGAAGTTTCTTTGTTTTTCTAAGACTCTTATGTTAATTCCACTTTCATTTGAGTACAATTTGTATAAGCCTATATGTGGCTTCTTTACATTAATGTAGGGATATGCCCAAATTGCTATGATCGTTTAGATAGTATGAGATTAAACAATCTTTGAGACTATTTCCTATCCTATATATCTATGTACAATATAAGTAGAAGGCTATGTAACCTTCCTATATGAAGTGCCTATGTATACTCGATATATATAATTATGTGTATGTAGAGGTCAATGTAAACCTACAAGTAGAAAAAATAAAAGTTTTATATTTTCCGCTAAATTTGACTTATGCATGTGTTGATGTAAACTAAGAGGCTAGTCTTATTCCTCAAAAAGGACGACGATGCCAGTTACGTCTAGGGGGTAAACCCGGAAGCGAAAAACTTGGTATCAGAGCATGAGGTTGAATTATCTTAGGGTCAATGTCTCTCTCTAAGTGAGTTCGTGTTCATATGTATGAAGCGCGCCACACTTATGGACGGGAACCTGCATGATGCCTAGGAATTATCATCTTCTTGAAAATATTGTATCGTGCCATTATAGTGTACTTATGGTGTGCTTTTGCATCTAATCCTATTGTTGTGATTATAAGAAAAATAAACACTCGAACGAATGCGGCATGAAGACTTGAAGAGGAAATTGCTAATGCGGGAGATATAAGGGTTGCCCTCATTCAATTGGCTCAAGCCGTCACTGTTCAAGCCCAATTTATTATGGCCCAAGCCAACCAGGAGGTTGTACCCCATCTGAATCAACAAGTCACTACTATGGCTTCCCATATAAAGGACTTCACTTGAATGAACCCTCCTACCTTTTACGGGTCGAAGGTTGAGGAAGACCACCAAGAATTCATCGATGAAGTCTATAAGATACATTTAACTATGGGGTAGTCCACAAGTTAAAAGGCCAAGTTGGCCACTTATAAACTCAAGGACGTGGCTCGAGCATGGTTTGTGCAATGGAGAGATAATAGGCCGTTTAGAGGTGGTCCTTTGACTTGGAGATCTTCAAGAAGACTTTTCTAGATCGATTCTTTACTAGGGAGATGAGGGAGTCTAAAGTGGTAAATTTCATCAACCTTTGCCAAGGAGGTATTAGTGTTCATGAATACTATTTTAAATTCACTAAATTGTCGAAATATGCTCCTTCCTTGGTTTCCGATCCTACAGATGAAATGAGTCACTTTATGATGGGGGTGTCAGCTGATTTTGCAACAGGAGTGTCATTCGGCTATATTACATGAAAACAAGAACATATATCATCTTATGGTGTATGCAAAGCATGTGTAAGTGACAAGGTATAGGAGGAAAAGTAAGGATGCTAAGAGGGCAAGATCTTTTGATGGAGGTTCTTTAAAGAATAGGCTTGAGATACAAGACAAGCCTAGGTTTAAGAAGCGGGTTTCAAGCCATGTTCCTTCCAAGTTCCCAAAGGCTAGTGGTGATAGTGTGTCTTACCCTATATTCAAGAAGGTAAAAGGTATTAATTCACCAATCGAGAAGACAACTTGTGGAAAGTGTGGCAAGAAGAACTATGGTGATTGCCTTAAGGGGACAGATAATTGATTTGGTTGTGGAAAAAGTTGGAACAAGGTTAAGGATTGCCCTAATGTTAGGGGTAAAGAGAAGGGTAGTGGTCAAAATCAAGCAAGTGGTTCAAATGAGGCTCCAAAGAAGAACCGCTTCTATGCTCTCTGCTCTAGGGGTGAGCAAGAGACTTCTCCCGACGTGGTGACCGGTATGTTGAAATTTTTCTCTATTAATGTATATGCCTTACCTGATCCCGGTGCTACTTTATCCATTGTTACTCCTCTAATATCCAAAAAGTTTGATATTTTGCCCAATATTTTGCATGAACCTTTTATATTGTCTACTCCAGTTGGTGAGTCGGTTATTGCAAAAAGGGTGTATACAAATTGTCCTATAATGTTGCGCAATAGAGTTTCTTATGTTGAACTAGTAGAACTCGATATGCGTTATTTTGATGTTATATTGGATATAGATTGGTTGCTTGCTTGCTTTGCTTCTATTGATTGTAGGACAAGGGTGGTGAGGGTTAACTTTCCAAATGAACCTGTTGTTGAGTGGAAGGGGGGAAACTCTATTCCTAGAGGTCGTATCACATCGTGTCTAAAAGCATGCAAAATGATCTCTAAAGGTTTTCTATGTCACATAGTGAAAGTCCAAGAATTAGACTCTAAAATTCCTCCCATTGCGTCGGTCCCCGTAGTGAGGGAATTTATGGAGGTTTTTCATAATGACCTTTTCGGTATTCCTCCCGAATGGGAAATTGATTTTCGTATTGGTTTACTACCGGATACAAATATCATTTCAATTCCTCCTTACCGGATGGCTCCGGCAGAATTGAAAAAGTTGAAGGCACAACTCAAGGATTTACTAAACAAAGGCTTCATAAGACCTAGTATTTCTCCATGGGGTGCTCCGATATTGTTTGTGATGAAGAAACATGGGTCTTTAAGAATGTGTATTGACTACCGCAACCTCAATAAGGTCACCATCAAGAACAAGTACCTCTCCCCCGGATTGAAGACTTGTTTGATCAACTCCAAAGGGCAAACTACTTTTTTAATATTTACTTGAGGTCGAGGTATCACCAACTTAGGGTGAGAGGTGAGGATATACCAAAGATGGCATTCCAAACTAGATATGATCATTATGATTTCTTAGTAATGTCCATTGGTCTCACTAATGCTCCGACGGCGTTTATTGACCTAATGAATAGGGCGTTTCAAAATTACCAAGATTTATTTGTCATTGTGTTCATTGACAAAATCTTGGTATCTTCGAAGAATGAGAGTGATCACATGGGTCATTTGAGGGTGGTATTGAAAACCCTTAAGGAACGTCAACTATTTGCCAAGTATAGTAAGTGTGAGTTTTGGTTAATATCGGTGACATTTCTTGGTCATATCATCTCTAGTGAGGGAGTTGAGGTTGATCCAAGGAAAACGAAGGTGGTGAAAATTGGCCTAGACCATTAAATCCAATCGATATAGGAGTTTTTTTGGGTTTGGCGGGTTATAATCGGAGGTTCGTGGATGGTTTTGCGTCTATTGCATCTCCATTGACTATTTTGATCCAAAAGTGTAAGAAATTTGAGTTGTCGGAGGCATGTGAGAAAAACTTCCAAATGTTGAAAGATAGACTTACTTCCGCACCGGTGTTGACTTTACCAGATGGTACAAAGGGGTTTGTTGTGTATTATGATGCATCCCATGTGGGTCTAGGGTGTGTGCTTATGCAACATGGGAAGGTGATAGCCTATGATTCTAGGCAACATAAGGTGCACGAGAGAAAGTATTTGACTCATGACCTTGCGTTAGCAGTCGTGGTGTTTGCCTTGAAAGTATGGAGGCATTACTTGTATGGCATTCATGTTGATGTCTTTACTGACCACAAGAGTCTCTAATATGTGTTTACCCAAAAGGAGTTGAATCTCTAAAAAAGAAGGCGGTTAGAATTGTTGAAAGATTATGACATGAGTGTCCTTTATCACCCCGTCAAGGTTAATATAGTTGCGGATTCCCTAAGTCGTATGACTGTGGGTAGTGTATCTCACATTGATGAAACCAAGAAAGACCTAGTGAAGGATTTTCATATGTTGTCTAGGCTGGGGTGAGATTAGAAGATTCTTCGGAGGGTGGTTTCATGGTTCATAATAACTTCAATTCATCATTGGTAGTTGAGGTGAATTCCAAACAACACCTTGACAAATCATTGATGGAGTTCAACGTTCGGTCCTTAGCAAGCTTAATGATACATTCTCCCCATGGGGGATGGTATTTTAAGGTGCCAATGAAGACAATGTGTTGAGGGAACGGATCCTTGAAAAAGTCCATGGGTCCCTCTACTCAATTTATTCTGGTTTGACGAAAATGTACCATGAACTTGGTGAAGTTTATTGGTGGGAAGGATGAAGAAGGACATAGCGGAGTTTTTCGCTAAGTGTCCAAATTGCCAAAAAGTAAAACCCGAACATCAAAAGTCGGGTGGCTTAGTACAAGAGATCAAAATTCCTACTTGGAAGTGGGAAGACATCAATATGGACTTTGTAGTGGGTTTGCCCGGACTCAAAGGTAATATGATTTTATATGGGTGGTTGTGGATAAGTTGACCAAGTTCGCTCGCTTTATTCCTGTTAAGTCTACTTATTCGGCAGAAGATTGTGCTAGGATCTTCAAAGATGAGATTGTGTGTCGCCATGGTATTTCGTTATCCATCATATCAGATCAGCGTGCACAATTCCTATCTAGGTTTTGGAGGTCATTCCAAAAGGGATTGGGTACTAAGGTGAAGTTGAGTACCGCTTTTCATGCCCAAATGGATGGTCAAGTGGAACGTACTATTCAAACCCTTGAAGATATGCTTAGAGCTTGTATTATTGATTTCAAAGGGAATTTTGGATAAAAAATTTGCCTTTGGTGGAGTTTTCTTATAATAATAGCTTTCATACACCCATCTCCATGGCTCCCTATGAAGCCTTGTATAGTAGGAGGTGTAGGTCTCCTATAGGATGGTTTGAAGTGGATGAGCCTTCACTTCTTGGTCCCAAATTGGTTCATAAGACTTTGGAGAAAGTCTATATCATAAGGAACCGGTTCCAAATGGCCTACAGCCGGCAAAAGTCTTATGTCAAATCATAGGATAAGGGATTTGGAGTTTTAGGAAGGAGATAAGGTCTATTTAAAAATTCACCTATGAAGGGGGTGGTTAGATTTGGCAAGAATGAGAAGCTGAGTCCTCGTTATGTGGGTCCCTATGAAATCTTGCAAAGAGTTGGTAAGGTTGCCTATGAATTTAAATTTCCTAGTGAATTGGCTTCGGTTCATCCGATTTTCCATGTTTTATGCTTATAAAGTTAATTTGTGATCCCGAGTCTATTCTCCCTATTAAGGGTCTTGGTGTCAAGGATAACCTCTCTTATGAGGAGATTCTGGTTCAAATTCTTGATAGGCAAGTCAAGAAATTAACAAATAAAGAAGTGGTTTCCGTAAAAGTGTTATGGAAAAATCACCTAGTTGAGGTGCAACATGGGAGGCCAAAGCCAACATGAAGTACCGTTACCTCATATTTTTGATAATTAAGGTTAGTCAGTCATCTTTTCAATAATATAAATATGACTTGATTTTGAAGTTTCATGTTTTTTGGTGAAGTTCTGCAAACATGTGCATTTTTGGGTTGCATTACAATGAATTACACTAAGTCGATACTTAAAACTTAAAATTTTGCCTTTTGGTTTGTGTGAGTTGTGCATTTTTTATATGGTCAGTCTTTATGAAATGATATATATATATATATATGTAGCGTGTTGATAAGTTGAACTTTGTGCTAAGTGACTTATGTAAAGTATGTTGACGTCACGTTGTTGTGAGAAGGATATTCCTCATATTGTAAAGTTGAACCTTATGTGTGGTGATTGAAGTTTTGAAATTTGCCTTGCTGAAATGATATAAATTATGTTGTTATGTATTGTTGTTGGTTGGGCTGCTAGTCTAGAGTCTATTCCTTCATTCAAAAGAATTTTCGTGTCATTCGGGGACGAATGTTCCTGGGGGGGGATAATGTAACATTTCAAAAATCCAAGACGAGTCTTAAAGCCTAAAATATGTGTCATGGGGTCTAAAAACTGTTCCTAAAGACTTCCTTTAATGAATATAGGTCATTTAGGAAGTTAAGGAGCCAAAACGTCCAAGACCGTCCATGATGTTCGGAAACTAGTTCTAAGGGGTACTAGCGTGCCTTAGCCTATTTGACTAGGTTTTAGGAGTCGAAAATGCATGAAATTAGGTAGAGGGGTGTATAACATGTGTTTAAGTTGAATTGTAGTCGAAACTTCCGGGTACGACTCCCCAAGTACAAACCAAGGGCCCTTGAGGAGGACCCTTGCACGTCGGTGTCAACATTGCCTGGGCAGCGTATAACCACGAGACTCAGTCGACGATCCATGTGCGGATCGACGGGGTGTCGTTGCCAACCATCGACCAAAACATACACTTTTTGTTGAAGAATCCCAATTGCATAGTCTCTAACAAGAACGACGGATATGCATCACAAAAAGGCATAGTGACCGTTGAGTCACAGACGGACCGTCGATCGGGGTCTCGTCTGTGAGGGTCGAGTTTTTCTACACATTTTAAAATCAGTTTTATTTAGTTAGTTAGAGGTTTATGTTATTAATTAGGGGTTTAGGGGAATCTAATTAAGTTAGTTAATCCCCAATATAAAGACCCCCAAACCTCATTGGTCTAAACACACCTCACAAAATAGACTCTCTTCCTTCTCTCTTATTTCTCTCTCTATTGGAAGACACCATTAAAGACAAGATAGGGGAGGTTTTGGGGTCTAGGAAGTGATTATTTTCACCATAAAATCTTCATCAAACGATGAGGTATGAGATATAATTCACCTTTGAGACTTCTTTCCTCAAAGAACTCCTTCGAAGTATTTCTAAAATTTTGGTTTTTAAGTGGGTTTCATTCAATTACAAATTTAATGTTATGAATTGAGTTTTTCATGGTTTATTTAAGATATAATGACTACATTAACATGTATTTTAACTTGATTATGATAATTTGTGGTGGTTTGGTCTAAATTGAAGAGCATGATCCTTAAGTCTTAACCCTAGGTTTGATCGTGACGCGAATTGGGTTGTGATTGATTTAATTGACTTGATTATTGGTTAAATCACTATTCAATGATGTTGTTACACTAATCATGAGAAAACTCAGATGAATTGTAGTCTTTCATACTAGTTCTTGGGAAATGATCCAGGTTATGAGAATGGACCTAAGTATGTTGGATTAAGCTTTGATTTAGTATTGAATTATGATGTAGTGACTCTTCTAGCATTGTTATCATGTTGATTATTGAATTATTATGTGGTACATCTAAATTGGATTGAATTGAGGGCTTATGGTTAAACTCAAATGATGAACTATGAAGGAGACTTGGTATGTCTTATGATCTCTATCTTTACTTCTAATTGTGATTATTTGTTGTTAAGTCATGATGTTATATTGGAGTAAGACTTGTATTTGGATTGATTGGATGTTATGATGTTGAATTGAAATGTCTTCACTATATTGAGAGGTTGATTAAGGTGTATGTGTTATAAGGATGGTGATGACTATCAATGTGTTTTATTATGATATGAAATGCTAATGTGCTAACCTCACATATACGAATTGTAAAGAAAGGACTTATACTCATACAATTCTTATTGAGATATTGGTTATGATGATTATACAAGGGGTAGACCCCATGACCTAAACTAAGGTATTATTGATAATTAAAGGCTTAAAGACATTTCAAAAAGGGACTTTAGCTTAGCACCGAGTGAACTAGATTGAGGAGTGTCCCTTCCCACATAAAGAAGGTAGGAGCACTAAAGTACTCTTGAGATTGGAGACTACAATGTGTGGAGCATAAAGAGGGTCCCAACTATATCTCCTAGTTCTTGAACTATGTTGACCCCATAGGAATACTAGCTAGTGGATCCACATAGTTGCTATCCTTTTGTTTTGGTACTACCTTGGCAAGTAGTCTGCCTTCCTTCGTTGTAGTGTTTTTTAACACCGGATTCCACACTAGATAATGTGATCTATGTCGGTTAGTGCAAGATGTTCCCAAAAAGGTAAAATGAATTAAAGGATTGAACACTAACTAGGACAACCTAAGGGGTCTAGCGTGGTCTACGTAGGGGTATGAGACTCTATTTAAGCATTGTACTAGTTAGCCTTGAGGGGAGTCTTAGGAGGATGTTCTTATATATGTCCATGCTTATGATAATTTATGATATAAATATGAAGAACTTGCATATTGTTGAAACCTAAATTTTGTCCCTTCCCGATATAATTTAATTAACGAGTTTCTTGATTCTGTATAATTAAAAATAATTGACTTAATAAAATTATAAAATACTTTGAAATCATTTAAAATAGTTTTTCATTTTTATAAAATAATAACACATATGCTTTATATAATTTCGTATATGATTAATATAGCTTATAATTATTCGAAATCGCGTCGAAAAATTCTATTTTTGTTAAAGTACTTTGCTATCTAGTTTGATTATAAAATAGTTGGCATTTTGGTTTTGTTTTTTCAATAATTAAGTAGATTATTTTATTTCGTTAAAATTGAGAAACTTATAAATTGACTTATATTAAGTTGTCTTATTTATTTATCTCGGCCAAATTCAACCAGAAATTTGATTTGTCTGTTTTTCTAATTTTTTGAAAAGGATTTGGGCTCCTTTTTCGGAATTTGGTCAATCCCAAACCATTTCCATTTTTCCTGAAAAATTTCCGAACCCCACTAATTTTCAGCCCACACCTTTGTATTCTTGACCCATCCCATTCACTCTCCTATTGACCCAACCTAAAATCGTTTCCCCAGAAGAAAACACAATTCACCAAAAGTAATTCTCCAACGTCTCCAGCGATCTCAAAGGGAACGCGTGATAAAACGTGACCCTACCTCCCTCACTTTTGCTTTCTTCTTCGGGCGCAAAGGAAAAACAACGAAAGAGTGCAGTCGCGTGAACCATCCTTGTGTGCAAGCGGAACATGGCCCTCTGTCTTAACGTCTCTTTTTGTCAGTTCGAGTATAGTTCCTGCATATTGTTGTCAGCTACAATAGGCTAGCGATTCAGCTTTGCCTTTGCATCCCGTCCTTGCCAACGTGAGATGGCTCCACGTCGAGCGCAAGGACGGGCTAGTAAATCCCAGCCGTATACCTCCCTTTCCCCTTCCGGAATAGGGCCAAAATCTCGGGAAATGTTTGTTCCCCTAAATTGGTGAAAGGATTTTGAATTTTGAATTTGGTGGGTCTGAGATTGATTTGGCTAGCATTGATCCCCTTTTTCGGAACCCTATTTTTGGGATATATAAGTTTCATTTTCAAGAGATAAAAAGGGGGAAATTTTTTTTGATAGAAAAAAGATGGTTCATAATTCTTTGCTTTATGGAGAAAAACTCATAATCAAGAGAAGTTTGAGTTTAGTATTTGGTAAATATATATATATATATATATATTGGGGAATTCCTTAGCAAAGAACTATTGGAGACTCTTAGTCACATTTTTGGCAAAAGTAAGTCGAGAAATTTTGAATCGAAAAAGACAGACGGTCGAGCCTCTTTTTTGTTGTTTCGTTCGTGGCTGTGTGGTTTTGAAATTGCCCTTTTGCTCCTACAGGTCCCAGCCCGCTGCCCGAAGGAAGGTAATACCCTTTCCCTTGTGATACTCTCTTCATTCCCTCCTCTATCTCGCTGTGTTGATTCGCTGTTGCTTGTGGTTGGGATGATGATTTAGGCGTGAAGGATATACATATATTCTTATGTCATTTCTATAACTTAGTCATATGTTGAGTAAAAATATCATGGCCTGAGTATCTTCTGTCAACTCTTAGCAGTGCCCCTTTATCTGTATTTCGTTTTCTTTCTTTGCTGGTTAAACATTTTTGTTCCTCCATGTTCTCTCGATTTCGTATGTGTTTGGTTGCGAGCTGAAAGTACAAGTGAGTGTCTAATGACATCGGTTTTCTAATGTTTCAAACTTCTTTGAAGTGGCAGATTTTGGGGAAATAGAAGGGTCATCTTAACTGAAAGCATAAAATAACACGAGAAATATCTTAAAATTCAAAAGTTCCTTCATACGGTCTATTGCTGTTAGCATTATTATTTATGAAATTGGTTGTGTTTGGCATCTACAATCCATAAAGTTGGCTACTCTTCTGTGTTTTAGTTGTGTGTGAATGCTCCTTATCTTTGTTCCAAATATTGAAAAGGCTAAAGGTTTCTCCCTTATTCCATGTTTAGATTTTTTCTAAAAATAATAGTATACATTGCCTATTTTACATACTGCTCAATTCATATTTCTAATGCGCACCTACCACCCGACAATTACCCGTCATATTCCTGCGAATCGGTTAATCCCTTCTCCTCACCCATACATTATTTGTCGTCCTTTATTCTGGCTTGAAATAAATAGTGAAATTTCGTTGCCTTCTCCTGCACTTGAGTTTAGTTTAAATTGTTTTGGTACAGTTCAAACGATCAGAGAAGTTCATCTGTTTTTCTGATTCACGGTTTACTCCTAGTTCTCTAATTATTTGTCATCGTTCACTAACTCGTGTTTGTGTTTGGGAAGAACAGAATCTTAAAGAGTGATTATCACAGGTTTGTTTAATAGTCTTAAAAATCTGTTTTCCCTCTAAGCATCTGCCTTACCAGCCTTCATTCTTTCGGTTCATTATCAATCATGCGATAACCAAAATACTAAACTAGGAATCGTCATTGTGTTTAGTTTTCGGCTATATTTTAATTTATGATAATGTGTCTTAAGTCCTTCTGTTGAATTATTTCTGTTTGGCTGAAATCTTACTATCTAGATATTAAAATGGCTTTCTCATGTTGATAGTGTTAGAATTGTATAAAAATAACTTTAGAACCTCCATTAATGGAGCACAGAAAAATTGAGAGATGAATAGATTGTGTATTTGGAAAAATGGAAAAGTGTGTGATCTATATTCACATGCTTCTAGTATTTACACATGTATATACAATGAAAGGAAAAATATCTTCTAACTAACTTCAACTAACTAACTAATTAACAGAATCAACTAGCTAACTCCTTTACAATAATATAATTAGTTGAATTGAAATATAACTAATCTCAACACCCCCCCTCAAGTCGGAATGGATATGCTGCCAGACAACTTGCGTAAAATAGTCGAATGCTTTGGTCCAGTGTGGCTTTTGGTTAAAATATCAGACAGTTGTTCATCAGTAGGAATGTGATGCAGATTCACAAATCCTTCATGTAGTTTGTCTTGAACAAAATGGCAGTCAACCTCTATGTGCTTGGTTCTCTCATGAAACACAGGATTGTTTGCAATATGGATGGTTGCTTGACTATCACTGAAAACTGATATAGGTCGAGAAGGTTTTTCACCTAATTCACAAAACAAACGTTCAAGCCAAACCAACTCTCCAACCACTTTTCTTATTGCCCTGTACTCTGCTTCTGCTGAGGAAAGTGAAACAGTGGTCTGTTTCATGGATTGCCAACTTATAGGACAGTTCCCCATGAGTACTATGTATCCACTCACTGATTTTCTGGAATCAGGGCATGCAGCCCAGTCTGAATCGCAATAAGCAGTGATGGTATAGTTAGGGTCTTTGGAAAGATTGATTCCCAGTGTGTGACTGTTCTTCAAATATCTCAATACATGGAAAGCAGCCTTCAAGTGAGGCTCTCTAGGTGTTTGCAAAAACTGACTGAGATGGTGTACACTAAATGCAATGTCCAATCTAGTATTTGTAAGGAAATTCAACTTTCCCACTAATTTCCTATAGTATTTTGGATCAGTTAACATGGTTCCTTCAATAGACTTCAACTTAATCACACTGTCAAGAGAATAAGTAGTTGGACTATAATGTGAACAATCAAACTCTTTGAATAAGTCTGTGGTAAATTTCTTCTATGTGATGAGTACACCATCTTGTTTGTAGAAAATCTCCAACCCCAAAAAATAATGAAGTTTTCCTAGTTCCTTAATTTTGAACTGGTCATGTAAAAAGGACTTTAAGGATGTAATCTCATCTAGATCAGTTCCTGTCAATATTATATCATCAATATACACTGTTACAAAAACCTTAGTTGAGTTATCCTTCTTGTAGAACAATGAGTAATCACCGGTAGAATGTGAATATCCTCTTGAATACAATGCCTATGCTATTTTTTCATACCATTGCCTACTAGCTTGTTTAAACCCACACAAAGACAAGTTTATAGACAAGTCCTTTTTCATTTACCTGCAGTCCCTGTGGAAGGTCCATATATACTTCTTCATTCAAATCTCCATGTAGAAATGCATTATTCACATCCAGCTGATATAGATCCCAACCTTTCTTAACAGCTAAACTGATTAATAGTCGCACAGTGCTCATTTTTAATACTGGAGAGAATGTCTCGTTATAATTAATACTAGCTTGTTGAGTGTATCCCTTGACTACAAGTCTAGCTTTGAATCTTTCCACAGTTCCCTCAGCCTTATGTTTAATCTTGTAGACCCATTTACATCCAATTGGCTTCTTCCCTGCATGTAAATGAACTAAACTCCAGGTATTGTTAGCATGCAAAGCTTCAAATTCAAGTGTCATTGCTGATTTCCAAGCAGGAATCATGGCTGCCTCCCCATATGTACTTGGCTCACTATCATGAAAAATGTTTTCAACTAGCTGCTGACTTTCAGTGTTGAAACTGGTAAGTTAAAATTGTTGATCATTGGTGTTATTGATGCTATTAGAAGGGTGGTAAATTGATGACTGAGGTTGCAAGTTGGGAAGATTATATGTATATTCATTTAGGTATTTTGGTACAGAGTGTGTCCTACTTGTTCTTCTAGGTGCATTGGTTGATCTTTGTGAAGTGGAAATGGCAGTAATAGGTTATTGTGAGCTGGAAGTGGAAGTATTAGAAACGGTGATATGTGGAGATATTTCTGGATTATTTGATGGAGTAGTATTATCAAGTGAAGCCTCAGTGTGTGGTAAGTTGGCATTGACAGAGTTATCTTTGACTGTAATTAGGGTGTTTTCATTCAAATCATGAACATTATTCAAACGACTGTTTGTGCAGTTCAACAATTCAGAGTTAACATCAAGACATCTCAATACATTATTAAAACTAGAATCAGGAAAAGAAAGAGCAAAAGGAAAGATACTTTCATGAAATAAGACATCTCTTGAAATATGTATTTTCTTGGTGTTCACATTTAAGACCTCGTATCCCTTTTTGTTGAATGGATATCCAATGAAAATATGTGGAGTTGATCGAGGTTCGTACTTATCCTTGTGAGTTTTGAGAGTGGTAGGATAACAAAGACAGCCAAAAGATCATAGATGTGAATATGTAGGTGGTTTTTGCTATAATACTTCAAAAGGAGTTTTGTTTTGAATGGCTTTGGATGGCAGTCTGTTCACTAGATATGTTGCAGCTAAAATGCACTCTCCCCATTAATTCATGGGAAGTTTGGACTGATATAATAAACTTCTGGCAGTCTCAAGAAGATATTTATGTTTTCTTTCTACCACGCCATTTTGTTGTGTTGTGTATGGGCATGTTCTTTGATGTATGATTCCTTTGTTTTGGAGAAAAGTTGTTGTTTCTTTATTGAAAAATTCCATACCATTATCATTTCTTATTGTTTTAATGGTGATATCGAACTGATTTTCTACCAAGGATGTAAAAGCTTTTATTGTTTGGAGGGTGTTGCTTTTGCAACTGATAAGTTGAGTCCATGTTGACCTGTTGTAATCATCAACTATTGTGATGAAATATTTGGAATTGTCATATGTTGGTGTGTGATAAGGTCCCCATAAGTTTATGTGGAGAAGATCAAAATTTTTTGTAGAAGAGGGTTTTGAATTTGATGGGAAAGACATTCTTGTTTGTCTTGCCATGGGGCAGACTGTGCATGTAAAAGGTTGTTTGGGTGAGAATTTAACAGGTATGGTGTGAATACCCTTCATCTTAACAAAAGGAACATGTCCTAATCTAGTGTGCCACAAGTAGTCTACATTATTTTCGTGAGATGTACATAATGAAAAGGATTTAGTGGTTTCAGAACAAATAGTAGGAATAACAGATGAATTCATGTTACAACAAGCTGTTTTATTTCTTTAAATGACAGATGTTACAGATGAGGAAATATGATGTAAAGCTTGTTCGTTAGGAGCATGTGAAGAAGAACAATGAACATTAGAAGCATGTGAAGAAGGACAATGAGATAATGGAGCAAGTGAGGTGACAGAAATAGGACACCTTGAGCAGAAGAAGTAAAGGCCACTCCTTGCTCTACCAATCACCAGAGGGCTCTTCAGCGAAGGGCCCTGCAAAGAACATGATTTATCGTTGAAACTAACAGCACTTTTAAGATCAGAGGTCAAACAATGTACTGAAATCAAGTTAAATTTGAAAGTAGGAATAGACAGTACATTGTATAAAGTCACCATTGAATTCAAACATGCATTCCCAATCTTTGTCACTTTAACTCTATAGCCATTAGGTAATGTTATTTAGAAAGGGTAAGGCAGTGGTCTGATGTTGGTAAGTTAAATTTTATTGAAAGTCATATGGTTTGAGGTTCCGGAATCAATGATCCATGATTCAACAGTTAATTTTAAACAATTACATGAATGATTACCAATATCAGTGATAGAAGAGTGACATGCCAAGATACCTGCAAAATTCGCAGCTCCACCCATGATATTATCCAAAGTATCTTTGGTGCTGCTAGATGATCCTTGCACCTGGACTTTTTCAAGCAATCTCACCAGATGATCATATTGGTCTTTGGTTAATAGAAACAACACTTAGTTAAGTAGAAGCTCCAGAACTAGCATCCAAGTTCATGTGAATTGATGGTCTGACTTCTCGTTGCTTCTCCTCTTGGAGTAAAATAGAGAAGGCTTGTGCCATAGTTGGAAGTGGGTTCATCATAAGAATACTCCATCGAATGATAGTATAGACCTCGTTAAGCCCCATTAAAAACTGGATAAGCTTCCGATCCTGCTCAGCCTTGTGCATTTTGGTCTTACCACCACAATTGCACAAACAAGTACAGTGAGAATTGGGATCCAGAGTATTAAGCTCTTCCCAGAGTCTTCCAAGCATGGAATAGTACCCTGTAATGTCCAAATTTCCTTGGGCGAGATCATTAATTTCCTATTGAAGTTGATAGAGCTTCGCACCGTTTGTCCGATCATACCTATCTTGCAGTTCCTCCCACAATTCTTTTGCATTATTAACATACTGCAGGCTATCAACTAAATCCTTTGATAGAGAATTGAGGATCCATGATGTGACCATATCATCACAACGTTCCCACTAAGCAAATGTGGGTGAAGTTGCATTTGGTTTCTACACTTTGCCATTAATAAAACCTACTTTGTTTTTCACAGATAATGCACGAAGAACTCCACGTCGCCATGATCTGTAACCAGTCCCGTCAAAAATCACCGGAATTATATCAGACCCAGCACTTTCTAATGGATGCATGAACAATGGCTGACTAGCATCGATGACTTGGCGATTTGGGATTTGAGGAACATCTGCATTTTGATCCATGAAATTGAAGGATGTTGATGGAAAAATTGAGCTAAAACTTTGAGATCTAAGTACAGAAATTGAAAAGAAAAAATTCGAGAAGATGAAGAACGATTATTCGTGAAAGAGATGAAGAATGAATGGGTGCTGCAGAAGATGAAGAAGAGATCAGTGCCTGTGCTCTGATACCATGTTGAATTGTATACAAATAACTTCAGAACCTCCATTAATGGAGCAGAGCAAACTTGAGAGATGAACAGATTGTGTATTTGGAAAAAATGAAAAGTGTATGATCTATATTCACATGCTTCTAGTATTTATACATGTATATACAATGAAAGGAAAAGTATCTTCTAACTAACTTCAACTAACTAACTAATTAAAAGAATTAGCTAACTAAATCCTTTACAATAATATAATTAGTTGAATTGAAATATAGCTAATCTCAACAGAATTGGAATATTTACAGTTGTACTATTATTTTTCTCATATTCAGTTGGACGAATTAGTTTAATGCTACTTCTCAAAATATTATATATATATGCTCATATTTCAACATGTTAGAATGAATGACATTGCTATTGTGTTTAGTTTCCAGGCACCACCAATTTATCCTTCTTTTGTGTAAAATAATTTTATTGGATAGGGTCTCTTACTTCTTATCCTTCAGCATATAATATGGCACCGTCAAAAATTTCTAAAGAGTGTTTTCTTTATCTTATTTATTTTTGCATTAGAAAAATTATGTTGTCAATGGTAGAATAGGTTCTCTTTTCATCGCTTTTTGGTTTGCTATTGTTTAATGTTGGTGTTAAGTAGTATTATTTTGTAGTATAATTTTTCCTACCCCTCTGATTGATCCCCACGCATTACGGTTCAAACATGTGTGTTATTGTTAGGAGTCAAGTTGGCCGAATCGTCCGAATTGTCTAAATTCTTGTTTTCTAACACCTTGTCTGTCCCTTTGGAAGTTGTTTGTTTATCATATATAAAAGGTTGGTTTGTTTGCATGATGGTGGAACGCAAATATATTCTTAAGTTTCCATGTGTTCATTCTCTTCGTTTACATCCTTTGTAAAAAAAACTAAAGTTCTTTGTTGAATCTTGTAAGAGTTGATCTTTTATTTTCCGTTAGTCGTCATGTCTAGTCATTTTTGGAGAGCTCAAAATCTTTATATATATATATACATATAATGAAAAAAATGGAATGAGTGAAGTCTATTAGACTTAGGGCCCGTTTGGATGGGCTTGATAAAAGCAGCTTTAAAAAAGTACTTTTAAAAGTGCTGAAACTTCTTTTTAAAATAAGCAGTTATGCGTTTGGATAAAAGTGCTGAAGTTGTTATGTCAAACGTGAAAAGGGAAAAATGGAAGAAAGAAACGTTAGGTTTATATGGGTAATTTGGAGATTGTATAAAAATATTAAGAGCAAAAAGATAAAAATGTGGTCAACTTAAAACAACTTATAAGCTAAAAAAAAAGCACCTCTACCCCAGCTTTTACCTTTTGGCTTAAAATAAGTTTTTTTTAACTTAAAATAAGTTATTTTGAGTACTGCCAAACAGCTAAATAAGTCAAAAACCAGCTTTTAAGCTGAGCCAAAAAGACTCTTAAGCATGTGATTTTTGGTTAAAGTATACAATGTATTTCATCCTGATGTTTAGGATTGCTAATAATTCAGTGTTTTCATGGAGCATGATATGGACATAGGTATATATAACGTTATAGGTGCTACTATTTAAGTGTTGCAGTTTATTCATCAAATTTGTTATTTTTTAATTTAGCCCATTTGGTCCTTTAGAGCCGTATGTCTCCTTCTAATTTGGATTTCTTAAATAGGATTTTCATTTGAATTGAATTTTGTCTCTCTTCAGTTACATCATTGTTTGTTTATTAATTTGTAAGCTAATGATTTTCCATTTTATTTGCATGAAAAAAAAACTGCCGTGGATTCACCCCGAACCCATCCTCCCGCATATCAAGAGGGTCATAAAGGCCCAAGTACATTTCGTCTGATCTCGAGTCAAGCCCCCTTCAGAGATAGACGAACATGTTCTGAAGCGAATGAGATCGAAGCCGATGAAATTGAAGATTTTGGGTTTTCTTTAAATATTCTATCTTGTCAATTTCGGCCTAATCCGTTGTCTTTGTATTACTACCATGTTAGAATTTAGGACAGGTACAATCGAATGGGCCTAAATACCCAAAATGATATGGGTCCAAATACAGGTTCAAGCGGACAAATAACGTGGATATAGACCCAATCTCTCTCTCTCTCTCTCTCTATCTCTCTCTCTCTTTATTTATTTGCTTAATTACTTGTTGTTTATTTGTCGGTAGTTTTAAAGTTAAAGAATCGAAATCCCCACAATCGCCGTAAGCATTTTATCAACTTAAAAATTAATTTCAAACGGATTTTATATGATAAAATGAATAAATTTGCAAATTAACTCTTACTTATATAGTAAATTAATTACTTTGTTTCAAACAACTTCAAAACAAAATTTTATCTTAAATAAAATTTTTAGCCAAATAAATTAGTTATCGGATAATCTCAAGTAAGCGGACGTCTTAGGTGCTTTCAAACCTTCCTAAGACGTCAATAAGAATCCCCGAACCCCTTTAAAGTTTTCAAAACAATTTTTCTGTTTAATCCTTTTGAAAACATAGTTTTCTTGATATTTCTTCAAAAATTAAGTGGAGACTCTATAAAAGTCGAAAAACTTACAAAAAATATTTTTCCTTTTTCGATAAAAAACACATTATTAATAGGCATAATACATAAATGTGCCCTTTAACTTGGCTTCAAATCACATTTATGCCCTTCAACTTTGAATGTGCACAAATAGACACTTAAACTCGTATAAAGTTGAACAAATAGACACATATGTCCTACATGTCATCTTACATGTCATTTTTGGTCCTGAGTGGTGTCCTACGTGTATCGTGCCATGTAAACTCATGTGTTTATTTATTTAAAAGTTGGATAGTTAAAGTGTCTGTTTGGCATTATGAAAGTTCAAGGTTGAAGTTAAAATTTGAAGTCAAGTTTAGGGTATAATATATGTTTTATGCCTTATTAATGCTATATGTTGACTAGTTCACTTATGAGTCATGTTCGTTTATATTGTTGAAGCAAGATGAAATATATATCTAAATGTCATGTTATATGAAGTAGGGTGTTAGTCATGATTCTTGTTGGGTTACTTGATTGAGTAAGGTTATGGGCCTTTTCTTGGTTATTGCACTTGTTGACTTGATAGGGGTTCATGGGTAATTTTCTTTCTTTGTTATAATAAAATGTACTCTTATTCATGCATGTGATGTGCTTCCTTGATGATAGGGTTGTAGTAGATTATGGGTTCAAGTATGATGATATGCATATTACTTGTTTGAGTTAATAAGCATGTTTTGTTACTTGGTATGACTTGTTTGACTGTGCATAAGACTTTTAAATGATAAAATAGCATAAAAAAACTAAAAATTTCCTTTTTAACATATTTGAGCTTATATGTTCATATGGTCTCATACTTAGTACAAGTGGCGTACTAACCCCTTTTCTCTCTTTTTCCCAAACATTTTAGGTTCCGGTCGTTCAAGGCTCATTTGAGACGACTTGAAGAAGACTTCGATATTCTCTATTATCCAAGTGGGTAGGTCCTCACTTTCCGAGGGCGATGCCGATATCTTGCTTATGAAGTTGCTTTCTTTTTCTAAGACTTTTATGTTCATTCCACTTTCATTTGAGTACAATTTTCATTAGCCTATATGTGACTTCTTTACATTTGATCCAGGGCTATGCCCAAATTGCTATGATCGTTTAGATGGTATGAGATGAGACAATCTTTGAGACTATTTCCTATCTTATATATGTATATTCAATAAAAAAACAGAAGGCTATGTAACCTTCTTATACGAAGGGTCTATACTCGATATATATAATTATGTGTATGTACATGTCTATGTACACTTTCAAGTAGAAAAAATAAAAGTTTTAAATTTCCCGGTAAATTCGACTCATGAATGTGATGATGTAAACTAAGAAGCTAGTCTTAGTCCTCAAAGAGGACGACAATGCCGGTTAAGTCTAGGGGGTAAACCCGGATGTGACAGGTAGTATTAATATTTACTTCACTCAATGTTGTAAGCAAATCTAACCAACAATGTTTTCAAAAAAATATGTAAGTGTAAAATAGGCCACCTATAATCTCTCTCTTGAGGTATATTTCATATTTAGTATGCACATGACACTAATAAGGATTACCATCAATCTTTCAATATTTATCTTGAACTTAATCAATGACTGTAAATAATCTATATATTTTTTAAGAGGAAGATGAGTAGAAAAATTTTAAAAATCATAATTTAAAATTGAGAAGAAACCTTCTATCATCTCTAACAAATAATAGTGTTAATAGGTTCTAATTGATCCTTATAAAAAAAATTACAATCTTTTGAAAATGTCACTGCTCATGAGGAAAATCACAACCTTTTGCAAAAGTAACAATTCATCGAAAAAGGTACAACCCTTAGGAAAAGTCATAACCTTTTGAAAAATCATAACCTTTCGGAAAAGTCACAACTCATTGACAAAGAAAGTATTGTAACACATAAATATGGGAGGGTATCTACATTTAATATAATACAAAAACTTAATATAATAAATAAAATAAGTATGTTCGATTGAGGGTATTATAGTAATTCAACATTCAACTTAGGAGTTCATTTCAAAGGTAATATATATATATATATATATATATATATATATGATAATCGATGTTTTTTTCATTGATGATGTATTTCATACATAATTAATCAACGTATTTCATACTCAGATGAAGTATCCTTTACATGTCATCATACTTAGGAAGTGATCACTACATTTGACATATGGTCAAGATCAAAAGTATATGTCGCATTTCATATTTGAATAGATTATATGTTAGCTCTTCACCTCTACATCATAAAATGAGACATTAAGTTCACGATTAGACGATGGACTAATAGATTTGTACATTACTCTAGAAATATAAGTATAATTATATTATATCCTATTTCATAACAACGTAGTTTCATACTCTAAATATGGATTATAGATATTTTTTTATTTATTCTATGAAGTCTGACTTGTTATTTATAAAAGACAAATTAAAATTGTTACACTTTTTGAACAATTAATTGTAAGTTTCAGATGAAATTTTTGTATTATGCTAAATAGCAAAAATTATGATTAATAGAAATATTTTAAGCAAACCAACCTCTGGATGTCGCTTTTATTAAAAGTAATTCTATATAATAAAAAAAATACCGACCACATGAGGTCAGTATCACATTAAATTTTAAGATAAATAACAAGTAATCATGTTAAAAAAATAATATATATATATATATATATATATATATATATATATATATATATATATATATATATATATATATATTATCAATAGAAGTTTTATTTTATCAATTTAGTTTATTCATCAAGTTAATTTTATAAATATAAATTATACACCTCCTAATTTATATAAATATAATTTTATCGATCAATGAAAGTTTATCAATATCAAATCTAATGTATAAATCTCTTTAAATTGATCATCAATATTCATTTAATTGATAATGTATTTCATATATAATTAAATAACGTATTTCATACTTAGATGAAGTATCCTTTACATGTCATCATAATTAGGAAGTGACCACTGCACTTGACATACATTCAAGATCGAAAGTATATAATAATACTATCTCGCATTTCATAATCGAGCAGATTATATGTTAGCTCTTTACCTCTACATCATAACATGAGATATTAAGTTCATGCTTAGAAGACGGACTTATAGTTTTGTACATTACTCTATAAAATACAAGTATAATTATATCCTAATTCATATCAACGTAGTTTCATACTATAAATATGGATTACAAATATTCTTTTTATTTATTCCACGAAGTCTAACTTTTTATTGATAAAAGTATACAAAATTATTACACTTTTTGGACAATTAATTGTAAATTTCAAATGAAATTTTAGTATTATGTCAAATAGCAAAAATTATAATTAATAGAAATATTAAAAAAAAAACGACCTCCGAATGTCTCTTTTATTACAATGAATTAGATAGAATAAAAAGATACCGACCTCATGATGTCGGTATCACATTGAAGTTTTTAGATAAATAAAAATATCATATTAAATAAATAATATTGACTTTGATAGTTCAATATTTTATATTAACTTAGTATTAACTTATACAAAACCGTCATCAAAATACTGACCTCATGAGGTCAATATTTGAATGAAATAATTTGCCGATAACATGATATTAGTATTTGGATGAAATAAAATATCGACCTCATGAGGTCGATATTTGAATTCGGTTGAAATAAAAATACCGACCCCATAAGGTCGGTATTTGGATGAAATATAAATACCGATCTCATGAGGTTAGTATCTGGATAAAGTAAAATTATCAACCTATGAGATCGGTATTTGGATGAAATAAAAATACCGACCTCATGATGTCGGTATTTGGATTTAGATGAAATAAAAATACCAACCCCACGAGGTCGATATTTGGATGAAATAAAATTACCGACAACATGAGATCAATTTTTGCAAGAAATAAAAATGCAGACCTCATGAGGTCGGTATTTGAATTTGGATGAAATAAAAATACCAACCCCATGATGTCGGTATTTGGATGAAAGATAAATACTGATCCCATGAACTCGGTATTTGGATGAAGTAAAAACTACCGACCTCATGAGGTCGGTATTTAGTTGAAACAAAAATACTAACATCATTAGGTCGGTATTTGGATAAAAGATAAATACCGATCTCATAAAGTTGGTATTTTATATTAATTTAGTTTTTAATTTGTATATAACCGTCATCTGGAAGACATTTTATAAATATTTTAATAAAAATTAATATGATTGTACTATTTAATTTCACCAACGTCCGGATGTCGGTATTATAATATTTTTTGTTTTTTATTTTACATAAACTCATCCTCTAGAAGACGATTTAAATAAAAGACTAGATCAAAATATTTCTCAATTTTGTTTTTATATTAAATTGAGAAAAATAAAATATATTTATTCATTTATTTTATTTAATATCGACATCAAGAGGTCGATTTTTTTATTGTAATTCATTTTTTCCACGAAAAATACCGACCCTCTTTGTTCAGAATTTTTTTACTCTTTAATTTGCATAAAAACCAACTAGTTTTATTCTTTTTAACAATACTGACCTCCGGAGGTCGAAAATTACCGACCTCCATTTGAGGTCGGTAATTTTTAGGTCGGTATGTGTTGTATTTTTTGTAGTGAAACTATGACTCAAGACTAGCAGCCCAGCCAACACATGATACATAAGGACAATTCAATAACAAAGAAGGAAACTCACTCCATTCGTCAACACAACAATGCATCATTATGATATAGAAACTATGCCAACTACCAATTATGCACATATTTCATTATTTCACATTTTTGCAAGGAGATGTCCTTCTCCTACTAACATAGCTTTATATATTCAACAAAGAGGAATACATCATTTCATCACTTCACACTTGAGCTATTCCACAAGAAATATCACATAACTCAACTATGCCAACCATATAATCAAGTACCATCACGTATGAAGAACATACAATTCAAGACACATATGAAACATGGATTTTCAAAAAAACATGCATATTGAAGGGAAATTATATAAGTCCAAACGCACTTATGACTCTTCATAAACCTAAACTTGGAGAAACTACTAACCTCAACCTTGACTAGAAGAGGCAGGAAAATGACGAGGGTATCAGGAGATCATATCGGCCTCGACCTCCAAAGTAGCCTTTTCCATGAGATGATTTTCCAAAGAACCTTTACGGAAGTTAATTCCTTATTCCTTAACCTCTTTACTTGACGGTATAAAATCTCAACCGGGACCTCTTGATAGGAAGGTTAGCATCAACTTCTAAACCTTCTAGAGGAAGGATATACACTGGATCGCCTATGCATTTTGAGCATTGACATATGGAACACCGGATGCACCGGAGTCAACTTAATAGGTATTTTCAACTCATAGAAAACACGTCTGACGCGTTTCACAACCTCATACGACCCTACATATCGGAAACTAAGTTTTTCTCTTGTACCAAACCTCATCTCCCCTTTCATGGGTGACATTTTCAAATAAGACTAAGTCAAATACCATAAACTCAAGGCCCCTCTTTCTATTGTCGGCATAAGATTTTTGCTGACTTTGGGTCGTCCTCAATCTATCTCTTTTGAGTTGGACTTTCTCCACAGCCTCATCTATTTGTTCGGGACCTATTATTGAAAACTAACCTACTTCAAACCAACCAATAGGAGATCTACATCTCCTCCCATAAAGGGCCTCAAAGAGTGACATGACAATACTCACATGATAACTATTATTGTAGGAAAATTCAATCAATGGTAGATGGTCATCTCAATTACCTTTGAAGTCAATGACACATGCCCTCAACATATTCTCCAAGGTTTGGATGGTTCGTTCCGCCAAACCATCTGTTTGTGGATGAATTGTGATACTTAGTTTTACCTTGGTACCAAGCCCATTTTGGAATGGTTTCCAAAAGTGAGAAGTAAATTGAGTACCTCTATCCAATATAATAGACAAAGGAACTCCATGTATTCTCACAATCTCTTTAAGATACAACTTAGCATATTGCTCTGCCAAATAAGTAGTCTTGACGGGAATAAAATTAGCTGATTTGGCCATCAACATTAACCCAAATTGAATCATATTACCTTCGTGTATGAGGCAAACCCATGATAAAATCCATATTGACATCTTCCCACTTCCAAGTAGGAATAGTTATATATTGAGTCAATCCTTCCGGTATTTGATATTCGGCCTGACTTGTTGACAATTAGGACATTTGACCACAAATTCCACTGTATATCTCTACAAACCATTCAACCAACAGATGTCTTGAAGATCATGATACATTTTTGTGGCACCGGAATGAATGGAATATAAAGAACTATGAGCCTCTTCCAAAATTTGCCCTCTTATGTCTTCTACATCTGGTACACACAATCTACCTTGGTACCTAAGTACCCTATCCCCCCTTGGAAGAATGACTCATTGGATTTACTAAGAATCGATTCTTTTAATTCATCAATAGAGTATCAAGGTGTTTCTTATATTTCACCTCAACAACTAAAGATTATTCGAAGTTATGATGAACCATGAAGCCCCCTTTTGGAGAATCTTTAAGTCGAACACCCAACCGGTCCAATCTCTAAACATCTCTCACTAACTCTTTCTTACCATTGCCAACATGGGCTACACTACCCATAGATATTCAACTCAAAGTATCTGCAACCACATTGGCTTTCCCATGGTGGTAAAGAACATTCATATCATAATTTTTCAAAATCCACTTTCTGTGTCAAAGATTTAAATCTTTTTGAGTGAACACATATTGGAGACTCCCATGATCGGTGAACAAATATACATGCACTCCATGTAGATAGTGTCTCTATATCTTTAAGGCAAACAATACGACTGCTAATGAAGATCATGTGTTGGATAGTTCTTCTTATGCACCTTGAGTTGTCTACAAACATATGTTATCACCTTACCATGTTGCATGAGGACACAACCCAAACCTATTTGAAAAGAGTCAGAATACACCACAAACCCTTCGGTACCCTCCGGTAAAGTCAACACCGGAGCAAAGGTAAGCTTATATTTCAAATTTCTGAAGCCTTTATCAGAAGCTTCATTCCATTCAATCTTGACTTTCTTTTGGGTTAACCAGATCCATATTTTTAGGGGACCGTAAGAACTTTGTTAGGAGCCAGAGTTTAAAGAAATCTAATCCAACAACAATTAGCATAATTATTGACTTTGTTCCAAGAAGTGCGTACAACCAATTTAGTAAGACAGGAATCCATAAATGCTCGCTTGGATGCACTAACTAAAGATTAAGAAAATTCAAAGGCAAATGTTGAGTCAACTTAAAGTGGCAGCCATAATCGAGGTTGGAAACATAAAGCAGCGGTTGCAGGCTCGGAATCAGAATCGGGTGGGAATCCATGATTCCTAAATACACAAAGTTTTATTTTCCATGACTTTGTGACCACGAAGACCCCTTGCAATGGCTGAACAGGTGTGAGCACTTATTTCTACACCAACATACACTAAAAGAAGAAAAAATTGGACTCGGTTCTTTTCATTTTGAAGGAATTTCACACCTCTGGTTTCTTCAACTAGAGAAATATATACCTCAAAGCAGTTGGGATGAGTTCAAATGCTAGTGCAACCTTCGTGTGGACCACCAATTGGAAGTCAAAAGTGGGAAGAATTGTCTAAGTTATGACAAATTAGATCAGTGGCAGATTACCAAGAACAATTTGAACAATTGGTTTCACGGGCTGGTACTCTTATACAAGTTCCAAAAATTAATTTTTACATTATTGGTCTTGCTAATTATATAGAAATTTGAACTAGAGTTCCATAATCCTCATGATTTTTCTACGCTAATGAGCATTTCTCGACTTTATGAACACAAAGAACAACCCCTTAGTTCACAACTGTTTGATGCCTATAAATCAAAGACAACAGATCTCTCACCGCAACAGCCCACTAGATTTATGAAGAAATTGACAAGATCTAAAATGGATGAAAGATGACATAAGGGACTTTGTTTCAATTGTGATAAACTATTCACTTGTGGAAATCAATGTAAGAACTTATTGTGGATTGATATCATTAACCATGAAGAAGAATAACTTTCAACACTAAGCGCTTGAGGACAAGCGCGATTTGAATGGAGGGGGGGTGATGTCATCACTATGTTAGTCTACCAACAGTTTTGTGCAGGGAAATTAAATCAATAGCTATTAATTATGTTTTTCTGTTTTCTCTGTAATAGGTTTTCTAATAGTGTTTTCCAGTTGGGAGTTATTTCCTTATTATTAAGTGGATGGTTAATCACCAATGTTGTTTTTAAGTTATTTGAATTCAATGGTAAGATAAGGAGAAAAATTATTCAAGTCTTTGAGTATTTCAAACTCAAGAGATTGCAAGTTCTCTCTTAATGACCCAACACCATAGGTCGTAAGAAGAAAATATTTGATTTCACATTACGACGCCTCATAACCAGATCCATATCAAGTTACCATAAAAACACATCTCTTTCTTAGTCCTTTTCGACATATAAATTGGTTTCATTTTCACTTCTCTTGATGCCACAACAAATGAGATCATCATCAATCTTACTATACCATGCTCGAGGAGCCTGCAATTATTCATACAATGCCTTATGAAGTCTTTGTGTACACTTGTCCTCCAACCCTGCAACAGGAAAGCCCTCTGGTTTATAAACATAAATCTCCTCCCGCAACATTCCTTTTGAGAATGCTGATTTGACGTCCAAATGATCCAACTTCCTATTTGTTTTAGATGCCAAAGCGAATATAAGCCTTATTGTATCATGCCACGAAAAACTTCAAATGTGTCTCCATAATCTAGACCTTCAACTTGCATGTAACCTTCCACAAAAAGCCTTGATTTGTATTTACAATCTGAACCATTTGGATTAATTTGTCTTATAAATCTACTTCATCCCTATTAATTATTTCTGTCTTAGGGTTTATCAAACAACTTCAAAGTATCATTCTTCTCTATCATACCATTCTCCTCCTTCACAGCTTCAATCAAAACTTTAGTTGTTGATATTTCTTGAAAGGCATTGGTTTTGAGAAAGCAACATTGCATCTTTCATATAATTGAGAATGGGATTTTTTCTTCAAAACTGGATTTCTCGGTATTATTCTTCATCTTTTCATTAAGAAACATTTTACAATCCATTTAGTTTTTCTGAGTTAACGGATTGTGTTGCAAGGAGTGGATGCAAGTTCTCAAAACCTGTATTATGTTTCTCAATTTGCTCCTTATCCCAGTTCCAATGAGCTTACTCATCCACTACTACATCTCTTAAGATATAAATATGTTTTGTTTGCAAATTGAGAACTCTATAATACTTGGATTGTGATGAATAACCAATATCGACCCCCAATTTACATTTTGATTCAATTTTGCTTCTTTTAACCAGAGGAGCATAAGAATAGCAAATTGAGACAAAGATTTTTAACTATTTCGCCTATGGTCTTATTCTCCTACATGACTCAATAGGATTTTTCCATCCACAGCTTTAGTTGGTAGCCTATTTATCAAGTACATTGAAGTATAAATAGCTTCTGCCCAAATTCTTAGTGGTAGTTTCTTTTCAAGCTACAAATATCTAGCCATTTCAACAACAATCATGTTCTTCCTCTCCAAGACATCATTTTATTCAGGTGAACGACTTACTATCGACTTGTGATCAATCCTCGTATCTTCACAATACTAATTGAAATCATTAGAAGTGTATTCACCCCCATTGTCTGACCTCAAAGCCTTTAGCGTACAATGACTTTGCCCTTCTGTACCTTGAAAACTGGAAATAAGTGAGACAACACAAGTCATCCCTGTTAAGTCATGAATAAAAAGTATAAAATATTTATTGTATCCCAAATAGATGTCTACATAGATACACACATATCAGTGTGAACTAGTTCAAGTTTTCAGTTGCTCTCCAGGTAACATTTTTAGGAAATACTTTCCTGTGTACCTATCCCATATCACATGACTCACAAATTTCTTTAGACAATGAAATCTTAAGTAAAGACTTATTCTATCCCTTTTAATACATAAATTAAATTTAAAGTAACATAGTTAAACTGACCATATCTTTTGTGCCACAACCACGACTCTTGTACTATAAAACTTCCATCTAAAGGATAAGTTTTATCAACCATTTCTACTTTAAAAAACAAGCTATCTTCATAGTCACAAACAAAACTATGTTTTCTTTCAAAAATAAAGAGTATTATTTAGACATTATTTGAGCCTAACTTTACAAGTTACATGGTAAACAAGGAACATACACCACATCATGTATAAACTTTGTATCTTGTTTAGTCTGAGAGGAAACTGAACCCTTTCCATGTGTATCTAGTTTTTCACCATTCCCCATACCTACTTTAGTTTTGATTTAATCTTCAAGTGTATGAAAAATGAGCTCATTTTTAGACATATGACTCGTAAATCTGCTATCTATGAACCATAAAGATTTGTTGGTTGTGCTTACATCAAGGGAAGACATATACAAGCTTTTATTTCTTCTTTGTTTTCATATTCTTGACTAATTTACTAGTTGCACATAGCGTTGTTGTGTTGATTTTTATTGAAGCTGTAATTTTTCATAATATGAACCATCTTTTTATTGAATCTACACAAGATCGGTGGATTTCCTTTGAACCAACATTCTTTTTCTTGATGATTGGTTCTTTACCATTGTGGCAAGGTGGAAACTTCTCTTTCTTTTAAGATTCCTTCCATAGTTTTCCATTTTCTACTTTATCTCCTCCCGTCCTTCTATTGTACTTCACCTGGCCTTTATGTTGTGCCTGAAATGCCACTTCTGGAATTTCTCAATCTCTTCTATTTGATCTGTACTCTTAGGCTTGAAAATTGTTGATCTGTTCTACCACAGAGGAAGGCTTCAAATAACAAGATTCCTCTATTATTGAAATCTTGGACTCGAATCTTGTTAGTAAGCTTATCATGATCTTCTCAACCACCTCTAGAGCAGGAAAGGTTGCACCAAACAACCTTATTTTGTTAACTATCTCCACAAGTTTGGTAGAATACATTTTCACAGTATCTCCTTATTTCATCCTTAACATTTCAATTTTTTTTTTGAGATTAATGATTTTGGCACCCTTCGTCACTTTTGTTGGACTCCTCTTTTAGATTCTTCCATGATTCCTTAGGTGTCCCACAAGCAATTTTTCTTGTAAAAACAACATCTGCAAGTGTTGAATGAAAAAAATGTGTGAGTTTTTGGTTTGTTGATTTCACATCCTCATAAACCTTCATTTGTGCAATACTTGGATTATATTCAAGTGGAGGAGGATCATATTTACTTTTGATTGTATCCCATATACTATGAATTTTGACATGAGCCTATATCTTTATCACCCATATGTGATAATTTTGTCTAGTAAACATAAGAGGGCTTTCATACAAGAAGTTGTTGGATTTCATGTTACTGCTGCTCAGCTACCACCTTAGAAGAATTGTAGAAAACCTTAGTTTTCTTACATTCACAAATTCCTCCAGAAGAATGAAAAGATAAGGTTTAACAGAATTTCCTTTTGCCATTCATGTGTCATATTACTGAAGGCTTAGACACGTGTAGCTATTTAATCTTTTCAAAAGTTAGTAGAGACCATAACTATCCAACTAGTATTGAATTTCTTGCAAATATATTCCATAAAATAAGGACTATTTTTCCTTTACAAACATGACATAATATTTTCTTTAAAAAAAGGAACCATTAAACAAACGACTATCAAGAAATATCTCATTTTCTAATCTTGGTTTAGAACTCAACCATCTCTCTAGGCTGAGTTTGTGAAGTCTAAGTTCTACTTCAATGTTCACCGTGTGTCTAAATCATAGATTTTTGGTAATTCGCAAGCTTTGGAATTTTTTAGTTAAAGCTACAGATGTTGCAGAGCACAACATTCCATGGAAGATAAATTGTGGTTGTTGTAATATGTGGTGGTGTAATTTGTGTGAGAAACTCTCCCTTGCAAAACTATATCTTAATTGTATGAACAGTGCTAAGCATTCTAGCAAGATATGGATATGCTTATATTGTGCTATATGAATATTGACTGTAGATAGTTTTTACTCTAAAATATGTGCTTCATAAAGCAAACAGTAGTTACGCAGAAATCCTTCTGCAACAACAATGACAACACAAATACACATGAAAGCTGATAAATAACTTGAATTTTCTTATTCAGGACCTTTGCAACTGCAATTGCAACACATATATTAATGATAATGTTAGTTGTCTAATGACGAAGCTTACCAATTTTCTCAAAATGACGCCAAAGGATGACATAGATAAATTGGAGGAATATCTCCCGATAATCGAGTTTTATAGGTTTCTAAGAGGGGTTGCGGGTGTTGATGATACTTTGTATATATTTTTCCCAGAGTAGTTTAGTTGCAATGATGGAGTAGTATGTACATGATGCTAAGTGTATTAATATTGAAGGATGCTTTCCATTTTGTACCTGAGTTGGCGACAAGGTTATCACATGCTTTGGAATTTAGTATGAAAGTAGCTGAAATTATATAGTTATATAGTTATCAAATAGTGATGTGCATGATTTTATCAATTTTATACATCCGATAAATTGTGCAATACAACATCTTGAAACATTGTAGTTCGGTCAGTTTCTCTTCCTTGATGCAAGATGAAGCAGGAAATGAAAGATTTGAGATTGAAGGAATACATCGTGTTTTTTCTAACTTTCTGGAAGATTGGAGTTATGTCTAAAGAAGCTGGAAAGACAAATAGGTTTGGTAAACAAAGAAAGAGGTGAGTCTATTCTAAGATGTTGGTTCCGGAATTATAATTCTAAAGGAGTTAGAAAGCATTCTAGTGTACTATCTTTGAAATACAGAGCATTTGTACTTATAATGATAGTAGGTAAAAATATTGACTATCTTTGAAACCGTAACAACATCCTTCGATTTAATATCAAAATGTCTATTATCTGAAATCGTACTCAAAGACTCTAGAAACTTTGCCCACAGCAAAAACAAATCACAAATTTTTCTTCAAGCTCAAGTTTCTTCTATCCTTTCACCTTTAATGGCTTTAGCTTTTAAAATTCCATTTGGCAATTCTCAAATTTTTCTTTGCCCCAAAGTTCTAATAGCTTCATGCTTCCATTACATAATCACTAAACTGCATAGTTTTAGTTAATTATTAATTACATCACAAATAATTAACGATAGCTAAAAAAATTAAAAAATTAAAAATTTAAAAGTTTCAAATTAATGTACTAACATCGATAACTTTAAATTTTGGGACAGTTCTATAAAATATTGAAAGATCCTTTATCGATGTAAGTATATTAATTTTAATCTTTTAAATATTTTTTAAAAATAGCTATTGTTAATTATTTGTGAAGTATTTAGTTATTATTCAATAGAAGCAGTAAGGTATTATAAAATTGTGGCAAAGGAAAAATTTGAGAATTTCCAAATAGAATTTTCAAAGCTAAAGCTCTTAAAAGTGAAAGGATACAAGAAACTTGAGCTTGAAGAGAAAGTGGTTATTTTCCTCTACGGGCAATATTTTTGGAGAGTTTGATTATTGTTTAAAAGGATAGACATTTAAAAATTAAATCAAAGGATGTTGTTACGGTTTTAAAGATAGTTACTATTTCTACCTACTATTATTAATTTTAAGGACCAAAGCATTTCAGTCTATTATCTATCCAACTTTGAAATCCTTTCTAACTCTTTTATAGTTAAAACATATCAAGACCAACAACGTTATCGTCTCACCTCTTTCTTTGTTCACCGAACCCATCTAACTTTTCAGTCTCTTTAGACACAACTTAATTTTTTTCCAGCAAGTCAAAAAAAAAAATAAAATGCACTCCCTCAATCTCAAATCATTCATTTTCCTAATCTACCTTGCATAAAGGAAGAAAAATTTGTCGGTCTAAAAAATGCTACTTGATTTTGTATTGCGCGCATTACGGGATGCATAAACTTAATAAAGTCACGCACTTCACTATCTGATAATTGTATAAGCTCAGCTCACTCACTCAATACTGAAGTATGCGATAACCATGTTACTAACTCACTACTAAAAGGGAAAACATTCTGCAATTTAAACAGACATTTAACATCATGGACCTACCACTTCATCATTTCCGCTAAACTAAAACGACAACATATATACAAAGTATCATCAGCATCTACAACCCCTCTTAGAATCTTACAGAACTCAAACAATAGAGGAGCAAATGTCCTATATACAACTATAGGGTTGGTGAAAAGTGTCTTATAAAGAAAGTAATGACCAAAAAAGTACAATGGGTTCACCCCTTCATTTTTTTAATCGAATCCACCCCTCTTTCCTGTTTCACTAGACACAACTCAAGTTTGTCCAAGTTACATAATACATGATGCATACCTTTCAATCTTATTTTGTAATTGTGCGCCTCAAAACTCCTTCCTTCTTCACTCTTACCTTCCTTCAATGAAGGGAATCCAATCATACAACCTAATTCTTCTTGAGCGCATATTGCACACTTCACAAGAAGTATAAACACTACAAACAAATGAACATCACAACCTCATAGTCGTATAAACTAAACTAATCACACACTAAATTAAGCTTGTTTCCAACTCGCAAACAAATTGAAATATCATGTAATATTAACACATTCCTAACATCATACCACTCCATCATAGCTTCTAAGCTACTACGAAAAAATACATACAAAGAATTATGAACACCAACAATCCCTCTAACAAGTTTACAGAACTCTAGAATATAGGAGCACTGCCAAGACCTAATCCACATAGCCGTGCGTGCACCTATTCTGATACCTACATAGAAGAATTCTGACGCGCAATTTAAAATATGCAATGTAGAAGTAAGAAAATATTAACTAATCACCGCATTGTAAATAAAAAAATTACTCCAAAACTTGATTAAATAAAGTATTTTTGTAAAGAATACACTAAACCCTATGAAGGAACTGATCTAAACAAGTACATGAGCTTATAAGAGAGTAAAATACTATGAACGAGATACAACACATCTCCAACCACTTGAATATCACATCTTTCAAATAACTCATACAACCAAGGATCTCTAAGACATCATCTACAATGTTTAACTTTTAATTTAGATCTAAACAGGAGTTATCCCAACATTTAAGCACAAATCTCATGAAAATAGCCTGTACGTTTATCAATTAAGTAATCCTCCTACAAGACTTTTACTAGACCACACTAATTCAATACTTCTTATCAAATATATCCCAATCCACAAAGGCTGACAATGCAGTACAGTCTTTGTTAATAAGCTGAGGCCATAGTCACCTCACAAACTCAACATTCACAAATAACATGATCAAAGATGCTACAACAAGAAATAGTTGATTCATCACGTCTTTCAAGTAACCTATACCATCAAGAATATCTAAGACATCATCTTTAGTGTTTAGAATGTAATTTTTGTCTAAAAAGGAACCATGCCACTATTTAAACACAAATCACGGTCACTCATGGACAAACATGTAACAATATCATTACGATGTAGTAAACCTACTTCTCTCATTAAACTACACATACAAAAGGTTGATTAAAATTGTACAAGGCGTGCTACCCAAGATAACCATTAGTTATTTTGACCAGCATGGTACCCGAGCCAACTGTTACTACATACCATGCTCGGTACCCGAGCCTACCATATGAATATATTTTACCAAGAGTGGTACTCGAGACAACCATTAATCTCGCAAACAAAACCACAATAACAATGAAACACAAACACAATTGTAAAACTTGACTAAACAAAGTACCTTCATCACATGAGATAGTCAATAATTCATCACTTCACATTAAGCCTCTACAATTTCCCTAACATGAAATTTTACAAGTTTCACTATATAGATAGTTAGAATGCAAACATAAAAAACATGCAAAACAATAACAATCATTTAAATTCACAAGCTCTTTCATGACAGTTTTCCACTTGGAACCCAATTGCACACCTCTTATTTTCCCTCAACATCCCGGCCAAAATAATCACAAGGTTGACATGAGTTAATCAAACTCATTATCATCTTAAACCATAACTTACTCGTTATTAAGTCATTCAAACTCCATGTTCAAATTCCTATACATGTAATCTCAAACAATTTACAAGGTATAAAGTAAGTGAAGATAGATCTAACAACTCAGTAAAAACCTAGCCTATATAATCGCCATGAAATAGTAGAAGAACTCTGAACATGAGTTTCTAGCTCCGTGGGGGAGAATTCTCTAGTTTGTAGATAAAAAAATATTTGGGTATGACCCACCTTACACTAGCATCCTCTCTCTCCACTATCCTCAAGCTTTGAAAAGTTTTTGGGAGTATCTTTGGAGTAACCATCAGTTGTTTTACCACTAGAGAGATAGAGAACAATTAAAAAAATAATACATTTTTGAGTTTCTTCCTCGCGGACCCATCCATAGAGGCTATCATGCAGCCACACTGAGAAAGTTCTTTCTATGGAAAGATAACATTAGTCGAAGTCTAATTTTCAAATTTTTAGTTTTTTTTCTTTAATCCCAATTTTAAATTGACACATCATTTTAATGAAATATTGGGACTCCACATGAGATGTCCTTTGAATAACGATGGATCGGGTTGTTATAAGCACACTCCCAATATATTGTTTTTGGGGTTACGGAAAGTTTCTTACATAAATCTATGAATTGGCAAATTCATCTATGAGAAACATGATTTCTAATATAAAAGGAAATATATAAATCTCTTACAAAGGCATGAAAATAGAAATATAAATAAATACTAGGAGATGCAGTTTCATAGATCATGAATAAGTGAGTTTAATTTATTTACCAGCCTCCACGTGTGAGGATGCTGTGTGCTTCACGTTTTCCCCAAAAGTTGTTGTTTGTCATCGATTTGGAAATAACACTCTCACCGATTTGGGCTTAACGCAATGCTATCATTTTGGAAAATTGAAGTTTTTTCCAACCATTGAGTAATTGATCCTCCATAGATGATACTCTGAAGGTCAATTGGATTGATCGAATTTCAATTATTTATTCAATTCTTTAATGACGTGATGCAACTATTTGATGTAATTACCTTGAAGGACTAGGGTTTCTCCGCTGTAAAAAATATACAAACGAAGAATTGAATAAAGTTGAGAAATAAGAAAGATGATTTCTTCTTTGTGCACTCTCACGTGAATGACATAATCATCAAACTTGTATTTGATGTTGTGTTCTGGTGTAACTGATACTCCAATGAATGTTGTGAGCAGAAAGAGTTGTTTATGTTTGAGATCTAATATGTTTAAGGAAATGATATATATGTTGTAAAGTCTCCAACTAGGGAGTCAACAACTTTATTTTGTAAAACTAGTGAAATTTGTTGACATCCCTCCCCCCACCCATCCAAGAGTGTCCTATTAAGTCTCCCCTACTATCCCTTCCTCCCTCTACATCTATGCATGCAAAATCAAGAGAGAAAAAATGCTTCCCATCATGATTCGTGTAGAAAAATACGATAAATATATTCTAATGTAAAAAGTAAGAACACTGCAACAAACATGATATTTAGCTACGAAATTACTAGGTACGACACATAATTCTTCATTAATTATTCGTTTTTTGTGACGAAAATTACATTTCGTACTAAAATCGATGAACCACACACTCTTAATGACGAAACATAAAATTTTGTAGCAAAATTTCGTCTAGTTGAGTTTCGCACCAAAATATAATTTGGCGTCATTTATTAAGTATTAGTATCGACAAATTTTAATTTATTAATGACAAATTGTTTTGTCCCTAATAATGTATCCAATTTGTGAGAAATTATTATTTGTCTTAAAATTAGTTGCAATTTTGGATACAAAAAGGCTTTGTCACAAATTTTTTTTGTTGAAATAGAGACACATTAGAGTACGTCATTGAATATTGTATGTTGTCGACACAAAATTTTATATTTAATTGTGACCTTAGCTTTTGTCACTAATACTATAAGCAATCAGTGATGATAATTTAATTGCCTCTAATCAATGTGTGATGTAGTGACAACATAGTTTTGTCATTGACTATGAAATGTTTAGATAAGGACTAGTAAAAATTTGTAGCTAAATAATAAAACTATTTGTGACGAAAAAAAAATTTCATAGCTAAATATAATAATCTTTGACAATGCTTGTTTATGATTACATGTGAAAAATGAAGTATAATAATTTCATAGTTACATATAAAAATTTCTCCCTATTATATCCTCAATTTATATAACATCGAGTTAATGTCTTTGAAAAATGTATTGAGTAAATATGTTTAAGATTCTATTAATTAAAAGTAGTAAAATGATAAACTCGTCATATCAATCATTGTTTTTCTTCTTAGGCGTGTTAAGTCAAAAATTGACTAATATAAAGGAACGGGGAGTATTTTCTAATAACTTTCACCAAATTAGGAGTTATTTCAGAGTTTTGGGTTCACACCAATTTTTTTAGTTAACACTATTTATTTTTTTACAATATTCATACTATTTTTATGTATTTGTTTTACCCTTAATGGATCATTTACTTCATACAATTACATCTATAGATCTTATCTTTGAAAAAGATTTACTAAAACACAAATATAAATAACTTATTTTAGATTAAAATTTTCAAATTAATTTAATCAACACCACTTCAAATTTAAAATGTTATAATATTTATATATATATTTTTTAAAAATCTAGATTTATATTATTAAACTACTTAAAATTAAAGAATAACTTCATGAACAAATATTGGGTCTATGCAAAGCATGGTGTTTTGCCACTAGTAGTATATAAGAATCTATGAGCACACATGTTATGTTCGGTATGTGTACTTTGTGGAATTTCAATTAAATTTGATGGCCATTTTTTTTCATTTGACTATGAAAGTATTAAATTGAATTTCTAATATTTTATATATTTCAAAACTACGTAAAATCTATTATAAATCAAAATAATTTTAAAAATTAAATAAAAAATTTATGTTATCCCCTTTGTCAAATTTATATGACATTGATAAAAATATTATAATTAATTGGGAAAATACCCAAGTACACCCTCAACCTATGCCCGAAATCCCAGAGACACACTTATACTATACTAAGGTCCTATTACCCCCTGAACTTATTTTATAAGTAATTTTCTACCCCTTTTTTGCCTACGTGGCACTAGTTTGAAAAAAAAAGTCAACCATCGTTGGGCCCACAAGATAGTGCCACGTAGGCCAAAAAGGTGTAAAAAATTATTAATAAAATAAGTTCAGGGGGGTAATAGGACCTTAGTATAGTATAAGTGTGTCTCTGGGATTTCAGGCATAGGTTGAGGGGGTACTTGGGCATTATTCCTAATTAATTTAATCTTATATATGTCTTTTAATTTTTAATTATTGTGATTGTTGCCACCCAATTTTGATCGTTACCACCCAATTTTGATCGATCTGTAACCCTTTTCGAATTGCTATTTAATTATATTTTAATTCTATACTTTAACATTCGTAATTTATAAAATTATTCTTATTATTATTATTATTATTATTATTTTTATTATTATTATTATTATTATTATTATTATTTGTTGATATCCTGTCATAAGCGCTCGTTCAAATGTGACCAATTGTTGAGATCGAAATCCTCTGCCTTCCTTTTTTTAATACACAAAAAATTCTAAATCTTTCATTGTTCATTTACCCAAGAGGCGGATCCACCTCTCCTCTCTATCTCCTCCTTCTTTCTTCTCCCACTACAAAAAAACAGTGAGTACCGATCTAATAATTATTGTTGGCATCTAGTTTTGATCGACCTATCACCATTTGACTGCGCTATACGATTAAACAAGTATTTTAAAACTTATTTCGAGTTTAACATGTAAATCAGTTCTGTCAAAAAAAGTATATATTTTACTATGCATGATATATAAAAAGATATTGTATTAAATTATTTTAGAATTTAGGCGTGTTTAATTATGTGAAAATATTTTAACAAGTGTAGTATTTTATTAATTGTATAACACTTCCTTATTTTTTCTTTTGAATCTTTAAAAATTCAACCTATTATGTTCTAATTTCTTTCAATTTTAATCACTCCAATTCAAATGTTGATTTCAATTATAACCAATATCTATTCAAACTCTAGCCTATCTAATTCAATTCAAAATCATCAAGTCTCTTAATACTAACTGTTGATCTCGTTATATTTAATCCTAACCGCTCATCTTAAAATATTTCTACGGTTTAGGTTAATTTCTAATTTCTTTCCTATTTGTGGCTTAAAAGACCTTAACCCTTAAAAAAATTCTGCCTCCTCAATCTCTCTTCCTCTCCAGCCAGCAGTGAGGAGGATGAAGCCTGCTGCTTCAGCTGCTCCGAGCAGCGACCTGCAGACCGACGAACCCCCCCCCCCCCCTCCAAACGGAGAAACCCCTTTGCCTCTCTCTTCTCTCTTGCCGGTAAGAACGACAGCAAGAGCAGCGCTGCTCAACAACTCCAGCAGCAGCGATTGGAGGCTGGTCCGATAGACGAGCCGCCTCTCCCCTCTTCTCCGACCAGAATCAACAACTAGCAGGTCTAGCTGGCGAGCAACGACAACCAACAGCGATAGCAGACAGCCACAGGCGAACTCCGGCAAGCCAGCTGATTGGTAACCTTGGAACTCCGAAAATGATGGTAACCTTTGAATTGTTTATTTCTATGCTTAATGGGTCTTGCTGCAAATATCGATCTAAATCCTTGTTTCACTTCCTTTATTTATGCTAATTTATTTCATGCTGATTGGTACTCCTAATTGATGCATGCATGTTTGCTATGATAAATTTGCTAAGGAAATTAGTCTATGAATATGTGATGTAGGTAGGTGATTTCATATGGCAATTGTCTTGCGCATAATTGTATTTCCTTAGTTGTTTGTAATAGTTGAGTTACAGTTTATTTACAGATTATAAATTTGCTAAGGAAAAAATTCCCTTCATTCACTAATAGACTTATAATTTTATATTGACTTGTTATCTAAGTTGCTCGGACTCGGGTGCGGGTATCCGAGACAGATGCGAATCCGAGAGTCGGATTCGGCGAAATCCAAATTTTAAGATTCGTGGGTGCGAATCCGAGTATGGATACGGGTGCGGGGATATGGCTAAAAATTTCAATATTATAAAAATATAGTTATGAAGATATTCTAAATTTGAGAGATATATTGTGATAAACTTACATGTATTTTGTAGAATTCTATCTTTTGTTCTTCAAGATGAGATTACTCTTCCACTCTTCCTACAAAGACACAACAAAATAGAAACTAAACATTAAAAGAATTTACAAATCACAATAGAATAAATATAACTAAAAGAATCAATAAAAATTGGAAAGAAGAACTAACCTTAGAACATGGATAGTAATAACTCTTGAAAGTTGAAACAAAGCGAAAAGTTAAGAAAACACTACAATTATTCAAATTCAAGAGATACACAAAGATATTTATCCATAATTTAGATATTCATAATTACTAATCAATATTCAATACACCAAGCAAAAGTGTAAAACATACTATTGAACAAAAAACAAGAGATTGTCTCAACTTAATTCATAACTTAAAATTAACATAACAACAAAATATTGTCAATTATCAAGTTATTTAATTAAGTTAGCTATCTCTTCCACATCTTCTTCAACTTCTTCCAAATCTTCAAACTCTTCCTCAAATATCACACCTTCAATTTGAGGGTCATCTATTGAAAGCTCGGTTAGATCATTAGTTGTCTCATCAATATCAAATCGATCTCCACCTAAAATAAATTTAGAAGAATAAATATATTAGAAGATCTTGTATAAAAAGAAAAGAACACCATTTAAACTAAATAATTGAAGAAAATATAGACATACCAACATCCCAATATTTGCTTGGCCCATTTATATATTTCTCTTTCTTGCGAGACAACAATCGGAGATTATAATGTACAAACACTAAATCTTCGGCTCTTGAAGTTGCTAACTTATTTCTCTTGATATTGTGAATCAAAGAATATGTACTCCAATTTCTTTCACAACAAGAGGAAGAAGCCGGTTGAGTAAGCAACTTGTAAGCTAATTGTTGCAAAAGTGGAGCCGAGACCCCGTGATTTGCCCACCAAGAAAGAGAATCTTCATACATCATAGCGTCAACCACATGAGGCTCACTAAAATAGCCATTTCCGCTACAAAAGGATCCATACTCCAATGAGGCTTGTTTAATTTCATTAGAATTTTTAAAGTACCTTTGAAAGCACTTGACTCTATTCAATGAAATTTCACTATCTTCATTGGGAGCTAGCTTTCGAATTCCATTCTCTCCTTCAAGCCATGATTCATGATAATATTTGTGGACCAAAGAATGTGCCATACAATGTAGAGGTGTGTTACTTTTGTTCCACCTAGCCACAAGAATATCATGAATAGTATCAAAAAAAATTGATTGACCGGAAATGAGATCTTTTCCCTCATGCTCAAAGATGACTTTCTTGACTTTCTCAATCATTGAGTCCCACATATCATAAATGAGATGTAATTTTGGACCATCAATATCGGCACTTCTTAGCAAATCAACAATTGGTTCCGTAAATTTCAAGAAATAGTCAATACTATCCCATTTTTCATCATTCATTATGAACAATTTTATTTCACGTGTCTTGGCTTCAATTCCCTTATCCCCCTTATAATTCTTCCATTCATCATCCATGACCATTTTCTCCAAAGAAGATTTTACTTTGCGAATTCGGGTGGTCATAATGATGTGTGAGGCAAATCTTGTTTCACCAACCTTCAACAAACACAAATCCGAATGTTTTTGAAAAAGTGCATGTGCCATGTCATGGTTCACAACAAAATTCTTTAAATTGCTCACTTCACTAAGTAACTCTAAAATCCATTTACAATTAGTAAAGTGAGGTGATTTTTCCGAAGGTTGGCACATACTTTTCAAAGCTAGATTCAAACAATGAACAACGCAAGGAGTCCAAAATATATGAGGATATTTTTGCTCCACTATTGTACCGGCAAGTTTCATATTACTTGCATTATCCGTAATAACTTGAACAACATTGTTTGAACCGACATTTTCTATTGCTTCAATAAATAAGTTAGCAATATATTCACCATCTTTTACGATTCCACTAGAATTGATTGAATTCAAAAACATTGGGCCTCCAATAGATGATGCCATTATATTGATCAAAGGTCGTCTTTTAGTATCGGACCATCCATCCGAACAAATCGACAATCCTTTCTTTTTCCATGTACCTTTTATTGGTTGCAACTTTCTATCAATATGTGTTTTTTCTTGAGCTAAAAGAGTTGACCTCAATCTATTATATGATGGGGGAATATAACCGGGAATGGAATTTTCGGCTAGAAACTTAGAATATTTTTTAAAATAAGGAGAGTTGGCAAAGTTGAATGATAAACCTGATGCGTAGAACATCCTAGCGGCTAATTTGTCGGTCGTATTCCTCTCATAAATGCCGAATGATTTTCCGATAACTCCACTATTCTAACTCTTTCGTTTTTTTTGTTGAATAAGATCAGTCCCCTCCGGAAGTGATATATAATCATCTTTTTTTCTTGCATCAAATTGAACATTGGTTCATTTTCTTTCCGCTTGTTCATGCTCCATCTTCAAAAGCGCATATATATCACCACTATTTTCTTTACATATTTGAACACCATGACCCGATAATCTCAAAAGATGTGCTTTCACCCTATTATATGATCCCGTAACTACTTTATTACAATAGTTACAAGACCATGTCCTATTCCCACCCCCATTTGGAGCCATTGAAATTACTTTAACATGATTCCATAGAGGTTTATCATCAAAATATATTCCTACACTTTTTGTAGGTCTCATGAAATCTTTTTTCTTTTGACTACTTGAAGTCATCTTGCTAAAGAAAGGAAGATGAGTTTTTTTTTTTTTTGCTTACAAGTTGAAAAACAAAGAAGAAACAATGGTGTTTTTGGTTTTCGGAGGGAAAAGTAGATGAGGGTGATTTTTTTTGGACTAGATGATGATTTGATGTGATATTTTTCTTTAATCCTACTCTACTTGGAAGACTTTTGAGGTTTTGTTTTTCATCATTCAAGAGGAGTGTATGTATATTGCATACATATATTTTTACTATTAAGAAAAATTTATGTTATCTAATTTTTATTTTTGTTGAGAACGTTTGGGTATATATATATATATATATATTTGTAGTATTTCGATAGTTCGAAGCTTGTACTGATAGAAAGAATCAAAAGATCTAGTAAGACGGGATCCTTGAAATGCTTGTATTGATAAAAAGAATTAAGTGATCTAGCGAGACATGATCCTTGATTTTGACATAGTATTGTGCGTGAAACTATATATATCTATACATATTTGTAGTATTTCGATAGTTCGAAACTTGTAATGATAGAAAGAATCAAAAGATCAAGTAAGACAGGATCCTTAAAGCGTTTGTATTGATATGAAGAATTAAGTGATTAGTAAGTAATGAGACATGATCTGGATAAATTATTAGCATCTATTTAGGAATATTTACATAATAGTAGTAATATTAATCAGTAATTATTTCATGTAAGTAATTTTTTACACATAAAGCGATTTTGAAATAAAAATCTCTATAATATTGTTAGATCCCATTTTTCAATCCAATTTGTCCTATTTATATGGACAAAATATTTATCTTTCGAAATATTGTTCCTTTCTCTCCTTTTCTAATATTTATATTTCTATTTTCTTTATACATGTAAATTGTAATATTTGTTCATTTTTCAAGATGACAACAAGTTTTATAAAAATTTTATTTAATTTTTTAATACTATAAATTATAATAATTTAAATTTTTAAAAAATATATTAAAAATTGAGCTGATTTGCTAAATTTGATTTACTATGTAAAAGGACAAAGGATGCAATATATATATATATATATATATATATATATATATATATATATATATATATATATATATTACATCCTTTGTATAATTTAAATTTTTAAAAAATATATTAAAAATTGTGCTGATTTGCTAAATTTGATTTACTATGTAAAAGGACAAAGGATGCAATATATATATATATATATATATATTAATTTCTAATCCATTACTCATTATGTCTTGATAAATTCTAGTCAATCCAACTTTACGAGAGATAAACGAATGAGTAGCTAATTGAATGATTCATAGTATTTGAGACCGTATTTAAATTTATATTTATGTGATATTTATATTGATATTAATATGATTAAATATGAATTTGAATCCTGGAAGATAAATTCCAAATATTCTATCATAATTCATCTTGTCTTTGACTCTTTGTGCATTCCCTTTGTTTTTTCTTCTCTCTTTAAAAGCTATACTTTTTTAATATTAATCATTAATACAGAAATTCAATAATTTTGATTAATTATATAAAGTTTATTCAAAAATTTTAACTAAAATTAATTAATTTAAATTCATAAAGGTAAAATCTCTTTAAAAACAGTGAAAGGATGTATTTCATCCCATTATAAATTCATAGATATTTTTTTCATAAATTAAATGAATTATATTCTTGTTACATGATTTATATCCTCAACTTTCCTTAAAATAAAATAAAAGCTGTATTGATTTTATTAACTTTAAAATGAAGAATATAAAATAAAAGCTGTATTGATTTTATATGTGGCTCTTCCACACTCCAAATAACAAGTCAATATTAAAAAAAATTAATATTTAAACTTTTTCCAACTTCCAAGAAAAAAGCTGGTCCTAGAAAAAAGGCTTTTGAAACTTTCAATAAAAGTACATCTCTCTTCTCAACTCTTCTTCTTCCTCTTCTCAACTCTTCTTCTTCTCTCTTCTCAACTGTCAACTCTTCTTCTCTTTCGCCGGCGATGTCGCCGGCGACTTGCCGGCATTGTCGCCATAAAAATTATTTCTATTCTCTCTTCTCTGTACTTTTTTCAAACTTTGTACTCTTTACGTCGTCGGAAATTGATTTTTTCTTCCCCAATCTTTTCTCGGCTGCGGTCAAAGAGTCCGGATTCGATTGACCGAATCCGACACGCACCCCGCACCCGCACCCGCACCAGAGTCATGTCGAGACGGGTTCGCCTGCAAAAATGAAGAGTCCGCGCAACTTAGCTTGTTATTGCCATCAATTGAATTAGTAGAGTATGATACAAGTTTTGTCTACCACGTCATATATATGTCTCATACATAATAAATTTTTTTGAGGTAGCTTGATTCGAGACAAAGTTTAAGAAAGAAACGAAGATTTTTAAAACTTGTGTTCCAAACAAATGATAGAAATATGTGTGACTTTAACTAATTTCATTAAAAGTTAAATAAACATTTTATAGTTAACTTATTACTTAATATAGAAATGTGTCATTCTTTTGAGGATTAACTAACAAGAAAAGTAGGTCAGATAAATTGGACAGAGGGAGTAAAAAATTGATGGAGATTTCATTGTCATCCTAGTGTATGCAGTTTAAGCTTAAAGAATATTCTTGAAGATTGTTTCAAACTCAACACATAGGCACTACGAACAATAAGTTGATCTAGTCACGAACGGTCTATGCAAAACTCAACATATTTTTTCTGTTGATTAGCTAGAGTAAAAGTTAATTTCAATCTTTAATTTGAAGACAAAGAAACCGTCCATATAACTTAGAATAATGGTAATCATTAGTTTCCTATGGTTATTGAGACATTTTTTAGAAGGATAAATTTTAGCATTTTGCATTTATTTTTTGGGTTTAGAAATTTATTACAACCAAACAAAATGATTCCGGATAGATTCTTGAAAAAGAAGAGGTAGTATCACTCAAAATTACTTTTGATATGTATAGCCGCAGAAAAAGACTATTGGGTTTATTATTCTATGATTTTAAAGAAAGAAATTTTAATGAGTAATTTTAATTCTCAAATCAAGAGGGTAGTTGGACCGACTTTAAACTCCTCGACTCATAGGGTCCAAGTGAAATTGTGGGTATGACCGACACAACTCAAGGACCTCCATGTACGATATATATCAATACATAATTATGAAAGAAATATACTTGTAAAAAGGGTTAGCAACTCAATACTTAAGAACATACAACTCAAAGACACTACTCCTCTTAAAGATACTCAGTTGATGGAGTTCATGCGGAACTATGGACATGTGCAACTCGACTAAAGGGTATCAATGAAAATAAAGAACTCATGGGTACAACTCTTCTCCATCCCATACTTACTTCCTCAAACTTAGCTCAGATCGATAGTTGATCTCAAAGGAGTCAAAATTTATCTCAAGGACTTTCTTGAACTCTACTCTTGACTCTTTCTTGAATTTGAATTATGAATTCAAGAGTAATAACTTTGATAGCCATGATATTACAAGGATAAAATGAATACTTTCAACTGTGAATATCAAGTAGAAAACATAGGTACGATTCGAGGGGACTCTTGCGGAAAAAAGTGAAGAGGGGTAGGGACCTAGAAACTCTAGCGCACTAAGTGGTATAGGGGGCTAGACCCCTATCCTACACATCAATGGTTAGGGCGCAGTAAGTTGTAGGATGCCCCCATCTCCTACCTAGAAAATCGATGAACTTTGTTAGTCAAATTCATGTCCTAACTCATCTAGAATCGAACGATTTTCTTCAAACTCTTTTGGATCCTTAAACCAAACTTAATTACAGCAATTGCTATACCAAAACCCACCAAGAACAACACACATTCACAATTCTCAACTCAAGAACTCGACAAGAATTTCATTAGTTAAAAGTGAAGCACAAAAACTAAAGAACTAAATATGATTATCAATATACTCAATCTCCTAGATGAAATTCCTAAAAGAAACTCATGATTGGCTTGTTAGAAATAAGCCCAATACTATCAAAGCTTACATGCCTCAAAGTACTAGGTTCATTGTGAAATGCTGAATTATTAAAGCTACTTGGGAAACTTAGAAAACATAGAAGAAAGTGCGAGACAAGTATCCCTAATTATTTGTCGATTCAGTTACTACTCATTTCCTTGATTTATTTTTCCTATGTCACTCGGGGAAGAGTGATTGGTAAATTGGTATCTATATGTGCATTAGTTTGAGGTTGTGACCCTTCTTGTTTAGACTTATGGGTCTTGTTAGAGTTTTGGTGCATTGACTTTCTGGTTCTAGGCATATTTTTCCCATTAGTTGAGTTCTTAGTTCTTTTGGAAGTTTATGGAACTTAAAATTTTAGCTATTTAACTTGCTTCTGTAACTTAAATGCTTTAATATTTGATTAGAGTTAGTTAACTAATTGGTATTAATAGTTCTCCCACTGGAGGGTTAGTGTAGGTGTCAATTACAATGGTTTGGGTCATGACAAAGTTGAAATCAGAGCCTATGTTTGTTGATCTTGATGTATCAAAATGAGTCAAGTATAGTTTTGAGGAATTGTACGGAGACGTCTATACTTTTCTTCGAGAGTCTATAGGACTTTAGGGAATCACTTTGTTTTCTCTTGTCTTCTTTGTGTTATAACTTGATTCCAATTGGTATATGTCGATTCCAATTGGTATTTAACCTCCTTTAATCTTCTGTAAGTAGATGGTTTAAACTAGATTTGATGACGTCACGCCCATGGCTCTGATCAATAATCTAGCTGAGAAATCTGCAGCGAGAGGTCGTAGTCGAGGCATTGGTAGAGGAAGAGCTAGGGTTAGAGGCAGAGGAAAATTGACACCTACTAAAGACATGGTATTGGTAAGAAATGCTCTCCAAAATAAGGCGTCCCCCATACATCATAACGAGTAGAGGAGAATGGAGAGGTTGAAAATGTTGACGAGGTTGGACAAGAGGAAGAGGTGAAGGCTAAGAATACTGGGATTCCTCCCACAGACCCAGCGTTAGGTCAACATATTATGTCATTCATGAAAGGGTTGGTTGGTCCGGGAGTGTTTCCTTCTACTCAAGCCACTCAATCTACAAACAATCCTTTTATTTCTATCATTGTCCCCAAGATGGGAGGGAATATATGAAATGATGTTTTCTTGAATCCTTTGTTGGGTCCTGTTATGTCTGGTAATGAGAATGAAATGTTGACTAAGTTTTTGAAGCTTAATCCTCCTGTATTTTTTTGTTCTGACTAGGGGTGTCAAAAGTGAACCCAAACATAGATAACCCGCCCAACTCGCCCATAATTTTAAGGGTTGGACTCAAGATAATTTGAATTGGGTTCAATCTCAAGCCATTCAAGCATAGCCCATTTGAAGAGAACTCAATTGAGCACAACTCAATCTCCAATTTCAACCCGTTTTAAAACTTTTTATTAAGATATGTTTCGATATTTAAGGTATAAATTATTATTTATTTATCATATTTTTAGGGTTTATCTATCCATTTGTTCAAAAATATAATTTCGAGCTAAAATTCAAATTGTGATTATAAAAGTTAAATATCAATATGTTAAATTAGTGAGATTAATCATGTCAAATTGGGTGATTCAAGATCCAACCCGACTTCTATCTCAATCCATTTTAATATTTTCAATTTTAGCACAACCCACCCATTTGACACCCTTAGATCTGACAATAAGGATGCCTATGAGATAAATTTAGATTTATATAAGATGCTTCATAAGTTAAGAATTTGCTAGTAGCATCGGATTGAGTTCGTGACATTTCAACTTCAACGTTAGGCTAAAAAGTGGTGGAGAGATTATATGGAATGCAAATCTTCAGTTTTGCCTCCACTTAATTGAACCCATTTTCATGCCATGTTCTTAGAGAAATATGTTCCTAGGACTTTGAGAGATCGCATAAAGGACGAGTTCATGTCTTTGGAGCAAGGTGGTATGTTTGTGACTTCTTATGAGGCCAAGTTTCATGCCTTGTCTAGATATGCTACACAATTAATGACTACCGAGGAAGAGAGGATCTGTTTATTTAGTAAGGGACTAATTTTGAGCTATTAGTTTTATTTGTTCATATGACCTCTGCACAGAGGAGCTTTAGTGCAGTAACCGACTTTATCGATTCATACGATCTCTGCACAAGACTAAATTTTGAATTGTACGTATACCTGTAGGACTATATTTCCTTTAAAAACTCGACATAATATTTTTTTAAAAAAAATGGAACCATTAAACAAACGACTATCGAGAAATATCTCATTTTCTAATCGTGGTTTAGAACTCAACCCTCTCTCTAGGCTGAGTTTGTGAAGTCTAAGTTCTACTTGAATGTTCACCGTGTGTCTAAATCATAGATTTTCGGTAATTCGCAAGCTTTGGAATTTTTTAGTTAAAGCTACAGATGTTGCAGAGCACAACATTCCATGGAAGATAATTGTGGTTGTTGTAATATGTGGTGGTGTAATTTGTGTGAGAAACTGTCCCTTGCAAAACTATATCTTAATTGTATGAACAGTGCTAAGCATTCTACCAAGATATGGATATCATTATATTGTGCTATATGAATATTGACTGTAGATAGTTTTTACTCTAAAATATGTGCTTCATAAAGCAAAGAGTAGCTACACAGAAATCCTTGTACAACTACAATGACAACACAAATACACATGAAAGCTGATAAATGACTTGAATTTTCTTATTCAGGACCTTTGAAACTACAATTGCAACACATATATTAATGATAATGTTAGTCGTCTGATGAAGTCGCTTACCAATTTTCTCAAAATGACCCCAAAGGATGACATAGATAAATTGGAGGAATATCTCCTGATAAATCGCGTTTTATTGGTTTCTAAGAGGGGTTGCGGGTGTTGATGATGCTTTGTATATATTTTTTCCAGAGTAGTTTAATTGCAAGATGGAGTTGTATGTCCATGATGCTAAGTGTGTGTTTAAACTGATGGATGTTTTCCCTTTTGTACTTGAGTTGGCGACAAGGTAATCACATCTTTTGAATTGAGTGTGCAATTAGTTGAGTTTATATAGTGTTATCAGATAGTGATGTGCATGATTTTATCAAGTTTATGCATCCGATAAAGTGTGCAATAAAACATCAAGAAACATTTTGTGGTTCGGTCAGTTTCTCTTCCTTGATGCAAGGTGAAGCCTGAAATGGAAGATTTGAGATTGAAGGAATGCATCATGTTTTTTCTAACTTTCTTGAAAACTTGAGTTATGTCTGAAGAAACTTGAATGACAAATGGGTTTCTTCAACAAGGAAAGAGGTGAGTCTATTCGACGTTGTTGGCTTAATATTATAATACTAAAACCATTAGAAAGCATTTTAGTGTGCTATTTTTGAAATACAGAGCTTTTGTACTTATAATTATAGTAGGTAAAAAGAGTTACTATCTTTGAAATCGTAACAACCTCCTTAGATTTGATGTCAAAATGTCAATTATTCGAAACTATACTCAAAGACTCCAGAAACTTTGACCGCGGATAAAATAAATTCACCGATTTCTCTTCAAGCTCAAGTTTCTTGTATCGTTTCAGCTTTAAGGGCTTTAGCTTTTAAAATTCCATTTGGCAATTCTCAAATTTTTCCTTTGCCCCAGAGTTGTAATAACTTCCTGCTTCAATTACATAATAACCAAAATGGATAATTTAAATTATTTATTAATTACTTCACAAATAATTAACAATAGCTAAGAAAAACTAAAACATTTAAAACTTTCAAATTAATATACTTGCATCGATAAAGAGTCTTTCAATTTTGGGAGAGTTCTATACAATATTGAAAGATCCTTTATCTATGTAAGTATATTAATTGGAATCTTTCAAATACTTTTTTTAAAAATAGCTATTGTTAATTATTTGTGAAGTAATTAATATTAATTAAAATTATGCAGTTTAGTGATTATGCAATTGAACTAGAAAGGTATTATAAAATTGTGGCAAAGAAAAAATTTGAGAATTGCCAAATAGAATTTTTTAAGCTAAAGCTCTTAAAGGTGATAGGACAAGAAACTTGAGCTTCAAGAAAATTGGTGAAATTTTTTGTTCTGCTGGCAATGTTTCAGGAGACTTTGATTATAGTTTAAAAGGATAGACATTAAGAAATTAAATCAAAGGATGATGTTTCTGTTTCAAAGACCTACTATCATTAATTATAAGGACCAAAGCATTTCAGTCTATCATATATACAACTTTGAATTTCTTTGTAACTATTTTATAATTAAGAGATATCAGGACCACAATTGTACAATCGACTTATTTCTTTCTTTGTTCATCGAACCCTACTGACTTTTCAGTCTCCTTAGACACAACTCCGATTTTTTCAAAAAGTCAAAAGAACATGATGCATGCCCTCAATCTCAAATCTTACATTTTCCTACTCCACCGTGCATCAAGGAAGAAAAACTGATCGATTTGACAAATGCTTCTTCATTCTGTATTTCACACATTACCGGATGAATAAACTTAATAAACTCACGCACTTCGCAATATGATAACTGTATAAACTTAGTTGATTGCTCACTGAATACTAAAGCATATGATAACTTTGTATCTAACTCACAACTAAAAGGGAAAACATCGTGCAATTTTACCCACATTTAACATCATGGACCTACCACTTCATCATTTTAGCTACACTATTCCGCAAAAATATATACAAAGTATCATCAACATCCACAACCACTCTTAGAAGCTTACAAAATTCAAACAATAGAGGAAAAACTTCCTATATACGACTATATGGTTGGTGAAAAGTGTCTTACAAAGAAAATAATGACCAAAAATGTACAGTGCGTTCACTCCTTCTATTTTTATCAAATCCACCTCTCTTTCTTGTGTCACTAGACACAACTCAAATTTGTCCAAGTTACATAATACATGATGAATACCTTCATTCTATTTTGTAATTGTGCATCTCAAAATTCCTTCCTGCTTCACTCTTACCTTTCTTCAATGAAGGGAAACTAATCATACAACATAATTCTTCTTGAAGGAATAATGTACACTTCACAGGAAGTATAAACTCGATAAACTCATGCAAATAAAAAACTCATAACCCTATATACTGAACTGATCTCACACTCAATAAAATGTGTTTCCAACTCGCCAACAAATGGAAATATCATGTAATATTAACACATTCCTAACAGCGTACCACTTAATAGTAGCTTCTAAACTACTACAAAAAAATATATACAAAGAATTATGAACATCGGCAACCACTCTTATAAATTTAAAGAAATCTAAAATATAGGAGCACTGCAAATACCTAACCCACCTGGCCGTGCGGGCACCTATTCTTATACTTCCATAGAAGAATTCTTACGCCCAATTTAAAATATGCAATGAAGATGTAAAAAAATATAAAATAATCACTTTATCGTAAATAAAAAATGACTCCCAAACTTGATTAAATAAAGTTTTTTTTTGTAAAGAATACACTACACCCTCTCAAGTAACAGATCTAAAAAAATACATGAGCTTCTATGAGAGTAAAATACTATGAAAAAGAGATACAACACAACTCCAACCACCCGATTCATCACATCTGTCAAGTAACTTATACCACCAAGGATCTCTAAGACATCATCTACAATGTTTAACATTTAATTTCAATCTAAAGAGGAGTTGTCCCAACATTTAAGCACAAATCTCATAAAAACAGCTTGACCCTTGATCAATTTAGTAAACCTCCTACAAGACTCTTACTAGACCACATTAATTCAATACTTCTTCTCAATTATGTCCCAATCCACAAAGGCTGACAATGCAGTACAATCTATGTTAACAAGCTGAAGTCATAGTCACCACACGAACTTAAGATTCACAAACAACACGATCAACGATGCTACAACAAGAAATAGTTCATGCATCTCGTCTATCAAGTAACCCATACCATCAAGAATCTCTAAGACATCATCTATAGTGTTTAACATGTTATTTCGGTTAAACAAGAACCCTTCCAGCATTTAAACACAAATCATGATCACTTATGGACAAAAATGTAACAATTCTTTACCAAATAGTAAACCTAGTTCTCTCATGAAATTACACATACAAAAGGTTGATAAACAATGTACAAGGTGTTCTACCCAAGACAACCATTAGTTATATTAACCCATATGGTACCCGAGCCAACTGTTACTATATACCACGTATAGTACCCGAGCCTACAATATGAATATTTTGTACCAAGAGTGGTACTTGAGACAACCATTTATCTCACAGACAAAACCGCAATGAAATACAAACACAATTGTAAAACTTCAGTAAACAAAGTACCTTCATCGCATGAGATAGTTAATAATTCATCACTTCACATTAAGCCCCTACAACTCCACTAACATGAAATTATACAAGTTTCACTTTAGAGTTAGTTAGAATGCATACAGAAATAAACATGGAAAACAATAACCATCATTTACACTCGGACACTCTTTCAAGACTGTTTTCCACTTGGAAGCCGATTACACACCACTTATTTTCCCTCAACATCCCGTCCAAAATGATCACAAGGTTAACATTAGTTGATCAAACTCGTTGTCAACTAAAACCATCACTAACTCCATATTAAGTCATTCAAATTCCATGATCGAAGGCCTATGCATGTAACTCCAATAATTTACAAGGTACAAAGTAAGTAAAGATAAATATAGCTGCTCAGTCAAAGCCTATCCTATATGGGCGCCACGAAACTGTAGAAGAACTCTAAACACGAGTTTCTAGATCCGTAGGGAATAATCCTCAAGGTCTTAGATAAAAAGTTTGTGGGTATGATCCACCTTAAACTAGCATCCTCTCTCTCCCCATACTCAAGCTTTGAACAGTTTTTTGGAGGATCTTTGGAGTAACCATTGGTTGTTTTACCACTGGATAGATAGAGAACAATTGAAAAAAATAAATTTGTGAGTTTCTTTCTCGCTGATCCCTTTATAGAGGCTATCACGCTCCCATACTGAGAAAGTTCTTACTATAAAGGGATAATATCAGCTAGAGTCTAATTTTCTAATTCTTAGGATTTTTTTTTCATGTCATCCCAATTTTAAATTGGCATTTTATTTTAAAGAAAAATTGGGACTCCCCACGAGATGTCCTTCGTATAACGACGGATTAGGTTGTCTAAAACACACTCCCAATATATTGTTATTGGTTGAGAAAAAGTTTCTTACATAAATCTATAAATTGGCAAATGCATCAATGAGCAACTTGTTTTCTAACATAAAGGTAAACATATAAATCTTTGCAAGAGGCATGGAAATAGAAGTATAAATAAATAGAAGGATATGCAGTTTCATAGATAATGGATAAGTGAGTTTAATTTAGCTACCAGCCTCCACGTGTGGGGATGTTCTTTGCTTTACGTTTTCCCAAAAAGTTGTTGGGTGTCAGCGATTTGGGTATCACACTCTCACCGATTTGGATATAACACTATTATATCATTTTGGAAATTTATGTTTTTTCTGACCAGAGTAATCAATGCTCCATTGATGATACTCTGAAGGTCAATTGGATTGATCAGATTTCACTGATTTATTCAATTATGTGATTACATGATGCAACTAGTTGATGGAATAACCTTGAAGGGCTAGGTTTTTTACGCGTAAAACATACACACAAAGAATAGAATAAAGTTGACAAATAAAGCAAGATGATTTCATTTTTTGCACTCTCACGTCAACGACATAATCATTAAACTTTTATTTGGTGTAACTGATACTCTATTTGATGTTGGGGCAGAACGAGTTGTTTGAGCTTTAGATCTGATATGGCGTCTCCAATAAGGGATTCAACAACTTTATTTTGTATAACTAATGAAATTTTTTGACATCCCTTCTCCCACCACTCCCTGAGATTCCTATTATGTCTCCCCCACTATCCCTTGTTCCCTTCCTCCCACTACCTTTATGCATGCAAAATCAAGTGAGCAAACCTCCCCATCATGATTTGTGTAGAAAAATACAATAAATATATTCTAATGTAAAGAGTAAGAAAGAGGAAAAGAACTTTATATGGGAAGAGAGAGAAAGGATAGTTTGGACTATTTTCTGAAATGGAACCCAATTATGCACTTGGCAAAGTATAAGTGGAGTATGATATAAGTTTTGTCTACCACGTCATATATATGCCCCATACATAGTAAAAATTTTTGAGGTAGTTTTATTCGACATAAAGTTTAAAAAAGAAAGAAAGATTTTTAAAACTTGTGGTCCAAGCAAATTATAGAAATTTGTGTGAAAACAACTTATTTAATTAAAGGTAAAATATATATTTTATTGTTCACTTGTTACTTAACATAGAAATGTGTCATTCTTTTTAGGATTAACTAAAAAGAAAAGTAAGTCAGATAAATTTGTAGAAGGAAAAATTTAAGAAGGGTTTAGAAATTTATTACAATCAAACAAACTGATTGCGGATGTATTCTTGAAAAAGAAGAGGTAGTATAACTCAAAATTGCTTTTGATATATATAGCCGTAGAAAAAGACTATTGCGTTTATTATTCTCTGAATTTGAAGAACGAATGGCTTTAATTCTTGAACCAAGAGCATAGTTGGATTCACTTAAAACTCTTCGACTAATAGGGTCCAAGTGCAATTATGGGCATGCCCAACTCAACTCAAGGACCTCCATGTATGATATATGGTAATCAATAATTATGAAATAACTATAGTTGAAAAAAGGGTTTGAAACTCAATACTCAAGAACTTATAACTTAGAGATACTACTCCTCTCCAAGATGATCAGTTTTCAGAGTTTGTGCGGAGTAATGGACATGAGCAACTTGACTCAACGATATCAATGAAAATATATAACTCATGGGTACAAAACTTATCCATCCCATACTTACTTCCTCATCTTAAAACGATAGTTGATCTCCAAGGAGTCAGAATTTAACTCAAGGACTTTCTTGAACTCTTCTCTTCACCCTTTCTTTAATTTGACTTATGAATTCAACAGTGAATTCAACAGTTATAACTTTGATAGGCATTATCTTTCAAGGATAAAATGAATATTTAATTGTGAATAATTTCAAGGATAAAATGAATATTTCCGTGCAAGCCTCTGAGGTGGAATTTCTGCCTCTAAGGTGGGGCCAATATAGTGGGAAGGGTGTCATCATGGCGTGACAGACGCGACTTAAAGTCAGAAGTGAACCCCAAATAATGCTTTATTTTGCAATTTTCAAACTTGAGAGATAAGGAACGAACCTAGGGGTTTTCTTGATATATTATCATCATTAATCTAACGGGTAATTATAAAAAAGGTAGAGTTTTGATCTGGAATTAATTATGGTGAAGAAAGTCCTAATATGGGCATGCGGATCATGTTTATGATCTAGGGTTGATAAATTTTTTAATAATTTGGATTATTAATTATTGTTTATTGATTTCCGTAGTATATTGATTGTTAGTAGACCAAGAACAAGCAAAACCAATCAAGAAATAAAACAATCAACTTTCTCAGGGGATTCAAGCTTTGTTCGAGTTAGGTAATGGTTGTCATTCTATGATTTTGTGATGCATGTTTGTTCTTTCTTCATTATTATACATCATATGCATGTGAATGTTGCATAATTGATCATACTTGTTGTAAATGTGATATATGAATAATGAAAGCCATGAATTATGAATTGATTGTATGATTTTAAGAATATACTTGTGATTGTGATTGTGTCTTGTTGAATGGATCGGGTGTTGCATTCTCACACATTAACTTTGATTTGTCGCCACGTCCCTGCATAATTATAGGATCGGTTGTCACTTTCTAGCTTAAATATTTGATTGTGTATCATGTCATGTATGCTATTAGTTTGAGTTAAGGTTACATAAGAGACCAATGAATTAATATGATTATGGTATTTGACAATTTTAAAATGCTTCGTTGTTCGTAAATAATGAGGATATTGTATATGATCGGTGTATGTATGTTATTATTTTGTTGTATTGACTTATATACGTTGCATTTGGTGGAATAATTATTTGATCCTACCAGTACATTGTGGTTGTGTACAGATACCTGACTGCTCTTTCTTTGTTGAGTATAGAGTATATTAAGGCGATTATTGATACACCTCAATTAGAAAATCAGTGATGGCCGATAAAATTCAAGGGTGAGCCAGTTCTTACGAGCTGCAATGAGTTCTCTTTCATCTATATCCATCATTGCGGACTTGGACTTTCTAATTAGTTATTTGTGCATTATTTTGGGTTGTGACCCTTCTTGTTTAGACTTATGGGTTTTGTTAGAGTTTTGGTACATTGACTTTTAGGTTCTAAGCGTATTTCCCCATTTGTTTAGTTTTTAGATCTTTTGGAAGTTTATAGAACTTCAATTTTAAGCTATTTAACTGCTTCCATAACTTAAATTCTTTAGTATTGCATTAGACTTGGTTAACTAATCGGTATTAATGGTTCTCCCACTGGAGGGTTAGTGTGGGTGTCAATCACAATGGACTGGGTCGTGAAAAAGTTTGTATTAAATCCTAGGTTTGTTGTTCTCTTCGTCCAAATATGATTCTTGTAGATTCTTTATGAATGGTATGGAGACGTTTGTACTTTTTTTCCGAGAGAATATGGGACTTTAGGAAATCACTTTATTTTCTTTTGTCTTCTTCGTTCTATAACATGATTCCAATTGGTATTTGTCGATTGTAATTGGTATCTAACCTTCTTCGCTCTTCTATTTGTTGATGGTTAACATTAGATTTTACGGCGTCAAGCCCATATATCCGGTGAATGCTCTAGCTGAGAAATCTGCAATGAGAGGTCGTAGTCGAGGTAGTGGTAGAGGAAGAGCTAAGGGTGAGGGCCGATAAAGAGCGACACCTACTAGAGATGGGGTATCAGTCGAAAATTCTCCCCAAAATCAGGTCTTTCCCATACATCATAAAGAGATAGAGGAGAATGGTGTGGTTGAAAATGTAGAGGAGGTTTAAAAAGAGGCAGAGGTGCAGGTTGGGAATACAAGTATTCCTCCCATAGACATAAGTCAACTAATAATGTCACTCTTGAAAGGGTTGGTTGGTCCATGAGTGCTTTCTTCTGCTCAAGCCAATCAAGCTCCAAAAAATCCTCTTATTGCTATCATTAGGAGGGAATGTAGGTAATGACGTTTAATTCCATCCTTTATTGGGTCCTGTTATTACTAGTAATGACCATGAAATGTTGACTAAGTTTTTGAAGCTAAATCCTCATGTATTTTTTTGTTATGAGAGTAAGGATGCTTATGAGTTTACTTTAGATTTATATGAGAGGCTTCATAAGTTGGGAATTTTCCATCAACATAGGATTGAGTTCGTGACTTTTCAGCTTCAACGTGAGGCTAAGAGTGGTGGAGAGTTTATATGGAATGCAAATATTCAGTTTTACCTCCACTTACTTTGACCTAATTTCATGTCATGTTCATAGAGAAATATGTGTCTAGGACTTTGAGAGATCGCATGAAGGATGACTTTTTGCTTTTGGAGCAAGGTGTTATGTCTGTAGCTGCTTATGAGATCAAGTTTCATGCCTTGTCTAGACATGCTATGCAGTTGGTGACTACTGAGGAAGAGAGGATTTGTTCATTTATTAACAGACTAAATTTTGAGTTGTAGGTATTATCTATTCATATGAGCTCTACACGGAGGAGCTTTAATGTAGTATTGGCTTTATCTGTTCATATGACCTCTGCACGGGACTAAATTTTGAGTTTCATGTATATCTGTAGGACTATCTTTCGTTTACATTCTCTGCATAATATTAAAAAAAAGAACCATTAAACAAATGACTATCTAGAAATATCTCATTTTCTGACCGTGGTTTAGAGTTCAACCATCTCTCTAGGCTGAGTTTGTGAAGGCTAAGTACTACTTCAATGTACACAGTGTGTCTAAATCATAGATTTGTGGTGATTTGCAAGCTTTGGATTTTTTTTAGTTAAATCTAAAGATGATGCATAGTACAACATTTCGTGGAAGACAATTGTGGTTATTGTAATATGTGGTGGTGTAATTCGTGTGAGAAACTCTCCCTTGCAAAACTATATCTTAATTGTAAGAACGGTGCTAAGAATTCTATCAAGATATCGATATGCTTATATTGTGCAATATCAATAGTGACTATTGATAGTTTTTACTCTAAAATATGTGCTTGGTAAAGCAAAGAGGGGTTACACAAAGATCCTTCTGCAACTACAATGACAACACAAATATCACACATGAAAGCTGATAAATGACTTGAATTTTCTTATTAAGGACCTTTGCAACTGCAATGACAACACATAGATTTATGATAATTTTAGTCGTCTGACAAAGATGCTTACAATTTTCTCGAAATGACCCCAAATGATGATAAATATAAATAGTAGAATATCTCCAAATAAATAACGTTTTGTAGGTTTCTACGGGTGCTGATGACACTTTATATATATTTTTGTTAGAGTAATATAGCTGCAATGATGGAGTGGTATATCTACGGTGCTAAGTGTGTGTTAAGATTGAAGCAACTTTTTCCTTTTGTGCTTGAGTTGGCGACAAGGTTATCACATGTTTTAAAATTGGGTGTGCAATTCGTTGAGTTTATATAGTTATCAGATAGTGATGTGCTTGATTTTGTCAAGTTTATGCATCCGATAAAGTGTGCAATACAACATCAAAAAACATTTTGTAGTTCGATAAGTTTCTCTTCCTTGATGCAAGGTGAAGCAAGAAATAAAAGATTTGAGATTGAAAGAATGCATCATTCCTTTTCTAAATTTCTGGAAAATTGGAGTTATGTCTAAAGGAACTGGAAAGACAAATGGGTTTGGTAAACAAAGAAACAAGTGAGTCTATTCTACGTTGTTGGTTCCAGTATTATAATTCTAAAGGAGTTAGAAAGCATTTTAGTCTACTATCTTTAAAATACAGAGCTTTTGTACGTATAATGATAATAGATAAAAATAGTAACTATCTTTGAAACTGTAACAACATCCTTTAATTTAATATCTACATATCTATTATTTGACTATACTCAAAGACTATAAAAACTTTTCCAGCGGGAAAAAAATTCACCAATTTCTCTTCAAGCTCAAGTTTTTTGTATCCTTTAACCTTTAAGGTCTTTAGCTTTAAAAAAATTCATTTGTCAATTCTCAAATTTTTCCTTTGCCACAAAATTCTAATAGCTTCCTGCATCCATTACATAATCACCAAACTTCATAATTTTAATAATAGTTTCCTGCTACTGTTACATAATCACCAAACTGCATAATTTTAGTCAATTATTAATAATGTCACAAATAATCAGCAATAGATAAAAAAATATTTAAAAGTTTAAAATTAATATACTTAGATCAATAAAGAGTCTTCCAATTTTGGGACAGTTCTATTCAATATTGAAAGATTCTTTAGCGATGTAAGTATATTAATTTGAATCTTTTAAGTATTTTCAAAACAATAATAATAGTTATTGGTAATTATTTTTGAAGTAATCAATAATAATTAAAATTATGAAGTTTAGTGATGATGCAATGGAAACAAAACAATATTATTAAATTGTGGCAAAGGAAATTTTTGAGAATTGCCAAATAGAATTTTCAAAGCTAAAGCTCTTAAAGGTGAAAGGATACAAGAAACTTAAGCTTGAAGAGAAATTGGTAAAAAAAAATTTTCTATGGGCAATGCTTCTTGAAACATTGATTATAATTTAAAAGGATAGACATTTAGAAATTAAATCAAAGGATGTTGTTACGGTATGAAAGATAGTTACTATTTCTACCTACAATCATTAATTATAAGGACCAAAGCATTTCAGTCTATTGTCCATACAACTTTGAAAGGTTTTCAAACTCTTTCATACTAAAAAGTTATCTAGACCAATAGTGTACAATAGACTCACCTCTTTCTTTTTTCACCGAACCCAACTGACTTTTCAACCTCTTTAGACACAACTCCAATTTTTTCCACAAAGTCAAAAAAACACGATGCACGCCCTCAATCTCACATCTTTCATTTTCTTGCTCCATCTTGCATCAAGGAAGAAAAAGTGGATTAGTCTGACGAATGCTTCTTGATTCTTTAATATTGCACACATTACTGGATGCATAAACATAATAAATTCACGCACTTCGCTATTTGATAATTGAAAAAACTCAGCTGATTGCTCACTAAATACTAAAACATGTGATAACCTTGTTACTAACTCATGACTAAAAGGGAAAACGTCCTGCAATTTTAACACACATTTAACATCATGGACCTACCACTTCAACATTTCCGCTAAACAACTCTGGCAAAATATATACAAAGTATAATCAACGTCTACAACCCCTCTTAGATTCTTACAAAACTCAAACAATAGAGGAGAAAACTTCCTATATACGGCTATAGGGTTGGTGAAGAGAGTCATACAAGAAAATAATGACAAAAAAAGTACAATCGAATCACCCCTTCATTTTTGATCAAATCCACCTCAGTTTCCCGTTTCACTAGACAAAACTCAAAATGTCCAAGTAACATAATGCATCATAATGCATACCTTCAATCTATTTTTGTAATTGTGCGTCTCAAAATTCCTTACTGCTTCACTCTTGCCTTGCTTCAATGAAGGGAAACTAATCATACAACCTATTCTTCTTGAGGGCATATTGAACACTTCACAAGAAGTATAAACTTGATAAACTCATCCACATCACAACCTCATAACCCTATAAACTGAACTAATCGTACACTCAATTAAACTTGTTTCCAACTAGCGAACAAACAGAAACATCATGTTATAGTAACACACTCCTAACATCGTACAATTTCTACGAAAAAATATATACAAAGAATTAAGGACACCAGCAACCCCTCTAACAAGTTTACAAAACTTTAAAATATAGGAGCACTGCAAGGACCTAAACCACCAGGCCGTATAAGCATCTATTCTAATACTACACATAAGAAATCTTACGCTCAATTTAAAATATGCAATGTAGAAATAAAAAAATTATAAGCTAATAACCTTCTCGTAAATAAAAAATGACTCCCAAACTTGATTAAAATACTATGAAAGAGATACAACACAACTCTAACCACCTGACTCCTCACATATTTCAAGTAACCCATACCACCAAGGATCTCTAAGACATCATCTACAATGTTTAATATTTTATTTCGATCTAAATAGGAGTTGTCCCAACATTTAAGCATAAATCTCATGAAAACAGGCTGGCCCTTGATCAATTCAGTAAACTTCCTACACGACTATTACTATACATCATTAATTCAATACATCTTATCAATTATGTCCCAATCCACAAAGGCTGACAGTACACTACATTCTTTCTAAATAAGCCAAAGTCATTGTCACGAAACAGACTTAATATTCACAAATGCCATGATCAATGATGCTACAAAAAGAAATAGTTGATTCATCACGTGTTTCAAGTAACCCATACAATCAAGAATCTCTAAGACATCATCTATATTGTTTAACATGTAAGTCGGGTCTAAGCAGGAAGCATCCGAATATTTAAACACAAATCACAAAATTCATGGACAAACAGGTAACAATCTCATTACTAAGTAGTAAACCTAGTTCTCTAGTGAAACCACACATACAAAAGGTTGATAAAAAAAATGTTTAAGGCATGCTATTCAAGGCAACCATTAGTTGTTTTTTTGACCTGCATGGTACCCGAGGCAACTTTTACTATATACCACACACGGTACCTGAGCCTACCATATGAATATTTTGTACCAAGAGTGGTACTCAAGACAACCATTAATCTCACAAACAAAACCACAATTACAATGAAATACAAGCACAATTATAAAACTTGTGTTAACAAAGTACCTTAATCGCATGAGATAGTCAATAAATTATCACTTCACATTAGGCCCCTACAATTCCCCTAGCATGAAATTTTAAAAAAAATTCACTATGTAGATAGTTATAATGCACACATAAATAAATATGGAAAACAATAACCATCATTTACACTCGAACACTCTTTCCTGACAATTTTCCATTTGGAACTCGATTACACACTCATTTTCCCTCAACATCCCGCCCAAAAGTATCACAAGGTTAACATTAGTTAATCGAACTCATTTTCATCTTAAACCATGACTAACTCCATATTAAGTCATTCAAACTCCATGATCAAAGGCATATACGTGTAATCTCCAACAATTTACAAGGTACAAAGTAAGTGAAGATAGATCTAACTACTTAATCAAAACTTAGCCTATATGAACGCCAAGAGACCATAGAAGAACTCTAAACACGATTTTCTTACTCTGTTCGGTAGATCTTTAGAGTAACCATCAACTGTTTTACAACAAGAAAGAAAGGAAATAGTTTAAAAAATTACATTTCTGAGTTTCTTCCTCGCTGATCACTACATAGAGGTTATCACCAACTAAGAAAGATCTTACTATGGAGGGATATAATCAGCTGGAGTCTCATTTTCTAATTATTAGGGTTTTTTACATGTCATCCCAATTTGAAATTGGCACATCGTTTTAAAGAAATATTTTGACTCCGCATGAGATGTCCTTTTGAATACCGATGGTTTAGGTTGTTACAAGCACATTCCTAATATATTGTTATGGTATTGGGGAAAAGTTTCTTATATAACTCTTTAAATTGACAAATGCATCTATGAGTAACTACTTTTCTTATATAAAAGGAAATATACAAAATATTTGCCAGAGGCATGGAAATAAAAGTTTAAATAAATACTAGGAGATGTAGTTTCATAGATCATGAATAAGTAAGTTTAATTTATTTACCAACCCCCACGTGTGAGGATGGTGTGTGCTTCACGTTTTCCCCAAAAAGGTGTTTAGGTATCACTTATTCGGATATAATCATCTGCTATCATTTTGGGAAATTGAAATTTTTTCCGACCATAGAGTTATCGATGCTCCATAGATGATATTCTGAAGGTCAATTGGATTGATCAAATTTCGGTGATTTATTCGATTCTCTAATGACATGATGCAACTAGTTGATGGAATTACATTGTAGGAATAGGCTTTCTCCGCCGTAAAATATAAACACGAAGAATTGTATAAAGTTGACAAATAAAAAAAGATGATTTCGTCTTTTTGCACCCTCACGTCAACGACATAATAATCAAACTTGTGTTTGATATTGTGTTATGGTGTAATTTATACTCCATTGGAAGTTGGGAGCAAAAAGAATTGTTTGAGTTTGAGATCTGATATGTGTAAGGCAATGATAAAACTGTTGTCGAGTCTCCAATTAGGGAGTCAACAACTTTATTTTTTAAAACTAGTGAAATTTATCGACATTCCTTCTTCCCCCAGCCCTCCCTGAGTTTCCTATTAAGCCTCCCCAACTATCCCTTGTATCCCTTCCTCCCTCTACCTCTATGCATGAAAGATCAAGTGTAAAAAACAACCCGCCATAGTTAATGTAGGAAAATGCAATAAATATATTCTAATGTAATTGGCACGTAATAATTGTTTGAAGATCTTATGAAATGACACTTGTGGCCTATACCTAAACTTTATAAGAGGCCTTACTTCTTTTCTTCTCTTTTTTTTTTTTGAAAAATAAAATTCTCATGTATTTTAAATTGTTTTTTTTCGCCTTTTGACCTAAAAGTTAGTAATCATCCTTTTTTCTTGATATAAATATTTCCCTAATAATTCTTTTACTATTCACAATATAGTTACGATACCTTTCTTAAGACATTATCTAGGATCATCTTCTTAGATTGTAATCAAATTCATTTCGCTTTTTCATTTTATATTTTGTAATGCTATTCATGTTTTCTATTTAATGAATTTTAATTCTAAAATATAATTAAAAGATAGTATATACTTATATCTGATTTTTTTTAAATGTTACTGCTTGAATTTGCTTACTTCAATGTATGAAAGAAAAAAATTATTAATTTAAATTTTTAATGTCCTCACCCTTGTAGTTTTTCTTTTTAGAAAAAAATACTTTTGTAAATAAAATCGAGTACAAGCTTTACTACAAGAAAAAAGAAACAAAAAAAAATCAAGATAGATTTAAAATATACTCTTAAGTAGTCCAACTCCCACCATTAATCACATGGTTAATAGTATTTCTCTTTCCGATAAAAATCTTGCTCTTTATTTCCTATTGAAAGTGAATTACTTCATAAACAATTAAATATAAAATTCGGAATTCATTAAAAAAAAGGATAGACCTCAATTACTAACACGAGTATAAACACAAATATAACTTTAAAGATATCATCTGAAATATGAAAAAAGAAAAAATAAAAAGTTAAAATTATAATTAAAATTGTTAAAAACACATAGTTGTAACTAAAACTTTCACAATCAAAAAATATATTTTGAAAAGTTAGTCACATTTAGGATTATCACAGCCACAAGTTATAACTAGGGAAAAAGGCATAGTCACAATTACAACTTTCCTTATTAAAATTATGAAAATAATAATAGTTGCGATTGTAATTTTCATATAAATATTGTGAAAAAAATTCATAATCATCATTAGTTGTGGATTTAAAAATTCACATTTAACTAGTATTAGTCACAAATTAGCCTAAATCCAATATCAGTCTCAACATTATAACAGTTATATGATAAATTAATTTTGTCTAATTAATTAAAATATTAATTTCTATGATCGTCGTGGCTAAATGAGTTGATTCAATATATGCATCTCCACTCTATTTTTCCTCCGTTCATTCCAGTTTCTTAAATCTCTTATTATTTTTTCTCCCTCTCATTTCATTATTTTATCTTTTTAAATTAATCTTCTATTCTATCAAATTATCTCTCTTTCCTTTGTGTATATAATTTTTGATTGAATATGATAATATATACGATTTTAGTTCAAAATATGTGATATACATTATATCTATACTAACATAATGTATTTAAAATAAATTAATACTACACGTACTAATATATAATAATATGTATATGCACAATTTCATGTATATATATATATATATATATATATATTATATATATATATATATATATATATATATATATATATATATATAGACACACACACTTGGGGAATATGGTATGTGCCAGCACAGGCCAAACATTGTCAAAATTGATACTACTACTTTTTATATGGTTGTTGAGAATTTCATTACATATAAATTGGAAAGAATATATTTACCGTGATATATCTTTATATCTATGGCAGTATAATTACACTATATCATCATCATATCATAATAAAAGTGGAAAACTCAAACATGAAAAGTTAAAATACCAAATCACCTATTAAATATTGAAAAACTATTTATTCTTGGGAAAATACACAAATACCCCCTCAACCTATGCCCCAAATCCAGAGACACACTTGTACTTTACTAAGATCATGTTATACCCCCTGAACTTATTTTATAAGTAATTTTCTACCTCTTTTCTTCCTATGTGGCACAAGCTTTAAAGAAAAAGACAATCAGTGTTGGACCCACAAGATAGTGCCACGTAGGCCGAAAAGGAGTAGAAAATTATTAATAAAATAAGTTCAGGGGGGGTAATAGGACCTTAGTATAGTATAAGTGTATCTCTGAGATTTCGGGCATAGGTTAAGGAGGTACTTGTGCATTATCCCTTTATCCTTTAAAACTTAGAGAGTTGAGGTGTCAACACTTATATTCACATCCCATTTTATTTTTCATTTTTCCACTATAACTTCCATTCAGTTTAGAAACTTAATTTTTTCTTGATTCATTTTATTTTTTGTTATTGTTATGCTTAGATTTCGTAGGGGTTATGATAAATTGTTAAATATTGGTTTAGATTTTTGAGTGAAATGTAACTTCATGCTTATATTTTAGGGTTTATGTTATGGTACTGTTAGATATCAAATTTCGTATGTAACTTGTTATTCATATATTCATATTGTCACATATGTTGTAATGCGGTATGTAACTTCATATTCATACATTTATATGTAACATGTTTTGAGTGTGGGTTGGTTTGGTGGTATTATATTTGTGTGAGTTCTTTTATCCTTTTTGACATACAAGAAGACAAAGACGAGTTGGGTGTTGTGTTGTGTTGTATTTGTTAGGATCGAATACACGCACACACACTAGATGAATGAAGAACACAAGAAATTTCAAGAGAAAAGAGATGAGAGACTTAGAAAGAGAAAGAAAAAACCCAATATTTCGTGGTAACACCCCGTGAGTAAACTTCCACGGCAGTGAGGTATATTTTTATTAATAAATAAGAGTATTTTTGGTTACAGAGAATAAATAGAGAATAAATTGGAAAGCCTAAAATAGAGAATAAATAGGAAAGCCTATAATTAATCAGGCTCAACTACCTAACAATTCTCCAACTTGGAGACTGACTCAGTCATCCACAAAATACATTCTCAAAAAAAAATTTCTTCATCATCAACATCTTTACCGCACCGCAACATCTGTAGCAACAACTACAGAAGACCAACCGAGGTGTTACATAACCTCAGTTTCCCAACATCAACACATTTTGTCAACATGTCTGCCGGGTTCTTTGCACCCTCTATCTTCTCCAAGCACATATCACCGTCCTCCACTGCCCTGCGAGTGAAATGGTATCGCCTTCTGATGTGCTTTGTCTTCGAATGATAGACTGGATTTTTCACCAACTATATGGCACTCTGGCTATCTAAGTAAAGAATCTTTTCGCTCTGCTTCTTGTCAAATTCCTCAAGATAATCTGCCAGCCATATCATCTCTTTCCCAACTTCAGCTATTGCCACATACTCAGCTTCAGTAGATGAATGAGAAACACACTTCTGAATCCCGGACATCTAACTCACTGCTGTTCCACATATGGTGTAAATGTACCCGGATGTACTCTTGCTCGAGCCAACATCCCCAACAAGATCAGCATCCACAAAACCATGTAGAGTCACCTTGCCTTTGCCAAAACAAAGTGAAGTACTAGATGTACCTCTCAGATATCTCAGAAGCAACTTCACAACTTCCCAATGCTCTTTCCCAGGGTTCGTCATGTACCTGCTAACAACTCCCACTGCATGTGCTATATCAGGTCTAGTGCAAACCATAGCATACATCAAACTACCAACTGCTGAAGCATATGGAACAAGTGCCATGTGATCACGCTCCTCGGCAGTCTTGGGTGACTGCTCCTTTGAAAATTTCAAGTGACTTGACAATGAGTCCTAGGTTTAGCATCCTTAACCCTGAATCTGCTCAGCACCTTCTCAATGTACAACTCCTGAGATAGATTTAAAGTGCTAACAGATCTATCCCGAGAAATCTTCATCCCCAAAATCTGTTTGGCTGGACCCAAATCTTTCATCTCAAACGCTACAGACAACCTTGTCTTCAGATTTTAAATCTCCCTCATACTAGATCCTGCAATCAACATATCATCCACATATAAGAGTAAAAAGACATATGAATCAGTGTATTTCTTGAAGTAACAACAAGGATCCTTTTCAGCTTTGCGGAATCCACTCTTGGTTTTGAAGAAGTCAACCTTCTTGTACCACTGCCTTGGTGCTTGCTTTAGTCCATACAAGCTCCTGGTGAGTTTGCACAACATGTGTTCCTTTCCTGGAACTACAAATCCTTCTGGTTGCTGCATATAGATCTCTTTGTCCAGATCTCCATGTAAAAACGCTGTATTTACATCCATTTGCTCTAGATGCAAATTCTTCGATGCAACAATACTCAACAGAATTCGAATAGAGGTTAACTTCACAACAGGAGAAAATGTTTCAGCATAATCAATACCATTCCTTTGTGAATATCCTTTAACCACTAAACGAGCCTTGAACCTTCTTTTGCCATCTGTCTCAGTCTTGATTCTGAACACCCACTTGTTCAGCAAATCTCTCTTCCCTGCAGGTAACTCAGTCAACACCCATGTGTCGTTCTTCTTAAGTGACCTCATCTCACCATCCATGGCTTGCTCCCACTTGATAGAATCCTCCACCTGTAGGGCCTCATCAAAAGACTCTGGTTCCCCCTCATCAGTCAACAATAGATAGTGTAATGAAGGTGAATACCTATCTGGTGCCCTGATGGATCAGGATGATCTCCTTAACACCTACTCAGGTGTAACTTACTCCACTTCAGATTCTTCAGTAGGAGTTGGTTGAGTATCTGCTTCTACATCTCTGGGGTTACTCTTCTCCAACTCAACCTCAACTCCCACTTGCTTTGTAATCTCTAGAACCTTCTGCTCTTTGTCCTTGTACAGGACAGACTTATCAAATGTCACGTCACAATGTCTCAGGATCTTTCTATTCTTGTCATCCCAAAACCTGTAACCAAACAAATCAGAACCATAGCCTATGAAGTAACACTTCACGACCTTGGAATCAAGCTTGTCTCTCTTTTTCTGGATCAACATGAACATAAGCAGTGCAACCAAAAGTCCTCAAGTGTGAGTACTTGAGTTCTTTTCCTGTCCACACCTCCTCTGGAATCTTGAACCCTAAAGAAACTGATGGTCCCTTGTTGATCAAGTATGTAGATGTGCTCACAGCATCCGCCCAATGTGTTTTGGGCATCCCACAGTGTATCCTCATAATCCTTGCACGCTCATTCAATGTTCTGTTCATCCTCTCAAAAATTCCATTCTGCTTTGCCTTACCAGGAACTGTTCTCATCAATCTCATTCCCTAAGCTGCACAGAATGCCTTGAACTCTGATTTTTCATACTCTTCTCCATTGTCAGACCTTGGGCATTTTACTTTCAAATCGGTCTGATTCTCAACTTCAACTTTCCACTTCTTGAAAGATGTAAACATATCTGACTTATGTTTCAAGAAGTAAACCCATACCTTCCTGCTGAAATCATCAATGAAGGTAACATAGAATCTAGATCCTCCAAGTGATGATACTGGAGATGGTCCCCAAACATCTGTATGGACCATTTCCAACCGCACTTTCTTTGGCTCTCTAGGAATCTTTGTGAAGCTTACTCTTTTCTGTTTGCCCATAACACAGCTTTCGCAAAGACCCATATCAACAGACTTCAGACCCTTTAATGCTCCTTTTGCAACCTACATCTTCATTCCTTTAGTACTCATGTGTCCAAGTCTGTTGTGCCACAGATATGAACCGGAAGCACCTTCAGAAACAACTGCCACGTTTATATACCCTACAGTGGTGTACAAGTTTCCAGATTTGGTGCTACGAGCTACTACCATAGCACCTTCACGATCTTCCACGAACCTTTCCCAAACACTACTGTATATCCTGTGCTATCCAACTGACCAACAGAGATCAGATTTTTCTTGATCCCACGAATATATCTGACATCCTCCAATGTCCACTGGTTTCCCGAGGTGGTCTTTATGCAAACAGCCCCCTTTCCTTCAATCTCTAAGGCTTTATTGTCAGCAAGATATACTTTTCCAAAATTTCCAGATTAGAAATTTTTGAACAACTACTTGCTTTGAGACGAATGGAAAGATGCACCAGAATCCAAAATCCATGATTCAACCGGGCTATTCACACTAAGGATTATAGCATCCTCAATGTCCTCTGCTGAATTTACAGAATCATTGTAATCTCTAAATTTCTGATTCTATTTCTTCTTTGGCTTTGTACAGTTCGTCCGAAAGTGCCTTTTTCTCCATAGTTCCAACAAGTCACGTTTGATCTGTTCAGGGATTTTCCTCGATTCTTTGATTTTGATCGACCATGTTGATTTTGGCCGTTCGTCTTACTTCTCCCCCTTCGGTCAACGCTGAGAGCACTGATGATGAATCTCCTACTTCTCGTTTGCGAATACTTTCACTGAGAAAAACATCAAGGATTTTATCAAACTTCAGTTTCTCAGATCCACGGGAACTGCTAATCGCAGCAACAACAGTATCCCAAGACTCGGGCAGAGATGACATCAAAATCAACGCCTTAATCTCATCTTCGAAATTAATATCCACAGAATTGAGTTGACTCACAATCATATTGAACTCGTTTATATGATTAGAAACGGATCCATTCTCATACATCTGTAAATTGAACAATCTACGCATCAAATATACCTTGTTCATTGCCAATGGTTTTTCGTATATGTTTGACAGTGCATTCAAAAGACCGGACGTAGTCTTCTCCTTCACGATGTTGAACGCCATGTTTCTTGACAAAGTCAATCGGATCAACCCTAGAGCCCTGCGATCCTTAAAGTTCCACTTTTCCTCTGTCATGGATTCCGGCTTCACCCCGGTCAACGGTTCACGATGATGTTTCTGGTACAGATAGTCTTCGATCTGTATTTTCCAGAAACTGAAATCGGAACCATCAAACTTCTTGATTCCAAGCTTTGAACTATCCATCTTTAGTGATCGTGTTGAATCTCCTTAGCTCTGATACCAGTTGTGAGGATCGAATTCACGCACACACACTAGATGAATGAAGAACACAACAATTTTCAAGAGAAAAGAGATTAGAGATTTAGAGAGAGAAAGAGAAAACCCAATATTTTATGGTAACATTTCGTGAGTAAACTTCCACGGCGGTGAGGTATATTTATATTGATAAATCAGAGTATTTTTGGTTACAGAGAATAAATAGAGAATAAATAGGAAAGCCTAAAATAGAGAATAAATAGGAAAGCCTAAAGCTAATCAGGCTCTACTACCTAACAGTATTCTGGGTTACATTAAAATAACTTCATGTTGGGTGTTGTGTTGTGTTGTATTCTGGGTTTATAGTAAAATAACTTCATGTTGGATGTTGTGTTATTTCTTTGTGGGTGTGGGTTACAGTTAAATAACACTATCCTAAGAAGAAAAAGATATGTTGGGTGTTGTGTTGTGTCAGTGTGTGGTTATAGAACTAATTCTAAGAAGACAAAGCTATGTCGAGTGTTCAATATGTGTGGGGTTATAGTTAGAGTAAAAAAATTTGCTTCAAATTGAATTGTTTTTATATTTGTTTGTGTGTGTGTGTTTCTTTAGTCAATTATTGTATTCTGTTAGTAACTTGTACTTAATTATTGTTAATGTTTATGCATATAGGTATGAGTGGATTTACATTCATTACTTTAAAGTTGTATCATGGTGGGGCCTTATTGTCTGTAGGTGATAAAGCAAGATATGTGGGTGAGTTAGTGAGTTAATATTATAATATTGATGTGGATACAATGTCATATTTTGAAACTAAAGACTACATTAAAGAACTAGGATAGAGACCAAATTGCAAATTTAGTATCCGGTCACCTAACATTCGCATCTTAGGAGATATTGACAATGATGATATTCTCTTAGCTATGTGTAATATTTTGAAAAGTGGGGCTATTTTAGAAGTATATGTCCACATGCTTGAATAGGAATCTGGTGCACTTTTAATAAAGTTGGGACCACTGAATATAATGAAGTAGGTGAGGGCTACTTTTAATGGGGTAGATGTAACTCTAAATACTACCTCAAATAGTCCCTCTACTTTAAACCCAACAGCTTCCATAACTGATCCATCAGATTCTGAAGATAGTGAATACTCTTTAAAAGAATCTGATGAGTCAACTGAAGAGAATGATCATTCCTAAGATAGTGAACTGCTTAAAGATGATCAATATGGAAGTGATGTTCATAAGGAGTTGATTCAACTGAGGACCGAGAAAAGATCCTTTTTGAGGAGAAAAAGAAGGGAGAGAATTCCTGCAGATACTAAAGAAGTACCATGTGGTAATGCTGGAAAAAATCTTGGGTTTGATGAGACTGCTATCAATATATGTACTTTAGAAGGAAGGTTGGGGGTGATGAACCATATTATGCAAGTTCTGATGCTTGTAGTTTTGAAACTTATACAGATGATAGTTGTCTAGAGGAAGGTGAAAAAATGAAATTGAAACTGCCTAACACAAAAAGGATAAAACGTACCACAGAGAGTTAGAATTGATCCCAACATTAAGAAAACTATATGGAAATTGGGGGTGGTTTTTTAAAGTGTAAAAGAGTTTAGATTGGCAGTCAGTATGCAATTCTGAGAGGCGTTCAGATTGAATGGTGTGTGAATGAGCAAATTAGAGTAAGGGTGAGTTGCAAGGTAAATTGCAAATGGTTGTTATGCAAGTCTGGACAAGGATTCTAATAACTTTGTTATTAAGACATACATGCCAATCCATTCACGTCAAAAGGCTAATAGGAATTATTTGTGCAACTTTAAATTCATTGCAAGTGTTTTTAAAAACAAAGTGATTGAACAAACAAATATCACGGTGTTCAAGTTGCAAGAGTTAATCCGGAAAAAAGTATAATGTGCATGTTGGTAAGACCACAACTAGAAGAGCAAGATCTAAAATTTTGAATGAAATTATGGGTGATCATATTAAAGAATTTGGGAGAATTCTTGATTATAAATGTCTAATCCTGGGTGTACTTGTGTAGTGAAACTAATGAATCTAGTAGGCCGATATTTGAGGCATTTTACATCTCTTTTGCTTCACTCATGATGGCATTCATGTCAGCTAGAAAATGCATTGGTTTGGATGGTTATTTCTTGAAGGGGATATGCAAGGGTCAATTACTTATTGAAGTTGCCAAATATTCAACAATCAAATGCTTTTAATTGCTTGGGCTGTAGTTGAAAATAAGAACACAATCAGTTGGAGTTGGTTTATTTCTGTGTTGCAAGAAGACTTGCGATTAGGATATAGAACAAGTTTCACCATTATGTCAGACATGCAAAAGGTAAATTTGTTTGTAATTATTTGTTGGTTTATCATTTTTTCAACTTAATTATCTAATTTTTGTTGTAACTTGTAGGGACTGGATATAGCTATTAAGGAGTTGTTGCCAGCTTGTAAGGAAAGAAGGTATGATAGGCATATACTAGCAAATTGGTCAAAGAACTGGAGAGGGATCCAATGGAAGAAGCAGTTCTGAAAGTGTAGAAGTACTTTTGAAGCTGAGTTCAGAGAAAATTTGCATGAGTTGTCTAAATTAGGTACCGGAGGTACATGTATAGTGATGACCTAATTTACTATGATAAAGAATACTGGTGCAAGGTGTATTTTAATTGTGAAGTCAAGTCTGATACAATATATAATAATATGTGTGAGAGCTTTAATGCTTGGATTTTGTCTGCAAGGCATAAAACTATTATTAGTATTCTTGAAGAGATAAGGATTAAGGTCATGACTAGATTAGCTAAGTTAAGTGAATTTCCAAAATCTTGGATAACCAATATCACTCCAATGGCAACGAAAGTATTAGAACAAAATATTGATAAGTCAATGGCATGTAACATTGAGTTTAATGGAGTAACTGGATATGATGTTTTTGATGGATACAAACAACACACTGTATGTTTGAGAAAGAGGCTAGTTGTAGATCTTGGATGTTGAAGGGAATACCATGTGCACATGCCTTAGTTACAAAATTGCATACACAATATGACACACATGATTTCATTCATCCATGATACTCTAAAGAGAGGTATTTGATGACTTACACACATTTCATACAACCTATGAATAACATGACAATATGGCCAGAATAAAAAATCCTCTTGTTAATATACAAGTGATAAAAGAAATGTCAGGCAGGCCTAGAAAGTTGAGAAGGAAAGAGGTTGGTGAAACTAAGGTGATTGGTAAACTGTCTAAAACTGGATTAACTATGACATGTAGTCTTTGCCATGCTAAAGTTCACAATAAAAGAAGTTGTCATTTATGAAGGAGAGATGGAGTTGTCTCTACTGCCGAGGAACAGAGAGCTACCCCTACTTCAAATGTTGAAGAACCATCAAAATCAAGAAAAGGAAAGGGGAAGACAAAAGGTACATTACTAATTGTCACTTTTAAAGTTTAATCAACTTACTAATATAATTTATGTTTTTTTGCAAATTAGAAATCAACAAATATTGAGAGTGAGCCTGTTCCAAAAAGAGAGAGAGCCAGACCTAAAAACGCAAGTGCATGTGCTAGTGCATCAAGAGCTTTAACTAGAACTAGTGCACCTGCAACCACTTAAAGAACAGCAAGAGCTACAACAAGTGCAAGTGCATCAAGGGCTTCACCTAGAACTATTGCACCTCCAACAACTGCAAGAACACCAAGAGCTACAGCAACTGCAAGTGCATCAAGGGCTTTACCTAGAACCACTGTGTAACACCGCGTATACAAAATAGACCAAAAATTAGTTTTTTAGAAAATTTGTAGGTGCAATCAATGGAGGCCATCTAGGGACTGTAGCCTGACCCACGGTCTGTCGTGTACATCCGTCGATGGAGTCAAAAGCCCTCAAAATCTCAGCCAACGAAAATTCAACTAAGTGTCAAACGACGGACAACGGTAGGTCAGACTACGGTCCGTAGTCTGCGTCCGTCATTTGACACTCCACACCCACTCTCTGATATGAACCACAGTTGACAAGCACGAACCGTCGTTCGATCAACGGTTCATGTGTCTGATCGTAGATGGAAATTAACAGACAGTTAGGGGGGAAATGTAGTTTGGTCAATTTCAATTGATCATAACTCTGATCACAAAATGAATTGGGTGTTCCATGACATACCCACAGATAGATAATTGATTTATCTTTTTATAGCCACAGACTTTGCTAAAATCAGACCTCCAAGTAAAATCTTATGCTCGTATTAGTAAAGGCCTATCGAACAGGCCCAACCTACTGACCGAAATGACAGATCGTCGATTGAACGAAGGATCGTCCGTCGAGGTTGTTGTTTTGTCCGACAGCACTTAACTCAAGGGTCTTTTGGTCTTTTTCTACTTTGTTTAAACACGAAGATACGTTGTTTTGACCCTAAATCATCAGATTTTAGTCAATTTAAGCCTAGAAACATACTAAAACTTACCTAAGTCAAAATCATAAATCAAAACTTAGAAATTAGAAGCAAAAAAGGACAAAAAGTTCAAAAACCCTAGTTCAAGAACGCAACAAGATTCCAATAGTTCTAGCCCCAAAATCTAAATATTTCTCCATGGATTTCATCACCAAGTATGTGAGATTTCATTAGTGGATTCCTTTTACCCATTGGGTCCCTAGATTTCAGTCAGATTCTTGATTCTCATATCATGATTAGACCTAGGGTTTCTAGAACTTCAATAGAACTTAATTAGTTATATGTTCCAAATCATATTGCTATGTTATTACTTAGATTATTGCATGAATTTTGGAACGCTAGATATGTGTTTCTTTAAATCTTCAATTATACATGCTAGGTTAGATATTTATGTTACTTTAGATATGCATGTCTCAGTTTTACATGCATAATTACCAGATTAAATGTTGCATTCTCAGTTTTTATGTTCAGTTATGAGATATCCAGTATTTATAGAAACTCAGTCATAATTAGTTAGTTATATAATTCGTGGGAGTAGCATAATACCGCGTTGGACTAGGGTTTAGTGCACCCAATTAGTTCTAGAACTACTATCCAAGTAGGTTGTAAGTTTCCTTTGTGGGAAATCAGTTTAGTAATCACGCCAGCATGTATTTACATCTCTGGTAGGGTTATTGGTCCTCTCAATGGGACGTATCTATCGAACTCCACATTTCGCTCATGTGGTTTTACTGCCGGTTATTAGTGGCTCCCAGCCGGACTCTAATGCATCGGCCATATTCACAGTTCAGTTATCATTCAGTCTCTGCATGTTAAAAATTTTGTCATTGAATCCAGTTAGCTCTGAATATAGCATATTATGTTCAGATTGTTGTACTTGCTTTGTTCTTGTTCAGTTATATTTTATTTCAGCTTTATTGTATCCTACATGCTCAGTACCTTACAAGTACTGATACATATGTATGCTACATCTTCTCATGATGTCAGTTGAGGTTCTCAGCATCCAGATCACGCTTAGATCGATTCTCGATCTCCAGTGCAGCAGATTCAATGGTGAGTCCTCATTCTCCGAGGACAATAGTAATGAGTTTCTTTTCAGTATTTAGTCCTTTACTTTTAGTTTTTGCTAGACTTAGTAGGGACTTGTCCCAGTATTTCTTGTCGATTAGAGACTTACTTCCGACATAGTTAGTTTCAGCTTAGTATTGAGTTAATATTCTCTTTGTATTAAACTCATCAGTATTTCATGTATCTTAGTTATAAAATATGGTTATTCTGCATATTTTCAGTTTAAATTATGATTTAGCTTCGGCATTCAGTTTATTCTCTTTAGTATGATCATGATCAGGCCAGGAGGGTTAACTTGGGATCACTTGTGGTCCTAGGTTCGTGTCCGCGTCTAGGGGGTAGCTCGGGGCGTGCCACACTACACCTCCTACAACTTCAAGAGCACCAACACATGAACCAAGTGCAAGTGTCTATGGTGTTAGAGTATGATCAAGATCTAGGAGTGGTGGAGGAAGGGGTAGGGAATTGGGAGTGCATGAAGAGGTAGTAATCATCCACTTGAAAGTTAGTTTACATGTTCTTCAGGTAATACCACCATGGTGTAGACCAAAACACAAATGTTGCACCAAAGAAAATTGCTACTGCCAGAAAAGGAAAGGGTGTTGAAGACACAACTCAATTTAAAAGGCCAAGAGTAACTGGAATGGGTGTGTTTCAAGCTAAAAATGGTTTCTTAACTATCAATGAAAGTATTGAGATGCATTCATATTGTTTTTTCTCTAATGACTTACACATTTCTTCTCTAATAGCCTTACTTCTCAAGAAATTTTGTAGCCTGGATTGTCAAGTAGTAGAATACTAGCTGGACCAAAGAGAGTTTTGAGATCTAGTATTGTAACTAGGGATGTTGGTTTCAAACCAACAAGTGGATTGAAGTGGAAAGGAAATCAGACAATCACAACTAGAAGGCTCCAGCTGATTAGGGACCAATCAAGGCTTTCAAATCCAAATGCTTCCTCCTCTTCATAGCCTCGAGACCCACGAAAACTATAATGTTGACATCAATTGTGTTTTCTTAGTACTATTTTAGTTGCCACTATAAGTACTATTTTGTTTCATGTTTGAAGGAAAAACAACTATTCCTAGTTTTTTTTATATGTATGTATGAAATAATACTGAAATAATGGGTACTTATGCAATGTGAAAACTTTGTTTTGCGTTTAAGTTCACTTTTAGAATCAACTTTGTACTGAAATTTTCTTGTAAGCAATGAAATTCTGGGCACTTATGCAATATGACTTGTATAATTCTGGGCACTTTTAGAATCAACTTTGTACCGAAAAATTTACTCTTAAGAATGATTAATACCTCTTGCTTTACTTCATTTTATAATTTCAAACACAAAAAATCATGGCAAATAGAGAATTAAGACAGTTTCAAACACAAACAAATTCAAATTTTCATTACAGTAGAGCAAATAAAGGTTTCAATACCACATACAATTATGGCAATTTCATATGATACTTAAACCTACCAACTTGGGTTAGAAAGCTAACAAATATTACAACAAAACAAATAATCAAACAACAAAGGAATTTCGCAAAATGACTATCTTTATCTGTTTTCTTCATTTTCATCCCTTTCATCTTCTTCTCTTTCAAATCACCCATTTCTTTTACATGTCATCTTTCTCCTTTGAATTAATGTTGAGATTTTCATAACGATTATGAAGGCTTTTACCTTCATCCAAATGATTTTTCTCTTGTTTTGACTGTTCAATGTTGGAATTATTAAGCTGTTACAATTGAATCTTCACACGCTCATAATTTTTTTCTAACTCCTTAATCCTATTCACCAATTTCAGAAGAATAAATCAAGATCTTTCATCGAATCTCTCCTTGTCTCTCCATCTAAAGAAATTACAGTTTGTGGCCTCATAGTGAGGACAAAACCAAAATCGTCTTCCGGGATTGCGATCTGACCAAGACGTCTACATTTGCAATAAGATTCCATGCTTTCATCGCACTTCCGCATTAATCATTAAATCATTCTCATCCATACACAAATTATTCAACTTGATTTTGTCATAACCCAAACATTTATGCATAATTTTTTTTTGAAAAACATCAAAATAAATAATCAACATAAAAAGGTGTAAAGAATATATTAAAATTTACTTTACCTTTTTGAATGAAGGAGCAATTTAACTTAAACGATAATGGAGTTTTTTAAAAGATGAAGAACACTGATAATGGAGTTTTGTTTTTCAAAAATGACGAACACTTATAGAGAGAGAAGAAGACAACTGAATTCTTTTTGGTAATAACATTAATATTTATTTTCGAGTTTTTTTCAAATTATTTTAACATGTGGCCAACTTTTATTGGTCATTTTTATCTAAAAACTGCACTCACGCGCGCCTTATATGGGTGAATTCACGTACATTGTCACGTAGGTCAAAAAGTGGTAAACAATTAAGTAAAAAAAAGTTTGGAGAGGGGGGTGGGTGGTAATGGGACCTTATCAAAGGATAGGTGTGTTTTAGGGTTTTGGGTATAGGCTAGGGTACTTGGCTATTATTCCTAATTTTTATATACATATACTTGAATGGACAGTTAGTTTTCCATTATCTATTTTGCAATTCTATAAAGTTTCTACTCTTTTAGTGTGGTACAATTGTTTTGAATTCAAATAAAAGTGAAATCAAAACCATGAGGAACACAAATACAAAGAAATACACTTGAAATCTGAAACTAAAAGCCTAGAATAGGGTTGAGAAGATAGAAGAAGAGGTAGAGAATATTCAGAATCATAATTAACTTTCTCCCCTTTATCTACCCACGTTCTCACACTTTTATACAACTTAAATAACAACCTATAGACTTGCTCACATGACTTTTTTCGTGCCCAAAAAGTAATTGTCCAACCTTTTGGTGGAATTATACGTCTAGTACTCCTACGTGGCTTGTCAATGCGAAAATCTCTAGGCGTATTGTCCTTATCGTTCACTAGTCGCATTGTCCTTGTATGGATTTAAATAGACTCCTAGGCAGTGGAACTTGAAGATTAAAGCGACCTTACTCGATATGGAGTTTGTTCAATGTCATTATGACTACTTTTTGTTCAACTGATCCCCGTCCCATTTCATGTGAGGTAGTTTGAATTTTTTTTTATCATGCATAAGGTATGCAAAGTCTTGTATGAGATATCATTTGATTGACAAGTGGACATGGCTGAATTTATCTGTACGTCCCCTCCACCATTCTTTTGGTTTTTACACCTGATGTATTTTTTGTTTCTCCTTTTTAAAATATTTTTTTTTCATTCCTAGCGAATATAACTAGTTTATATATTTTCTTTTTTACGTAGTGAATAAATTTTTATGATGAGTATATATATTCTTAGTTTATTTTGTTAATTTTTTTTATATTCGATTTTATTTATTTACTAGTAAACCCAACAATAAAATACATAAATTTATGATAAACCACAAAGTTCCTCTGCAACTGAGGGGAAATCGCAGCTCGAAGACTCACAAAAGCATGTACACAAATTTTATCACATCTCCATCTAATGTGTGGTACAGAGATTATTAAATTGTTGACTTTATGCCGGGAGAAAAATTTCTCAGTATGTTGAATGGTTCGGGCATTCCTGATTCTTGAAATTTGTGATGTTTACATTGCACTTCCTCTTGAAATTTATGGCATAAACTGTTGAAGTGAGATATTACATTAGAGGGGAATGTCAATTATTGGTTTGACATCATGACCATGAATCCATATATATAAGCAAGTCATTTGTTCATTTCCTTTCTAACCTACTGAAAGATAACATTTAACTAAAAAGCGGAACAAAGAAGTCATGGTTCAAATAGAGGAGGAGTTGAAATCAAAAGAGGGGAAGAATTAAAGGAACCAAAGTATTGTATACAAACGAATTACCGAAAAGGTAAGTAGAATTGGAGAATTGTAATCAAAGTAGCAAAAAGATTATTGTAAAGTATGCTTACTTGAAGATGGTGGTGGTGGTACCTGTTGGTTGGCAAAATTTGTAGCGGAGCTATGAGTTCATTGTATCTATTTTAGAAAGAAACCTAAAAGATCAAAGATAGACAAGCTGTTAATCGTTACATTAAGAATTAAAATTTAAAATTATAAATGTCAATATCGTGAAATTGCAGTTAAGAGTGTGTATACATGATGACATGACAACTTGTACCAAAAAGTGATCAAGTGAATGAAGAGGCAAGGGTAAATGAAGAGATTAAATTCCAGATGAAACTTTTACTTCCAAAACCAGAGTTGGGAAAGAAAAGATTTCGAATAAAGACTGAAGCCTTGAAGAGATGGTGTTTGGAGCTTCTATTGAAAGAAGCCGAGGATCATGTAGGTAAGTGCTATATAGCTCCTACTGCAATGTAATCCATGTGGACTCATCTATTAGTAACGGCTGGCAGCAAAGAAAAAGTTACGATCAATTTATGTATCAAAATTTGGTTTACATATACTGTCAAAGTCTAAACTGGACTGAACATTCCAAAGAGGGAGAAAAGGTTTTTATGGTCACTTCAGTTTGTTGTATACTTGTTTGACAAATATGTAGCTATTCCTGCATATTTATAGACAGCATAACCAAAATGGAGTGACTATAATTAGATCACCAAAAAGAGAAGGCAAAAAAAATCATTACAAAGAGTCACCCTCCAAAATTGTGCCAAATTATGTATGAAATCACTTTCAAAATTCTAATGAAGGAGCTTGTTCCCTTTGATTGTCTTTCTCTGTTTTAACGTTAAAATTTACAGATCCATATTTCTTATTTTATGTCTAATAAAGTAAGCAGTTTACACAATCACAAACGTAATAGCAATGGAAAGTTAGATGAAAGAAGATAATACATTCATACAGAACACTTTTACACTTGGTTTCAGATGCTTACAACGTAGCCACGATTTTGGTAAGCTTTCTATCTAGCTTGAAACAAACTGTAGGTAAAACCTGGACAAGTTATGTTTTAAATATGACAAAATTAATGTTGGATAGGAACAGAAAGCTATGATAATGTTTGTAGTCAACTAAAGAAAGGTCGAAGAGGTTTAACGTAAAAGCAATCTTTTGAAATTAATGTAAAATACTTATAAAAGCTATTATTATATAGTACTATGCAGGAGTTCATATTGATGAAGAAACAACTAAGACATTGAAAATAAAGAAAAAATACAAGCTATGATGTAAAAAATTGAATGGTGTAGAGTATCGTAGTTGTTACTGAATTTTGTGAATGCGTTTAAAGAGAAAATTCATAAACTTACAATGCGTCGAGGAGTGGTCGAATTTTTTAAAGAGAATGTCTAGCCTTTTTATGCAAACATTTATAGTCGCAGATGTATAATCAAAAGCCGGTGTTGTTGAAATCGTAGAGACAAAATTTTGTTAGGTCCGGAAATAAGCAGGTGTAAACGCGGAAGCTAGAAAAGCAAACCTTGAAAGATCACGAGTAAGAAGACAACGAGAAATATACCAAAAGACACAAAGATTTAACGTTGTTCGGTCAATCGATTTACGTCCACAAAGGAGATGAGAAATCCACTGTAAATATGAGAGTACAAAATACAGAGAGAAACAACCTCAATGAATTCACTCGAAATACATGGGAGGTTCACACAAGTGATAACATCTCAAGCTTGTGACCCATAAATTTTCCCCTTAACCAAAACTCTCAAAGTCCTTAAGACTACATTGTGAATGCTGATTAAGTTAGAAGGAACATGTCTCTATTTATAGAGTCCTAATCCTTTTCCTACTAGAAAAAGAATTAGTCAATCCAAAATCTTTTCCTAAAAGGAAAACCTATTTATGGTAAGAAATCAAGGTAAATAAAACCCAACAAATCTCCTCCTTTGCCTGAATTTCGAACAAAATAAATTTGTCCACCTTATTCACTTAATCTTCAACAGCTTGCTTCTCCTCTCCATAATCTCCTTTGCAAAATTTATGTCTCAACACAAATAACCTATCTGAAACAATTTCTCCAACAAAATCTTCATTACTGTTAAAAAAGATTGCGGATAGAATTACACCCGTCAAGATAAACACCTCCGTCTAACCTGGTTCAATCATCAAATATCAAATCACTAAGCCTAACTTCATCATTGAATCTGGCTCTGATACCACTTGTTACGACCAAATATAAGTAGGTGTAAATGCGGAAGCTATCAATGCAAACCTCGAAAGACTATTAGTAAGAACACAATGAGAAATATACCAAAAGACACAAAGGTATAACGTGATTCGGTCAATCAACCTACTTCCACAAAGGAGATGAGCAATCCCCACTATAAATATGAGAGTACAAAATACAGCGGGAAACAACTCAACCAATTCACTAAGAATACATGGGAGGTTCACACAAGTGATAACGTATCAAGCTTGTGTCCCATAAATTTCCCCCCTAACCAAAAATATCAAAGTCCTTAAGACTACATTGTGAATATTGATTTAAGTTAGAAGGAACATGTCTCTATTTATAGAGTCCTAATCCTTTTCCTACTAGAAAAAAGATTACTCAATCCAATACCTTTTCCTAAAAGGAAAACCTATTTATGGTAAGAAATCAAGGAAAATAAAACCCAAAAAACTTAACTTTTCAATTGGACCAACAATATGTTACTCTTAGGATTCTACCTAAAACGTGTAATTGTAGCATTTTTTCCAAGTTTCTCAAAAGTAAAACATGGACAGAAATAGGCACGAGCTAATGGGATTAATGACATTAAGTTTTAGTAGTCTTTTTAAGATTTAAAAAAATTTACAGCTAAAATGATAAGTATATAAATTTGAAGAAAAAGTACCAAAGTTCGAATTAATGTTTTGCTCCTTTAAAAATTGCCAACAACTGGGGTTTGTTCAGTGTAGATTACAAATCAGCTCATTCATACTGTCAATGGAGATGCCTATTTTTTCCATTGTCTAATAACTCAATTATACTCTGGATGTCCAAAATCTCAGAACCACCCAATTCCCATGTTTAACTCTTCCGTTCTAACATGAATTGACCCAAAGAAAAGGGTGAACATGAAAATACATCGGGTTTTCGAGGTTAGAAAAAAAAATTAGAATAATCGAAAATTACAGAACTGAAGAACAAAAAAAGGGGAAATAACGTCCATTCTAATGATCGAGCAAATTTAGGGAAGATACAACCCACAAACCTGTAAAAAAAAACAACTTAGAGAAAAAGCACTAATCTGAGCAAAGTAGATCATAGGTAGTCGAAGAAGCAAGCAGAGGTTTCACTGAGAAAAATAAGCTATAATTGAAGTGAAAAGCATTGTCACCTGGATAGAGGGCATAGCTGGAAAGAATAAAAGATGTAAAACAAAGAGTTGAACAGAAAATTCTTATTGCAATGATCAGAAGAGGCAACAAACTGGAGAGTAACTTAACGTTTTTATTGAAAGCTTATGTGAAAAATACAGAAAAAGAAAATTTTTTAACGTGAACTCTAAAGTTACAACTGACTCCTAAAAGTAGTATAACCTGACTCCTAAAAAGGTGCAGAAAATATATCCATATCAAAATACTGATATAATTTGTTATTGACTCTAGCCTATCCTAATATATAGGAACAAACACGTTGACTTGGTAAAACTAAGTAAAACAATGAAAACAATAAATACAGTAATTTGTTGTACTCCCCCTTAGTGCATATTTACAGTCAATGATCCCAAGAGCAACTCTAAACTTCTAAAAATTATGCTTTGCCAAAGCCATTATAAAGATATCTGCTACTTGTGCACTAGTATGAACTCCTTTCAACTCAATTTCTTGATTCAACACTTTCTCTCGAATAAAATGGTGACGAACTTCTGTGTTTTGTTCTCCCATGAAAAATTGGATTTGAATCAATATCACATGGAAGTTTCACAATATAGTCTACTTTGCAAAAATATCTCCTATCAAACATTTTAACCAAATGCATTCTTGAGCTACCATTGTCGCTGCTATATATTCCGCTTCTGTACTTGATAAAACAACAGTGGATTGCTTCTTGCTACACCAAGAAAAAGCTGAAGATCAAAGATTGAAAAAATACCCTGAAGTTGAACAACGACGATCCGTATCACCTGCCCAATCTGCGTCTATAAATCCTTGCAACATAAAATCAGTCCTTTTCTCATACATAAGACCATAATCAATTGAACCTTTTTTGTTACGTAGAATCCTTTTTGCTGCCTCTACATAAGGAGTTCTTGGATCCTGCATAAATTAAGAAACACCACTAACAGAAAATGCGATTTTCGGCCTTGTGATAGTTAAGTAAATTAAACTACCAACAAGTTGTCAAAATGACCTAGCATCCTGCAACAACTTACCTTCATCTTTCTCCATCTTAAGATTTATCTCCATTGGAGTTGCCATTTCTTTTGCCTCCCCCATACTAAAATGCTTCAACAAATTCTTAGCATATATTCTTTGACATATAAAGTACCCTTGGCTGATTTTCTCTACTTACAAACCAAGAAAACATTCAACCTCACCTAAGTTCTTCATCTCAATTCAAATTGATAGATCATCCTTCAGTTGAGATATTTTTTCTTCATCACTTCCGGTAATTATCATATCATCAACATATAATAAAACCAACAAAGGGATTTTTTATTCTAATTTCACAAACAAACTAGGATCTGAATGAGAAACTTTAAATCCACAAAAAATAAAATATTTTGCAAATTATCCATGCCAAGCACGTGGAGCTTGTTTGAGACCATACAACGCCTTCTTCAATCGACAAACATGGTTGGGGAATTTCTTAGAGATGAAACCTTGAGGTTGCTCCATTACAAATTCACAATCCAACTCTCCATAAAGAAATGCATTCTTTACATCAAGTTGCCATAACTTCTAATTTCTAAAAGCAACAAGTGAGAAAATTGATCTCACACTTAGCATTTTCGCCACAGGATTGAAGGTCTCTTCATAGTCTTGTCTATAACATTGAGAAAATCCATGAGCAATGAGACGAGCTTTGCATCTTTCGATTGTGTCGTCTGATTTCTTTTTCAATCGATAGACCCACTTACAAGTGACTGGTTTGTTGCTTTCTGGCTTTGGTAATAGCTCTCATGTATCATTCTTCCTAAATGCATCAATTTCTTCTTGCATTGCTATTTCCCATTTTTAACATCCCTTAGCTTCCTCATAGGATGTAGGTTCTTCATCAAATGCTCCAGTAAAGATGTAGGAAGTTACATTGTAGTGGTTTAGCTTTACTTGACAATCCTTGAGATGATTTGGGTGCCATTTCTCCCTCAAAGATCTTCTAACCATTTCATGTTCATTTTCTAAAGACGAGGGTTCCATAGCTGGATTAGGGGATTGATCAACTCCTTGAGGATTAATTTCAGGAGACAATGACCATTTTTGTAATCATCAAGCGTGACATTCTGCAAACTTGATTTTGGGATTGTACACCAAGATGACACTTCGTCGAACACAACATCTCTAGAAGTAACAAACTTTTTGGTTTCTGGATCCATGCATTTCCACCCTTTCCTGTATGAATCATAACCAACAAACATACATTTCTTTTCTTTCGGATCAAGCTTGGTTCTATTTGATTTAGCAACATTAACATAGTAGATAGAACCAAAGACCCGAAATTAACTAACATTTGACTTTTGATCATACATAAATTCAAAATGAGTCTTTTCCTAACCACGGCAAGGAGGTAAACGATTTATGACATGACATGCACATTGAAATGCTTCTGCCTATAACTCGCGAGGTAGAATCTTATCGTGCCGCCATGAAAGACTTACTGAAGAGAGATTTTCCAACTTTGTTTCTGCAACCCCATTCTGTTGCAGGATATTGGGACACGTCATTTGTCTTTGAATACCATTTTCTTCACAAAACTGAAAGAACTTCGTTGACATGAATTCACCACCATTGTCACTCCTTAAAAACTTTATTTTTTGCCCAAACTCCTTTTCCACGATGCCGCTGAATTCAATGAACTAGGAAAGTGCTTCACTTTTCTCCCTAAAAAAATATACCCAAGTAAATCTAGAGAAGTCATCTACATATATCATTGCATATTGGTACCCACTACAACTTGTTGGTCCCATCAAGTCAGTGTGCATTAGTTCAAATGGAGCTAATCTACCATTAGATGAGCTTTTGAAAGGAAGATGATGTGATTTCCCATACTGGCAACCTTGACAAACACTTTTTCTTGTGCATTTTTTAGAGGTGGCATGCCATCTAAGAGTTTATCTGAAGAGATCTTTTGCAACGTTTTATAACCTAAATGCCCCAATAAAGCATGCCATATCGCTGCATTATCTACTTGACTTGTTTTCTTGCCATATCCCTCTCCAGTTGACATGACAAATAAAGAGCCTTTCTTCTTACCAGCAAACAGAATATCAGCTTCTATATTTTTCATACTATCAAGTACTTTCACATCATTTGGACCAAACAAAATATATTTTCCAGAATCAGTAATTTGAGAAACAGAAAGTAGATTCTTCTTCAAGCCTCGAACATGATAGACATCATTTAGCTTGATATTTGTATCAATAATACCAATTTCTATAACGACCCGAAAAAAATAAATGAATTGAATAATAGGTACTTAAGGTGATTTAATTATTAATTAAAAATATGAAATTTTAAAGGCATAATGGTCCTTTCACATATTAATTAAAATAAATCAGATTTGTATTAATCTAATTTAAATCCTATTTGACTAAGTCTTGAATATAGTCTCCTAATCCTAATAACACTCTCTCTCTCTCTCTCTCTCTCTCTCTCTTTCTTGTTCTCCTTATATATATATATATATATATATATATATATATATCACGTTGGTTTCTGCTAAAATAATTTCAAGAACGAAAATACATTAAGAGGTAATCACACATGAAGAACTCACAAGAATTTTTAAGTAAAAGTAAAATTAATCAAATCGTCAAGGCTAAGAGAGGGTCGTCGAGTAAGGTGTACGTTTAAGTAAATTGGGAGTGGTTTGGAGGTGTTTCTGGGAAGCAACATCAGCGTTTGAACATCGATTTAGGTATGAGTTTCTTCTCTCTTGGCTCCTTTCCCAAGAGGCCCCTTACGATTCAAACTATTCACCTCAAAACTAAGGTTGTTCCCCGTTGCATGCCCTTGTCACTAGCTCCCTATGATCTTAGGTTGGGTATTCTTGTTGGTAGAATTTAGGGATTCTTGTTTGTGGTGACGATCTCCTTTCGAGTATGTGTTCATGATGATGTGATTATATTTTGTGTCTTTCGGAAAATATGAATGTATATACGTATGTATTTGTGAAAGATTTTGACCATGACTTTGAGTCTTTCTTTAGAATGTTAATAGATTAGAGATTACTCGTGTTTTATGTGCAATTAGAGGCTCATAAAGTCTTGATGTTCACAAGGTTAAAATGCTAGAAATTCTAGTTAAACAAATGACCAAATCATACTTTTAACTTGTCTTAAGAATCCTAACGAACGACTAATATTGAGGTTCTTAAAAGTCCCATAAATTGCTGCATAAAGATGTGTAACGAAGTTCCAATATCTGGAAATCGGCTGCATATAGTTTCAGGAAATTTTGGGCATCCAAAAACTAAAAAACATGGGTGAGGTTTGCAGGGATCGTATCCAAGACCTCACCCAAGCATACCTTAATAAATGAATTGAAAGGGATATTCTCAGTTGGGCTAGATCTACGATAGGGTTCCAGCGAAATTCGCTAGGAAAAATAATTAAAAAGGGGGTTGGAGGGGTTCGAAATCGGGTGTTGGAAGAGGAAGGAGGAAAAAAAATTAATTAAGTGGATAAAAGGGAGGCATGAGATTCGAACCAATGACCTCCCACTACGCGCGAGGAAGAGAAAAAAAAAGGGAGGGGGCTGGGGAGAATTGATCCCACAACCCCCCGAACAACCAGTAGCGAAATTGAGAGGCAATGGAAGGGAAAATTAATTAAGGGAAAAGAATGGGGTTGTGGGGAATTGATCCCACTCCCCTCAGAAGCTGCAAAGATGGAAGGTAAAAAGAAAAATAAGGAGGCTGTGGGGGTTCGAACCACAACCTCCCCTCCTCATTGAAATTTAAATAGAAAAAAAAATCAAAGGGTGTTGTGGGGGCTTAAACCCCCAACCCTTCAGTTAATTAATAGTAAAATTAAAATAGAAAATTTATCCCTTCATGTAAATATTGAGATTTAAAATAGAATTCTAATTTAAATAGATAATTAATTCTGTCATGTTGAGATTTAATTTAGAATTCTAATTAAAATAGAAAATTAATTCATGTAAATATGGAGATTTAATTTAGAATTCTAATTAAAAATAGAAAATTAATTCTTTCATGTAAATTGAGATTTAATTTTGAATTCTAATTAAAATAGAAAAATAAATATTTCATGAAAATGTTGAGATTTAATTTAGAGTTCTACTGTTATGAATATTTGAAATAAAATCATTAACAATATAAATGATATCCAAGTGATTCAAGATTTGGGTTCCCGTGCCCAAACCTCCGTATTGATATATAAGTCATACGTGAGTAAAATATTCAAGAATAATGCCATCTACTTAGATAAAAAATCAAGATCTTGGCATATATACAAGATACATAAGTCTTGTAATACATAATCTTAGGAAAGTCAGAATCACTTAGCGAAATATGAATAAATCCCAATGGCTTGTATGTATAGACATATAAGTCTAACATACGTTCAAAAATAAGTGAACCTAAGATGTACATAATGAAATGATGAACCTTAGGAGGATTTAATACGAGTGTAAGATAACAAAATGGCCAAGTGCATTGGCATATAATGAGATGAATTATGAAATGAAGAAATAAACATTCACATAATAAGAGGTGAGTGACTATGAAGAACAAAGGTGCTAACAATGAAGAATGTGGTGACAATCATGATGTGAGGATAATGTATACGATGAGATTAATCTCAAATGAGCCTAAGTAAATGTTACTAATATTTACTCACCAAAGAGAGTGTAAGATAATGAAGAGACCAGCCTCTGTGAACACTCTAATGAAAATATTGAGTTTAAAACACTTAATACTAAAGATGAGATGAGAAATCATCTAATGAGATATGATGTCCTCATACTAGAAGCCATCTTCCATGATGTATGAGTTGAATGTAATGAAACTTTATACTGAGTACCGATAGGCTAGCTATGAGCGATGATGACTTATTTCAGGAAGGGCGGAGGCTCACGTAACTTTCATGAGATGAGACTGTCCGGCTTGCCGAGAATGGGTCTCCATACATCTCCTAGTATTTGAACCTATACTGCCACTAAAGAGATATGGCGAGGTTAAATTCCCATATACGCTAGCATGTTATTGAGTCACTTTGTCCGGTGATCAAAAATATGAAAAAGAGGGGAATCCCTATATATATAGTTCACGATAATTTTATCACTACCATGGATTTCTCACATGCTATGGGTGAGAGTTACATAAAAATTTTATTAAATATCCCCCACCCAATGAAATATATTAACTCATTCCTTGCGATAAATCTCTTTGATGAAGCCCGTACCCCCGGCGGGCTATGTCAGATAGATCTAGATGGATGCTTCGGTGTAGATGGCTTAGCTCCTGAAGATAGGAGGATTAACTAGGATTAGCTTAGATAAATTCTCTCTAAGCTCATTCAATATCTTTCTCGCCTTATCCTACTAACAGCCTATGAATGTGCGCTTGTCGGAAATCATCTTCAATCTTCGATTCCTAGTACGTTGATTCGAGAACAAGCTCACCTTCGTTCGCTTCCTGCTGCTCCTGCTAATGCTATTTCTACCTCCTCCTAATGATCTTTTTTATGGTTATGCCGGCGATGATAGGTGGATCTAATAATTGGTCTTTTCCAATTCTGATAGGTGCGCCTAACATGGTATTTCCACGATTAAATAATATTTCATTCTGGTTGTTGCCTCCAAGTCTCTTGCTCCTATTAAGCTAAGCCTTAGTAGAAGTGTCCACCTCTTTTTGGTGTGGGGGACAAAATGGATTTCATGATACTCACATGATCTATGTCTGTTAAAGTTAATGTTCCCAATGAATGAATGAGGCCAGCCTCAAATGAACCATATAAAGAAATGAATGATACCGAAGGTGTTAGGATAGGATGATCAAGAGGTGAGCTAGATTCAGGTAATGACATTAGGTGACATTAGGTTATTCCTGATCTTTGCACAACAAACCTGATGAAAATCTTAAACTACATACTAGGAATAGCTGGTGTTCACACTGGCCTATGAATGAACTGAAATGAGGAACATATGAATGAATGAAGCAGACTCTGTGTTAGCTAAAAAAAGCTCCCTAGTTGAGGTCCCATATGTTAAGCCATCATTTTGGAAAGTCTTAAGGTCAAGTACATGATAACAAGGTCTCATGGCAAATGAATGAATAATATGAAAGAAACTATGTATTATATGTTACGTGCTATATGAAGATGTTATGTGTTGCGTGTAGTACGATAATTATAATGATACATGTCACTCTCACGACATAACTTTCCCAATCTCAAATTGGCAAGTCCACTGAATTGACTTCCAAAAATCATGTCGTTAGGAAAGAGCTATTCTTTCTCATTCATGTCCCTGGTGTGTGCTTGCATATACCCATACTTAGTACAAGTGTGTACTAATTCCATATAAACATCTACTTTTAGGTGCAGGCACTGGTGGACGGTACAGCTACAGGTTCGTTATAGGAGCTATCCAAACGTCAACATTCATCTGGTGTTTGGTAGGTCCTCACTCTTTCGAGGATGCTACTGTTTTACATTATAGAGTAGTTTTAGAGTTGAGCCAGTGGAGCATGTTCCACTAGCATTTCTTTCCTATTTTGGATCAAACTTTGTATTTGTGCTATTTTGGCCATTATACAATTAACACTTAATGAATTATTTGCTTATATCTTAAATTTTAGATGGTTGATGATGAACGATTACGAAATATTAAGAATGTTTAGCAAGTATGTTTAAATAATAAAAAAATTCAAATTTTCCACTTAAATTAACCTATGTAAAGTAAGAATGACGTAAGTAGGCTTGTTTGCGACCTCTGAGAGGTCAACGACGCTGGTCTCGTCTGTGGTCTAGATTCCAGTCGTGACAAAGTTGGTATCAGAGCACTAGGTTAAATTCCGAGAATGATGAGTTCACATCAACAACATTTAGTAGTTTTTAAGTAATGGTAGAGAAGTGCACCACTATCCAGGATTAGAGACTGCATGATGCGTAGGAAAAATTTACCTTCATATGATCTTATCGTGCTTTTCCTAATTTTTTAATTCTTTGTGTTATGAACATGTCTTACATCAATCCTTGTTTTATTTAGAGAATAAACACTTGGAGAACTAGGGGTCTGAGGACGGGAGGAGAAGAAGCTAAGGGTAATCAGAATCCACCCCAGGCTCCAGCTGAAAGAAGTGGCCATACCTGTTAACCGAGTTGGGTTGACTTATGCTGAGGTGAGGTAAGCTCTAGCCCAGATGGCACATGCCATCACTATGCAGGCTTAGGCTATGACTGCCCAAGTCAACCAGCAGGATGTTGAGAGGGAGAACCCGTCGGTTCGCAGCATGGATGACAGACTACGAGATTTAACGAGGATGAATCCTCCTATATTCACAGGGGCTAAGACTTCAGAGGATCCTCAGGAGTTTATAGACGAGGTGCATAAGATACTGGTGGCCATGGGGGCCACTAATAATGAGAAGGCTGAGCTTGCTTCCTACCAGCTCAAGGATGTTGCACAAACTTGGTGCAAGATGTGGCAAGATAGTCGTGTCCTAGGTGGAGTGCCAGTCACATTGGAGCTGTTCAAGACAATATTTCTGGAAAAATTCATTCCCAAAGAGATGAGGGAGTCCAAGGTTGAGGAGTTCATCAACCTTAAACAAGGATCTATGACGGTCAGGGAGTATTCCCTGAACTTTGTGAAACAATCAAGGTATACCACTTCTCTTGTGTCTAACAACAGATATGAGATGAGTAGATTCTTGACAGGAATTGTTGAGGACCTCGAAGAGGAGTGTAGGGAATTTATTCTACATTATAGCATGGGCCTTTCCAGGCTTATGGTCCATGTCTAACAAGTGGAGGAAAGCAGAAAGAGGAAACACACTAGGGTAGGGAACAAGTCAAGGCAAGCTGAGGAGAATTTTTCAAGGAAGAGTAGTACTGAAATCAGGGATAAGCCCAGGTTTAAGAAGGGACTCTCTCACCAAGGGTAGTCAAGTTCATCCAAGGGTCGCCATGATAGGAATTCTGAGTCCAGAGTTAAGAGAAACAATAAAGTAGATACACCTCAGGAGAGACCAACTTGCAGGAAGTGTGGCAAACTACATGGAGAAGAGTGTATGAGGGGAACTAATGCTTGTTATGGTTGTAGTAAACCGGGTCACATGGTGAAGGATTGTCCGATTAGGAGAAGTCAAGAAAAAGGGTAGGAGGGAGTTCATTCTAATGGTCCATGTGAAGAGGCTCCGAGGAGGCAACGATTCTTCGAACTCAAGTCTAGGGGTGCAGAGGAACACACTTCTGGTGAATAATCAAGTGAGTAGCCTTAATTAGACCTTCATGTACTTGACTGTGTGTGGTGTGTATGCACTAGTATGAGGTTAGACTTACTACTCGTAAGACTATAGTTCCTTATCTCTTCGTATTTTGTTGCTATTGGCTAATTGTGTATAACGATTAAGTTAAAATCGGATTGGCATTATGATGGGTAATGGTAGTGTCATTCGGGGACAAATGTTCCTAAGAGGGGATAATGTAATGACCCGAAAAAATTGAAATAATAGGTACTTAAGAAGATTTAATTATTAATTAAAAATCTGAAATTTTAAGGGTATTATGGTTCTTTCACGTATTTATTAAAACAAATCAGATTTGTATTAATCTAATTTAAATCCTATTTGACTAAGTCTTGTATTTAGTCTCCTAATCCTAATAACACACACTCTCTCTCACATTCTCCATATATATCTCTCACGTTGGTATATGCCAAAAATAATTTCAAGAACTGAAAATACATCAAGAGTTAATCACACTTGAAGAACTCACAAGAATTTTTAAGTAAAAGAAAAATTAATCAAAACGTCAAGGCTAAGAGAGGTTCGTCGAGTGAGGTGCACGTTGAAGTAAATTGGGAGTGGTTTGGAGGAGTTTTTGGGCAGCAACATCAGCGTTTGAACATCAATTAAGGTATGGGTTTCTTCTCTCTTCGCTCCTTTCTCAAGAGGCCCCTTACGATTCAAACTATTCACCTCAAAAACTAAGGTTGTTCCCCGTTGCATGCCCCTGTCACTAGCTCCCTATGATCTTAGGTTGGGTATTCTTGTTGGTAGAATTTAGGGATACTTGTTTGTGGTGACGATCTCGTTTCAATATGTGTTCATGATGATGTGATTATATTTTTTGTATTTCGGGAAATATAAATGTATATACGTATGTATTTGTGCAAGATTTTGACCATGACTTTGAGTCTTTCTTTAGCATGTTAATAGATTAGAGATTACTTGTGTTTTATATGAAATTAGAGGATCTTAAAATCTCGATGTTCACATGGTTGAAATGCTAGAAATTCTAGTTAAATAAATGACCAAATCATACTTTTAACTTGTCATAAGAATCCTTATGAACGACTAATAAATAGGTGCTTAAAAGTCCCGTAAATCGGTGCATAGAGATGTGTAACAAAGTTCCAAAATCTGGAAATCGGCTGCATTTAATTTCTGGAAATTTTGGGCATCCGAAAAATAAAAAAATGGGTGAGGTGTGAAGGGATCGAACCCAAGACCTCACCCAAGCATACCTTAAGAAATGAATTAAAGGGGATGTGCTCAGTGGGGCTCGATCTGGGATGGGGTTCCAGCAAAATTCTATAGGAAATAAAAGCGCTGGAGGGATTCGAAATCGGGTGCTGGAAGAGGAAGGAAGAAAAAAATTAATTAAGTGGATAAAAGGGAGGCGTGGGATTCGAACCCATGACCTCCCAGTACGCGCGAGGAAGAGGAAAAAAAAGGGAGGGGACTGGGGGGAATCGATCCCACAACCCCCCCCCCCCCTGAACGACCAATAGCGAAAATGAGAAGCCAAGGAAGGGGAAGTTAATTAAGGGAAAAGAATGGGGTCTTGGGGAATCGATCCCACGCCCCTCACTAGCTGCCAAGATGGAAGGTAAAAACGAAAATAAGGAGGTTGTGTGGGTTCGAACCAACAACCTCCCCTCCTCAGCGAAATTCAAAGAGAAAAAAAATAAACCAGAAAATCAAAGGGGGTTGTGGGGGCTTGAACCCCAAACACTTCGGTTAATTAATAGTAAAATTAAAATAGAAAATTTTTCCCTTCATGTAAATATTGAGATTTAAATTAGAATTCTAATGAAAATAGAAAATTAATTATTTCATGTTCAAATTTAATTTAGAATTCTAATTAACATAGAAAATTAATTCTTTCATGTAAATACGAAGATTTAATTTCGAATTCTAATTAAAAATAGAAAACTAATTCTTTCATGTAAATTGAGATTTAATTTAGAATTCTAATAAAATAGAAAATTAATTATTTCATGAAAATGTTGAGATTTAATTTAGAGTTTTATTGTTATGAATATTAGAAATAAAATCATTAAAAATATAAATGATATCCAAGTGATTCAAGATTTGGGTTCCCGTGCCCAAACCTCCGTATTGATACATAAGTCATACGTGAGTAAAATATTCAAGAATAATGTCATCTACTTAGATCAAAAATCAATATCTTAGCATAATCTTAGGAAAGTAAGAATCACTTAGCGAAATATGAATAAAACCCCATGGCTTGTATATATAGACACATAAGTCTAACATACGTTCAAAAATAAGTGAACCTAAGATGTACGTGATGAAATGATGAACCTTAGGAGGATTAAATACGAGTGTAAGATACATTAAATGGCCAAGTGCGTTGGCATATAATGAGATGAATTACGAAATGAAGAAATAAACATTCACTTAATAATAGGTGAGTGACTTTGAAGAAAAAAGGTGCTAATAATGAAGAATGTGGTGACAATGATGATGTGACGCTAATGTACATGATGAGAGCAATCTCAAACGAGCCTAAGTAAATGTTTCTAATACGTACTCACCAATGATAGTGTAAGATAATGAAGAGACCAGCCTCTGTGAACACTCTAATGAATATATTGAGTTTAAAATACTTAATACTAATGATGAGATGAGAAATCACCTAATGAGCTATGATGTCCTCATACTAGAAGCCAGCTTCCATGATGTATGAGTTAAATGTAATGAAACTTTATACTGAGCACTTATAGGCTAGCTATGAGCGGTGATGAGACTGTCTGGCTTGCCGGGTATGGGTATCCATACATCTCCTAGTCTTTGAACATATACTGCCACTATAGGGATTTGGTGGGATTAAATTCCCATATACGCTAGCATGTTATAGAGTCACTTTTCTGATTCCACCTCTTTTCGGTGTGGGGGACACACTGGATTTCATGATGCTCACATGATCTATGTCGGTTAAAGTTAAAGTTCCCAATGAATGAATAAGGCCAGCCTCAAATGAGTGATATAAAGAAATGAATGATTACCTCGAAGGTGTTAGGATAGGATAATCAAGAGGTGAGCTAGATTCAGGTAATGACATTAGGTTATTCCTGATCATTGCACAACAAACCCGATAAAAGCCTTAAACTACATCCTAGGTATAGCTTGTGTTCACACTGGCCTATGAATGAACTGAAATGAGGTACGTATGAATGAATGAAGCAGACTTTGTGTTTTCTAAAGAAGGCTTCCTGGTTGAGGTCCTATATGTTGAGCCCTCATTTTGGAAAGTCTTAAGGTCAAGTCCATGATAATAAGGTATCAAGGCATATGAATGAATAATATGAAACAAGCTATGTGTCATATTCTATGTGTTATATGCAGATGTTGTATGTTGTGTGCAATTTGATAATTATAATGATGCATGTCACTCTCATGGCATAACTTTCCCAATCTCAATTTGGCAAGTCCACTTACTTGAATTTCAAAAATCATGTTGTTAGTAAAGTGCTATTATTTCTTATGCATGTCCCTGGTGTGTGCTTGCATATACCATACTTAGTACAAGTGTGTACTAATTCTATAAAAATAGCTACTGCTAGGTGCAAGCAAAGGTGGACGGTAGAGCTACAGGTTCATTGTTGCAGCTATCCGGACGTCAGCATTCATCCATAGTTTTGTAGGTCCTCACGCTTTCGAGGATGCAACTGTTTTACATTCTAGCGTAGTTTTAGAGTTGAGCTAGTGGAGCATGTTCCACTAGCGTTTCTTTCCTGTTTTGGTTCAGACGTTGTATTGGTGCTATTTTGGCCGTTATACAATTAACACTTAATGAATTATTTCTTTCAGTTGCTTATCTCTTAAATGTTAGATGGTTAATGATGAGCGATTATGAAATATTAAGAATGTTTAGAAAGTATGTTTAATGAATAAAAAAAATTCAATTTTTTCACTAAAATTAACCTATGTAAAGTAAGAATGACGTAATTAGGCTTGTTTGTGACCTCTGAAAGGTCAACGACGCCGGTCTCGTCTGTGGTCTAGATTCCAGTCGTGATAAAGTCAACCACACCTTCCTTCATTTGTGGATAAGTCGAGTTATCAGCAGTCAGAATTACTTTTTCTCCCTTGTGTTGTCGCAACTTCGAAAATAATGAATAATCGTTAGTCACATGGTGTGTACAACCAGAATCAACGATCCACTCGTCCTTGAAATCAACATAACTGATATGAGATTTATTTGGTTCCGATTCAAACACCACTTTATCTTTTATTTTAACGTCTTCAATTTCAAAGAAACTCTCCCATTTAGGCTCATGATCTTGTTCATCTTCACAAGCAACATTTGCTTTGGAGATCTTAACACACAATATCTTTAAATATTCCCAAGCATCCCACGCCTATGACACCTGATTGATTTGTATCCTTGTGAAATACTGCCAGCAACCTTTTTTCAATTAGTACCTTCCTTTGTTTCATCCTCATTTAACTTTCCTTTTGAAAAAAGAACAGCTCCATGTTCAGAGTTGAAACTTTTGGCCATTTGTTTAGCCAAAGCTTCTTGATTAGACAACAAATTTTCCAGTTCTTCAACTGATGGTTGTGGTGCCCACCCTTGTATGAAGGTAACAAAAGGTGTACACTCTTTATTTAAACAACGAGTGAGGAATCTTCTTAAACGTGCTACTCGGTTACATCTAGTTCAGAGATTTCAGCACAAATATTCTTCACTCGCAAGAAGTATTCTGAAGTCAACATGGTGCCTTGAATCGTCATTGCCAATTCATTTTCCAAGAATTGTAATCTTGTTGTATTCTTCTTGGAAAATAACCTTTCAAGAGTTTCCCAGACTTGCTATGGAGAACCAACATCACGAAAATGATCAATGAACTCTTTGTTAGTCGATCTTAAAGCAAATAGAGCCATCCCGCAGTTGATCTTCCATTTCCTACGTGGTTCAACATTTTCAGGGGTATCTGTTGGAATTTCTACATCTGAATCAGCTACCAATTTCCATAAGTCTTGGCCTTGAAGATAAGCCTCCATACATATCCTCCAATAGTTGTAGTTAGTTTCGACAAGCTTCTCAACACCATTTTGTTCATTCACACCACTTGCCCCATTAAATTGATATATATTACACAACAAGGATTTTCTCACCAAACGATAACTACAATAAAGATGGACGGATTCCAACCTGGCTCGGATACCATAAAACAAAGAGTTGAACAAATTTTTGTTATTCAAATGATCAGAAGAGGCAACAAATTGGAGAATAACTTATCCTTTTTATTGAAAGATAATGTGAAAAATACAGAAAAGGAAAAATTTATAACGTGAACTCTAAAACTACAACTGACTCCTAAAAGAGATATAACTTGACTCCTAAAAAGGTGAAGAAAATATTCCCAAAATAAAGTACTGATACACTCTAGCCTATCCTAAAATAAAGGAACAAACACGTTGACTTGGTAAAACTAAGTAAAAAAAATGAAAACGTTACTAATTTGTTATAAGATGAAGAGAGAAAAATTGAGAGTGGCGTTAGAATTGATGTAGAAAAATAACAAGGATGAACTCTAAGCTGGAGAATGACTGAACTGCACTTCAATTTCAGTTTAATTTCAGGGAAGCACACACGTTGAAGGAGAAATGTGTGCTTATTCCCATTTCTTACATAGTAATATTGTAATAAATAATTGTTACTAAATTTTATTTTATAAAATTAAGATCTAAGAAATTATTTAGTAAAAAAAAAATTTCTTTAAAAAAAGTTTAAATAATATTTGTACATCAAAAGTATTGTTTTGTAATAATTTCTTAAAAAATATGTAAGGAAAGTAGATATACAAAACATTTATTAATTTTTACCTAGCTTGAATTTGAAGGATAAAAATATCATATAAATTCAAAAAAAAATATTTATTTATGTAGGTTTTGTGGATGCGTTTTATTTTTGAATTTCACGAAAATAGTATCAAAACTTATGCAATTATTTGTTAAGATCATTGCTGCTCTTTCCGTTATATTCTCTGAAGAGTATTAGATGGATTAAAGTACTTTAGAAAACATGACATTGTTAAGAGAAGAATAAAAGAACGAATAAATTTTACATATTTTTCTTTTCATATTAATAGTGTATATTTATTTTTTCAAAATTCTTATGAAATCATAAATAAAAAATTATTTTAACTAATTTTCACCTTTATTTTTTTTAACTTTATAAAATTTATTAACACCACAAAAAAGAATTGATTATTATAATTAAAAAAATTGTAATTAATTATATCTTAATTCATAAATTAAGAATCAATTTTATATAACTATTTTTAGCAATTTCAACAATCAATATCAAAAAACAAAAATAATATCACAATGTTAGGAGAAGAATGAAAAACTATAAAATAATAGAAGTGAAAATTTTAGAACAATAGTTAGAAAAGAAAGCAAAGAAAAAAAAAAGTAAGAAAGAGGAAAAAGTATCATTATAAGGGAAGAGTGAAAAGGGATAGTTTGGGCAATTTTCTGAAATGGAACCCAATTATGCACTGGCAAAGTATAAGTGGAGTATGGTACAAGTTTTGTCTATCATATCATATATATGCCTCATACATAATACTATAATTTTTTGAGGTAGTTTGATTCGGCACGAAGTTCAAGTAAGAAAGAAAGATTTTTTAAACTTGTAGTCCAAACAAATTATAGAAATTTGTGCCATTGTAACTAAGTTCAAAAGGTAAAATAAACATTTTATAACTAACTTCTTACTTAATATAGAAATGTGTCATTTTTTAAAGATAAACTAAAAGGGAAAGTGAGTCACATAAACTGGAACAGAGGGATAAAAAACTGATGGAGATTTCATTGTCATCCTAGTATATGTAGCTTAAGCTTAAAGAAGATGCTTTAAGGATTGGTTAAAACTCAACACATAGGCACTACGAACAGTAGGTTGATCTATTCACGAAGGGTTTATGCAAGACTCAACATTTTTATCGACCCTATTACCAATAGAGAGACAAAGAACAATTAAAAAAATTCATTTATGAGTTTCTTCCTCGCTGACCCCTCCATAGAGGCTATCACACTGCGATAGTGAGAAAGTTCTTACTATGGAGGGATAACATTAGAAGAAGTCTAATTTTTTAACTCATAGGACTTTTTTCATGTCATTCCAATTATAAATTGGAACATCTTTTTAAAGAATTGCAGGGACTCCGCGCGAGATGTCCTATGAATAACGATGGATCAAGTTGTTACAAGTACACTCCAAAGATACCGTTATGGAGTTAGGGAAAAGTTTCTTACATAAATATATGAATTGGGAAATGCATCCATGAGCAACTTGTTTTCTAATATAAAAGGAAACAAATAAATCTTTGCGAGAGGCATGGAAATAGAAGTATAAATAAATAGTAGCAGATGCGCTTTCATAGATCATGAATAAGTAAGTTTAATAAGTGTGTTTCACATTTTACCATAAAGTTATTGGGTTTCACCGATTTTGATATAATACTATGCTATCATTATGGGAAATTGAAGTTTTTCTTGACTATAGGGTAATTGATGCTCCATAGATGATAATCTGAAGGTCAATTGGATTGAACAAATTTCGGTGATTTATTGGATTCTTTGATGGCATGATGTAATTAGTTTATAGAATTACCTTGAAGGACAAGGGTTTCTCCGCGTAAAACATACAAACGAAGAATAGAATAAAGTTAACAAATAAAGAAAGATGATTTTGTCTTTTTGCACCCTCAAGTCAAAAGCAAAATCATCAAGCTTGTGTTAGATGTTGTGTGATGGTGTAACTGATACTCCATTGGAAGTTGGGAGTAGAAAGAGTTGTTTGAGTTTCAAATCTTTTATGTTTAAGGTAATGATATATATGTTGTAGAGTCTCCAATGAGGGAGTCAACAACTTTATTTTGTAAAACTAGTGAAATATGTGGACATCCCTTCCCCTACCCTGCCTTGAGTTTCCTATTAAATCACTGTTGGGTTTATCAAGTGTGAATAGGAAAAGAAAAAAGAGAAAATGAAAAGTGAGGGAACTATTTTGGAGGGAAAATTAAAAGTCATTTCTCCCATATCGGCAAAAGAAAGGAAAATTGTTGTCCTTATATAAGGAAGCACTTCCATTACTTCTGAAAGAGCTAAGAAGAAGATGCCCCCTCGCGCCGTCGTTGTCGTCGCTCGCTCGACTTCGGATTTGGAAAATGATGTGCTTGATTGATAAATTTTTTGGACAATATTTACTTAATCAGTTTTTGTAAAATCAAATAAATCCTGTTAATATTATCTCTTATAAATTTGCGGGTAACAGTAATGTTCCGAAAAGTTGTTACTTTTTCCGAAAAGCTGTTATTTTCCTAACAGACACATTTTTCTGAAAAGTTGTTGTTTTTTCCAAAAGACACAACTTTCTGGATAAAATGGGTCTGAACATACATGTTTCTTGCTGAAAATGGTGCTATAAATGGAAGTCAATTTTCGATTTTCAAACATTAAAATTTTCCTTCTCTGCATATATTATTCTCTCAAATAAATCAAAGTGTCGATCGACTGAGTCTGTGTGACTTTTTGTTGTTCTGAAGTTCGCTGAAGTTAAAGAATTTGAGGTACCGCTATTTCTTTAACAGGATTAATTCATTTTATCTTGGTAGAAATTAATCCATAACCTTGGGTACAGTGAGGGAATTAAATTTCTTTAGAACACACAGTAGTTTCTGTGGACTCGGATTACTTCTTGTATTTTATCTATTTTCTGTTACATCTTATTCTGTTTCTGTTGTTTTAGGCTAATCTTATAATACAGGTTGAAAAACAATTTTAAGAAATTTAATAAGTTTCTGTATTTAAGGTTTCTTGAGATTAAAACCTTTATGGTTTTCTAATCTGCTTGAATTTTAAAATTCATTCGATTTACGATTAAAAGAACATAAAAAATTTATCGTTAAATCAGAAATAGTCTCTGTAAAGATTTGTTCTTTATTGTTAATATTTCAAATACTTAAGTTATCTGCCATTTGTGACAGAAAAAAGAAAAATGACTAATTCAAGTCAAACAAATGCTGGAACAGTAAGTGCTGCAACAGTAAGTGCTGCAACAACACCGGTTGCACATAATCGTTCAAATGTTGCCTTAGCGCCGGCTGAGAAACCTGCAAAGTTTTTCGGAGTTGACTTTAAGAATGACACTAAAAGATGTTCTTCTATCTCAGTACGCTGATTCTGGAGAAGTTCATTAATGAGAATGTTCCTGTTATGTCGGATGAAACTCCGCCTGATTAATGATTCTTGGTAACAGAAGCATGGACACACTCAGATTTTTTGTGTAAAAATTATATTCTGAGTGGCCTGCAAGATGATTGTACAATGTGTACAGCAATTTTAAAACCTCAAAAGAACTATCAGATGCTTTAGAAAAGAAGCACAAAACAGAAGATACCAGAATGAAGAAATTTATTGTGGCAAAATTTCTGGATTATAAGATGATAGACAGTAAAACGGCCGTCACCCAAGTTCAAGAATTGCAGGTCATAATCCATGATCTCCTTACTGAAGGTATAAATTTATTTAATGCCTATGTTAGAAATATTAAGTTTTTCATTAATACTCACATAATTTTTAATGTAGGATTGATTGTGAATGATGCCTTTCAAGTGGCTGTAATTATTGAAAAGTTACCTCCATTGTGGAAGTACTTCAAAAACTTCTTGTAACATAAACGCAAGCAGATGACTGTCGAAGATCTCATAGTAATGTTGAGAATCGAAGAGGATAATAAGGCTGCAGAAAAGAGGTCACGTGGTAATTCAACAATATCTGGAGTAAATTTTGTTGAAGAAGATCCCACAAAATTAAAGAAAAGAAAGAAAGCATCTGGTCCAAAAAACAATCCTCCTAAGAAGAAATTCAATGGAAACTGCTTCAACTGTGGTAAACATGGTCATAGGGCTACTGAATGCCGAGGTCCTAAGAAGGACAAGAAAAAGAAGGATCAAGCAAACTTGCCTGAATCAAAAGGAGAAATGGACGATCTTTGTTCAATGCTTTCAGAATGTAACTTGGTTGGAAATCTAAGAGAATGGTGGATTGATTATGGTGCCTCATGCCATGTTTGTGCTAACAAAGTATTATTTTCATCATATACTCCAGCACCTACAGATGAGAAGTTGTTTATGGCAAACTCTGCTGTTGCAAAGGTGGAAGGTACTGGCGAAGTCCTATTAAAGATGACATCAGGCAAGGTGGTGACTTTGAATAGGGTCTCATATGTTCCAGAATTGAGAAAGAATTTAGTTTCAATTCCAGTTCTGACCAAGAATGAATTCAAGTATTTATTTGTTTTGGATAAAATAGTAGTAAGCAAGAATGATATGTATGTAGGAAAAGGCTACATTAGTGATGGCCTTTTAAAACTCAATGTAATCGCAGTTGATATGAATAAAGATTTTGCTTCTTCTTACTTGTTTGAGTCTAAATGTTTATGGCATGAACATTTGGGGCATGTTAATAAGAAAACCTTGCGAAAACTTATTAACTTAAATATTTTGCCAAGATTTGAGTGCAATAAATCAAAATGTCAAATTTGCGTTGAATCTAAGTATGCTAAGCATCCTTATACATCTGTTCAAAGGAATTCAAATCCTTTAGAATTTATTCACATTGGTATTTGTGACATGAAGTCAACACCATCACGTGGTGGGAAAAAGTATTCCATAACTTTTATTGACGATTGCACTAGATATTGTTATGTGTATTTGCTAAATGGTAAGGATGAAGCAATAGACGCATTTAGGCAATATAAAACTGAAATTGAAAATCAGTTAGATAAAAAGATCAAAATGATCAGAAGTGACAGTGGTGGAGAATATGAATCTTCATTTGCAAAAATATGTTTAGAAAATGGAATAATCCATCCAACTACTGCTCCCTACACTCCTCAGTCTAATGGAATTGTAGAAAGAAAAAACCGAACTTTAAAAGAAATAATGAGTGCATTACTTATAAGTTTAGGTTTACCACAGAACTTTTGGGGGGAAGCTATCCTTACAGCAAATCAAATGCTTAACAGAGTGCCTCACTCAAAGACAAATTTAATTCCATATAAGAAATGGAAAGGTAGAAAACCCAACTCGAAATATTTCAAAGTGTGGGGGTGTCTAGCAAAAGTCCAAGTTCCTATACCTAAGAGGGTAAATATAGGGCCTAAGACTGTAGATTGTGTATTCATTAGATATGCCATAAACAGTAATGCATGTTGATTTTTGGTTCATAAGTCCGAAAATCCAGATATTCATGATAATACAATTATAGAATCAGATAGTACTGAATTTTTTGAACATATCTATCCGTATAAAAAAAGACTTGAGTAATTCTAGTTGGGGGTCTAAACAACCCAGAGAAGAACCAAAAGAGAATGAACCCAATGAAGAAAGTCCAAGACGCAGTAAACGTCAAAGGAAATCTACTTCATTTGGATCTGATTTTGTAACATTTCTTCTTGAAAGTGAGCCTCAAACGTTCAAGGAAGCAATGTTGCCTAGCGACTCAACCTCTTGGAAGGAGGTTGTTAATAGTGAAATTGAATAAGTCTTAAGCAATCATACTTAGGAGTTTGTTGATCTTCCTCCAGGGAACAAACCCTTGGGTTCATAATGGATCTTTAAAAGAAAGATGATGGAACTATTGACAAATATAAATCAAGACTTATTGTCAAAGGTTTTAGAAAAAAAGAAGGTCTTGATTATTTTGACACATACTAGCCAGTGAATAGGATTACATCAATTCGGATGTTAATTGCACTAGATACAATATACAGTCTTGAAATTCATCAAATGGATGTGAAAACAACCTTCTTAAATGGACAGATGGAAGAATAAATTTATATAGAATAACCTGGGGGTTTTGTAGTTCCTGATAAAGAAAATAAAGTGTGCAAATTTATTAAGTCACTTTATGGACTAAAACAAGCACCAAAACAATGGCATGCAAAGTTTGATCAAACCATGTTGTCAAATGAATTTACGATCAATGAATATGATAAATGTGTTTACATTAAAGATACTCCAAATCAGGAAGTCATTTTATGCCTATATGTAGATGACATGCTTATAATGAGCAAATACATTGCTAATATAAAAGTTACAAAGCGTATGCTCGCTAGTAAGTTTGATATGAAAGATTTAGGAGTTTTTGATGTGATATTAGTAATTAAAATTCCTAAAACTCCTAACGGTCTAGCATTGTCTCAATCTCATTATATTCAAAATATACTTGAAAAATTCAAAATTTTTAATTTTAAAAGGGCAAATACTCAAATTGATGCAAACCTTGATCTTGCAAAGAATAAAGGTGAAAGTCAGTATCAATCGGACTATGCTAGCGTATTGGGAAGCTTAATGCATGTCATGAATTGTACACGACCAGACATAGCTTATGCTATTAGTAAACTGAGTCGATACACAAGTAATCCTAATCAAAGTCATTGGTTGGCAATGAAGAGAGTTTTGAGATACTTTGATGACACTCAAAACTATGATTTACCTTACAACAAATATCCAGCCGTTCTTAAAGATTATAGTGATAAAAATTGGATTACTGGTTCAACTGAATCAAAATCCACAAGTGGATATGATTTTAATATTGGTGGAGGAGCAATATCTTGGAAATCATCCAAACAATCATGTATAGCTCGCTCAACAATGGAGTCTGAATTCATTGCTTTAGACAAGGCAGGTGGGGAAGCTGAATGACTCCGGAATTTCGTAGAAGATATTCCATTTTGGCCCAAACCAATGGCCCCTAAATGCATACACTGTGATAGAAGCTGCAATAGGAAGGGCTGGAAGAATTTTTATAACGGCAAGTCTCGTCACATAAGACGAATACATAACTCTTTGAGACAACTACTCTCAAGTAGAATTATCACAATTGACTATGTGAAGTCAAAAGATAATGTGTCGGATCGACTTACAAAAAGACTAAATAGAGAGGGAGTTGAGAAATCATTGATGGGAATGAGACTTTGGCCGAGAACAAGTCATCCTGGCGGTAACTCTACCTAGAAGACTGGAGATCCCAAGATCTAGGTTCAAGGAGATAAAACAAAGTCATTGATGACAGTTCAACATTGTCAAGAAAAAAATATTATTTTATGATCCATTCTCAAGATGAGACAATATTTAGTAACCAGGATAAAGACAGATGGACTTTTTAATGGTTTCTAAGTTTGATACAGGGAATATAAAATGGTGTATTTATAGAATAACACATTTAGAAATCACCTATGTAAGTGTGAAGTGTAAGCCGCTTCAAGGAGAATCAGGTAAGGCCAGTTCTTTAAGCACTTACTATCCAAGATGTGTTCATGGCTGAAACGAACAAAACAATGAGAACTAAGAACATTTCAAGGGTTGATTGTGTGACATATGTTGTCTAGGTATACACCAAAGCTCGACGGTTCAAAGATATCAAATCTACCGATTGACCAAGTATATCCGATATATGTTCACTACTGAAAAATTAAACGAAAACCTACTTATCCAGAAGCGATTAACCTTTACCTACAAGACACAAATTTTTTCATGTATATGTTTCAACAATAGCCTTCCCCATTCATGTGGGGGATTGTTGGGTTTAGCAAGTGTGAATGGGAAAAGGAAAGAGAGAATATAAAAAGTGAGGGAACTATTTTGGAGGGAAAATGATAAGTCATTTGCAAAGTCCAAATGAAAAGTCATTTCTCCCGTATCGGTAAAAGAAAGGAAACTTGTTGTCCTCATATAAGGAAACACTTTCATTACTTCTTAAAGAGCTAAGAAGAAGAAACCCCTTGCGCCGTCGTCGTCGTCTCTCGCTCGGCTTCAGCTTTGGATTTTGAGTTGGATTTGGATTTGGCAAATGATGTGATTGATTGATAAATTTTTTAGACAAATTTATTTAATCAGTTTTTGTTAAATCAAATAAATCCTATTAATATTATCTCTTACATATTTGCGGGTGGTAACATTCCGAAAAGTTGTTACTCTTTTCGAAAAGTCGTCACTTTCCGAAAAACCGTTATTTTCCTAACAACCACATTTTTCTAAAAAGTTGTTATTTTTTCCAAAAGACACAACTTTCTGGATAAAACGGGTCTGAAACAATTTCTGTGAACAGACATGTTTCTTGCTGAAAATGGATATAAAAGGAAGTCAATTTTCGATTTTTCAAACATTGAAATTTTCCTTCTCTGCATATATTTTTCTCTCAAATAAATCAAAGTGTCGATCGACTTAGTCTGTGTAACTTGTTGTTGTTCTGAAGTTCGCTGAAGTTAAACAAATTTGAGGTACCGCTATTTCTTTAACAGGATTAATCTGTTTTATCTTGGGAGAAATTAATCCATAATCTTGGGTACAGTGAGGGGATTAGATTTCTTAAGGACACACAGTAGTTTCTGTGGGCTCGGATTACTTGTTGTACTTTATGTATTTCTGTTTCATCTTATCTTATTTCTGTCGTTTTAGGCTAACCTTATAATATAGGTTGAACAACAATCACCGCTACTATCCCTTGTATCCCTTCCTCCCTCTACCTCTATGTATGCAAAATCAAGTGAAGAATCCTCCCTGTCATGATTCGTTTAGCAAAATACGATAAATATATTCTAATGTTAAAAGTAAGAAAGAGGGAAAAATCATTATAAGGAAAGAGAGTGAAAGGAATGTTTGGGCCATTTTTCTGAAATGGAACCCAATTATGTACTTGAAAAAGTATAAGTGGAGTATGATACATGTTTTTGTCTACCCCGTCATACATATGCGTCATACATAATATAATTATTTGAGGTAGTTTTATTCGACACTAATCCTAAGAAAGATAGGAAGATTTTTAAAACTTGTGGTCCAAACAAATGACATAAATTTGTGTGAATGTAACTAATTTCATTAAAAGTAAAATAAAAAATTTAATAGTTAACTTGTTACGTAATATAGAAATGTTTTATTCTTTATAGGATTAACTAAAAAGAAAAGTAAGTCAGATAAATTGTAACAAAGGAAGTAAAAAATTGATGGCGATTTCATTGTCATCCTAATATATGTAGCTTAAGCTTAAAGAAGCTTTTTGAAGGATTGGTTGAAACTCAACACATAGGCAGTACAAAGAACAAGTTGATCTATTCACGAATGGTGTATGCAAGACTCAACTTATTTTTTCGCTTCATAAGCGAGAATAAAAAGGTCATTTCAATTTTTAATATGAAGACAATTACACCGTTTATATGACTTAGAATAATTAATTTTTAATATGAAGACAATTACACCGTCTATATGACTTAGAATAATTGTAATCATTAGTTTCCTATGGTTTTTGAGTCATTAGTTTCCTATGGTTTTTGAGATATTTTTTTAGATGAATAAATTTTAACATTTAGAAAATTATTACAACCAAACAAACTGATTCCAGATATATTCTTGAAAAAACATAGGTAGTATCACTCAAAATTGCTTTTGATATATATATATATATATATATATATATATATATATATATATATATATATGGGGGAGGCCCGTGGCAAGCACAGGACCAATAGTCAAAATATTAGTATTAATGAAGGAAAATTTAGTTAACTAGTCAAAAAAAAACCAACTTAATTAGTGATACTATCTATACTTTAATAATATTAGTTAGCATGTCAAAAATGTCATTATTTTAAAAATAAATAATTATTCTGATATTATTGATATTTTCTCTCTCATTATTTACACCATTTTTCTCTCTCTCATAGATTACACATTTTCCTATATTTATGTAATTGGATAGATATTAATGTAATTTTAATTTTTCTCTCTGTTTTTTTAAGCTTATCAATTTCTCTCTCTTATTTTCTTCCTAATCAAATCACCAAATTTTTCACTCTTTTCTTACGATTCTTTTCAATTTCCCTCTCTAATATTCTTCCAAATCAATTCCACAGATTTTCGATTCTATATACTAATATTTTCTATTATTCTCATTTAATTTCGTTGCAATATTTGATTAATTGATTTTGGTATTATGTTTTTTCGATTCCTTATTTATTTACATACTCATTTAGTGTTTTTTTTAATTTTTTTTTTTTGATGTTGTTCTTAAAACATTTTTTAGGGTTTGAGACTACATAATTGTCTCTTCCATGGACGTTTTCAAGAGAGTTACTAGAGGTATTGAACAAAATAATCAAATTTCTTTCGATTTTCTATCATTTAAGTTTTTTTCACTCAATAATTAAACAACAATGTAGGTTCCGCTTCTAACCTAAGGAGAATATACGACGACAAAAAAAATGTAAGAATCCATCGATGTGCAAAATCCCACACAAATTCATAACCATGAAGTTGAAGAAGACCAATTTGTTGGAGAAGAGGTTTTTCTTTTGCATGTTCTGTGTCTTGCATGTTTAGTTTAATTTATTTAGTAATTTTTAAGATTCAAAAAAATTCATGTTACAATGCTTTTGAAAGTGTATATGGAATTTTTATTATGTTATAGTTAGTATTTATTTTTGTATTTCATATATCTATTGCGTTCTATTTTTTGTGTGTGTTAGTTATGTCAATGTAACACATTATATGAGTTTGATAGTGTATATTTCATAGTTTTAATGTTTTTTTTGTATTCATAGATTTGGAAGCGTATATTGAATTATGTTGTTGTTTTAGTCAATATGTATTTTTGTATTTCATTGTTTTATTGTATGTTGTATCCATAGATTTGGAATTGTATTTCATATATTCAATTCAATGTACCACAGTCAGTATTTCTTTTTGTATTTCATAGTTTTATGGTTTTTGTATTCATAAATTTGGAAGTATATATATTGAATTTTGATACTGTTTTAGTCAGTATGTATTTTTACAATTAATAATTGTATTCATTCAAAAATTATGTTGCATTGTTTTTTTATTTGACATTTTTTTCTAATTTTGTGTATTTATTCTAACGGTATGTCAACTTGTTATATATTTTATTTAAGAATAAGTACACCAAATATTCAATTATTTATTTTCAATTCTATATTTTCATTCACTTTTTCATCATACTAATTTTTGTATTTTATATATTATTATACAAAAATTAGAATAAATAGAAATACAAATAAAATACATATTGAAATGAATACATACAAGATTTTTGAAAAAAAAACTATATAGGGAAAAAAATATATGAATATAAATATATTTCTTAAATGACTATATAGATACATTCGGCATACCTATTGGAATGAATAAAAACTAATAAAAACTGTAATCAATATAAATAGAATATGGAATGAATATAATTTTAATAAGGTAAAAATTCTGAAGAAAAAAAGAGAACAAAGTTTAATGTTTCTTTGAAAATGTAACTAATGAGAAAATTAAGTAATTCTTATCTTTTTTAAAAAATATTCTCTCCCTTGATTTCTCCCTTTTATTATTAAATAATTATATTCTTTAAACAAAAATAAATAATAAAAACATAACTAAAATACATAACAAACTAAAATTTGAGATTTTCACTAAATATTAAAAGTGTTACTAATAATTCCTCTTAAATGTTAAAATATTGACATTTTGAAAAAAATTTCATCAATGAATCATTGATGATGGTTGTTGCAGAAAATGGATAATGTGATATGTCATATACTATTAGAGATATTCAGAATATATGTACAACTTTTATCGGACATAAGGAAGATCCATACTAACTAAGGTAATACAACCATTTTTTGACATATGAGATCAACATGTGATGTTTATCATATCATATGTAGAGGATGCTGATATTCGCTTTTAGTAGCTGACTTCTTCATCATTCCCAAAACCGTAGCATAGAGAGTTGTTAGGGGTTCCTAAGAAAATTGTGTAGTGTTAGTAAATTAACAAAGTTGACTTGTCAATGATGAAAGTGAAACTATTCTAAAAGTGAATATGACAAAAAAATGTTATGTCAAAAAAATGTGGGATATAATATTACCAGGAAAGCTAAATAACGAAGGCTTCACAGAAAGTTAATTGATTAATTTCCTTGACAAAAAGTTTACTGATTCATTTCATTCTCCCTATTGAGCGAACTTGAATTGACTGAGAATCCAAAAACTTCATTAAGCACAAGTCACAAAATCAAGTAAGGAAGTTCCTGTAATTAGACAATTTAAGGTCTTTTAAAAACTGAAAATACAACTTGATGTTGTCATTGTCCTGTTTGTAAATAGGCAAATAACACATGAGATAAACTTCATTATGCTCATGCATAGAGTTGTATTTAGTACCTCTAAGAAATATGATTATCCACCATTAGTTAGTAATGTTGATTGGCTATACAATAACAAAAGAGAGCAAGAGCAAGTATATAGAGGAAAACAACTGGACATATAATTTTACTAAATGAGGGCTATCTTAAAGTAAAAATATATAAAAACTACTAAGAGTCAATCCTCGTGATCCACTATTATTGAACACATCAGTCAACATTTATCTCTATATAATATATACAAATATTGAAGATCTTACTTCAGTCAAGGTTTGACAGGAATGAAAAATTGTGTTGATTAACTTTTACCATAAAAAAGGAGGTCAATAAAACATCTAACATATATACGGGTTATGAATAGCACATAGTATGTATTAAGTAGATATTTTAATTGAACAAAGACGAAAGACAAGGAGAAATCCAATAGAATTGAGTCGAAGATGAATCAGAAAATACTGTGTAGTACAAAGAATTCACCCAACAAAAATCAGAAAAATTGAATTTGTGCTGATTAAGTTAGCGGAGTCAATGCAGACAGTTAGCATCTGAATAAAAAATTGTAAAATCCAAAAAAATAAAAATAAATTAAAATTTGATCTTAAAGCCTAATTCGATTATCTATAAGCACTATATCTGACACAAACATAGCAAAGTTTTAAAAAGTGGTGAACAGAATATTAGTGAACAAGATAGACAGAAGGATATAAGATGATTTAGCAAAAGAACTCTTACATCCACGACAAGATAAACTACATTATTATTTTTGGTTATTATGGCTGGAGAGCACTGCAACTTTGTATGACCGAAAAGCACTTGGGAGGAACTAAAAACTACATGAAAAAAATAAATAGAAAAGCTGATATATTCTTAAATACTCAATGAACTGTAATTATTGAGAAATATCATCTACCATGTCTCCTACACCAAAACATTAATTGTGAAGGCATCTATTGTTTACAAAAGACTTGAAATTTTTGAGTTTCAAAAACATCTGTCTTTTCTTTCTAACCAGATAGTCCAAAAGATGCAAACAGAGGCATGGTATACCAGATTTTCTTCATTTTTTTATGACATTCTTGTTTGTACAAACATTTTTCAGCAAGCCTCTCACACTATACGAAATCATTAATTTACTCCACTACAGTTAAGGAAGAGGTCCTAAATTTGTTTTGCATGGCTGCAGTGGAGGAGGCCAAAAAGTAGTGATACTTTGATTAAAGCAAAATGAAAGCATTGCAATGGAATGAAAGACACCTCAATATTTCGTGCATGTTTTTCGCTAACAAAATGGAAAAATATTGACTTGCAGATGATTCTACCCTTAATATTTAAAAATTTTCACATGTCTCTAAATACTTTGAGCTGTTAATCGTTGTGATTTATATTTTGATTTTTAATAATAAATGTGAAAATCATATTTAGACTGACCTTTTACAGTTTTTTTATTGGTGTGGGTGGTTCAAATTTCAGAGTTGCATTTGAAGAACCAGCTGCAGTAGTTGTTTCCGTCACCTCCATCTTACTTGTCTCCAAGGGCTTTATCTTTTTGGAATTCCTATTAATAGTGCTTGGCGGAGTGTGTTGCTTTTCCATCTAGTAAATAATGGAGTAAGTTGCATCTGTGTTATTTGAGGTGCCCCCAAGATGACTTCCTTAGGTGAATTTGAAATAGTTTGTTGGACAACATCCCATGGACATGATTAACAGAAAACGATTGCCTCTGTAAATGTAAAGAGTGAGAAGAAATTCTTGCGATCTAAGCATATATGTTGTGACAATAGATGTGTAGGAAGAAATAGGAGATCACTTTAGCACAAGTTATGTCAAATATGTCTTCCGCCATCATGGAGAGTAGTTTTTATCCCAATTCACCAGAGATAGATGTTGTGACTATAGCAGTACCGTCAGTAAGATCAATTTGAAAGATACACCTGAAATCATGACAAGTTTAAAATGTGAGTGTTTCTCACATTTCCTTTTAATAGACTATTTGTGATTTGATTAAAAGTGCTTTTCTCTTTTATTATCAAAGGGACAATTTATGATTCATTCTTAATACATATCTATAGTATTTGTCATTATGTGTGTGATCTATAAGTTACAAAAGTTGAAAGACAGCTAGTCTTCTACCAAAAAGTGTTTTCTATTTTGGCACTTACATAGTTAAAGTATAACTTAATGCTTCTATGTATAGGTCTTATTATTATTTCCCCAGACATATATTTTTACTAAATGAGGGCTATCTTAAAGTTAAACTATATAGAAATTACTAAGCAACTAATATAAAGTCAAATTGGTATAAACATGTCAGTATTTTCTATTATTAACGATTCTATACAAAAAACTATTATTGAACACATCAGTCGCCATTTATCACTATATAACATATACAAATACTGAAGAGCTTACTTAAGTCAAGGTTTGACAGGAATGAAAAATTGTGTTCATTAACTTTTCACCTAAAAAAGGAGGTCAATATAACATCTAACATATATACGGATTATCAATGGCACATAGTATGTATTCTTAAGTAGATATATTAATTGAACAAAAACGAAGGAGAAGGAGAAGTACCGAGGAAGTAATATTGTTTTCCGATTGCATTTTGGACAATGAAAATCCTTTCTATCTTTTGTGCGCTTCTTTTTTTGCATCCTGAGCATTCAAGTATACAAAACTCTTGTAAATCATCTGATATGGCAATTTCTGCTTCAACATAGAAGAGTCCCATCTGTTGGAAAATATCATATACGTAATACGTGTTAAGTTAATGATGAATAAATAAAATTTATTTTTATTATTTAATGAATATGTATAATGTTTAATGATCAGCTTGAAGTATGACTTACCGAAGCTGGTGATATATTGCCCTATTGTTACAACAGATAGTATGTTTTGTCCGACGCACGACTTAACAACATTGATTTGTTTTATATTCCCAATTGTTACAACAGATAGTATGTTTAGTATATTCTTTAAATGCAAATTAAAGCTAGATAATAGTGATGGAATGTGAGTACCATTTGGTGAGTTCTACTACCTGTGGGTAATAAGGAGCCACACGTATTGTTGAACTGTACCTACTCTATAGACAACCCTGTACGACAGAATGCTTGCATATCATTTTGTTATTATCTAAATTATGTTGGTGAAAAATTCAATGCATGTACCCTGAAAAGTAGAGATGCCTATACTTCTGCCAAGGATTACAATAAGATCCGTCTCTTTTTGCCATTTTTGCTTCGATTTCATTACCTTCTATTTCTCTGAAACTCTCCCATAGAGTGAGTAGAAACTGAATTCCTGAGAACATGAGAAAAGAAGGGCTAAGTACCATGATAACGTCCAGATGATAAGTGATGGAATGATTAAACAAACAGTAAAAGTGTTTACTTATTCAAAATATCTTCATTAAATGGGAAAATATAAGGCAAAATGTTGTGCTTACAGATTGTCACAAATGGTAATTTCTCCTGCGTATTTTTTAGGAACACAACGAAGAACGATTGCCAGTATATCTGCATATATAATATATAATGGAATGTTGTAAGTGTGTCTATCAGTAAGCAAGTATATTTTTGTGTTCTAGAAGATATTAGGTTGGATACTTATTTCAACAGCAGAATCAAGCATCATGTGAGGAATGCGGTCAGAGGTTGTGCTATTCAGCTTGGTTGGTGGTGGAAGTGGTTTCTCAACTCCATTAGATGGTGTGAGATGTTCAATTACTGTTTCTTTGTGAAGAACCTTGTAAAATTTATTATCGGCTTGCCGTATGAAGTTTGGGGGACTTTGACTCTTGCGGTAGAGATGAGGTAGTTATTCATGAGTTTAAGCATTTCTTCATACTGTTCAATTTCATCGGCATACAGTACTGCCTTTATCTGTTCATAGGAGGTAAATATAGAAAAAGGAGAATATTCATGAGATAAAATGTAATGAGCTCACATGTTCATCTTCAAAAATCAAATTTGGAATCTACATTTCTTCTCAGGGCTTTCTCTCTGGCATTCGATTTCTACAATTTGAACTTTGCAAATCCAATGTCGTGTTGGTAATGCTATTTGATCGATATTCAATCTTAGTACCATGTTTGTTAAAAACATTTGACCAAGCAGTAGTATCTGCAAGATAGCATCTTATTGAGTGAAAGTCCTTTCTTTTATGTGGTTGCATGAACATGAACAATTAATTTAGGAAGAACATGCAAGAACATAACTGTCCTCCACATACTAAAAGTCGTAAAATGTAATGAAAATACTATAGGAATATTTATAATGAAATTCAGAAATGCAAGAACATAATTATTTCTAACTTAGTGAAACATTAGAAAATATAATATCTCCTGTCTGCTAGTAATAACATTGGAATTTTAAGTGAAAATAACAAATCTAATTTTGTACCATATTGATTTTCTCCTTTGGTGACAACTAAAATCTGGAAAAAAAATTGAAAATGGGAAGAGGGAAATATGAAAAGGGGAAAAAATACCTGACAAAGGGAGCAATAGTTTTTTTATTCAATGGAAAGGATGATAAATTTGTGCTTTATGAGTAATGAATAATGAGTAATTATGTATATATAAAATACAATACAAAGAAGACACGTTATACTATATAAAAGTACAGGTGTCTTCTTTAAAATTGATGGATTTGGCTGCCAATGAGATTCCGCCAAAAAAGAGAAAAAAATTATTGCATTTGATAGTAAAATTTAATGATATATGCTAAAAAAAAGTTATTACATTTGACGGTAGAATTTGAATAGCCTTTGGTCCAAGTTTCTTTTTGAGCTCCATAATTTTATTAGATATATAAATTTGGAAGTTTTGTCATTTGTGTTTGTGGATGAGAGTGAGATGGTGTAATTTTTTATAGTTAATTTTGTTTTTTGTATTATTAAATGAATTGATTGAGGAAGAGCACAGAAGGAATTGAGATTTCGTAAATATGGAGTAGAAAATAAAAATGGGGGGAATCACTTATCTTTCTTTAAGTATGTGTATTGTATATTTATCTTGAGTGCTTGCTATGAAGTTGCCTCTTAGGATTTTTTTAAAATTTATTTAAGAATTAAGAGTTATTGGAATATATTTTTCATTGTTGAAAAGGTAGAGTGGATGTGCAAGATTTACAATAACTTCAACAGGTGACTTGTAACTGGTTAAAGAATTTATCTCACTTGTGAATCTACCGTATGAGGTGGTACATCTCAGTCTATATTTTTTAAACAAATAAAATTCTAGCAAATGACTTTTAATTCTTTATAAAAAGGATAATTGTAAAAGTTGATAATTTTATTTTAGATATTTGTATAAGCTAATATACAATATGTAACTATAAAAATAAACTGAAAAGCAATATATTATTTTTGAGGTAACAAAATGCTCTTGAAGTTTTAACACCTGTCAAAGTTTAATTTTATAATTGGTATGTATATGCATAAATCTTTCATCTTTGTATAAACCAATAAATTACTACTTGAGATAATATGTATCTTCTTACCTGCACATAACAAAATTAGTAAAACTTATTCTTTAAATTAAAGGGGACCAGGCAATTTGCTAATGAACCAGGTCAAATATAATTGGTGATTGACATGTTCCAATTTTTCCAATGTTCTACTAAGTTGTCACTGCATTATTCAACATTATGAGGTCTAAGTGTCGAAGCAAAAAAACAAGCAAGAGAAAAGTAAAAACAGTTTTATATTCACTTAAGTACATAGCATGCAAATTCCCTGGAAACTAACTCACCCTGAATTCTGTAACCTGAGTAGCATTTGCATATACATGTGAGAAAGAGATAAGCTATTTGTGACATCAAACAACACTGATCATATTCCAATCTTGCATCATGATAGAACCAAACATTCATTCATGTTGAAGTACCAATAATTTTTAGTCTATGTGCAATAGTTGCCTTATAAGGGTTTTTTATTATTATAATAAACGCATAAGTTCATACCACGAATCAAACATACAAATATATAAATTACATATCAATAAATGTGCTACAAAATTTGCTGTTTGACATAGAGCAGTAACAATGAACACAATTCTTGGACGAATATATTCATTCTAGACCCTAGTCCCAACCTTAATGAAGAAGTGAAGATCACAACATTTTAAAAAGTTAGATGTTGGAAGTTTGAATTGTGGCACATACACATTTGAAAAGGCCAACGACATCTAAATTAATGTATTGTGACATGTTTCATGTGGTAAAACATGAATTATCAAATGATGAGCACTATTGTGGCTATGAAGGAATTTACAACTTCAAGACTAAGCTTCATCATTGCTGTGTGTAAACGGTTTGTAGTTACCTACTCTAAGTATGAGCAAACAAAAATTGTAACATCAGCAAGTGATATTAAAAAAAATACAGAGTCCTGCAAAAATAAAGTAAAATCATCGACATATAGTAATGAGACCCAAGTTTTTGACAATCAATGGAACAGAGCTCAACGTTCGAGTTGTGTTACAGTGAGAACAGATGAAAAGATTATACAAAATGAAGAAGTGGAGACGGAACACTATTTTTTTCAAACAAATTTTGATCTTACTATTGTCAACAAAGAGAAAAAGAGAAAATTAGAAAGAATTTAAATTAATATCCTAATAAATTAACATAATCATGTTAATATGCAAATGTATATAGAACTGGATAATAAGGACTTAATACATTCAAATACTAAAATTATATTAAACCATTTAATCCTATAAAGGAATCTTGACAATTTTCAAAATGAGAGCCTATAACAACAAGTTGAATAAATTAGAATTGGCTACAGAATCTCATGGTTCATGCTATTCCATTAAACATTTGATTCCCTATAATTTTCATAAACAGTAGGAGAAGGGGGTGGGGGAATCCTGTTCATATATTAATTTTTTCATTGTTTCGTAGTGATATGGGAGGAGAATTTCTCTCTTCACAGTTCATCCAATTTTCAAATTTTAAATAAACATTTCAAACTCCTATACAAAAATATATAAAAGCAGTTAAGCATAAAGAGAAGGAGCCTACTCATATTATAAAGCTCACAAGACAAATTAATAATGCAAGAACTTGCATCAACAATGCTGGATTTTTTGGTCTTATATTTTTATGTTGAAGCATAGTACAGGAAGTAGAATGATCTAAAACAGCTCTTTGAATATTAGAATCAGGGACTTGATGAATATAATAAGCCTTGAAGAGAAAATAGCTCATATTAGGTAGATTGAGGAACATGTAAATTTACCTTAAATCATCATGAAGAATACTACAATAAGGCATCACAAATAAACAAAAAACTTGAGGAGGCTTCTCTCTTAGCCCTTTTTTCAGTCTATCCTGATTTCAGAATTCTATTAGTCAAGATTTTTTAAAGAAAGTCGGCATGTAGCACCATTTTTGGTACCTTTTTGGCTTTCAAAAAATGCTTTTAAACGGTTTTATGTTTAAGAACACTTTCTAAACCAAAAAATAACTTCAAGTCATAAGTCACAAAGAAATAAGTCAATCCAAACACCGACATAGTCTTTCTTAGATAAAACTGCAGGACACAGAAATTGAGACTCACATTTGGGCGTTGGCAGAAGGAGTTGCTAAATTAGTCGTCCATTGTAATTCTTTTTGTGTTTCTTTTCCTGTAATATTGTGTTAACAGATTTAGTTACATTTAAAAAAGACACGTGTTATTCCTAGTAAAACAAATAGTTTACATAAAGAATAAACGAATAATTTTGAAATTTGTTTCAGATGAAAAAGTCTTCCAAGAAAATCATGCAACCAACATAAATTTTTAGTAGAGGGAGAGAGTGACATAAAGGTTTTGCGTGCTAAAAAGCTTCTTCAGAGTTGATAAATTATTACAAGAAATTTGAGTCATGAAGAACTGAAGTACTGCAAGACCCCAAGTAATATAAGACACAAGCAGTTGATCAGGCTATAAGAACTACTCGTACCTTCTCCTGACCACCAACATCCCACACAGTAAAACTGTTGTTTTTGTATTCAACAGTCTCCACATTAAAGCCTATCATTGAAATAAAAAATGGTTCAAATTACATGGAATGATCAAGAAATCTCTCCTAAGAACACCCATGATATGCATTTCATTAAGATTCATAATTTCAGGCCATAATAGCAATCTGCAAAAAATTGTTTGATTCCCCAACATATCATCCCCATTCCCAGAGAATACAATATATCCCATATTATCACCTGTAAATGCAAATAATGTCTAATAATTTTTGTAGAGTAAGCCAATCCGTGGAAGTACACCTATCAAATAATAGTAATCAATGGATAGACACAATACATTCATTTTATCTATACAGATCAATATAAGCTTACTTTCAAGTAGAATACCCCATGATGAGTTAAATTTTTAAACATGCAACATGACGAATCAAAATAGGTTAAAAAAATAAATAAAAGAAAACTAAAACAGATTCCACAGAACGAAGCATACCAATGGTTGGGATAGTAGTAGCAATTTCTCCCAACTTGATCTTGTACAGAATTGTGGTTTTACCAGCAGCATCAAGACCAACCATAAGAATTCACATTTCTTTCTTTGCAAAGAGGCGACTAAAGAGTTCAGTGAAAGACAGCCCCATCTCAGCCAATATAAAAAATAACATAAATACTTAATATGAGGGATGAAATCTAATAAAGCAACTAATTTCCAAAATAAAATAATTAGCATATGAATTATTCCCTATCTAGAACCCTTTCCCCTGTCCTCGTCATTCCATTATTAATACTAAACAAATCTCCAGGGCTGAATATACCAAACCATCAGCCATCAATTTTTTCCTAATATTAGTAATATGGGAAGAAGCAGACAAATTTTAACACTTTTTCTTTTTGATGACAATTTTCTTTTTGATGACAAAGGAAAACCCGCAACCGCTACCTTTTGAGTGAGCATAAGGTAAATCCTGCTCCTATGCAATAGCTCTCAAGAGCTTTGGAACTTCAGACATCCAACATTGAAGTCCCAAGACCAAAACACTAGCCCCCCCCCCTCCCCGAACTGTAAAATTTTTATCACTTTAAACAAGACATTTATGGTCACAACTTCAGAGGATATCAAGTGTTAACAGATATAGTCACATTTAATAAGACATCTCTTATTCCTAGAGATATATCCCTCAAATAACTATATTAGTAGCTGATTTTTTTCGAAATGTTAGTACAACAACAAAAAGATCAACAATGAAAGCTTTCACTGAGTTTACAACCTTTAATAGAATTGGTAATTTCATCGAAACACCAAAAAATTCGACAACTCAAATTCTTGCTGAACGAATCACATGAGAGTTGTAAAATTTATCAATTTTATTAGAAAAATAATAATTGAAAAAAGATATCAAGAGAATAAATATCTACTCACCCTTATAGATAGTTCAATTTCAGTAACATCTGCCAAGATAACCAGTTGTTGAAATTAATAAATTTTCATAACACATAATTATTGCCTTCAATGGGGAATTTTGTCAAACACTTGACCACATCTATATCTGCAAAAATATCATATTGGCCAAAAAATTTAGTATTTAAGAAGTTTATAGTTGAAACTACAAAATAATGAGAAAAAAAGATCATGCATGAGTAGACTAATAAATTAAGAGAACATTTGCATATCCATAAAATGAAGGATTCCATTTTTAACTCTACCCTCCACTCTAATCTCTCTAGAGTCAGATCAACAACTGGCAAACTTGGACTCAACTCCATTGTTTTGTCCTGAAAAATAAGTCAAACTTCACCTGGAAGTTCAACTATTTCCTCTTTTTCACCTTGTATGTTTTAACCCTTAAATATGTAGAAATACCATAACTATGTGCACCAAATCTATTGAGAAATATGAAATTTAAGGATGCAGTATGTGCATCAAGGGTCCAAAGTCATTAGAAAAAAGAATTGAGAAAATCGACCAAGCTTAGCAAGGAGGATAGAGAAATCTATAGAGAATTGTGAGATTATGGTACAAAAGCTGTTAATTTGAAGAAAAAAAATAATTGGTAAAAAGTGCCAAATTTATTGTACAATTTGTACTACCTTTAGTACAATTAGAATATGCCGTGTTTGTAGACACAACTTAGTAGTTTTGCTTGAGATATATGAAAGTTCAAAAAATAGAGTGTATTTTCAGTATAACAATGACTTTATGCCATCAATCTTTGTGAATACATTATTGTAAATCTTCTTTAAAGTGAACAATCCTTTCAACCTAACATTCACTTGTCTTTCAATAGAACCTTGAACATAGTAACAACCTTGCGAGTTTTCACATTACATACTTTTGTTAATCACAAATTATAGAAAAATGATAGAGTATTCAACATTATTTAGTTACAATAACGTAGTCATATTTGTCATGTTTCAACCTTGCATCAAGCCATGATTTCTTTTTGCAGAAAAAGTACGCAGTCAATTATGAACATGACACTTAGGTGGAGAGCAGTGTTATGAAAGGCAATAATTGAAAAAAAGCTTTAAAGTCTGTGGGGGTTTAAGCGTAAAGTATAAATACAGTGTGGACTTTAATGAAAAAAGGCAGAAAGGGAGAAAAAAGTACAAACATACATATTCAGTTTAAGACTAATATTTATAAACGGGTTGCACAAATATTTAACTTAAACAATTTTAAATCTTAGTTATAACTTATAAAGGAATCAACTAAAAAAATCATAAGCCTGAAACATAAAATAAAATGAGGTCTATGCTGAGGTAAAATGTAAACATAAAGTGTAAATTGTAAAGTGTAATCAACAAATTGCTAAGAAAATAGATCCAGCGACCTAGACATGAGTGAAGAAATAACATACAATACTTCTTTTGCCTTTCTCAGCATCATAAAAAGATGTTAAAAACTTGACAAAGTAAAAAAATAGCATCAAACATACTGAAATGAGGAAAAATCAGAGAACAAGCAAGAGAAGAAGGAGAACCTCACAACGCAGATTATTCAAGTTTTATATAGTACACTAACAACATCATTAAATAAAAATAATCCAAAAGAGCGAAGAATAAAGGCCCAAATAAAGTCAGCAAAATATATAGGTTAAATGCTAAAAGACTGAAGAAGAAACATCTAGCAACCATTGGCTAAAAAGTGGCAAACAATATAGCAAACAACTTCATTAATTCAGCAGCATTAAAGGAAAAAATACAACAAACCGCGGCTCAGAATACAACATAAAAAGAAGCAGTGAAAGGCCAAAAATACAACAGTAGTTCAACCTCAAAATGAGGTGTGAAACAGTAGCAGCAAAATAAAAGTTACTCTATGAATAAAAACGTGAAACAGAAGTCATTGTAATATACACAAGTGAGTGCGGTAATGTGAAAAGTAAAAAAATAAACAAACAGAGAAGATAAGCAAGAATAAATCACTGAGTGAAAAAAGTTAAGTGCATTAGTTTGTTTAACGTAATGACTGGAAATTTTGTTACCTCATCATCATATATTTGCACTTGTATAATCTGAAATAAGAAAGTTTGAAGCCTTAAGAGGTAGGTCTTTTCTGTCATTTCCTTTAGCTAGAACTATAATAATAGTTACCCTTATAGGTAATGTTGTTCCTGCAATGTTAGCATTTAGGTAAGTCAAAATCAACCATTTAAAATTTGACTAATTGGACATGCACAATCTGAATTGAAAGGAGAAATTTAAAACATCAAATATTGAGCTGATATGATAGCTATGTAACTCCTAGTTAGCTTTAAAAACAAATGAAGTAAAAGAATCCAAAATTTTCACAACATCTAGCATAAGGGTGCTTACTTGTTACATTTGTTGATTTTAAAAGTATCATCAGAACATTTTTTGAATGATTTCATCATAAACTACATTATATGTAGAATGACCATCTGTAACCTGTGCAGTTGGTGGACGTATTAATATTTTTATATTGTCTGAACATTTTGCTCGAGATAAAGCAACATAAAGTTTTCTGTGTGAAAAAACTGGTTCACGCAAATATATTCCAACAAAATCTAATGTTTGACCTTGAGCTTTGTTTATAGTCATAGCAAAACATAACCTTATCAGAAATTGTATTCTTTTTAAGGGAACTGGAAGCTTCTCATCTTGTGATGCTAGTAATGGTATATTTGGAATAAAGACATGTTTTTCTTAAAATCACCACTGCAAATAGTAGCACTAATAACATTTGACTTAAAATCATGACATATCAATCGTGTACCATTGCATAAACCTTCAGTACAATTTATGTTTCTTAATAATATAACTGGACAATTTTTTTTCAAAGTTAGTCTATAAGGTGGTAAGTTAGCAGGATGTAAGGTATGCAAAAAATCTTCAAATTGGCATTGATCATTTGGTCCTATAGTTTCATCAATAGTTGTGGATACTGTGGCATCAATGGGAAATCGATGTATAAGCATGCAATTTATTTCATCAACAAAATCATTTTTTGTTGACAAAATAATAGGGCAAGTCATAAAAGATGGATTAGAATAGAATGTACGCAAATCAGAATAAGTAACATTAGATAAAAGATTTGAAGATTCTATTTCATCTATAAAAGGAATGACAAAATTATTGGGAATTCCAATTTTGTTGCAGCTGTTAATTTTTTCTTGTCCATTTCCAATTCTCATTAAATATGCACAACATGCTGGATCTTTTTTTGCACGCATGTTTTCATATACGCACAATTTTTGAGATGATTCCAAATATGAGAGTATAATAAACTTTGATTTATAATGTCTTATTTTTTCCACCAAACAGTGCCTTTGTATTCATAAGATCTTTAAGAAGTGTATCAAGAACTTCAATCGTGTTTTTTTGCCATTGAGGCTTCATCCCAAACAATTAGTTTTGAATCTCGAACTAGAGTCGCAAACGAACTTTGTTTACTAATATTGCACGTGAAATTGCAATCGATGTCAACAGGAGTTTTAAAAACATGAATGAGCTGTTCGTCCTCCCGGAAGTATTGAACCTGCCACACCAGAACTTGCAGTTGCCAAAGCTATGAATCCTTTTGTTCTTAAAGCAGCCAACAAAGCTCTAAAAAAATTCCAATTCAACCAGGACCATCAATGAAAATTGCTCCTGATTTATTGGAATATACTCTTTCAAGAATTATGTTATATGACCTTTTTTATTCAACATTTAATTTGCTTTGTAGAAGTATATCTTCTTTAGACACTATTATATTTCTTTCAAAATACATTTGTTCTGCCTCATTAGCTGTTCTAGAAGAGCTAACATTTCCAAGTATATCTTTGAATCAATTTATGTTATGTCTCATTGAAAGTAGAACTTTATTGATATGATTTAAAACTGACTGTTGAATATCATTTTTTTTAACATTTGCAATTGTTTTAAAATCCTCTGACATAGAGTCTTCATATTTTTTCCAAAGATCTATTGGGTTATCAGGATTAAAGTAAACTAATAAAGTTGCGAATAGTCTTCTTAAACTATAAGGCATTTGATAGCTTATAGCTTCAGACGTACAATCAATTAAGTTGTTATCAGAATGTAATAAGCCTTTTTTCTGCAGCTTCCCTAAATGTAGTGTAACATCTTCCATTTATTGTACGAAGATCTTTTCATATGATGTTGGTCCTCATAAATTCATTAGAAACAACCTAAGATAATATCTTTCTCCTTCGGTTGGATGACATGTGACAATACATCCGATAGAAAGTCGTTTTCGACGTGACCACACTTTGTATGATGATTACCATACAAAGTGTTGGGAAACTCTTTATACAGTAAATTCAGATCTATAACATCGTTATTAATTTTTTTCATAAGAAAAAATTCTGTTAACATCTTTTGCTTTATCATTGGATTGTTTGTTATTTGATCCAAAGTTTGGTTGTTTTTGATAGAAAAAAATTGTTGTCCATCAAGATGCAATTGCAATTGGGAAACACTTGGAGTCATTTCATTTATAGGAAAAGCAAGCAGACGCCATGCAACCTCTGGTGGAGAAACCCATCTAGCAGTTTGGTATTCTTTGATTTCATCTATTTCTACACTAGTATCATTAATATGTATTGAAAATGCAATTTTATCATGTCCTTTGCAAATATATTTGTAAATGTATTTGACATCCTTAATGTCAGAACATATTTCAACATTCATATGACAACTGAATTTCTTGAGTAAATACAGATTGCATGGAACAATCCAAGAGTTGTCAATGTTGTTTCCTCTAACTTTGATTGGTGTAATTATTTTTTGTATTTTGTAAAGGGGATATAAATTCTTTCCTTTGGTTTTCTGTTCCATAAGTTCTTTTGGATATTTGAATTTACATTTTCCTTCTTTTTGCATGCATGAATTTGAAGGATTTAAATATCCACAGGGACCATAAATCATCTGTTTGGTCACAAGTTTGTATAGATCATGATCAATATTGGGATCAGGTAGTTCAGCACATACAATTTTATCATATGCTTCCGGTGTTAACAATTTATATCCATCCATTAGAATAATGGGAAAATGGGCATGGGGAAGACCCTTTTATTGAAACTCAACTGCATAAATAAAAGCTGCAACCTTTCCAAATATGTTCCTTTTTTGAATATCAATTTTAACTTCTTCTACTTTTGCTCTGAATACTCTACTAACTAAATCAGGTCTATTTTGACTTTCTTCCATTGGTTGTAAATGTTCTTGTATTTCAGGCCAAGAAGGATTACAAGTCATTGTTAAAAATATGTCGGGTTTTCCAAAATGTTGTACCAAAATAATGGAATCCATATATCTTCGACGCATATCTCTTGGACCCCTACAAAACTACCAGGAAGAAATTTTTGTCTCCCGATATTCGAAGCATCTCTTTCTCATTGCCTCAATAAATCAATGATTCCTTGGAAGGCTTCAACTCTAAATAGATCTTGATTAAATAAAATAATATCTAATCTTTGTGTCTCTAGTTTTATATATTGGTCAACTATGTATTGTTGAAATACCCTTCCAGAATATAAAGTTTCATTTGGTTCTTCATCTCTTATTTGAATTTTATAACAATTATATTCACGACAGGAAATAGTGTCTCTTTTTCTCAATCCTTTTGATAGATCTTCAGATTCCATGTTAAGGACTCCATCAGTAGAAGTCATGTTCATTATACTTGGTAGCTGCTCATATTTACAGTAAATTTGTCTGTTGGAATAATTGTATGTCTTTTTGATCTTTTTAGTACCACAATGCCAGACATTTTGACCATAAGGAAACAACAGTGGATATTGCAATGGATTTTAATATCCATAATAGTAATTTACCAATTGACTACTGTTACTATGAGTGCAAATTCTAATATGTTTTGTGGAAATTTTATCATTTAATTGATCTTCAATCCAATCGCCCCAACTTCGGATGAAGTTGGTAAGTTGTGTGTTCTTAGGTCTAAATTGGAACTTGAGTTTAGAGCATATAAAATTCAGATAAATTTGGAAGAATTGTTAGCGATCTTAAAAAAGTAGAATAAGGATTAACTTTTAGTATATCCATGAGCTCTGTAACAATTACCTCATTAAGATTATCTGATAATGTCATTCGGTTTATTAGCTCATTTTCATTATCATAGAAATAAAATTGTAAATTTTTTCCTTTTCCTCCTGAGGGTATCAAATCTTCAATGAAGTGATACATTTGTCCTTGGACTTTAAATGTATCAATGCCATGATTTCTCCTTGCTAATTGTCTATCATAATGTACTCCAAGTGAAGTGAATGCAAACATATTATTGTAGGCTCTATTGTAAGTGCAATGTTGGGATTCCTTGGAGTCAGATAAGAAGAAATTTCGCAACTCCATAGGCATGTTATGAGAAGTTATCTTAATTGATCCATTATTACAACAAAAAGCTGGTGATTCATATTGAAACCTTTTTGCTGCACAAAATTTGTAATTTGGAACTTTCTTTAAAAGTAAGTAATCTTTTGGCAATAAATTATCATTTTGTAGATTTACTTCTAACTTATTTCTACATGTACATGGTAAAAAGCAATTATTTGTTACGTAAAGGCAGAACAATGCATGTTTTTCAGTACTATCATAGAAAGAAGCATACCTCTATTTGAAGCACATCTTGAACTTGATCTGCTTGTAGCATGAGATGCACCCGATGTTGATCCTAGTATCAAGAATAAAAATATTTAGACACAGTTAGCCAATTATTAAAAATCAATATAGTCAAAATAGTATAAGTAATATTTATGAATTCACTGTAACGACCTGTTTAGTCGTTTTGAGCAGCAGACTTCGATTCTAGAAAAACTGGCAAAGACAACGGGCCCCACGACAGACCGTCGTAGGCACGACAGACCGTCGTAGGCACGACGGACCGTCGCAGGATCTCGTTTCAAAACAGTTAGAAAATCTGCAAATTGGGTACTGAATCGACTCTCTGAACTTCGTAACGGAATGGCAGGACGGACCGTCACAGGTGTGACGGACCGTCACAGACCCTTCAGAGAAATTGTGTCTCTGAAGTCTGTGACGGGGCAGCAGGACGGACCGTCGCAGGCGCGACAGGCTGTCACAGGAGCGACGGGCCGTCGCACGCTGCGCAATCCCAGTCCGGGTCGGATTTCTTTATACGTTTTAAGGGACGTTTTTGACTATTCTTGCTTTAATTATAAAGTTAGAGGGTTAATGTTAATAAGTCTAATTACTTGGGGGTTAAAAGAGGTAACCTTAAGTTAACTAGTGGGTTATTATTGCCATCTTTTACACTTAATTATATGTTAATTAGGGTAAGAGAAAGAGGGTTTGAATAAGAAAAATAAGAAAGAACAAAGAGAGACAGAAAAAGAAAGAGAACGAGTAGAGAGAGAGAAACGAAGAGGATAGCAAGGATCCTGAGAAGATAGCTTGTTGATCGCAATTCTTCGGTGGAGGTAGGTTATGGTTTTATGCTTTCATAGTAAACTCTTAATAGAGAATGATATGTATTGGGTAGTATTGTAAACCCTTCTATGTGCTTAATTGTATGCATGCATGAATGTGATTATATGATTGTGATGAAATAAGCATGATGAAGCTATTGAATCCCAAATCTTGATAAAAACCTAATATCTTGTTAATGATGATGCCTTGGTATGAAAGAAGGCTTGATGAACTAAAGTGATGAGATTGATGATGCCTTGGTATAAGAGAAGGCTTGATGAATTGATAGAATGAGAATTAGGAGATCGGGTGTCACGAACCGACACGTAGATTTAGGGGATCGGGTCTCACGAACCGACACGTAGAATTAAGGGATCGGGTGTCACGAACCGACACGTAGATTTAGGGGATCGGGTGTCACGAACCGACACGTAGATTTAGGGGATCGGGTGTCACGAACCGACATGTAAATTTAGGGGATCGGGTGTCACGAACCGACACGTAGATTTAGGGGATCAGAGTGTCACGTTCCGACACATAGTAGTAGGGGATCAGAGTGTCACGTACCGACACAAGAGGATTAATGAATATGAGGGAGCGGAGTGTCACGTACCGACACAAGAGAAATAAAGATAATGAATCTTGAAAGATGTTGATACACTCAATCTAATGAACATGATTCCCAAATGAGTATCGTATTGAGGCTTGAGTCCTCATGTGTGAACTTGAGGGTAATTGTTAATGATATAGTGCTTGTTGTTGCTACATGTTGAGTATTATAGTTGATTTTATGATATTACTTGGTATATATATTGTTTTCTATTTTGAGTTGGCCGATGATATCTACTCAGTACCCGTGTTTTGTACTGAACCCTACTTTTACGTTTTCTTCTTGTTTATTTGTGGAGTGCAGCAAACGTGCCGTCATCTTCGACTCAACAGTAACTCTAGCCAGTCTTCATTACTCCGGATATCAGGGTGAGCTAATGCTTCTAGCTTGGACTGGATCTTCCTCTTCACGTCTTGATGTCTTGATGTTCCGGCATGGACTAGCTTTTACTTGTTTTAGCTTTTAGAATACTCTTAGTTTAGTCATTTGATTATAGATGTTCTTGTGGTGATGACTTCCAGATTTTGTGGAATAACAGATGTTGGATTTTAGAAGTTATTGAATTGGTTTTTATTAATGAGTTAAGTCTTCCGCACTACTTTCTGTTGATATTATATTGAAATGTTAAGATTTAGATTGGTTGGTTCGCTCACATAGGAGGGTAAGTGTGGGTGCCAGTCGCGATCCGATTTGGGTCGTGACATTCACCTACTTCAAAGGTAGATAAGTAATTAACTGTACTTTCCCCTCTAGTTGAAGTAACTGGTAGGTTTATAGCTTCAAAAGCTTCAACTACAAAATGAGGAAATAACTTTAGTAAGAGTAGTTGAGCTGAAGCAGCTAACTATAGCTATAGATAATCAGAAGACACATTTCAGGGAAGGAATATAACAATATGGTTAGCTAACCTTCTTGAGGAGATACCAAAGAAGTGTTGGTTATAAGGGCGCCAGTACTATTTGATTGATGTTCTCATGTAGTTGAAAGTGACTGATAGGTTTGTAACTTTGAAAGCTTCAACAACAAAATGAGGAAAAAATCTCTAGTAAGAATAGGTGCGATGAAGCGTCTATCTATAACCATAGATATTTAGAAGACACATTTCAAGGCTTCAACTACTAAATGGTCACCAAAATGATCTCATCTAATGGTTGAAAGAAAACTTCAAGTATTTTATATGGTACATTTTAAGGAAATATTGATTATGTTTGAGGAGAACATAGAGTTCCAGCTAATAGTTATCCCTAGCACAGAGAATTATTTCACAAGTTGTCCTTTTTTGTTAGAATTAGCTTGTGACCACAAGTAATTCCTTTTGATTTTGCTAAATTTAAACAGGAAAGAACATTTTACATCTACTGTGGTAAGAGCAGAATGTTTCCGGCAGCAACATAAAAATTATTTATATGACTCTATTACCAAAGCTTTGTAAAAGAGCATGATATGTCTTGGAAAAATAACACAAGATGTAATGACTGTCAGAATAAATACTTGACATGTAATGAACTCAACAAGTTTTTTATACCTACTTCTAAGGAAATATTGTTATAATGATATGATGTTTTTTCATTTGTCATATTTGGTCGTGCTAGCATTACCACAAATAAAATGTTGTGCCTCTTAGGGCTCAGAAGTGTTTGTTTGTAATTGACAAACCATTCAGCTAGCAACAATATACACAAATAATCCATATATAATCATATAAAAAATAGAAGAAAGCACAAGATGGAAACCAAACTCTTAGTAGATCAAACAAAAAAAAAGGCAGAGGAGAAGCAACTCATGTGAACTGTGAAAATTAGATAACTGCGACCCAATAGGAAAATTTTAGCTATTATTTCTCGTAAGTGCACTGTGCTTCTATTTGCTTTCCTGTTCTGATGACCTTTGGTAAGAAATCCCTTATAAATTGGAAGCTTAAATCAGTAAACTTTATGAAAGATTAGATTCTTGAAGACACTATGAATCTCTCCATTAAATTTGTTAACAACTTTTGCTACATAAAGTTCCTAATATGTCCATTATTAAAATTTGACTATGTCTTTTGGTACATATAGTTCATAAAAATAACTTTTAGTAGTTTCACGTTATACGCATCCATTATGTTTGTTCATATACGTGAAACTATTAACACAATTTTGCTGCCTTTTTTATGGTTAGCTAACCGTCTTGATGAGATAACAAAGAAGTGCTAATTGTAAGGGCGCCAGTACCATTTGATTGATACTCTCCTATAGTTTAAAGTAACTGGTAGGTTTGTGGCTTTGGAAGCTTCAACTACAAAATGAGGAAAACAGCTTTAGTAAGAGTAGGTGAGGTGAAGCATCTAACTATAGCTATAGATATTCAGAAGATGCATTTCATAGAAGGAAGATAATAATATGCTCAGCTAAGAGCGCCAGTAGTATTTGATTGATGAAGGAGATTTTGTATTTTTGACTCAGCCCTTTTTTCTCTTAGCTCGGATAAAAATAATTGCTTTCTCTCTTGTGTCATTTGTGCATATCTTGTACGATGACGCAATATTTTGTCAGAAGTTCTTTCTTGGGCAGACACATTATCTCTATTTTCTTCAATAACTGTTTGAAGTTGTTCATGATTTGTTAAACTAATTAACAATTTAATGCAAAGTGGAAAAAATACATAGCTAACTGGAAAAAAATGGCATACAATTGAGAAATATCAATGTAGCATTCACGAAAATAAAAATTAGAATGAAAATAAGACAAACAAGCACAGTTATTTAACTAATCACATTAATTTTGCAGAGTCAAATGTTGACATATCGGTAATCTTAAAATCTATCTAGAGCTAAAACAATGAAAGGGAAAGAAGTTTGAACATAAAAGCAAATTATGTGAAGATAAGAAGCAAATTATCTTTAAATTGCGCGACTATTATGCAAACACCTCTTCTTCTCCCTAAAATCCTAACTAGAAATCTTTTAAAAAAAAATTCTTGAAATTAAAATCTTGAGGGCACCCATGCCTTAACTAATGTTATTAAAAATTGGCTCAAGGTCAGCCATAAAGCCAACCAATTTGTGTCCACTATGTCATGTTTTCTACAATTTTTCCCAAATCGTTTTCACTTTCAAATAAACCCTATAATCTGTATTACCTGGACATCATATATAGGAAGAGAAATCGAAGAAAAGGGAGAAGGAAAACTTAATGCAGCTAATGAATGCACCAACAATGAAGAGAAATTTGAGGAGAAACGGAGATTAATGGAGATGAATATTGCAGATTTTTGACGAGACAGAAGTGTCAGAGCAAATGTTGAGTGAAACTGGAAGAGCTAAAGTCGATACACAAAAAACGTACAGATCCTAAAAATTAATAGAGAAATTACCCATATGACCTTGTTCATCTACTAGAAATCCCCTCAATATAATGGCAAAATTACATAATTGTCTTCCATTATGTTTATTTGGTTTGGTTTGATGGTCTATATGCGTCATTTACTTCCATTATGTTTTATTAGTACCAATATCTGAAATTTTGTTTGTTGGCATTTTTCAACTAGGCAACCAATGAACAGTAGTTTGTATTGAAACTACCTTCCAAACTTAAAAAAGGCAGTGCTAAAACAATTGAGCAATCAATTTCTTTGATTTTTCAATTTTCATCCTTACTATAAGAGGGAAGACCAAAACACATAGTAAAACATCTTCCTCTGCATATTTATATTACTAAGTAAATGGTTAGAAATTATCAGTTGACAGCGAAAAGAATGAATAAGGTGCTATTTGTCACGACTGGAATGTAGACCCAAGACGAGATCGGCGTCGTTGACCTCTCAGAGGTCGCAAACAAGCCTACTTACGTCATTCTTACTTTACGTTGGTTAATTTTACCGGAAAATTTGAAATTTTTGATTCATTAATTATACTTGCTAAACATTCTTAATATTTCGTAATTGTTCATCATCAACCATCTAACATATAATAGATAAGCAACTGAAAGAAATAATTCATTAAGTATTAATTGTATATCGGCCAAAATAGCACAAATACAAAGTCTGAACCAAAACAAAAAAGAAACGCTAGTGGAACATGCTCCACTAGCTCAACTCTAAAACTACGCTAGAATGTAAAAACAGTAGCATCCTCGAAAGCATGAGGACCTACCAAACTCCGGATGAAGGCTGACGTCCGGATAGCTGCAACAACGAACCTATATATCTACCGTCAACCTGTGCCTGCACCTAAAAGTAGATGTTTGTCTGGAATTAGTACACACTTGTACTAAGTATGGGTATATGCAAGCACACACCAGTGACATGAATGATAAATAATAGCTCTTTCCTAACAATATGATTTTTGAAAGTCAAGTCAGTGGACTTTTCAAATTGAGATTGGGAAAGTTATGCCATGAGAGTGACATGCATCATTATAATTATCTGCATATAACACAACATATGACACATAGCTTCATTCATATTATTCATTCATATGCCTTGAGACCTTATTATCATGGACTTGACCTTAAGACTTTCCAAAACTAAGGGCTGAATATATGGGAGCTCAACTAGGGAGCCTTCGTTAGCAAACACAGAGTCTGCTTCATCCATTGATACGTACCTCATTCAATTCATTCATAGGCCAGTGTGAACACCAGCTATACCGAGGATGTAGTTTAAGACTTTCATCGGATTTGCTGTGCAATGATCAGGAATAACCTAATGTCATTACCTGAGTCTAGCCCACCTCTTGATTATCCTATCCTAACACCTTTGGTATCATTCGTTTCCTTATATGATTCATTTGAGGCTGGCCTCATTCATTCATTAGGAACTTTAACTTTAACCGACATAGATCATTTGAGCATCATGAAATCCAGTGTCTCCCCCACACCGAAAAGAGGAGGAATCACCGGCCAAAGAAATTCAATAACATGGTAGCGTATATGGGAATTTAACCCCGCCAGATACCTATAATGGCAATATAGGTTCAAAGACTAGGATATGTATAGAGACCTATACCCGGCAAGCCGTACAGTCTCATCTCATGAGAGTTACGTGAACCTCTGCCCTTCCTGAAAGAAGGCTTCCCCACTCATAGCTAGCCTATCGGTGCTCAGTATAAAGTTCCATTACATTCAATTCATACATCATGGAAGTTGGCTTCTAGTATGAGGACATCTTAGCTCAATAGATGATTTCTCATCTCATCATTAGTATTAAGTGTTTTTAAACTCAATATTTCCAATAGAGTGTTCATAGAGACTGGTCTCTTCAATATCTTACACTCTTTTTGGTGAGTATGTATTGGTAACATTTACTTAGGCTCATTTGAGATTGCTCTATTCATACACATTAGCCTCACATCATGATTGTCACCACATTCTTCATTATTAGCACCTTTATTTTACATAGTTACTCACCTCTTATTACGTGAATGTTCATTTCTTCATTTCATTACGTATATCTTAGGTTCACTTATTTTTGAACGTATGTTAAACTTATGTGTCTATACATACAAACCATGGGGCTTCATTTATAGTTCGTTGAGTGATTCTTACTTTCATAAAATTATACATTACAAGACTTATCTATCTTGTATATATGTCAAGACCTTGATTTTTTATCTAAGTAGAGGGTATTATTCTTGAATATTTTACTCGCGTATGACTTATGTATCATTAGGGAGGTTTGGGTACGGGAACCCAACTCTTGAATCACTTGGATATCATTTATATTTTTCATAGATTTTATTTATAATATTCATAACATTAGAACTCTAAATTAAATATCAACATTTTCATGAAATAATTAATTTTCTATTTTAATTAAAATTCTAAATTAAATCTCAACATTTACGAGAAAGAATAAATTTTCTATTTTTTATTAGAATTATAAATTAAATCTCAATAATTACATAACAGAATTAATTTTCTATTTTAATTAGAATTCTAAATTAAATCTCAACATTTACGAGAAAGAATAAATTTTTGATTTTTAATTAGAATTCTAAATTAAATCTCAATAATAACATAATAGAATTAATATTCTATTTTAATTAGAATTCTAATTTAAATCCCCCTTTTTTCGAATTAAATTCGCTTGAATAGGGAGATTGTGGGTTCGAACCCCCACTGCCCCCCTTATTTTTCAATCAATTTCGCTGAGGAGGAGGCTGTGAGGTGGTGGGTTCGAAACCCCACAGCCCCTCCTTCGTTAATTTATTTAAATGGGCGACTGCACTGAGGTTGTGGGATCGAATCCTCACACCCTCATTTTATTGAATTTCACCTACTGAGGTCGTGGGATCGATTCCCACGCCTCGCGTTTCTTTTTTATTTTTTTCTTTTTCGCGCATATCGGGTGGTTATGGGTTAGAATCCCACGACTCCCTTTTTTTTTCGTTTTCCATCTTTTTTCCTTTCCCTAGGTCGCGTGTTCCATCCCCACCCAAGCCCCATTTATTTTCCCTTTTTTCGTGAACTCAGTGGCCAGGGGTTTGATTCCCCCTAGCCTCGTTCCTTTTTTTCTCTTCTCTGCGTACTGGGGGTTGTGGGTTCGATTTCCGCCCCCAGCCCCTTTTTTAGTTTCTTTCACAGGTGAAGTCTTGGGTTCGATTCCTATTGACCTCACTTTATTTATTTTATTTTAAAAACTCAAAATTTTACACTTTTGAAGGGTACAATAATCTGGAAAAAAATTTTTGTCCTTCTCCAACCATTTTTAGGTGCATTTTTTTCATAAGTTTAAGTAGCTATAGCATGGTTATTCCATTCACTATACTTCATCTTAATGAACATCACATTGTACACCCATTACACACATAAAATACACAACAAATACACAACTTATACACCCCAAAATAGTGCCTAAAACACTGCCCTATACACGCCCATACATCAACTTTTCCGGTCATATTTTGATGATAATTATCGTGATTTCCCACACATAAACACATTCATATTTAATTTAAACACATCCTACATGCAAAAATCTAGTATCACAATATACCCATCCTACAAATTCGTTGGGGAGCTAAGGACAAGGACATCTGAAGGGGAACAACCTTACTTTCAAGAGTTTAAGAAACGTTCAAAAGAAAGTACTCTCTGAGAAAGAATTACATGACAGAAACCCATACCAGTATTGATGTTCAAACGAAGAATTTGCTTCCCAAAACTCTCTCCAAAAATTAGTCCAAGTTACCTCAACGTCCACACCACTCAACGAACAACTTCTCTTCGCCTTAATATTTTTTGGTTGCTTTGTTTTTCTTAAAATTTCATGTGAGTTCTTCAAGCGTGAAGAACTCTTGATATATTCTCTGTTTTTTGTTGTGATTGACAGAATAACGTGAGATAGATGGAGAACGTGAGAGAGGGTTAAGAAGCATGAGAGAGAGAACTATTAGGAATAGGAGACTAATTGAATGACTTAGTCAAATAGAATTTAAATTAAATTAATACAAATCTGGTTTACTTTAATTAATACGCGAAAGAACCATTATACCCTTAAAATTTTAGATTTTTAGTTAAAAATCAAATCATCTTAAGTACCCATTATTCTTATTTATTTTTTTCCTCTTTTTTTGGATCGTTACATTATCCCCCCCGTAGGAACATTCGTCCCCGAATGACATTACCATTACACATCGTAATGCCAATCAGATCATAACTTAGTCGTTATGTACAATCAGCCAATAGCAACAAAATACGAAGAGATAAGGAACTATAGCCTTAAGAGTAGGAAGTCTAACATCATGAGTTGAAAAGATGTGGATATCAGGATCTCATGTCAGCCTCAGCCTCCCACGTAGAACCCTCCACAAGATGATTTCTCCACAATACCTTCACTGTGGCAATCTCTTTGTTCCTGAGCCGCTTGACATGTATGTCTACGATCTCAACAGGTACATCCTCATAGGACAAGTTTTCACAAATCCCGAAACCTTCAACAGGTAGGATTGATGCTGGATCACCTAGGCACTTCTTCAACAAATAGACATGAAAGACTGGATGAACAGAAGCTAGTTCCGTAGGCAATGCTAACTCATAGGCCATGTCATCCACACGCTGTAGATTCTCATATGGCCCCACATATCTAGGACTAAGCTTCCCTTTTCTACAAAATCTCATTACCTCTTTTCATAGGCTATATCTTCAAGTAAACCTGGTCACCAACGATAAATTCTAAGGGCCTCTTTCTGTTGTCTGCATATGATTTCTGTCGGCTGTAAGCAGTAGCCAACCTGTCCCTAATCATTCTAACTTTCTCCAAGGCCTCATGAATGATCTCTGGACCCAAAATGGATGACTCTCAAACCTCGAACCACCCAATTGGAGATCTACACCTCCTACCATACAATGCCTCAAACATTGCCATCCCAATGTTGGAGTGAAAGCTATTATTATACAAGAACTCTATCAAAGGTAGATGGTCATCCCAGTTACCTCTAAAGTCAATCACACACGCTCTCAACATGTCCTTCAATGTCTAAATGGTGCACTCTGCCTGCCCATCTGTCTGAGGATGAAAGGCGGTGCTAAGTTTCACCTGCGTGCCTAAGCTTTTCTAAGAAGATCTCCAAAAATGCAAAGTAAATTGAGCTCCTCTATCTGAAATGATAGACAAAGGAATCCCATGCCATCTCACAATCTCATCAATGAAGAGTCGTCCCTGTAAGTAGACTTCACAGGGATATAGTGGGCAAACTTAGTCAATCTGTCCACAATAACCCATATGGAGTCATGTTGCTTCGTAGTCCTCGGATGACCAACGACGAAGTCCATACTAATGGCCTCCCATTTCCAAGTCAGAACCTCAATAATATGAGTCACACCACCAGTCTTAAGATGCTCTGCCTTAACCTGCTGACAATTAAGATACTTAGCCACATAGTTTACAATATCCTTCATCATGTCATGCCACTAATAAATTTGCTTAAGATCGTGATACATTTTTGTGGAACCTGGATGTATGGAATATCTTGAACCATGGGCCTCTGTCACAATCCTGATCCGTAAATCATCTATATATGGTACACACAATCGGTTCTGGTATCTAAGTATGCCATCATCTCCCAAAGCGAAAGACTCATTCATTTTTAACAATAATGAGTCTTTCAGCTCCAACAACACAGGAACAAGATGCTGACCTTTTTTCACTTCCACTATCAGGGATGATTCAAAACTAAGGTGAACTGAAACACCTCCACTTGTAGAGTCAACCAACCGCACACCCAGTTTGGCCAGTCTGTGTACCTCTTTCACTAGCTCCTTTTTCTCATCCTCAACGTGGGTTGTACTCCCCATGCTCATCCTGCTCAAAGCATCAGCCACAACATTAGCCTTACCTGGATGGTAGAGCACATTCATGTCATAATCCTTCAACAGCTCCTACCATCTGCGTTGACGTAGATTTAACTCCCTCTGCGTGAATACGTACTGGAGACTCTTATGATCCGTGAACACATCCACATGTACTCCATACAGATAATGCCTCCACAGCTTTAACGCGAACACCACAGCTGCAAACTCTAAGTCATGAGTGGGATAATTCTTTTCATGAACCCTGAGCTATCTGGAAGCATAGGCTATCACCTTACCATCGTGCATAACAACACATCCCAAACCAACCCTAGATGCATCACAATATACAGTGTAATTCTCGCCTCTCTTAGGCAGAGTAAGCACCGGGGCTGAAGTGAGTCTGTCCTTGAGCTCCTGCAAACTCTTCTCACAAGTCTCCGTCCATTCAAACTTGGATTTCTTCTTTGTCAAGGCTATAAGTGGGGCAGCAATGGAAGAAAAGCCTTCCACAAACATGCGGTAGTAACCAGCGAATCCCAGAAATCTACAGATATTTGTGGGAGTAAGAGGTTGTGGCCAGTTCTTTAAACCTTCAGTCTATCTGTGGTCTACTTCTACACCTTGATCGGACAGAACATGGTCCAGGGAGGTCACTGATCTCAGCCAGAATTCACACTTGGTGAATTTGGCATACAATTGATGTTGTTTAAGTACCTGCAAGGTTAGTCTCAAATGATGTTCATGCTCTTCCTTGGCCTTAGAGTAGATGAGAATGTCATCAATGAATACTATGACGAAGGAGTCAACGTATTCACGGATGACTCTGTTCATGAGATCCATAAATGCAGCAAGTGCATTTATATGCTTGAATGACATAACCAAGAACTCTTAATGACCATAACGGGTACGAAAAGCTGTTTTTAAGACATCCCCATCCCTAACCCTAAGATGATGATACCCTGAACGAAGATCAATCTTAGAGAAGAAACTAGACCGTTGGAGCTGATCGAACAAATCATCAGTTCTGGGAAGTGGATACTTATTCTTTATAGTGACTTTGTTAAGCTGCCGATAATCGATACACATTCCAAGGGTCCCATCTTTCTTCTTTACAAACAACACTGGAGTGCCCCAAGGGGATACGCTCGGCTGAGTGAAACCCTTATCAGTGAGATCTTTTAACTGCGCTTCAACTCTTTGAGTTCTGCTGGAGCCATTCTATAAGGAGGAATTGAGATTGGTTTAGTATCAGGTTCTAAGTCGATACCAAAGTCAATCTCTCAAAAGGAAGGGACTCCAGGCAAATCTTCAGGAAACACATCTTGGAATTCAGTTACTACAGTTACCGAGTCAATAGAAGGAACGTCATGATCTAAATCATTAACACTCAAAAGATGACATAGTAACTCATTGGCCATTATTTTATTGGCCTTAAGATTTAAAATCAAGGGGTTAGGAAGATTAGGATTGTACCCCTCCCAGACTAACTCTTCTTCATTAGGGAAGCGAAACCTCACCACTCTAGTATGATAGTCAAAGCAAGCATAATAGCTGTGAAGCCAGTCCATGCCAAGAATAATGTCAGAATCATGCATGGGTAACTCAATCAAGTTTGCACACATAGTTTTGCCACTCACAACTATTGGGCAATTCTTGTATACCCTATCAGGTCTTACATTTTTTCCTAAAGGCGTACTAACCACTATAGGATCATGCCGAACTTAAGGTAGTAAATCAAAAGTAAGGGCAAGCAGAGGAGTCACAAAGGAAAGCGTAGACCCTGGATCTAGTAAAGCATAAACAGAAGTTGAGAATACTTGCAGTATACCTTTGACCACATCATAGGACTTCTCCTACTCCTCCATGCCTTTCAGGGCATAGAATCTATTCCTCTTGGGAGGCTCGGCTGCTGTTGCACTCTATAGGGTAGGCCTAGGCTGAGCATTACCTCCAGCCTGACCTCTGTTCTAGGGATAGTCTCTGACCATGTGTCCACTCTTACCACAACCGGAGCAGGCATTAGTGCCCTGTCTGCATTCTCCATTTTGAGCTCGACCACACTTAGCACATGTCTTCTTTGGACTCTTCATATCCCCTCCATTTCCCCTCTTGGGTTCGGATCTGCCTCCTCTAGGCATTTTATTTGTTTGAGGGTTATAATTCCGAGAACTCTGTTGCCCCTTATTGAATTTGGGCTGCTCACGGATGCAAAAATTATTTCTAGGGCCTCCATGGCTGGGATCTGCCTGATCTTGAGGCCTAGGCCTCCTAATATCACGTACACCTATCCTCTTTCGGCTGTCCTCTACCTGCTGGCCATGCACCATTAACCTAGAAAGGTTCATATTATCATGGAGAATCGCAGACCGACACTCCTCCTCCGATCTCCATTGTTCTTGTGAGGAACCTGCTCATCTTATCCTTGTTGTTCGAAACCAGGGAAGTAGCATACCTAGATAATTTCAACAAAGCTAAATACTTTCCTCATTCTTGCTATTACATATCAAGGGAAGTAACATACCTTGATAGCTTCAAGAACATCAGGGAATACTGTTTCATCGTCATAGATCCTTGTTTAAGGTTGATGAACTCCTCAACTTTGGTCTCCATCATCTTTCTGGGGAAGAATCTTTCCAAAATTGTTGTCTTAAACAAATCCCTGTGACTGGCACTCCACCTAGGACGCGGCTATCTTACCACATCTTGCACCAAGTTTGTGCAACATCCTAGAGCTTGTAGGAATCCAGCTCAGTCTTCTCAATATCAGAGGCCCCCATGGCCACCAGGATCTTATCCAACTCGTCTATAAATTCCTGAGTATCTTCTGAAGTCTTAGCCCCTGTGAATATATGAGGATTCATCCTCGTGAAATCTCGCAGTCTATTAACCATGCTGCGAACCGGTGGGTTCTCCCTCAGAACTTCCTGCCAGTTGACTTGGACAACCATAGCATGGGCCTGCATTGTGATGGCCTTTACCATTCGGGCTAGAGATGCCCTCACCTCCACATCAGTCAACCCAGCTGGGTTAACTGGCATGTATGGAATTAGTACACACTTGTACTAAGTATGGGTATATGCAAGCAAACCAGAGACATGCATGAAAAATAATGGCTCTTTCCTAACAACATGATTTTTGAATGTCAAGTCAGTGGACTTTCCAAATTGAGATTGGGAAAGTTATGCCATGAGAGTGCCATGCATCATTATAATTATCAAATTGCACACAACATACAACGTCGACATATAACACATAACATATGACACATAGATTCTTTCATATTATTCATTCATATGTCTTGAGACCTTATTATCATGGACTTGACCTTATGACTTTCCAAAATGAGGGCTCAACATATGGGATCTCAACTAGGGATCCTTCTTTAGCAAACACAGAGTCTGCTTCATTCATTCATACGTACCTCATTCAATTCATTCATAGTCCATTACGAACACCAACTATACCTAGGATGTAGTTTAAGACTTTCATCGGGTTTGCTTTGCAATGATTAGGAATAACCTAATGGCATTACCTGAGTCTAGCCCACCTCTTGATTATCCTATCCTAACACCTTCGGTATCATTCATTTCTTTATATGATTCATTTGGGCTGGCCTCATTCATTCATTGGTAACTTTAACTTTAACCGACATAGATCATGTGAGCATCATGAAATCCAGTGTCTCCCCCACACCGAAAAGAGGTGGAATAACCGGCCAAAATGATTCAATAACATGCTAGCGTATATGGGAATTTAACCCCGCCAGATCCCTATAGTAGCAATATAGGTTCAAAGACTATGAGATATATGAAGACCCATACCCGTCAAGCCAAACAGTCTCATCTCATGAGCGTTACGTGAACCTCCGCCTTTCCTGAAAGAAGGCATCACCGCTCATAGCTAGCCTATCGGTGCTCGGTATAAAGTTCCATTACATTAAACTCATATTAATATTCTACTTTAATTCGAATTCTAATCTAAATCCCCCTTTTTTAAAATTAAATTCGCTTGAATAGGGAGATTGTGGGTTCGAACCCCCACTACCCCCTTATTTTTTAATCAATTTCGCTGAGGAAGAAGCTGTGAGGTGGTGGGTTTGAAACCCCACAGCCCCTCCTTCTTTAATTTATTTAAATGGGCGACTGCACTGAGGTTATGGGATCGAATCCTCACACCCTCATTTTTTTTTAAATTTCGCCTACTGAGGTTGTGGGATCGATTCCCACGCCTCGCGTTTCTTTTTTCTTTTTTTCTTTTTCACGCGTATCGGGAAGTTATGGGTTCGAATCCCACGCCTCCCTTTTTTTCCTTTTCCCTTCTTTTTCCCTTTCCCCAGGTCGCGTGTCCGATCCCCACCCCAGCCCCATTTCTTTTCCCTTTTTTCGCGAACTCATTGGCAAGGGGTTGGATTCCCCCCAGCCTGGTTCCTTTTTTTTCTCTTCTCTGCGTACTGGGGGTCGTGGGTTCGATTCCCGCCCCCAGCCCCTTTTTTCAGTTTTTTTCACAGGTAAGGTCGTGGGTTCGATTCCCATTGACCTCACTTAATTTATTTTATTTTAAAAACTCAGAATTTGACACTTTTGAAGGGTACAATAATCTGGAAATTTTTTTTTGTCCTTCTCCAACCATTTTTTGGGGCATTTTTTTCATAAGATTAAGTAGCTATACGATGGATATTCAATTGACTATACTTCATCATAATGAACATCACATTGTACACCCATTACACACATAAAATACACAATAAATACACAACTTATACACACTAAAACAAGGCCTAAAACACTTCACTATACACACCCATACATAAACTTTTCCGGTCATATTTTGACGATCATTATCGTGATTTCCCGCACATAAACACATTCATATTTAATTTAAACACATCATTTATGCAAAAATCTAGCAGCACAACATACTCATCCTACAAATTTGTTAGGGAGCTAAGGACAAGGACACACGAAGGGGAACAACCTTAGTTTGAAGAGTTTAAGAAACGTTCGAAAGAAAGTACTCATGGAGAAAGAATTCCATGAGAGAAGCACATACCTTTATTGATGTTCAAATGAAGAATTTGCTACCCAAAAATCTTTCAAAAAATCAGTCCAAGTTACCTCAACTTCCACACCACTCAACGAACAACTTCTTCGCCTTAATATTTTTTTGGTTGCTTTGTTTTTCTTAAAATTTTATGTGAGTTCTTCAAGCATGAAGAACTGTTGATATATTCTCTGTTTTTTGTTGTGCTTGACAGAATAACGTGAGAAAGATGGAGAACTTGAGAGAGAGAGCTAAGAAGAGTGAGAGAGAGAGAGAACTATTAGGATTAGGAGACTAATTGAGTCAAATAGAATTTAAATTAAATTAATACAAATCTGGTTTATTTTAATTAATACGCGAATGGACGATTAGGCCCTTAAAATTTTAGACTTTTAATTAAAAATTCAATTACCTTAAGTACCCATTATTCTTATTTTTTTTTTATTTTTTTTTGGATCGTTACACTATTCAAGGTAAAACGGATGGCAACAACTTATAATGAAGATCAAGATATATGACAGTGTAGCTATATGGAACTATATAATCCCTGTGTAATCCTATAGCTTCATCGATTGTGTGACTACTGTTTAAAGGGATCTCCTTTTAGTTTTTTAGGTATCTTGTATTGTATTTACCAATTATTATAGTCAACCATATAAGATATAGAACCTAAAAAATATATTAATTGTTTAATATCTTCAAGCACGCCATATTGCGCTTAAGTCTTAATACATTTTTCTCTATGATTTTTAGTTGTAATGACATGCATACAGTAATTTGTTTTTTGATTGTAGAAATAATGTAGAGGATTCATGTTACTTTTGGGAAGAAAGTAAAGAAACAAAATGATGACAGTATGGTAAAAGCTTTCATATGTGAGATAAATTTCAGAAATTGTAAAGAAGAGGTGATGGAGAGTTATGAATCAACTAAGCTATGACGGAGACTACAACATGTTTACTTACGTTGTTAACTATGTTATTAAGATAAGTATATAAGATTTAATTATTCCCCTTGAAGACACTCCATAATGGATATTACTCATTCATCCCAAATTAGGAATGTGTTTTCAATGCTCTTGTAGAGAGTAAGTGACCTCAGACAGGGAAGTGGAAGTGTAGAAGAGCAAGATGATTCCATTTAGACCATACTTTGTCTAAATCAAATTTATTAATGAACAGTAAGAAAGAAATCATTTCAAATAGAACTCACTAATCCATCTTTGCATTACCAGATTAACATAAAAAGTAAAAAAGAAACCTCCAAAAATACAAAGTATAAAATTTGAGTAGTTAACTATCTATTATATTAAAGTTAATTGTACTTCACAAGATGCACACATGAAAGAAGGATGAAAAAATCTCTCATTTCCTATAAAGTTTTCCTATAAGCAAGATATAAATAGATTTGCAAACCTACCTAAAAATAGTAGCAATTTCATTCTACTGGATATATCTTCATCTAAATTTCATTCTCCCTGAGAACTGATTGTAAATGTTTAAATTGTCACCAATTATGTATCACAATCCCAACCGATCTTCTATCACAATCCCAACCGATCTTCTATGTACTTCTTATGGAGAGTAAACTTGTAATTTATGTACTTTTGTCCAACTCTACCCATCCTAAAACCTTAATGTATTTTTTCCACAATAACAACTAAATCACGCAAAAGTTGTCAATTAACATGATAACATCTACAATTCTAATACCTTATTTATGTTACTGCTGGTAGTTCGTTCATAACTAATGAAAACAAGTAAAGGCATAAGCCTCGCGTAAACTCCCGGTTATAGAATACTCTTTTGTATACATATTGTTTATCAACACAATGGCAGAGGCAGTTCTTCTATCAAACTAACCATAATAAAATGAAATCGTATATTCAAACGTCTACTATGCCATTGCACCAAAGCTGCGACATAATAAGTTTGTAATATTGAAGATTACAAGCACAAAAGTTAGAAAATCAGATTTTGGAGATTACAAGCACTGTAAAACAAGAAGCATAGGATGGACCATTACTTTATTTGGACAAAAATCTAAAGTTTTAGTTAAATTGCTATTCATTTGCACTACAAATAATTAGGCAATTTACAGCATATATCTAAATATCACAGAAATTTCTTGTTTACTTGTTTTTCAATTACCGTATATCTTTCATATGGCTTCCTTTATTTCAACATCCACAGCTCCTTCAACCACCCTTATTTGCACTTCTACTAATTCCCAATGTCACATTAAGCAAATAAAAAATGTAATGTGTTTTCTGTCTCGCTTTAAATCTTATGATTTTAAATATGTGGTGTCATATCTATGACTATAATTTCACACGTATTAAGTACTGAATATAAAAATGTAACACATTTCTTCAAATAAAGAATGCGAGGTACAAAATTTATTGTAACAGTTTTCACTTCTTTTATTATTTCTTTTTTTTACGTAGCAGTTTTGTTTAAAGATAGGTGGGCTTAGACTTATGCTAAGCGTTCAAATTTCAAGAGCAGAAACAAAAAAAAAGAAGCAAATTGTCTCATGGCTACAAGAATCAAATATCATGCTGCATGCAAGGGCTTCCTGGAAAATGAACAATTACGCAATACTTAATGGGCCCAATAGAATGTACCATTCACTGAATTATTGGTACAATGTAACTGGTAGCAGTTTTATTGTACCTTGTTGAACTAACAAGTCACACAAAGCAATAATCTATTCAAATTTACGCTCAAAAAGATTGTTACCTGAACTGTATTCTAGACCACTTCTTCTCCCTAATTTCTGACCACTGTAATGAGAAAAAGAAAGCAATAATCTGTTCAAAATTTAGCTTAAAAAGATTGTTACCTGAACTGTATGCTACACCTCTTCTTCTCCCTAATTTCTGACTGCTATAACGAGATAAACAAAGCAATAATCTGTTCAAATTTGAGCTCAAAAAGATTGTTACCTGAATTGTATTCTACACCTCTTCTTTTCCCTAATTTCTTACCACTATCTCGACTTCTCTATAATTCTGCCCAAATTATTTTACTTTGAAACAAACCCTCTAATTTTTATTACCTGGACAACAACAACGAAAGAAATTTGAGGAAAAATGGAGATTAATGGAGAGCAAATGTGGAGGAAAAATCATTGTAGAACAATGGGAGAGCAAATGTGGAGGAGAAATCTATGTAAACAATGAAAGAGCTAAAGTGGATACACAACAAGCGTACAGATCCAAAAAGTAATAGTGAAACCCATGTGCCCTTTAATCCTTTACAAATCTCCTTAATTTAATAGAAAATTACATAATTGTCCTTGTTAAATAAAGTAAAATATATATATATTTAAAGTACAATTTAAATTGATTTGGGAACAACTTTTTGAAGCTTTGTTAGCCCTCTTCTAAATAAGGGGATATAGCTGCAGAGGGAGACAACTTGTTCATTATTCTATGATTTTAAAGAACGGAGTTTTAATGAGTATTTTTAATTCTTTAAAGAAGATGGTAGTTTGATTGGCTTAAAACTTCTCGACTCATATGGCCCATGTTAAATTATGGGCATGCCCGACTCAACTCGTCCACAATTATGAAATAAATATAGTTGCAAAAAGGATTAGGAACTCAACACAACAACTTTAAACTCAGAGATACTACTCCTCTCTATGATGCTTAGTTTATGGAGTTTATACGGAGTTATGGACATGAAAAAGTCGACTCAAGGGTATTAATGAAATTATAGAACTGATGGGCACAACTCTTCTCCATCCCAAACTTACTTCCTCAAACATAGCTCAAATTGATAGTTGATCTCAAAGGAGTCAGAATTTAACTCAAGGACTTTCTTGAACTCTACTCTTGACTCTTTCTTCAATTTGAATTATGAAATCAAGAGTTATAACTTTGATAGGCATGATCTCTCACGGATAAAATAAATATTTTAATTGGGAATATAAGTAGAAAACATAGGTACGATTTGAGGGAACTCTTGCAGAAAGAAGGGCAGAGGTTTAGGGACCTAGAAACTCTAGTGCACTGAGTGGTGCAGGGAGTTAGATCATATCCGACACACCATTTGTTATGGTAAAATGAGTGGAAGGGTGCCCCCATCCCCTACCCAGAAAACTGATGAAATTTCTTGCTCAAATCCGTGCAACTCTTTTTGATCCTTAATCCCAACAAAATTACAGAAAATGTTGCACCAAAACCCTACCAAAAACAACACATATTCAGAACTCTCACCTCAAGAACAACAATTTCATTAACAAAAAGTGAAGCACAAAACCTCTAGAAATCAACAATATTATCAATATACTCAATCTCATGGATGAAATTAGAAAAAGAAATAGATAATTAGCTTGTAAGAAAACAAGCCCAAGACTATCGAAGCTTACATACCTCAAAGAAGTAGGTTCTTGGAGAAATCTAAATTTGTTGAAGCTACTTGAGAAACTTAGAACATGTGAGGCACGTACCCCTAATTATTTCTCGTTTCAGGTACAACTCATTTCTTTCCTTGGCCTATTTTTTCTAAGTACATCACTCGGGGATGAGTGATGGGTAATTTAGTGTCTATTGTAACGACTGGGTTCCTTCATTATAGAAAAGAAGATGGGGAAAATTTTTTGGTTGAAAAACTTTTTCGTACTGACTTGGAATGTTGCAACCTAGTCCAGATTAGGACGAACTTTGAGTCATTAAAGTCTAGGAAAATCTTGTTATAATTGGGAAATCTAATTAAGAATTTGGCAACATGAGTTGATAGATAATTCATTAAGAGACATGTATGACTTTACATAATTAGAATCGGGCGAGTAGAACTTTCGAAATTGATCTTGTTGTGAATGGTAATTTTTGAGTGTCGTTGATTGAAGGTGTGATGTGTAATGTGGGTCTTGTAATTATCAAAATAGCTCACTATTTCCGTGGAAGACTTTGAGGTTGGATTCCTGCCGCCACGGCAGTGCCATTGTAGTAGAGTTTGTGCCGCCGTGGCGCGGCAGACGCGACTTAAAGTCTGAAATAAACTCCTTTCCAATTTTTAAACCTGAGAGATAAGGATCGAACCCAGTGGTTTTCTTGATATATTATAACAACTCTTAAGGATAAACGTAAGATTTTAACTCCCAGATCCACATTTTGATCCGTAGAACTTAATCTAATGGGTAATTATCAATAAGGAAGTGTTTTTATCTGGAATTAATTGTGGTGAAGAAAATCCTAATCTAGGCATAGGGTACATGGGTATAATCTTGGGTTGATAGAAATTTTAATAATTTGGACTATTAATTAGTTTTATTGATTTTCGTAGTATATTGATTACTTGTAGACCAAGAACGAACGGAACGAATCCCAATTGGAAAAATTTGAGTTTGTTAGGGGATTCATGTTTTGTTTAAGGTAGGTATTGGTTATGATTCTATGATTATGTGATGCATGTTTGTTCTTGTTTCATTATGATACATTATATGTATGCAAATGTTGCATTATTGATCATAATTGTTGTAAATGAGATAGATGAATGATAAAAGCCATGAATCATGATTTGATTGTATAATCTTGAGAATATACTTTTGATTGTTATTGTATCTTGTTGAATGGATCGGGTGTTGCATTATGACACATTAACTTGGATTTCTTACCACGTTCCAGCATAACTATGGGATCATTTGTCACGTTCTAGCATAAACATTTGATTGGGTATCACGTTGCGTTATTTTAACAATTTGGCTTTGGGTTCCATGGGAATATCAAGGACTTTATATAATCGTGGTATTTAAGAATTGTGAAAATACATCCTTGTTTGTAAAGGATGAGGATATCGTATATGTTCGGTGTATTCATGTTATTATTTTGTTGTATTGACTTATATATGTTGCATTTAGTGGGATAATGGTGAGATCCTATCAGTACACTATCGTTGTGTATTGATCCTACACTCGCTCTTTCTTTGTTGAGTATAGGGATCCTATAGGAGATTTTTGATAGGCCACACTTAGAAGATTAATGGATCTCCGATCCACTTCAAGAGTGAGTCAGTTCCTACAAGATACCATGAGTTCTCTTTCGTTTATATCCGTTATTGCGGACTTGGACTTTCTAGTAAGTTATTTGTGCATTATTTTGGGGTTGTAACCCGTCTTGTTTAGACTTATGGATCTTGTTAGAGTTTTGGTACATTAACTTTCTGATTCTAGGTATATTTTTCCCATTGTTTAGTTCATAGATCTTTTGAAAGGTTATGAAACATTAACTTTTAGCTATTTAACTTGCTTATGTAACTTAAATGCTTCAGTATTTGATTTGATTTGGTTAACTAATTGGTATTAATGTTCTCTCACTAGAGGGTTAGTGTGGGTGTTAATTAGAATGGTCTGGGTCGTGACAAAGTGATATCAGAGCCTAGGTTATTTTGACTCGTATGATAACCGAGCCAAGTGTTACTACATACCACGCACGGTACCCGAACCTACCGTATTAACATTGTATACCAAGTGTGGTACTCGATACAACCATTCATCTCATAAACAAAACAACAATCACATTGAAATACAAACACAATTATAAAACTTGAGTAAACAAATAACCTTCATCGCATGACATAATCAATAATTCATAACTTCACGTTAAGCCCCTACAATTCCCCTAACATAAAAATATACAAGTTTCACTATAGAGATATTCTTGTTAGAATGCATACATAAAGAAACATGGAAAACAATGACCATCATTTACACACGGAAACTCTGACCAAACAGTTTTCCACTTGGAACCCCATTACACACCACTCATTATCCCTCAACATCCCGTCCAAAACCATCACAAGGGTAACATGAATTAATCACACTCGTTATCATTTTAAACCATAACTAACTCCATATTGATTTATTCAAGCCATGATCGAATTCCTATACATGTAATCTCCAACAATTTACAAGGTACAAAGTAAGTGAAGATAGATCTAACTACTCAGTCAAAACATACCCTATATGGATACCAAGAAAATGTAGATGAACTGTGAACACAAGTTTGTAGCTCCGTCGAGGAGAATTCTCAAGGTTGTAGATAAAAAAAATGTGGGTATGACCCACCTTATGCTAGCATCCTCTCGTCCTTGTCAATATAGGACTGTCTTTCATTCTGCACTTACTTATTTTTGGAAATTTATCATTTTCCCAAATTTTTCATTGTCTTTAGTATGATCTCTCGCTCTTATCCACAAGCTTTTAACAGTTTTTGGGAGGATCTTTGGAGTAACCATCTGCTGTTTTACTATTAGAGAGACAGAGAACCATTAAAAAAACATTTTTGAGTTTCTTCCTCGTTGACCCCTCACTAGAGGCTATCACGCGCAATACTGAGAAAGTTCTTACTATAGAGGGTAAATATCAGGCGTAGTCTAATTTTCTAATTTTTAGGGTTTCTTTTCATGTCATCCCAATTTTAATTCGCACATCGTTTTTAAAGAAATATGGACTCCACATAAGATGTCCTTTGGATAACGATGGATTAGGTTGTTACAATCACACTCCCAATATATTGTTATAGGGATGGGGGAATGTTTCTTACATAAATCTATAAATTGGCAAATGCATCCATCAGCAACTTGATTTCTAATATATATATATATATATATATATATATATATATATATATATATATATATATATATATATATTTATATTGTGTTGCCAAAGGCATGGAAATAGAAGTATAAATAAATACAAGGAGATGAATAACTGAGTTTAATTTATTTACCAGCCTCCATGTGTGAGGATGATTTGTGCTTCACGTTTTCCCGAAAAGTTGATGGGTGTCACAGACTTGGATAAAACACTTTGACTGATTTGGATATAACACTCTGCTATCATTTTGGGAAATTGAAGTTTTTTCCAACTATAGAGTAATCGATGCTCCACAGATGATACTATGAAGGTCAATTGGATTGATCGGATTTCGGTGATTTATTTGATTCTCTGATGACATGATGCAACTAGTTGATAGAATTACCTTGAAGGACTAGGGTTTCTCTGCTGTAAAACATACACATGAAGAATTGAATGAAGTTGTCAAATAAAGAAAGATGATTTCATATTTTTGCACCCTTACGTCAACGACATAATCTTCAAACTTGTGTTTGATGTTCTGTTATAGTGTAACTAATACTCAATTAGAGTTTGAGAACGGAAACAGTTGTTTGAGTTTGATATTTGATATGTTTAAGGAAATGATATATATATTGTAGAGTCTCAAATTAGGGAGTCAACATCTTTATTTTGTAAAACTAGTGCAATTTGTCAACATCCCTCCCCCCACCCCTCCCTAAGATTCTTGCTAAGTCATCGCTACTATACCTTGTGTCCCTTCCTTCCTCACCTCTATGCAAGGAAAATCAAGTGAAAAATCCGTCCCGTCATGATTTCTAGTGAAAAATTTGTCCCTTCAAGATTCGTGTACCAAAATAAAATAAATATATTCTAATGTAAAAAGTAAGAAAGCGGAAAAAACTTTATAAGGTAAGAGAGAGAAAGGATCGTTTGGGCATATTTTTTATATGGAACTCAATAATGCACTTGGCAAAGTATAATTGGAGTATAATACAAGCTTTGTCTACCACGTAATATATATGCCTCATACATACATAATAAAATTTTTTGAGGTAGTTTGATTCGACATGATGTTTAGAAAGAAATGAAGATTATTAGAACTTGTGGGCCAAACATATAATAGAATTTTTTGTGACTGTAACTAATTTCATTAAAGTTAAAATAAACATTTTGTAGTTAACTTGTTACTTAATATAGAAATATGTAATTCTTTTTAAAATTAACTAAAAAGGAAAGTACGTCAAATAAATCGGACAGAGGGAGTAAAAAGTTAATGGAGCTTTCAATGTCATCTTACTATGTGTAGTTTAAGCTTCAAGAAGATTCGTTCACCAAGGGTCTGTTCAAGACTCAACATATTTTTTTCGGTTGATAAGCTAGAATAAAACTTTCATTTCATTCTTTAATTTGAAGACAAAGACACTGTCCATATGACTTAGAATAATGGTAATCATTAGTTTCCTATGGTTATTGAGACATTTTTTTAGAAGGATAAATTTTAGAATTTTGCATTTATTTTAAGGTTTAGAAATAGACTACAACCAAACAATCTGATTCCAAATAGATTCTTTAAAAAGAAGAGGTAGTATCTCCCAAAATTTCTTTTGATTTATATAGCCACAGAAAAAGACTAATGGGTTTATTTTTCTATGATTTTAAAGAACGGAGTTTTAATGAGTAGTTTTAATTCTCGAACCAAGAGGGTAGTTGGATTGGCTTAAAACTCTTCGACTCCTAGGGTCCAAGTTAAATTATGGGCATGCCCGACTCAGTTCAAGTACTTTAATGTATGATATATGGTAATCAACTATTATAAAATAAATATAGTTGCAAAAAGGGTTAGGAACTCAATACTCAAGAACATAGAACTGAAAGATACTACTCTCTATGATGCGCAGCTTGTGGAGTTCATGCGGAGTTATGGACATGAGCAGCTAGACTCAAGGGTATCAATGAAAATATAGAACTTATGGATACAACTCTTCTCCATCCCAAACATACTTCCTCAAACATAGCTCAAATTGATAGTTGATCTCTAAGGAGTCAGAATTTAACTCAAGGACTTTCTTGAACTCTACTCTTGACTCTTTCTTCAATTTGAATTATGAAATCCAGAGTTGTAACTTTGATAGGCATGATCTCTCATGGATAAAATAAATATTTTAATTAGGAATATAAAGTAGAAAACATAGGTACGATTCGAGGGAACTCTTACAAAAATAAGGGCAGGGGTTTAGGGACCTAGAAACTCTAGTGCATTGAGTGGTGAAGGGAGTTGGACCCTATCCTACACACCACTTGTTAGGGTACAATGATTGGAAGGGTTCCCCCATCCCCTACCCAGAAAACCGATGAAATTTATTCGTGCAACTCTTTTGGATCATTTATCCCAACATAATTACACAAAATGCTGCACCAAAACCCACCAAGAACAACACATATTCACAACTCTCACCTCAAGAACTTGACAAGAATTTCATTATCGAAAAGTGAAGCACAAAACCTCAAGAACTCAACAAGATTATCAATATACTCAATCTCATGGATGAAATTCGTAAATGAAACTCATGATTGGCTTGTGAGAAAACAAACCCACCATTATTGAAGCTTTTACATACCTCAAATAACTAGGTTCTTCGTTAATTCCTTAATTTCTTGAAGCTACTGGGGAAACTTAGAAGGAAGTGCGAGACAAGTATCCCTAATTATATTCATTTACTACTCATTTCCTTCCTTGGCCTTTTTATCTTAAGTTTGTAACTCATGGACAAGTAATGGGTAAATCTGTATCTATTGGAACAACTTGATTCTGTCATTATAAAAAAGACAACGGGGAAAAATTTTGGGTCAAAATTGATTTTTCGTAGTGACTTGGAATTTTGCAACCTAGTCCAGATTTGGATGAAATATATGTCATTTAGGTCTAGGGAAATCTGGTAATAACTGGGAAATCTAATTATGAAATTGGCAACATGAGTAGATAGATAATTCATTAAGAAACTCGTACAACTTTACAGAATCGAATTCGAGCTAGTAAAACACACAGTTTCGATCATGGCATGAATGGGTTGTTTCTGAGTGTTGTTAGTTGAAGGTATGTTGTGAAATGGGGGTACTGGAATTATTAAAATAGCTCACTTTTTTAGTGAAAGCCTTTGAGGCGTGAAATCCGCTGCTAAGGCAGCACCGCTGTAGCGGGGTAGGTGTCAACGTTTTGGGACAAACGCGACTTGAAGTCAGAAATAAACCCCAAAAATTTTTATATGCAGTTTTCAAACTTGAGAGATAAGGAATGAACGCAAGGGTTTTCTTGATAGATTATGACCATTCTTGAGGCTAAATGTAAGATTTTTAACTCCCAGATCCATTTTTTGATCCGTAGAACGTAATTTAATGGGTAATTATCGATAACAAAGAGTTTTGATATGGAATTAGTTATGGAGAAGAAATTCCTAATTTGAGAATTGGATCATGGGTATGATATAGGTTTGTTAGAATTTTTAATAATTTGGATTATTAATTATTGTTTATTGATTTTCATATTATATTGATCGTTTGTAGACCAATAACAAGCGGAATTAATCTAGAAAGGGAAAAATCAAGTTTCTTAGGGGATTAAATCTTTTGTTCGATGTAGGTAATGGTTGTGATTATATGATTGTATGATGCATATTTGTTCTTTTTTCATTATGATACATGATATATATGTAAATGTTACATTATTGATCATACTTGTTGTAAATAAGAAGATGAATGATGAAAGCCATAAATCATAACTTGATTGTATGATCTTGAGAATATAATTGTGCTTGCGATTATGTCTTGTTGAATGGATCGAGTGTTGCACTATAGCACAATAACATGGATTTGTTGTCACGTTTCAACATAATTATGGGATCAGTTGTCACGTTCTAGTATAAACATTTGATTGGGTATCTCATTCCGGTATGCTAACAGTTTGTGTTTGGGTTCCATGAGAGGACCAATGACTTAACATAATTGTGGTATTTGAGAATTGTGAAATGCATTCCTTGTTTGTAATTTACGACTATATTGTATATGTTCGGTGTATGCATGTTATTATTTTGTTGTATTTACTTTATATATATATATATATATATATATATATATATATATATATATATATATATATATATAGCATTTAGTGGGATAATCGTGTAATCCTATAAGCACAATGTGGTCATGTACTAATACAGCACTCGCTCTTTCTTGGTTGAGTATAGGTCATTCTTAGGCGGTTATTGATATGCCTCACTTAGAAGATCAGTGATCTCCAATCCAATTCAAGGGTGAGATAGTTCTTCCGAGATGCGATGAGTTCTCTTTGATCTGTATCCATCATTGCGTATTTTGACTATCTAGTTAGTTATTTGTACATTAGTTTGGGGTTTTGACCCTTCTTGTTTATTCTTATGGGTCTTGTTAGAGTTTTGGTACATTGACTTTAAGTTTCTAGGATTATTTCCCCATTTGTTTAGTTGTTAGATGTTTTGGAAGTTTATGCAACTTCAACTTTTACTGTAGTAACCGACTTTATCCGTACATCTGAGCGAGGCTAAATTTTGAGTTGTAGGTATATCTATAGGACTATCTTTCCTTTACAAACTCGACATAATATTTTTTAAAAAAAAAGGAACCTTTAAACAAACGATTGTCTAAAAATATCTCATTTTCTAACTGTGGTTTAGAATTCAACCATCTCTCTAGTCTGAGTTTGTGAAGACTAAGTAGTACTTCAATGCCCACCATGTGTCTAAATCAAAGATTTGTGGTAATTCGCAAGCTTTGGAAATTTTTAGTTAAAGCTAAAGATATATAAATGATAATGTTAACGAAGATACTTACCAATTTTCTCAAAATGACCCCAAAGGATGACACAGATAAATCGGAGGAATATCACCAGATAAATAGAGTTTTATAGGTTTCTAATAGGGGTTGCAGGTGTTGATGATACTATGTACATATTTTTCCCATAGTAGTTTAGCTGCAATGATGGAGTGGTATGTCCATGATGCTAAGTGTGTGTTAACATTGAAGGATGTTTTCCCTTTTGTACTTGAGTTGGCGACAAGGTAATCACATGCTTTAGAATTGAGTGTGCAATTATTTGAGTTTATATAGATATCAGATATGGATATGCGTGATTTTATTAAGTTTATGCATCTGATAAAGTGTGCAATACAACGTCAAGAAACCGTTTGTAATTCGGTCAGTTTCTCTTCCTTGATGCAAGGTGAATGAGGAAATGAAAAATTTTAGATTGAAGGAATGGATTGTGTTTTTTCTAACTTTCTGGAAAATTGGAGTTATGTCTGAAGGAACTAGAAAGACAAATTGGTTCGGTAAACAAAGAAAGAGGTGAGTCTATTTTACGTTGTTGGTTCTAGTATTATCATTCTAAAGGAGTTAGAAAGCATTTCAGTGTACTATCTCTGAAATACAGAGCTTCTGTGCTTATAATGAAAGTAGGTAAAAATAGTAACTATCTTTGAAATCCTTATAACATGCTTCGATTTAATATCTTAATGTCTATTTCTTTGAAACTATATTCAAAGACTCCAGAAACATTGCCCACAACAAAAAAATTTACTAATTTCTCATCAAGCTCAAGTTTCTTGTATTTTTTTCACCTTTAAGGGCTTTAACTTTTAAAATTTTATTTGATAATTCTCAAATTTTTCCTTTGCCCCAAAGTTCTAATAGTTTCCTGCTTCCATTACATAATCACTAAACTGCATAATTTTAATTAATTATCAATTACTTGAAAAATAATTAACAATAGCTAAAAGAAATTAAAACATTTAAAATTTTCAAATTAATATACTTACATTGAAAAAGAGTTTCAATTTTGGGACAGTTCTATACAATATTGAAAGATCCTTTATCGATGTAAGTGTAATAATTTGAATCTTTTATAAACTTTAAATAATAGCAATTGTTAATTATTTATGATGTAATTAATAATAATTAAAATTATGCAGTTTATTCATTATGCAATGGAAGGAGAAAGGTATTATAAAGTTGTGACAGAGGAATAATTTGAGAATTGTCAAATAGAATTTTCAAAGTTAAAGCTCTTAAAGATGAAAGGATGCAAGAATATTGAGCTCCAAGAGAAATCGCTAATTTTTTTTTTGGCAGGCAATGATTCTGGAGACTTTGATTAATGTTTAAAAGGATAGAAACTTAGAAATTAAATCAAAGGATATTTTTATGGTTTCGAGATAGTTACTAGCTATTTCTACCTACTATTATTAATTATAAGGACCAAAGCAATTCAGTCTATTGTCTATACAAATTTGAAAAACTTTCTAACTCTTTTATAATTAAAAGATACGAGGACCAACAATGTACAATCGACTCACCTCTTTCTTTGTTCACCGAACCCGACTGGCTTTTCAGTCTCTTTAGACACGACTCCAATTCATTCTAGCAAGTCAAAAAAACATGATGAACGCCCTCAATCTCAAATCTTTCATTTTCTTGCTCCATCTTGCATCAAGGAAGAAAAATTGTTTGGTCTGACAAATGCTTCTTTATTTTGTATTGCACACATTACCGGATGCATAAAATTAATAAACTCACGCACTTCGCTATCTGGTAATTGCATAAACTCAGTTGAATGCTCACTCAATACTAAAGCATGTGATAGTCTTGTTACTAACTCACAACTAAAAGGGAAAACATCCTGCAATTTTAACACACACTTAACATCATGGACCTACCACTTCATCATTTCCGCTAAATAACTTCGGCAAGATATATACAAAGTATCATCAACATCCACAATCCCTCTAAGAACCTTAAAAAGCTCAAACAATAGAGGAGCAAACTTCCTATATATGGCTATAGGGTTGGTGAAAAGTGTCTTATATAAAATAATGACAAAAAATGTACAATGAGATCACCCCTTCATTTTTTATGAAATCCACCTCTCTTAACTGTTTCCCTAGACACAACTCAAATTTGTCCAACTTACATAATGCATAATGCATACCTTCAATCTAAATTTTTAATTGTTTGTCTCAAAATTCATTCCTGCTTCACTCTTACCTTTCCTTCAATGAAGGGAAACTAATCATACAACTTAATTCTTCTTAAGGGCATATTGCAAACTTCAAAGGAAGTATAAACTCGATAAACTCATGCACATCACTACCTCATAAACCTATAAACTCAACTGATCACACTCTCAATTAAACTTGTTTCCAACTCGCGAACAAATGGTAAAATCATATTATATTAACACATTCCTAACATCGTACCACTCCATTTTATCTTCTAAACTACGATGAAAAAAATATATATACAAAGAATTATGAACACCAGCAACCCATCTTACAATTTTACAGAACTCTAAAATATAGGAGCATTGCCAAGACCTAACCCATCAGGCCGTGCAGGCACCTATTCTAATACCTACATAGAAAAAATCTTACACGCAATTTAAATATACGATGTAGAAGAAAAAATATATAAACTAATCACCTTATCGTAAATAAAAAATGACTCCCAAACTTGATTAAATAAAGTATTTTGCTTAAAGAATACACTAAGCCCTCACAAAGAACTGATCTAAACAAGTACATGAGGTTATAAAGAGTAAAATACTACAGAGAGATACAACACAGCTCCAACCACCTGACTCATCACATCTTTCAAGTAACTCATACAACCAAGAATTTCTAAGAAATCATCTACGATGTTTAACATTTAATTCCAATCTAAACAGAAATGGTCCTAAAATTTAATGAAAGCAGCCTGGCCCTTGACCAATTCAGTAAACCTACTACAAGACTCTTACTAGACAACATTAATTCAGTACTTTATGTTAATTATTTTCCAACCCACAAAGGCTAACAATACAGTACAGTGTTTGTTAATAAGGTGAAGTCATAGTTACCACATGGATTTAACATTGACAAATACAGGATCAATGATGCCACAACAAGAAATAGTTGATTCATCACGTCTTTCAAGTAACACATACCATCAAGAATCTCTAAGACATCACCTATAGTGTTTAACATGTAATTCCTGTCTAATTAGGAACCTTCCCAATATTTAAACACAAATCACTTTCACTCATGGAGAAATATGTAACAATTTTACTACGAAGTAGTAAACCTAGTTCTCTCATGAAACCACACATACAAAAGGTTGATAAAAAAATGTACAAAACATGCTACCCAAGAAAACCACTTGTTATTTTGACCCGCATGGTACTCGATCCAACTGTTACGACATACCACGCACTGTACCCAAGCCTACCCTATGAATATTTTGTACCAAGAGTGGTACACGAGATAATTATTAATCTCACAAAGAAAACCACAATCACAATGAAATACAAACACAATTGTAAAACATGAGTAAACAAAGTACCTTCATTGCATGAGATAGTCAATAGTTAATCACTTCACATTCAACCCCTACAATTACCCTACCATGAAATTATACAAGTTTCACTATATAGACAGTGAGAATGCATACATAAATAAACATGGAAAACAATAACCATCATTTATACTCGGACTCTCTTTCCAGATAGTTTTCCACATCGAACCTGATTACACACCACTCATTTTATCTCTACATCCCTCCTAATATCATCACAAGGTTAACATTAGTTAGTCAAACTCTTTATCATCTTAAACCATGTCTAACTCCATATTAAGTCATTAAAACTCCATGATTGAAGGCATATACATGTAATCTCCAACAATTTACAAGGTACAAAGTAAGTGAAGACAGATCTAACTACTATGTCAAAACCTAGTCTATATGGACGCAAAGAAACCGTAGAAGAATTGTGAACAAGAGTTTCTATCTCCGTAGGGGAGAATTCTTAAGCTCGTATATAAACAATTTGTGGGTATGACCCACCTTACGCTAGCATCCTCTCTCTCCCCTATCCTCAAGATTGAAAATTGTTTGGGAGAATCTTTGGAGTACCATCGACTGTTTTACCACTAGAAAGAGAGAGAACAATTAAAAAATACGTTTCTGAGTTTCTTCCTCGCTGACCCCTCCATTGTGGCTATCACACTGCAAAACTGAGAAAGCTCTTACTATGGAGGGATAACATCAGTCGGAGTATAATTTTCTATTTTAGGGTTTTTTTCATGTCATCCCAATATTAAATTGGTATATCATTTTAAAGAAATATTGGGACTCTTCATGAGATGTCCTTTGAATAACCATGGTTCAGGTTGTTACAAGCACAGTCCCAATTTATTGTTATGTGGTTGGGGAAAAGTTCCTTACATAAATCTATAAATTGGGAAATGCATCGATGAGCAACTTGTTTTCTCATATAAAAGTAAATAAATAAATTTTTGTCAGAAGCATGAAAATAGAAGTATAAATAAATAGTAGGAGATGAAGTTTCATAGATCGTGAATAAGTCAGTTTAATTTATTTACTAGTCTCCACGTGTGAGGATGGTGTGAGCTTCACGTTTTCCCGTAAAGGTGTTTGGGTGTCACCGATTTGGATGTGACGTTCTCCTATCATTTTGGAAAATTGAAGTTTTTTCCAACAATAGAATAATCGATGCTCCATAGATGACATTTTGAAGGTCAATTGGATTGATCGGATTTCGGTGATTTATTCGATTCACTGATGACATGATGCAACTAGTTGATGGAATTACCTTGAAGGACTAGGGTTTTTTCGCCGTAAAACATATACACAAAAAATTGAATATAGTTCACAAATAAAGAAAGATAATTTCATCTTTTTGAACCCTCACGTCAACAGCATAATCATTAAACTTGTGTATGATGTTGTGTTAATTGGAAGTTAGGAGCAGAAAAAATTGTTTCAATTTGATATGTGATATGTTTAAGGAAATGATAAATATGTTGTAGAATCTCCAATTAGGGAGTCCACAACTTTATTTGGTAAAACTAGTGAAATTTGTTGACATTCATTACCCCACCCCTCCCCGAGTTTCCTATTAAGTCTTCCCTACTATCCCTTGTATCTCATCCTCTCTCTACTTTTGTGCATACAAAATCATGTGAAAAATCCTCCCCATCATGATTCGTGTAGCAAAATATAATAAATAAATTCTGATGTAATTTACACGTAAAATTGTTAGAAGATCATATGAAATGACACTTGTTACCTATACCGAAACATTAAAAGAGACTATACTTCTTTTTTTTAAAAAAAAAATAATTTCTCATGTATTTTAAAGTGTTTTTCTTTTTTTTTCCTTTTTACCTAAAAGTTAGTAATGGTCCTTTTTATTGATATAGTTATTTCTCTAATAAATTCTTTTACCAGTATAGCTATGAAATCTTTCTTAAGACGTTACCTAAGATCTTCTTCTTAGATAACATTGAAATTCATTTGTCTTTTTCATTTTAATTTTGTGTAATATTATTCATATTTTCTAGTTAATGAATTTGAATTCTAAAATATAATTAAAAAATAGTATATACTTATATGTGAATTTTAAAATAAAATCTTACTGCTTGAATTTGCTTAATGCAATGTATGAAAGAAAAAATTGATTAATTTTATTTTTTAATGTCCTCACCCTTGTATTTTTAAGAATAAATAACGTTTGTAAAAAATAAAATCAAGTACAAACTATACTTCAAGAGAAAAAAAATTAAAAAAATATCAAGATAGATTTAAATTATACCCTTAAATTGTCCAACTCACACCATAAATCACATGGTTAATAGTAGTTCTCTTTCCGATAAAACCTTGTTTTTTTATTTCCTATAGAAAGTGAATTACTTTAGAAACCAATAAATAAAAACTTGGAATTCATTAAAAAAAAAGGATAGGCCTCAATAACTGACACGACTATAGACACAGCTATTACTTTTACGATATAACCCGAGATACGAAAAACAAAAAACAAAAGGCATAATTATAATTAAAATTGTTAAAAACACATAGTTGTAACTAAACTTTCACAATCAAAAAACATTTTTAAAAAATAGTCATATTTATGATTATCACAGCCACAAGTTATAACTGGGGAAAAAGTCATAGTCGCAATTACAACTTACGTAATTACAATTATAAAAAAAAAATAGTCGCATTGTGATTTTCATATAATTGTCATGAAAAAATTCAAAATCATCATTATTTGTGGATTTAAAATTTCAAATTTAACAAGTACTAATCTCAGTTTAGCGTAAATCCAATATCAATCCCTACATTATAATAGTTCTATTATAAATTATTTTTGTCTAATCAATTAAAATTTTAATTTCTATGATCACAGTGTCTAAATGAGTTGATTCAATATATGCATATATCCAGTCAATTTTTCACTGTAGTTTCCACTTTCTTACTCTTATTATTTTTTTCTCCCTCTCATTTTATTATTTTGATCTTTTTAATTTAATCTTCTATTCTATCAAATATCTCTCTTTAATTTGTTTATGTAATTATTTTTATTGAATATAATAATATATACCAATTTCAGTTCAAAATATGTGATAAACATTATATTTATACTAATATAATGTATTTAAAATAAATAAACCATGTACGTACTAATATATAATAATATGTATATTTACAATTTACGTAATATATATATACACACACACAAACATACATACATGGGGAATATGGTATGTGCCAGATCATGCCCAACATTGTCAAAATTGATAGGACTAGCTTTTATTTAACTGTTCAGTATTTCATTACATATAAATTTGAAAGAACATATTTACAGAGTAATGTTTTTATATCTATGGGAGTATAATTACACTATATCATCATTATATCATATTAAAAGTGGGAAACCCAAACAAGAGAAGTTGAATTACCGTGGGAAACACACAAAAGAGAAGTTGAATTACCAAATTACCAATTAAATATTGAAAACTATTAATCCTTTTAAAACGTAAAAAGTTAAGGTGTCAACTCTAATTTTCGCATCCCATTTCATTTTTCATTTTTCCACTATAGCTTCCATTCAATTTATGTCATAAATCCAGAGGGTCTTTATTAAAAATAGAATTGTTTGTTGAAGTCGTGTATTACAAACCAAAGAGATATATATGGAAATGTAATGACAATGGCAATATCAATTATGCATGTGTTTGTGCAAGGTTAAGTTACAAGGATCTAAAATTAGAGTGTTCTCTAATCGAATAGTTTTTTTATGTATGAGGCATATATATGATATGACACATAACTTGTATGAGACTCTACTTATAGTTTGTCAAGAAGATAATTGAGTTTCATTTCAGAAAATGACCCAAACTATCCTTCTCTCTCTTCCCTTATCATTTTTTTTCTCTCTTCCTTACTTTTTACTTTTTTTTTCTTTGGTTTCTTTTCCAACCATTTTTCTAATTGCACTTCTATTATTTAATTGTTTTTCATTCTGTTTCTAACATTGTGATATTACTTTTCCATTTTTAAATTGATAATTTAAATTGCTAAAAATAATTTAGTGGAATTTTGATATTTGCTCCTCTTTAAATAAGTACTACAAGATACGTCTTGGAGTTATATGATATTGTAATATTTATTTAAGAATCATAATGATAATACACTTTAACTAATAAAAATTCTAATGGATCAATAATTTTTCATCGATATACAACTTTTATTAGTTTGATAAAATGTACTATTCAATATTTATTATATACATATACTTGAATGGACAGTGAGTTTTCCATTTTATATTTTGCAATTCTTTAAACTTTCTACTCTTTTGATGTGGTACAATTGTTTTGTATTCTAATAAAAGTTAAAGCACAACATTAAGGAACACAAATACAAGGAAATACACTTGAAATTTGAAACTAAAAGCCTAAAATTGGGTTGAGAAGACAGAAGAAGAGGGTGAGGATATTCAGAATCATAATTAACTTTCTTCCTTTATCTACCCACGTTCTCACACTTTTTTTACAACTTACATAACAACATATAGCCTTGCTAACATGACTTTTTCCTGCAAAAACAGTAATTGTCCAACCTTTTATGTGGAATTATACTTCTACTACTCCTACGTGGCTTGTCAATGCGAAAATCTCTAGTCGCATCGTCCTTAGCATTCACTAGTCACATTGTCCTTGTATGGATTTAAATAGACTTTTAGGCAGTGGAAGTAGAAGCTTAAAGCAACCTTACTTGATATGAGGTTTTTCAATGTCATTATGAATACTCTTTGCTCAACTACTCCCCGTCTCATTTCATGTGAGGTAGTTTGAATTTTTTTATCAAGCATGTGGTACTTCAAGTCATACTTGTATGAGATATAATTTGATTGACAAGTGGACATGGGTGAAATTATCTTTATCCCCTCCACCTTCGGTTTAGTTTTTACGCCTGATGTATTTTTTCTTTCTACTTTTTAATTTATTTTTTTGCATTCTTAGCTAATATAACTAGTTTATGTTTTTTCTGTTTTATGTAGTGAATAAATTTTTATGATGATTATGTATGTTTTTAGTTTATTTTGTTAATATTTTTAAAATTCGATATTGTTTATTTATATCGTAATAAATAGTTGATAAGAGCATTGATGCTCTTTCCGTTATATTTTCTGAAGAGTATTTGATGAATTTAAGTGCTTTTGAAAACATGAAATTATTGAGAGAAGAATAAAAGAACGCATAAATTTTTATACCTTTTTCTTTTCATATTAACAACCTAAATTTCTTTTTACAAAATTCTTAAGGAATCATAAATAAAATATTTGTTTTACTAATTTGCACCTTTATTTTTTAACTTTATAAATTTTATTTACATCTCCAAAAAGAATTGATTATTATAGTTAAAAATTGTAATTAATTATTATATTTTAATTCATAAATTAAGAAATAATTTTATATAACTATTTTTAGCAAATTCAATAATCAATATCAAAACATAAAATAATATCACAATGTTAGAAGCAGAATGAAAAACTATTAAAGAATAGAAATGCAAATTTTAGAACAACAGATGGAAAAGAAATTAAAGTAAAAAAAGAATAAAAATTAAGAAAGAGGAAAAAAGCATTATAAGGAAAGAAAGAGAAAGGATACTTTGGGTCATTTTGTATAATGGAACCCAATTATGCACTTGGCAAAGTACAAGTGGAGTATGATATATGTTTTGTCTATCACATCATACATATGCATCATTCATAATATGATTTTTTGAGGTAGTTTGATTCGACATGAAGTTTATGAAAAAAAGGAAGATTTTTCAAAACTTGCTGTCCAAACAAATGAGAAATTTTTGTGACTGTAACTAATTTCATTAAAGGTAAAATAAATATTTTATGGTTAACTTGTTACTTAATATAAAAATGTGTAATTCTTTTTAGGATTAACTAAAAAGGAAAGTAAGTCAAATAAATTGGAGCAGAGGATGTAATTCTTCCTATGATTAACTAAAAAGGAAATTAAGATAAATTGGAGCAGATGGATAAAAAATTGGTGGTGATTTCATTGTTATCCTAGTATATGCAGTTTAAGCTTAAATTAAAGAACATTCTTGAAGGATTGTTCAAACTCAATGCATAGGCACTACAACAAGTTGATCTATTCACGAAGGGTCTATGCAAGACTCAACATATCCATCGGCTCTTTTACCACTAGAGAAACAGAGAACAACTAAAAAATACATTTATGAGTTTCTTCCTCGTTGACCCCTCCATAGAGGTTATCATGCTGCCATACTAATAAAGTTCTTACTATGTAGGGATAACATCACCTGGAGTCTAATTTTCTAATTTTTAGTGTTTTTTCAGGTCATCCCAATTTTAATTTGGCACATATTTTCTAATAAAATATTGAGACTCCGCGTGAAATTTCCTTTGAATAACGATAGATCAAGTTGTTACAAGCACACTCCCAATATATTGTTATGGGGTTGGCGAAATGTTTCCTACATAAATCTATAAATTGAAAAATGCATCCATGAGCAACTTGTTTTCAAATATGAAAGGATATATACAAATCTTTGCATGAGGAAGGGATATAAAAGTATAAATAAATACTAGAAGTTGCATTTTCATAGATCTTCAATAAGTGAGTTTAATTAATTTACTAGCCTCCACGTGTAAGGACCGTGTGTAGCTTCACATTTTCTCATAAAGTTGTAAGGTGTCGCCGATTCGGATATAACACTCTCACCGATTTGGATGTAACGTTCTACTATCATTTTGGGAAATTGAAGTTTCTTTTAACCATAGAATAATCGATTCTCTATAGTTGATAGTCTGAAGGTCAATTGGATTGTTCAGATTTTAGTGATTTATTCGATTTTCTGATGACATGATGCAACTAGTTGATCGAATACCTTAAAGGACTAGGGTTTCTCCGCAGTAAAACATACACAGGAAGAACAGAATAAAGTTAACAAATGAAGGAAGAACATTTCATATTTTTTCACCCTCAAGTGAACGGCATAATCATCGAACTTGTGTTTGATGTTGTGTTATGGTGTAACTGATACTCCATTGGAAGTTGGGAGCAGAAAGAGTTGTTTGAATTTTAGATCTCATATGTTTAAGACAATGATTTATATGTTGTATAGTCTCCAGTTAGGGAGTCAACAACATTATTTTAAAAAACTAGTGAAATTTGTCAACATCCCTTCCCCCACCCTCCCTGAGTTTCCTATTAGGTCTCGTCTCCCTTACTATCCCTTGTGTCTGTTGCTCTCTCTACCTTTATGCAGGTAAAATCAAGTGAAAAATCCTCCCCTTCATGAGTCATGTATCAAAACAATAAATATATTCTAATGTAAAAAGTTAGAAAGAGGAAAAAAACTTTATAAGGGAAGAGAGACAAAGGATAGTTTGTGCCGTTTTCTGTAATGGAACCCAATTATGCACTTGGCAAATGATAAGTGGATTATGATACATGTTTTTTATGCCACGTCATATATATGTCTCAAACGTAATATAATATTTTGAGGTAGTTTGATTTGTCACGATGTTTAAGAAAGAAATGTAGTTTTTTAAAACTTGCTCTCCAAACAAATGATATAAATTTGTGTGACTGTAACTAATTTCATTCATCACAAAATAAACATTTTATATTTAACTTGTTACTTAATATAGAAATGTGTCCTTCTTTTTAGGATTAACTAAAAAGGAAAGTAGGTTAGATAAATTGGAACAGAGAGCAAAAAATTGATGGAGATTTCATTGTCATCCTACTATATGTAGTTTAAGCTTAAATTAAAGAAGATTATTGAAGGATTGGTTCAAACTCAACACATAACCACTACAAACAACAAGTTGATCTATTCACGAAGGGTTTATGCAAGACTCAACATATTTTTTTGGTTTATAAGCTTGAACAAATAGTTCATTTCAATCATTAATATGAAGACAAAGACACCTCCCATATGACTTAGAATCACTGTAATCGTTAGCTTCCTATGATTTTTGAGACATTTTTTTCAGAAGGATAAATTTTAGTATTTTGCATTTCTTTTAATGGTTTAGAAATTTACTACGACCAAACAAAATGATTCCGGATAGATTCTTAAAAAAAAGATGTAGTATCACTCAAAATTTCTTTGGATATATATAGCCACAGAAAAATACTACTGGATTTATTATTCTATGATTTTAAAGGACGCAGTTTTAATGAGTAGTTTTAATTCTCGAACAAAGAGGGTAGTTGGATTGGCTTAAAACTCCTTTACTCGTAGGGCCTAAGTGAAATTATGGGCATGCCGACTAAACTCAAGGACCTCCATGTATGATATATGGTAATCCATAAATATGAAATAAATATATTTGCAAAAAAGGGTTAGGAACTCAATACTCAAGAGCTTAGAACTTAGAGATACTAATCCTCTCAAAGCTGCTCTGTTTATGGAGTTCATGCGGAGTGATGGACATGAACAACTCGAATCAATGGTATCAATGAAATTATATAACTCATGGGAACAATTCTTGTCCATCCCATTCTTAATTCTTTAAACTAATCTCAAAACGATAGTTGATCTCAATGGAGTCAGAGTTTAACTCAACGACTTTCTTCCAGTCTACTCTAGACTCTTTCTTGAATTTGAATTATGAATTCAAGAGTTATAACATTGATAGGCATGATATATGAAGGATAAAATGAATATTTTAATTGTGAATATCAAGTAGAAAACATAGGTACAATTAGAGGGAACTCTTGCTGAAAGAAGGGCAGAGGCGTAGGGACCCAAAAACTCTAGCGCACTGAATGGCGCAGGGTGCTAGACCCTATCATACACACCAATGGTTAAGTCGTACTGAGTGGCAGGGTTCCCCAATCCCCTACCCAGAAATCCAATGAACTTTCTTGCTCAAATTCTTGCCACTCTTTTGGATCCTAAAACCCAACATAATTGCAGAAAATGTGACACCAAAACCCACCAAGAACAAAACTTATTCACAACTCTCAGCTAAATAACTCAACAAGAATTTTAATATCGAAAAGTGAAGCACAAAACGTCAAGAACTCAACAATATTATCAATATACTCAATCTCATGGAGGAAATTCATAAAAGAAACTCATGATTGACGTGTGATAAAACAAGCCAGACACTATGGAAGCTTACATACCTCAAAGAACTAGGTTCTTCCTGACATCCTGAATTTCTTGAAGCTACTTGAGAAACTTAGAAGGACATGCGAGACATCCATTATTTGTTGATTCAGGTACTACTCATTTCCTTCCTTCGCGTATTTTTCCTAAGTTTGTAACTCGGGTATGAGTGATGGATAAATTTGTATCTATTGTAACGACTGGATTCCGTCATTATAGAAAAGACGACAGGGAAAAGTTTTGGGTCGAAAAACTTTTTCGTAGTGACTTAGAAATTTGTAACCTAGACCATATTTGGACGATATTCGAGTCACTAAATTCTAGGGAAATCTGGCAATAATTGGGCAATCTAATTATGATTTTTTAAAAGATGAGTAGATATATAATTCGTTAAGAAACCCATACGACTTTTAAAAATCGAATTCGGGTGAATAAAACTCCCAAATTGATCTTGGCGTGACATTCGAAAATCCGAGACGAGTCTTAAAGCCTAACATAGGTACCATGAGGTATAAAAACTGTTTTAAGACCTATTGTAACGAATATAGGCCATTTAGGTAGTTTAGGAACCAAAACGTCCAAGAACGTCCATGATGTTCGGAAACTAGTTCTAGGAGGTAGTAGCGTGCCTAAGCCTATTTGATGAGCTTTTAGAAGTAGAAAATCCATGAAAATTGGTGGGAGTGTATTTAATAGGTGTTTAAGATGATTTGTGATCGAAATGTCTGGGTACGACTCCCCAAGGACCAACCAAGGGCCCTAGAGAAGGACTCTAGCACGTAGGAGGCAACACTGCCTGGGCATTGTGTACCAACGAGACACAAACGATGACTCGTGTGTGGACAACGGGGCGTAAATGCCAACCGTCAACCCACACTTATCCATTTCTCTTGAGGGGTTCGTCTGCACACTCTTTGAACTCATCGATGGATGTGCAGCATGGAAGGGGGGCTGGTCCGTCGATTGAGCCACGGGGCGTCGACATGGTTTCGTATGTGGGGGTTTATTTTCCTGCACTTTTTAAGTTAAGTCCTAATTAATTAATTTCGGGGTTTAGGTGTTATTTAGGGATTAAAACAAGACTAACTAACTAATTTAATCCACTATATAAAGATCCCAACCCTCATAAGATTAAACACAACTTACAAAACAAATCCTCTTCCTTCTCTCTTCTTTCTCTCTCTATTGGAAGACAGCGTTGAAGACCACCTAGAGGAAGGATTTGGGGGCTGTGAGGGGACGAATTTACCATAAAATCTTCATCAAAAATTGTGTTATTGGGTCTAATTCACCTTTGAAACCTCTTTCCTCAAAGGGTTCCTACAAAATATTTTCAGAAGTTGGGTTTTCATGTGGGTTCTTCTCAATCTCGAAAATAGAGTGATGACTTGATTTTTTTATGTTTTCTATGGGATACTATGAATAGATTAACATGTATTCTAACTTAATTGTGATTTATCTTAATTATTCGATATAGATTGTAGATGATGATCCTTAACCCTTAACCCTAGGTTTGATATTGATATGAATTAAGTTGAAATTGGTTAAATTGACTTGGTTATTGGTTGAATTGATATTAATTGATGTTGTTACATTAATCATGAACTAATTAGAATGAATTGTAGTCATTCATTCTAGTTATTGAGATGATGATTTAGGCTAGAAAGTAAACTAATCTAAGTATGTTGTCTTAAGCTATGATCTAGTATTGAATTGTGATATAATGATTCTTGTAGTCTTGTTATCATGTTGGTTATTGAATTATGATGTTGTATACCCTAAATTGCATTGAATTGAGGGTTTATGATAAGACCTATGATGAACTATGAATGAGACTTGGTAAGTCTTATGATCTTTATCTTTTACTTCCAATTATTGTTAATTGTGATTATGTCATGATGTTATACTAGAGTAAGCCTTGTATTAGGATTGATATAATGGTATAATGTTGAATTGAAATGTCCTGTCTATGTTGTGAGGTTGATTAAGGTGTATATGTTATAAGGATGATGATGACTGTCAATGTGCCTTACTATGATATGATTTGTTAATGTGCTAACCTCACTTATATGAATTGTAATGGAAAGACATATGCAATTATTATTGAGCTATTGATGATGATGATTATATAAGGGTTAGACCAGATGGCCTAAACTAAGCTATGATTTGATAATTAAAGGCTTAAAGACATTTAAAAAGGGTCACTAGCTTAGCACCGAACAAACTAGAGTGAGGAGTGTCCATTCCCATAGAGGAAAGGTAGGAGCACTAAAGTACTCTTGAGATTGGATACTACAATGCATGTAGCATAAAGAGGATCCCAACTATATCTCCTAGTTCTTGAACTATGTTGCCCCCATAGGAATACTAGCTTGTGGATCCACGTAGTTGCTATGTTTTATATTTTGGTACTACCTTGGCAAGTAGTCCGCCTTACTTTGGTATAGGGTTTTATGATTACATATTCCACACTAGGTCATGTGTTCTATGTCGGTTAAGGAAAGATGTTCTCAAAAGGTAAAATGAATTCAAGCATTGAACTCTAACTATGATAACCTAAGAGGTCTAGGTTAGTCTAGGTAGGGGTATGAGACTCTACCTAAGCATTGCACTATTTATCCTTGAGGGGAGTCTTAGGAGTATGTTATTATATATATTTATGTTTATGATGATATATGATATGTATATGATGAACTTGCATATTGTTGATACTATATGTTGAGTAGTTCACCTATGAATCGGTGTTGGTCTATATTGTTAAAGTAAGATGAAATGTAAATCTAAATGTTATGTTATGTGAAGTAGGGTGTTAGCCATGATTTTGGTTGGGTTACTTGATTGAGTAAGGTTATGGGGCTTTGCTTGGTCATTTAACTCGTAGACTTGATAGGGTTCCATGGGTAATTGTCTTACTTTGTTATAATGAAATGTACTCTCATTCATGCTTATTGTTAACTATGACTTGATGATGGAGTTACTTCAGTATGTATCTACTTACATGATATGAATAGGTGAGTTGACTAGACTTGATGTTGTAGTATTATGATGAATATGACTATGACTTAATAATTGTGAAATATTGATTGGTATGGTTGTGTTGTATATGCATGAAGGTTTTTAATGAAAAATGCATACCTATAGAAATTTCCTGTTTCTTAGAATGTTTTGCATGTATATGTGCATATGGTCTCATACTTAGTACAAGTAGGGTACAAACTCCATTTCTTCCTTTTTTTCCCCAACATTTTAGGTTTCGGTCATTGAAGGCTCATTCGAGACATCTTGAAGAAGACTTGGATATTATCTACCATCCAAGTGGGTAGGTCTTTACTTTACAAGGGCCATGCCAATATCTCGCTTATGGAGTTGCATTTTTTTTCTAATACTCTTATGTTTATTCTATTTTCATTTGAGTACGATTTATATGAGCATATATCTTGCTTCTTTACATTGATGTAGGGCTATGCCCAAAAATGTTATGATCGTTTAGATGATATGAGATGAGACAAATCATTAAGACTATGTTCAATCTTATATATAGATATATGTGCAATAAAAGCATAAGGCTATGTAACTTTCCTATACGAAGAGTCTATGTATACTCAATATATATATATATCTATCTATCTATATATATATATATATATATATATATATATTGTGTATGTAGAGATCTATGTGAACCTCCAAGTAGAAGAATAAAGTTTAAAAATTTCTGCTAAATTCGAATTATGAATGTGATGATGTAAGCTAAGAGGCTAGTCTTAGTCCTCAAATAGAACGACGATGCCGGTTACGTTTAGGATGTAAACCAGTTGTGACAGGTGTGTTGTGTAATGGGGGTCTTGGAATTATCAAAATAGTTCACTATTTTTGTGCAAGCCTCTGAGACGGGATTTCTGCCGCCATGGCGGCACCGCTGTAGCAGGGTGGGTGCCACTTTGGCATGGCAAAGGCGACTTCAAGTCAAAAATAAACACCCAAAGAATTTTTATTTTACAATTTTCAAAATTGAGAGAGAAGGAACGACGCAGGGGCTATCTGGATAGATTATCACATTCTTGAGTCTAAATGTAAGATTTTAGCACTCTAAATCCATTTTTGATCCGTAGAATGTAAATTAATGGATAATTATCGATGAGGAAGAATTTTGATCTGGAATTAATTATGGTGACGAAAGTCCTACTCTGGGTATGGGGATCATAGGTATGATCTAGAGTTGATAGAATTTTTAATTATTTTTGATTGTTAAAAATTGTTTATTGATTTCCGTATTATATTGACTTTTTGTTGACTAAGAACAAGAGGATCGAATCCAGAAAGGAAAAATTAAGTTTCTTAAGGGATTCAATCTTTGTTCGAAATAGGTAGTGGTTGTGATTCTATGATTGTGTGATGCATGTTTATTCTTGCTTTATTATGATACATCATATGTATGTGAATGTTTCATTATTGATCATCCTTGTTGTAAATGAGATAGATAAATGGTTAAAGTCATGAGTCATGACTTGATTGTATGATCTTGAAAATATACTTGTGACTGTGCCTTGTTGAATGGATCAGGTATTGCATTCTAACACATCAACTTGCATTCGTTACCACGTTCTGCCATAATTATGGGATTTTTTTATCACATTCTAGCATAAACATTTGATTGAATATCACGTTGTGGTATGCTAACAGTTTGGGTTTGGGTTCCATGAAAGGACAAATGACTTAATATAATTGTGGTATTTGAGAATTGTAAAATGCTTCACTATTCGTAAATGATGAGGATATTGTATATGTTCGGTGTATGCATGTTATTTTTTTGTTGCATTGAAATATATATGTTGCATTTAGTGGGATAATCGTGTGATCCTACCAGTACACTGTGGTTGTGTACTGATACTGAACTCATTCTTTCATGGTTGAGTATAGGGCATGTTTATTCGATTATTTATAGGCCTCGCTTAGAAGATTAGTGATCGCAGATCCAATTCAACGGTGATCCAGTTCTTACGAGTTGTCATGAGTTTTTTTTTGTCTGTATCCATCATTGCGGACTTGGACTTTCTAGATAGTTATTTGTGCACTAGTTTGGGGTTGTGACCCTTCTTGTTTGGACTTATGGATCTAGTTAGAGTTTTGGTACATTGACTTTCAGGTTCTAGGCGTATATTCCCATTTTTTTAGTTATTATATCTTTTGGAAGTTTATGGAACTTTTATTTTTAACTATTTAACTTGCTTCCATAACTTAAATGCTTTAGTGTTTAATTAGATTTGGTTAACTAATTGATATTAATGGTTCTCCCTTTGGAGGGTTAATGTGGGTGTCAATCACTATGGTCTGGGTCGTGAAAAAGTTGGTATCAGATTCTAGGTTTATTGATCTCGATGTACAAAAATAAGTCTAGTAGAGTCTTGAGGAATGGTACGGAGATGATTGTAATTTTCTTCAAGAGGCTATATAGGACTTAAGCAAATAATTTTGTTTTCTTTTGTCTTCTTCGTGCTAAAACTTGATTCCAATTGATATCTGTAGATTCTAGGTTGTTTCTAACCTTCTTCACTTTTTTATCCATAGATGGATAAGACTAGATTTGACGGCTTTAGGTCCATAGCTCCGGTGATTGCTTTACCTGAGAAATCAGTGTCAAGCGGTTGCAGTGGAGGCACTAGTATAGAAAGAGCTAGGGGTAGAGGCCGAGGAAGAGCAACACCTACTAGAGATAGGGTATCGGTATAAAATGCTCCCGAAAATGAGGTCTCTCCCATGCATCATAAAGAGATAGAAGATAATGGATAGGTTTAAAATATTGAGGTGGTTGGAAAAGAGTAAGAGGTGCAAGAGAATACATGTGTTCCTCCCATTGACCCAATGTAAGGGTAACAGATTATGTCATTCTTGAAAAGGTTGGTTGGTCCAGGAGTGATTCATTCTACTCAAACCAATACTCAAGCCACTCAAGCTCCAAACAATCCTCTTATTGTTATTTGCTCCCAAGATAGAGGGAATTTAGGTAATGATGTTTTCTTCCATCCTTTGTTGGGTCATGTTATGACTGGTAATCAACATGAAATGTTGACTAAGTTTTTGAACCCAAATCCTCCTGTATTTTATATGTTCTAAGAGTGAGGATGCTTATGAATTTATTTTAGATTTCAATGAGAGGCTTCATCAGTTGGGAATTTTCCATTAGCACGGGATTGAGTTTATGACTTTTCAGCTTCAGCGTGAGGCTAAGCAGTGGTGGATAGTTTTTATGGAACACAAATCTTCAATTTTACCTCCATTTACTTGGACTCTGTTTCATGCCATGTTCTTAAAGAAATATGTGTCTAGGACTTTGAGAGATCACAAGAAGGATAAGTTCATGTTTTTGGACCAAGGTGGTATGTATGTGGCTTCTTATGAGGCCAAGTTTCATGCCTTGTCTAGATATGCTACGCAGTTGGTGACTACCGAGGAAGAGAGGATATGTTTATTTATTAAGGGACTAAATTGTGAGTTGTAGGTATTATCTGTTCATATGGCCTCTCCACGGAGGAGATTTAATGCAGTAACCGACTTTATTTGTTCAAATGGCCGAGACTAAATTTTGAGATGTAGGGTATATCATTATGACTATCTTTCCATTACAAACTCGGCATAATATTTTTTTAAAAAAAAATAAAAACAGGAAGCATAAAACAAACAGCTATCTAAAAATATCTCATTTTCTAACTCAGAACTCAACCATCTCTCTAGGCTGATTTTCTTAAGTCTAAGTACTACTTCAATGTCCACCATGTGTCTAAATCATAATTTGTTGTTATTCACAAGCTTTGAAATTTTTAGTTAAGGCTACAGATGATGCAGAGCACAACATTTTGTTTTAAACGTTTTCGGAAAAATATTTTATTTATATGTTTTTGACTTTTTTGAGTTGCCACTTAATTTTTGAGAAAAATTAGGAAAACCTTTGTTTTCAAAAGACTTAAACAGAAAAATCATTTTGAAAACTTTAAAGGGGTTCTGGGATTTCTATTAATATTTTATTAAGGTTTTACGGCACCTAAAATATTTGTTAACTCGCAATTGTCCGATAACCTTTAATTTGCTTTTAAAATTTGTTTAGAAATGCAAAGATACTAACCTATTATATAAGTGGATTATTTTAATCCGTAAAATTATTTAAGTAATTTTTTAAGTCTTTTTATAGTCGATCGATTAGTTTAAACCGTTAGAATATAGTGGCGCTTTGCGGGGGTTTGTAAAATTCTAACCCTAAACTAGCGACAATCAACAAATAAATATACAAAAAAAAAAGAGAGAGAGAGAGGATCGGGTCAAAATAAGAGTTTTGTCTGCCTGGACCAGTATTTGGACCCTTTGTTTGTGGGCCTTAGGCCCACTCAACTCGTACCTATTCTAAACTATTCAACGTAAAAATGATACAAAAGGGATTAGGCCCAAAGATAACAAAATACAAAATTTCGAAAACAAATTTGGGCTTAGACCCAATCTTTTAAACTCCAGTCAACTTGCTTCGAATTCTTCAACTTTGAAACCAGTACGCTGGCTTTGTGAACTGAACTCAAGTAAATTGAGTTGCATTTATTGCCCACCTAGAGTGTACGAGGGAAGAAACAATACCCGAAGGTGGCTTGAATAGCATCACATGCAACAAAATAACGAGAATTAGCATTCCAAATTTATATCCTCAAAACACAAATTAAGTAAATATCTAGAGTTTCCATGTAATCGGCATGTACTAAAATAAACTGTGTTAAACAAGTGCTTAGTTGAATTTAATGCTATGAGATGAAGCAGAGGGAAAATGACTTCACCGTACAACAAAGCTCGACTAAGTGCACTTTCATACAGATAAATGACAATAACTGAACTCACCTAAATTCAGACACCAACTGGACATGCCTTTGACACATTAAGATATGATCAACCTAAGCATTTTTAACTAAAATTTTCTTTTATATGTAAAATTATAGGAACAGACCACGAACTCAGCAAAACAACAAAAAACAAAAAGAGAAAATTAAAACTTGGCAGGCTAGTCTAAAGTCAACAGCTTGAGTAATTTGAAAGGAACACTCATGCCGTCTTTGATTAATAAAAATAATATTGCGAACTACCATGAATGGAGGACTTCAAAAAATAAATTAACACATTCAAGGAGGATAAGCTTTCTGAAGGAATATTGATTGTATTAAAGTGTTAACCTAATAAGGGAATACATGGGAGATATATATAGGAGATATAGGAAGGAGTACTAATCCTAATAGGACTAGGATTAAGGAGTACTAATCCTAATAGGACTAGGATTAGTACACAGTAAATACTAATACTATTTTATACAATTTATTTAATACTATCTGTTATTATCCCCCCTCAAGCTGAGCTGAGCGGAAGCGAACAGAAGCTTGGAACTGAGGTAATCGTGCAGTCGGCTCGGGAGAGGTTTGGTGAGAATATAAGCCGGTTGTTCTTCAGTAGGTACATACTGCACAGTCATGGTGACGGCCTGAACTTCATCTCGAACAAAGAGACAATCGATATCAACATGCTTCATTCTGGTGTGTAGGACGGAATTCTTGGCCACACAGATGGTTGATTTGTTGTCACAATAGAGAGCAGGAATAGTGTGTGTGGTGCGGAGTTCGCGAAGAATATATGTGACCCACATGGTCTCAGCAGCAAGAAGAGCAAGGGCGCGGTATTCAGCTTCAGTCGAGGACCGAGAGACCTTGGGTTGTTTATTTGTACGGGAGATCAGGTTCGGCCCCAAAACAACGAGAAACCCCGATGTAGATTTTCTGTCATTTTTATCATTCGCCCAATCTGAATCTGAGAAACCCCGAAGCTCCAAGTCCCCGGGTCGAATGAGTAAACCACGACCAAGAGTGCCCAAAATGTACCTGAGAATGCGTTTTAGACAATGGTAATCATGTTCACTTGGTTGATGCATCCGCTGAGCAACTCGGTTGACATCAAACTGGATGTCAGGACTGGTAATGGCCAGATACTCTAGAGCCCCAATGAGACTGCAAAAGTTGGTGATATCGTCAAAGGGGTGTCGGCTCCATTCGTAGACGAAGAGACTGCCATCGGTGTTGGTTGACTGGTGCATTTTTCCAGTCCAGCTTTCTGCAACAGATCTCGAGCATATTTTGACTGATGAAGAAACAAGCCGCTTCCTGTACGAGAAACCTCCATTCCCAGAAAATAATGTAACGGGCCAAGGTCCTTCATTTTGACGGTAGAATGCATAGCTCGAATGACATCCTGAATGAGAGCTGCAGTAGAGCCTGTAATAATGATATCATTTACATAGACAAGAAGAATGACTGTACCGTGTGCTGAATGTCGAGTAAACAAACTCTTGTCGTGTACGCAACACGTGAAGCCGAGTCCCTGAAGGAACATTTTCAGACGTGTGTACCAAGCACGGGGGGCTTGCTTGAGCCCATACAGAGACTTCTAGAGTTTGCAAACATGTTGAGGGAAGCGGGGATCAACATAGCCTGGTGGTTGCGTCATGTAGATAGTTTCATCAAGCATGCCATGAAGAAAAGCATTGGAAACATCAAACTGATTGATGGGCCAATTGTTGCACACGGCGAGTGACAGTACCAGGCGAATGGTTTCCTGCCGAATAACATGACTGAATTTCTCGGAGTAATCAAGCCCATACTCCTTATTGTAGCCTTTAGCAACCAAACGAGCCTTGTACCTGGAAATACTGTCATCTGCATTGTGTTTAATTTTGTACACCCATTTACAGCCCACTGGGTGCCGCCCATGGGGCTTAGGTACAAGAACCCAAGTTTTCTGATCAGTCAAAGCCTTAAACTCGTCATCCATAACATGACGCCAATAAGCATTTTTTGAGGAAACAGAGTAGGTTGTTGGTTCACTATCGGGAAGGGGTGTATTTGGTAGTATGGTAGCCTGAAAGGTTTTGGGTTTAAAGATACCGGATTTGCCACGGGTTAACATGGGATGAGTATTGGGGGGTGGCACGGGCGTTGGTGATTCGGGGGTGGCCGGGAAGGACCCAAAACGGATCGGGCTGGAGATGTTGTTGGTATGTGGTGGTTCGGGTTGGTTGTGAGTGTGGGTGGTGGTTGCGGGTGTATTGTGGGTGACGGTCGAAGGGGTGATGAGGGGTGGTTTTGTAGTGGGTGGAGGTGTGGGGGAAGGTGGTGAGGGACCCTGTGAGTATGTTGGAAAAAGGGGAAGGACGCCAATGAATGATGTATTTGTGGAGGAGGAAATAGACTCGTAGGGAAACTCATTTTCGACAAATTTGACATGACGAGATATGTAGACTTTATGAGTTTGTGGGTCAAGACAGCGATAACCCTTGGAGGTAGGATGATATCCCAAAAAAACACAAGGACGAGATCGGGGTTGTAATTTGTGAGTAATATGAGGGCGTAGCCAAGGGTAGGCAAGACACCCAAAGACGCGGAGGTTGGTATAATTGGGAAGTTCTTGGTAAAGGAGTTGATAGGGTTATTTGTTGGAGAGGGTGTGACTGGGCATTCTGTTAATGAGGTAGTTTGCGGTGGCTAGAGCTTCTACCCAAAAGGAGACAGGGAGATGAGATTGATGTAGAAGAGTAACCACCGTTTCAATGAGATGGCGATACTTATGCTCAGCCACCCCATTCTGTTCGGGAGTGTATGGACAGGAGGTTTGATGTATAATTCCCAGGGATTGCAGAAACTGGCCAAAGATGTTATTTACATATTCCTTTCCATTGTCACTTTGAAAAAGTTTAACATGAGAATTGAATTGTGTTTTGACCATTTTTTCAAACGTGACAAAGGTTGTGTATGCCTGTGATTTTTGTTTTAGTGGGTACAACCAAGTGTATTTTGTAAAATCATCCACAAAACAAATATAATAGCAAAAACCAGCAAATGAAGGAACAGCAGTAGGAACCCATAGGTCAGAATGAATAAGTTGTAAAGGTGCACTTGTACGCTTCTCATATAAAGTAAAAGGTAATTTATGAGATTTAGCAATTGAACAGGAGTCACAATTGTTTACATGAATGGAAGAAAAACCTAATTGAGACATTAAAGAATTTATTATTTGAGTAGACGGGTGACCCAGATGACTGTGCCACAACAGACTGTGGCCATCAGCCGAAAGAGTCACCGGAGCCACAGGAACGCTTTCTGAAACTGGGTGGGCAGACGAACTTGTGCCAGGAAGAACTTACAGACCATGCTCACAGGGGCCCTGAAAAATCAACCTCTTGGTAGTATTGTCTAGGATCTGAAAATCATTAGAGGTGAACAAGAGTGAGCAATTATTGTCTTTTGTGAATTGGTGAACTGAATGGAGATTGGTTTTAATAGAAGGGTCATGGGTAAGGTTACCTAGGTGAAAGATAGCGGTGGGGGTTTTAATGGTACTCGTTCCAGTGTGAGAAATATTAAGGGACTCTCCGTTGCCAACCGTAATATTATTGGAGCCATAATATGGATTTGGAGCGTTAAGCTTGGATAGATCAGAAGTAACGTGCATGTTGGCCCAGTATCCAACATCCATTCAGAGGAAGGGCCGGCTTGGGATGCATAATTGGCACGGTTATCACTATTTCGGCTCTCCTCATATCGAAACCAGTAACGAACAGCGGTGTGTCCTATTTTCTGACAGATTTGACAAGTTGGATGATCCCGCTCGTAAATGCCCTGCCCGCTGCTAGAAGATAACTGTACACCGCTGTCGAAGGAGTGCAGGTTGTTGTAGTTGTCGTGCTGCTGACCGTCGTACGACGGAGGACTGCCCTGCCGACCGCTGCGCGCGGCCTCCGCTGTTTCTGCCGTAGCCGCTGCGGCTCCCCTGCCGGCCGCCACCACGCCCGCCGCGATAGTTCTTGTTTGCGGTGAGGGCGGTGGCCTGCTCCATAACAGCGGCTTCTCAGAGAAGATGTTTGATCTCCAAATCCACGTTGATTTCTTCACTTTTTAGCCACGAGGAGAGAGTAGCCAGGTCAACGGGCGTTGGACTGATGCGAACCGCGTGTTTAATGGAGGAGTAATCTGATGGGAGCCCCCGAACGATGCACATGACGAGATCTTTTTTGGGAATGATTTCATTCACGGTGTCGAGGGCTGTGATGATGGTGGAGACCTCGTCTAAATACTCCTCCATAGTTTTCGTGCCTTTGGTAATTGTATGGAGACGATCACGCCATTGAAAAATATGAGAGTGGGAAATTGATGCATAGCGTGTTGCGAGGGCCGTCCACAGGGTTGAAGCAGTTGTGTAGGATCGGACGTGTTTCTGAACCGTGGGAGAGATGACCGCAATCAAACATGATCGGATCTGGCCATCCACAGCTTTCCAGGCGGCATAGGCCGAATTGGTTTTTTCAGATTTGCCCATGGCGGTGATGACTGCCGGCGGCGGTTCTGTGCTTCCATCGACGTATTTGAGAAGGTAATTGGCCTCAAGGGCTGTAAGAACGGTGATTTTCCATGTAGGGTAATTTTTGTCTGATAATTTTTCGAGAATTAGGGCATGAAGATGCCTGAGAAGGAGTTTAACGCCAGAAGGAAGTGAATCGAGAGGATCCACCTCGGTTGTCATGGTTACCGCTGCCCAAGAGAAGAGAGGGAATAATCTGTGCCCTAAAGAGAGAGAAAAAAAACCTAGAGAAAAGAAGATCTAGGTTTTCGGGCTCTTGATACCATGAAGGAATATTGATTGTATTAAAGTGTTAACCTAATAAGGGAATACATGGGAGATATATATAGGAGATATAGGAAGGAGTACTAATCCTAATAGGACTAGGATTAGTACACAGTAAATACTAATATTATTTTATACTATTTATTTAATACTATCTGTTATTACTTTCAAACAAATTTAACAGGGCAAGCAGGTAACCATAACTTAAACTTAAACATGGAAATAACTTAAAATTCACCCTAAACACCAATATTGTTGGACAAGGATGATTTCGGAAACAAAATCCACGTTTGAAATGACTATGTGATATTAGGTAAATTAATGTGATTACATTGATTGCAAAGGGAAATTTTGGTTTTAGAAACAAGAGTTAGAATGGGTTATTGAAAAGTTAGCCAAACTCTTAACAGATTCACATATTTTATCACAAGCGAAGCCGCATATCCTAAGTTACAAAATTTGAATTTGCGACGGTCAAGTCAGTGAGAATATGATGTGAACAGCTTAAGGCAACATCAAAATAACAAACTAAATGCAGAAAAATCGACACTTGAAAACATGTTATGCAAAGAGGTAAAACAGATGAACACACAACTCGAAACAAAATAAAAATTAACTCAAATCACTACAGATACAACTTCTTTCATTAAAGAAGATAAGGGATAAGGACTGACAATCGATAGTAAATCTTGCGTAATGAAGAAAATGAGTTGGGAGCTTATGCTCAAACGGAACCTGACTCTATCCAAAAATATTCAAGTCAAAACAGAGAATCGAAACAAGACAGTAAGCTACTGCATTAGAAGATTTGAACTAAAACAAAAGGAGACCTCCCATATTAAGATTGAGCGAACACACAAGCTAGACAAAGAAAATCAATATTGCATTCTACAACTGACAAACAACTTTCGGCAAAAATTTCCCTCAGATTCTGCCCAATTTCATAAAAACAAAATAATATTGCCTAAAACGGAAATAACACTGTAAAAACTAAAACTCGAACAACTTAAAGGCCATGACATTGAGCCATGACCCACGAATCTTCAAATCAATAGCGCAACTAACTCGATGAAACTAAACAATGGACATACGCAACATCCGAATATCAACATACCCACAAAAACTAACAGCATATAACCATGGTGCGAAACTTTCCAACATTAAATAAAATAGAGAAAATGCACAAGTACCCCCTCAACCTATGCCCAAAATCTCAGAGACACATTTGTACTATACTAAGGTCCTATAATACTCTGAACTTATTTTATAAGTAATTTTCAATCCATTTTCGGCCTATGTAGCACTAGCTTAAAAAAAATTCAACCGGTGTTGGGCCCACAAGATAGTGCCACATATGTAAAAAAAAAGGATAAAAATTATTAATAAAATAAGTTCAGAAGGGTAATAAAACCTTAATATAGTATAAGTGTGTATCTGACACTTCGGGCATAGGTTAAGCGCCTACTTGTGCATTATCCCAATAAAATAATAATAATACATTGAAATGAGGCAGAAGAAAACACAAGAAACAGAAGACTCAAACACTACGTGTACAGATTTTATGCTTGATCAAGATGGAGTAAGAAAACAACAAAGACATCCAACAAAAACAAACTCAAGCATCGAAAGAGCTCAAATATGCGAACTACAACACCTCGACTAAAAAAAATTAAGATTTTGAGAGGAGTTTACCTTATAGGAGCAGCAAACAGGGTTCAAACGAGCTTCAAAACACGATTCCACCAACAACCACGAAAGCCCGAGAGATTCGGCAAAATCCACAACCACGAACAAGAACAGCATATATATATATATTGAGAGTACTTCCTTAATAACTTTCTGTGATTTTCAATTTATTACCAGAGGAGCAAAATTTTTCCTCTGGCTTCCCTAACACAGATAGTAAGTACTCTTTAGCTATTTTTAAACTTAAACCGCCCTAGATATTTGCTGCTCAAAATTTTGTTATCCCTAAAAAAATGTTCCGCCTCCAAGAAAACACAGAGAGACAGAGTCCCCTCAACAGTCAAGAAGAGGAAGCTTTTATAGGACGAGATATTAGGGCTTCCATTTTTCAGAGGGAAACCGATAAAAATCCCTATTACAGAGGCACTTTCAAAAATTCAAACTCCCCAACTTTTACCATTTTTATGCTAACATACTTTTTCTTAAAGTTTTCAACTTATTCTGGAAGAGGGAGAGAGGAACAAACGGCTTCGATCGACTCGGCGTCCTTCTTGCGATACGTGGCTTGATCCCACGCTTCAAGGACGCATTCGTGTGACTTCTTTTGCTGCTACACTTGTATGAAACGGAAAGGGTATGACAAAGATGACAAGGAACGTTGAGTGTTGGGTTGTACTCGCGCAGATGGCTTTCGTTTTCGCAGAGAAGATTACAAGGCGCGTGGAGGTGAATTTCACCGCGTGGCCAAGTCGCTGAGTTTTCTTTGTTATGTGCAAGATTTGGGCCAGGTAAGGGGATTATGGTGGGCTGCTAATACATTGTTAATGTTGGGCTGAATTGGAGCTGGGATTTTACAACGAATTGGGTTTGAGCTGGCTAGAGTCTGAAATGGGGTTATTTGGAATCAAATGGGAGATGGACTGCTGAAAATTGAAACATAAGAGGACCAAAATGGTCTGCCAAATGAATTACAATTGGGAAAATTGTATATAATAGCAAACTAATAATCTAAATAAATAGAGTAGCTAGGGTTTGATTTACTTGTATTCCATGCAAAAGTTTGCAAAAAATTCCTAGGCGCCTCTCTCCCAAATATCTCGCTCGCCACTCTCCTCCTATCACTCGCTCGCTTCCTCGTTTTTTATACAAACACAAGTGTATAAAAAAAATTTCTAATTGTAAAGCAGAGAAAATTGTATAAATACATATATTTTTGTTCCCCTCTCTCCCCTCTTCTAGATCTCTCTCACCACTCTCACAAATCTCGCTCGCCACCCTCGCCTTTCTCACTTATAAAAACAGAAGCGAAATGTATGAATTGTGTTTCTGTTTGTATAAAGTGTGAGAAAATTATATATACACATGCAAGTACATATATTTTGATCCTATACACTTATAATTATAAAATACAAATACTAATCTGCCCAGTTTCTTTTGTCTTTCTCTCTTTCTCATTTTATACAATTTTCAAATTATATCTAATTTCTCCCTTTCTCGTTTTATACAATTTGATTCAATTGTATCTTCCTTGTCAAGTCTCCTTTGTCTTTCTCACTTTCTCATTTTATACAATTTGCTTCAATTGTATATGTATAGCGAATTATACAGTTTCTATGTTCGCTATGGAGCGTAATTATGCAAACTTTGCTACATCATACAAATTTAAATTTTTTATTTGTTATGTTTGAAAGTTGTCCATTAAAATTGGTACCTAGATGAGGTGAATTAATATAAATTAAATAAATAAGCTTCTTAATTTCAACGAAATAAAATAATTGACTTAGTTATAGGATAATTAATTAAAAAATGTAAACTATTATACGGTTCAACTAACTAGCAAAATACTTAAACGAAACGATTATTTTTTTAGACAAGTTTCAAATAATCATAAAATATACAAATTGTATAAACAACTACTTATGATCTATATATTATCTAAATATCATAAAAAAATGACAAATTATTTTAAATAGTAATTTTATATTTTTCTTAAAGTTTTATAAAACTAATTATTTTAAGTCGTTTGAAATCGAAGAAGCTTGAGTTGATTAATTTATATGGTGGAAGTCCAAAATTGGTGTCAACACATTCCATGGAAGATAAATTGTGGTTGTTGTAATATGTGGTTGTGTAATTTGTGTGAGAAACTCTCCCTTGCAAAACTATTTCTTAATTGTATGAACAGTGCAAAGCATTCCACCAAGATATGGATATCCTTATATTGTTCTATATGAATATTGACTATAGATAGGTTTTATTCTAAAATATGTGCTTGACAAAGCAAAGAGAGGTTACGCAGAAATCCTTTTGCAACTACAATAACAACACAAATATAACACATGAAAGTTGATAAATGACTTGAATTTTCTTGTTCAGGACCTTTGCAACTGCAATGACAACACATATATTAATGATAATGTTAGTCATCTGATTAAGATGCTTACTAATTTTCTCGAAATAACCCCAAAGGATGACACAGACAAATCGGATAAATATCTCTAGACAAATCGAGTTTTGTAGGTTTCTAAGAGGAGTTGCTGGTGTTGATAATACTTTGCATATATATTTTCTAGAGTAGTTTAGCTGCAATGATGGAGTGTGGTATATCCATGATTCTAAGTGTGTGTTAAGAATGAAGGATGTTTTCCCTTTTGTATTTGAGTTGGCGACAAGGTTATCACATGCTTTAGAATTGAGTGTGCAATTAGTTGAGTTTATATAATTATCAGATAGTGATGTGCGTGATTTTATCAACTTTATGCATACAATAATGTTTTCAATACGATATCAAGAAACATTTTGTAGTTCGGTTAGTTTCTCTTCCCTGATGCGGGGTGAAGCAGGAAATGAAGATTTGAGATTAAAGGAATGCATCGTGCTTTTTCTAACTTTCTCGAAAATTGGAGTTACGTTTGAAGGAATTGGAATGACAAATGGGTTTGGCAAACAAAGAAAGAAGTGAGTCTATTTTACGTTGTCGGTTCCAGTATTATAATTCTGAAGGAGTTAAAAAGTTCTACAAAGGATGTTGTTACGTTTTCAAAGATAGTTACTATTCTACCTACTATTATGAATTATAAGGATCAAAGCATTTCAGTATATTATCTATACAACTTTGAAATGTTTTGTAACTCTTTTATAATTAACAGATACCAGGACCAACAGTCGACTCACCTTTTTCTTTGTTCACCAAACCCGGCTGACTTTTCAGTCTCTTTAGACACAACTCCAATTTTTTCCAGCAAGTCAAAAAATCATAATGCACGCCCTTAATCTCAAATCTTTCATTTCCTACTCCATCTAGCATCAAGGAAGAAAAACAGACTTCTTGATTCTGTATTGCACACAATACCTGATGCATGAACTCAATAAACTCACGCACTTGCCTATCTAATAATCGTATAAACTCGGTGATTGCTCACTCAATACTGAAGCATGTGATAACCTTGTTACTAACTCACAACTTAAAGGAAAACATCCTGCAATTTTAACACACATTTAACATCATGGACCTGCCACTCCATCATTTCCGCTAAACAACTTCGGTAAAATATATAAAAAGTATCATCAACATCCACAACCCTTTTATAACCTTACAAAACTCAAACAATAGAGGAGCAAACTTCCGATATACGGCTATAGGGTTGGTGAAAAGTGTCTCACAAAGAAAATAATGACCAAAAAAGTACAACGGGTTCACTCTTTCATTTTTTTTTATCAAATCCACCTCTCTTTCCTGTTTCACTAGACATTACTCAAATTTGCTCAAGTTTCATAATACCTGATGCATACCTTCAATCTATTTTTGTAATTGTGTGTCTCAAAATCCTTTCCTGCTTCACTCTTTCCTTTCTTCAATGAAGGGAAACTAATCATACAACCTAATTATTCTTGAGGGCATATTGCACACTTCACAAGAAGTCTAAACTCAATAAACTCATACACATCACAACCTTATAACCCAATAAAATGAACTGATCGCACACTTAATTAAACTTGTTTCCAACTCACGAACAAATGGAAATATCATGTTATATTAACGCATTCCTAACATCGTACCACTTCATCATAGCTACTACAAAAAAATGTATACAAAGAATTATGAACATCAACAGCCCCTCTAACAAGTTTACAGAGCACTGCCAAGACCTAACCCTCTAGGCCGTGCGGGCACATATTCTTATACCTACATAGAAGAAATCTTACGCGCAATTTAAAATATGTAATGTAGAAGTAAAAAAATATTAACTAATCACCTTATCGTAAATAAAAAATGACTCCCAAACTTGATTAAATAAAGTATTTTTCTTAAAGAATACACAAAACACTCACAAGGAACGGATCTAAACAAGTACATGAGGTTCTAAAAGAGTAAAATACTACGAGAGAGATACAACACAGATCCAACCACCTGACTCATCATATCTTTCAAGTAACTCATACCACCAAGAATTTCTAAGACATCATCTACGATGTTTACCATTTAATTTCGATCTAAACTGGATTTGTCCCAACATTTAAGCACAAATTTCATGAAAACAGCCTGACCCTTGATCAATTCAGTAAACCTCCTAGAAGACTCTTACTATACAACATTAATTCAATACTTCATATCAATTATGGACCAATCCACAAAGGCTGACAATACAGTACAGTCTTTGTTAATAAGATGAACTCATAGTTACCACATGAACTTAACATTCACAAATAACATGATCAACGATGTTACAAATAGAAATAGTTTATTCAACATGTGTTTAAAGTAACCCATACACTTAAGAATCTCTAGGACATCACCTATAATGTTTAACATGTAATTCCAGTCTAAAGAGGAACCATCCAAGCATTTAAACACAATTCATGGTCACTCATGGACAAACATGTAACAATCCCATTACGAAGTAGTAAACCTAGTTCTCTCATGAAACCACACATACAAAAGGTTGATAAAAAATTTACAAGGCGTGCTACCCAAGACAACCATTTGTTATTTTGACCCGCATGGTACCTGAGCCAACTGTTACTACGTACCACGCACGGTACCCGAGCCTACCTTATGAATATATTGTACCAAGAGTGGTACTCGAGACAACAATTAATCTCACAAACAAAACCACAATCACAGTGAAATACAAACACAATTGCAAAACATGAGTAAACAAAGTACCTTCATCGCATGAGATAGTCAATATTTCATCAATACACATTCAGCCCCTCCAATTCCCCTAAGATGAAACTATACAAGTTTCACTATATAGATAGTGAGAATGTATACATAAATAAACATGGAAAACAATAACCATCATTTACACTCGGACACTCTTTCAAGATAATGCTCCACTTGGAACCCGATTAAACACCACTCATTTTCCCTCAACATCCCTCCCAAAATCATCACAAAATTAAAATTAGTTAATCAAATTCGTTATCATCTTAAACCATGACTAACTCCATCTTAAGTCATTCAAACTCCATGATCGAAGGCATATACAATTAATCTCTAACATTTTACAAGATACAAAGTAACTGAAGATAAATCTAACTATTCAGTCAAAACCTACCCTATATGGACGCCAAGAAATCATAGAAGAACTCTAAACATGAGTTTCTAGTTCCGTGGGGGAGAATCCTCAAGGGCGTCGATAAAAAATTTGTGGGTATGACCCACCTTATTCTAGTATCCTCTCTCTCCCCTATTCTTAAGCTTTGTACAACTTTGGGAGGATAATTGGAGTAACCATCGGCTGTTTTACCACTAGAAAGATAGAGAACAGTTAAAAAATATGTTTTTGAGTTTCTTCATCGCAGACCTTTCCCTAGTGGCTATCACGCTACCGTACTGAGAAAGCTCTTACTATGGAGGAATAACATCAGCCGGAGTCTAATTTTCTAATTCATTTTTTTTTCATGTCATCCCAATTTTAAATTGGCACATCGTTTTAAAGAAGTATTGGGACTCCACATGAGATGTCCTTTAAATAACGATGGATTAGGTTGTTACAAGCACACTCCCAATATATTGTTACCGGTTTGGGGAAAAGTTTCTTACATAAATCTATAAATTGGCAAATGCATCCATGAACAACATGTTTCTAATATAAAATAAAATAAATAAATCTTCGTCAGGGGCAAGAAAATAGAAGTATAAATAAATTCTAGGAGATGCAATTTCATAGATCATTAATAAGTGAATTTAATTTATTTACCAGTCTCTACGTGTGAGAATGGTGTGTGGTTCACGTTACCGCAAAAAGATGTTTGGGTGTCACCGATATGTATATAACACTCTCACCGATTTGGATATAACACTATGCTATCTTTTTGGAAATTGAAGTTTTTTCCGACCATAGAATAATCGATGCTCTATAGATTATGTTCTGAAGATCAATTGGATTGATCGTATTTCGGTGATTTATTCGATTCAGTGATGACATGATGCAACTAGTTGATGGAATAAGATTGAAGGACTAGGTTTCTCTGCCATAAAGCATACACACGAAGAATTGAATAAAGTTTCCAAATGAAGAAAGATGATTTCGTCTTTTTGCACCCTCACGTCAATGGCATAATAATCAAACTTGTGTTGGATGTTGTGTTAATTTGAAGTTGGGAGCAGAAAAAATTGTTTGAGTTTTGACATATGATAGGTTTAAGGCAATGATATATATGTTATAGAGTCTCCAATTAGTGAGTCAATAACTTAAATTTGTAAAACTAGTGAAATTTGTAGACATCCCTTCCCCCACCCTCCCTGAGTTTCCTATTAGGTCTCCCCTACTATCCCTTGTATCCCTTCCTCCCTCTACCACTATGCATGCAAAATAAAGTGAAAAATCCTCCCCGTCATGATTTGTGTAGCAAAATACTATAAATGTAATCTAATATAATTGACACGTAATAATTGTTTGAAGATTATATAAAATGACACTTGTGACCCTATACCTAAACTTTATAAGAGACCTTACTTCTTCTTTTTTTTTAAAATGTATTCTAAAGTGCTTTTTTTGCCTTTTGACCTAAAAGTTAGTAAGTCCTTTTTCTTGATATAGTTATTTCTTTAATAATTCTTTAACTATTCACAGTATAACTATGAAATTTTTCTTAAGACGTTATCTAAGATCCTCTTCTTAGAATGTATTCAAATTCATTTCTCTTTTTCATTTAGTTTTGTGTAATGCTATTCATATTTTCTAGTTGGTGAATTTGAATTCTTAAATATAATTAAAAGATAGTATAGTAGTTCTCTTTCCGATAAATTTTTTAAAGTGAATTACTTTAGAAACCAAGAAATATAAAACTTGGAATTCATTTTAAAAAGGATAGGCATCAATTACTGACACGATTATAAACACAATTATGACTTTTATGATATAATCCAAAATTCAAAAAAGATAAAACAAAAAAGTCATAATTATAATTAAAATTGTTAAAAACACATAGTTGTAACTAACACATTCACAAATCAAAAAATATTTTTAAAAATTAGTCATGTTATGATTATCACAGTCATAAGCTATAACTATGGAAAAAGTCATAGTCTCAATTACAACTTTCGTAGTTACAATTATGAATAAAATAATAGTCGTAATTGTGATTTTCATATAACTACATGAAAAAATTCATAATCATCATTAGTTGTGGATATAAAAATTCAAATTCAACGAGTATTAATCTCAATTAAGCATAAATCAAATATCAGTCCCAACATTATAATAGTTATATTATAAATTAATTTTGTCTAATTAATTAATTAAAATTTTAATTACTATTATCATCATGTCAAATGAGTTGATTCAATATATGCATATCTCCATTCTATTTTTTTTCTCTGTTCATTCCACTTTCTTACTCTTATTAATTTTTTCTCCCTCTAATTTCATTATTTTAATCTTTTTAATTTAGTTTTCTATCAAAATATCTCCCTCTTTATTTGTTTGTGTATTTTTTTGATTGAATATGGTAATATATACCAATTTCAGTTCAAAATATCTGAAATACATTATATGTATAGTAATATAATGTATTTAAAATAAATAAATATTGTGCATACTAAAATAATATAATATGTATATATACAATTTCACATACTATATATATATATATATATATAGATAGATAGATAGAGAGAGAGAGAGAGAGAGAGAGAGAGACACACACTTGGGGTATATGGTATGTGCCAGCACATGCCCAAAATAGTCAAAATTGATACTACTGCCTTTTATTTAACTATTGAGTATTTCATTACATATAAATTGGAAAGAATATACTTACAGTGATATGTATGGCAGTATAATTACACTATATCATCATCATATCATATCATATCAAAACTGGAAAAGCAAAACATGAAAAGTTGAATTACCAAATTACCTATTAACTATTGAAAAGCTATTTATCCTTTTAAAACGTATAAAGTTAAGGTGTCAACTCTAATATTGGCATCCCATTTCATTTTTCATTTTCCCACTATTACTTCCATTCAATTTATGGCATAAATCCAATGGTCTTTATTAAAAATAGAATTGTTTGTTGAAGTCGTGTATCACAAAAAAAAAGAGATATATATGAAAATGTAATGACAATGGCAATGTCAATTATGCATGTGTCGATGCAAGGTTAAGTTATAAGGATTTAAAATTATAGTGTTCTCTAATCGAAAAGATCAATGTATGAGTCATATATATGACGTGCAGACAAAACTTGTATGAGATTCTACTTACAGTTTATCAAGAAGATAATTGGGTTCTATTTTAGAAAATGACCCAAACTATCATTTCTCTCTCTTCCCTTACAATTTTTTTTCCCTCTTTCTTACTTTTTACTTGTTTTTTCTTTGGTTTCTTTTCCAAATATTTTACTAATTGAACTTCTATTATTTAATAGTTTTTGTCTGTTTCTAACATTGTGATATTATTTTTCTATTTTTCTATTGATAATTTGAATTGCTAAAAATAATTTGAATGGAATTTTGATATTTGCTCCTCTTTACGTAAGCAATGCAAGATATGCCTGACGTCGTTTGTCTTAGAGTTATATTATATTCTGTTATTTATTCAAGAATCATAATGATAATACACTTTAACTAAAAAGAGTTCTAATAGATTATTTTTTCCTTTATATACAAGTTTAATTAGTTTGATAAAATGTAATAGCAATTTCTATATACATATACTTGAATGGACAGTGAGATTTCCATTTTTTATTTTGCAATTCTTTAGAAGTTCTACTCTTTTAATGTGGTAAAATTGTTTCATATTCTAATAAAAGTGAAATCACAACTGTAAGGAACGCAAATACAAGGAAATACACTTGACTCTGAAACTAAAAGACTAGAATTGAATTGAGAAGACAGAAGAAGAGGGTGAGCATATTCAAAATCATAATTAACTTTCTCCCTTTTATCTACCCACGTTCTCACACTTTTATACAATTTATATAACAACCTACAGCCTTTCTCACGTGACATTTTTCCTGGCCAAAAAGTATTTTTCCAACCTTTTAGGTGGAATTATACTTCTAGTACTCCTACATGGCTTGTCAATAGAAAAATCTCTAGTCACATTGTCCTTATTATTCACTAGTCACATTGTCCTTGTATGAATTTAAATAGACTCCATGTAGTGGAACTTGAAGCTTAAAGCAACCTTACTTGATATGGAGTTTATTAAATGTCATTGTGACTACTCTTTGTTCAACTACTCCTCGTCCTATTTAATGTAAGGTAGTTTGAAAGTTCTTATCATGTATGAGGCACACCAAGTAAGAATTGTATTAGATATCATTTGATTGACAAGTGGACATTAGTGAAATTATCTTTAAGTCCCCTCCACCTTTGATTTGATTTTACGCCTAATGTATTTTTTGTTTCTAATTATTAATTTTTTTTTGCATTCTTAGCTCATATTACTAGTTTGTGTTGTTTCTTTTTTACATAGTGAATAAATATTTATGATGATTATATATATATTTGATAGTTTTTTTGTTATTATTTTTTAATATTCGATTTTATTTATTTATATTGTAATAAATAGTCGTTATTTAATTTTTAGTTTATAAAATTAAGATATAAATAAATATTTAATCCAAACCATTTTTTTTATTAACAAAGTATAAATATAATTTGTACAGTCAAAATTATAGTTTTTAAATAATTTCTTAAAAACGTGTAAGGAAAGTAGATAAACAAAATATTTATTAAATTTCACCTAGCTTGAATTTTAAAGATAAAAATATCATATAAATTGACAGAAAGATTCTGTATTTATGGGGATGTTTATGGATGCTTTTTATTTTTGAATTTCAGGAAAATAGTATCAAAATTTATGTAATTATTTGTTAAGATCATTGATACTCTTTCCGCTATATTTTCTGAAGAGTATTTGATGAATTTAAGTGCTTTGAAAACATAAAATTGTTGAGAGGAGAATAAAAGAACGAATAATTTTTATACCTTTTTCTTATCATATTAATAGTCTGTATTTCTTTTTACAAAATTCTTAAGAAATCATAAATCAAATATTAGTTTTAATCATTTGCATCTTTATTTTTTTTAACTTTATAAATTTTATTTACACCTCCAAAAAGAATTGATTATTATAATTAAAAAATTGTAATTAATTATATCTTCAATCATAAATTAAGAAAAATTTATTTAACTATTTTTAGCAATTTAAATAATCAATATCAAAATAAAAGATAATATCACAATGTTAGAAGCGGAATGAAAAACTATTAAAGAATAGAAGTGCAATAGTTGGAAAAGAAAGCAAAGCAAAAAAAAGATTAAAAGTAACAAAGAGGAAAAAAACATTATAAGGAAAGACAAAGAAAGAATAGCTTGGGCCATTTTCTGAAATGGAACCCAATTATGCATTTGGCAAAGTATAAGTGGAGTATGATACAAGTTTTGTCTATCACGTCATATATATGTCTCATAAATAAAATGAATTTTGAGGTAGTTTAATTCGACAAGAAGTTTATGAAAAAAAGGAAGATTTTTAAAACTTGTGGTCCAAAAAAGATAGGAATTTGTGTGGCTGTAACTAATTTCATCCAAGGTAAAATAAATATTTTATAGTTAACTTGTTACTTAATATAAAAATGTGTAATTCTTTTTAGGATTAACTAAAAAGAAAACTAAGTCAGATAAATTGGAGAAGAGGGATAAAAATTGATGGAGATTTCAATTTGTCCTCCTATTGTATGTAGTTTAAGCTTAAAGAAGATTCTTGAAGGATTGGTTCAAACTCAACATATAGGCTCTATGAACAAGTTTATCTATTCACGAAGGGTCGATGCAAGACTCAACATATCCATCAGCTCTTTTACCACTAGAGAGACAAAGAACAACTAAAAAAATACATTTTTGAGTTTCTTCCTTGTTGATCCCTCCATAGAGGCTATCACGCTGTCATTCTTACTATGGAGGGATAACATCAATCGGAGTCTAATTTTCTAATTCTTAAGGTTTTTTTCATGTCATCCCAATTTTAAATTGTCACATCTTTTTAAAGAAATATTGTGACGCCGCGCGAGATGTCCTTTGAATAATGATGGATCAGTTTGTTACAAGCACACTCCCAATACATTGTTATGGGGTTGGGGAAAAGTTTCTTGCATATATTTATGAATTGGAAAATGCATCCATGAGAAACTTGTTTTCTAATATAAAAGGAAATATACAAATCTTTGGACGAGGCATGAAAATAGAAGTACAAATAAATACTAGGAGGTGCAGTTTCATAGATCATGAATAAGTGAGTTTAATTTATTTACCAGCCTCCACGTGTAAGGATGGTGTGTCACTACAAAAGAACAAGCGTTTAGCTAAAAATATATTTGTTATCTAATGTGATAAAATTCCCAGCTACGGTCAATTTATCTAGGAAAATGACCATAGAAGACCAGCAAAGCTAATAAGCTCTTGGATAAATTTTAGCTAGAATATTATGTATTTCCTAGATAAGTTAGCTACAATATCGTTGATATGCTTTTTCCGTAGCAAAAATGTTTTTAGGATATATGCTAGCTAAACTCATACCCAATTTTTCTTGGTCAGTGTTGACTTTATCATGACTTAGCAAGGAATTACCCTAGCTAAACTTACAAATTCTCTTGTCATTTTTCAAGGTTTTCTTGGAAAATTTTCTTCACTGAATGACTAGCTAAAAATAGGTAGGGATATTTTCTTTTTTTAGTTAAATCTAGCTAGAAATTGTATGACAAAATACAAATATAATTTTCTATATTTGAGACAAGATGAAAAACAAAGTTATATCTAATCAAATTTTCGAAGTAAGCATAATCATAATATTGTCATTTCTAGAATAGCAAAGTACATGTGTACTAGCAAAAACATATCTTAAAACACAAGTAAGCAAAAAAAATTATCTAAGGTGCGTTTAGGGAAGAACCAGATCCATTTGTTGGTGGTTGAGAGTGAAACCAAGCATCCGAGCCACAGCAAAAGGAACCACAATATTCACCTGGGCTCCATATTTTCCTGAATATCCATTTGCGTATGCTCTTGCATGTTCGTCATTTATTGCTCCAACACGCGGTCAAGAAGTTATTGAAATTTAAAAGTTTCAAATATTTGTTGGGTAGGAATACTTGAAGAATTCTGAGAAGTGGAGGATGCACAATTAGCATTCAAAGAATCTGCTAGCAAATAATTTGAGGAAGAATCATTCTCCGAACTAAATAAGATACACATGTTCACAGATTACTACAGAGAGAAGAATCTTGGTTTACTCCATAAATAAATAAGTAAACAAAAATTAATGTTTAATTCAGTAAAACCAATATGAACTAATAAAGTGAACATCTTTCCTAAATGATCTATTAAAACTATTTAGGTTCCTCACTCAAACCATAAGGTGGAATAAGATTGGTGCAGAAACAAAAATACAATGAGTTCAATAAGAAATATACAGATGGGAAGAAAGCTTGGAAAAACCTGTTCATGTTGAATTGTACTGCCACCATGGGTATAACTTTACCTATAACCCACCCAATACGATTGATGGCCGACCAGTATTTGTACTAGAGGCATCAAAAATAGAAAAACAGACTGGTAAATGGGAAAATTCCCTAGTGGGGTATATGTTTGGTGAAGCACCTGCTTTCTCCTACATGAATTATTATATTTTTGGGTACTAAAATTTTGTTGATGTACTTGAGTTATATAACCATGGTGCGGGCTTCTTCATAGCGAAATTCAAAAACAGAACTGATAGATATGAAGTCTTGTTCACTAGCCCTTACACTATTAATAGTATACGCCTCATCCTTCAAGTCTGGATTTCGTAAGAAATGTACAAGATATAGTCATATTTGCAGATTTGATGAGGTTAGAAACATTCAACCTCCAAATATAAAGTGTCAAAAGGATAGTATTTCTTCAAATAGAGGCAGGAGAAAGGATGCTACATAGTGAAATTCCAAAAAAAAAATGACAAAGATGAGGTCCTGTTCACCGGCCCTTACACTATTAATAGTAGACCCCTCATCCTTCAAGTCTGGACACATGATTTTCGAAGAAACACACAAGATTTAGTCATATATGCAGCTTTGATGAGGATAGAAACATTTAGCTTCCAAATAAGAGGGATAAAGAGGAAAGTGTTTTTCCAAAACAAGGCCGGTGAAGGACTGCTACATAGTGAAAATTCAAAACAAAAACGATAGAGATGAGGTCGTGTTCCTTGGCCCATACAATTAATAGTAGACCACCTTTCCGTCAAGTCTGGAGACATGATCTTGTAAAGAAATGTACAAGAATTTGTCATATATGCAGCTTTGATGAGGATATAAATATTCAACCTCTAAATAGGAGCAAGAGGAAAGAGTTTTGTCAAAACGAGGCAGGAGAAAGGCTGCTACATCGTGAAATTCATAAACAAAAACGATAGAGATGAGGTCTTGTTCACTAGCCCTTACACTATTTATAGTAGACCCCTTGTCCTTCAAGTCTAGGCATGATCATTTCATGCATCCAAAGGTAGAAATTAAGAGTTCCCAATTTTCAGTGTCTGCTAACAATGATCTATGCTGAATATTCTAGAGAGTAAATTAAATGAGAAGCTTAAGACATTAATTATTTAGAATAGGTCCTACCATCACTGAACCTTGGTGTTTTGTGGAGATTTAAATAATTGGAGGGACAACAGGTCTCTGAATCTGAAACAAGACTTCCGTAAAGTAATAAATGTTTTAAATCTTACAGAAGAAGGTATTCTTGGACAAATAACTCATATCGAGTAGAATTGGCAGGGTTCTTTGTAATGATTCTTGAGTGATACCATACAGAACCTTGACGTCTCAATTCAAGAAGAATAGGTCTTCTTATCACTTGCTAATTATTATTGAGCACCGCAATGCAGTTAGTAGACACCACAAACATTTCAGATTTCTGAAGAAGGTGTCACCTCTATTTATGATTAAAGTAGACATCTAGAAGGCATAAAACTCTTGAATCAGTGTTTTTCAAACAACATTTAAATAATTGGAATTTCCCAGTAGAATGATAGCATGGATAATTTTTTCTTTTGTGAAATCACTTTCTTGGAGAAATTGTTCACCCTCAAAACAAGTGCACGTAACACCACAACTAATTAAAAACCAAATATACTTGAAGTTCTTTCAAATGTAAAATCACTCTCTTTGTATTATGCTCAAGAATTAATGAAAAGGAAAAATTCTCAATAATGGAGCAATTGTTTTTAGTTCTTAGAAAACAATTCACATGGATTTAAATTTAAACAAAAATAACTTTCAGAATAAATATCACTGATGAAATGAGATAAAAACATACCCACATCCTTTCCGGTTTACCACTGATCCACTTCTTTTCATTTTTTGTTTTGTGAGTCTTTAGAATTAATTCATCATTTCGAAGCTCTTTACCAGATAGTTCCTTCTACAACCAAATATATTGTTAATTTTCAACATAAATATAGAATAACATATGACTAATAATAATAAAAACTAAACAAAAATAAAGAATTACTTACATTTCTTTTGTACTCAGCAAATGCAACCGATCCTCCAGTATGTAAGGAAGGACCTTCTCCATTAGTAGATGACATTTTATCAATATCTCATCAAACCTTCCAAATGAACTTGAGAAATCAACTTCGGTATTTTCTTTGTTCTTGCAAATGTTCTCTTTTGTTTTCCCAAATTGTCACTCAATCTTTCACTACCCACCCGGTTAAAAGTTCTCCGAACAAGTGCTTTATCTTCACCAGAAAAAGAATAACTCTTCTACAAATAAAAATTAAATAATCAATTTTGTATTGTTTTTCAAGTAGAGATGCACAATTCTGGTTAAAAAGAATAATTGGTCATCAAGGAGGTTGACCTTGAAAACGTATGAGACACAATGTGAACCTAGAAGTGCAGGACACTTGAACATAATTGATTACAACTGTGTAACAAGGCTGCTAAGCTTCTATGAGTTGAATTTTTCAGATATGATAACCTAAATGTCTAAAAAACATCTACATAAAGAGACAAGATATATGCACAATGAGAACTCCTCAAATAACTTGTTGGCTTGTGAGAAAGATTTTCGAATGTAAAATATGATTCAATCATAACACACTACTTGTTGATCTGAAGCAGTTAGCCTCAAAACAAAAGTACAATATCAAAGTAACTTACCGGTTCTTATGTAAAGATTCCAGATTACAGAGTCTTATAATTATCAAAAAGATAGTACCACAATACCATTACATTCCATGAATAACATTACAAGAAGGATTAGCTACTATAGATATATCTGAGAGGTGGTAAATACATGTTCCCCCAGATTGTGTGATATGTAACTCATGAGAAGTGGAATCTTTCATACATATATTTATTAGTTTTAGATATGCAAAAAAGTTGTGGAAGACACTAATAAATTGGCTGAAAATATAGAAACAGATACTAATATTGAAGGTTGATATCAAATGATATTCATATAGGGAAAACAAAGAAAATCTGAATCATAGGTACTAAAATCGTTGTTAATGCTATCATATAACATGTTTCAACTTAAGCAAAATGCTAGAAGATTTTAACAGCACTAACAATAAAAAAAACATTTAACTTGAGAAATCATCTTCCGACTCACCACAAAAATACAACATCAGGCCAAAAGGAGGAATCTCTTTTAAAGACTTATCAATTTTCCCATTAATCAGTACACTACAAGCTACATGTATCAATAAGTGTCTTCTCATATGCACGCACATATACTTATTTTTAGAATTTACTAATGAAAAAAAATCTAATGCTTAAGTTAAATTCGCAGATTCTTGTTCAGGTATAGATACCTCAAAGTCATTAAACCATTTGTCTCGTACAAGCTCTGGAACTTTGCTCCAACAATGCCATGGTCCAGAGAAGCTTTTTTTAAAGGCTAACACCACATCCCCAACAGCCTCATGTGGACAGAATCTACAAAATAGTTAGTAGAATAATTTATGAGAAGATCATTAAATAAAAACATATTTAGCTATAACTTATATCCTTCTGTTTCACTTACACATGTCCATTTACTTTCAAGGATTTCATGCCACTATTTGTATCTTGTCTTTTATGTGGATTACTACTTCCAAAAGATGCTAGTGTTTGTTCAGGAAAAACATGTTGAGTAGGAGTTTCGGGTTGAGCACCAAAATTCTGAGATAAAGGTGTTTGTTGTCGTTCAATGTCCAGAGAAGCATGAGCTTCTTGTTGACCACCAACATTTTCAAGAGCAGCTATTTGTTGAGAAACTGCATCTTGAAATTGGGATAACTGTCACGTGATGAGACAATACGCTGGTCTAAACCAACTTGTTGAGTTGTAGGAATTTATGGTTCACTAGCATCCTTTTGAGAAGTTTCTGGTAGCTGCTTGTAGCTTCCTCCTCCTTAGTTAGTCATGCCTCCACGGCCTCCCCAACTACGTTAATGTCTATTCCCCTTGTCATATTTCCTGATAAAAAATCTTACAAGAACTAGAGAATAATATTCCAGCAGTCACTAAAAATCTGCACCATGTCATGCTATTAAAATGATCAATGTATAGAAAATATTGAAGCTTATCTGTACTCAATTTTCACTGAAATAACAAAAGCAAACAACTAGACTGATTCACCGATTTAGATGGTGAATCAATACAAAATTTACTCCTACAACGATAGTGGTATACTTTGTTGCAGCAAAGGTAGAGTTTGTTTTTAGTCAATCAAAAATAAGTATAGTTCAGCATGGTCGAAGTGTTACATCAAACTCTTGAAACACAGAAACAGTGTGATTAAAACCATAATATACTATCCTGCAAACATTTGCTATTGTGGAGACTACAATTCATCCACCCTTCTCCATATGCATATTGTAAAGACTGAATAGATTCTGAAAAACGATACCTTTTTTATGAAGACTGAAAGGTATTAAATAGAGTTATAAAAAAATGAATAAGACTCCTAAACTGATTGAACTACATAAATAATATCTGCTAATATAGATAATGCAGATTCCTCAATAAGCAAGGACTATGAAACACTAATACCGACATAATTACTAATTACTATGTGAATTAACTGTTGATGCTCCAATACGGGTTAGGTGATGGATCACTAGGCCTAACTTGTATAGATTATTCTCAAATGCAGATTTAGGCAGTCCATTGGTAAGAGTGTCGGCGATTTGATCGGCACAATGGACATGAATAACACAAACACTTTTGATGTTTACATGGTAACGAACAAAGTGTAAGTCCAGTGTGACATGCTTCACACGGCTATGGAGGACAAGATTCTTGCTCAAGAATGTGGATCCAAGATTGTAACAATAAATTGTGGGTAGCTGATGTACTGGAAAACACAAATGATTTAGGAGATTGATGACCCACAAGGTTTCAAAAAGGGCATTAGCCACCGCTTTGTACTCAGACTCGGTGGAGGAGCGCGAGACAATATTTTGTTTCTTTCAGAACCAAATAATCGGATTGCAACCAACAAATAAGATGTAGTCAGATGTAGATACTCTATGAGAGATGTCTCCACCCCAATCCGCGTCAGAGTACATATGTAGGTTGAAGTTATAAATGGGAGTAACATGTAGGCCTAGTTGAATGGTACCACACAGGTATCGGAGAAAATGCTTCACAACTTTTCAGTGAAGAATAGGTATTGAAGCCTACCCAAGACTTGGCGATAACGTAAAACATCAGTTAGGTGAATTCCATCAGATAAGGTGAGTAACTCAGAGGCACTCATTGGTGTGTTGACACTCTTCCAGTTGGTAATTAGCTCATCATTTAAAATCTCATTTACATAGTTTGATTGGGTGAGAATTAAACTTGAAGAGCTGCATATCTCTTCAACACCAATAAAGTAATGAAGATTACCTAAATCTTTAATAGAGAACTGAGAAGCAAGGGAAGTGATAAGGTAATTGACACTCAAAGTGTTGCTTCCAGTGACAACGATATCGTCGACATAGACAAGGACAGACAATTTGTCACGTAGACCATGTCTAACAAGTAGTGAGGTATCTGATTTTATCTTAACAAAGTGCATGGATGAAAGTTAACCCGTGTGAGTATTGTACCAAGGACGGGGAGCCTAATTCAAGCAATAGATTGCATTGCAAAGACATCATATATGTGTTGGTTTGTCATCACTAGTAACCCCGGAGGTTGTGCCATGTACACTTCCTCGTCCAGGTTTCCCTTGAGAAAGACATTATTGACATCAAGTTGCCCGAGGTCCCAATTGTGACGAATTGCCACAAAGAGGATGATGCCAACTTTGGTGGGCTTGACGACAAGGCTGAATGTGGCGTCTGAAGGATTTGGCAGTGTAGCGTCTAATGGTGGGGAAAGATCTGTAACTATGGGAATTTTAGTCGTGGGGTCTGAAGAATTTGGGAGTGTGGTTTTTGTCCATTACAGGTGAGCTGAATTAATGGTAGTATTAGAGAACAAAGTTCTAAATGGAACAATATGCTCAACAAATCGCACATATCGGGATTAATACACCTTTGTAGAAATTGGATCAAAACATGGTCACGGTGATGTGATAAGGAGAATCCGAGATAGACACACGGGGAAGATTTTGGCAAGTTTATTTTTTGAGTATGGTTTAATCCATAAATAGCACAAACAACAAAAAACCCATAAGAAATTATAATTGGGTGATTTACCAAGAAATCGTTGGAATGGAGATTGATTATCTAGGTTAGAGGTTGGCAGAGGGTTGATGAGGCAAACACTAGATGACACGCGAAAGACCAAAAATTGAGGTCGAAGGGATGCCTCAAGTAAGAGTGTTCTGGGAGTTTCATGGATATGATGATGTCTTCGTTCTACAAGTGCATTTCGTTAAGGCGTATAGGGTGGGGTAGAGAGGTGTTCAATGCCTTAAGTGTAACATAAGAGTGAAGACATTTATACTCTCCTCCACCATCAGTATACAATGATAAAAATTTTATGTCAAAATGTTTTTCAATCAAAGGATGAAATTTTTGAAAGATGTCTTTAACTTCATTCTTTTTTGTTAATGTGTAGAGCCAAGTGTATTTTGTATATTCATAAATAAAATACAACTTTTTATTAATAGATAAGATGGGTGGTGGCCCCCATAAATCACTAAAAATAATTTGAAGCGGTTTAGAAAAGTATGCGGATGGGCTTTATTAGATAACAAAATTTACAATAAGATAGTTTGGCTCACTCATGAAGCGGTAGCAATAATTTATTTCAAATACACCTAAGAATCCTAGTGTGAGGATGACCAAGACGTTGATGCCAAGTATTGAGAGGAGCGGATGTGGTAGTCATGTGAGCTTGGGTATATGAGGGAGGCCACTCATAAAGTCCATTGTTGGTCTGACCGTGCACCAACAGTTTTTGCGTTTTCATATCCTTAATAGCAAATTCAAAAGGAAAATATTCAATGGACTTGAAATTATCTTGACAAAATTTAGAAACAGAGAGAAGCTTGCGTTTAATGGTCGGGGCACATAAAGTATATGTTAGCTTAAAAACATTATTTGATGCATTTAATGGAGTAGAACCAGTGTGAGAGATGAAAATTTTGTTCCCATCACCCATAGAGATATCCTCGTTACCATGTACGATTGTAGGTTGTGTGGCTCCGTTGTGATGTGATGGGTGGCGCCTTATTCGACTATCCAAGGGTTGGTGGCGGCAGTAAATCTAGAAAAATAGTTAGCTTTGGCTTCAAAGTGATTATGAGACTTCGAGCGGTAGACATTGGTGGTGTGGCCAATCCTGTTACATAGTTGAAATCGAGTAATACTATTTAGATGGAATGCCATTATGGTGGAGTGTTTGGATTCGGGTTATGGCGCCATTGTTGAGAATTGTTGGTCTGCATGCGACTGTTGCAATTATTGGTGTTTTACTTGGGAGTAGCAACTGCTGCTATGATAGGACTGGACAGTTTCTTAGCATCCTCATAGCAAAGGAAAAGTTCACAATCTAGTAGTTTTTTGAACAATTCCTCATAGGATATAGCCATATCACGTGCACAAATGGAAGTGGAAATCTCATAAAACTCGTGACCTAGACCACTGAGTATTTTGACGATGAGTTAAGGATTGGACATAGGATCACTAACTCATCTGAAAGAGACCGAATAATTTGAAGATAATCAATAATGGAGTGGGATTCTTTAGTGACATGGGCAAGCTGATCACGCAAACTAAAGACCCGAGTTTGAGACTTGTTCACATTAGTGGTATATACAACATCCCAAGCATATTTAGTTGAGTCTGCGGCAGTACCAATAGAAGAAATAGTGGGTTCGACAGAAGTCATGAGGGAATTCTTGATGATTTTATCCAGACGGAACCAAGTTAAAAAGGATGGATTAGGAGATGTGTTTGTGCCAAGGTTAATTGTGCTACTGAGGGATAGAGTTGTCCCATAGAGATGGCTTAAGAGGTTGTTGCAATATATAAGCATGGACAATTGGGCTTTCCAGGTGGCGAAGTTGTGACTACTGCTTAGTTTGAGGGGTAATTGGGACACTGGATTGAACTGAATTATAATGTTGCTACCAGTAGTGTTATCAACATTGGTAACTCTAGTATTGTTTCCATTGTGATTGGTCATGTTTATGATCATCTGTGAGAAGAAAGGAAAAAAAATTGGATCGTTCTGGTTAGAGGGTGAAGAGCCCAGATACCATGTAAAGACTGAATAGATTCTGAAAAATGATACTTTATTGATGAAGGCTGAAAGGTATTAAATAGAGTTATAAAGAAATGAATAAGACTCCTAAACTAATTAAACTACATAAATAATATTTGCTAATATAAATAATGCAGATTCCTAAATAAGCAAGGAATATGAAGCACTAATACCGACGTAATTATTAACTACTATCTGAACTAACTATTAATGCTCCAATACACCCCCTAACGTTAGGCGGTGGATCACTAATCCTAGCTTGAATAGATTATTCTCAAACGAAGATTTAGGCAATGCCTTGGTAAGAGTGTCAGCTATTTTATCGACACCATGGACATGAACAACACGAACACTTTTGATGTTGACATGGTGGCAAGCAAAGTGAAAGTCCACTGCAGCATGCTTCACACGACTATGAAAGAAGAAAATTGTTGCTTAGGATGTGGCTCCAATATTGTCACAATAGTATGTGTGTAGCTGATGTACTAGAAAACACAACTCATTTAGGAGATTATTGACCCACAATGTTTCAGAAAGGTCATTAGCCACTACCTTGCACTCAAACTTGGTGGAGGAGTGTGAGGCAATATTTTGTTTCTTTGAGGACCAACTAATCGGATTGCACCAAGAAATAAGATGTAGCCAAATGAAGATACTCCGTTAGATATTTCTCCACCATAATTCGCATTAGAGTACACATGTAGATTGAATTCATTAATAAGAGTAACACGTAGTCCTAGTTGAATGGTACCACACAGGTATTGGAGAACACGCTTCACAACTTTCTAGTGAAGGTCTTATGGTGCTTTCATGAATTGGGAACTTGTTTACCGCATAGGCTATGTCCATCTTGGAGAAATATGGGTATTGAAGCCTATGCAAGATTCGAAGATAATGAGTAGCATCAGTCATCAGGTGAGTTCCATTAGACAGGGTGAGTGACTCAGAGGCACTCATTGGTGTGTTGACACTCTTGCAGTCGGTCATTAGCTCATCATTTAAAATCTCATTTACATAGTTTGCTTGGGCGAGAATTAATCCTGAAGAGTTGCGTATCACTTCAACACTAATAAAGTAATGAAGATTACCTAAATCTTTAATAGAGAACTAATAAGCAAGGGAAGTGATAACCTGATTGACACTCAAAGTGTTGCTTCCAGTGATAATGATATTGTCGACATAGACAAGGACAAACAATGTGTCACGTAGACCATGTCAAAAAAGTAGCGAGGCATCTGATTTTATCTTAACAAAGCCCATGGATGAAAGGTAACTTGTAAGGGCATTGTACCAAGCCTGAGGAGCCTGCTTCAAGCTATAGATTGCCTTACGCACGACATATATGTGTTGGTTTATCATCACTAGTAACCCCTGGAGGTTGTTCCATGTACACTTCATCGTCCAGGTTTCCTTGGAGAAAGACATTATTTATATCAAGTTGCCGAAGGTGCCAATTGTGACAAATTGCAACAGAAGGATGATGCGAACTGTGGTGGGTTTGATGACTATGCTGAATGTGGCGTGAAAATCAATACTTGATCTATGAGTGAAGTCCTTTGCATGCAGGCGAGCTTTGTATCTATCGATGTTGCCATCAACATTTCTCTTGATCCGAAAGAGCCACTTCCATGATACTATATTGTTTGTTGGGTCAACAGGAACATTTTTCCAAGTCTGGTTCTTAGTTAAAGAATCAAGTTCGTGTTTCATCGCATCACACCACTCATGGTGTCTTTGTGCTTGTTTGATAGTAATGGGTGAGATGGTGGGGTTTAATTTGGATACGTAATCAAAAATTGGTTTTGTTTTGGTGATGTTGTTTTGAAGTCGAGTGACAACACCTGTAGAAGGAAGCGTACATTCAGGTGGTGAAGGAGTGAGTTCCCAATCACTGATAGGACTGGCTGGCTGAGGATCCAGGTGTGTCAATGGTTGGTGTTTCGATGTTTATAGACAAGGAGAGGGGACAGTTTCTATGTGTGTTTATAGGGAAAAGTGTTTATGAATTTTTGGAGAGGCGTGGTGGTGGGATAAGATGGGCAGTAGGTACATAAGATGGGTTTTGGGAAGCAGGAATTAAAAGAGGTGAGGAAGATGGAAATTTAGCTGGAGAAGGGGAAGTTTCAGGAGGTGAAGCTGCGTCCGCCACTAATGAATTTTCAGATGAGGAATGCGATCTTGAGTTGCCTTGGGACTTGTCTAGATAAGGAGCAAACAATGATGGAAAATCTGTTAGTGTGCGTGCTTCTATTTCTAATGGGGGAGGAAGATTTGTAACTAAGGGATTTTAGGCATAGGGTCTGAAGAATTTGGTAGTGTGGTTTTTCCCCATTTTAGGTGAGCTTACTTTATGGTAGTATTTGAGAACAAAGTTTTAAATGGAAAAATATGCTCAACAAATAGCACATCTCGTGATAAATACACCTTTGTAGAAATTGGATCAAAATATTGGTAACAGTGATGTAATAAGGAGAATCCAAGATAAACACACGGGTATATTTTGGTTCAAGTTTATTTTTGTAGTATGGTTAATGCCATGGATAACATAAATAACTGAAAATCCATAAAGAATTATAATCGGGTGATTTACCAAGTAATTGTTGGAATGGAGATTTATTTTCTAGGTGAGAGGTTGGCAGACGGTAGATGAGGCAGACACTATGATGACAAGTGAAAGACCAAAAATTGGGGTGGAAAGGATGCTTCATATAAGAGTGTTCTGGGGTAGAGAGGTGTTCAAAGCCTTAAGTGAAAGATAAGAGTCAAAGACTTTTATACTCTCCTCCGCCATCGTATACAATGATAAAAATTTTGTGTCAAAATTTTTTTCCATCAAAGGATGAAATTTTTGAAAGATGTCTTTAACTTCACTCTTTTTGGTTAATGTGTAGAGTCAAGTGTATTTTGTATATTGATCAACAAAGATACATTAGTACAACTTTTTGTCAAGAGATAAGAATGGTGATGGCCCCCATAAATCACTAAAAATAATTTGAAGCAGTTTAGAGCTACACAAAGATAATCGAGTAAAAGAATGCCGATGGTCTTGATTAGATAAGAAAGAATTACAATAAGAAGTTTGTCTCTCTCATGAAATGGAAGCAAGAATTTCTTTACAATACACCTACGAACCCTAGAGTGAGGAAGACCAAGACGTTGATGCCAAGTAGTGAGAGGAGTGGATGTGGTGGTCATGTGAGCTTGGGGATATGAGACAAGCCACTCATACAGTCCATTGTTGGTCTGACCGTGCACCATCGGTTTTTCGCGTTTTCATATCCTTAATAATAAAGACAAAAGGAAAAAATTCCATGGACTTCAAATTATCTTGACAAAATTTAGAAATAGAGAGAAGCTTGCATTTAATGGACAGGGCACAAAGAGTATGTGTTAGGTTAAAAACATTATTTGATGCATTTAATTGAGTAGAATCAGTGTGAGAGATGAGAATTTTGTTACCATCACCCATAGATACATCCTCATTACCGTTGTATAGTTGTAGGTTGTGTGGCTTCGTTGTGATGTGATGGGTGGCTCCTGAGTTGACTATCCAAGGGTTGGTGGCGGCAGTAAATCTACCAGCATAGTTCGCTTTGGTTTAAAAGTGATTGTGAGACTTCGAGTGGCATACATTGTCGGTGTGGAAAATCTGGTTACATAGTTGACATCGAGTAACACTGTTTGAATTTGATTTGGACTGTCATTATGGTGGAGTGTTTGGATGTGAGTTCGGGTGCCATTGTTGAGAATTGTAGGCCTGCCTGCAATTGTTGCGATTATTGGTATTGGATTTGGTGTGAGTAGCAACTGCTGTTGTGATAGGAAGAAAAGTTTCTTAGCATCCTCATGGAGAAGGAAAAGTTCATAGTCCAGTAGTTTCTCAAACAATTCCTCATAGGAGATAGTCGTATCACTTGCATGAATGGAAGCAGAGATCTTCATGCTACTGGGGCCAGAGTGTTCCCATTGACATGACCAACGAGGTTGTAGTTATACATAAGCATGGACAATTGGGCTTTCCAAGTGGCGAAGTTGTGATCACTCTTAGTTGAGGGGTAATTAGGACGCTGGATTGAATTGAATGGTAATGTTGCTAACAGTAGTGTTATCAACTTTGACAACTCTAGGATTGTTACCATTGTGATTGGTCATGTTACTGATCTTCCGTGAGAAGGAAGGAAAAAAGAATTGGATAGTTCTCGTTAGAGCGAGAAGAGCCATGATACCACGTAAAGACTAAATAGATTTTGAAAAATGATACTTTATTAATGAAGGCTGAAATGTATTAAATACAGTTACAATGAAATGAATAAGACTCCTAAACTAATTGAATTACATAAATAATATCTTCTAATATATATAAAGCAGATTCCTAAATAAGCAAGAAATTAAACATTATTACCGACATAATTATTAACTACTATCTGAACTAACTATTGAGCTTCAATACATATCACTAAAAATCTCCAGCTCTTCCTCTACTCCTTCCATATATAGCACATATAAAATGATAATAAATTACTGGAAACTTACTAAGGTGATTTCACTAACTCAACTAGTTTAGGTAAAAGTACCTATGTATGACTAAGTGAATATGAAAAAGTTTACAACAGTGAAATATTATATGCTATTATAAGTTAGAAGCTCCAAAGTAAAAAGTTGAATCACAAAAATGCCCCTCTACTAAATTAAATTTTTTATAATTCATATAAATATATATATATATATATATATATATATATATATATATATATATATATATATATATATATATATATATATATCTTCTTATTCTCATTTCAAAATCTTGACCCTTCAAATTTCTCACAAATATTTTTTTAAAAAATACAAATGAGTAACTATTCCTTAAAAACAAGAAATTAAAGTAGATTCATGTATCATTTAAAGTTAAATTTCATCTCTATCTTTTTATATTTATTTTAATATTATTTGACCTTTCAATTTTCCATGTGCCTTCTCATGTTTCCATAATTTTGTATAAATTTAAGTTTTCCAAAAAAAACTTTTATTTACTATTCCTACAATTCTTGTGTGTAGGAATTCTATAATTATTTCACTCATTAAATTTTCTTTTTTCATCTTCCAATAGCAACTTCTTTTTATGTTCTTTATTCATATTTTAATATATAAAATTTCTTTGTTACTATTGGTCGTACATGGTTTAATCTTCTCAATGATATTTTATTCTGATCAATCTTTTCACATTCGTTAAATACTCTATAAAGTATATCATAAGGTGGGTTTGTCCAATTATTACATTTGCCTTCTTTTGTTAAATTTATCCTCCAAAAAGAGTCTACTTCAGGTAAATCTATTCCAATATAATTAATTTAGCTACAAATATTGACCAACACTTTTTGTATTATTACTAAGCTAGAAGCATATTCACTTCTTTTAATATCATATCTATTTATGAAAAACTTTTGTTGCAATAAAACTCAAATTCAGATACAAGGTTATCTGTGAATGCCTTTGCATAATTGAACTTTGAAATGTAGACATGAACTATGTATGGAGCACACAGGTTCATAGTTGACTGTGTGTTTGTATAGTTTAAAATTGTACGAAATACACGTGCATCGCACGTGTTCAAGAACTAGTAATAATAAAAAGCATGATCAAAATTTTAACTTATGGCTGCCATATAATATCATGAACCTTCACTCAACAAAGTCACTCTTAGTAGATGACATCACTAGAAAATAAATGTATTTTAAAGTGTGCTAAATAATCAATTTAACATATTGATGAATTAACGTTGGAAAAATAATTCTTATAAGATTTTATAAATGACATCAAACAACTGCAAATAGTAGCAATAGTAATAAATGAAAAAACTCTAGAAAAGAAATTACAGCAAAAAGTTATTACTATTCACTCTCATTACTATCACTGTTTTCATCACTTTGTTCTTCTCCTTCATCTTTAGAGAACTTAAAATTAGATTCATCTGTCTCTTCATAATTTTCAATAGCATTAATATCATGGTCTTGATCAATTTTAGTACTCTCATTTACAACGTCATATATTTCCAGTTCACCAGTTTCATGACGTAAGATTTCAATATCATCATTCATATTTGGTAATATCAGGGTGAATATGTCATCTTCTTGGTATGGAATATTCCGAGAATCAATTTTATTTCTTGCTTTTATTTTATACACTGCCCACCTGTAACACCCTGTAGCCAAAACAGACCAAAAATTAGTTTTTCAGAAAAATCTGCAGGTCCTACCAACGGTGGCAATGACAGACCTTATCCTGAACCACGGTCCGTCCTGCACAACCGTCGATGGGATCAGAAACTCTCAAAAATTTCAGCCTAGAAAAATTGATTAAGTCTTGGACGACGGACGGACTTACAGTCTATAGGTCAAACGACGGTCCGTAATCCGTGACCGTCGATCAAGACTCCCTTCAACCACTCTCTAACAAGAGATATGGATGACCATCATGGTTCGTAGGTGGAAAATTTGCAGCCAGTTAAGGGGAAATGCAGTTGGATTAACTTAAAATGATAATAACTCTTATCACAAAATGAATTAGGTCTCCCATGACCTACCCACAGATAGATAATTGAATTATCTTTCAATAGACACCAACCTTGCTAAAATCAGACCTCTGAGTAAAAATTTATGCCCATTTTAGTAAATACTTGTCGAGCAGGCCCTCACGACGGACTCAACGACGGGGCGTCGAACGCACGACGTACCGTCAGTCCTGGCCGTCGTGAGGTCCGACAGCAGCCTTCCCAGGGGTCTTTTTGACTTTTCTCACTCCGTTTAAACCCTAAGTTATGTCGTTTTCACCCTAAATCATCAGATTTTTGTTAGTTTAAGTGTAGAAACATAATTAAAACATATCCAAGTCAAATTATTAAATCAAAACCTAGAAAATTAGAAGTAAGAGAGGAGAAAAAAGCTCAAGAATCCTAGTTGAAGAACGCCACATGCTCCAGCAGTTCCAGCCCCAAAACTTAAGTATTTTTTCGTGGATTTCATCACCAGGTATGTGGAACTTAACTAGTGGGTTCCTTTCACCCATTTGGTCCTTAGTTTTAGTCAGTTCTTGATTCTCTTATCATGATTAAACCTAGCATTTCTAGAACTTTGACATAACTTCATGAATTTATTAAATATATGTTTCAAATTAGATTATCATGTTATAAATCATATTATCGCATGAATTTCAGAACCCTAGCTTTGTATTTCTTTACTTCTTGAATTACACATGCTATGTCATATATTTCAGACACTTCAGATATACATGCCTCAGTTATAAATGCATAATTACCAGATTAATTGTTGCATTCTCATTTTGCATGTTCAGTTTCGAGCTATTCAGTATTTGCAGAAATTCAGATATAATAAGTTAATTTATAGAATTCATTGGGAGTAGCAAAATATCGAGTTGGACTAGGATTTAGCGTACCCAATAGTCCCAGAACTAGTAGCCCAGTAGGTTGTAAGTCCCCTCTGTGGTCAATCAGTTTAGTGATCACGCCAACATGCCTTTATACCTTTGGCAGGGTATATTGGGACGTCTCGATGGGGCGTATACATTAGACTCCACATTAGCTCATGTGGTTTTATTATCAGTTATTAGTAGCTCCCACAGTTCACTCAGACTCTCTATATTGACCATTTATCAGTATATTCAGTATTGAGTTTCAACATGTTATAAATTGGTCATTGTATCCAGTTAGCTCATAAATCAGCACATCACGTTCAGATTATTATACTTGTTTTTCTGCTTGTTCAATAATGATTTTTATTTAAGCTTTACTCTATCCTACATGCTCAGTACCTTTCAAGTACTGATGCATACGTGCGCTACATCTTTTCATGATGTAGGTTCAGGTTCTCAGCATCAAGATCACGCATAGATCGATTTCTCGATCTCGAGTTCAACAGATTTAGTGGTGAGTCCTCATTCTCCGAGGACAACAGTCACGAGTTTCATTTAAGTTTTTGTGATTTAGTTTCTGTTTTTGATAGATTTAGCTGGGGCTTTTCCCAATATTTTTAGCCTAGTTTAGAAGCTATTTTTCAGACATAGTTAGATTCAGCTTAGTATTGATTTAATATTTCTTTTGTATTAAACTTATTGTTTTCAAATATCTTAGTTATAAAATATGGGTATTCCCCATCTTTTCATTTTAAGTATGATTTAGCTTTCGCAACAGTTTATTATCTTTAGTATATTTATGATCATGCCAGCAGGGTTATCTTGGGATCACTTTTGGTCCTAGGTTCCTTGTCCTCGTCTCAGGGGTAGCTCGGGGCGTGACAAAAATTGGTATCAAAACACTAGGTTCAAGAGTCCTAAGATGTCTGAAAAAGCTACACTAAGTAGAGTCCTTTTCATGGGTGTGAATTGCACCACATATAATGTTAGGGAGGCTATAAAGTGTTTTAGTAAAAACTTCACTTTATTGTTACTCTTATCATGCGTAGGGTATGATCTTATTTCATTCTAACTTAATGTTCTACGTTTCAGATCATGCCTTCTCATAGAGCTTAGGCATGGAATTCTAATGCACGCAATGCTAACGCAATTTCTCTAATACCAGATACGGAAGTTCAAATGCAGAGTTTCAAAACGCCAATTCAGCTTTTGGCTCAGAGTATGACCAACTAGAATAATCAGTAGGTTCTAGTTCCTACTAAAAGAAATGACTGATTAGTGGCAGCCAGAGTTTGTGATTTTTTTAGCATGAAGCCGCCTAAGTTTTTAGGGTCCCAAGTTGGTAAGGACCCACAGAAGTTCATTGATAAGGTCAAGAAAATATTTGGTGTGATGTCAGTAACAGGTAGTAATAGGTGAGATTGTCATCTTATAAAATCAAGGATGTGACTCACATATGGTTCAATTAGTGGAAAGACAACAAACACGACTTTGTCTTTTGTAACTAAGTATAGCATTCCAAATAAGTATTATCCCAGAAACTCTCTCAGAACCCTTCTCAGTCTCTACTCTAGTCGGTGACCCAGTTATAGCTAGATGGGTATAGAGAATTTGCCCTGTCATAGTCTCTCAGAAAGTCACCTCTGCAGATGTAGTAGAGTTAGAAATGGTAGACTTCGATGTCATTCTAGGCATGGATTGGTTACACTCATGTTATGCCTCAGTCGATTGTAGAAATAGGATTGTTTATTTTTAGTTTCCAGACGAACCAATCTTAGAATGGAAGGGTAGTAGCCTAGCGCCTATGGGTCGATTTATTTCATACCTTAAGGCCAGAATTGGGTTAAAGATTCTAGCCTTGAAACCCCATCTCTTGAGTCAGTTCTAGTAGTCGGTGAATTTCTAGAAGTATTTCCAAAAGATCTTCCCGGGGTTTCTCCTGAAAGGGAAATCGACTTTGGAATTGATCTCCTTCCAGATACCCAACCTATTTCTGTTCCTCCTTACACAATGGCTCTAACATAGCTTAAGGAAATGAAAGAGCAGTTGAAGACCTTCTAGATTAGGGTTTCATCTGACCTAGTATTTCACCATGGAGTGCAACAGTATTATTTGTAAAGAACAAAGATGGTTCTCTCATAATGTGCATTGACTACAAACAGTTGAACAAGGTCACAATCAAGAATAAGTATCCCATCCCCTGGTTTGATGACCTATTTGACAAACTTCAGGGTGCTAGTCATTTCTCAAAGATAGACCTCAGATCGGGTTATCATCAGCTCAAAGTCAGAGAGAGTAACATTCAAAAAACAGTCTTAAGAACTCGTTATGAACATTATGAATTTCTAGTTATGTCATTTTGACTAACCAATGCTCCTGCAGATTTCATGGATTTGATGAACAGAGTGGTCAAACAATACTTAGACTTTTTTGTTATCGTATTCATTGATGATATCCTCATTTACTCTTGGAGTGAGGAAGAACATGCAAGTCATTTGAGATTTGTTCTACAGACTCTCAAAGATCACCAGTTATTTGCTAAGATTAGTAAATGTGGGTTTAGGTTGCAGTTCGTTGCTTTCATTGGTCAGATTGTATCTAGCGAAGGGATCCGCGTAGATTTGCAAAAGATAGAAGCAGTGAAAGAATGGCCCAGACCTACCTCTGCTAAAGATATAAGAAATTTGTTAGGTCTAGAAGGTTATAACAGAAGGTTTGTGGAAGGATTTTCATCCATAGCCTCGCCATTGACTAGGTTTACTCAGAAGATGGTAAAGTTCCAATGGTCAGATGATTGTGAGAAAAGCTTCGCAGAATTTAAAACTAGATTTACTACAGCTCCTGCTTGACTCCACCAAAGGGTTCAGATGGTTATGTGATCTATTGCGATACATCCAGAGTTGGCCTTGGTTGTGTGTTGATGCAAATAGATAAGGTTATGTCTTATGCCTCTAGAAAGCTTAAGGTGCATGAGAAGAACTATCCAACTCATGACCTCGAGCTTGCAGCAGTCGTGTTTGCACTCAAGATATGGAGACACTACTTTTATGATGTTCATGTAAATGTGTTCACCGATCATAAGAGCCTTCAGTATGTCTTCACCCAGAAAGAGTTGAATCTTCGCCAGAGGAGATGGTTTGAGTTTCTTAAGGATTATGATATCAGTGTGCATTATCATCTAGGAAACGCGAATGTAGTGGCCAATGCTCTTAGTAAATTATGTATGCGTAGTGTAGCCCATGTTGAGGATGAAAGGAAGGAGCTAGTGAAGGATGTTCACAGGCTTGCCCGCTTGGGAGTTCGCTTTATGAGAATATCTGACAATGGTGTAACAGTTCAGAATGGGGCAGAATCGCCTTTGGTTGTGTAGGTTAAGGAAAAGCAAGACAGTGATACAATCTTGCTTGAACTTAAGGGTGCAGTCCATTATCAGAGAGTCGAGGTTTTCTCCCAAGGGGGAGATGGAGTATTTCGATACCAGCGTAGATTGTATGTTCCTGATGTGGGCGAGTTAAGACAACATATTCTTGCAGAAGACCATAACTCTAGGTATTCTATTCATCCAGGTTGCACTAAGATGTATCATGATCTGCGGGAAGTCTATTGGTGGAATAACATCAAGAGGGATATAGCAGACTTTGTGAGTAAGTGCCCCAGTTGCCAGTAAGTCCAGGTAGAACATCATAAACTAGGGGGTATGACTCAAAAAGAAATCGATATTCCTACTTGGAAGTGGGATGTGATCAATATGGACTTCATCACAGGATTATCGCGTACTCGCCGACAGCATGCCTCCATTTGGGTGATAGTTTATAGGATGACTAAGTCTTCTCGCTTCTTGGCGGTCAAGACTACATATTCGGTAGAAGACTATGCAAGGCTTTACATTAATAAGATTTTGAGGTTGCATGGGGTTCCTTTGTCTATCATCTCAGATAGAGGTCCTCAGTTTACCTCTTATTTCTTGAAGTCATTTCGGAAATGTCGTGGTACTCAAGTTAACCTTAGTACAACATTTCATCCTCAAACAGATGGGCAGGCAGAGCGTACCATTATGACCTTAGAGGATATGATAAGAGCTTGTGTGATCGATTTCAAGGGTATTTAGGATGATCACTTTCCTCTTATTGAGTTTGCCTACAAAAATAACTACCATTCCAGCATTCAGATGGCCCATTATGAGGCTTTATGTGGACGTAGATGTAGATCTCATGTTGGTTGGTTTCGAGTAGGGGAAGCAACTTTGATAGGGCCAGATTCAGCCTTTATGCTATGGAGAAAGTGCAACTCATTATAGATAGACTTAAGACAGTCCAAAGTCGTCAGAAATCTTATGCAGATGTAAAGAAAAGGGAACTAGAGTTCCAAGTCGATGAATGGGTTTTTCTTAAGGTCTCGCCTATGAAAGGAGTGATGATATTTTGAAAGAAAGAAAAGATCAGTACTTGATATGTAGGACATTACAAGATCTTGAAAAGGGTTGGAAAGGTGACATATGAGGTAGAGTTTCCAGCCGAATTAGCAGATGTGCATTCGGTCTCCCACAACTCACTCTTGAAGAAGTTTGTGGGTGATCCAACATCTGTAGTGCCAATAAAGAGTGTGGCGGTGAAAGATAGTCTTTATTATGTGGATGAACTAGTCGAGATTCTTGAACGTCAGGTCAAAAGGTTGAGAGACAAAGAAGTCGCTTCAGTCATGGTTTTGTGGAGGAGTCAGTCCGTAGAGGGAGTAACTTGGGAAGCAGAAGCAACCATGAAAGACAAGTATTCTCACTCTTTCCTTCCGATTCCATTCCAGCTTGAGGTAATAGTTCCTCTTCAGTTTTCCAGTCATTCATGCGTAAATTCAATTTTAGAATCATGTCCCCTCAGTTTGTACTTGCACTTTTAGCGTGATTGCATGTACTTAGAACTCAATTCAGTCAGAACTCAGTTATCAGTGTTTAGTAGTGGGGTTTGCATCTCTCTCCCTCTATTTCAGCTAGTTTAGTCTTCATTCGAGGACGAATGTTCCCAAGGGGAAATAATTTAACACCCCGTAGCTAAAACAGACCAAAAATAAGTTTTTCAGAAAAATTTGCAGGTGCTACAAACGGTGGCATCGATGGACCGTGGCCTGAACCACAGTTCGTCCTACACAACCGTTAATGCGATCAGAAACTCCCAAAAATTTCAGCCTAGAAAAATTGGTTAAGTCTTGGACGACGGACAGTCTTATGGTCCGTAGGTCAAACGACGGTCCGTAGTTCATGACTGTTGATCAAGACTCCCTTCAACCACTCTCTGACAAGAGCTATGGATGACCAACATGGTTCGTAGGTGGACCTACGGTCCATAGGTGGAAAATTTGCAGCCAGTTAAGGGGAATGTAGTTGGGTCAACTTAAAATTATCATAACTCTTAGCACAAAATTAATTAGGTATTTCATGACCTACCCACGGATAGATAATTGAATTATCTTTCCATATACACCAATCTTGCTAAAATCAGATCTTTGAGTAAAAAGGTATGACCATTTTAGTAAAGGCATGTCGAATAAGCCGTCACGACGGACCCAACAACGGGGCGTCAGGCGCATGACAGACCGCTTGACCTTTCCCTCTTTGTTTAAACCATAAATTACATCGTTTTGACCCTAAATCATCAGATTTTGGTCAATTTAAGCCTATAAACATAAATAAAGCATATCCAAGTGAAATCATTAAATCAAAACTTAGAAAATTAGAAGCAAGAGGGGAGAAAAAATATCAAGAATCCCAGTTCAAGAATTCTACAAGCTCCAGCAGTTCCAGCCCCATTACTTATGTATTTCTTTATAGATTTCATCTCCAGGTATGTGGGATTTCATTAGTGGGTTCCTTTTACCCATTGGGTCCTTAGTTTCAGTCAGTTATTGATTCTCTTATCATGATTAAACCTAGGGTTTCTAGAACTTTGATATAATTTCATGAATTTACTAAATATATGTTCCAAATCAGATTATCATGTTATTAATATGATAATCGCATAAATTTTAGAACCCTAGCTTTGTATTTCTTTAGTTGTTGAATTACACATGCTAGGTCATATATTTCAGACACTTTAGATATACATGCCTCAGTTATAAATGCATAATTACCAAATTGATTGTTGCATTCTCAGTTTTCATGTTCAGTTTCGAGCCATCAAGTATTTACAGAAATTTAGATATAATCAGTTAATTTACATAATTCATTTAGAGTAGCATAATACCGAGTTGGACTAGGGTTTAGCATACCAATAATCCCAGAACTACTAGCCCAGTAGGTTGTAAGTCCCCTCTGTGCGCAATCAGTATAGTGATCATGCCAGCATGCCTTTATAGCTTTGGCAAGGTATATTGGGTCCTCTCGATGGGGCGTATACATCGGACTCCACATTTAGCTCATGTGGTTTTATTATCGTTTATTAGTAGCTTTCAGAGTTCAGTCAGACTCTCTGCATTAAGAATTTATCAGTATATTCAGTATTCAATTAAGCATGTTATAAATTGGTCTTTGCATCCAGTTAGTGATACGCTAAAACTTAGTTCTCAAATAAGAAGTAAAGCGGTCGTGTCAAGTAAATAACGCAACTAGTGAGGTTGGGATCATTCGCACGAGGAAAATAGTTTAGACTTAACTTCAATTTATTACTACTATTGTCCACTCAATTACTTCTTGTAAAGAAAAAGCAAAAATGATAAAAAGGGGGGGGGGGGGTTCTATTCCTAAATAAATGAAAATAACTAGCGAAATAAAAGGAGATAACTAACAACTTCGAATGTTGGAGTTAAATAAATTAATCAAAGTAACTAGGGTTTATGTGTTCCCCACAAGTTCATAACTTGATAAGTCTAACTATAACAATTCTTTCCTAGTATCTTGAATGCAAAGTGATAAGTTAATGTATTTCTAAATCCTTGGTCCGGCATCTAGAAAATTTCACTCCGCACCTTGGTCCGGCTACGTGTGTTGCTATCCTAGCCCTTATCTTTACCTCATATTAGGCATCGTATTTGATATTTGACTAGGTTAGTACCTCGTACCAATAAATACTATCTTATTAGATAGTGTACACTAAATCTATGTTGATTATTCTTTTCCTATTATCTACCTCCTTGGTCCGGCAAGTAGCATTAAGGCAAGTTCTAACGTTGGCCATCTGTTAAAAGACTTCTGAACGAAAGAATTATAAATACATGCAAGAAACTATTCTAGAATTGTTATTTTAGTTAGGTTTACCTCATTATTAGCCTATGGTTCCCACAACCATAGTTATGGAGTTTAGTTACCCATAGTCATAATTACAATATTTGAATATGTGATATAAGAATTCATGCACTTACTTCGATGAGAAAGAGTAAAATACAAAAGTTCACTTGATTTAGAAGCAAAAGTCACCAACAATCAATGATAAAAGTCTCAAGATAATTAATAATCTCTCAAAGAGTCTACAAAATAATCAAGAGTCTTCCAATATTCAAAGGTCTAACAATGATCCAGAGTCTAACCTAATATTACCGAGTCTAACTAATAATCCCCAGTCTAACCTCAAAAACAAGGTTTTTTCTAACTATTTATAGAAAATAAAAACCTAATTAAACAAGGAATCTATTTGCTGGAAATCTGTCAAAACGCGGCTGGGTCGACGGATCGTCGTGGTCACGACGGGCCGTCATGGATTCCATCGTCCCATACTTGTGCAATTTCTTCTGCTACTCTTTTCATTACCCTGGACGGCAGGTATGAAGGATTGTCATAGGCACAATGGTACGTCGAGGGTCTCCATTCCAAAATACCTGAACTCTTGGAATATGGGTACTGGGACTACTTCTATAATCTTCATGACGAACCTGCAGGACGGACTGTCATGGATACGACGGTACGTCACACTTTCCGTAACCCCACACTTGGTCATACTTCCCTATCTTCCTTCAGCATCTGCATTACGCGGCAAGCTACGGACCGTCACGAGCATGACAGACAGTCACAAGCTCCGTAGGTGGTCTCTTCTGCATTTCTTCGCTCAAAAACCTCTGCGTTCATCTTTGGAAAGATTTCCTGCAAATAAGGAGAAACTTATATAAAAATTAGCACAAAAAGGCTTTTGGACACACTAAACTTAAGGAAAAAGTATTAATAATACTATGAAACCACGATATATCAGTTAGCTCAGAAATCAGACCATCACGTTGTTATTATTATACTTGTTTTTGTGCTTGTTCAGTTATGTTTTATTTCATCTTTACTCTATCCTACATGCTCAGTACCTTTCAAGTACCGATGCATACATGCGCTACATCTTCTCGTGATGTAGCTTTAAGTTCTTAGCATCCAGATCACGAATAGATCGATTTCCCGATCTCCAGTGCAGCAGATTCAGTGGTGATTCCTCATTCTCCGAGGACAATAATCACGAGTTGCATTTCAGTCTTTAGTTATTTAGTTTTAATTTTTTCTAGATTTAGATGGGGCTTGTCCCAGTATTTCTAGTCTAGTTTAGAGGCTATTTTCCCACATAGTTAGAGTCAACTTAGTATTGAGTTAATATTTCTTTTGTATTAAACTCATTGTTTTCAAATATCTCAGTTATCGAATATGGGTATTCCCCATCTTTTCATTTTATGTATGATTTAGCTTCCGTAACAGTTTATTATCTTTAGTATGCTCATGATCATGCCAGCAGGGTTAGCTTGGGATCACTTTTTGTCCTAGGTTCTGCGTCCACGTCTCGGGGGTAGCTCGGGGCGTGACACCACCAATCAAGACTATCTTTCGGGATATTTTACAAAATAAAATTGTTGAGCTTGTTCAACCAACACAAAAGTGTCATAGGCATAGCTTTAGAACCTTTTCTTAAGATTGATATCAATTATCCCATAATGTTTATGAACTTTACACCTTCGACCTATTGTTGGATCAACCAATCACATTTGAACAACACAAGAGTGGTTCATTTCTTTGTTGAATTAGAATATTCAAGTTGTATCACCTCACCGAGCAACCCATAATAGTCATTTTCATAGTCATTCCATGTTGTCCGTTTAATGCACACTCCACTATTCAGAGTTCATTTGTTAGAGCCGTAAGTAAGTGTGTTGAACATATAGACATTTGTAAAATATTGTGTCCATGTTTGCACCCACTTATAAAGATCAGAAGCCAAGTCTTTTAACTGCTCATCATTTATGTTGTTATCTGGATTGAGAACCTAACAAATACATAAAAATAGATCGATGATATGCATAGTTGTGTATAAATCATAACTTGATATAGATAAAATAAAATAGTAACTTCTCCTTACTATTATATTTTACTCACATAAGCTTCGAACCAGTTGGGAAATCTACTATTTGTCTCTTTATCGATTTCCTCGAGGCTGATATTTATGTAAAATCTATAAAATTACGACATGAATTGTTGAATCTGCTCACAATTCAACAAAATATATATTCTTGCCGCATCACACTCTTTATCGTACAAATAACGACCACTCATCTCCCCACTCGGACGTCCTGGATGCAGAAAGATGAATAGACAACCATCAGGTGCATTAACTTCAGCTCCATCATCATTTCGAGTAACTTTGTTCAACCTAGTTTATACACTAGACTGGAAATAATGGAAACTAAATGTTAAAATTTCCTTAATGATATAATCTTCACATATTGATCCCTCGACATGATATCTATTTTCACCATCTTTTTTAAATTTTGTAGCTCTCTACAACCAGGAGGAAATATTTTGGCTAACTTGCAAATTGTAACCTTTATGCTTTGTTCAAGCTTTCTGGGATTTACACTTTTAACACAATTGTCCATAAACCTTTAAAAATAAACTTATCTCTGTTAAGGCATTCCAAATAGGCTCGCGCAAAAGATCTAGAAATGGAATTGGTAACAACCATTCTAGAAATACATGAAAATCATGACTCTTCATCCTTGCTACTTTACAATCTTTCATGTTGAAGCACCAAGTTAAATTGGAAGCATAACCATCTGGAAAACTTAAGCTTTTGAACCACTCACATATCAACTTTCTTTGTTCTTTTGCTCTATCAATTCAAACTCTTAACGATTGCATAATTTTGCACATCTTTTCTAGCTTTTAAATTATCTTTTGTTTTATCGTTTATATCCATTATTGTGTTGAATATATTATCAAACCCATTTTTTCTCAATATGCATCACATCAAGACTATGTCAAATAATATTTGTACTCTAATATGGCAATTCCCAAAAAATTCTTTGTTTTGTCCAATTATGTTGATCTACAAATCGTGGCAACTTATCAGAGGTGTGGTGATCAGTAGTTTTTGGTAAGGTATACACTTTGTTCCAAACTTCTTCACTATACAACCTAAGAGGGAGAGTAGAGTTCTCAATCCTTACTTTCAAAAATGATTTCTATCCTATCGAAATGAATGACCCATAGACAAAAATTTACGATGTCAATCAATTAATGAAGCTTTTCTCCTATTTTTCAAGTAAAATGCCTTAATTTTTCTCATACAACAAGGGCATGCCAATAGACCGTGTATGCTCCAACAAGACAACATTCCCTAAGCTGGGAAATCATTGATAGTCCACATAAGTGCAACTCACATTTGAAATTTTGTTTCTTATGAGAGTCATAAGTCTCGGACCCATCACCCTATAATTTCTTTAATTCATCTATAAGAGGTTCTAAGAATACATCTATGTTGTTAGCAGGGTTGTTTGGACAAGAAATGAGAAGACTTAAGAACATATAAGGGCTAGTCATGGACATTTCAGGTGGCAAATTGTATGGTGTAATATTTACTGGCCAACACGAATAAGGATTGGGCATCTTCCCATAAGGACTTAATCCATCAGCTGCAAGTCCAAGTCTTATATTTCGAGGCTCACTTGCAAAGTTAGGATGACATTGATCAAACATTCACCATGCCTCTCCATCACTTGGATGACTCATTAACCCAGGTTCTCGATGATATTTCCAGTGTCATGTCATATGTTCAACAGTCTTTGTTGACATATATAATCTCTGCAACCTCGGAGTTATAGGAAAGTAACACAATACTTTAATGGAACATCTTTTTGACTTCCATTGCGTTTTCTGTTAGGCTTGTAGCGTGGTTACCACACATGGGACAATCTCTTTTGTATTTGTTATCCTTGTAATATAGGATACAACCTTTCTAACATATATCTATCTTTTCATATCTAGCCCAAGTTTTGCAACCATTTGATTAATCCTTTTGTAATCATTAGGTAATTTTGCATGTTCGGGTAAGACTTCTTCATAAATAGCAAAATTTTATTGTAGCAATTATCACTAATGTTAAACTCAGGTTTAATGTTCAACAACTTGAACACTACTAATAGGGGAGAATGAGTGATACATCTATCAAACAATGGCTCTTCAACAGCTTTCAACATTTCAAAAAATTCTTGAGCATTTCTATTAGGAAGTTCTTCTTCATTAACATCCTTATCAAATACATCATTGTCTTAGTTGAAACTAGGACCAACTGCATCCAAGACTATAGTGCGATATGAATTTATTGCTGCTCTATTAGCACCAATTTCATCATCTGTATTGGTACTAGGTTGAGGCCTAGAAATTAGTACAAAAGACTCCCCATGTGAATCCCATTTATGATAGTTGGGCATGAAACCATGATTGTATAAATATGATATAATATTATTAGGTTCAATAAATCCACTACTGTTTTTAGATTTTGAACAAGGGCACCTTATACTTCCATTAGAAACAAAATCAAGTTGAATTGATGCAAACTCTATAAATCCACACACACCTTCTATGAACTCAGTTGTTATAGTTGTTCGACTTGGAACTAGTCTCTTATATATACACAGACGATCAAATCTAAAGGCACTCACGCTTCCTTCTCTAACAAAGAATGATAAAACACTATTTTAGTAGTAATCAAGTAATAGAAATTCAAATTTAAATAGACTTGACCATACTTCAGTGTACAACAAACAAGAATAGGAAAAAAATAGTATGCTATGAAAGCTAAACATGAAATCATCACCAGTTGCACAGAAGCAACATTTGAAACTAAAATGGCCACCAAAAGTTGAAGCAAAAGTCAAAGAAAGCAACTTGTGAAGCTAAAAGAATTGGCTTGAGAAGAGAGTGGTGCTTGCATCATATCTTTTAGAAAATGTAAACCACAATACAAAATTTGATTCATAAAGAGAGACGTACCAGAGAAAATTGATCCAACTTCTTTCTAATGAACATAATAATGAGCTTAAATATCAAGCTTTTAAATTTTGAACATTATTATTGTTAACTCTTATATCCTGCATGTAACATAATCATTTTTCATTCTTTATTTGTCAACAATGGAGGAAGAAAAGTAGTTCATTCAAATCCTTACAAAAATAAAAGATTTCACGACCCAAAATTTGAAGTAATGGTACTTTTCTTATTCCACAAAAAAAACTCAGCCTAAAACTCAACAATTATGATAATATGCGGAAAATTTAAAATCAACTTAAATATACCCCCAAAATTTGGTTGTGACATGTACAAGACTCTAAAGTATTACAAATGAATCAAAAGAAAAATACAAGTATCATGTGACATTGCTTCTGAAGTAGAACAAGATCATAAATAGGCATAAGAAGGTCCGCTGAATGACAAGCAACTACCTCACAAATCTCCATAAGAAGCCTCAGACAAGAAGAAGAGAAAATATCACAATGGTCAAGACTAATGACCTACAAAAAAAATGTAGAAGCAAGGGGTGAGTACCAAACATATGGTACGCAACATAACCTCTAAACACAAGTTAAGGGGATAAATTAGGGGTACTTCTTACATCCCAACCGATCGATCCTTCACAACTACAACCTGCGTAAAACCATCCTAACCTATAAGTTCACAATTTACAAACACATATCTCAACAAAAATATTCTAACAATCATATATTCTCAAAAACAAGCTCAATTCATCAATTATAACCTCCACAAAAAAGTACTCACAATATCAACAACACACAAGATCAAGTTCATCACCAAGTTGTTGAACCTAGATGCGCTCCAATAATAACTTCCTCACCTCCCTGGAAGCCAAATTAGTCTTACAAAGCTATTGGCTAAGGACGGGACATCCATAGCCAAGGGACACTCCACCACATGTACCAATATTAGACTACCTATACTCACTGTTTTTCAACCTAAGGCATCTACTATCATATTCACTTTATGGAAATGATAAACAATACTCATTTCATCGTCCTTGAGAAACTCGAACCATCTCCATTGTCTTAAATATAGATTTCTCTTATTAAATATTATACCAAAACACCTTGCAATACACACTATAAATATAAGGCATCTATAATTTTAATGCAAGCACCACCACCACCTAGTCTAAGCTACAACTAAGACAGTTCGTCTCATACACTTTCAATTATCTTAAAGCATAAGATTCACTTACCTTTCTACATTAATACCCAACCAAAAGATAGAAAGAAAAACCACCCAAACGCAACTTCTGTTCGGGACCTAAAAAATGATTTTTCTTCCCACGGAATCTGATCTCCACCTTTCAAATCAACCATAAAGATGTCAGGAACACTCAGCCTAAATTTTATCCCAATCAAACGGTTAGTAAATCGGAAAACACAATTTGAAGGTTGCTGGTCGGAGAAAAAGGCTGCAGTAAAGCAAATTTTTTTCTTTTCTCTTTATGTTCTAACGCCTTTCAAAAAATTACTAATGACTAATTGAATTGTTCTCTCAAGATCCTCCTCTATTTGTAAAGTTGTGCATTTTCTTACAAGTCCAAACCAACTACAAATAGGATGACAATTTCAATCCTTTTTCAAGTAGGATTAGGCTAGGAGACTTTTTGTTGGAACATGGGCAATAGCCTAACAATGAGCTTTAGAAGTCTCACCTCACACACATCAAAACATTGAAAAAAAACCATCTACTTCTAGGTTAATCTAGTCAATGAAGGTGTAATGAATGAGAGAGCCATCGATACTAACCAACTAGGCCTAAGAACTAAAAATATCATAATTAAAATAGGTCAAGCCCAATTTTAAACTGCCTCAGTCCTCTTGGGATCCCCCGTAACACATTTCTTGATCACTACACATTTAAACTATGCCACCAATTAATTGAAACCCACATTTAAAAAAACATGAATAGAGCTTAATCTTCCTTCGTATAAGAACTATCCTCAAATGATGCTCATGATCCTTTCTACTACGGCAGTTTACCAATATTTCATCGATGAAGATAATAATAAAGGATCCAAGTACGAACGGAGCACCGAATAAAGATATATATGCTTGATCCAATAATTTATTTTTTTATTTACTCAACAAGTCTTGTTACCGTTTTTTAGCTACACTAGAGTGTTTGAATAAGAAATAATGAAATAAATTGACTGTCTAACTCTAAGTCAATTGTAAATCTGGTATCAATCTCACATGGAACACCTTCAAACACTTTTTCACTATTAAAACTGACTCTAAAGGAAATGTATTAGTACTGGCATCATGAACATAAGTTAAATAGGTAAGGCACTACTTTCCTCTTCTTCTTTTTTAAACCATAAACTCACACTTCTAAAAAAACCAAAATACCCTTCTTAAATTAATATTGAGAATCTTCTGCCACTATAAATTAGGATTACTTGACACATTTGAGGTTATTGTCTTAGATTTATAGTCATAAATTGCATGATATTGAGAAATTCCATCCATATCCAAATGATGTTTAAATCTACCATATATAAAATAACTAAAGTTTTTCCAAGTGTTATACTATTAATTCAATACAATATTAATGTAATCTATCTACCACTAAGAACCATCTACATGAGTAGGAATATGTATAGACATAGGAGAGGAGTCACAAAACATATTCAAATCCAAATTAAGGTACTTACTTACATAAATGAAGTAGACTCAAAATAAAATTATAGTCCACCGAGAGTATATCAAATGATACTTTGAACAACCTTGATTACCCCGATACAACTAGTTATTTATTAATGTAAAACTTTCAACCACAACTTATTGGTCTATGATCTATATAGATATCCAAAATTACTATGGATACATCTTTACATACGTCTTTATATAGCTTCATACAAGTATCCTTTCTATTATCCTTTAACTAAAGAATCTTTCTCCCCTATGAATTTTGATATGCTCAAACATACTTCTCAAATAAGAAGTAAAGTGGTCGTATCAAGTAAAGAACCCAACAAATAAGGTTGGGGTCGTTCCCACGAGGAAAATAGTTTAGACTTAACTTTAACCTATTATTACTATTATTTAGTCAATTATTTACTTAGAAAACAAAGACAATAAAGGGGGGTTTTTATTTCTAAATTAGTAAAGATAACTAACTAAATTAAAGAAACAAACTAACAGAATCAAACCTTGGTGTTTAATCAATTAATAAAAGTAACTAGGGTTTAAGTGTTCCCCACAGGTTCCTAACTTGATAATTCTAACTATAACAATTCTTTCCTAGTATCTTGCATGAAAAGTAATAAGTTATGTATTTCTAAATCCCTGGTGCGGCATCTAGAAAATTTCACTCCGCACCTTGGTCCGGCTACGTGTGTTTCTATACTAACCCTTACCTTTACCTCATATTAAGCATTGTATTCGATATTTGACTAAGTTATTACCTCGTACCAATCAGTACTAGCGTATTAGATAGTCTACAATGAATCTATGTTGATAATTATTTTCCTATTATCTACCTCCTGGGTCCGACAAGTAGCATTAAGGCGAGTTCTAACGTTGGCCATCCGTTAAAAAGACTTCTAAACGAAAGAATTATCAATACATGGAAGACACTATTCTAGAATGGTTATTTTAGTTAGGTTTTACCTCATTATTCGCCTATGGTTCCCACAACTCTAGTTATGGAGTTAAGTTACCCATAGTCATAATCACAATATTCATATTTGTAATATAAGAATTTATGCACTTACTTCAATGAGAAAGAATAAAATCCAGAAGTTCACTTGATTAATCAACAAAGCCACCAACAATCAATTCAAGAAAAAGTGTCTCAATTACTCAAATCCATCGAGGACTAAAGATGCTACAAAAGTATAACACAGTCACAAAGTCAACTAACAAAGAGTCTAACATAAGAGAATCTAATCAACAACGATTCTAATGCCAAAAACGAGGTTTTTACAACTATTTATTAAAAACAAAAACCTAATAAAAGAAGGACTCTAATTGCTGAATATCTGTCAAAACGCGGCTGGGTTGACGGACCTTGTGATGGGCCGTCGTGGTCACGACGGGCCGCCATGGCCTCCATCATCCTATACTTTACAAATCCTTTTGTTGCTTTCTTCATTACCCTTGACGAACAGGTATGACGGACCATTTCAAGCACGACGGTTCGTTGAGGGTCTCCGTTCCATAACACTTAAACTTATTGGAATTTGGGTACTTGGACTACCTCTGTGATCATCACGACTAACTAGCAGGACGGACCATCGTGGCTATGACGGTCCGTCATAAATCTTCGTAATCCCACACTTGGGTCAGACTTTCCAATCTTCCTTCAGCATCTTGACTACGATGCCACCTACGGGCCGTCACAAGCTCGACGGACCGTCACAGGCCCCGTAGGTGGTAACTTTTCTGCATTTCTTGCTCAAAAACATCCGCGTTCATCTTTAGAAAAATTTCCTGCAAATAAAGAGAAACTTACATAAAAATTAATACAAAAAGGCTTTTGGACACACACTAAACTTAAGGAAAAAGCATAAAAAATACCGTGAAACCACAGTATATCAACACCCTCAACTTAAATTCGTTGTTCGTCCTTAGGCGACGCACTATGACTTACTACAAAATCATTGTACAATAATATCCATTTTTTAGCTTTTGCAATCATTTGGCTGTCAATCCCGATCAGTCTCATCATATTTATGCATGTTACCACTATTATGCTTGAATTATGTGGAATCAGACCATGACACAAACTCACCATACACTAACACCTATCCTCTTCAATTTCTCACCGAGGTTCTAATATTTCCGGTATTGCAACTAGTGTCCTCACTTCAAAACAACATCCTCATTTTTCAAACAATGGTTTCAGTTTGACTATAAGGATTACTTTTCAACACTCACTCTTAGAGCAAACTTACAACTCATTCATACATATTTCCATAAGCTTGCCCTTATTTTCACTGCTTTAAGTTCGCCATACAACTCTTAGGATCACGATAGGACTTTCTTATCTTGAAACATAGGCTCAGGAAGGTAGGATATATTTAGGTATACTTTAGTGACTTTTTTGCCCTCCTTGACATATTGGCTAAATATACCACTTTTTATAATTTTATTTCACCTAATTTCTCATATGCTTTCACCTTACTATTTTCCTTTCTTTCTTCATTTGTGTAAGTGACTGTCTTCTTTTCTTGCTTGTATTTATTGTATTTTTTTTATATTTCACTTTTCTTTCAAATGGTTGTTGAGTCACTTTACTTTTGTTCTTTCTCTTTCCACTTTTCTTTCAACTTGTTCTTGAGTCATTTTACTTTTGTTCTTTCTCTTTATTTGTTCTTTTAACCCCACATTCCAGAGCATTCCTCATAATAGCCACCCTCAACTAATGGCTTTGCAATGAGTCAAAGTACATAATACCCAAAGTTGGGTCAGATCCATAAAAATTTCATTAGCCACCCTCAACTTATGCTTTTGGCATAAGCTGAGGTGTACATGTCCAAGGAGGGACGAGGGCCAACACATTATTCCCAGAAAAGATCTGTTGGGGTGAAAAAGAAAGGTCTATTTTAAGCTCAAATCATTTGGATCAAAGAGGGATTAATTTCATTCTTCTTTTTTATTTAGGCTAAAAATTGGCTATATTGAACAAAGGCAAATGATCCTTTCCTAAGTGTCTATTACAACTTGCTTTTAGCAGGACTAACCAAGCAAGTTCTAGCTCAGTACAAATAGAGGACTTTTCAAGTCTTCCCCACACTTACATGACATCTCATTACTCTACCAGATTGTCAGACATCTAGTTCAAATTTTAGACTTAGGGTCATGCGGTGGTTTATCTCTATGTCATGCTTAGAGCCACACATTTATACTATGCTTATTCATGCAACATTTTCATTTCATCAGGATATCATTTTAGTCATCATGCTTCAGAGTTAAAATATGTACACAAGATATAGACATGCCGGTTCAACAATAAAAATAATCAGTCTCTTGGGGAAAAAAAACACAGGCAAAAAAACCCCAAAAGAGGATAGTGAATTGGGCTACTCAGACTTCACCCTAGCACTCACTTTCCATTTACCCCACCCCCAACAAAAATACATGCAATTGTTCCCAATGCAAAAAAAAATTGAAGTACGAGAGTGGTAGGTGAAGCAAACCTGGGGCGCAAAGCGCCGACGATCAGCAAGCTAGTGGGTACGGTTCCCCTAAACCCACTACCTCTGTAGTATGGACACCCTCAGTAGTGTCCGTATTAAAAAAACACTAGCAGCAGTGCCTCACACTATCGCCACATCTCTGGAGCTAGATGCCCCAGCAGCTGACTCTACAGCCCTGATCCAACGCGCCTCCTCATCAACAAACGAGGCTCTCCTTGCACCCTCCATCTCACGACGGTCCTTCTTCCGTGCTCTAGCCTCATCCCCCTCTCGACCCTTATGCCTCTTGTCATGCTCTCGAGGGGGAGGTGGTGGAATCTCAAAAGTGGCGAATAAGGCTGCCATCATTGTGTCCTCAACAGGCTCTGCAGAAGGGGCCTCAGACTCAGGTACCCTAGCCTCTAAAATCATATCAATATCCGCTCGATGACACTCGACCGCAGGCTGAAGGGTCGACACATCCACCTGAGGGGTTGGCCGGGCTAGCACCCGCAACCCAAAATCGTCCAAGCGCTGATGAACCTCAGCGATCTTCCGCTTTGTGTGTTGGACCATATTCCGCTCCAAGCGCTCTTTTGCCTCGGCAATAGACCTTTGCATCCAAGGCTGGATGTGATGCAGAAGTGTAGCCATCTGTGCCTCTAGTTTCTGGACCCTAGCAGGCGGCACTAGAGCAGGGAAAGAGGCTGAGCGAGAGGAGATTGATGTAGTGCTACTACCAGGGATAGACTCGACCGGGGTAGTGTCAGTGGTTTCAAAAGAAGCCTGCGTAGCCATGCGAGCATGTGCTACCATATCAGCCAAATTTTCACTAAGTGGAGGAAACTCTGGACGTGGCCCTCTGCGTGGAGCCAACTCATTGGCCTCATCCTATATAAGGTCGATATCAACAGTGCCAGCGGAGTGTTGAGCTGATCAATATGTCAGATGGGCACAATTGAGGACCTTCATAGGGAAAATATCATGCACGGAAAAGGGTAAGTAGTTGTGACCATAAAATCCCTCTCGTGCATGAACACTTGTAGAAGCCAAGCGAAGTCCACCTCAAACCCAGCTATCATCGCCGCCATCAGAACTTCACGATCTGATGTGACTATATTATCAGCGGCCGTGGGGGAAAGGCAGTGGAGGACAATCAACCGTAAAACATAGCCTTGAAGGTCAAGTTAGCCTTCCGTTAAAAAGACTTCTAAACGAATGAATTATCAATACATGCAAGTAACTTTTCTAGAATTGTTATTTTAGTTAGGTTTTACCTCATTATTCGCCTATGGTTACCACAACCCTAGTTATGGAGTTTAGTTACCCATAGTCATAATCACACTAGTCATATATGTAATACAAGAATTTATGCACTTACTTCAATGAGAAAGAATAAAATCTAGAAGTTCACTTGACAAATTAACAAACGCACCAACAATAAATTCCAGAAAGAGTGTCTCAATTACTAAAATTCAACGAGGACTAAAGATTCTTCAAAAGTATAACACAATCACAAAGTCTACAAACAAAGAGTCTAAAATAGGAGAATCTAATCAACAAAGAGTCTAACCCCAAAAATGAGGTTTTACAACTATTTATAAAAACCAAAAACCTAATAAAAGAGGGACTCTAATTGCTGAAAATCTTTCAAAATACGGCTGGGTCGATGGACTTCGTGATAGGCCATCGTGGTCATGACGGGCTATCATGGTCACAACGGGCCGTCATGGTCACGACGGGCCTTCATGGTCACGATGGGCCGTCATGGCCTCCGTCATCCTATACTTTATAAATCCTTCTGCTGCTTTCTTCATTACCCTCGACAAACAGGTATGACGGACCATTTCAAGCACGACGGTCCGTCGAGGGTCTCCGTTCCATAACACTTAAACTTCTTGGGATTTAGGTACTGGGACTACTTCTTTGATCATCACTACGAACTAGCAGAATGGACCGTCGTGGCTATGACGGTCCGTCATAAATCTTCGTAATCCCACACTTGGGTCAGACATCCCCAACTTTCTTCAACAACTTCACTACGATGCCACCTACGGGCCGTCACAAGCTCGACAGACCGTCACAAGCGACGTAGGTGGTAACTTTTTTGCATTTCTTGCTCAAAAACTTTCGGGTTCATCTTTAGAAAGATTTCCTGCAAATAAAGAAAAATTCGCATAAAAATCAATACAAAAAGGCTTGGGACACACACTTTACTTAAGTAAAAAGCATCAAAAATACCATGAAACCATGGTATATTAAATTTCAATAACATTGTTAATTCTTAATTCGATATCTGAAAGGCTCCTAGCAATATGAGTTTGTCACTACTTATCATTAACCCTTCATTTAAAAATTCTTTGCTAATTGATATCCAATATAGGCTTTCATAATCTCTTTATGCATTAAACTTAACTCACCTTGTGGTTTCTATCAAATGAATATCAACTTGGTCATCTATCCGTCCAACTTAAAATATTTAAATTATCTTCAGTATACTTCCACTATAAAGGATAAAAAGAAAATCCATCATACAAATTTGTAACAAGTCTTACCCTCTCAAACATTATTAGAAGTAATCACATTTTATGTCCTTCGCCTAACTCAACTTTTACACATAGACTTACTATGATCATTATCCTCTTATTTGATCAACTGATAATTCTAATCCTACACTTCTCTTAAACATATCAACATTATACCATTTCAGTACTGAATTATTTATCAATCATAGACACGAGTTATAAGAGTGTCCAAGTAAACTCAAATAAAATTCAAGTATCCTTGTCTAAATTAAAGTTTAAGGAAACCATTCTAACTATTTCAAACCTTGTCAAATTCATTCTTTACAATCGAAAAGCTTGTTACTAGAATAGTTTGCTAACCAGGTAACATCTATATTAAATCACACAATGACATCCCCTTTCACTAACGTAAAACCTAAAAATGTTCCCTCACTATTGTGGAGATAATGGAATAAAGTTTTGACCTTAAATGAAATCACCTACGCAATGATAAATCAAATAATAGAAATTTCATAAAGTCCTATAGCATCTCGAAGATAAGTAACAAACGTCTCTGTAGCGATCCGCAAGAGTCTACTAGACTCAACTCTTGTACTCGTGAGACTGATTAACCATGGCTCTGATACCATGTTCTTCCAAATTGTAAATACCTAATGCAACCGATCATTCCTTACCTTTTCAGTTCATACCCTTATAAAATATACTACCACGAACGTAGACTCTCAAGGAAAAAAAACTTGAATTCTGATATAAATTATGTAGCACAATCCATCTATCTTTCAAGGATTTTCTCAAACATTGAAGAATTTTATGAGCTCATGTATCTTAGCTTATCATAAATCGTCTCTCTACCAACCTTATAATATCCTTCTTTAAAAATCCAATCATACTCATATTTCAAACTCAAAATCACAAAAAAAAATTATTATCGCAATTCAAGTTGAAAGTCTGTACACTCGTTTCTCAAGTCTTATCCAATAGTTTTTAACTAATCAGATGAACCTGTGACACTATTACCATAACAAGAGGAAAATGGGTGAAGCCACACATCTATGAGCCTAATTCTCTATATACCTCTTTCGCCCTTGATCTTAGATAAAATAGTCAAGTTCTCATCCCTTTTAGAAAGCTACACTACATCCCATTTTTTTTCATTATGACTTTAGCTCTTTTCATCTATTCAAGCGGTGTGCCAGTGTCTCCTAAGACTTTCCATACAACCAATTTACTACCCAAGTAGTAGAAAATTACAACCTTAGATACTCACAATTGTTATTACTACACAAAATTCGTTTAACCAAAAATCCTTATTATATAGTTGCATCTCAATTAGAATCCATCACAAACTCTTATTACCATCGTGTTTAGTTAGCTCTTTTTATAACCACGAAGACAACTTTTTCTTCAATATCCTTATTATGGATTCATCACCTAACTCAATCGATTCAAATTACTAAACGTTTCGAATCCGACTACACATCTGTTTCATATGTCTATAACATTTGCCTTAAATCTAGGTCTAATGTTCAAGTCATACAAGACACCAACTGCTCACATAAGGATCTACGCCCGAGTCATCACAATATGTTAGAGTGAATGGAGTGAAGCAATAAAAATCAAATCATATCAAGACTATTTTCATAATTAAATATTAAAATAGAATAGACAATGGGTAAGGGGGAAAGATGGGGGTCTCACATGGATAGTGTGATAGGCATTGGTAAGATTACCGGTGATATAAAGGGAAATATGATTACTATAGTATGCGGATCGTAATCAGAGAATGACAAAGCATATGGGTATTATGTCACGACAGGGGAGCACCTCTTAGAAGTAACATGGCTCACTTGACCTCTCGGAGGTCTTGTACAAGAACATAGACATCATTAATCGCATTGCCATAAGAAATTTAACGAAAATTTTCAAACTTTTCCAAGCACATCGTATGCTAGAAACATCACTTCATATATATAAAATATCATAGTACATAGTTGGACTCTAAGTCTCTCTTGCCATATTAGACTCAACATCAATAGACTAGAATAGAGACACGACCCTTATCAACATATGATAATAACTAAGTAATTACATAACTTTTGAACATAAACCGGACATATTAAATCTTGAAGTATAAGGATCTCTTTATTGAGATCGGGAAACATATATAGATCCCTTCACTTTAGAGACATCTTTTAAGCATCCATTACCTACAAATTGTGTAAAAAGGTGAAGAAGAATGTGTTACACTCTAAAAATAAACTAAGATAGCTAGATCCTCACATGTGCCTAATAAGGGAAATAACATGATTAATAAATTGTTTGCATCTTGTATTATTTATTTGAGGAGATTTGGAGGTCAAACGTCCAAGACGTTCAAAAGTTGGTCTAGCCATGCTAGTGTGTTCTTGTATGTTTGCCTTGTTTTATGTGTTGTTTAGAATCTAAAAACAGGTTAGTTGACTCTAATATCTTAATACACATGTTAAGGGTAAAAAATTCCAGTAATGACTCACCGAGAACCATCCTAAGCCCCCCCGAGGAGGACCAAAACGTTGGACAAAGAGGCTGCTCAAGACAGAGTGCAACAGCTAGATTTGGGGCTACCCTGGCGTCGCACTCATGGAACTGAATGTGCCTGTGCGACACACACCTAACACGCACCCCACTGCCTCAAAAATTATTTGGGGCAAGAATCATAGGATGCCTCCGCGATGCGCAGCCACTTCCCTAATCTGATTACGTAGTTTTAATGTCAATTTTATATGTCTAAAAGTCTCAATTAGTATGGGGTATTTTGGTAACTTGGGGGGGAAGTTTCTCAACTATTTTTAGGACCTATTTAACCCATTTCCAATGTCAAAACCCCAAAAACCATTAAGAAATCCAAAACCCCAAAACCCTCTTCTCTTCCAAAAAATCCCAAAACCTCCATTGAAGACCAAGCTCAAGAACAAGCTATGTAGGTGGATTCTAGGAGATTTCTTCACAGATTTTCATTGTCTTTATAATGTATAAGGTATGGTAAATCTTCATCCATAGATAACCATTAATCTATGGAGTCCTTTTAAAGTTTTTCCAAACATGATTCTAAGTCAAAAATCCTATCATTCAGTCTAGCCATGGATTCTTTCTCAAATTTATTTCAAAAGTATTATAATGATGAATATATGTTTAGATACTGATTTATGATGAATTTCTATCCAATTTTATGAAGAACCCATGATCCTCTTAATTTGTCTAAATTGGCCTATAATGTGGGTCTTGTGATCTTGATTTCATGTTTATAGAATTTTGATTAGATTGTATTGAATAGCTTATTTCTATTACTATCTATATCAGATTAAATATGAATTGTGGAGGAATTATCAAAGATGATAATTAGCTTGGAGATTTGATAAATTGACCTATTTCCTCTAATTAGCTTAGAATGTATATTGAATTGTGTTGATTGGTACGGTCCACTTATGGGGGCGGTGTTTACATTTTTGTACATGTTTATGTGTTAAGACCATGGCCTTGAAGGCATTAAATGCAAGATGAATTGATGTGATTATTTCTATGTTTAGGAAGTTAAAGGATTTAGCATTGATTATAATATCATGTTCTAAATGGATTGATGTTATGTGAAGTTATATGAATAGTCTTTAGGTGTGTGAATGATGTTGTATATATGTGAATGATAATGTTCGGGTGTGGTGTGGTCTATGTGGCTAATGATGATGAATACTCTTATAATATTATCCTTACATATATGGACCTTATATGAATGTGTGATCAAAGTATGCTAGGAATATTTTATTCTAATGTTGAATATGTTAGTGTCTCCTATGATGTAATGTGAATGTGTGTAGTCTATAGTCCTTAATACTCTATATCTGTGTAGGACTTGATACTTGAAGATTATTGTACATGTGTTGTGATCTTTAGAGGGTGGCTTCCTCAATGTTAGGTGTTAAGACATTATATGATCATGTTTACCAATGTACACACACACTTTATGCATATCTATGAGTAGGGTAGATTCATGATGATTAAGGAAAAGATAGTTCTCCTATGCATCATTATCTATTTCTATGCATGTGAAGTATATGATTAATGAAGTTATGAACATGTGTGATTAGAGGTTTTATGTGAAAGTAGATCTCATATTGTATGTAACACACATGATGTATGATTGTATGAACATGTGAAAGGACATTCTCACATGAAGTAGGGTCTATGATGAAAGAACATTTTCATCTTAGAATCATTTGAGTAATATGATGTATGAAGGAGCAACTAAAGCCTTCTTTATGAAATAATGCACTTAAGGCTGAAATATATTTAGAAGGGGAGTTAGAGCCTAGCACCGACTAAACATGACAAATGAGAGTGGGGGCTTCACTTTAGTAAGTCTGGCTTCCTAACCTAGATGTTGTCTCATGTGATGGAAACCTCCACGCTAGTAAGTCAAGGTTTCTAGAAGCAATCTCTATGTTCCATAACTACATGCACCCGTAGGTTATATCTTGTGATTTCCACCTAGATAGATATATACGAGTGGTTGAACCTTAGGGAAGTGTTAAGCCCCCTCTTTTCAGCGTGGGAGTAGAACACCTGATTCCATGTAGCTCACATGGTCTGTGTTAGTTATGGCTATGTGTCCTGAAGGTTAATAAATTAACTAAGATAATAATATGAATTCTAATCTAAATTCCTTGAGAAGTGTAGTTACTATTGGGAGGACTATGGACCCTACCTATGCATTGCACTAGATGACTTCAAGAAAGGATAGTATTTGAGCCTCTTATAAAGTAAAGATTTATGTTATGTATGACTTGTATGAATGCATGTTTAAGTGACTTTGCTATGTTAAGATATGAATTATGACTATGCATGGGAGTTAAATTTATGGCTTCTAAATAAGTTTACTTAGTATATGTGGGTGTATGGGACTCCATGTGTACATTGCACAAGTAAGCTTTTGAAGGCTTTATGAGGGTTGTTTACCTATGATATGAACTAAATAAGTTATGACTAAGGTGGTATTAAAGGAAAGAGTCCTTATTTGTGATGCTATGGACTATGTGGCCTTATGTCAAGTTGTAAATGAAAGTGTTATGTCTTATTAAGAATGTTATACCTAGTCTAGGGTGACTTCTTCGCTAAACTTGGTGGAAGTAGTATTATGGGATGCTACCTACACATTGCATTAGTGTGATTTTGGAGTTGTTTTAGGTGATGGTCCTTATGTGAAGTGGATGAATATGATGTGCTTATGTGTGGTTGTGTTTATGAAGCATGTCTATGAAAGACTATTGTAAGGTGACCTCAAGGTGACACATTGTGCTAAGTACACTTGAGGGTTACTTAAGAAAAGAAGTAAGATAAAATAGAGGTAATGAATTGTATGTATTGAATATGTCTCTAAGTATGATAAATGTTTTTATTTTTATATTATGAGTACTATCCATGTCTATATGATGTACGTGAACTATATTGAGCTTATATGTTCCTATGTACATGAAGTTTACTAAAAAGACATGTTGCATGATTTCAAATGAAATGTACTTTTTAAATGCATGTTTTTTATGGTTGTCATAATTAGTGAATTCTTGTACTAATATCATTATGATTCATATTTTTACACAAAGTATAGGTGTTGATGGCTATATGATGTCTTGTAATTGAAGAGCTTGTATAGAACTCCCAAGTTCAAGTAAGTCAGCCCTTATGATTCAAGGGTTGCTATGTCAAGATGTTCTTTAAGTTGATGTAATAGCTTAGACTTATATTTTGTGTTGTATAAGGTCGTTTCCCTATTATATTCTATTGAGTTGTGTCTTAAGATGACAAAGAGACTTAGAGTCTAACAATGTATTATGATATTTGATATATACATATATATATATATATATATATATATATATATATATATATATACATACATACATATATATATATAGATATATATATATATATATACATATATATATGTAGATATATATATATAGATATATATATATATATATATATATATATGTAGCTATATATATATATATATATATATATATATATATATATATGAAGTATTGACCTAGAATACGATGTTCTATGAAAACATTAAGATTTTCCGCCATTTTTACGATTATGCAATGAAAGATGTCTAAAGGATTGTCTTAGACCTTCGAGAGGTCAACGTTGCCGTGTTACGATTTGAGGATACCATAACTTCTAGGTATACCCTCGGGTCGTAACGGAATGATACTAGTACAATAATGCACTAAGTATGACAACCATGCAAAATAATGCATTTAAAGAGGACATTTCGTTAGAAAACCATTGATCATGCCTTTTAGCAAAACTTCATAAAACCTAAATACAATAAGTACATTATAACTCATATACTACATATATGCATAGACACTAATCATAACATCACATACAATCATATAATTCATTTAAATCTCATTTATCATTAATATAATCTTCCTTTTTACTGTAAGTCTCTTACCCCTAAGTAACCCTCTAGTAATACTTGGTGCAATGCATGAATAGTGTCCCGTTCCACAACCTACACTCAAGCATCACATTAAGGTCACCAAGGTTAACATTCATACAACCTTTATTAGCTTAAACCCTTACTTTTACATAAGCACAACATATCATGAAATACATAGTAAACACTACCAACAAATAGTCAACAATAGAATACTTGGAATATATTTCATTTAACATCATCAGACCTTACTTACAATCCCAATCTAATCCTACTAGTGCAATGTACATGTGAAGTCCCATAACGTCACACATACTTAGTAAACTCACAAGGACACCACAAGCATACCATTTACTACATACATCAACATGACAACCATAGTCAAATACATACATAAGTAGGCCTTCATAATATGACAACTAAGACGAACATCATGCATATTCAAGCTAAGACCTTGTTATATAGTCAATAAGCCCAACATCATGCACATAAAGTGAGACCTCATCAAATAGACACCATATGACTCATACTATGCATATTATCATAAGAAATGGTTAATATAATAATGTCATGCATAAAGGGCATATACATATGCATTTACATATAGAACACCTTCCTAGAACTCCCTTCAAGAGCTACTTGTGCAAAGCATAGGTAAAGTCCCATACTCTCACCTACACTAAGGAACTTCTCATAGGTTATCCTAGTTAGGATTTCTTATTTTACTACACTAGCCATTTTCCTATTGGGAAATCCTAGCCTCAACCTACAATAGGACCATGTAACTAAATATCAAATGCGGTGTCATCCTCTCACACCAAGCGATGGTATCTTACTTGCCAAGGTAAGACATGAGTATCATTCCATCAATTTAGGTGGATCCACTTGCTAGGTTGTGTGGGGAAGCATAGTTAAGGAACTAGGAAATGTATTGATATACCTGGTTTATGCCCTTGACCATCATAATTTCCACTTAATGAGAAACCATGGGTGAATCTCCCTCCAAGGAAAGTCAACACCTCATTTGGAACCATAGGTGAATCTCTCTCCAAGGGAAGTCAACACCTTATAAGAAACCATTTGTTAACAAGACCTCCTCATTATGAAGGGGCACCTCTTATTTGTCAAGTTCATTCCGTGCTAAGCTAAGTTCCCTTTTTAAAAAAGACTTTATTAACTTTATTTCAGAAAAAAACAGGCTTTAGAAGTATTAACCCATCATATGCTTAGCTCATAGGTTAAAGATGAGAATTGTCCTTCAATCAACATATATCATGTGAGAAACCTTTCACATGAACATAGAATATTAAAGCATAGTCTAGTTTAGAGTACAGTTGAGAATACCTTTCAAAAGATCATACTTTACTAGAATGTCATACATACTTCATTATTCATTCATTCATATGTGTGTACATGTTCATATATGAGGAAACCTTTCAGATACCACATTTAGACACTACACATATGCATACTTCATTATATCATATACTTTCATATTCATAGCTTAATCACGCATTCATATTCATATACATAGAGTAATCACCCTAGGAGTTATTTTGTCAAGGTAGATATGTGCAATGTATAGGCATAGTCTCATACCCTTACCTATACTAATTCACCTATCAAGTTATCCTAGTTAATATATATATTCATACTTTCATGGACAAGTACTTTAGATGCATAGTAGTAGACAAATATTGCATATGAGAACCCCTTTCATTAGACACTATAAACCTATACTACTTATAGACATGCATGAGGTGAGTGTACATTGGACAACATTATCACATAATGTATAGACACATAACATTGAGGCAGACACCCTATCAAGACCACAATACACATTCATGCATAGACCACACACCACATCATAGCATAGGAGAAAGGACACCTTCAACATTGCATCCAATTCTCCTAAAATATGCTAAGAGCACACATTCATATCGGGGTACATAGATAGGGGGTCATTCACCATATATACTTCATCATTGGCAGAACTTATACCATACTTAACCCTAACAAGTTCATTTAAATGGAGAAGATATCACCAATATACCTACAACATGATACTAGATTAAGAGACTATGTTTAATACTTCATATTGGGTTATCATTATAACCACACTTCATAATTCATAAATTGCCTTCAATACCATGATCAGCATATATAGATAATGACAAGAAATTAAACACCGCCACGGTAACCGAACCATACCACACAATACCAAACAAGGACAATTCAACTATCAATTCTATAGAAAAGTAGAGAGATATCACAATCTTACAAATTTTTAATGCTTTGATCATCATTCATCAATTCCCATAATTCATCAACAATTCACTGCAAAAAAGTAGCTAAAGGTACAATAATATAAACGAAATCAACATAATAAATAGTACTAAATCATCAATTTATCATTAGCATGCTTTTGAAATCAATTTGAGAAAAAACTCATGGCTAGATTGAAAGATATAGAGTTTGATTATGAAATCTCTTTGGAAACCTTTGGAAGAACTCCTTAGATAAATGGATAACTAAGGATGAAGGAGTACCATACCTCATTACATGAAGAAGACACTAAAACTTGATGAAGAATACATGGAAATTGAACCCGAAAGCTGACCTTGAGCTTCATCTCCGGTGGAGGTTTCTAGAGAGGATTTGTTTTGAGATGGAAGGTGAAATTTTGAAGAATTAACTGGGAATGGTTTTTTTTATTAATATTAGCTAATTTAATATACCTAAAATACCCCATAATAACCATCCATACTATTTTTGGAATGTGAGGTTAATTTACTAATTAACCCCTTGCATGGCAGCGTTTTAGACGTGTTCAGGTCTCATTGACGGAGGACAGTCGACGGACCGTTGTTTGGTCGACATCACGTACTGCTGCTCCATAAATGCTGACTGAGATATAGATTTTGGGGGCTGATATCACACGTCTAAGTGTTGATAAATTCCCCCAATCGACGGGGCATAGAATGGAATATGGTCCATCGTTTCCTTGGGTGTATATTGACAATGCCAATGCCTAGGAAGAGTTTAGGTCCTCTTCAAGGACCCCTTGGTGGTCTTTTGGGAGTCTTTACTGGACGTTTTGAACGTAAATACAATCATAAACATGTTAAGGATCTTCTCTATTAATTTGAGAATCAACATGTAAAACATACCAAAGAACACAACAACACACTAGCATGTTTAAGGTCCACGTCTCGGACGTTTGACCTCCAAATCACTTCAAATCAAGTATCCACATTGTAAAAAACTTAATTAAAATATTATTAAACTTTTTAGGCACATGAGTCTCTAGAAACCTTACTTCATTTTTGAGAGACCTTACAATATCCCCCACTTGGGAACATTTTTCCTTGAATGCCATTTTAGACATTTCAAACACATACAAGAATTGAATGAACCATAGAATAGATCAGAACATTCAACACATCATCACATAATAGTCAATGCACCAAACTACCAATGAACACAAACATCAAAACCATTTTGCAATCAATGCAACATAAGCAAGAAAAAACCTATATTTACTCACTCCTTAATGCATCAAGAACATAGGCACTTCTCATGTTCATAAGAGAAACATCCTTCTCCTAATCATGACATGGTCTTTACATATCATTTCATTAAGAGATCATCATGCAACAACCCTTAAGTTACACGTAGGAATATTCAACTCAAGAAGCAAACAAGTAAGTCACACTAGATGCACATAGATCATGAGAAATGTAGATCAAAACATACCCTAGCATTTAGACATAATACAGTTTTGGCCATGTTTAACATAATCATGCTTTGTTATGTTTAAGGAGGAATATCCTTCTTCTTAACATACTCACATGTTTTCATGAGTTCATACACAAATAAGGCACAAAGGTCAATTCATTTTAAAGAGGACCTCTCCACTTTTAACCAAATCATTCTCATACTCTCTTCCTAATGAAGTCAAAATGGTAAATAACACCACACACATCACAACAATACGAAGTCATTACACATAGTTTCAAGTCGTAGCATGACCCTAGTTTCATAAACATACATCAATTTAGGAAATTCTTGCAATTTATAGGCACTCATCAAGAGCACTAGCTAAACATACTATCACTTCTCAAGAGTGAGCCTTCATTAACACTTACCAAATCAGAAAAGTCACATATTCCTAAGAGATACATAATTATTTTTCATTTACAGGGAGCTCAAGTTCTCATTGTTGGCGTAAAAATCCACACCTTAAAAGTGACATCAATCATGCACCTTACCTCCTCTCATGAAGTCTAATGCACATTTATCATACCAAGAGGCACAACAACATGAGAAAACATGAGTTTAATAAAAAAATCCATTTACATTTTATGTAAATCCTTTTAGAACATGCACAACATAGTGTCATTTAAGACATGCATAACATAAGGAGAACATGCAACTCATACTTATGTGGAAAGTTCCCATTCTGATCAAGCTACTAGGAACATTGTAATTTCAAACTTGAGTTGAAATATAAGGACAAGGTACAAATATCTATTACCTTATTGCTCACATAATCATCCCAGTCTTAGGGTGAAACCATTTTAGAGGGACTTGTTTAAACCTTTAAGACGTACAATCTATATATCATCATTCCTTTAAGTCTTACACCTAAAGGAAACATATGTAAATCAATCTAGGTCATGCGACCCAACCACATAAGTCCTTAACTACACCATGAATAGCAAGGGCCTTGAAAACCTTAGGGGAATCAATAGAGGAAACTTGGCCATAAAGGTCTCTTTCTTTTCTTTCAACACTAGGCAAGGTAACTTCTATGTCATTTTAACCCACATTATCACCTTTGGAGGAAATTTCCATAACCCAAGCACATCCTTCAATGGTCATACTTAAAGCCACCCTTAATGGACCACTAACCACTTCTAGGTAGGTCAACATCAATGCTCTCCTTCTCATTAAGGTTTAAAGGATAGATACTACCCTCCCCCCAAGTAAACCTTAGGCCGAACATAGTTCCAATCTATGGACCAAAACCATTTCTTCCGTTTTTTTCCACTCTTAGAATAAGTTCATACGGGAAACTAACCTACTAGGCATAAAGGTTCTCCCATTAACTAGCATACTCCAAAATCACCTTACAAGGCAAGCATACTACCTTCACTTCTAGGATAAAGCTTATACCAAATACTCCAACCACACAAGGCAACTATAAAGCACTTCTCAAATGCCAAGGCAATAATGAAACCTTTAAACATATACAAGGGCGACATTTAAATCATTCACCTATATAAAGGCAACATGAATCTTTATCTATTTATCACATTCCATCAAAGCATTTCAAGTCTAAACCAAAGCATTATATTTTCATCATATCATGTCATATATCAATCTATCATTCCAAGGGAGCTCCATTCAACCATAACAACTATTAGCAAGTTATAACCATATCATGAAACAAATCTTCACATAACATATCATTCTCATAAACCACATATATAGTTATAAATGGCATCACATTAACATATATTCAAAATTCACATTCACACATACTTCTTACACCATAAACCAAGTAAGCATCAAAATCACTTTTTTCTCCCTCAAGCACTGATATACAATCTCATCCAAGAAATCAAATCTGAAAGACCAATGGACACAAAAACATAAGACAGTATGATCATATAGAGTTAAAATTTATAGCACAATACAAGAGTAGTGTAGAAAATGAAACTCTATCGTCTTATAGCCTCTTGCTCATAGATGTATCGCGACTCACCACCAATGAACATTACTCTACTAGACATGGTAATATGATACTTTTGAACCCTAAAACCAATTTTATTACCTCATGATCTGATACCATATTTGTCACGACCGGGGAGCACCCCGTATTAGTAACATGGCGTACTTGACCTTTCAAAGTTCTTATTCAAGACCATAGACATCATTCATCGCCTTGTCATATGAATTTAGCGGAAAATTTAAAACTTTTCATAACACATCGCATTCTAGAAACTTCACTTCATATATATAAAATATCATAATACATAGTTAGAATCTAAATCTCTTTTCCATCTTAGACTCAACATCAATAAAGTAGAATAGAGACAGAACCCTTATCAATATATAACAATAATTAAGCTATTACATAACTTTGAACATAAACAGGACATAGGAAATTCATGAATCATAAGGATCCCTTTCTTCGGCTTGGGAAACATATATCAAGCCCTTCACTTTAGAGACACCTTTAAGCATCCATTACCTACACTTTGTGTAAAAAAGTGAAGAAGAATAGTATTAGTACAAGAATGCACTAATTATGCTAACCATGCAAAAAAATGCATTTAAAGAGGACATTTGGTTAGAAAATCATGCATCATGCCTTTTATAAAAACATCATCAAAACGTTAATAAATAAATATAATATAAATCATATACTTAATAATATAGGCATAGACACTATTCCTAACATCACATACAGTCATATAATTCATTTAAAGCTCATTTATCATTTCATAACATAATCTTCCTTTTTAATGTAAGTCTTTTACCCCCAAGTAACCCTCTAGAAAACTTGGTGCAATGCATGAATAGTATCTCATTCCACTACCACCACTCAAGAATCACTTTAAGGTCACCAAGTTCAACATTCATACAACCTTCATTGTCTTAAACCCACACTTTCACATAAGTACAACATATCATGAAACAAATACTTTATATATGACCTAACATACATTACAAACCAGATATAAGACTTATTTCAAAACCATATGCAAGTCAACACTACCAACAACATCATAAGAAGTAATAGTCAACAATAGCATACTTGTACTACATTTTATTTAACATCATAAAATTTAACTCACATTCCCAACCTAAGCCTACTTGTGCAATGTACATGTGAAGTCCAAAAACCACATACATAGTAATCCCACAAGGGGACTACAAGCATACCATTTAGTACATGCATACACATGACAACCATACTCAACTACATACATAAGTGGGACCTTCATCATATGAAAAGTAAGACCAACATCATGCATATCAAGGTAAGACCTTATCATATAGTTAATAAGACCAACATAATTCACAGAAAGTGATACCTCATCAAATAGACACCACAAGACTCATACTATGCATATTATCATAACATGTGACCTCATCCAATAGACACCACATGACTCATACTATGCATATTATCATAAAAATTGGCAATATCACAATGTCATGCATAAAGGACATATATATATATATATATATATGTATATATGTATATATATATATATGTATATATGTATATATATATATATATATATATATATGTGTATATATGTATATATATATGTATATATGTAAATATATATGTATATGGATATATATATATATATATGTATATGTATATATGTATATATATGTATATATGTATATATATATATATGTATATGTATATGTATATATATATATAGAGAGAGAGAGAGGGAGAGAGAGAGAGAGAAAGAGGGAGAGAAAACCTTTCTAGAACTCTATTGAAAAGATACTTGTACAATGCATAGGTAAAATCTCATAGCCTCACTTACACTAAGAAAGTTCTCTTAGGTTATCCTAGTTAGGTTTATTACTTTACTTCAATTGTCCATTTTACTTTAGGGAAATGTAGCCTTAACCAACAATAAGACCATGTAACTAAACATAATATCTGGTGTCATCCCCTCACACCAAAAGAGGGTATCTTACTTTCCAAGGTTAGACATGAGTTTCATTTTAGCAGTTTAGGTTTATCCACTTGCTATGTCTTATGGGCAACATAGTTAAGGAACTAGGAGTTGTATTGAAACCCTCTTTATTCCCTTTTTCTCTCCCTCTTTCTCTCTCTCTCTCTATATATATATATATGTATATATGTATTTATATATATATGTATATATATATATATATATGTATATATATATATATATAGAGAGAGAGAGAGAGAGGGAGAGAAAGAGGGAGAGAAAACCTTTCTAGAACTCTATTCAAGAGATACTTGTACAATGCATAGGTAAAATCTCATAGCCTCACTTACACTAAGAAAGTTCTCTTAGGTTATCCTAGTTAGGTTTATTACTTAACTTCAACTGTCCATTTTACTTTAGGGAAATGTAGCCTTAACCAACAATAAGACCATGCAATTAAACATAATATCTAGTGTCATCCCCTCACACCAAAAGAGGGTATCTTACTTTCCAAGGTTAGACATGAGTTTCATTTTAGCAGTTTAGGTTGATCCACTTGCTATGTCTTATGGGCAACATAGTTAAGGAACTAGGAGTTGTATTGAAACCCTCTTTATTCCCTTAGTCATTAAGGTTTACACCTCACAAGAAACCATGGGTGAATGTCCCTCCAAGGGTAGTCAACACCTCATGTGGAACCATTAGTAAATTTCCCTCCAAGGAAAGTCAACACCTTATGAGAAACCATTGGCTAACAAGACCTCCTTATTAGGAAGGTGCACCTCTCATTTGTCAAATTCACTTGGTCCGAAACTGAGTTCACTTTTTAGAAAAGTGTTTATTAACTTTATTTCATAAAAATAGGCTTTAGGAGTATTAACCTCTCATATGCTTAGCTCATAGGTTATAGATGAGAATTGTTCTTTCATCAAACTAAATAATGTGAGAAAACTTTTCACATGGACATAATGCATACTTCATCATTTCATTTATTTTCATATTCATAGCTTAATCACACATTCATATTCATATACATAGAGTATAACCCTAGAAGTTATTCTATCAAGGTAGACATGTGCAATGTATAGGCGAAGTCTCATACCCTTACCTATACTAGTTAACCTGTCAAGTCATCCTTGTTAAAATCCATATTTATACTTTCATGGACAAGTACTTTACATGCATAACAGTAGAAAATAGTGCATATAAGAACCCCTTTCATTAGACACCATAAATATATGCAACGTATAGACATGCATAAGGTGTGTGTGTACATTGGAAAACTTTATCACATAATGGATAGAAACAAAACATTGAGGCAGCCACCCTCTTAAGACCACAATACACGTTCATGCATTGACCACACACCACATCATAGTATAGGAGACAAGACACCTTCAACATTACATCCAAGACTCCTAACATTAGCTAAGATCACACATTCATATGGGCGTACATAGGTAGGGGTCACAATTAATACTTCATTGTTGGCATAACAACAATCATACCTAACCCTAATAAGTTTGTTTAAATGGAAAATTTATCATCAATACTACTAGAACATGATACTAGATTGATATACTAGGCATAACACTTTATGTTGGGTTATCATCATAACCATAGTTCATAATTCATAATATGCCTTCAAGGCCATGATCAACAAATATAGAGAATGAAAAAAAAGTAAACACCGCTACCATAAGTGGACCATACCACACAATACCATACAAGACCAGTTCAACTATCAATTCTATTGAAAAGTAGAGGAATATGGCAATCTTACCAATTTCCATGCTTTGATCACCATTGATCAATTCCCATAATTCATCAAAAATTCATATACAAAACAATAGCTAATGGTATAAAAATATAAAAAAAAATCCACAATTCAATCATCATAGGTTCAAGATCACATTACCCACATTATAGTCTAAATTGAGATTTTGGGAGGATCATGGTTTCATCATGAAGTTGTATTGAAATTAACATCATAATAGTATAAAATCATCAATTTATCATAAGTATGCTTCTGAAATCAATTTCGGAAAGAACCCATGGCTAGATTGAAAGATATAGAGTTTGATCATGAAATCTCTTTGAAAACCTTTTGAAAGAACTCCTTAGATGAATGGATAACTAAGGATGAAGGATCACCGTAGCGCATTTCATGAAGAAGACACAAAACTTGTTGAAGAATTAATAAATAGTACCCCTAAGCTGAGCTTGAGCTTCATCTCCAATGGAGGTTTCTATAGAGAATTTGTTTTAAGAGGGAATGTGAAACTTTGAATAATGAATCGAGGATGGGTTTTTTTTAGAATATTAAGTAACTTAATTTACCTAAAATACCCAATAATAACCGTCCATAAAAGTTTTGGTACGTAGGGTGAATTTCCCGATTAACCTCTTATATGGCAACGTTTTAGACAGTGTTGCAGGTCTCACTGACGAAGGACAGTCGACAGACCGTCGTCTGGTCGACGGCGCCGTACTACTGTTCCGTATATTGTGACTCAGACCTCCATTTTGGTGGCTGAGATCACACTTCTATGTTTTGAGAAACACCCCTAATCGACAAGGTTTAGAATGGAGTACGGTACGTCGTTTCCTTGGGCGTAGATTGACACTGCCAAGGCAGTGCCCAGGTAGTGTTGGGTCCTCCTCGTGGACCCCCAGAGTGGTTCTTGAGGAGTCGTGCTCAGAGGTTTAGAATGTAAATATGGCAATAAACATGTTAAGTATCTTCCCTATCAGTTTGAGCATCAAAAAACATGTATTCCATACCAAGGCACACTAGAACACACTAGCACGTCTAAGGTCTAACTTTCGAACGTCTCGGACATTCTTGGACGTTTGACATCCAAATCACTTCAAATCAAGTATACACACTGTAAAACACTTAATTAATGTATTATTAACCTTTTTAGGTACATGAGTCTCTAGAAACCTTACTTCATTTTTGAGACACCTTACACATAACTGATATATGACTGATTTATTATGTCTGATTGTGTTCTTATTTGAACCTGTATAGTTGTGATAGTTGAGGTGGTTATGGTTTTTGTTGATATTTGATTTGATTAACATGCACCATCATTCCCTTTATTTAAATTATACTATGTACATGTATTGACATGAAATTGAGTATAAGTTAGGCACGTGGAAATCATCCGTGTTGGGGATGGTGAGATATTAAGATTATAATTTCGGCATGTGGAGACCGTCCATGCAGATACTGTTTGATTCTATGATAATGCATTTAGATATTTTGCACAGACACATGGAAATCGTTCATATCAGTATATAGACTTTTCGAGTCCCCCATGGGTCATAAACTTTCGATGTATTTCCGAGGAGTATCATGTATATAGAGTTGAGAGAGTACTGATATTCTGAGGCATATCATTTCATGGTGTCATATTGCACTGCATATCTTGTCATCCTTCATTCTTTATGATTATGTTTTTTATTGGTGCTTAGAAAGTAATTGATATTTGGTTACCTCTATTTGATAAAACTCGACCCGTAAGTGTAATATAGACATGTATAATTAAATAATTAATTTTTCTTATTAAACTCCCGTCACTACTTCTTTGTTGTCGGTGAATGAGATATACTGGGTACATGGGGTTTCATACTCACAACATTTGTTGAACATTTTTGTTGTGCAGATTGGATTTCAAATTCGAGCACGTTCTTGGGGCTTTTAATATTATTTGGATTATCTTAGAGTTCAGGTGCGCTGCTCGGGATAATCAACGACCCGCACCTTCAATATTTATGTGTCTATTAGGTTATTTTGGTATTCTGATAGGATAGTTCGTATGTTTATATTTTCACTTTCGTTTGGACTTGTATCCTATTGTAGAAGATCTTGTACTTATGACACTACATCTTGGGGTTGTAATTTAGGTTTTCGTAGTTCATACTTTTCAATGACTTACTGATTGTATAATATGTTTTTGCTTATCTTTCTACTTTAAATATTGAATTGAATTGGCGAAAGTATTAGGTTGGCTTACCTATCGGTTGGGAACATAGGTGCTATCACGTCTTAGATCGACTCATGAAGCTATCATATTTTCAAAATTTGATTTAAAATTAGGTTATTGGAAATTTAAGTTTCAGAAGAAGATAAATATAAGACAACCTTTCACGTGTCTATGGGACAATATGAATGGAATATTATGCATTTTGTATTAAGAAATTCTCTTTCAGAATTTCAAAAAGTTATGAATGATACTTTTAACACCTATAGTAATTTTATCGTCATATACATACATACATACATACATATATATATATATATGTGTGTGTGTGTGTGTGAGTATATATATATGTATGTGTGTATATATATATATACACATACATACATACATACATATATATATACATATACATATATATATATATATTTGTATGTATGTATGTATGTGTATATATATATATACACATACATACATATATACATACATACATACCTATATATATATATATATATATATTAAACATCTTGATCCGTTTAAGAAAATTATTAATTAAAATGATTTGGTTATATCTAGACCAAAAATGCATATATTCAAAACAAATGTTATGTTCTTAGGTCATAATATTGATAAGCGAAAAATTATCCCTATCCAAATAAGTGTTGAGTTTGCATAAAAATTTCCTAATAGTATTACTGATAAAACTCAGCTCCAATGATTCTTGGGAAGTTTAAATTATATTTCTCCTTTTATAAAAGATCTGGCTAAGGACACAATTATGTTATACGATAGACATAGAAAAAATCCTAAACATCGCACTGATAATCATACTAAAGCAGTTAAAAACATAAAGACAAAGGTTAATAACCTACCATGCCTCACTTTAGCCAATCCAAATTGGCAGAAGATAGTGGAAATAAATACCTCTGATATTGGCTAGGAGGGAATTTTAAAACAAATTTCTACTAATGAAAACAAGAATACCATACACAATTCTATTCTTGAAAATGGAGTAATAATTAAAAAAACTTATTTTAAAATTAAAAGGTGATTTATATAATAAAAAATTTATCATAAAAACTGATTGTCAAACAACGAAATTCATCTTAAATAAAGATGTAAAAGATGATGTTTCAAAACATATGTTTGCAAGATGGAAAACATTATTAGCACCGTTCGATTTTGAAATACATTATAAGAAGGGAACATATAATAGTCTTCCCGATTTTCTTACTAGAGAATGTTTAAGTTAATAACTCTCTGTCTATTAATAACAAGAGTGATGCGGCCATCTGGCAGTTCTTCCTCTAATAGAGGAAGAGGAAGAGGAAAAGCACCCATGGGGAGAAATATTATCTTGGACCATATAGGAAATCAAAAGCTAATAGCTTCAAACATTACAAGAGCATATACATGCACATTGGGAATTAACACTGAACTTCCAATGTAAAAAGAATTCATAAATTTTATACAATTCAAACAAGCTCAAGGTAATAATTCACCGTCCTATTCCTCAGCCGTTATTGTCGAAGGAATTGAAAATATTGAATTATATGATAAAAATGAAAAAGTTGAAGTAATACTTCTTATGGAGCCCATAGATTTACAATGGAAAGATGATCCATGGCGGATTATGACGAGTTATTTTGATACAGCATCATATGTTGTCCCAACTTATAAATACAAAATGCATTATGAGATAATACTCCCATCTTTTGTATCATCTAAATTTTTTGCACTTTTCCCCAGCCAATACTAAAAAGGTTTATAACTTTTCAAAATTCATGATAAAAAAATATTCACCTAGAAGAATGGGAAATAAACACGATGAAGGAAAGGGAATACAGCCATCCAGAACAAAATTTTTTAGTCAAGTTCAATTATTAGAAATATATCAAGAGCTTTAATATAACCTTGTTATATAAAAATTCTAATAAAAAAAATTCGTGGTTTTTAAAAATATGCTCTCATGTTTATAAACAACATATACAAAAGTTGCTTTGCAAGTGGTGGATTTTATATGGTCCATCTTTAAAATATTCTCCTAGAGGAATTCAAAAAATTATATTCTGAATGGGTTGATGTATCACCCGAATTAATAAAGTTACAAAAGTATGATATCTTTTTTTTAAAAGAAATGCCATTGATGTACTTTTTTTTTATAGAATTCATTGTTCTGTGATAATTAAATGGACAGTCGATGTCCAAATAAATGAAGAAGGATTTACTTGCTTAAAGAGTAAATTTCATACAAAACTTTACAGCAAACTAACCCAGAAGGATGCTGAAGGAAAAATCCATGGACAGGAGATTATAAAATCCATTAAAAACTCCATCGAGATCAACAAGCTTTAAACAGAAGTTATACAAGGCCAAAATGATATCAGTCCTTTCAAACAAATAACCAGAAGTTTGCAGATGAAGAGACATGCCATCTAAAAATCGAAACTTCTTGCATCAAATATGTAAGAAGTTAGAATAGATTTAATAAAAAATATTGGCATAGAATTTGCGGATAATATATTTATGGCTACCTCAAATGAAGAAGAAGACACATTGTAATGACCTGTTTTGTCGTTTTGAGCAGCAGATTTTATTTCTGGAAAAACAGGCTGAGGCGACGGACCCCACGACGGACCGTCGCAGGGTCTCGTTTCAAAACACTTAGAAAATCTGAAATTGGGTACTGAAAATCGACTCTCTGAACTTTGTAACGGAATGGCAGGACGGGCCGTCGCAGGCGCGACGGGCCGTCGCAGGTTGCGCAATCCCAGTCTGGGTCGGATTTCTTTATACGTTTTAAGGGACATTTTTGACTATTCCTACTTTAATTATAAAGTTAGTGGGTTAATTCTAATAAGTCTAATTACTTGGGGGTTAAAAGAGGTAACCTTAAGTTAATTAGTGGGTTATTATTGCCATCTTTTATTCTTAATTATATACTAATTAGCGTAAAAGAAAGAGGGTTTGAATAAAGAAAATAGAAAGAACAAGAGAAAGAGGGAGAAAGTCGAACGAGAAAGAGGAGAAACGAAGAGAAACAAAGCTAGGGAAATTGCTTGCTTGATCACTAATCTTCGGTGGAGGTAGGTTATGGTTATCTTTATGCTATTCGTAGTAAACTCTTAATAGCGAATGATATGTATTGGTAGTATTGTAAACCCTTCTATATGCTTAATTGTATGCTTGCATGAATGTGATTATGTAATTGTGATATAATAAGCATGATGAAGCTATTGAATCCTAAACCTTGAAAAGAAAGCCTAATCTACCTTGTTAATAATGATGCCTTGGTATAAAAGAAGGCTTGATGAACGAAAGTAGTGAGATTAGGGGATCGGGTGCCACGTTCTGGTACCACGATAGTATATGAGGATCGGAGTGTCACGTTCCGACACCAGGATAGTGTATGGATCGGGTGCCACGTTCCGGTACCAGGATAGAATATGAGGATCAGAGTGTCATGTTCCGACACCAGGATAGTATATGGATCGGGTGCCACGTTCCGGTACCAGGATAGAATATGGATCAGGTGTCACATTCCGACACCAGGATAGAATGAGGATTGGAGTGTCACGTTCCGACACCAGGATAGTATATGGATCGGAGTGTCACGTACCGACATGAGGGGAATAAATATAATGAATCTTGCAAGATGCTAATATACCCAATTTAATGAATCTAATTCACAAATGAGTATGGTATTGAGGCTTGAGTCCTCATGTGTGAACTTGACGGTAATTGTTAATGATATAGTACTTGTTGTTGCTACATGTTGAGTATCATAGTTGATTTCATGATATTGCTTAATATATATTGTTTTCTATTTCGAGTTGGCCGATCATATCTACTCAGTACCCATGTTTTGTACTGACCCCTACTTTTATGTTTTCTTCTTGTTTATTTGTGGAGTGCAGCAAACGTGCCGTCATCTTCGACTCAACAGTAACTCTAGCCAGTCTTCATTACTCCGGATATCAGGGTGAGCTAATGCTTCTAGCTTGGACTGGATCTTCCTCTTCATGTCTTGATGCCTTGAAGTTCCGGCATGGACTAGCTTTTATGTATTTTTAGCTTCTTATAAACTCTTAGATTTAGTAATTTGAAGTAGATGTTCTTGTGATGATGACTTCCAGATTTTGGGGAATACTAGATGTTGAATTTTAGAAGTTATTGAATTGGGTTTTAATTATGAATTTAAGTCTTCCGCATTATTTTCTGTTGATATAACATTGAAATGTTAAGGTTTAGATTGGTTGGTTCGCTCACATAGGAGGGTAAGTGTGGGTGCTAATCGCGGCCCGGTTTTGGGTCGTGACAAACTTGGTATCAAAGCATTAGGTTCGTTGGTCTCATCACACAAGAACGAGTCTAGTAGAGTCTTAAGGAACGGTAGGGGGACGCCTTTACTTTTCTTTGAGAAGCTATAAGACTTTAGGAAAATTCCATTCTTTCATTCTTTCTTTCGTGCTATTACTTGGATCCAATTGGTATCTAGGTGATACAAATTGGTATCTGACCATCTTCACTCTATTTCGCAGATGGTTAGAGCAACGACTACGCCAACACCAACATCGGCAAGACAAGAAGCGTCCGAGCTAGCCACTGGGGCTGTAGCTCGAGGAAGAGTAGCGGCAAGAGGCCGTGGTAGAGGTCGTGGGAGGATGTCCTCTAGAGGAAGAGGACGAGCACCTAGCCCATCTGATACTAGGGCGGTGACTCCTCCACCGACTGAGGAAGTAGTAAGAGAAGGGGAGGAAGGGGAAAATGAACAAGTGCAAAATGAGGAATTGCCACCCAACCTACCCCAGAGATGATCAATCAGGTTCTCGCTTATCTTAGTGGGTTATATGGTCAAGGCCAGACACCTCCACTGTTTTCTGCACCAGCACCTCAGGTTCCGGAGGTACAACATGCGGCTACTATGGCTCCTCGTATGGATGCCTCATTGGACATAGGCACGTTTCCACGTCTGACTACTGGGCCTATAATGACAAATGATCAGCATGAACTTTTCAGTAAGTTCTTGAAATGGAAACCTCCAGTCTTCAAGGGTGCTGAATCTGAGGATGCTTACGATTTTTCTGGTTGACTGTCATGAGCTACTACACAAGATGGGTATAGTAGAATGGTTTGGTGTTGAGTTCGTGAGTTATCAGTTTCAAGGGAACGCCAAAATGTGGTGGCGGTCACTTGTTGAGTGTCAACCAACAGAGGCACCACCTATGACTTGGGCATCATTCTCTAGCTTGTTTATGGAGAAGTATATCCCCCGGCTTTGAGGGATAGGAAAAGGGATGAGTTCTTGAGCCTAGAGCAAGGTAGGATGTCGGTTAATGCATATGAGGCTAGGTTTCGCGCACTATCCAGGCATGCCACTCAACTTTGTTTCAGTCCACAAGAGCGGATTCGCCGGTTTGTGAAGGGGTTGAGGTCAGAGTTGCGGATTTCGGCCTTACAGGTAGCGGCTACGGCAAAATCCTTCCAAGAAGTGGTAGACTTCGTGATAGAGGTGGAAGGAGTGAAGCCCGATGACTTCACCTCGACATCGACATCAAAAAGGTTTCGAAAGGGAGGTGAGTTTAATGGTTCTTACCCTAGAGGACAGGGTTCCGGAGGTTACTCAGTCCGACCGATTCAGTCTTCACTACAGACTGTAGTTGGGGGTCCACCTCAGACCGGTCAACACTTCCCTGAGAGACCTATGCATGAACCCAGAGAGTGCTATGGATGTTGGGATATTGGACATATTAAGAGATATTGTCCAAAACAGAGTTACCGACCCCCAATAGCTAGAGGTAGAGGTGGTTATGGAAGAGGCCGTCATTCTGGAGGACGCGGTGGTCGAGGTAATGGTGGTCACCAAAACGGCCGGGGTGATGGGAAAACAGGAGCCACTACATCACAACATGGTAGGGGCAACGCACAGACAAGTAATGGGGCCCATTGCTACGCTTTTCCTGCGAGATATGAAGCGGAGACATCAGATGTTGTCATCACAGGTAATCTTTTGATTTGTGATTGCATGGCTTCTGTATTGTTTGATCCTGGATCCACATTTTCTTATGTATCTTCCTCATTTGCTAATGGTCTAAATTTACGTTGTGAATTATTTGACATGCCTATTCGTGTTTCTACTCCGGTGGGTGAGTCTGTGGTAGTTGAAAAGGTGTATAGGTCTTGTTTGGTGAACTTTGTGGGGAGCAACACTTATGTAGATTTGGTTATCTTAGAAATTGTTGATTTTGATGTAATTCTGGGTATGACTTGGCTTTCTCCGCAATTTGCGATCTTGGATTGTAATGCTAAAACGGTGACGTTAGCCAAGCCTGGGACAGATCCGTTAGTGTGGGAGGGTGACTACACTTCCAATACGGTGCGTATCATCTCCTTTCTTCGTGCTAAGAAAATGGTTAGTAAAGGGTATTTATCTTTCTTGGCACATCTCAAGGATGACACTACCCAAGTGCCTTCGATTGAGTCGGTTTCGGTGGTCCGTGAGTTTCTGGATGTGTTCCCTGCAGATCTTCCTGGTATGCCACCAGATAGGGACATTGACTTATGTATTGATATTGAACCGGGTACTCGCCCTTGTTTTCCTTCTTATGATCGTTCGGGGACGAACGATGGGTAAATTGGTATCAATTGTAACGACCTGTTTAGTCTTTTTGAGCAGCATATTTTATTTCTGGAAAAACAGGCTGAGGCGACGGACCCCACGACGGACCTTCATGGGCACGACGGACCGTCGTAGGGTCTCGTTTCAAAACACTTAGAAAATCTGAAATTGGGTACTAAAAATCGACTCTCTGAACTTCATAACAGAATGGCAGGACGGACCGTCACAGGCGCGACGGGCCGTCGCAGGTTGCGCAATCCCAGTCTGTGTCGGATTTCTTTATACGTTTTAAGGGACGTTTTTGACTATTCCTGCTTTAATTATAAAGTTAGTGGGTTAATTCTAATAAGTCTAATTACTTGGGGGTTAAAAGAGGTAACCTTAAGTTAATTAGTGGGTTATTATTGCCATCTTTTATTCATAATTATATACTTATTAGGGTAAAAGAAAGAGGGTTTGAATAAAGAAAATAGAAAGAACAAAAGAAAGAGGGAGAAAGTCGAACGAGAAAGAGGAGAAACGAAGAGAAACAAAGATTGGGAAATTGCTTGCTTGATCACTAATCTTCGGTGGAGGTAGGTTATGGTTATCTTTATGCTATTCGTAGTAAACTCTTAATAGCGAATAATATGTATTGGTAGTATTGTAAACCCTTCTATATGCTTAATTATATGCTTGCATGAATGTGATTATGTAAGTGTGATATAATAAGCATGATGAAGCTATTGAATCCTAAATCTTGAAAAGAAACCCTAATCTACTTTGTTAATGATGATGCCTTGGTATAAAAGAAGGCTTGATGAACGAAAGTAGTGAGATTAGGGGATCGGGTGCCACGTTCCGGTACCAGGATAGTATATGAGGATCGGAGTGTCACGTTCCGACACCAGGATAGTATATGGATCGGGTGCCACGTTCCGGTACAAGGATAGAATATGAGGATCGGAGTGTCACGTTCCGACACCAGGATAGTATATGGATCGGGTGCCACGTTCCGGTACCAGGATAGAATATGGATTGGGTGTCACGTTCCGACACCAGGATAGAATGAGAATCGGAGTGTCACGTTCCGACACCAGGATAGTATATGGATCGGAGTGTCACGTACCGACACGAGGGGAATAATATAATGAATCTTGCAAGATGCTAATATACCCAATTTAATGAATCTAATTCCCAAATGAGTATGGTATTGAGGCTTGACTCCTCATGTGTGAACTTGACGGTAATTGTTAATGATATAGTACTTGTTGTTGCTACATGTTGAGTATCATAGTTGATTTTATGATATTGCTTAATATATATTGTTTTCTATTTCGAGTTGGCCGATCATATCTACTCAGTACCCGTGTTTTGTACTGACCCCTACTTTTATGTTTTCTTCTTGTTTATTTGTGGAGTGCAGCAAAAGTGCCGTCATCTTCGACTCAACAGTAACTCTAGCCAGTCTTCATTACTGCGGATATCAGGGTGAGCTAATGCTTCTAGCTTGGACTGGATCTTCCTCTTCATGTCTTGAGGCCTTGAAGTTTCGGCATGGACTAGCTTTTATGTATTTTTAGCTTCTTAGAAACTCCTAGATTTAGTAATTTGAAGTAGATGTTCTTGTGATGATGACTTCCAGATTTTGGGGAATAATAGATGTTGAATTTTAGAAGTTATTAAATTGGGTTTTATTATGAATTTAAGTCTTCCGCATTATTTTCTGTTGATATAACATTGAAATGTTAAGGTTTAGATTGGTTGGTTCGCTCACATAGGAGCGTAAGTGTGGGTGCCAGTCGCGGCCCGGTTTTGGGTCGTGACACACATGTATAGCAGGAGAATCACAAAGCATTCGTAGTACAGAAGAGATGGAAATTGAAGCATTTCATCAACAGTTTATGAATAAGATTGAAGATTCTTCTAGTTCATACACGCTAAAGGTAAAGAATGTTTGAAAAGACTAGTTGATAAGACATTAACTTTTATAAAAGTTAGAATAATTTTATGTTTTTGTAAAGTTTAGGACCCCAATGTCGGTCCAATAATGCAATAGGGCGTAAGACCTTACGTCATATATTTTAGACTTTTCCTCAGGTCCTTTCATATAAGGATCCTTTCTTAGAAGGTAGGGGGCAAACTTTGGCCAACCTCTCTTGTATTACTACTCCTTCATTTTCACTATCATAAAAATAAAGTTGTTATTATTTCTATTTAGAAGAATTATTGCATAAAATCTGCTCTAATTAAGGTATTTTTTTTCTCTCTTTTACTATTAATTTAAACGTTTTTAATATTTAAAAAGCCTAAATAATAGGATAAATACTTCGTGTTGGACTAACAACAACTTGAACTATTACGAAATGGTAAGTAAAGGACTGTTCGATGTTTCTAAGGTCAAGTAATGTAGTCCAGGGATGGGAAGAACTTGGCTCAGTCCGGTGTTTCTGATAAGGCCCATGTTAGTTGTGAGTAAGGCTTTGTGTTGGTCGTGTTGGAACTGTAAAAGTTCTTTCCATCCTTAGATTTCATGAACTGTAAATGAACATGTAGTTACATTGAAGCGATCCTTTATATATTTGTTTAGTTACATCAAAGCATCCTGCATAAATATTGGTATCAGGGCCATAATGGTGATAGGGATAGGTGGTGTTAGTCTGAAATAATTTTATTAATGTGAACATTATGAAGAAACATAGTACTGTTAAAACAGTAGAAAAGAGGAATAAGATTGGACTCAACAACTAGATCTTCTAAATAAATGGACTATTCCTAAAATCCATTCCAAGGTTATATACCAAATGGGTACTTTTTTAAAAATGGTATTTATACGAATTGTTAAAACCAGAGAATAAATCTCTTATAGGGACAGTTCAAACAAATTTCACACATGACCTTGTTTATTTTAATGCCTATCCTAATATGCAAATCTCTTTGAATGATGAAAATTCGCTAAATACTTTAATTTTAAGTATAAAATTGCACGGTTATGATTATATATCGGGTACAGAAGTTACATATATTTGTTAACGTAATTTACTACAAACTGTTATACACTTTAAATCCTATGTATAAAATTATGGATTTTAAAAATGAAACAATTTTAATAGAAACAAACTATAGCGAGTCCAAAGTTATAACTAGAAGACCTATTAAATTGGCTGAAATAGATTTTCCTACTGTATGGGTTATAGAAGAAGTAGTTCCACCCAAAAATAAGATAAATCTTGATATTTCAGATACTGAGCAAACTCCTAATGGGATGGTAAGAATAAATTCACTGACAAAAATTTATAAATGAGGTATGCTGATAATATAGGTTTTCCTTTAAGAATGTTTAAAACTAACTCATCTTATATATCTCTTGTTGATTATATTGTTGATATGCCTTCTAGAGCATCTACTTCTCAGATTAGAGAGTAAGATAATTCTAGAGTATCCACCACTTATATGAGAGAAGAAAAAGAGTTGATAATATCAGGATTGAAAATCATATAGTTACTCTTGATATGGACCCTACGTTGTCCGAAATAGACTTTCCAGGTGTTTACATCGATAGATCAAAACTTACTGATTTTAGACCGGGGTTGCCGGTAAGAAAGAAAATTTCAAATGAATTTTTTCAGCCCAAATGGTAATCATTTAGAAAATGATTTTTCAAAAAAATTGATAATAGCCAACATTCATTTTTCCAAAAAGATTTTCATAATGATATTTATAAAACAAATAAAGCTATTAATTTTGTACAATGTTTCACGACGAAATATGTTTATAACTATATTTATATGTAAGAAAAAGATTATAAATTTTGATGATGGTAAAATTACCAAATCTCGTCTACCTCCTCAATAATCTGTTAAAATTGAAAAAGATAATAAGACGGTATATTTTACTACTTTTGCAGAATTGTTTGATTATTATCACACTATTATTATTACTTCTAAGAATGTTAAAACATTAATAAGAAAGAAATAATTACACAAATATTTATGTGAGCATTTTAGGAGAGCATATTATTTCTTTGCATGAAAAAATTAGTCATTTATGCTCAGAATTAGAGAAATCTAAAATTTCAGATAAAGTAAAGGAGAAGGCCACTCCTACTATTCAACCCCCTCTGGAAGACTTCAAATTATCAAAGCTTGATAATATTGAGACATCACTTCAAGAACGATTCCAAGGGTTAAATATTAATCCCTTCCAACTAAGTGAGCAAGATATCACTAATAGGAATAATATTCAAGATGAGATTAATAAAATCTTATAGAAACATGCTAGAAAACCGGTCCAAATGATGTACTACTATCCTAGGCTGACTCCTCAAGATACTTTTTTCGAGGAGCAAGAATATTATGTTTCGAATAGTTTTAGTGGGACAAAGATTTATGAGTGGAATATTAATAGATTTACTGATAGACAAATTTATACTTTAGCTCATAAAATAATTATGTATAACACAATCTGTAAGACAAATAAGAATTTCAAAAAAGACATAACAAACATGATTATCGCTGAATTTACAGCCAATTATAGGGTTGGTGGGATAACTATCTCTCAGAATCCGAACGAATGGTCATTTTAACTGCCGTTAAGCAAAAAATGGGATAATCCCAAATGTAGTTTACACTTCGGTTCTAATCATTATAGAACATTTTTCTGGAAGACGGTCGGATAATAGTGAATTTATTAGGACTATGCTCCAAAAACATAGAGCAAAACCCTTACTTCCTTTAGATGGTACAAAGATATTTTTCTTTCAAGGGTTACGGAATTACCAAAATGTAATAACTCTCATTGGAAATCTAATTTTATAGATGGCTCCTTGCTTTATTTGCAGAAAGGGTTAGGAAAGCCCTTAGAAGAGATGCAGTGAGTATAAATTATGATGATTATATTTATGGAAAACTTATAAGTGTCTGCACTCAAGAAGGTCTCTCTTTATGTAATGAGATCAAGTTGAATTAAAAAATTAAAAGATATCATTTAAATGAGAAATAACAATTAGGGAAATTTTGTGAACAGTTTGCAATTGATATGCCTGAATCCTCTAAGAAGTCTAATAGACATAAAACGAAAAAAATTATAAAGAAAAGCCTCATAGGCAGTACAAAAAAAAAAGAAACGATTAGACAGAAAAAAAGAAACGATTAGACAATCTTTAAAAAAGGAAAATGAATCAGAAGGATAAAAGAGAGTTCTATAAGAATAATAAATCAAATGTGTGCTACAAATGTGGAAGAATAGGTCATTATGCAAGAGATTGCAAAATAAAGGATAAGATTAAAAGCTTTGATCTAGAGGATAATATTAAGGATTCTTTATTCAAAATCCTTCTCAATTCCTCTTCGCAAAATTCAAGCTACAATAATAGTGACAGAGAGGAATCCTCTACTAGTGATGACCTAAAAGTTCTCAATGAAGAAGACTACATATCCCATCAGAGCAAAAATGTACGTCTTGCCAGATTGACCAACCTTGTGATAAAGATAAAGATGAATTTTATCAGTTGTATTCTCACTTCAAGGACTTAAATATCAATGTTATAAGTAATGATAATTGGGTCAAGATGCTTTAGATAATTGATGATCCAACGTTAAGGTCCCAAATTATCAACAAAATTAGTAACACCAGCACCTTTACTAGTAATACTATAATTCCTAAAGGTTAAATAAAAAATTTATATTTAACTTTTTACTTAATATAGAAATGTGTCATTCTTATTAGGATTAAATAAAAAGGAAAGTAAGTCAGATAAATTGGAACAGTGGGTGTAAAAATCGATGGAGATTTCATTGTCATCCTAGTATATGTAGTTTAAGCTTAAAGAATATTCTTGAACGATTGGGTCAAACTCAACACAAGGGCACTACGAAAAACAAGTTGATCTATTCACGAAGGGTCGATGCAAGACTCGACATATTTTTTGGTTCATAAGCAAGAATAAAAAGTTCATTTCAATCTTTAATATGAAGAAAAAGACATGAATTTGAATAGTTGTAATCATTAGTTTCCTATGGTTTTTGAGAAATATTTTTAGAAGGATAAATTTTAGCATTTTGCATTTCTTTTAAGGGCATAGAGATTTATTACAACCAAACAAACTGATTCGGGGTAGATTCTTGATCAAAAAGAGGTAGTATTACCCAAAATTGCTTGTAATATATATAGTCGCAGAAAACAACTATGTTTAATATTCTTTGATTATAAGAACGAAGTTTTAATGTGTATTTTTAATTTTCGAACAAATAGGGTTGTTGGATAGGCCTAAAACTCCTCGACTCCTAGGGTCTAAGTGAAATTATGGGCATGCCCAACTCAACTCAAGGATCTCAATGTATGATATATGGTGATCGATATTATGAAATGAATATAGTTTCAAAAAGGGTTAGGGACTCAATACTCAAATACATAGAACTTTTAAATACTAGTCCTCTCTAAGAAGATTAGTTTATGGAGTTCTTGTGGAGTTATAGACATGAGCAACTCGACTCAAGGGTATCAATGAAAATATAGAACTCATGTGTACAACTCTTCTCCATCCCATACTTCTTCCTCAAACTTAGCTCAAATCGATAGTTAATCTCAAATGAGTGAGAATTTAACTCAAGGACTTTCTTGAACTCTACTCTTGACTTTTTCTAGAATTTGAATTATGAATTCAAGAGTTAACTTTGATAGTCCTGATCTCTCAAGGATAAATTGAATGTTTTATTTGTGAATATCAAGTATAAAACTTAGGTACAATTCGAGGGAATTCTTGCAGAAAGAAGGGCAGAGGTGTAGGGACCTCGAAACTCTAGCGCACTAAGTGGTGCAGGGCGCTATACCCTGTCATACACACCACTGGTTAGGGCAGTGTGAGTGGTTGGGTGAACCCATCCCATACCCAGAAAACAAATGAACATTCTTTCTCAAATTCATGCAACTCTTTTGGATCCTTAAGCTCAACATAATTACAAAAAATGCTACACCAAAACACACCAAGAACAACACTAATTCACAACTCTCACCTCAAGAACTCGACAAGAATTTCATTATCGAAAAGTGAAGTATAAGACCTCGATAACTCAACAAGATCATCAATATAATCAATCTCATGGATGAAATTAGTAAAAGAAACTCATGATTGCCATGTGACAAAACAATCCAGACACTATGGAAGCTTACATACCTCAAAAAACTAGGTTCTTGGTGAAATCCGTAATTTCTCGAAGCTACTTGAGGAACTTAGAAGAACATGCAAGACAAGTATCCCTAATTATTTGTTGATTCAGGTACTACTCATTTCCTTCCTTGGCCTATTTTTTTAAAAGTTTGTCACTCTGGGACGAGTGATGGATAAATAGGTATCTATTGTAACAACTGGATTATGTCGTTATAGAAAGACTACATAGAAAAATTTATGGTTGAAATTTTTTTTCGTAGTGACTTGGAATTATGCAACCTAGCCCAGATTTGGACGAAATCTGAGTCATTAAAGTGTAGGGAAATATGGTAATTTGGGAAATCTAATTATGATATTGACCACATGATTAGATAGATAATTCATTAAGAGACTCGTATGGCTTTACAAAATCGAATTCAAGAGAGTAGAACTTCCGGAATCAATCTTGGCGTGAATGGGTAGTTTTTGAGTGTTGTTGAGTGAAGGTGTGTTGTGAAATGAGGGTATTGGAATTGTTAAAATAGCTCACTATCTCCGTGCAAGCCTCTGAGGCGGGGGGACTTCTGCCGCCAGGGCAACGCTGCTGTAGCGGGGTGGGTGCCGTTGTGGCGGGGCAAACATGAATTATAGTCTGAAATAAACCCCAGAAAATATTTTATTTTGCAATTTAAAACTTCAAAGATAAGGAAAGAACCCACTGGTTTTATTGATACATTATCACCATTCTTGAGGCTAAATGTAAGATTTTAACTCCCTGGTCCATTTTTTTCCCGTAGAACGTAAGCTATTAGGTAATTATCGATAAGGAAGAATTTTGATCTGGAATTAATTATGGTGAAGAAAGTCCTAATCCTAGCATGAGGATCATGGGTATGATCTAGGGTTGATAGAATTTTTAATAATTTGGATTATTAATTATTGTTTATTGATTTCTGTATTATATTGGTAGTTTGTAGACCAAGAACAGGTGGAACAAATCCAGAAAAAAAAATATCAAGTTTCTTAGGGGATTAAAACTTTATCAAGGTAGGTAATGATTGTGATTCTATGATTGTGTGATGCATATTTGTTCTTATTCAATATGATACATCATATGTATGAGAATGTTGCTTTATTGATCAAACTTGTTGTAAATGAGATGGATTAACGAAGAAATCCATGAATCATGACTTGATTGTATGATCTTGAGAATATACTTGTGATTATGATTGTGTCTTGTTTAATGAATCGGGTGTTGCATTTGATACATTAAATTGAATTTATTGCCACGTTCCGACATAATTATGGGATCGGTTGTAATGTTCTGGCACAAACATTTGATTGGGTATCACGTTGCGGTATACTAACAGTTTGGGTTTGGGTTCCATGAGAGGACCAATGACTTAATATAATTGTGGTATTTGAGAATTGTGAAATGCTTCGTTGTTAGTTAATGATGAGGATATTGTATATATTTGGCGTATGCATGTTATATATTTTTGTATTATTAACTTATATATGTTTTATTTAGTGGGATAATCGTGTGATCCTACAAGTACAGTATGGTTGTGTACTGATACTGCACTCTCTCCTTATTTGTTGAGTATAGGGAATCTTTAGACGATTATTGATAGGCCTGGCTTAGAATATTAGTGATCGCTGATCCAATTCAAGGGTGAGCCAAATCTTACGAGATCCCATGAGTTTTCTTTCGTCTGTATCCATCATCGCGGACTTTGACTTTCGAGTTAGTTATTTGTGCATTAGTTTGGGGTTTTGACCCTTCTTGTTTATACTTATGATTGTTGTTAGAGTTTTGGTACATTAAATTTAAGGTTCTAGGAGTATTTTACCATTTGTTTAGTTGTTAGATCTTTTGGAAGTTTATGGTACTTTAATTTTTAGCCATTTAACTTGCTTCATATTCTAATTGTGGTTTAGAGCTCAACCATCTCTATAGGCTGAGTTTGTGAAGGCTAAGTACTACTCAAATGTACACGGTGTGTCTAAATCATAGATTTGTGGTATTTTGCAAGCTTTAGAAGTTTTTAGTTGAAGCTACAGACGATGCAGAGCACAACATTCCATAGAAGATAAATTGCGGTTCTTTTAATATGTGGTGGTGCAATTTGTGAAAGAAACTCTCCCTTGCAAAACTATATCATAATTGTATGATCACTGCTTACCATTCTACCAAGATATGGATATGCTTATATTGTGCTATATGAATATTGACTGTAGATAGTGTTTACTCTAAAATATGTGCTTGAAAAAGCAAAGAGAGGTTACACAAAAATCCTTCTGCAACTATAATGACAACACAAATATTACACATGAAAGCTGATAAATGACTTGAATTTTCTTATTCAGGACCTTTGCTACTGCAATGACAAAATATATACTAATGATAATGTTAGTCGTCTAACGAAGATGCTTACTAATTTTCTCAAAATGACTCCAAGGGATGACACAGATAAATTGAAGGAAAATCTCCAGATAAATCGACTTTTGTAGGTTTCTAAGAAGGGTTGTTGGAGTTGATGATACTTTTAATATATTTTTTCCCAAAGTAGTTTAGCTGCAATAACGTAGTGGTATGTCCATAAGATTGAAGGATGTTTTCCCTTTTGTACTTGAGTTGGCGACAAGGTTATCACATGCTTTAGAATTGACTGTGCAATTAGTTGAGTTTATATAGTTATCAGACTGTGATGTGCGTGATTTTATCAAGTTTATGTATCCGATAAAGTGTGCAATACAACATCTTTAAATATTTTGTTGTTCAATCAGTTTGTCTTCCTTGATAAAAGGTGAAACATGAAATGAATGATTTGAGATTGAAGGAATGCATCGTGTTTTTTCCAACTTTCTGGAAAATTGGAGTTATGTCTGAAGAAACTTGAAAGACAAATGGATTTTTTAAACAAAGAAGAGGAGAGTCTATTCTACGCTATTGGCACTATAATAATTCTAAAGGAGTTAGAAAGCATTTCAGTGTATATCTTTGAAATACAGAGCTTTTGTACTTATAATGATAGTAGGTAAAAATAGTAACTATCTTCCAAACCGTAACAACATCTTTCAATTTAATATCTAAATGTCTATGATTTGAAACTATACTCAAAGACTCCAGAAACTTTGCCCGCAACAAAAAAAAATCACCAATTTCTCTTCAAGCTCAAGTTTCTTGTAGCCTTTCACCTTTAAGGGCTTTAGCTTTTAAAATTCCATTTGGCAATTCTAAAAAATTTTCCTTTGCCCCAAAGTTCTAATAGCTTCCTGCTTCCAATAAATAATTACCAAACTGCATAATTTTTATTAATTATTAACTATTTCAAAAATAATTAACAATAGCTAAAAAACTTAAAACATTTAGAAGTTTCAAATTAATATACTTACATTAATAAGAAGTCTTTCAATTTTCGGACAGTTTATACAATATTAAAAGATCCTTTATCAATGTAAGTATATTAATTTTAATATTTTAAATATTTTTTAAAAAAATTGGTATTGGTATTTATTTTTGAAGTTATTATTAATAATTAAAATTATGCAGTTTAGTGATAATGCAGTGGAAGAAGAAATGTATTATAAAATTGTGGCAAATAAAAAATTTGAGAATTGACAAATTGAATTTTCAAAGCTAAAACTCTTAAAGGTGAAAGTATACAAGAAAATTGAGCTTGAAGAGAAATTAGTGAATTTTTTTTTAGCAGGCAATGTTTCTGGAGACATTGATTATAGTTTAAAATGATAGACATTTAGAAATTAAATCAAAGGATGTTGTTACGGTTTCAAAGATAATTACTAGTGTTACTTACTATCATTAATTATAACGACCTAAGCATTTCAGACTATCATCTATACTTTTTTTTTTACTTTCTAACTCTTTTATAATTAAAAGATAATAGGACAAACAGTGTACAATCGACTCACCTCCTTCTTTGTACACCGAACCAGGCTTACATTTTAGTCTATTTAGAGTTAACTCCAATTTATTCCAGCAAGTCAAAAAAACATGATGCACACGCTCAATCTCAAATCTTTCATTTTCCTGCTCCATCTTGAATCGAGGAAGAAAAACCGATCGGTCTGAAAAATGCTTGTTGATTCTATATTGCAAACATTACCGGATGCATAGACTTAATAAACTCACGCACTTTGCTATCTGATAAATGTATAAACTTAGGTGATTGCTCACTCAACACTAAAGCATGTAATAACCTTCTTACTAACTAACGACTAAAAGAAAAAACATCCTGCAATTTTGACACACATTTAACATCATGGACTTACCACTTCATTATTTCCGCTAAACTACACCGGCAAAATATATACACAATATCATAAACATCCACAACCCCTCTTAGAATCTTACAAAACTCAAACATAGAGGAGAAAACTTCAGATATACGGCTATAGGGTTGGTGAAAAGTGTCTTACAAAGAAAATAATGTCCAAAAAGGTACAACAGGTTCAGCCTTTCACTTTTTATCAAATTCACCTCTCTTTCCTGTTTCACTAGGCACAACTATAATTTTTTCAAGTTACATAATACATGATACACATCTTCAATCTATTTTTGTAATTGTGCGTCTAAAAATTCTTTCTTGCTTCAATGAAGGGAAACGAATCATAAAACCTAATTCTTCTTGATGGCATAATTCACACATCACAGGAAGTATAAACACGATAAACTCATGCACATCACAACCTCATAACCCTATAAATTGAACTGATCACACACTCAATTAAACTTGTTTCCAACTCGCAAACAAATGGTAATATCATGTTATAATAACACATTCCTAACATTGTACCACTCCATCTTAGGTTCTAGACTACAACGAAAAAATATATACAAAGAATTATGAACACCAGCAACCCCTCTAAAAAGTTTTCAAAACTCTAAAAAATAGGAGCACTGCCAAGACCTAACCCACTAGGCCGTGCAGGCACCTATTCTAATACCAACAAAGAAGAAATTTTACATGCAATTTAAAATACGCAATGTAGAAGTAAAAGAATATATAAACTAATCACCTTATTGTAAATAAAAAATAACTCCCAAAATAGATTAAATAAAGTATTTTTTGTAAATAATACACGAAACCCTCTCAAGGAACTGATCTAGACAAGTACATGAGTGTCTAAGAGAGTAATATACTGTGAAAGAGATACAACACAACTCCAACCACCGGACTCATCACATCTTTCAAGTAACCAATACCACCAAGGATGACATCAGCTACAATGTTTAACAATTAATTTCGATCTATGCAGGAGTTGTCCCAATAATTATGCACAAATCTCATGAAAACAGTCTAGCCCTTGATCAATTCAGCAAACCTCCTACATGACTCTTACAAGACTGCATTAATTCAATACTTCTTATCAATTATGTCCCAATTCACAAAGGCTGACAATGTAGTACAATGTTTGTTAATAAGCTGATGTCATCGTCATCACACGGACTTAACATTCACAAATAACATGATCAACAATGCTACAACAGGAAATAGTTAATTCATCATGTCTTTCAAGTAACACATACCAACAAGAATCTCTAAGACATCATCTATAGTGTTTAACATGTAATTATGGTCTAAACAGGAAACATCCAATACTTAAACAGAAATCACGGTCACCCATGGACAAACATGTAACAAACTCATTACGAAGTACTAAATCTAGTTCTCTCATGAAATTACACATACAAAAGGTTTATAAAAAATGTACAAGGCATTCTACCCAAGACAACCATTAGTTATTTTGACCCGCATGGTACCCGAGCCAACTGCTACTACATACCACGCATGTTAACCGAGCATACCATATAAATATTTTGTAACTAGAACGGTAATCGAGAGAACCATTAATCTCACAAACAAAACCACAATCACAATGAAATACTAATAGAATTGTAAAACTTGAGTAAAAACAAAGTACCTTCACCGCATGAGATAGTTAATAATTCATCACTTCATATTAAGCCCCTACAATTCCCTAACATGAAATTATACAAGTTTCAGTATATAGATAGTTAGAATGCATACATAAATAAACATGGGAAAATAATAACCAACATTTACACTCGGACACTCTTTCCATACAATTTTCCACTAGGAACCCAATATAACACCACACATTTTAACTTAACATCCCGCCCAAAATCATCACAGGGTTAACATTTGTTAATCAAACTCGTTATAATCTTAAATCATAACTAACTCCATATTAAGTCATTCATACTCCATGATCGAAGCCCTATACATGTAATCTCTAACAATTTACAAGGTACAAAGTAAGTTGAGATAGATCTTACTACTTAGTCAAAACCTAGCATATATGGACGCCAAGAAACAATAGAAGAACTCTGAACACGAGTTTCTATCTCTTTGGGGTAGAATCCTCAAGATCGTAGATAAAATATTTGTGAGTATGACCCACCTTCCGCTAGCATCCTCTTTCTCCCCTATCCTCAAGCTTTGAATAGTTTTTGGGAGGATTCTCGGAGTAACCATCTGTTGTTTTACCACTAGAGAGATCGAGAACAATTTAAAAAAATATTTTTGAGTTTATTCCTCGCTGACCCCTCCATAGAGGTTATCACACTGCCATAGTGAGAAAGCTCATGCTATGGAGGGATAACATCAATTGGAGTTTAATTTTTCTATTTCTTAGGGGGTTTTTTCATGTCATCCCAATTTTAAATTTGCACATCATTTAAAAAAATATTTAGACTCCGCACGAGATGTCATTTGAATAACGATGGATCAGGTTTTTACAAGGACACTCTCAATATATTGTTATGGGGTTGGGGAAAAGTTTCTTACATAAATCTATAAATTGGCGAATGCATCCATGAGAAACTTGTTTTCTAATATAAAAGGAATTATAGAAACCTTTGACAGAGGCATGGAAATACAAGTATAAATAAATACTAGGAAATGCAGTTTCATAGATCATGAATAAGTGAGTTTAATTTATTTACCTACCTCCACGTGTGAAGATGGTGTGCTCTTCACGTTTTCTGGAAAAGTTGTTGAGTGTCACTGATTTGGATATAATGCTCTGCTTTCATTTTGGGAAATTGATGTTTTTTCCGACCATAGAGTAATGGATGCTCCATAGATGATATTCAGAAGATCAATTGGATTGATAAGATTTTGCTGATTTAGTCGATTTTCTGATGACATGAGGCAACTAGTTGATTGAATTACCTTGAAGGACTTGGGTTTCTCCGCCATAAAACATACACACGAAGAATTGAATAAGTTGACAAATAAAGAAAGACGATTTCATGTTTTTACACCCTCACGTCAACGGCATAATCATCAAACTTGTGTTTGATGTTGTGTTATGGTGTAACTGTTACTCCATTTGAAATTGGGAGCATAAAGAATTGTTTGAGTTGGAGATTTGATATGTTTAAGGAAATGATATATATATATATATATATATTGTAGAGCCTCCAATTAGGGAGTCAAAAACTTTATTTTGTAAAACTAGTAAAATTTGTCGAAATTCCTTCCTCCATCCTCCCTGAGTGTCCTATTAAGTATCACCTACTATCCCTTGTATCCATTCCTCCCTCTACCTCTATTCATGCAAAATCAAGTAATAAATCCTCCCCTTCGTGATTCTTGTAGAAAAATATTATAAATATATTCTAATGAAATCGACACATAATAATTATTTGAAGATCATATGAAATGACACTTGTGACCTATACCTAAACTTTAAAAGAGGCCTTTTTTTTAATAAAAAGAAATTTCTCATGTATTTTAGAGTTTTTTGTTCTCGTTTTGACCTAAAAGTTAGTAATCAGCCTTTTTGTTGATATTGTTTTTTCTCTAATAATTCTTTTACTATTCACAGTATATCTATGAAATCATTCTTAAGACATTATCTAGGACCCTCTTCTTAGATTGTATTCATATTCATTTCTCTTTTTCATTTTATTTCTATGTAATGCTATTAATACTTTCTATTTAATGAATTTGAATTGTAAAATATAATTAAAAGATAGTATATACTTAAATGTGAATATATATATATATCTATATATATATATATATATATATATATATATATAAAGGTACCAACACCAAAATTTATGTGTATATTGATAAGTTATATCTATAAATATATTGCTAGAAGTTTATGATTTTATTTTAAAATAAAATCTTACTTCTTGAATTTTCTTACAGCAATGTATGAAAGAAAAAATAATTAATTTAATTTTTAATGTCCTCATATTGTATTTTTTTTTAGAATAAATCACTTTTGTAAAAAAAAAATCGAGTACACACTATACTACAAGAAACAAAAAAGAAAAAGAAATATATGTTGTAAAACTAAAGCAAAATAAGACAAGAAATATAGAAAATAAAACAATTGAAATAGGGAGACAGAAGATGAGAGCATTTATTATTCATCCAACGATTCATCAAATCTTCAAGTGTATATAATATGTACCGTTATGCCTCCATTTATAGTGTAACATAGAGGCATACAAAAGGTTAGTCATAAACATGACATTAACATGAATATAATGGAGGATGTTATGAAAGTTAAAGGTTACCTGAGTAATGATTATAAAGTTGGAGGTTATGATTATCTTCATAATGGAAGAAAGTAATTGATATAATGGGTGAGTAACTTGTTGTTGCTGTGTACATCCATACTATAATATTTTATAGAACTCCCCTTTTGATGTCCATAGATAATTTTATTTTTATAAAACCTTACTAGGAAAAAACCCCGTGTAAAAAAATCCTAGTGAAGGGAAGAGAGTACACATATCTTTTGATACGCTTGAATGTTGCCTCATAATATTTTCTAGGAAAACCCAGTTGGTAAAAAATCATGGTTAAGCAAAAGTGTACAACACGTTATTTTCTCCCCCGATAAAGAATTTACTTTATATCTCGGAGACTATGCATTCCAATCTTATATCACAACTTCTCAAATATTGATGTTGACAATATTTAGTGAATAATTTTACAATATTAACACTTGAGTGAACCTTTAAACATCTACCTCACCATTGTATTGAAGATCACGTGTAAAAATGACTTTTGGTGAAATATACTTTGTCTGATCTCTTTTGATTATATCCCCCCCTTTAGTTTAGCTATATATTATTTTTGTATATAGTGGATGGAATATCCTTTGACAAAGGAAAATCAGATATTTGTGAATATGATAGATCATGATTCCAACCAGCACACCCCTGACTTATTTCATACATCAATATTATTTCTACATGATTTGAAGAAGTGGTAACAACTGTTTGTTGAATATCAAGATATTGTTGTGCCTCCATATGTAAGAAAATAGATCATTTGTGATCGAGATTTATGCAGATCAAATACATATTTTGCATCTACATAATCGAATCATTTCTGGCTCATGAGAGACTGATCAATTTTATTGAAGCTCATCTTTTTTTCTCAAAGAAAATCACATCTTCTAGCATTTTCATAACCAGCAGTCTCTAAGTGCACCAATTGCACTAACACATGATATTTTTAATCATTTTCATGATGTTGAGATGATTCTTTCTTCGTGATAATCAATCTTAAAACAATTATGTACTCAATGAAATTGGTTTGAGACCTTTTAACTCTTTCAAGGATTTTCATATAATATTCATCGTCTAGTTAGACGTAATAATCAATCATTATACACACTCAAGTATTTCATCTATTGGTAGACTGAAAAAGTCTTATTGCATCCACCACTAGAGAATATTTCTCCAATTAATAATGTCAAGATTTTTTCGAAAATCTTTTATGCCTCGAGGCACAAACCGTACGTTATGTCTTATGGTTATACTTTCGCACAATAATTCATTTCTACTCCACTGACATATATTTTGATCTATGAACTATAAGTTAAAAAATATCACTTTTCTAAGTGAAACAAAATTTACTTGAATAGTGTATTTTATTTTACTAATCATTTATGTGTTCACACTATATGTCAAATTTGAATTTAAGATCATCATAACCTTTTATAGCATTTAGTGCTACTTCATATCTAATATATCGTTGACGACTATTTTGATATCGATTCCAATGCGACTTAATTTATCTAGATCTTTTCATTATTTTCATCATTTTCAGGTACCTGAACCATTTTAATAATTTCCTTCTCTCCTTTCTCAAGGAGTTTTACATTTGGAATCAATTGGTCTATAACGCTTTTGGCATACCATAGACTTTGTCCTCCGAGAACTATTTAGTGGAGCATTTTTAGCTTAATTAAAATATTGGGTCAGCAAAAACATCTAGCAAATAATTTGCAACATTTTGCAAATGAATTATCTCTAAAAGTTTTAGTTCACTTATGTTTTCTTTAAATAAGGATCTATATAATTCCTTCCACACACAATATGAGTTGTTAAACATATCTCCCGCTAATGTTAGGATATCTAACATTCATCCCCATCCTCATTTGGGGATCCATCTTTGTGCATTGTGGAGTAGTAAAATCATATATGCACACATCAGATTTTTAGATGGAAATTATTTGATTCCTGACCTGAACCAATCGTGATAGGATAACCTTGTTGGATTGATGCATATATGTTAAATAAACTCATTTCAGACCAAATTTTATTTGAGAAATTTTGAGCAAAAAACTTTACAAAAACAAAATTTGTAAGTTGGTACAAATGCACTTGTGACCATGCCATAGATGCATCTATTAAATCATAATAGTAAGCGGTCCACATGGCATGTGAAGGGGCCAATATTCACCTTTTTATATATTCCAAATAATTTTAGGGGATACAATCTCAAGCTTAACTGGTACAATGATTATTTTCTCATGAGAACAAGCAACACATGAGAATTTTTGAAGAATCTTTTCTTTATTCAACATATAACCACATGAATTCTCAATTCTTTTGCATCAAATTTGAACCAAAATGGTCAACCAGTTATGCCAACTTATATTTATTCTAGTAAACTTTTAGTTTACATTTGCATGTGATTTCATCGTCATGTGTCATGTATTTATATACAACAAACAAGAGAAAGGCGGGTAAACTTGTATGTAAATATTCATAACGTGTTTTGATTGTAGTAATTCAAAAAAATTTCAGCTTCCATTAATTTACAGTCTCTATATAATATATTTTTCAATTCCTCCGAAACTCAAAAAAAATATTTTGAGACTTACTACAACCTCAATATTATGAACTATTTTCCTTTCTTGATGGTAAATAAATTAGTTCTTCCGGAACTCTTAATTCAGTTTTTGTTCTACCACAAATTTCATAATACCATTCTGATAATGACTATCTCATTCAAGGAGAAAATTTTTAGTATTGTCAAGGTTAAAATTATTACATGCCAGACATATTTCTTGACGATCCATCACAAATTTGTTTTGCCACACAACACTATTTATTTTGGTCATGACCATAACCTTTATAGAAAATAGTTATTTCTTTCTTTTGTACCAATAGTTCATGATAGAATAACCACAATATTTGTTATATACTTTAAGTATATGCACATATAATCTTTTATGTCAAAGTATTTTTTTTCAATATCTCAAACCTCCCATAGAGGTAACATGTGATATTTGTCCAACAATACATGGACAAGCTCTATCCCAAATGAACACAAGTTACATTTTCTTCAAGACATGCACTATAACCATTTGTACATGCTCTATAAGTTTTTATTAGAAAGTCATTGTCATATGTTTGGAGTATGTGACTCAACTCAACATCACTGTAAGAGGTCAAATGTACCAAATGTAGTACCACTTTATATTTCTTTATTTTGATGGAGGATTTACAATACTTTTCAAATTGGGTTGCATCAACAATAATGTGCCCAATATCTTTTCATATCACTTTTATGGAAAAAAATTATTTTTAACAATTACCTGACATTTAAAGGACTATCTTAACAAACAATGTGTCCAATAACCTTGTATACAAATTTAATGTACAAAATTACTTACACATTTGAAGGAAAATCTCAAGAACCCATAATGTTCTTCCTTTTAATTACCACAATGATGATCATTAACATTTTACCATAACCAATTTATACATTCGACCACTCGTCATTTTTCATATATATTAATACATTGTTACCACATTCACATAAGAGAATGGAGTAAATTAATTAATTAATTTTATGACTCCAGTCAAAAGTAAATTTTTTTATGTTATTCATCATTATATCACCATTATAGTGCATTAGAACTTAAACTTAATGCCTTAATATTTCATGACATTCACTCAAAAGTACAAAACTTTATGTTAGTCATGTGCATTAGGACTTAAACCTAATGTCTTACCATATGAAGACACTTTTGGTCATAAATCAGTTGGACTTAAACCCAATGTCTTACCCATATGAAGACACCTTTGGTCAAAAATCAATTGGACTTGAACCCAACTTCTTATTATGATGGTGCACCAAGACTTTAACTCGATGACTTACCCACTTAGTGCGGTGAAATCTGATTTTACCATCTTACCCTCAACCAATGCCTTACTAACCAAATGCATTACCAAAAAAATAATTATAAAAAATTATAAATATAATTTGAACATGACTTGATATACAAGAAAAATAAACAAAATCAATTAATTAGAACAACATGTTAGAATCATATAAAAGTCTTAAGTTAAAATAAATTCAAACATTTTAATAGTTCCTCTCAACATTGTTATGAAAATAATTATAATTTACTAACCATTTTAGAATAACTATAAAACAAGTTTTGTAACTACGAATAATATATAGGATATGAAGTATGCCTGTAAACAAAAGAATTATAGGATAATTCATAAAAATCAAGAAATACCTATCATTTATTCTTGACGGAGAATGAGCTATTCATGCTGATAACGTGTTGTAAAACTAGAGCAGAATAAGACAAGAAATATGAAAGATAAAGCAATCGAAATAGGGAGACAAAAGATGAGAGCATTTCTTATTCATCAAATCTTAAAGTGTATAAAATGTGAACTGTTATGTCTCTATTTATAGTGTAATGTAGAGACATACAAAAGGTTTGTCAAAAATATGACATTAACATAAATATAATGGAGGAAGTTATGAAAGTGAATGGTCCCAAGAGTAATGTTATAAAGTTGCAGGTTATGGAGATTATGATTATCTTCATAATGGAAGAAAGTAATGTAAATAATTGGTGAGTAACTTTTTGGTATAGTGATCATCCACACAATACTATTTTATAACTATATCAAGATAGATTTAAATTATACCCTTATACTGTCCAACTTCCACCATTAATCACATGGTTAATAGTAGTTCTCTTTCCGATAATAATCTTTCTCTCTATTTCCTATTGAAAGTGAATTACTTTATAAACCACTAAATATAAAACATGGAACTTATTAGAAAAAAAGATAGGCATCAACTACTGACACAACTATAATCACAACTATAACTTCAACGATATAATCCGAAATATGAAAAAGAAAAACAAAAAGTCATAATTATAAATAAAATTGTTAAAAACACATAGTTGAAACTAAAACTTTCACCATCAAAAAATATTTTTAAAAATTAGTCATGTTTATGATTGTCACAATCACAAGTTATAACTAAGGAAAAAGTCATAGTCTTAATTATAACTTTCATATTTACAGTTATGGAAAAAAAAATAGTCGCGATTATGATTTTCATAGAACTATTATAAAAAAAGTTCATAATCATCATTAGTTGTGCATTTAAAAATTCAAACTTAACGAGTATTAATCTGAATGTAGCATAAATCCAATATCAGTCCTAACATTATAATAGTTATATTGTAAATTAATTTTTTCTAATTAATTAAAATTTTGACTTCTATGATTATCGTGTCTAAATGAGTTGATTCATTATATGCATATCTCCACTCTATTTTTTCTCCGTTCATTCCACTTTCTTAAATCTATTATTATTTTTTTCTCCCTCTCATTTCATTATTTATTCTTTTTAATTTAATCTTCTATTCTATCAATGTCACAACCCAAAATGAGTCGTCAGTGGACCAACACTTAACCTCCTAAGTAGGCGAACCAAGGAATCTAAACCCTAACATACATCAATACTTCAACTACGAATAACATTAAAAATGTGAAAGTTCAAATTTTTTTAAAGTAACTCATCAAATCGACCTCTAAAGTCTATTACACATTATTCCCAAAACTAAAAGTCATCACATTAAGGACATATGTTTTCAATTACCAAGTCTAATAGTATTGAAAATACCGAAATAAGTAAATAAGATGGCCCATGTCTGAAATTTAAGGATATCATGACACAAATGAGAGTATCAAGCACGAGCTACAAATAATGGCTCACCCTGAATGTCTTATGTGCTGGATATTGTCTAGAGCTGAGGGCGAGTCAAAGTCGAGGGTACAGTTGCTGCAGTCCAAAAAAGAACAACAAGGAAAATACAGGTAGGGATCAATACAACGAACATGTACTGAGTAGGTATCATTAGCCAACCTAAAATAGAACCCAATATATATTTAAAAATAATAATAATATAAAATCAACTACAATACTTGGCAGGTAAATAGCAACAATCAACATAAACCAGGGACAAATACACCATAGTAGGTACATAATCAATCACAATATCAAGCACACCTATAAAGACTCATGCCTCCACATCATACTCATTTGCAAAATGGGTTCTTTGAGATTGAGTATATTAAGTTAATTCAAGATTCTTTTCCTTTAATGTTATCATGTTAGAACGTGACACTCCGATCCCATATATCTAGTGTCGAAACATGACATTTCGATCTCATAAAACCGTGTCAGAACGTGATACTCCGATCCAATAATACCATGTCGGAACGTGATACTCTAATTCAATCATCTCATTAATTTATTTCATCAAACCTTCTTTATTCAAGGCGTCATTTCAATAGAGAGGGTTAAAGATTATAAACTTATGTGTCTCTGAATTTTAGGCCAACCACAAACCACAAAACCAAAATATACAACCAGACAATCAAGTACATAGAAAACTTCACAATATAACTCAATACATATCAATCGCTATTGAGAGTCCATCTATCAAATAGAAATAACAATAACCTACCTCCACCAAAGAATTGAATTCAAACAAACTACTTCTCCAATACTTTTCCTTTCTTCAATGCTTCCAAAACTTTCCAATCTATCAAGTATATATGTATAATTTGTACGTTAACAAATCTATAAATATTGATATCTTGTTGTGTCCTATCCTAGACCCAAAAATTGATCTAATTCTATAGTCAATTTTCTAAACTTCAAACCTAAGGGTAAGTCTTAATCCTCATCAACATAACTTTAATGTAATTCATATAATATAGTACATCCTATGTTTAATTACCTTTCTTAATATGTCAAATTTTAATTTATAATATCGTAAACTGAAACCACTGATCACCATACCAATGACAGTCCACACATGAAACCCATTCCAAAATATGAACATAACAGTAACTATTCAATTTTATACAATTTTCACCTGTAATCCACTCTTAACTCAATAAACAAAAATTTGTTTAAACCAACAACCAGCAACTAACCGTTTGCCCTCATTAATTATTTTTTCCACTAACTGTAACATCATATGCACATATATACATTTAGGACCAATATCATTGACCCTTGATAATTCTCATTATTATCCTAAAGTTGATCACTTGGAATATTTGTTTTTAATGACAGTCAGGCCAGGTAGACTAAACAATAAAAATTTCTATCAAGGTTCTCTAACCCATTATTCAACAGGCGACAATAATCAACACCCACAATTTTCCTTACGGTTCAACCACAATTCATCTCTATATTACTACACTTGCAGTATATAATTCTCTTACATTAACCACTCCGATACTAATCATAATTAAACTACACACATATAATACATATAGAGAGAAAATTGTAGAGAATTATCACCTGACGGTCGTTCTTAAAATTTGTTTTTCCCCCAATTGTGCGGCTCCGTTTTTTTTTCTTATTATTTTACTACTTCTCAAAAAATCTGTCATCACCCTAAATATTCTATAATCAATTTTAAAAAGCGGTAATAGTGATCCACTATTTATTTTACTATTATTTTCTTTAACCACCAACTAAATAATTATTAAGACTACCCCACTAATTTCATAACTATAATCACGAATAGTCCAAAATATCCATTTAAAATCTATCGAAAAGTATTTTGTGAAATAAAAAAGTTGTAGTACTCAAAACAGCCAAAAAGGAATCATTACAATCAAAATGTATCTCTTTTATTTGTTTATGTAATTGTTTTTTATTGAATATGATATATACCAATTTCAGTTCAAAATATGTGATATATATTATATGTATACTGACATAATGTATTTAAAATAAATGAATATTGTATGTACTAATATATAATAATATGTTTATGTACAATTTCATTGCATATAAATTGGAAAGAATATGTTTAGAGTGATATGTTTTAATATCTATGGCAGTGTATCATCATTATATCATATCATATCATATTAAAAGGGGGAACCCCAAACACGAAAAGTTGAATTACCAAATTACCTATCAACTATTGAAAAACTATTTATCCTTTGAAAACTTAAAAAGTTAAGGTGTCAACTCTAATATTCGCATCCCATTTCATTTTTCCATTTTCCACGATAACTTCCATTCAAATTTATATCATAAATCCAATTGTCTTTATTAAAAATATTATTGTTTGTTGAAGTCGTGTATTACAAACCAAGGAGATATATATATATATATATATGGAAATGTAATAATAATGGCAATGGCAATTATGCAAGTGTCGGTGCAAGGTTAAGTTAAAAGGATATAAATTTAGAGTGTTCTCTAATCAAAAAGTTCTTTTATGTATGAGGCATATATATGACATGATAGAAAAAACTTGTATGAGACTCTACATATAGTTTGTCAAGAAGGTAATTGAGCTCTATTTCATAAAATGGTTCAAACTATCATTTCTGTCTCTTCCCTTATAATGTTTTTTCTCCCTTTCTTATCTTTTACTTGTTTTTTCTTTGATTTCTTTCTAAACATTTTTCTAATTGCACTTTTATTAGTTAATAGTTTTTGATTTCGTTTCTAACATTGTGATATTATTTTTCTATTTTTATATTGATTATTTAAATTGCAAAAAATATTTTGAATGGAATTTTGATATTTGCTCCTCTTGAAATAATTTGATATTTAAAAGATATTGGAATATCAGTGGAGTTATAAGATATTGGAATATTTACTTAAGAATCATAATGATTATACACTTTAACTAAAAAGAGTTCTAATGGGTAATTTTTTCCACGATATACAACTTTTATTAGTTTGATAAAATGTAATATGCAGTAATTTTTATATACAACTACTTGAATAGACAATGCGTTTTTCATTTTTTATTATGCAATTCTTCAAAGTTTCTAGTATTTTAATGTGGTTAAATTGTTTTGTATTTTAATAAAAGTGAAAGTACAATAGTAAGGAACACAATACAAGGAAATTTACTTGAAATATGAAATTATAAGCCTAGAATTGGGTTCAGAAGATAGAAGAAGAGGATGAGAATATTCAGAATCATAATTAACTTTCTCCCCTTTATCTACCCACATTCTCTCACTTTTATAAAACTTGCATGACAACCTCTTGCCTTGCTCACGTGGCTTTTATCCAGCCCAAAAAGTAATAGTGTACCCTTTTAGGTGGAATTATACCTCTAGTACTCCTATGTGGCTTGTAAATGCAAAAATCTCTAGTCGCATTGCTCTTATAATTCAGTAGTCGCATTGTCTTTTTATGGATTTAAATAGACTCCTAGACAGTGGAACTTGAAGCTTAAAGCGACCGTACTTGATATGGAGTTTGTTGAATGTCATTATGACTACTCTTTGTTCAACTACTCCCCGTCCTATTTCTTGTGAGGTAGTTTGAAATTTTTATCATGCATGAGGTACGCCAAGTCATATTTGTATGAGATATCATGAATAAGTTAATTTAATTTATTTACCATCCTCCACATGTGAGGATGGTGTTTCCTTCACTTTTCCCCATAAAGTTGTTGGGTGTCACCGATTTGAATATAACACTCTCACCTGTAACACTCTGAAAGTCCATGACTTGGTCTAGATTCTCACATGATGAAATAAACTATAAAACATTGTTTATAAGCTTAAAATAATGTATTGAAACTAAGAAGGGATATCATTAGAGTCTAAACGTCAAGGGACGTAACTAAGAAGGGATATCATTAGAGTCTAAACGTCAAGAGACGACCATGACGTCCCGAAACTAGTGCAATTGAACTAGTAAGCATCCTTAGGTCTTGAGAAGGTTTGGAAGTGTTGTATTGAGTATAAAACATATAATTAATGTTAATTAGGTAAAATTATGCATAAAGGGTGAAAAAGTCAAGGTCCGACCCCCCAAGGACCGCCTTAGGGGTCCTTAAACCCCACCCTTTGCCAAATAAGCTGCCAAAGGCAGCAATAAATTGTACTACCAAGAAACGAGTCCGCGTTGTGAACATGGTTCACCATGGACCAAAAATCTTGGTCCACATTGCACACACGTAGCGAACTCTACTGTCTCAAAAATTTATTTCGGAAATCTTGCGGGAACAGCACTGTGAAGTGGACTTGCTTCCTGATGAAAAATCTAAAATTAGAATTCAAGTTTGACTTCACTAAAAAATTTACTTAAGTTAGGGGTATTTTTTGTAATTTACGGGAGGGTTATTTATTGATTTAAAATCAGTTTTACCTCACATTCAATTACTCAAATCAAATCCCCAAATCAAAATTCATAATCTCTCCCCTCTCTCTACTTTCTCTTTCTATTCAACCTCCATTGAAGGAATCAAGAAGCTTGAAGAATAAGACCTAATCCCTCAAGTTTTCTTCTCAAATTATGAATAAATTCTTCATAAGGCATGGACTCTTTCGTTCTTGGGAGTCCTTTCCCAAGAGGTACATTCAAAGTTTATTTCTAAATTACCCAATTCCAAGGGTTTGGCTCTACGAATGAGTTTTCTTCTATACTTGAAATTGATGATTAATTATGATTAATTGGGATTACCTATGTCTAATTAAGTTATATTTTTTAATAATTGATGTTTATTAATATGATTTTCGTGTATTTCGTGTCCTTTCCCCAATTTCCTTAAATCTTGGATATTGCTTATGAATTGATGGGAATTGACTAATTTTTTGATTGTTAGATTTGTTTTAAATATTCGATTTTGTTTATGGAATGTCTAAGGTCATGTATTGTTGGGATTGTATCTATTTCTTGAAGAATTCATGGATGAACCTTTTTCCTTAACCCTACCTATGAATAGGGTTGTTGGAATTGATTAAGTTATTGTTTAATTCAATATATTAAGATTATGTTGAGTGGATCGTTGGTTAATTGTAATGAATTGAGGGTATGATCTTGAAGAAGGTTTTGGAGGCTTATTGGTAAGACCTTTATGATCTTGAGTTCTTTACTTCAATGATGATAGTTTACACTTATTTATGATTTTCAATTGAACTATTTTATGTGATTAGATAAATAAGATGATGATATGATGATTATGATGAAATGTCTTGACATGTGAAATGTGAGATCATGTTAAGGTTATGGCAATACAATGTTGAATGTGAATCACTTGTGTGTCTTACTGTGATATGATTATGATGTGTTGATCTAAAAAAATGAAGGGGTTAATATCCTACGTCCTATATTAAGCTATGATGATTAAGAATTAGAGAAATTTCAAAAACTAGCTTAACACCGAGTGAACTTGACAGTGAGAGGTGTTGAGTCTACATAGAAGGGAGATTCACCAAATGTTCTCATCAGATGAGGACTCCAATTGATAATGATCATGTAAAGGGTTCAAGACATATCTCCTAGTTCCTTAACTATGTTGCCTCCATAGGAATACTAGCTAGTGTATCCACCTAAAATTCTATGTTCATGTTTTGGTCCTACCTTGGAAAGTAGACCACCTACTTTCGTTGTAGGGTTACATGACATTGGATTCTATGTTTAGATCACATGGTCTATTATCGATTTAGATGATTTTTCCCTAAAGTAAAATGAAATTATTGAAGTGAATACTAAGTAGGGTGACTTGAGGGATTATACTTAGTGTAGGTAGGGGTATGAGATTCTACTTATACATTGCATAAGTTGGACTTGAGGGAGGTCATAGAATGTTGCTCTTATGTACTTATGATATGAACGAATTGCATATATGACTTTATATGTTAATGATCCTATATGATATTAGTTTCATTGATAACATTCTATTGGTCTAAATTGACATATATGATGCATAATATGCATAATATGGAGGTATATGAAATGTTGACAGTGCTTATGATCCTTTGTTTGGTTTACTTGATTATGTAAGGTTATGAGATTTGAGATAAGCGTTGCACCTGAAGTCTTGGGAAGGTGTTGTGAGTAAGGGTCTTATATGATGTGATGTTATAAACTGTTGTACATGAATTATTGCTAGGACATTATGTTGGAGTTGTTAGGCTTATATGATCTTAATGTGATCACATGCATATTGATATGACCTTATGTTGATAATGTCCATGTTGACTTGACTTTGTTATGGTATTGGTCTTGTGTTCTCTATGGACTTGTCTTTAGTAATGTTATGTCTATTGGCCTATATATGTTCTTAATTGTGCCTAAAGCTTTTGGAAAGTTACTTAGCATGGTTTTGAAAAAAAATGTCTTTTTAAGCATGATTTCAAATGGTTTATGTTCATATATCCATACTTATTACTGGTTGTACTAACCCATATTCTTTATGATTCTACACATATGTAGGTTTGAATCATTGAAGTCTCAAGGTAGTTTTGCAAGAAGACATGGACTTTTCCCCAAGTTTTGGTAGGTCCTTTAGTCCTAGGAAGGTGCCACGTGTTCTACCTTAGTAGTATCGATATTGTCTAAATACATTTATATCTTTCCTATTCTTGAAGACATTTGTTTTCCATCCTCTACTCATGGGAATGCTACTTCGAGAAATATTGCTCCAGGATAAACTAGATATGTTGCGAGAGAAATTGGATATTTTCCTATGGCTTGGACCCTTTCACTAAGCCTTGTGTGGAAAATATGAATTTGTATAAGGGCTAGGACCGAATGTCCTACTTCTCGTTAGATGGATTAATGTGAGACAATTTTATTATACTAAATTCTTACGTATTCGTTATTTTGACTAAACGAGAAGCCTAGGTAAGATCGTATGCGAGGAGTCTAACTAAACTCCATAAATAATATGTGAGAGGTTTACGTATACCTCAATATATAAAAATTATTAATTTTTCCGCAATTAGACCTATGATATGTTATGACGAATGCTAAAAGCTACTCTAAGTCCTCTCCGAGTGCGACCACGTTGGTTACATCTAGGGGTGCTCCCCAGCTGTGACATCATCGATTTGGATATAACACTACTATCATTTTTGGAAATTAAAGTTTTTTTCTGACCATAAAGTAATCGATGCTCCATATATGATACTCTGAAGGTCAATTGGATTGATCGGATTTCACGATTCTTAGATGACATGATGTAACTAGTTGATGAAATCACCTTGAAAGACGTGGGATTCTCTTCCATAAAATATAGGCACGAAGAACATAATAAAGTTGACAAATAAATAAAGATGATTTCATCTTTTTAAACCTTCACATCAATGGAATAATTATCAAACTTCTGTTTGATCTTGTTTGTGGTTTAGCTAATACTCCATCAGAAGTTGGGAGTAGAAAGAGTTGTTTGAGTTTGAGATCTGAGGTGTTTAGGAAAGTGATATATATGTTGCAGTGTCTCCAATTAGGGAGTCAACAACTTTATTTTGTAAAAGTAGTGAAATGTCGACATCACTTCCCCCACCCCTCCCTTAGTTTCCGATTAGGTCTCCCCTACTATCCCTAGTATTTTTTCCTCCCTCTAACTCTATGCATACAAAATCAAGTGAAAAATCCTTCCCTTAATGATTTGTGTACAAAGTACAATAACTATATTCTAATGTAAAAAGTAAGAAAAAGGAAAAAAACTTTATAAGGGAAGAGAGAGAAATGATAGTTTGGGCCATTTTCTTAAATGGAACCCAATTTACGCACTTGACAAAGTAGAACATGAGTATGATACAAATTTTTTTCTACCACATCTTCTATATGCCTCATACAAAGTAAAATATTCTAAGGTATTTTTATTCTATACGAAGTTTAAGAAAGAAAGGAAGATTTTAAAATCTTGTGATCCAAACAAATGATATAAATTTGTGTGACTATAGCTAATTTCATTAAAGGTAAAATAAACATTGTATAGTTAATTTGTTACATAATATAGAAATGTGTCATTCTTTTTAGGATTAACTAAAAAGGAATGTAAGTCAGATAAATTGGAATAGAAATAGAGGGAATAAAAAATTGATAGAGATTCCATTGTCATCCTAGTATATGTAGTTTATGCTTAAAGAAGATTCTTTAAGGATTGGTTCAAACTCAACACATGGTCACTACGAAAAACAAGTTGATCCATTCACGAAGGGTCTATACAAGACTCAACATATTTTTTCGGTTGATAAGCTAGAATAAAAGTTCATTTCTTTCTTTAATATGAAGATAAAGTCACCGTCCATGTGGCATAGAATAATTGTAACCATCATTCAAAATTGCTTTTGATATATAAAGCCACAAAAAAAGGCTACTGTGTTATTATTCTATGATTTTAAATAACGAAATCTTATTGTGTAGTTTTAATTATCGAACGAAGAGGGTAGTCGGGTTGGCTTAAAACTACTCGACTCATAGGGTCCAAGTGAAATTATGGGCATGCTCGACTAAACTCAAGGATCTCCATGTATGATATATGGTAATCCATAATTATGAAATAAATATAGTTTCAAAAAAGGTTAGGAACTTAATACTCAAGAACTAAGAACTAAAAGATACTACTCCTATCTAACATGCTTAGTTTATGGAGTTCATGCTGAGTTATGGACATGAGCAACTCAAGGGATAAATGAAAATATAGAAATAATGGGTACAACTCTTCTCCATCCCATACTTGCTCAAACTTAGCTCAAATCGATAGTTAGTCTCAAAGGAGTCAGAATTTAACTCAAGGACTTTCTTGAACTCTACTATTCACTCCTTGAATTATAATTATGAATTCAAGAGTTATAACTTTGATAGGCGTGATATCTCAAGGTTAAAATGAATGTTTTATTTGTGAATATAAAGTATTAAACATAGGTACAATTTGAGGGAACTCTTATGGAAAGAACGGCAGAGGTGTAGGGACCTCGAAACTCTAGGGCAGTGAGTGGTGCAGGGCGATAAACCATACCATACACACCACTGGTTAGGGCGCACCGAGTGGCGGGATTCCCCCATCCCATACCTAGAAAAGTGATGAACTTCCTCTCTCAAATTCATGCAACTCTTTTGGATCCTTAAACCCAACATAATTACAGAAAATGCTACACCAAAACCCACAAAAAATAACACTCATTCACAACTCTCACCTCAAGAATTCAAAAAGAATTTCATTATCAAAAAGTGAAGTTTAAAACCTCAAGAACTCAACAATATCATTAATATAATCAATCTCATGGATCTAATTAATAAAATAAACTTATGATTGACTTATGAGAAAACAACACAAAAACTATGGAAGCTTACGTACCTCAAAAAACTAGGTTCTTAGTTAAATCTTGATTTTCTCAAAGCTACTTGAAAAAATTAGAAGGACATGCAAGACAAGTATCCCTAATTATTTGTGGATTCAGGTACGACTCATTTACTTCCTTGGCCTATTTTTCCTAAATTGGTCACTTGGAGAAGTGTGCTGGGCAATTTGGTAACTAGTGTAACCACTGCATTGCGTCGTCATAGAAAAGGTGACATAGAAAAATTTATGGGCGAAAAACTTTTTTGTAGTGACTTGGAATTAGGCAACCTAGCCCAAATTTGGACGAAATATGAGTCATTAAATTCTAGGGAAATATGGTAATAATTGGGATTCTAATTATGATATGACCAAAATATTAGATAGATAATTCAATAAGAAACTCTTATGACTTTATGGAATCAAATTCAGGCGAGTAGAACTCTCGTAATCTATCTTGGTGTGAACGAGTATTTTCCGAGATTTGTTGATTGAAGGTGTGTTGTGAAATGAGGGCATTGGAATTGTTATGATATTTCACTATCTCCGTGCAAGCCCATGAGTTGGGATTTCAACCACAAAGGGGGCACTGCTCTAGCAGGGTGGGTGCTGCCGTGGCGTGGCAGACGTGACTTATAATCGGAAATAAACCCCGAAAAATATTTTATTTTGCAATTTCAAACTTGAGATATAAGGAACGAACCTAGTGGTTTTCATGGTAGATTATCATCATTCTTGAGGATAAATTTAATAATTTCCACATCCATATTTTTCCATAGAACGTAATCTAATGGGTAATTATCGATAAGGAAGAGTTTTGATCTGGAACTAATAATGGTGATGAAAGTCCTAATCTTCGCATGAGGATCATAGGTATGATATCGCGTTGATAAAATTTTTAATAATTTGGATTATTAATTATTAAGGATCATGTGATGAATGTTTGCTCTTACTTCAATACGATACATCATATGTATGTGGATGTTGCATTATTGATCATACTTGTTGTAAATGAGATAGATAAATGATGAAATCCATGAACCATAATGTAACACCCTTTATCTTAAATAAAGCAGAAATCAGCTTTTCAGAAATCTCCACGTGCAATAGATGGATACCATCGGCGTAGTAGCCTAACCCATGGCCCGTCAGTGCAGGTCATCGTTTGGTCCGTTATCAATTAACTCAAGTGTCTTTTGGTATTTTCCCACTTGGTTTAAACCCTAAGATACGTCATTTTAACCCTAAATCATAATATTTTAGTCAGTTTAAGACTAGAAACATAACTAAAACTCACCTAAGTCAAATCATTAAGAAAAAAACTTGAAAAATTAGAAGCAAGAAAGAAGAAAGAGGTCAAGAACCTTAATTCAAGAACACAACAAGGTTTCATCAGTTCCAGCCCCGAAATCCAATAATTTCTCCATGTATTTTATCACCATGTATGGGGGATTTCAATAGTAGGTTCCTTTCACCCATTGGATCCCTAGTTTTCAGTCAGATTCCTGATTCCCATATCATGATTAGACCTAAGGTTTATAGAACTTAAACAGAACTTCATGAATTAATTAGTATATGTTCCAAATAAGATTTCCATGTTCTTATTCAGTTTACCGCTTGATTTTCAGAACCTTAACTATATATATCTTTAGTTCTTAAATTACACAAGCTAGGTTATATATTTCAGTTACTTTAGATATACATGTCTCAGTTATAAATACTTAATTACTAGATTAATTGTTGCATTCTAATTTTGCATGTTCAATTTTGAGCTATCCAGTATTTATAGAAACTCAGTCATAATTACTTTATTACATAATTCATTTGGAGTGGCATAATATCGAATTGGACTATGGTTCAACATACCCAATGAGTCCCAGAACTACTAGCCAAGTAGATTGTAAGTCCCCTCTGTGGGTAATCAGTTTAGTGATCATGCCAGAATGCCATTATACCTCTTGCAGGGTATATTGGGTCCTTTTGATGGGGCGTATACATCGATTATTAGTAGCTCCCATTATCGATTATTAGTAGCTCCCATTTAATAGAATATTTAGTATTCAGTTCATGCTTGTCATAAATTAATCATTGCATTAAGTTACCTCAACATCAAATATGTCATGTTTAGATTATTATTCTTGCTTTAGTACTTGTTCAATTATTTTTTATTTCAGATTTATTCTATCCTACATGCTCAAACCTTCTAAGTACTGATGCATACGTGTGATACGTCTTTTCGTGATATAGGCTCAGGTTCTCAGCATCCAAATCGCACTTCGATCGATTTTTGATCTTCAGTTTAGCAGATTCAGTGGTGAGTCCTCATTCTCCAAGGACAATAGTCATGAGTTCATTTCATTCCTTTTGTCATTTGGTTTCTGTTTTTTCTAGACTTAGTTGGGGCATGTCCCAGCGTTTTTGGTCATTTCGAAGCTTCTTTCAAACATAGTTAGTTTAAACTTAGTATTGAGTTAATAACTTCTTTTTATTAAACTCATCAATATTTCATTTATCTCATTTATAGCATCTGGGTATTCCCCATCTTTTTAGTTTAATTATCACTTAGCTTCCACATTTAGCTTATTATATTTAGTATGCTCATGATCATGCTAGCAGTCTTAGCTTAGGATCACTTGTGGTCCTAAGTTATGTGTATGCGTATTGGGGGTAGCTCGAGGTGTGAAAAAACTTGGTATAAGAGTACTAGATTTAAGAGTCCTAGGATGTCTGAAAAGCTGCATTAAGTAGAGTTCTTTTCATGGGTGTGAAGTGCACCACATCTAATGAGAGAGAGGCTACAAAGTGTTTTAGGAAAACTTCACTTTCTTGTTACTCTTATCATGTGTAAGGTACAATCTTATTCCACTCTAACTTGACGTTTTACGCTTTATATCATGCCTCTACGTAGAGTTAACGCTAGGAATGAAAATGTCAAGAATGCAAATGCAACTCCTGCAGTGCCAAATCAGGAAGTCCCCAATGTTCAGTTCAGGAATGCCATACAGATGTTGTCTCAGAGTATGACCAATTAGAAAAAATGGGTTCATGCTCCGTTGAATGCAAATGGTGGATCAGCAGCAGTAAGGGTCTGTGACTTTGTTCGGATGAATCCGCATGAGTTCTTAGGATCACAAACTAATGAGGATCCTCAAAATTACTTGGATTAGATCAAGAAAATCATTGAAGTAATGCAAGTCACTCTGATCAGGTTGAGTTGGCGTCACACCAATTGAATAATGTTGCTCATATCTAGTACACTCAGTGGAAGGAAAATAGGGGTGCAGATGCAACTGCTATTAGTTGGGACTCCTTTAGTGAGACCTTTCTGGACATGTTTTTCCCTAAAAAGTTGAGTGAAGTAAAGACTCAGGAATTTATGAACTTGAGTCAGGGAAAGATGACAGTCCTAGAGTATGGGTTGAAGTTTAAAAAACTCTCCAAGTATGCTCCTATTATGGTTGCTAACACTAGGGCTCACATGAATAAGTTCTTGTATGGAGTGTCAGATTTGTGAGTGCAAAAATGCTATGTTACTGGGAGATATGAACATCTCTAAGCTTATGACTCGTGCTCAGCAGGTTGACGGTGATAATCTTAGTAAACATGACAAGGAGAATCAAAAGGCTAGGACTGGGAACTATGACTATTCTCAATATAAATCGGGTGGTGCAAATCCCTCGCAGGGTCAGCAAAAGTTTTCTTGTCCAGCCCCTTCGTCAGCTAGTGTTCCATCCTCCCAGAACAGGTATTACCAAAAGGTTAGAGCACCAGTATCTAAGTCTCAAGGAAGTGTTTCAGGCACCAAAAGTTACCCACTTGCCCTAAGTGTGGTAAGAACAATCCGGGTGAGTGTCTCGCAGGAAAAGAAAGATTCTTTGGGTGCGGTCAATTTCGTCAAAGTTTGTGGGATCGTCCTTATGGACAAGGTCAAAGAGGTGGTAATGGTAGAGTTGAGTCTACAACTTAATAAGCACCAGCAAGTCATCCAACTCAACAAGGTAACTCATCTGGTACAGGTGGCGGTTAGCAGCAGAACAGGTTATATGCTCTTCAGGCTCGCCAGGATCTGGAAGGTTCTTCTGATGTAATCACTGGTATGTTATGAGTCTTTGACCTTGAAGTTTATGCATTGTTATCTCCAAGGGATACTCTTTCCTTTATAAATCCTTACGTAGTAGTCCAATTCAGTGTTAATCCAAAAACTCTATCAGAACCTTTCTGAGTCTCTACTCTAGTCGGTTACCCAGTTTAAGCTAGACAGGTATACAAAAATTGCGCTGTCACAGTATCTCAAAAAGACACCTCACCAGATCTTATAGAGTTAGAAATGGTAGACTTCGATGTCATTTTAGGCATGGATTGATTACATTCCTGTTATGCCTTAGTCGATTGTAGAACTAGGATCGTTCATTCTCAGTTTCCAGATGAACCAATCTTAGAATGAAAGGGTAGTATCTTAGCGCGTATGGGTCGATTCATTTCATACCCTAAGGCCTGAAAGATGATTTCTAAGGGTTATCTCTATCATGTAGTTTGGGTTAAGGATTCTAGCTCTAAAACCCCAAATCTTGAGTCAGTTCCAATATTCTGTGAGTTTCCAGAAGTTTTTCCAGAAGATCTACCCGGAAACCCTCCCGAAAGGGAAATTGACTTTGGAATTGATGTCCTTCAAGATACCTAGTCTATTTCTATTCCTCCTTATAGAATGGCTCTAGCAGAGTTTAATGAATTGAAAGAGAAGTTGAAAGATCTTCCAGATAAGGGCTTTATCAAACCTAGTATTTCACCATGGGGTGCACCAGTTTTGTTCGTAAAGAAAAAAGAAGGTTCTTTCAGAATGTGCATTGACTATAGATAGTTGAACAAGGTCACAATCAAGAATAAGTACCCCATCCCCATGATTGATGACTTGTTTGACCAAATTCAAGGCGTTACCCATTTCTCAAAGATAGACCTCAGATCGGGTTATCATCAGTTTAGAGTTAGAGATACTGACATTCCAAAGACAACCTTCAGGACTCGGTATGGTCATTATGAAATTGTAGTTATGTCGTTTGGACTAACCAATGCTCCTGCAACTTTAATGGATTTTATTAATAGAGTGTTCAACAGTACTTAGACTTGTTCGTTGTCGTCTTTACTGATGATATTCTCATCTACTCTAATAATAAGGAAGAATATGCAAGTCATCTGATAGTTATTCTATAGACTCAAGGATCGCTAGTTATTTGCTATGTTTAGCAAATTTGAATTCTGGTTGCAATATGTTGCTTTCCTTTGTCACATTGTATCTAGCGGAGGGATCCGAGTGGATTTATAGAAGATAGAAGCAGTGAAACAATGGCCCAGACCTACCTCTGCTATAGATATCAGAAGTTTCATAGGTATAGCGGGTTATTATATAAGGTTCTTAGAAGGATTTTCATTCATAGCCTAATCATTGACTAGGTTAACTCAGAAGATGGTTTTGACTAGGTTAACTGAGAAGATGCTTAATTTTAAATGGTCAGATGATTATGAGAAAAGCTTCACAGAATTGAAAACAAGATTGACTACAGCTCCTGTCTTGACTCTACCAAAGGGTTCATATGGTTATGTGATCTAGTGTGACGCATCCTGATGCAGCGAGATAATGTCATAGCTTATGCTTCTAGACAACTTAAGCTTCATGATAAGAACTATCCAACTCATGACCTCGAGCTTGAAGTAGTAGTATTTGCACTCACGATATGGAGACACTATTTGTATGGTGTTTATGTAGATGATTTCACTTATTATAAGAGCCTTTATTATGTGTTCACCCAGAACGAATTGAATCTTTACCAGAGGAGATGGCTTGAATTCCTTTAGGATTATGATATGAGTGTGCATTACCATCCTGGTAAGACAAATGTAGTAGCAGATTATCGATTAGTAGTGTAGCCCATATTAAGAAAGAAAAGAAGGAGCTAGTGAAGGATGATCACAGGCTTGCTCGCTTGGGAGTTCGCCTTATGAGCATATCAGACAGTGGTGAAACAGTTCAGAATGGGGAAGAATCTTTTTTTGTAGTGGAGATAAAGGAAAAGCAAGACAGTGACCCAATCATTCTTGGAATTAACGGTGCAGTCCACAATCAGAGAGAGTGGAGGTGTACTCCCAAGGTGGAGATGGAGTAATTCGTTACCATGGTAGATTGTATGTTCTTGATGTAGGCGAGTTGAGACAGCTTATTCTTGCAGAATCCCATAACTACAGATATTCTATCCATCCAGATTTCACTAAGATGTACCGTGATCTACTGGAAGTCTATTGGTGGATTGACATGAAGAGGGATATAAAAGATTTTGTGAGTAACTTCCCCAATTGCCATCAAGTCAAGGTATAACATCAAAAACCAGGAGGTTTGACTCAAGATATCGATATTCCTACTTGGAAGTAGGATGTGATGAATATGAATTTCATAACAGGGTTACCTCGGTACTCACAGAAAGCATGACTTCATTTGGATGATAGTGGATAGGATTACTAAGTCTTCTCGCTTTTTGGCAGTCAAGACTACAAACTCGGAAGAAGACTATGCAAAGTTTTACATTTATGAAATTGTGAGGTTGCATAAAGTTCTTTCAATGATTATATATATTTTTTGTTTATTTTGATGATATTTTTTTCTATTCGATTTAAGTAATAAATAATTGTTATGTAAGTTTTAGTTTATAAAATTATGATGTAAGTAATTACTTAATCCAAACAATTATTTTTTTAAAATAAAAAGTAAAAATAAAAGTGTACAGTCAAAATTATAGTTTTTTTAATAATTTCTTTAAAAAAGTGTAAGGAAAGAAGATAAACAAAATATTTATTAAATTTCACCTATCTTGGATTTCAAGAATAAAAAAGTCATATAAATTGACAAAAAGAATATGTATTTATGTAGGTGTTTATGGATATTTTTTATTGTTGAATTTCAGGAAAATAGTATCAAAATGTATGTAATTATTTGTTAATATCATTGGTGCTCTTTCCGTTATATTTTCTAAAGAGATTTTTGCTGAATTTAAGTGCTTTTGAAAACATAAAAATTGTTGAGAGAAGAATTAAAGAGCGAATAAATTTTATACATTTTCTTTTCATATTAATAGTCTATATTTCTTTTTACAAAATTCTTAAGAAATCATAAATAAAATTATATTTTTACTAATTTGCACCTTTATTTTTTCTAACTTTATAAATTTTATTTAAACTTCCAAAAAGAATTGATTACTATAATAAAATAAATAATTGTAATTAATCATATATTAATTCATAAATTAATAAATAATTTTATATAACTATTTTTAGCAATTTAAATAATCAAAATAAAAAGATAAAAATAATATCAAAATGTCAGAAACAGAATGAAAAACTATTAAACAATAGAAGTGCAAAATTTAAAACAATAGTTGGAAAAGAAAGCAAAGAAAAAAAAGTAAAAAGTAATAAAGAGGAAACAACATTATAATCGAAGAGAGAGAAAAGATACATTGGGCCATTTTCTTAAATCGAACCCAATTATGCACTCGGCAAAGTACAAGTGGAGTATGAAGATGCTTGAAGGATTGGTTCAAACTCAACAAATAGGAACTACAAACAATAAATTGATCTATTCACGAAGGGTCTATGCAAGACTCAACATATCCATCGGCTGTTTTACAGCTAGAGAGACAGAGATCAATTAAAAATAATACATTATTGAGTTTCTTCCTTGCTGACCCCTCCAAAGAGGTTATCACGCTGCCATACTGAGAAAGTTCTTATTATGGAGGGATAACATCAACTTGAGTCTAATTTTCAAATTCTTAAAGTTTTTTTTTCATGCTATCCTAATTTTAAATTGGCATATCAGTTTTTTAAAAAAAATTGGGACTCCGCATGAGATGTCCTTTGAATAACGATGGACCAGGTTGTTACAAGCCCACTCCCAATATGTTGTTATGGGGATGGGGAAAACATTCTTACTTAAATCTATAAATTGGCAAATGCATCCATGAGCAACTTGTTTTGTAATATAAAAGCAAATATATAAATCTTTGCAAGAGGCATGGAAATAGAAGTATAAATAAATACTAGGAAATGCAGTTTCATATATCATTAGTAATTGAGTTTAACTTATGTTCCAGCCTCTACGTGTAAGGATGGTGTGTGCTTCCTTTTTCCCATAAAGATGTTGGGTGTCCCCGATTTGGATATAAACTCCCACCGATTCGGATATAACACTCTGTTACCACTTTTTGAAATAGAATTTTTTTCTGACAATAGAGCAATCAATTCTCCAAAGAGGATACTCTGAAGGTTAATTGGATTTATCAGGTTTGGCTGATTTATTTGATTCTTTGATGAAATGATTCACCTAGTTGATGGAACTACCTTGAAGGACGAGGTTTTCTCCGGTGTAAAACATACTCACGAAGAAAATAAAATTTGACAAATAAAGAAAGATGATTTCATATTTTTACACCTTCACGTCTACGGCATAATCATCAAACTTGTGTTTGATGTTGTATTATGGTGTAACTGATACCCTATTGGAAGTTGGGAGTAGAAAGAGTTGTTTGAGTTTGAGATCTGATATGTGTAAGGCAATGATATATATGTTGTAGAGTCTCCAATGAAGGAGTCAACAACTATATTATGTATAACTAGTGAAATTGTCAACATCCCTTTCCCCACCGCTCCCTGAGTTTCCTATTAAGTCTGCCCTACTATCTCTTATATCCCTTCCTCCCTCTACCTCTATGCAAGCAAAATCAATTGAAAAATCCTGCCTATCATGATTCGTGTAGAAAAATACAATAAATATATTCTAATGTAAAATTTAAGAAAGGAGGGAAAAAACATTATAAGGTAAGAGGGGGAAAGATAGTTTCGACCAACTTATGAAATGGAAACCAATTATGCACTTGGCAAAGTATAAGTTGAGTAATGATACAATTTTTGTCTTGTAACATCTTTTAATTTGAAATATCTAGGAATGAGCTAAGAAACTAAAATTTATCACTTTTGGAAAGAAAAAAGAAAATCTGGAAAATTTCCTAATATCAAATAGTGAGATTTGGTCATTTAAAAAATCGCCATAACTTCTAGATCAGAATGAGTTTGAGGTAGTTCTTGTTATGGTTGGGAATCCCTCGAAAAGAAATTTCCAACGATGCCAGGTTTTCACAATTTTGATATCGTATGAGGGAGATACGCCTTTCAGAAGCTGGGTTGTTGAAGTAAGGGAAGTCCAATTTCAAATTCAATAAGGGCAAAGTAGTTTTCTTACCCATTTCATCCATAAATAATTTTTAAGGGTTTAATTGGGTAAAAAGAAGATTTTTAATATTAGAACAAGTATTTTCACGTTTAGGGTTTGGAAAAAAGAGAAGAGAAGAAGAAGAAGAAGAAGGAAGAAAGAGAAAGATTTCACCAAGAACGCCAAAAGATTCTTGTGGAATTGTCGGGGTGATCCCTTTTGAGGTATGTGAGATATTTCGTGTTGGATTAATTCATCCACACATCAATATTTCTTCAATTTTGTAGTTTTGGAGTTGTTCATTTGATTTTAAAGTGAGTTAATGAAAAATCATGTCAAATCCCTTTTAGTTGAGTTAATTGAATACCCATTGATGTTGATAGTAGTTTTCAATGTCGTTTTTGAGTTAGATCTATTGGGTATTGATAGTGTTGATGATCCTAACGTTTTGGGGATAGAACTATGGGGTTTACGTGTTTGAGATTTGAAAACGAGTTAAAAAATCTGTCAGACACACCTGGGCAATCTAGGCAAGTCGCGCCTGCAGTGCCCCATAAGTTTGCCTCGATCAACTGAAGCCTGGAGTGGTACGCCACCAGTGCGCCATAACAAAGCCTAAAACTACTGAGGCTGGTACGTCGAGCCGCTATTATGCGCAACCTGGTGTCTTTCGTCTAGTTTTTTTTGTTTAGTCATTTTAAGTTATTCCAAGATACATTACCATCTTCAAATAATTATGATTACTTCAAATGATTTCTAAACACATAGAATTCATCGAAGAACTCAAATTATAACATTGAATCCATAATTCAATTTAAGTAAATTAAAGGTCAAAGTCAAGAAAGTTAATAAGTCAAGCCTAAAGCTAAAAATTAAGTTAAAGTAAAGTCCTAAAGGTTTTCAAGAGTCTTATTTAAACATTTTAACTTTATTTGAAGAAGCAAGTTCAAGCTAAGTAAAGAGTAAGTTGAAGTTCTTTCCTTCAAAGGTATATGGGGACTAATTTTTCCCAAAGAGACTTAAAATGTTAAAATAGTTAACTAGTTTGGAAACTTTTATTTCCAAAGAGCCTAAGGACAAGTTTTCAGAAAGGAACTAAAGCTTTCTAAAAGAAGAAAGCAGGGAAACAATGATTCCCAAGACAACCTTAAACTAAGTATTTTGAGCACTAATCTCAAAACCACAGATTCAATATGTTTTTATTACACAATAGCCAACATATTTTGGGAGTAGTATTGAGCACAAATATTGGGGAGAGTTCACACAACTCACAACCCCTATAAACCAGGTAGCCATCATGGGTAGAAAAGGTTCATACTTTTTAGATGAACTATTTTCACAGTAGACTAGTACTTTAATTAGGCAGTTTAGGTCTTATACCTTTGGCCGGGTAATGGATGCCCTGGCACCATAAAGTAGATGGTTGTATCATCACTGTAGCTCTTAAGTGATGGTTGTCGATTAGAAAAACTCTCATAGAAGTTGTCGTATTTTTATATACATCATTTTATTTGTATTTTATATACATCTCGTAGTTAAATAGTATCTTGCATACATTAAAATGATTTCAACATGTTTAAGACAGTTTTCTTTATATTGCACTTACTTTTAAAATTGCATCCTATTGACTGAGTTAAGTTATTCTTCAGTTAGGCAGAACCAAGGTAAGTATTCCTTCTTAATCCTTTTAAAACATAAGTGGTGCGAGCATTTCAACTCGCAAACTCGTACATTCAATGTACTGATGTAAATTGACCTGCATCGTATTATGATTTAGACGCAGATAACTAGGATCAACATTCAGTTCACTGTTGATCCAGTGAGATTCTCAGACTCTGTTGGTAATCATCCCTTCATTCTGGAGAATTTTTTTAGCTTTTAGTTACTTGATGTAGTATTTAGTTGTTAGGATGATTGGGGGTCCTGTCCCTACATCCATCTTCATTTAAGAGGCTTTATAGACATATGGTAGTACTTTTCTTAGTCTTTCCTTTAACTTATACTTGACTAAGAGATTAGATTTCCATTTTTGATTTTGAAAATTATTACTTTAAAGATAATATCTTAAGTTATATGTCATTCTTAAGTCTTCTGCTAAGTTAGGTTAGCAAGCCAAGGGTTTGCTCAAGGCCAACAATGGTCATTAGGTGCCGACCACGTCCAGGGTGTAGGCATGTGTGTTACAAACTTTGTATTACAGCATAGAGTTCGAGAGTTCTAGGAAGTCTATGTAGCCGTGTCTGTTGAGTCTTAGTCAACGGTGTGAAGCGCACCACATCTATGATTAGGATGCTATAATATATAGGAATTTCCCACCTATTTCATATTCCTTTTTGTGCGTTAATGTTTATCTCTAAAAGTATATCTCTAGTGCATGCTTGCGCCTGTTTCAGGTAAGCATGCCTCCAGGAAGAGTAGTAAGAGGCCATATAGCTAGAAGGAATGCTGAACCTCAAGAATAGGAATTAACCATTGCATATGAAGTGTAACATCAAGGGGAAATTACCAACACTGAATTTCGTGAAGCTATTAGGATACTGAGTCAAGCTGTGACTAACCAAGTTGGTCAAAAAAGAGGAGCTTGACAAGAAGTGGCTGACACTTTGAGAATTCGGGAATTCTCGAGGGTGAATCCTTCAAGTTTAACTGGTTCGAGCATTACTGAGGATCTAGAGAACTTCATCTAGGAACTGAAAAATGTATTTGAGGTGATGCATGTTTTGGACACTGAGAGAGTTGAGCTAGCTGCTTGTCAACTCAACGGCATTGATAGAACTTAGTTTGATAAGTTGAAAGAGGGTAGATATGAAGATGGACCACTTGCGGGTTGGACTTATTTTGAGGAGGCCTTCTTGGGGCGTTTCTTTCCCCAAGAAATGAAAGAGGCTGAGGTTCGTGAGTTCGTCACCCTTAACCTTGACTCTCTTAGTGTGCATGAGTATGGGTTAAAATTCACCCAACTATCTCGTTATGTTTTGAAGATAGTTAAGGACATGAGGAATAGTATGAGTTTGTTCATTTTTGTATTAGGTCTCTCTTCAAGAAAAGAGAGTCGGGTTGTAATGCTTATTGGAGATATGAACATTTTGAGGTTGATGATCTACGTACAATATGGGAGATAACGAAAAGTTGAGGGACCAAAAAGAGTAAAAAAGAAAGCTATGAATATGAATGAGTCTAGGATGTAAAAAAGTGGGTCGAAATAGCAACAATTTAGAAATAGAAGGGGCCTACACCATTATTTAGTAGTGCACCTGCTCCCAGAAACAGACTAAGCATCATGGTCGGTACTCCCGAGCTAAGCCTGCATATTCACGAGGTAGTGTGGCGCATGGAGGTAGTAAGCCTCCTGCATGCACCAAGTGTGGTAGAAATTACTTCGATGTTTGTCGTGAAGTCTTCACGGGTTGCTTTGTGGTCAAACTGGGCCTTTCAAGAGAGAGTGTCCAAAGAACAAACAAGGTGGTGGTAATGGGGGAAACAAATCTCACTCTTCATCAGTTGCTCCACGAGATAGGGCTGCACTTAGGGGAACTACTTCTGGTGCAGGCGGAGGGACAAACCGCTTGTATTCTCTCAAAAATCGCCAAGAACATGAGAATTCGCCAGAAGTTGTCACTAGTATGGTTCAAGTCTTTTACTATACTTATTATGCATTGCTAGACCCAGGAGCGAGTTTATCTTTTGTAACTCTATTGTTTCTATGAATTTTGATATTATTCATGAGCAACTTAGTGAACCATTTAGTGTTTCCACACCTGTTGGTGAATCCATTTTAGCCGAAAGAGTTTATCATGACTGTCCCATCTCCATCAGTCACTAGAGTACCAGGGCTAACTTTGTTGAGTTAGACACGGTAGACGTTGATGTCATTCAATTTATGGACTTGTTTTATGTCTGTTATGCCTCAGTTGATGTAGGACTCGGGTAGTCAAGTTACAGTTTCCAAATAAGCCAGTCTTAGAGCGGAAAAACAGTTCAGCAATGCCTAAGGTTCAATTCATTTCGTATCTTAAGGCAAGGAAGTTAGTTTCTAAGAGGTGCATTTATCAATTAATCCGATTAAGTGACTCTAGTGTTGAGATACCTTCTATTATGTCAGTCCAGTAGTGAAAGAGTTTCCAGAACACTTTCAAGATGATCTTCCCAGAGCCCCTCCTAAGAGATATACTTCAGTATAGATCTTCTTTCATATACTCGGCCTATCTCTATTATTCTATATAGAATGGAACCAGCATAGCTAAGAAAATTGAAAGAACAGATGAAAGATCTTTTAGATAAAGGTTTTATCCGACCAAGCGTCTCACCTTGGGTTGCTCAGTCTTATTTGTGAGAAAGAAGGAAAGTTCCCTTAGGATGTGTATAGACTACCACAAACTGAATAAGGTTACCATCAAGAATAAGTATTCTTTTCCAAGGATAGATGACCTTTTCGACCATCTTCAGAGTGCTTCCTCGTTCTCGAAAATTGATTCAATTTAGGCTAGCATCGGTTAAAAATTAGGGATGTGATATTCCAAAGACACTTTGTAAAGCTAGATATGAGCATTACGAGTTTTTAGTCATTTCATTGGGGTTGACCAATGCACCAGAAGCGTTCATGCATCTTCTGAAAAGAGTCTTCAAACCTTATTCAAATTTGTATGTTATCTCGTCTTCATTGATGAGATAATCATCAATTCAAAAAATGAAGAAGATTAAGCTACTCACTTCCAAATAGTTCTTCGGACTTTCAAAGATAAGGAGTTATATGCCAAGTTCTCCAAGTGTCAGTTTTAGCTTAAGTTTGTGGCATTCTTGGGAAACATTGTTTATTGGTGATAGAATTCGAGTTGATACCCAAAAGATAGAAGTAGTTCAAAGTTGTCCTAGACCCACATCTCCAATAGATAAAAGGAATTTTTTTGGTTTGGATTGCTACTACAGAAGATTTGTTAAGGGTTCTAATCTATCTCGACTCCTTTGACAAACTTAACTCAGAAAATAATTAAGTTTCAATGCTCTGAAATTTGTGAGAAAGCTTTCAAGAGTTGAAAAAGAGGTTGACTACTTCTCCGGTGTTGACCTTACCATAGGGAGCTCAATGTTTTTTGGTGTACTATGATGCATCAAGAGTTGGTTTGGTCTGCGTGTTTATGCAGAATGACTAGGTTATAACTTGTGCGTCTAGACAGTTGAAGGTTTACGAGAAGAATTATCCAACCCACGACATAAAGTTGGTTGTGGTAATATTCGCCTTAAAAATATGGCGTCACTACTTTTATGGTGTTCATGTTGACATATTCACCGACCACAAGATCTTACAATATGTGTTCACCCAGAAAGAGCTCGTTCTCTGATAGAGAAGGAGGTTAGAATTACTCAAGGATTACGAAATGAGTACTCTATACCACCCAGGTAAGGCTAATGTGGTTGCTGATGCATAAAGCAGGCTATCCATGGGGTGTATTGCCCGCGTTTAAGAAGAAAAGAGATAGCTAGCCAAATATATGCACAGACTTGCAAGCATGAGAGTCAAACTTATTGATTACACAAAAGGATGAATAGTAGTGACCAATGGAGCTGAGTCATCACTAGTGTCAAAAGTGAAAGAGAGGCATGACCAAGACCTCATTTTTCTTTACTTGAAGGCAAATGTTCATAAGTAAAATGTTTTGGCTTTTGAACAAAGGGGAGATGATGTGCTAAGTATCAAGGTAGGTTTTGTGTACCTAGGGTGCATGGAATCCTAGATCATAGAGGAAGCTCATAGATCCATGAATTCCATTCATCCAAGTTCCACAAATATGTATTGCAATTTGAAAGAGATTTATTGGTGGGAAGGCATGAAGAAGGGTATTGAAGAGTTTGTTGCCAAATGCCGGAATTGCCAATAAGTGAAAGTAGAGCAATAAATTTATAGAAGTTTGTCTCAATATATAGAAATTCTGGAATGGAAGTGGGAGATGATCAACATACACTTCATCATAGGGTAGCCAAGGTATCATAGACAACATGATTAGATTTGGGTAATTGTAGATAGAATTAAAAAAATTAGCACATTTCTTGCAGATGAAGGCCACTTGGTAGAGGATTATACAAAGTTATACATTAAAGAGGTGGTGAGACTTCATGCAGACCTATTTTCAGTCATTTCAAATAGAGGTGTACAATTCACTGCACAGTTTTGGAAGTCTTTCTTAAAAGGTTTTGAGTTCAAAGGTGAACTTAAGCACTATTTTTCATCCTCGGACGGATGGACAAGAGGAATGTACTATCCACACCTTAGCAGATATGTTTAGAGCTTCTGTGCGTGATTTCAAAGGAAATTGGGATGATGACCTACCTCTCATTGGGTTCTCTTACAACAATAGTTACCATTCTAGCATCCAAATAGCTCCATATGAAACTCTTTAGGGGTAAAGATGAAAATATCCTACTTGGTGGTTTGAAGTTGGTGAATCGGGGTTGATAGGAACAAATTTAGTTCACCAAGCCATGGAAAGGTGAAGGTGATCCAAGAGATATCGAAAATAGCACAAAGTCATCAGAAATCCTACACAGATGTTAGGAGAAGGCCGTTGGAGTTAGAGGTGGATGAAGGGGTATTTCTGAATGTTTCACCCATGAAAGGTTTCATGAGGTTTGTTAAGAAGAGGAAACTTAGTCCCCGATTTATTGGATCTTATAGGATATCCAAGAGAGTAGGCAGTGTAGGTTATGATTAGGAGCTACAACAAGAATTAGCAATCATTCATATGGTATTTCATGTTTTCATGTTGAAAATGTGCATGGGTGATCTTTAATTGATTGTACCAACTGAAAATGTTAGGATTAAGGATAGCTTATCCTTTGAAGAGATTCAGCTGTAGAATTTTGATCGTCAAGTTGGCATGTTGAGAACAAAGGAAGTTGCAATAGTGAATGTCCGTTGGAGGAACCAATTTATTTAGAAAGCAACTTGGGAAGATGAAGAGGATATGAAGAAGAGATATCCACATCTATTTTAATCCGGAGGAAATATAGATCAAGGTGTTGATTCTCTTCTCATTACTTTATAAACCATGTGTAAGCATGTTGTTGAGTGCTACTATTGTTATTATTCCTAGCTTAGTGAAAAAAATTTCATTCGAGGCTGAATGTTACCAAAGGGGAGATATTGGAATATCTCGTAATTCGAAATAGCTAGTAATGAGCTAACAACCTAAAATTTATCACTTTGGGACAAAAAAGGGAAAATCTGGAAAATTTCCTTATTGCAAATAATGAGATTTGGTCATTTTTAAACGATAATAACTTCTAGCTGATGATGAGTTAGAGGTTGTTGGTGTTATGGTTGGAAATCCGTCAAAAAAATATTTCCAACGGCATAAAGTTTGCACAATTTTGATATCTTAAGAGTGAGATACGCCTTTCCAATGTTGGGCATTGAAGTAAGGGAAGTCCGATTCCAGATTTTAGTAATGGCAAAGTAGTCTTTTTACCCATTTCATTCCTAAATCCTTTTAATGGTTTAATTGGTGTAAAAGCAAGTTTTGGTAAGATTAGAAAAAGTATTTTCATTCTTAGGGCTTGGGAGAAAGGAAAAGAGAAAAAGAAGAAGGGAGAAAGAGAAAAATTTCGCGAAGAACGCCAATAGATTCTAGTGGAATTATTCGGGGTGATCCCTATTGAGGTATTTGAGCTTTTTTTTGTTGGATTAATTCATACACACATCAATATTGCTGCAGTTTTATAGTTTTGGAGTTTTTTATATGTTTTAAAGTGAGTTCTTGATAAATCTTGTCGAATCCCTTTTGGTTGAGTTGATTGTCTACACATTAATATTGATTAGCAGTTTTCAATGTCATTTTTTAGTTAGATCTGTTGTGTATTGATAGTATTAATGATCCTAAGGTTTGGGAATAAATCTATGGAGGTTTAGGCGTTTTGACATATGAAAATGAGTAGAAAAATCCGTCAGAAGCACCTGGGCAAGCAGGCATGTTGATCCTGCAGTGCGCAAAAAGTTGGCCTCAGTCAACTCATGCCTGGCACGCCGCCACACCTGTGCGTCATAACCGAACCTCACTCAAATGAGGTTTGTTCGCCGCGTAACCAGTACGCCCAACCCAGCCTTTTTCGTCTAGTTTTCGTAGTTTAATCCTTTTAAGTATTTCCAAGGTACATTAACATCGTCCAATGATTCTTATTACTTCAAATGATTTCTAAACACCTAGATTCATCAAATAACCCAAATTATAACCTTGAATAAATAATTCAATTTAAGGAAGGCTAAGGTCAAAGTCAAGGAAGTTAAGAAGTAAAATCTAAAGCTAAGTAGTAAGTTAAAGTAAAGTTCTTAAAGGTTTTCAAGAGTTTTATTTAAACAAATTAACTTTATTTTAAGACTCAAGTTCAATATAAGTAAAGAGTAAGTTGAAGTTCTTTCCTTCAAAGGTATGTGGGGACTAAGTATTCCCAAAGAGACTAAAAATTTTATAATATTTATCTAGGAAGGAAACTTTTATTTCCAAAGAGCCTTAGGGCAAGTTTTCAGAAAGGAACTAAATCTTTCTAAAAGAAGCAAGAAGGGAAACTATGATCTCAAAGATAGCCTTGAGCTAAGTATTGTGAGCACTAATCTCAAAACCACATATTCAGTATATTTTTAAAACATAGAAGCCAACATATTTTGGGAGTAGTATTGAGCATCACTATGTGGGAGAGTTCAGACAATCGAATAACCCCCTAAACCATGTAGCCACCATGGGTAGAGAAGATTAAATTTTTTATGAACCCCTTACACAGTAGACTAGTGCATCCATTAGACAATTAAGGTATTATACCTTTTTGGCCGGGTATAGGATCGCTAGAACCATGAGGTAGATCGTTGCACCGTCATTATAGCTCTTAAGTGATGGTTGTCGGTTAGAGAAAATCCCACATAAGTTATCGTACTTTTATATACATCTGTTCATTTGTATTTTATATAAATATTAGAATTAAATTGTATGTTGCATACATTCAGTGATTTCAGCATGTTCCAGATAGTTTTCTTTATATTGCACTTACTTTTAAATTGCATTATATTAAATGAGGGAATTTGTTCATAAGTTGAGGACAGTCAAGGTAAGTGTTTTTTCTTACTCCTTTTCAAGCTCAACTATAGTTAGCCTTCCAACTTGCATACTTGTACATTCAATGCACTAAGGTTAGTTGTCCTGCATTGCATTATCATTCATACGCGAGTAACTAGGATCAGCATTTGGTGCACCATTTTTCGGTGAGGAACTCATAGTCAGTTCGTGAGCCTCCAGTTATTCCGGAGGACATATTAAGCTTTTAGTTACTTGCTTTAGCATTCAGTTGTTAGGATGACTGGGGGTCATGCCTCAACATCCATCTTTATTTTAGTGGTTTCATAGACAGATGGTAGTAGTGTTTTTAGTCTTTTCCTTTCACTTGTAATTGACTAAGACATCGAGTTGACATTTTGGCTAATTATTACTTTAAGCTATTTGTGTGAGCTATATCTCATGTTTAAGTCTTCCATTGAGTTAGGTAAGTCAGAGCAAGGATTCCGTCAAGGCCAACTATGGTCACTAGGTGTCGACCACATCCAGGGTGTAGGCTGGAGGTGTTATATGTCTGCCACGTTCTACATATGCCTCATATGTAGTAAACTTTTTTGAGGTAGTTTGATTCGAAACAATTTAAGAAAGAAAGGAAGATGATTTTTAAAACTTCTCCAAACAAATGATAGATATTTGTGTGACAGTAACTAATTTCATTAGCGGTAAAATAAAATTTTTATAGTTAACTTGTTACTTAACATAGAAATGTGTCATTCGTTTTAGGATTAACTAAAAAGAAAAGTAAGTCAAATAAATTAGAGCAGACGGAGTAAAAAGTTAATGGAGATTTCATTGTCATCCTAGTATATGTAGTTTAAGCTTAATGCATATGCTTGAAGGATTGGTTCAAACTCAACACATAGGCACTACGAACAACAAGATCTATTTACGTAGGGTCTATGCAAGACTCAACATATTTTTTTTCTGTTGATAAGCTAGAATAAAATTTTCATTTTAATATTTGAAGACAAAGACACCGTCCATATGACTAAAAAAAAATTCATCATTAGTAAACTATGGTTTTTGAGAAATTTTTTTAGAAGGACAAATTTTACCATTTTGCATATCTTTTAAGGAAATTTATTTACAATCAAACGAACTGATTCCGGATAGATTCTTGGAAAATAAGAGGTAGTATCACTAAAAATTTGTTTTGATATATATTGACGCAGAAAAAGACTATTGGTTTGTTATTATCTTATTTTCAAACGATGTTTTAATGAAATTTTGAATTCTCAAACAAAGAGGGTAGTTTGATTGGCTTAAAGCTCCTCGACTCATATGGTCCAAGTGAAATTATTGGCATGCCCGACTCAACTCAAGAACCTCGTGGATAAAATTCGTAAAAGAAACTTATAATTAGCTTGAGAGAAAATAAGCCCAACACTATGGATGCTTAACTACTTTACCGAACTATTTTCTCGGTGAAATCCTGAATTTCTTGAAGCTACTTAAGAAACCTAGAAGGACATCTGAGACTGGTATCTCAAATTATTTGTCGATTCAAGTACTACTCATTTCCTTCCATGGCCTATTTTTCCTAAGTTTGTCACGCGGGGACGAGTGATGGGTAAATTAGATGACTACATTCCGCCATAACAAAAAAGACGATAGGGAAAAATTTTGGGTCGAAAAACATTTTTGTAGTGACTTGGAATTTTGAAACCTAATCCAGATATGGATGAAATTTGAGTAATTAAAGCATAAGATTATATAGTAATAATTGGTAAATATAATTATGAATCTAACCACACGAGTAGCTAGATAATTCGTTAAGAAATCCGTACGACTTTACGAAATCGAATTCGGGCAAGTAGAACTCCTGAAATCGATCTTGGTGTGAATGGATAGTTTTTGAATGTCATTGATTAAAGGTGTGTTTCGAAATGTCTTGGAATGTTAAAATAGCTCACTATTTTTCGCTAAATCATCTGAAGCAGGATTTCAGGTACCAGGGCAGCGCCGAAAATGGTTTTCTTGATATTTCCGCTAAATCAAATGAACCCCAAAAATGTTTTATTTTGCAATTTTCAAACTCGAGAGATAAGGAACAAACCCAATGGTTTTCTTGATAGATTATCAGCATTCGTGAGTCGAAATGTAACATTTTTTAACTCCCTAGATGCATTTCTTGATCCGTACAACGTAATCTAATAGGTATTTATCGATAAAGAAGAGTTAAGATATGGAATTAATCATGGCGAAGAATTCCTAATATGGGCATGGGGATCATGAGTACAATCTAGGGTTGGTAGAATTTTTAATAATTTGGATTATTAATTGTTGTTTGTGGATTTTCGTATTGTAATGATCGTTTGTAGACCAAATACGAATGGAACCAATCCAAAAAGGAAAAACTCAAGTTTCTTAGGGGATTCATGATTTGATCGAGGTAGGTAATGGTTGTGATTCTATAATTGTGTGATGCATGTTTGTTCTTGCTTCATTATGATACATCATATGTATGCTAATGTTGCATTATTGATCATACATGTTGTAAATGAGATAGATGAATGATGAAATCCATGAATCATGATTTGATTGTATAATCTTGAGAATATACTTGTGATTGTGATTGTGTTTTGTTGAATGCATAGGGTGTTGCATTCTGACACATTACTTGGATTTGTTGCCACGTTCCCGGCATAATTATGGGATCATTTGTCACGTTCTAGCATTAAAAATTTATTTGGTATCATGTTTCGGTATGCTAACAGTTTGAGTTTGGATTGCATGAGAGGACTAATGACTTAATATAATTTTTTAATTTGATAATTGTGAAATGTTTCGTTGTTCGTTGTATGCATTGTTTATGTTTTTGTATTAACTTATATTTTTTGCTTTTAATGGGATAATCGTGTGATCCTACCACAACATTGTGGTTGTGTACTCATACTGCACTTGCTCTTTCTTTATTAAGTATAGGTAATCTTTAAGTGATTATTTATAGGCCTCACTTAAAAGATTAGTGATTTACCGATCCAATTCAAGGGCTGGCCAGTTCTTATGAGCTGCCATGATTTCTCTTTTATCTGTATCCATCATTTTGGACTTAGACTTTCTAGTTAGCTATTTGTGCATTAGTTTGGGATTGTTACCCTTCTTCATTAGACTTATGGGTCTTGTTAGAGTTTTGGTACATTAACTTTCAAGTTCTAGGCATATTTTCCCCATTTGTTTAGTTGTTAGATCTTTTGGAAGTTTATGAAACTATAATTTTTAGCTATTTAACTTGATTCGTAACTTAAATATTTTAGTATTTGATTAGATTTGGTTAACTAATTGGTATTAATAGTTCTCCCACTAGAGGATTAGCGTAGGTGTCAATCACAATGTTTTGGGTCGTGACAATGTTGGTATTAGAGGCTAAGTTTATTTATCTTGATGTACCAAAATGAGTCTTGCAGAGTCTTGAGAAATGGTAGGGAAACATTTGTTTTTTCTTCGAGAGGCTATAGGACTTTAGGAAATCACTTTGATCTATCTTATCTTCTTCATGCTATGGTATTTGTCGATTCAAATTGGTATCTAACCTCCTTCACTCTTTTATCCGTAGATGGTTAACACTAGCTTTGACAGCGTCAGGCCTATAGCTCTGATCAATGGTCTAGCTGAGAAATCTAAAGCGAGAGGTCGCATTTGAGGCAATGGTAGAGGAATAATTCGGGGAAAAGGACTAGGATGAGCGACACCTACTATAGATGGGGTATCGGTCGAAAATGCTCCCCAAAATGAGGCCTCTTTCGTATATCATAAATGCATAGAGGAGAATGATGAGGTTTAAAATGTTAAGAAGGTTGGAAAAGAGAAAGAGCTGAAGGCTGAGAATACATGTATTCCCCCCATTGACCTAATGTTTGGTCAAGACATTATGTTGTTATAAAAAGGGTTAGTTGAACTAGGAGTCCTTCTTTCTGCTCAAGCCACTCAAGCTCTAAATAATACTCTTATTGCTATCGTTATCGCAAGATGGGAGGGAATGTAGGTAATGATATTTTCTTCCATTTTTTTGTTGGGTCCTGTTATGATTGGTAATGAGCATGAAATATTGACTAAGTTTTTTAATATGAGTTTATTTTAGATTACTATAAGAGGGTTCATAAGTTAGGAATCTTCCATAATCATGGGATTGAGTTCGTGACTTTTGAGCTTCAACGTAAGGCTAAGCAGTGTGGAGAGCTTAGATGGAATGCAAGTATTCAGTTTTACCTCCACTTACTTGAACCCAGTTTCATTCTATGTTCTTAGAGAAATATGTGTCTAGGAATTTGAGAGATCCCAAGAAGGATGAGTTCTTTTCTTTGGAGCAAGGTGGTATGTTTGTGGCTTCTTATGAGCCCAAGTTTGATGTGGTATGTTTCTGGCTGCTTATGAGCCCAAGTTTGATGTGTTGTCTAGATATGCTCTGCAGTTTGTCACTACTGAGGAAGAGAGGACCTTTTTATTTATTAAGGGAATAAATTTTGAGTTGTAGGCATTATTTGTTTATATGACCTCTGACGGAGGAGCTTTAATGCGGTAACCGACTTTATCTGTTCATATGACCTCCATACGAGACTAAATTTTGAGTTGTAGGTATATCTGTAGGACCATCTTTCCTTTTAAAAACTCGACATAATATTAAAAAAAAGAGTAACCATTAAACAAACGTCTATCTAGAAATATCTCATTTTCTAACTGTGGTTTAGAACTCAACCATCTCTGTAAGATGAGTTTGTGAAGGCTAAGTATTAATTCAGTGTCCACCGTGTGACTAAATCATAGATTTGCGGTAATTCGCAAGCTTTGGCATTTTTTAGTTAAAGCTACAGATGATGTAGAGCACAACATTCCATGGAAGATAAATTATGGATGTTGTAATATGTGGTGGTGTAATTTGTAAGTTGTAATATATCATAATGGTATGAATAGTTCTAAGCAATCTACAAAGATATGGATATGCATATATTATGGTATATGAATATTGACTGCATATAGTTTTTACTCTGACAGATGTACTTGACAAAGCAAAGAGAGGTTACACACAAATCCTTCTACAACTACAATGACAGCACAAATATTACACATGAAAGCTGAGAAATGACTTGAATTTTCTTATTCAGGACCTTTGAAACTTCAACGACAACACATATATTAATGATAATGTTAGTCGTCTGATGAAGATGTTTATCCATTTTCTCGAAATGACCCCAAAAGATGACACAGATAAATTGGAGGAGCATATCTCAATAAATTGAGTTTTGTAGGTTTCAAAGAGAATTTGTGGGTGTTGATGATACTTTGTATAAAATTTTCCATAGTAGTTTAGCTGCAATGATGGAGTAGTGTATCCATGATGCTAAGTGTATGTTAAGATTGAAGGATGTTTTCCCTTTTCTACTTTAGTTGGAGATAAGGGTATCACAAGCTTTAGAATTGAGTTTGCAATTAGTGGAGTTTATATAGTTATCAGATAGTAATGTGCATGACTTTATCAAGTTTATGCATTCAATAAAGTGTGCAATACAACACCAAGAAATATTTTGTAGTTCGGTCAGTTTCTCTTCATTGATGCAAGGTTAATCAGGCAATAAAAGACTTGAGATTGAATGAATGCATCGTTTTTTTTTAACTTTCTGGAAAATTGGAGTTATATATGAAGGAACTGGAAAGACAAATGGGTTTAGTAAACAAAAAAAGAGGTGAGTTTATTCTACATTGTTGGTTCAAGTATTATCATTCTAAAGGAGTTAGAAAGCATCTCAGTATACTATCTTTGAAATACAGAGCATTTGTACTTATAATGATAGTAGGTAAAAACAATAACTATATTTGAAACCGCAACAACATCCATGGATTTAATAGCGAAATCTCTATTATTTGAAAATATACTCAAAGACTCCAGAAACTTTGTTTGATACAACAAAGAATCACCAATTTCTCTTCAAGCTCAAGTTTCTTGTATCCTTTATTCTTTAAGGGCTTTTGCATTTAAAATTCCATTAGGAAATTCTAAAAATTTTCCTTTGCACCAAAGTTCTAGTAGATTCCTGCTTCCATTACATAATCATTTTACTGCATATTTTAATTATTTATTTATTACTTCACAAATTATTAACGATAGCTTAAAAAATTATAACATTTAAAAGTTTCAAATTAATACATTTACATCGATAATGAGTCTTTCAATTTTGGGACATTTCTATAAAATATTGAAAAATCCTTTATCGATGTAAGTGTTTTAATTTGAATCTTTTAAATAATTTTTAAAATATAGCTATTGTTAATTATTAGTGAAGTAATTAATAATAATTAAAATTAGGCAGTTTAGTGATTATGCAATTGAAGAATAAAGATATTATAAAATTGTTGCAAAGGAAAACTTTGAGAATTGCCAAATAGAATTTTCAAAGCTAAAGCTCTTAAAGGTGAAAGTATACAAGAAACATGAGCTTTAAGAGAAATTGGTGATCTTTTTTTTCTGCGGGCAATATTTCTGCAGACTTTGATTATAGTTTAAAAGGATAGACATTTACAAATTAAATCAAAGGATGGTTTTACGGTTTCAACGATAGTTATTATTTCTACCTACTATTATTAATTATAAGGACCAAAACATTGCAGTCTATTATCTATACAACTTTGAAATGATTTCTAATTATTTTATAATTAAAATATACCACGACCAACATTTTATAATCGACTCACATCATTCTTTGTTCACCGAACCTGGGTGACTTTTTAGTCTATTTAGACACAACTCCAATTTTTTCCAGCAAGTCAAAAAAATATGATGCACACCCTCAATCTCAAACCTTTCATGTTCCTGCTCCATCTTGCATCAAGGAAGAAAACCTGATCGGTCTGACAAATGCTTCTTGATTCTTTATTGCACACATTACCAGATGCATAAAATTAATAAACTCACGCACTTGCCTATGTGCTAGTTGTATAAACTCAGTTGATTGCTCACTCAATACTTAAGTCTGTGATAACCTTGTTCCTAACTCAAGACTAAAAGGGAAAACATCCTGCAATTTTAACACACATCTAACATCATGGACCTACCACTTCATCACTTCCGCTAAAATACTCCAGAAAAATATATAAAAAGTATCATTAACATCCACAACCCCTCTTAGAATATTATAAAACTCAAACAATAGAGGTTCAAACTTCCTATATACGGCTATAGGGTTGGTGAAAAGTGTCTTGCAAAGAAAATAATGACTAAAAAAGTACAATGGGTTCACCCATTAATTTTTTTAATCAAATCCAGCTCTCTCTCATGTTTCACTAGAAACAACTCAATTTTTCCAAGTTACATAGTACATGATGCATACCTTCAATTTATTTTTGTAATTGTCTGTCTGAAAATTTCTTCATGCTTCACTCTTACCCTTTTCAATGAAGGGAAACTAATCATACAACATAGTTCTTCTTGAGGGTTTCACAGGAAGTATAAACTAAATAAACTCATGCACATCACAACCTCATAACCCTATAAAATAAATTGATCACACATTTGTCACACCCGAGCCTACACCCTGGACGTGGCCAGCACCTAATAACCATTGTTGGACTTTTACTAATCCTTGACCTGGCTTACTTAACTCAGCGGAAGACTTAATTCAATGATTAAATAAGACACATTCTCATAAATACTAAAATCAATGTCTTGACAAAATGATACATAAGTCTCAAAATATAACATTTGAAATAAAAGAGACTCAATTGAACTAACTGACTATCCATCTATGAAGACTTTAAAAATACATTGATGAATGTTGGGACAGACCCCACAAAGTTCTGAAAGAGAAAGACTGGAAAACATAAAAGGGATCTTCTGGAATGCAAGGAGGCTCACCACTGCTCTGAGTGCTCAAAGTAGTTCAATGATGCATCGGATGTTGATCCCGCTTACCTATGTTTGCATCATAAGAAGATGCAGACCAACTTACATTAGTACATTGAATGTAGGAGTATGCGAGTTGGAATGCTAAAAAACAACTTAAGTGTGATGAAAATAGGATGAACTTACCTTGGCCCTACTCTACTTAAGAACTGCTTAACTCAATGTATGTATATAAAGTAAATCAAATACATGCAATATATATATGCTTTGTAAAACAGAAAAACAACTTAGTTCATTAAATAAATGCAATAATAGACTCAACTTTACTTATATATGACAAACAACCACCACTATGAACCTTACTAGTGATACATCGTCTTGCCCACGGTGCCTGAATTGTCATATATTTTATCGTTGCAAAGGACTCCTTACCTTAGTGGAAATACTAGCTTCACTTACGTGATCATCTAAAAAGTATGACTCAGGAATACCCATGATGGCTACATGGTTTACATGGAGACTTAACATATGAAATCTCATCCCCACATCTGTACTCTATACTACTACCAAAATTTACTTTATCTCATGCTTTTATAAAAACTTTCTTTATTAAAAATGAGACAATTGCTCAACACTTGGCTTAAAAAAATCTCTCTTAGAATCAATGTTCCCTTTTCTTGTTCGTAACTCTTTTGGGGAATTCTTAATTTCCTCTTAACTTAAATGTAAAATTATTTATAAACTTATATCTTTTAAGAAATGAACTTTGCCTGACTTCAAACTTTTGATCTTAATCAACTCTTTAGGTAATACTTAGTTCCCTTATACTTGTTTGAATGAAAGACTTCATCTTTCACTCTTTCTTTAACTCAAAACTGGAGCCCTTAAATGAGGTTAAAACTTTTAAATAAGACTCTTGGAAACTTTACGGAACTTTTCTTTTACTTACTTTATAGATTTAGACTTGACTCCTAACTTCCTTGACTTTGATCTTAATTTTCCTTGAATTGAATTATGGATTCAAGGTTGATGATCTCATGTTTATGGATGATTTCATGATGTTTATATGTATCTTAGAGTGTTGGAATTGACTAAGAATTGTAGGTACATCACATAGGAACTAGTACGAAAAGATGGCGAAAAAAATGGGGTCTTCAGGTAAACCTAGAAATCTAATAGGCGAGGGGCACTAGATCCTGACAGATAGAGGTTGTTCTGAGATGCTCTGGATAGCGTGGCATGCCATGCCCTATCGTACAAAGCCTACCCTGAGGGGCTCTGCAGGTGCGGCGCCCCAAGGCCTGTCAGACGGGATCTTCATCTTTTCTTCTCAATTTTCAACTCTAAACCTTCTAAAGCCCGATGGATATTTCCCAAACACTTAGTATCACTTACACCCTCAATACCCAATAGATTCGAATCGAAAAATAGCCTGGAAACATGGAAACACGAATCAAATAAAAAAATTCATGCTACCACTCAACCAACAAGATTCGACCATTGTTCTTAAAAAACTACAATTTTTCATATTCAATCGATTCAGAACTCACTGAATTAAATAGGTTTGTGCGTGTTAGAACTAACCCAACAAAGAAAGATCTCAGATACCTACATAGGGATAACCTCCGACGAATTCACTAGACGATCTTGGCATTTTTGTTAAATTCATTGTTTTTTTCCTCTCTCCTTCTTCTCTTCTCTTTTCTCCTAAGCCCCAAGCTTGAATAACTTTTTCAAAACTGACTTAAGTCTTAGTTTTACCCCGAAAAAACTCTTAAAACAAATTAGGAAATAGTTGGATGAAAAGAAAACTTTACCCTCACTAAAATCCCGATGGAGACCTTCCTCAATCCAATAGCCCAACTTTGATAGGTATATCTCCCTCATATGATATCAAAAATATACAAACTCAGCAGAGTTGGAAATATTTCTCCAAGGGCTTTCGAGTCATGTGATGAAATGACTCTAACGCATAATTATCTAGAAGTTATGGCCATTTGAAAATAACCAAAAAACACTTTATTTGAATTTAGGAAATCTTTCAGATGTTTCCTATTCCCTTCAAAAAAATGATTAATTTTAGTTTCTTAGCTTATTCTTGTATATTACAAACTACGAGATGTTACAATATCTCCCCTTTCGGAGCATTCATCCTCGAATGATACTTCTTTCAATAAGGTAATAAAAGTTACGTCAAGTTTAACACTCAACAATTCAAAAGCAAATAACAACCATGCTTACTCATAGTTCATAAAGTATTAAGAAGAGAATTAGTACCTTGATCTGCATTCTCTCTAGGTTCAAAGAGATGTGGATATATGTTCTTCATATTCTCGTCATCTTCCGAAGTCCTTTCTTCAACAAATTGTTTCCTCAACAGAACCTTGACTGATGCAACTTCTTTTGTCCTCGAATAGCGAACTTGACAATAGAAAATTTGAACGGGAATTTTTTCATAGGATAAATTGTCCTTCATCCCAACGTTCTCATTTGGTAAAATAAATGAAATATTACCCATATACTTCTTAAACATAGAAATATGGAATACCGGATGAAACGATTCTAACTCTATTGGTAGCTCAACCTCAAAAGATACAATGCCAACTCTCTTGGATATTCTATAAGGTACAATATATCGGGGACTAACTTTCCCCTTCTTACTAAAACCTCATGAAACCCTTCATGGGTGAAACCTTAAGATATACCCAATCGTCCACCTCAAACTGTAACAGTCTTCTTCTAACATATGTGTAGAACTTTTGGCGACTCTATGCCATCTTCAACCTCTATTAAATCATTTTCACTTTGTCCATGGCTTAGTGACCTAGATCTGGTCCTATAAACCCTGCTTCATCAACATATCTTCTAAGGTTTCGTTAGTCCGCTCTGCTTGTCCATCTGTCTAAGGATGAAAAGCAGTGCTTAAGTTCATATTTGAACCATTGGAAAGATTTCTAGAACTAATAGTAAATTGTGCACATAATGGAGACCGGAACTCCATTACTTCTTAAAACTTATTGAATGTAAAACATAACATAATCCTCGGCCAAATGGGTAGTCTTTACCGGAAAAAAGTGGGGTGATTTTGTCATTCTATCGGCAATTACCTAAATAGATTCATGTTGTCTGCGAGTCATTGGAAAGCCTTTTATTAGCTCCATATTAATTATTTCCCACTTTTATTTTGGAAGTTATATCTTCTAATCCAACCCACCAAGCCTTTGGTGTTCCACTTTCACTTGCTAGCAATTCGGATACTTGGCGACAAACACATCAATGTTTTTTTCATACCTACCCACCAGTATACCTCTCTCAAATTGCATTACATCTTGGTGGAACCCGGATGAATGGAACATCTAGACCTATGAGCCTTTTCCACGATCCTCTTTTGGAGTCCATCCACCCTAGGTAGACACAATCTACCTTGGTACTCCAATACACCATCTCCTCCTTATTTAAAAATCCAATACTCTTTGCTTATGAACATTTGCCTTCACATCAAGAAAAATGGGGTATTGATCTTGCTTTTGTATTACCTCAGAAAGTAATGATGATTCAGCCCCATTAGTAACCACTATCCCTCCTTCTGTGGAATCCATAGGCTTGACTCGTAGAAGTGAAAGTATGTGCACATCTTTAGCATCCCTCTTTACTTTTGCAACATGAACGGTACTCCCAATGGATAACCTGCGCAAGGCACCAGCAACTGTATTAGCCTTACCTGGGTGGTAAAGAATAGTCATATGTCATAATCCTTGAGTAGTTCTAACAAGCTCCTTTGTTTGAGATTGAGCTCATTCTGGGTACACATATATTGTAGGCTCTTGTGGTCAGTGAATATATCCGCATTAACACCGTAAAAATAGTGACACCATATTTTCGAGGAAAAAACCACAACAGCTAACTCTAAGTCATGGGTTGGGTAGTTCTTGTAATGAACTTTCAATTGTCTAGAGGCATAAGCTATGAACTTGCTTTTATGCATAAACACATTGACCAAACAAACTGTTAATGTATCACATTACACCACAAAGACTTGAGAACCCTCTGGTAAAGTCAAAAACGGGACAATAGTCAACCTCTTTTTAAATTGCTGAAAGCTTTTCTAATAAGCTTCAAACAGTTGAAACTTAACAGTCTACTGAATCAACTTGGTCAACGGAGATAAGATAGATAAAAACTCGTCAACAAACGTTCTCTAGTAGACAGTCAAAACCCAAGAATCGACTAATATCAGTTGTACACGTGGGTCTAGGCCAACACTGAACTGCTTCTATCTTTTGGGTATGGACTCTAATCCCATCACTGGAAACTAAGTGGTCCAAGAATACCATAGAATTAAGCCAAAACTAATACTTGGATAATTTGACATACAACTCCTTTTCTTTCAAAGTCTGAAGTACTATCTTGAGGTGATTAACATGATCTTCTTCATTCCTTGAATAAATTATTATATCATCTATGAAGACGATAACAAACATATAAAAGTAAGGATTAAAGACTCTGTTCATAAGATCCATGAATGCTACTGGTGCATTTTTCAATCCAAAATATATAACAAAAAATTCATGATGCCAATATCTGGTTGTAAAAGTTGTCTTTGGAATGTCACATTCTCTGACTCTTAACTGATGGTAGAAAGATCTGAGATCAATTTTTGATAAATAATTGGCACCTTGAAGTTGGTCAAAAAGACCATCTTTCCTTGGATAAGGATACTTATTCTTGATGCTAACCTTATTCAATTGGCGGTAGTCTCTACACATCCTAAGGAAACCATCTTTATTTTTCACAAGCAAGACCGGAGCACCCCAATATGAATTACTTGGTATAATAAAACCTTTATCTAACAGATCTTTCAACTGTTCTTTCAACTACTTTAACTATGTTGGTGCCATTCTACATGACAGAACAATAATAGGACGAGTATCTGGAATGATATGTATGTCGAAGTCTATTTTTCTCTCAGGAGGGCTCTGGGTAGATCATTAGGAAAAACTTATGGGAACTCTTTTACTATTCCAATTGACTGAAGGAAAGGTACCTCATCACTCGAGTCATTAACTCGGACTAAGTGATACATAAACCCCTTTGAAACTAACTTCCTCGACTTAAGGTATGAAATAAAACAACCCTTAAGCGCTGCTGAACTACTACTCCATTTTTTTATGACAAGGAATTTTAAACTTGACAATTCGGGTTTTACAGTCCATTGATGTATAAAAGGCATGAAGCCGTTCCATACCTATAATGACATTAAAATCTACAATCTCTAACTCTACTAGATTAGCTATGGTGCTTTTTTATTGATAGAAATATGACCAACACGGTAAACTCTTTCTACTAGAATAGACTCTCCAACAGGGGTAGAAACATAGAAAAGCTTAGAAAGTTTATCAGAAAGAATCTCAAATTGATTTGAAACATAAGGAGTTACAAAAGATAAACTTGCTCCTGGGTCTAGAAAAGACTAAACATCAAAATAAAGAGTTTGATCATACTCGTGACAACATCTGGTGAGTTCTCCAGCTCTTGGCGGATAGTGATTGCATAGATACAGTTTGCCTCTCTACCAGTACCAGAAGTGGCTCCTCTTGGTGTAACCATGTCTCATGGAGCTGTTCATGAAGATTGAGCTCTATTGCCCGGATCTCCACCACGTTGTTTATTATTAGGGAAATCTCTCATGAAGTAACCCTCTTGACCACACTTGAAGCAACCTGTCTAGTCCATCACGACATTTAACTGGGTGGGTTTTACCATACTTAGCACATACAGGAGCCCAACTACCCCCCATTCCACCCTTTCTTGAGACTCTGCTGGCCTAACTCTATAATTCTGTGAATTTTGGCCACGATGCTCACCTTTGTTTCTGGGTGTAGGAGCACTAGCAAATGCTGGTGCAGGCCCTTTTTATTTCTTGAAGTGTGTCCGATTGGAAAAATCTTTTTGCTGTCCAGACTCATTCCTAGTCTTGGATTTCTTGTTTCTGTACTCTTCTCTATCCATGAACTTTTCCTTATCAATTTGTTGCACATAAACCATCAATCGAGATATGCCCATGTCCCCGATCATCATTGTCGCTCTAACCTCTTTACTAGATGCACTTTTTCTACTCCTCATATCCTTAACCATTTTCGGAGCCTAGTAAAGCAGTTGGGTGAATTTCAGCCCATACTCATAAACAGTGAATGAGTCCAATTTTAGAGTAAGGAACTCTCGTACCTTTGCCTTCTTTAGTTCTCGGGGAAAGAAATGCCACAAGAAAGCCTCTTTGAAACAAGACCAACTCGGATGTGGTGCATCCTCATATCTACCCTCCTTCCACTAATTGAACCAAATCCTAGCCAAATACTTCAATTGGTATGCAACTAGCTCAACACTTTCCCTATCAACCACATTAATCATATCAAACACCTTCTTCAACTCTTCCACATAGTTTTCTGGATCCTCATTAGTGCTCTAACTGGTGAAACTGGGAGGATTTGTTCTCATAAACTCATGAATTCTAAGAAGTGTCAACCTCTTCTCGCCGAGCTCCTTTTTGTTTACCAAAACTTTGTTAGTCACCGTTTCACTTAGCATTCAGAGTCATAGCCTTATGGAACTCAGCATTGGTGACCTATCCTTGAGGTTGCACGTTTAGTGCATTCGGTACTTCTGGCTCCTCTACATTTTTGTTGGCTGGAAGACCTCTAACTTCTATTCATGGAGGCATGATGATTTAAAATGTACAAAATCACGAATTAGATAGAGACTTTTTAGTGATAAATTCTAACGCACGAAAAAAGATGAAGAAAGTGAGAAATTCCTAAATGTTGTCGTCTCCTAATCATAAATGTGGCGCGCTTCACACTAATGACAAAGACTCTACAAACACAACTACATAGACTTCCTAAGACTCTTGAACCTTGTGCTCTGATACCAACCTTATCATGCTCGAGCCTACACCTTGGAAGTGAATGGCACCTAATGATCATTGCTGGCCTTGAGAGAACCCTTGGCTGACTTACTTAACTCAGTGAAATACTTAACCCAATCATAAAATTAGACACATTATTATAAATACTGAAATCAACGTCTAGGACAAACTGGCACGTAAGACTCAAAATATAATATCTGAAATAAAAGAGATTCAATTGAATTAACTGACTATCCATCTATGAAGCCTCTAAAAATACTTTGATTAATATTGGGACATACCCTATAACATTATGAAAGAGAAAGATTGGAACACATAAAAAGGATCATCCAAAATGCGAGGAGTCTCACCACTGATTCTGAGTTCTCAAATGGGATCAACTATGCACCGGATGTTGATCCTTGTTAACTGTATCTGCATCATAAGATGATGCAGACCAACTGACATTAGTACATTGAATATACGAGTATGCGAGTTGAAATGCAAAACAAAAACTTAAGCTTGATGACAATAGGATATAATTACCTTGGCCCTGCTCAACTCATCTCTTCCATGTAACCCTGTTATGATCCGATTTTGAAAAATAAAGATTTCGAAACCAATTTTGCAACTTTGGCAATTTTCTTAAGTTTTGTTGAAAAAATTCTAATTTACGAGTCTCCAATAAATTTTTAGGATAAATTAAGAAAACCATTTAATAATGAATTTTTTGAAAGAAAACAATTTAAATGATACCAGAGTCGGGTAAGGGTTCAAACAATTCTTTAACGAAGAGTTAAGGCAAGAATCCGCTAACCTGCAATTGACCGACGAATTTGAAAGTTTGGCTAATTTTTATAGAGAACTTAAATTACTAAAGAAAAGTCTTGTTGAAAACATGAATTAAAGTCTTTTGATACTTCTAAAAATCTCAAGAATAAACCTAACTTGAATCTTTTATCCATAGTCATGTTTTGAGACATACAATTAATTCAAACTCAACAACATGGATCAAGGGACCTTGTTTAACAACTATGAAAGGATATAGAAAATCCTTTAGTCATTCATCCAAAGTTTTAAGTTAAATTAAAAGACACCATAATTAAGAAACTTAACAATTTTATCCTATTAAAAATTTGAAATAAATAGTTAGTTCAAACAAAGAAACGTGGATTCAATGGTTTTCAATAACGATGAAAGAACATAAAAGGTTCTCAAGTCATTCTATAAGCGTACATTAGCTAAATTAAAATGAGTTTTGAGTTTGAAAACTTTAATAAAAATATCTCCCCAAGGATTCCCTGAATTAATAAAGGGTAGTAAGCAAGTAATATAATAGATATAACACGTCCAACACATTAAAATGACAAAAATTAAGAGATTTTGGACTTTTGGTCCAGGAACGATTAGTCACCATTACTACTTCTTTATTCAAATTGGTTTTCTTCTATGTACAATTTTCAAGCCCTTTTAGGCTATTGATATTGTTGTCTTCTTTGGTTTTAACCCAATAATAATAGCTTCTTTCTTCATCCGACTTAAGAGAGATTGACTCAGAAAGAGGAAAATGCGAGAGAGGAGATTCCATCGGACTCATTCGGATGAGAGTTCATGAAAAATAGAGAAAAGGGAGAAAAATTAGCCTATGTGTAGTAGATACTTTCACATTCAAATACAATCAAAACAGAGATACCTTGAATGAAAAGAAATAAAGTTGAGCAAGCCAATTATGTTCTGTGACAGAAAGGTATACTAGCAACCATAAAATGGAGGGAGACTGGCAGATTAACATAAGACTATTCAAATGATATTTTACAAGCATGAAGCAGCCACCATTAAGAAACAAACAAAACTAAGACACCCTTATGGAGACATAGACAAAAGGTTTTGAAAAGAGACAGTTAAAAGGAATAAACATATAAAAGAACAATAACTCTTTATACTACAAGCAATAAAATAGCAAATATAAATTAAGAACTTTGGAACATCTCATTTAAATTGATTCTCTAACAATGGATTAGAACATAGAATAATTGGTCTTGTTGGAAGCAATAACAAAATTAGAAACCAATTGTATTAACTAGTGGTGGATTCATATATGTAAAGGTCACAGATAGGAAAAACTCACATCATAAAGTTTAAATATGCAAACTTAGTGAAATCAGTTCAAACAAGACAATAATAAGCTAACAAACTTCATGTGAGAGCTAATCTAAAAAATATGAAAGAGACAATAATCTTGCTTAATTCACATGAACAATCAAAATAAAGAAATTAACCACATGTCTAGCTTGATCAAAATAATCAAACTAATTTAATTGTATTAGTGAAAAACCTTACTAGATAACAAAAAATACAAGATTACAATTGAAAATAAAATAAAGAAAATAAATTTCTTCAAGGCTGAGGCGCAGATATCTCGCTCTCTTTAATGAGATTCAAGTCCAATGCAGCAAATATTTTTCATCGATCCAGCAATAGTTCTCTTTGACTTGTATCCTCCACGATACAACAACCTATCAACAACTCTGAACAAGATTTGAGTCTAAAACTCCACAAAACGAACACCTCCCTTCAACTAATAATAACTCTCTTTTTTACTTACTCTTTCACTCTATATTTTTCTCTTGTCTGTTGTGTGTACTAAATAAAATGAAGACCACCACTATTTTAAATACAAGAAGTCTTCCGAGCAATGAATAGGAAGATAATGGAGGTAGTAAATAGTTAAGATAATGGCCTTAGGAGTTTCGTAGGTTACAGTAGGACTTACCTAGGTTACATAGCTTAAAAGAGTATTGGAAGAATTAAGAATGAAATAAAGTGATGGATAACCAATGCTAATAGATGATGTAGAAGTCATCAATTCCAATGTTTATTGGAATGTTTTTATCTCATAATGGATTCAGCCAATAAAGCTAAAGGTAATGGCTTAACATGGCTACCAAGTCAAAGATGAATACCATTATTAAATTGGTAGTTTAAGACACAAATGCCTACCAACAGTCATTCTTAAAACTACAAAATAAACCAATTTAATATGTTAAATATTAAGATTAAAATGTCAATAGCCTAACAATCCCCACTCATTTTAATATTTGTATAAAAGAGTATATCAGTTGAAAGAAGAGTACTATGCATAATGAAGGTGTGGTCTGCATTGAACCTCTACTTAGTGAAACAGTAACTTTTACTCCAGAGTCGTAGTGGGCTCAGACTTGAACTATAACTGCTTAAGGGAAATAAAATATCACTGCTCACACATAAGAATCAAAGTGTTTACATGAGCTTTGACAGCCAGCACATTATGGTCATGTGCTATCCCTGTTTCATGAGTGCATTTGAATGTAAGCCCCACTCTCATAGGAAGTGACCTACTTCCACACATCAAATAGGTTAAATTTGTCGAGAGAGCTCCTATAAGATTAACACTCTACCAATACAACCTACATATATTCATTAAGAGTTTTATCAACTCAACCTTCATAAACTACAAGAAACAATGCACTCACATCATAGAGAGGGAATAAAAAGATAGTGCATTTTTCACAATAAGTCATCATATGATTAGTTTTTTCCTTTGAACCTGGTTATAAGATCTCTAGTCCCCAGGTTTGGTTTCCTCATATATGACTCAAGGAATTATACTCTTCAACCCCATCCCCCTCGATGTGACCAAACCTTTTCTCTTGTTAATGCCTTAGTAAGAGGATCTGCAAGATTATTACATGATTTGACATAACTAACATTAATGGTACCATTTGTCACATATGATCTTACATTACTGTGTTTCCTCATTATAGGTATGGATTTACCGTTGTAACAACGGTCTTGAACTCTATAAATTGCAGCGGTGCTATCACAATGAATTAAAATAGGAGGAATTGGTTCTTCAAAATAAGGAATTTAAAACAATAAATCTCTTAACCAATTCGCTTCCTCACTAGCTGAAGCTAAAGAAATTAGTTTAGCCTCCACGGTAGAGTTAGCAATTATAGTTTGTTTTTTTGACCTCCAACAAACAGCACCACCACCTAACGTAAATACATAACTAGTGATACAATAGGAATCACATGATAAAGTGTTTCAATCTGCATCACAAAAGCCTTTAAATACACTAGGATTTTTTTAAAAAAATAAACCACAATTTTTCGTTCCAATCAAATATCTCATAACTCTTATTAAAGAATGTCAATGTTTATTACCTGGCTTGCTTGTAAACCTGCCAAGCACTCCTACTGCATATTCAATATCAAGCCTAGTGCAATCAATCACATATCTCAAACTTCCGATTATACTAGCATATTCCTTTTGATTTATCACATCATTTACATTTTCAATAGGAAATAATTGAATCCTTGAACCAAAAGGAGTAGCACCATGCTTGCAATCATGCAAGTTATATTTTTTTAAATATTTTCTCAATATAATGTGATTGGTGAAGGAAAATTCCCTCACATGTTCTTGTTATTTTTATTCCAAGAATAAAATTTGTCTCACTAAGATCTTTCATATCAAAATGAATTCTAAGAACACTTTAATCTTCATCAATAACATTCATGTTAGAGCCAAAGATCAACAAATCATCAACATATAGGCAAATAATTGTTGGGTTATGGGTCTTTTTTTCCCTTCCAATGTAGATAAATAAAAGCCCAATTTGGACCAATCCATTTTTGCCCATAGGCCCATTCTTATTAGGCAAATATAAGCCTATTTAGGTCTTATTTTCATACATACATAGAGAGTTTTTTCAGCAGCCAAAAAGAGAGAAAAAGAGCAGTTTTTCGCAGTCAAAATTCAGCCCTAACAGCCAACTTCAAATTGCGATTCCCGCTTCGTTTCTTGTCCGATTGAGCTGATTTTTGGACAGCATATTATCTTCATCTCAATATTTGATTAGCAACTTACAAAGTTGGATTTGGTGGCCTGCATCTTCAGTTTTGCTATCGTGAATAGTAGCAGCGAAATTGGTGATTTTGCTCTTTTAATTCTCTAGATTTGGTGCAATCTTATTTTGTTGTTGCTCGTTGTTTGGAACTTGTTTTGTGGCCAATTTTGGAGAACAATATTTTAAATCTTTGTGATTATAGTGGAGCCTTTGGTCCCGTGGTTTTTTACTCTTCTCATCGAAGGGTTTTCCACGTAAATCTTGGTGTCTTGTGTGATTGGTTTATTATTGCCTTGTTATATTTGTTTGGTTGAATTACTTGCTACGTTACTATCATATTTCTTGTGGTTGTTTGTTTTCTCTATGTTCAAATCGAAAAGGGAAAGTATAGACTTGGGTATTCTTCCGTTGTTATCCCGTCAGGCATTCTTTGTTAGTGCCTTGTCTTTCCCAACAAAGTGATATCAGAGTATTGGTTATTGGTTATTGTCGTTTTTAATGATGGAGACAAATATGAGCAAAATGGTGTGTTTAAATGGTAGTAACTATCATATTTGGAAAGGAAAGATGAAAGATCTTCTATTTGTCACGAAGATGCATTTACATGTGTTTGCTTCTAATAAGCCTCAGTCTTTGAATGATGAAGAATGGGAATTTGAGCATCTGCAGGTTTGTGGCTATATTAGACAATGGGTTGAAGATAATGTTAGAAATCATATTGTGAATGAGACACATGCCAAAAGTTTGTGGGACAAGCTCGAGACACTTTATGCTTCGAAGACTGGCAACAACAAGTTGTTCCTATTGAAACAATTAATAAATATCAGGTATAAAGAGGGCACTCCTATTTCTGATCATATTAATGATTTTCAGGGTGTTCTTGACCAGCTGTCCGGAATGGGTGTAAAGTTTGATGATGAGATACAGGGACTTTGGCTTCTTAATACTCTGCCAGACTCTTGGGAAACTCTTCGAGTTTCTTTGACTAATTCTGCTCCCAGTGGTGTTGTAACCATGGAATATACTACGAGTGGTGTCTTGAATGAAGAAATGAGAAGAAGATCTCAAGCCTCATCTTCTTCAGCGTCACACTCCGATGTTTTGGTTACTGAAGATAGGGGGAGAAACAAGTCCAGAGGTCAGAATGATAGAGGTAAAAGTAGAAGCAAGTCAAAGTCTAAATACAAGAATATTACGTGTGACTATTGCCACAAGAATGGGCATATCATGAAATATTGTTACAAGCACAAGAGAGATATGAGACAACAAAAGAAAGAAGGCGATAATGAAAATCGTGTTGCTATTGTTGCTAATAATAATCTTCTTGTTTCCTGTGATGCAAATGCCATTAATCTTGTTCGTGATGAGTCTAGCTGGTTTGTGGATTCTGGTGCTACTTCTCATGTCACGCCAAAGAAGGAATTATTTTCTTCTTATACTCCAGGTAATTTTGGAACGTTGAAAATGGGCAATAATCATGAAGTTAAAGTTATTGGCATTGGGACAGTTTGTTTGGAAAGAATCAATGGTTCCAAACTAGTTCTCAATAATGTCAAGCATGCTCCAGATGTTCGCTTGAATTTGATTTCTGTGGGATATCTTGATGATGAGGGTTATGTTAATACACTTGGTGTTGGCCAGTGGAAGCTTACTAGAGGTTTGATGGTTGTGGCCCGTGGTGACAAGCTGTCTAACTTGTATGTATTTCAGGGCTCCATGTCCAGAGACTCAGTAAATTTGGTGGAGAATGATACTTCATCAGAGTTATGGCATAGAAGGCTGAGTCATATGAGCGAGAAGGGGATTGATAGTTTGTCTAAGAAAAGTTTGCTTTCTGGAGTGAAACAACCAAAGTTGAATAAATGTGTTCATTGCTTAGCCGGTAAACAGAAAAGAGTTTCTTTTCAGAGTCATCCGCCTTCAAGAAAGCTCGATTTGCTGGAGTTGGTACATTCTGATTTGTGTGGTCCTTTTAAGTTAAGATCTCATGGTGGTGCACTTTACTTTGTGACTTTTATTGATGATCATTATCGCAAACTCTGAGTATTTCCTTTGAAGTCCAAGGATCAAGTACTTGATGTGTTCAAGGGTTTTCAGGCCTTGGTTGAAAGACAAATAGGGAAGACATTGAAATGCATCCGCTCAGATAATGGTGGTGAGTATATTGGTCCTTTTGATAGATATTGCAGAGAGCAGGGTATTAGGCATCAGAAAACTCCTCCAAAGACTCCTCAGTTAAATGGTTTAGCAGAGAGGATGAACAGAACTCTAGTTGAGAGGGTTAGATGTATGCTTTCAGATACTAAGCTGTCAGATTCCTTTTGGGCAGAAGCACTTAATACTGCTGCTTATGTTATCAATTTATCTCCTGCTGTTACTTTAGATGGTGATGTTCGTGACAGAGTTTGGACTGGTAAGAATGTTTCTTATGATCATCTTAGAGTCTTTGGGTGTAAAGCCTTTGTTCATGTTCCTAGGGATGAAAGGTCAAAGTTGGATGTTAAAATTAGGCAGTGTATCTTCATTGGTTATGGTCAAGATGAATTTGGCTATCGTTTCTATGATCCTGTTGACAAGAAACTTGTTAGAAGCTGTGATGTTGTGTTCTTTGAAGACCAAACAATTGAAGATTTTGACAAAGCTGACAAGGCTGATTTTCAGAGTAGTGAGAGCTTAGTTGATGTTGATCCAGTTCCTTTGACTATTGCACCGGAAGAAAATCTTCATACTGATGAAAATCAAGTTGATAATGAAGATGGTGATCATGTTCAGAATGACCGGCATGATGTTGTTGATGCTCCAGTGCAAGATGATGTGGTTGTCCAACAACCAATTATAGATGCTCCAGAGAGTTCCCTCAAACGATCTAGTAGAGAGAGAATTCCTTCATCTCGTTATTCTCCCAATGAGTATGTACTCTTGACTGACGGGGGAGAACCTGAGAGTCTTGATGAGGCCATGGAAAGTGAAGAAAAAGAAAGGTGGTTTGATGCTATGGAAGATGAGATTAAATCCTTGCATGATAATCATACCTTTGATTTGGTTAAGTTACCTAAAGACAGAAAAGCTTTGAAAAACAGGTGGGTTTTTTGAGTGAAACACGAAGATGGTAATCCAGTTCCATGGTACAAAGCTAGATTAGTTGTCAAGGGATTTAATCAGAAAAAGGGAGTTGATTTTGATGAGATATTCTCTCCGGTTGTGAAGATGTCATCCATTCGTGTGGTTCTAGGCTTGGCTGAAAGTCTAGATTTAGAGGTTGAGCAAATGGATGTTAAAACTGCTTTCCTCCATGGTGACTTAGATGAAGAAATTTATATGGAGCAACCGGAATGTTTTGAAGTCAAGGGTAAAGAGAATTATGTTTGCAAATTGAAGAAGAGCTTGTATGGTTTGAAACAAGCTCCCAGGCAGTGGTACAGGAAGTTTGGTTCTTTTATGAGTCAGCAGGGCTTCAAGAAGACTTCTTCAGACCATTGTGTTTTTGTGCAAAAGTTCTCTGATGGTGACTTTATTATTTTGTTGCTTTATGTTGATGACATGCTTGTTGTTGGTCATAATACTTGCAGGATTCCGAAGTTGAAGCAAGAGTTGAGTAAGTCTTTTGCTATGAAAGACTTAGGACCAGCAAGGCAGATTCTTGGCATGCAGATTGTCCGTGATAGAAAGGCCAAGAAATTGGTATTATCACAAGAGAAGTACATTCAGAAAGTACTTCGCAGATTCAGCATGGACAAAGCTAAGGTTGTCAGTACACCTTTAGCTATGCACTTCAAATTGAGCACGAAACAGTGTCCTTCTAGTGATGATTAGAAGGAAGATATGAAGAAAGTTCCTTATGCTTCAGCTGTTGGTAGTTTGATGTATGCGATGGTTTGTACAAGACCGGACATTGCTCACGTTGTTGGAGTTGTTAGACGTTTTCTTTCTAATCCGGGAAGAGAACATTGGAATGCTGTGAAGTGGGTTATGAGATATCTTTGTGGTACTTCTAGTCTGAGTTTGTGTTTTGGTACAGGGAAGCCTATTCTTTGTGGTTATACTGATTCAGACATGGCTGGTGATGTTGATACTCCCAAGTCTACTTCAGGGTACTTGGTTACTTTTGCAGGGGGAGCTGTGTCTTAGCAATCTAGGTTGCAAAAATGTGTTGCTCTATCTACTACAGAAGCTGAGCTTATTGATGTCGTTGAAGCTTGTAAAGAATTGCTTTGGACGAAGAGATTCTTGGGGGAACTTGGTTGTGCTCAAGAGAGGTATGTGCTTTATAATGACAGTCAAAGTGCTATACATCTTGGCAAGAATTCTACGTTCCATGGTCGGTCTAAACACATTGATTTGAGATACCATTGGATTCGAGATGTGTTGGATTCTAAGTTGCTTGAGCTTGAAAAGATTCATACAAATGACAATGGTTCCGATATGATGACTAAAGCTTTGCCAAGAGGGAAGTTTGAAGATTGTTGCATGGTTGCAGGGATGGCGGTCTCCTTCACATAGTCGTGAGGGGGAGAATTGTTGGGTTATGGGTCTTTTTTTCCCTTCCTATGTGGATAAATAAAAGCCCAATTTGGACCAATCCATTTTTGCCCATAGGCCCATTCTTATTAGGCAAATATAAGCCTATTAAGGTCTTATTTTCAGACATACACAGAGAGTTTTTTCAGCAGTCAAAAAGAGAGAAAAAGAGCAGTTTTTCGCAGTAAAAATTCAGCCCTAACAGCCAACTTCAAATTGCGATTCCCGCTTCACTTCTTGTCCGATTGAGCTGATTTTTGGACAGAACATTATCTTCATCTCAATCTTTGAATAGGAACTGAGAGAGTTTGATTTGGTGGCCTGCAGCTTTATTTTTGCTGTCGTGAATAGTAGCTGCGAAATTGGTGATTTTGCTCCTTTAATTCTCTAGATTTGGTGCAATCTTATTTTGTTGTTGATCGTTGTTTGGCACTTGTTTTGTGGCCAATTTTGGAGAACAATATTGTAACTCTTGGTGATTATAGTGGAGACTTTGGTCCCGTGGTTTTTTACTCTTCACATCAAAGGGTTTTTCACGTAAATCTTGGTGTCTTGAGTGATTGGTTTATTATTGTCTTGTTATATTTGTTTGGTTGAATTACTTGCTGCCTTACTATCATATTGCTTGTGGTTGTTTGTCTTCTCTTGGTTCAAATTGAAAAGGGAAAGTATAGACTTGGGTATTCTTCCGCTGTTATCCCGTCAGGCATTCTTTGTTAGTGCCTTGTCTTTCCCAACAATAATCACATGTGAATTATTCAAAGACTTGTGATGTACGCACTTATCACACTCAATTGTTTTAAAACAATCTTTAATCATGCAGGAATCAAACTTATCATGTTGTTGTTTTGGTGCTTGTTTCAAGACATATATGGATTTATTAAGTGTACATACTTTGCTCTCTTGGCCTGCTTCAACAAAACACTCAGGTTAATCCATATAAATTTTTTCATTTATGTCTCTATTTAGAAAAACAGTTTTTACATCCATTTGACGAATTTGCAAATCAAAAATTGCAGGCATAGGCAACTAAAAGTCTAATGGATGTAATTCTTGTAACCGTAGAGAAAGTATAAAAAATAATAGGCCTTCTAGTTGTTTAAAACCTTTTTGAAACTAGCCTAGACTTTTATTTATCAATAGAATCATCCGGTTTTAACTTTTTCCTAAAGACCCATTTGCAACCAATTATTTTACGACTCGGTGGTAAATCAACTAACTTCCAAATTTTATTAGAAATTAGAAATTTCATTCTATCATTTACAGCTTCTTTCAAAAAAATAGAATCATGTGATGATAATGCTTCTTTCAAAGTTAGATGGTCATTTTCAACATTAAACACATAGTAAAATAGACAAATAAAATTTTCTACTCTATCTCTTTTACTTCTTTTTATCTCAAAATCATCAACTTCTTTAATTTTCAAATTAGAAGTAGAAGAACTCAGTAGTGACAAAATATTTTGTTCAATTCCTTGACCCTCACTATTTTTAGAATCAAAAGGAAACTTGTTCTCAGGAAAAATAGCATCACATAATTCTATCACAATATTATCTTCAAGATTAAAAAATATACAGGCTACACTATTTGAAGCATAACCAAGAAAAACACAAGTAGTAACTTTCTTCACCAACTTTGTAATCTTGGGATCTATTAGCCTCACAAAGGCTAGACAACCCCAAACTCTTAGATATCCTAAACTTGACTTGTAACCTTTCCATAATTCAAAAGGTGTCAATTAAGACTTTTTATGAGGCACATGATTCAACACATAACAAATAGTAAAGAAAGATTTACCCCGAAAATTTAAAGGGGCATGTGACTCAATAAGCATGGCATTAGTCCATTCAACAAAAGTTCTATTTTTCCTTTCTACTACTCCATTAGATGAAAGAGAGTAAGGAGTAGTAGTTTCATGAATTATTCTCAATGATCTAACAAAAGAATTAAACTCACTTTATTCAAATTTACTGCTTCTATCACTTCTAGTTCTTTTTATTTTTCTTCCAAACTAATTTTCAACCTCATTGAGATAAGTTTTGAAATTTTCAAAAGCATCACTTTTAATTTTCATCAAGTAAACATATGTAAACTTAGAAAAATAATCAATGAAAGTGATAAAATATATATTACCTCCACGAGTTTGAATTCCACCAAGTTCACAAATATCAGTGTGAACTAAATTTAACAAATCAGTTTTTATTTCAACTTGAAAATGAGGCCTTTTAGTGATCTTGGCTTTACTACAAGCCTCACACTTTTCAAAATTCTTTTTAACAATTGGAATTAATCATAAAATAGTCATGATTCCAACATCACGATCATTAATATTACACAAACGAGCATGCCAAAAATTAGTAGAAGAAAGCATATAAAAAGAAGTAGAAGTTTTTTTCATTTCAACATTCAACTTAAACATACCATCACATGCATACCCCTTCCCCATAAAAATACCTTTATTCACTATTACATATTGATCAGATTCAATAATTTGCTTAAATCCTGCTTTATTTAGAAGAAAACTAGACATCAAATTTTTTCTCATAGAAGGAGTATAAAGTACATCTTTCAATGTTAATACCCTTCCAGAAGTAAAACACAATTCAACATCTCTCTTTCCAAGCACTTGAGTAGTGTGAGAATCACCAAGCATGATGGTTTTGAGCTCCTCAAAATGAGTATATTTTTAAAATCAGTCTTTGTCATAATAGACATGACGGTTTGCACCTGAATCAGTCCACCATCCATCAACATTCTCAACCATGTTTATATCGGTAATCACCACCACAAAAGCTTATTCGGTAATGTTTGCCTGAGGTTTAGGATCACGTTTATGGAATTTGAAAAATCTAGCAATATGCCCACTCTTTCCACAAACAAAGCATGGTACCTTTTCTTGAACTTGTTGATTTTGTGCTTGGCGATTTTCCCCATTATTTTTCTTGGGAGGTCTACCACTATTTTTCTTGAATTTTTTCTTCTTATGCTTCTAAGAAGTATTTTTGTGAGTTTGAGGAGTAGCATTATTCGAAGTAATTAAATTTACCTTCGTTGTGATATTGTGCTTTTCGGTTTGTAAAAATGCATCTTCGCCCCTTGCTTCTTCTTCCATGCTGATTTTCATTATCAAGGTTTCAAGAGAAGTTTTCTTTTGTTTGTGGCGCATAGTTTTTTGAAATTCCTTCCAAGAAGGTTAAAGTTTATCTACTATGCCACAAACAATAAGGTTATCTTCAATTTTAACCTCTTCGAACCTAAGCTCTCCAACAATCATGATAAAGTCTTGAGCTTGCTCTACCACTGATTTATTGTCCACCATTTGAAAACGAAAAAAAAATCTACTAGCCGCATTTTTTCGCTCCCGCCTCTTCGGTATCAAACTTACTCAGCAATGCTTTCCAAAATATTCTTTGCACTAGAGTAAGTTCTGTCATAATAATCATAAAAATTATCGGACAGACAATTAAAAATATAATACCAACACTTACAAGAATCTCCATTACACTTTTCCACTTTTTCTAGATGAGAAGTAGTTTCATCATATCTCATAGAAGTTTTGTCTTATTTATTAGGAGTCTTCTTAGTTAACACATAAGAAACATTGAGAAGACTTAAGTAGAAAAGTACTTTACCCTTCCATCTCTTAAAATGGTTACCATTGAACAGAATTGACTTGTTAAGGTCTCCCATCTTGACTTCCACAATTTTTTTAATTGTAGCCATCTTTGAATTCACCTTAAAATTGTTAGTGAAAAAACTTACTAGATTACAAAAAATACAAGATTACAATTGAAAATAAAATGAAAAAAATAAATCTCTTCAAGGATGAGGCGCGGATATCTCGCTCTCTTTAAGGAGACTCAAGTCCACTGCAACAAATGTTTTTCACTGGTCCAACAGTAATTCTCTTTGACTTGTCCCCTCAAGGATAGAACAGCCTATACATAAATGATAACTCAACAACTCTGGACAAGAGTTGAGACTAAAGCTCCACAAAAAGAACATCTCTCTTCAACTAATAATAACTCTCTTTTTGACCTACTCTTTCACTCTATATTTTTCTCTTGTGTGTTGTGTGTACCAAACAAAATGAATACCACCATTATTTATAATACAAGAAGTCTTCCTAGCAATGAATATGAAGATAACGAAGGTAGTAAATAGTGAAGATAATGGTCTTAGCAGTTTCATAGGTTACATAGGTTACAATAGGAGTTACATAGATTACATAAGTTTCAAAGAGTAATGGAGGACTTAGGAATGAAATAAAGTGATGGATAACCAATGCTAATGGATGATGTAGAAGTTATCAATTCCAATGTTTATTGGAATGTTTTTATCTCACAATTAGTTCAGCCAATAAAGCCAAAACTAATGGCATTAGATGGCTACCAAGTCAATGATGAATAGCATAATTAAATTGGTAGTTTAAGACACAAATGTCTACCAACGTTCATTCTTATAACTCCAAAATAAACAAATTTAATATGTTAAATATTAATATTAAAATGCTAATAACCTAACAAAATGTAAGAAGCATTCCGAACCTTGATCAATACAAGAGAAAGCTACCAGCTAATGCTAACACAAACAAACTCAATTTTATTCAAAAGTCATCATTTGGACAGAATCGATCTTTGATTAATACTGCCAGCAAGATTTTACTTTTTTAAAAAAAATATATAAAAAAACGAATCTGTAGATGCTCCAACTTAAGGCTTGTAAAACAGATTGAAGAAATCAGGCTTTGGCAGAAAGGATAGGTGATAGTCTTTCTTAATACAGATGATGACTTTTAAGGAAGAAAAAACATCTTAACATTGACATGGATCCTTTAGTATAACCACTGAACATATTTCAGAGGATTACACATACAAATCGTATGACTACCTCACTCAATGACATACAATTTAATTAGAACTAGCACAAGTCCATAATCAATGGAAAGAAGAAATAAAAACAATTTCAGCTTAATCTTGACCAAGTAAACTACACGTTCATATTAACCAAAACAGGAAAGAAACATAACATTTAAGCATCATAAAAAATGTAATTAAACTACTTTACAAACATACAACCCAAATGATAAACTATACCAAAACGGAGGAAAAAAAAGAAAGAAGATTACCTTGTTTTGGGAAGCGAACCGGACAACAAGTTTGGACGGAGACGTTTCCACCTCTTCAAATCGAACAAACTTACAATTTTAAAACTTTTAAACTGCTAAGACAAGAATTCCAAAACCTTTTTAGGGGAACTCTCAAGTGTAAAAATCTGTCCTTGAATAGTGAGGAGAAGGGCTTCCATAGCACCCAAAATCTCCATATTCGAAGTGTATTTTCGACGTGAGAGGATGAATTATTTTAAAAAAATTCTTTATGGATAAGGCTCCAGTGAGCTGGAAACATACAAACAGTACAAATTTGAAACGAAACTGGAAAAGAAAATCGCAATTGGAAGGATAGTTCTGTTGATGAATGCATTGCTTGAAGCTTGAAGTGTCTTTCGGCTCGTGCTACGCATGCGGAGAGTATGATTTAGAGGAGAAAAGAGGATAACGAATGATGAAATTGGGAATTAGTGATCATTCTTGTTGGAGTTGTGTGGGTTTGGGGGTTGTTGTTTGTTGTTGAAGAAGAAGAAGAAGAGTTGAAAAGAGGGGGGCGTAAAACTGAGTCGCTGCGTTCTTTTGGAAAGAAAATAAGTATAGTTGGCACGTGAGGAAAATAGGGAAATAACTAGATGTGTGGGGTGATTTATTGAGAAAGTAGGCCTAAATATTTGACCCAAATAAATGTATTTTCTCAAGAAATTGAATTTGAAGAAAACGTTTCGAAACGAATTAAAATTAATTAAACGAGCTACTTAATTTAACAAGATAAAATAATTACTTTGAAATAAAAGATTGGCTATACCAATAAATTCATGAATTAGTCAATTTTTTAAAAGAAATAAATTATACTCAATTAAAACTACTATTCCTTTTTTTTGTTTGGTAAATTTATTTTTCTTAAATATTCATAAAAAATGATAAATATATAAATACACATATTATAAATATAAAAATATAAATATATATGAAAAATGACAAAATGCCTTTAAAATAAATTTTGAAAGTTTTTTTTATTTTCCAAAACAATTATTTCAATTTTTTTGAAATTGGAGAAGCTTGAGAATAAATTAAATTATGGAGGGTCGAAATTGGGTGTCAACACATACAATCAAGAATCTCTAAGACATCATCTACAGTGTTAAACATGTAATTCCGGTCTAAACGGGAACCATCCCAGTATTTAAACACAAATCACGGCCACTCATGGACAAACATGTAACAATCTCATTTACGAAGTAGTAAACCTAGTTCTCTCATGAAACCACACATACAAAAGGTTGATATGAAATGTACAAGGCGTGCTACCAAAGACAACCATTAGTTATTTTGACCCCCATGGTACCCAATCCAACTATTACTACACACAACACATGGTGACGAGCCTACCATATGAATATTTTGTACCAAGAATGGTACTCGAGATAACCATTCAAACACAATTGTAAAACTTGAGTAAGCAAAGTACCTTCATCGCATGACATAGTCAATAATTAATCTCTTCACATTAAGCCCCTACAATTCCCCTAACATGAAATTATACAAGTTTCACTATAGAGATAGTTAGAATGCATACATAAAAAAAACATGGAAAACAATAACCATCATTCACACTCGGAAGCTCTTTCCAAGAAGCTTTCCACTTGGAACCCGATTATACACCACTCATTATCCCTCAACATCCCACCCGAAATCATCAAAAGGTTAAAATTAGTTAATGAAACTCCTTATCATCTTAAACCATAACTAACTCTGTATTAAGTCATTCAAACTCCAAGATCTAAGGCCTATACATGTAATCTCCAACAATATACAAGGTACAAAGTAAGTGAAGATAGATCTAACTGCTTTGTAAAAATCTAGCCGATATGGATGTCAAGAAACCGTAGAAGAACTCTAAACACGAGTTTCTAGCTCCGTGGGAGAGAATCCTCAAGATCGTAGATAAAATATTTGTGGGTATCACCCACCTTACGCTCGCATCCTCTCTCTCCCGTATCCTCAAGCATTGAATAGTTTTTGGGAGGGTGTTTGGAGTGACCATCGATTGTCTTACCACTACAGAGACAGAGAACAATTAAAAAAAATACATTTCTGAGTTTCTTCCTCGATGACCCCTCCATAGAGGATATCACGCTTCCATACTGAGAAAGCTCTTACTATGGAAGGATAACTTCTTCGGAGTGTAATTTTGTAATTCTTAGGTTTTTTTATGTCATTCCAATTTTAAATTGACACATCGTTTAAAGGAAATATTGGGACTCCGCTCTAGATGTCCTTTGAATAGCGATGAATCAAGTTGTTACAAGCACAGTCCCAATATATTGTTATGGAATTGAGGAAAAATTTCTTACATAAATCTATAAATTGGCAAATGTATTTATGATCAACTTGTTTTCCAATATAAAAGAAAATATATAAATCTTTGCCAGAGGCATGGAAATAGAAATGTAAATCAATGCTAGGAGATGCAGTTTCATAGATCATGAATAACTGAATTTAATTTATACAAGACTCCATGTGTGAGGATGGTATATGCTTCATGTTTTCCCGAAAAAGTTTTTGGGTATCACTGATTTGGATATAATACTCTCACCGATTTGGATATAATGGTATGTTGTCATTTTGGGAACTGAAGTTTTTTCCGACCATAGAGAATCAATGCTCTGTAGATGATACTTTGAAGGTAAATTAAATTGATCGAATTTCGGTGATTTAATCGATTCCCTGATGAAAACATGCAACTAGTTGATGGGATTAACTTGAAAGACTAGGGTTTCTCCGCCATAAACATACACACGAAGAATTGGAGAAAGTTTACAAATAAAGAAAGATGATTTCGTCTTTTTGCACCCTCATGTAAACGGCACAACCATCAAACTTGTGTTTGATATTGTGTTATGGTGTAACTCATACTCCATTGGAAGTTGGGAGTAGAAAGAATTTTTTGAGTTTGAGATCTGATATGTTTAAGGCAATGATATATATGTTGTAAAGTCTCCAATTAGGGAGTCAACAACTTTATTTTGTAAAAATATTGAAATTTATTGCATTCCTTCCCCACCCCTGCCTAAGTTTCCTAGTAAGTCTCCCCTACTATCCCTTGTATCCCTTCCTCCCTCTACCTCTACGTGTGCAAAATCAATTGAAAAATCGTCCCCGTCATGATTCATGAAGTAAAATACAATAAATATATTCTAATGTAATTGACACGTGATAATCGTTTGAAGATCATATGAGATGACACTTGTGGCCTATACCTAGACTTTATAAGAGGCCGTACTCTTTTTTTTAAAAAAAAAAAAATCTTGTGTATTTTAAAGTGCTTTTTTTTTTTTGCCTTCTGGCCTACAAATTAGTAATCGTCCTTTTTTTATATAGTTATTTCTCTAATAATTCCTTTACTATTCCCAGTATAGCTATGAAATATTTCTTAAGAAATTATCTAGGATCCTCTTCTTAGATTATATTCAAATTCATTTCTATATATATATATATATATATATATATATATATATATATATATATATATATATATTTACCAACACCAAAATTTAAATATATTATAATAAGTAAAAACAATAAGCGTATTGCTAGAAGATGATAATTTTACTTAAAAATAAAATCTTACTGCTTGAATTTCATTCTTAAGACATTTATCTAGGATCCTCTTCTTAGATATATTCAAATTAATTTCTATTTTTCATTTGAGTTTTGTGTAATGTTATATATGCAACAGAAAAAACAAAAATTTAGAATCATATTTATAATTATTAAAAACACATAGTTGTAACTAAAACTTTCACAATCAAAACATATTTTTTAAAATTAGACATATTTTATGATTATCATAATCACAAGTTAACTAGGGAAAAACTCAAAGTTTCAATTACAACTTTCATAATTACAATTATGAAAGAAATAATAGTCGTGATTGTTTAGGGTTAGGGTTTAGGGTTTAAGGTTTAGGGTTTTGTGTAATGTTATATATATATATATATATATATATATATATATATATATATATATATGAAAGAAAAAATGATTAATTTACTTTTTTGATGTCCTCGCCCTTGAATAAATCACTTTTTTTAAAAAAAAATCAAGTACAAACTATACTACAAGAAAAAATCAAGTACCCATAAATTGTCCAACTCCCACTAAGAATCTCATGGTTAATAGTAGTTCTCTTTTCAACTAAAATCGTGCTCTTTATGTCCTATTGAAAGTGAATTACTTTAGAAACAAATAAATATAAAACATGGAATTTATTCGAAAAACGATAGGCATAACTAGTGACAAAACTATAAACACAACTATAACTTTAACGATATAATCCCAAATATGCAACAGAAAAAACAAAAAGTTAGAATCATAATTATAATTATTAAAAACACATAGTTATAACTAAAACTTTCACAATCAAAAAATATTTTTTTAAATTAGACATATTTTATGATTATCATAATCACAAGTTAACTAGGGAAAAACTCATAGTTTCAATTACAACTTTCATAATTACAATTATGAAAGAAATAATAGTCGTGATTGTAATTTTCATATAACTATATGAAAAAATTCATAATCATCTTTAGTTGTGGATTTAAAAAAACGAGTATTAATCTCAATAGCGTAAATCCAATATAAGTCCCAACATTATAATAGTAATATTATAAATTAATTTTGTCTAATTAATTAAAATTTTAATTTCTATGAATATCGTGTCTAAATGAGTTGATTCAATATACGCATATCTCCACTCCATCTTTTCTCCGTTCATTCAACTTTCTTAAATCTCTTATTACTTTTCTCTCCCTATCATTTCACTATTTTAATCTTTTTAACATAATCATCTATTCTATCAAAATATCTCTCTTTTATTTTCTTATATTTATTTTTTTTATTGAATATCATAATATACACCAATTTCAATTAAAAATATTTGATATACATTATATGTTTACTAATGTATTGTATTTAAAATAAATGAATATTGTACGTACTAATATATAATAATATGTATATGTACAATTTCACGTATATATACACACATACCCACACACTTGGGAAATATGGTATGTGCCAGCACAGGCCCAACATTATCAAAATTGATATTACTACCTTTTATTTAACTGTTGAATATTTCATTACATATAAATTGGAAAGAATATATTTATACTGATATGTTTTTATATCTATGGTAGTATAATTACATTGTAACATCATCTTATCATATTAAAAGTGGGAAACCTAAACATGAAAAGTTGAATTACCAAATTACCTATTAACTATTGAAAAACTATTTATCCTTTTAAAACTTAAAAAGTTAAGTAGTCAACTCTAATTTGCATCCCGTTTCATTTTTCATTTTTCTACTATAACTTCAATTCAATTTACGTCATAAATCTAATGGTCGTTATTAAAAATATAATAGTTTGTTAAAGTCGTGCATTACAAACCAAAGAGATACATATGGAAATGTAATGACAATGACAATGTCAATTATGCATGTGTCGGTGAGGGTTAAGTACAAGGATCTAAAATTAGAGTGTTTTCCAATCGAAAAGTTTTAATATGTATGAGGCATATATATGATGTGACCGACAAAAATTGTATGAGACTCTACGTATAGTTTGTCAAGAAGATTATTCGGTTCCATTTTGGAAAATGATCCAAACTATCCTTTCTCTCTCTTCCCTTATAAAGTATTTCCCCTCTTTCTTACTTTTTACTTGTTTTTTCTTTGATTTCTTTCCAATCATTTGTCTAATTGAACTTCTATTATTCAATAGTTTTCTGTTTCTAACATTGTGATATTATTTTTTATACTTATATTGATTATTTAAATTGCTAAAAATAATTTGAATGGAATTTTAATATTTGCTCCTCTTTAAATAAGCAATACAAGATATATCTGATGTCGTATCATATTTTAGTATCTATTTTTTAAGAATAATAATAATAACACATAATAACTAAGAAGAGTTCTAATGGATCATTTTTTCCTTGATATACAATACTTGAATGGACAGTGACTTTTCCATTTTTTATTTTGCAATTCTTTAAGTTTCTACTAATTGAATGTGGTGCAATTGTTTTGTATTCTAATAAAAGTGAAATCACAAGCTTAAGGAACACAAATACAAGGAAATACACTTGAAATCTTAAACTAAAAGCCAAGAATTGGGTTGAGAAGACGGAAGAAGAGTGTGACAATATTAAGAATCATAATTGACTATCTCCCATTTATCTACCCACAATCTCCCACTTTTATACAACTTACATAACAACCTAATGTCTTGCTCACGTGACTCTTTTCCTGCCCAAAAAGTATTTGTCCAACCTTTTAGGTGGAATTATACTTCTAGTACTACTACGTGGCTTGTCAATTCTTAAATCTCTAGTCACATTTTCCTTATCATACACTAGTCGCATTGTCCTTGAATGAATTTAAATAGACTCCTAGTTAGTGGAACTTGAAGGTTAAAGGAACCTAACTTGATATGGAGTTTGTCCAGTGTCATTATGACTACTCTTTGTTCAACTACTCCCCATTCCATTTCATATGAGGTAGTTTAAATTTTTTTTATCATGCATGAGGTATGCCAAGTCATACTTGAATGAGATATCATTTGATTGACAAGTGGACATGGCTGGAATTATCATTAAGTCCCTTCCACCTCTGATTTGGTTTTCACGCCTGTTAGTATTTTTTGTTTCTACTTTTTAAAACATATTTTTTTGCATTTTTAGCTAATATAACTCGTTTATGTATTTTCTTTTTTACATAGTGAATAAATTTCTACGATGATTATATTTATTTTTAGATTATTTTGTTAATATAGTTTTAAATTATTTTGTTAATATTGTTTCTATTCTATTTTATTTATTTATATTGTCATAAATAGCTGTTATTTAATTTTTAGTTTATAAATTAAGATATATGAAATTATTTGATCCAAACATTTATTTTTAAAAAAAAAGTATATATAAAATTTATACAGTCAAACTTACAGTGATTTTTTAATAACTTCTTAAGAACATATAAGAAAAGTAGATAAACAATATATTTATTAAATTTCACCTAGCTTGAATTTTAAACATAAAAATATCATACAAATAGACAAAAAGAATATGTATTTATGTAGGTACTTATGGATGCTTTTTTATTTTTGAATTTCAGGAAAATAGTATCAAATCTTATGTAATTATTTGTTAAGATCATTGATGCTCGTTCCGTTATACTTACTGAAGAGTATTTAATGGATTCAAGTGCTTTTTGAAAACATGAAATTGTTGAGAGAAGAATAAAAGAATAAATAAATTTTATACCTATTTCTTTTCATAGTCATAGTCTATATTTATTTTTACAAAATTCTTAACAAATCATAAATAAAATATTAGTTTTACAAATTTGCACCTTTATTTTTTTGAACTTTATAAATTTTATTTACACTTCCAAAAAGAATTTATTATCATTATAAAATAGAAAATTATAATTAATTATATCTTAATTCATAAATTAAGAAATAATTTTTTATAACTATTTTTAGCAATTTAAATAATCAATATCAGAACATAAAAATAGCATCACAATGTTAGAAGCATAATGAAAACCTATTAAAGAATAGAAGTGCAAAATTTAGAACAATAGTTGGAAAAGAAAGCAAAGCCAAATAAAAAAAGAAAAGTAAAGATTAAAAAAGAGGAAAAAAACTTTATAAGGGAAGAGAGTGAAAGGATAGTTTGGACTATTTTCTGAAATTGAACCCAATTATGCACTTGTCAAAGTATAAGTGGAGTACGATACAAGTTTTATCTACCACGTCATATATATGCCTCATACATAATAAATATTTTTGAGGTAGTTTGATTGGACACGAAGTTTAAGAAAGAACAAAAGATTTTTAAAACTTGTGGTTCAAACAAATTGTAGAAATTTGTGTGGATGTAACTAATTTCATTAAAGGTAAAATAAGCATTGTATAGTTAACTTGTTACTTAATACAAAAAAATGTGTAATTCTTTTTAGTCTTATCTAAAAAGGAAATGTAATCAGATAAATTGGAGCAGAGGAATAAAAAATTGATGGAGATTTCATTGTCATCTTAGTATATGTAGTTTAAGCTTAAAGAAGATTCTTGAAGGATTGAAAAAAACTCAACACATAGGCACTACGAAAATAAGTTGATCTATTCATGAAGGGTCTATGCAAGACTCAACATATCCATTGGCTGTTTTACCACTACAGAGACAAAGAACAATAAAAAAATACATTTATGAGTTTCTTCTAACTTGACCCCTCCATAGAAGCTATCACGCGGCCATACTGAGAAAGTTCTTACTATGGAGGGATACCATCAACCAGAGTATAATTTTTTTAATTTTTTGAGTTTTATATGTCATCCCAATTAAATTGGCACTCCATTTTAAAGAAATATTTAGATTCCGCACGAGATGTCCTTTGAATAACGATGGATCATATTGTTACGAGAACACTCCCAATATATTGTTATGGGGTTGGGGTAAATCTTCTTACATAAATCTATAAATTAGCAAATGCATCCATGAGCAACTTGTTTTCCAATATAAAAGGAAATATATAAATCTTTGCCAGAGAGGCATGGAAATAGAAATATAAATAAATACTTCGAAATGGAGTTTCATAGATCATGAATAACTGAGTTTATTTTATTTACCAGCCTCCACGTGTGAGGATGGTATGTGCTTCACGTTTTCCCATACAGTTATTAGGTGTCACCGATTTGGATATAACACTCTCACCGATTTGGATATAACACTCTCTATCATTTTGGGAAGCTAAAGTTTTTTCCGACCATAGAGTAACCGATGCTCCATAGATGATACTCTGAAGGTCAATTGGATTGATCGGATTTCAATGCTTTATTCAATTCTCTTATGACATGATGCGTGTTCATGGAATTACCTTCAAGGACTAAGGTTTATACCTCGTAAAACATATACACAAAGAATCGAATAAAGAAAGATTACTTCGTCTTTTTGCACCCTCATGTCAACGGCATAATCATCAAATGTGTGTTTGATGTTGTTTTATGGTGAAACTAATACTCCATTGGAAGTTTAGAGTAGAAAGAGTTCTTTGAGTTTGAAATCTGATATGTTTAAGCCAATGGTGTATATGTTGTAGAGTTTTCAATTAGGAAGTCAAAAATTTTATTTGTGTAAAACTAGTGAAATTTGTCGACATCCATTTCCCCTCCCTTCCCTAAGATTCCTATCAAGTCTCCCCTACTATCCCTTATATCCCTTCATCCCTCTACCCCTATGCATACAAAATCAAGTTAAATTCGTGTAGTAAAATACAATATATATTCTAATGTAAGAATTAAGAAAGAGGAAAAAAACTTTATAAGCGAAGAGAGAGAAATGATAGTTTGGTCCCTTTTCTGAAATGGAACTCAACTATGCACGTGACAAAGTTTAAGTGGAGTATTATACAAGTTTTTCTACCACTTCATATATATGCCTTATACATAGTAAAATTTTTTGAGATAGTTTGATTTATCACGAAGTTTAAGAAAGAAATGAAGATTTTTGAAACTTGTGGTCCAAACAAATGATAGAAATTTATGTAACTGTAATTATTTTAATTAAAGGTAAAACAAATATTTTATAGTTAAATTGTAACTTAATATAGAAATATGTCATTCTTTTTAGGATTAACAAAAAAGGAAAGTAGATCAGATAAATATGAACAAAGGGAGTAAAATTGATGAAGATTTCATTGTCATCCTAGTATATGTAGTTTAAGCTTAAAGAAGATTCTTGAAGGATTGGTTCAAACTCAACACATAGGCACTATGAACAACAAGTTGATCTATTTAAGAATGCTCTATGCAAGACTCAACATATTTTTTTCGGGTGATAAGCTAGAATAAAAAGTTCATATCAATCTTCAATATGAAAAAAAAAAAACTGTCCATATGACTTAGAATAATTGTAATAATTAGGTTGCTATGGTTTTTGACACATCTTTTACAAGGATAATTTTTGCATTTTGCCTTTCTTTTAAGGATTTAGAAATTTATTACAACCAAATAAACTAATTCCGTAATGATTCTTGAAAAAGAAAAGGTAGTATCACTCAAAATTGCTTTTGATCTATATAGCCGCAGAAAAAGACTACTAGATTTATTATTCTATGATTTAAAAGAATCAAATTTTAATGAGTAGTTTGAATTCTCGAACCAAGAGGGTAGGTGGATTGTCTTAAAACTCCTTGACTCATGGGGTCCAAGTGAAATTATAGGCATGCCAGACTAAACTCAAGGACCTCCATTTATGTTATATGGTAATCAATAATTATGAAATAAATATAGTTGCAAAAAGGGCTAGGAACTCAATACTCAAGAACTTAGAACTCAGAGATACTACTCCTCTCTAAGATGTTGAATTTATGGAGTTCATGCGGAGTTATGGATATGAGCAACTCGACTCAAGAGTATCAATGAAAATCTAGAACTCATGGGTACAACTCTTCTCCATCCCATACTTACTTCCTCAAACTTAGCTCATACCGATAGTTGATCTCACAGGAGTCAGAATTTAACTAAAGGACTTTCTTGAACTCTACTCTTGACTCTTTCTTGAATTTGAATTATGAATTCAAGACTTAGGACTTTGATAGGCATGATCTCTCAATGATAAAATGAATATTTTAATTGTGAATATCTAGTAGAAAACATGGGTACGTTTCGAGGGAAATCTTGCGAAAAAAAGGAAAGAGGGGTAGGGACCTAGAAACTGTAGCGCACTTAGTGGTGCAGGGTGCTGGACCCTATCCTACACACTACTGGTTAAGGCGTAGTGAGTTGCGAGGTGCCCCTATTCCCTACCCTAAAAACCGATGAACTTTTTTTTTCTCAAATTCATGCAACTCTTCGGATCATTACACACAAAAAAAATTACATCAAATGCTACACCGAAACCCACCAAGAACAACACTCATTCACAACTCTCACCTCAAGAACTTGACAAGAATTTCATTATGAAAAATTGAAGTAGAAAACCTCAAGAACTCAACAAGATTATCAATATACTTAATCTCATGGATGAAATTCGTAAAAGAAGTGATGATTGACTTGTGAGAAAACAAGTCCAACACTATGGAAGCTTACATACCTCAAAGAACTAGGTTCTTGGTGAAATCCTGAATTTGTTGAAGCTATTAAGGAATCTTAGAAGGACATGCAAGACAAGTATCTTTAATTATTTGTCGATTCAGGTACTACTCATTTCATTCCTTGGCCTGTTTTTCCTAAGAATGTCGCTCGGGGATGAGTGATAGGTAAATTGGTATCCATTGTAACAACTGGATTTCACCTTTATAGAAAAAACGACAAGGAAAATTTTAGGGTCAAAAAACTTTTTGTAGTAACTTGAAATTTCGCAACCTGGTCAAATTTTGGACGAAATCTAAATCATTAAAGACAAAGGAAATATGGTTATAATTGGGAAATTTAATTATGAATTTGATCACATAAGTAGATAGATAATTTTTTAAGAAACACGTACGAATTTACAGAATTGAATTCGGGCAAGTAGAACTTCCGGAATCGATCTAGGCGTGAATGGTAGTTGCTAAGTGTCGTTGGTTGAAGGTGTGACGTGAAATGAGGGTCTCAGAATTATTAAAATAGCTCAATATTTCCGTGAAAACCTCTGAGGTGAGATTTATGCAGCAAGGACTAGGCCACTGTAGCAGGGCAGACACGATTTAAAGTCGGAAATAAACCCCCAAAAATGTTTTATTTGAAAATTTAAAACTTGAGAGATAATGAACGAACCCATGGGTTTTCTTGATAAATTATCACCATTCGTGAGGCTACATGTAAGATTTTAACTTCCAGATCAATTTTTTTAATTGTTAGAACATAATATAATGGGTTATTATCGATAAGAAAGAGTTTTCATCTGGAATTAATTATGATGAAGAGTATCCTAATCGGGCCATGGGGATTATGGATATTATCTAGGGTTGGTACAATTTTTAATAATTTTTCTTATTAGTTATTATTTATTAATTTCCGTATTATATTGATCGTTTGTAGACCAAGAACAAGTGGAACAAATCCAGAAAGGAAAAATCAAGTTTCTTAGGGGATTCAAGCTTCGTTCGAGGTAAGTAATGTTTGTGATTCTATGATTGTGTGATGCATTTTGTTCTTATTTCATTATGATACATCATATGTATGAGATTGTTACATTATCGATCATACTTGTTATAAATAAGATAGCTGAATGATGAAAGCCATGAATCATGACTTGATTTTATTATCTTGAAAATATACTAATGATTGTGATTGTGTCTTGTTGAACGGACCGGGTGTTGCATTATGACAAATTAACTTGGATTTGTTGCCACATTCCGACATAATAATGAGATTGATTGTCAGTTCTAGAATAAACATTTGATTGGGTATCACGTTCCGGTATGCTAATAGTCTATGTTTGGGTTCCATGTGAGGACCAATGACTTAAAAATTCTGGTATATGAGAATAGTGATGAGGATAGTGTATATGTTTGATTTTAATAACTTCGAAAGTCTAAGATGTGTTCTAAAGCCTAATATAGGTGTCAAAAGGTTTAGAAACTCTTTTAAGGTCAATTATAATGTATTTGGATCATTTAGGAAGTCTAGAAATCAAAACGTCAAGGAACGTCCATGACGTCCCGAAACTAGTTTAATGAGGTGCTAGAGTGCCTTAGCCTATTTTACTAAGTCTGAGGAGTTGGAAAATGATTAAATTTGGTATAAGGGTATCTAATATGTATTGAAGTTAATTTATAGTCAAAACGTCCGAGAACGACACCCCAAGGACCAACAAAGGTCCCTTGAGCAGGACCCTTGCATTTGTGTCGATGGCTGCCTAAGGTAGTCTCCACAAACGCCTTGCCATCAACAGATCGTTGTCCAATTTAACCAGTCTCTGACCAAAATGACGGACCAACAAGACGGAGGGTCCTGTGGTCGTCGATTAAGAAATGTGGCGTCGACGTGGTTTTGTCTTTGAGACTACTGCTCGTTTTTAGATTGATTAAATTAATTAATTAAGTGGTTAGTTAATTAGTTAGGGGTTAAGGGAGGTCTAATTTTAAGTTAATTAACAACCTATATAAAGACTCTTATCTTAAGCTAACCTAACACTCATAAATCCCAAAACACAAATACTCTTTCTTCTCTCTTCTTTCTCTCTCCCAAGAAGAAGAACACCATAGAAGGTCAAATTCAAGGAGATTCTAGGGCTGAAAAACTCACACTTTATCCATCAATCTTCATCAAATATCAAGGTAAGTGATTCTTTTCACCTTTGGGATCTCTTTCCCCATAGGGTTCTTCCAAATTGATTTCAAAAAGTTGATTTCTAAGTGGATTTTCTTCCAATACGAAATTGATCTTGTGAATCAATTTTTCTGAGTAGATTAACATGTATTCTAACTTAATTTTTCTACTTCTTGATATATTGGTCTCAATTGTAGAAGATGACCTATTCCCCTCAACCCTAGGTTGTGATCTTGAATCGAATTGTATAATATTGACTTAATTGGTTTGGTTAGTGTGTGAATTACTATTCTATGTTGTGATTATGATATTTATGAGTATATTTTGATACATTGTAATCCAATTATGCTATTTCTTGAGTAATTGACCTAGATGGTGAAGTAGACTATCAACTTGATCTAAGTCTCTAATTCTAGGCTATGACTAGTGATGAATTGTTGTATAATGATTCAATTGGACTTGTTATAGTGTTGATTATTATGGTGTGATAATATTCCACCCATTTTTGGGTTGATTTGAGGGTTGATTACAAGACCTCGATGATGGCATGGTGAGGGAAATAAAGTAAGTCTTGTGATATCTATTCTTTACTACAATTGTGGTTACTTGTGATTAAGTGATGATGTTGTATTGAAGTATACCTTATATTAAGATTGATGGGGTTGATATGATATTGAATTTAAATGTATTGACTATGGTTTGTGAGTGTTGTCTAAGATGTACATGTTATAAGGATGGTGATAACTTATCAATGTGCCTTATTATGAAGTGATATGTAAATGTGCTAACCTCACTTGTGTTAATTCTAATGAAAGGATAATATTAATGCAATTCTTATTGAACTATGATGACGATTAATAAAGGTATTAAAGACATTTCAAAAGGAACTCTAGTTTAGCACCGAGTCAACTAGAGTGAGGAGTGTCCCTTCCCACATGGGGAAGGTCGGATCATCGATGTACTCTTGAGATGGGAGACTATAATGCATGTAGTATAAAGAGGATCCCAACTATATCTCCTAGTTCTCAAACTATGTTGCCCCCATACGAATACTAGCTAGTGGATCCATGTAGTTGTTATGTTGATGTTTTGGTACTACCTTAGCAAGTAGTCCGCCTTCCTTCGGTGTAGGGTTCCATGAAACCGGATTCCACATTATCTCACATCGTCTATGTCTGTTAAGGATATTTTCCCGAGAGTAAAAAGTAATAAAATGGACTCTAACTATGATAACTTTCTAGGTGTGACTTAGTCTAGGTAGGGGTATGGGACTCTACCTATACATTGCACTATTTAGCCTTGAGGAAATTCTTAGGAGGATTTTCTTATATTTGTATATGGTTATAAATGTAAATGATATGCATATGATGATTCGTACATGTTGGAGATACTATATGATATTGGTTTCACTTGCAAATATGTGTTTGGTCTCTATTTCTAAAAGTATGATGGTGATGTTTCCTCTTAATCATATGCTATGTGAAGTTAGACATTGGTTATAGTTCTAATTAGGTTTACTTGATTGAGTAAGGTTATGGGGCTTTGCTTAGTTACTACAATAGTGAACTTAATGATGGTTCATGAGTAAATTATCTTGCTTTGGTAATGTTGAAATGAAATCTTCTCCATGCTTGTTGACATTATAACTTGATAATAGAGTTGTCTTGATTGTATGTTCAAGTATGTTTATATGCTTTTTGACTTGACTAGACTTAGTAATGTTGGTCTTGTGGTATATATGATATTTACTTAATGAATATGCCTTATTGAATTGATATGGTCTTCTTGTATGTGCATGATGGTTTTTCAAAGAAAATTACATACTTTAATGAAATGTCCATTTTTAGCATGATCTTATGTTGTGTGTGCATATGTCTCATACTTAGTACAAGTGGTGTACTAACCCCATTTTCTCTTTTTCCCCAACATTTTAGATTCCGGTCGTTGAAGGGCTTTTGAGACAACTTTGAAGAAAGACTTGGAATTGTCACTCATCCAATTTGGGTAGGTCCTTACTTTTTAAGGACAATGCCACTATTAAGCTACTGATGTTGTTCTAGTTATAAGATTTCTAGTTCTTTCCTTTTCATTTGAGTACTAAATATTGTATAGCCTACATGTGGCCTTTTTACTTTGATAAATTGGATATTCCCAATTAATATAATCTAGATTTAGATGGTTATGAGATGAGACATCCGGTTTTAAAACTATGTTATATTTTATATGTGTATGCGCAATTAAAGTAGAAGACTAAGTAATCTTCTTATACGAAGGGTCTATGTATACTCGATATGAATATTTTATATGTATGCGAGAGGTCTATGTAAACCTTAAGATAGATGTAAAAAAATTTAAATTTTCCGCGATTTAACCTATGAATGTAATGATGTAGGAAAAGAGGCTAGTCTTAATCCTCGATGACGAAGCCGACATTAGTTTCTTCTAAAAGGTTCTCTCAAAATGTGACATCGGTGTATGCATGTTATTATTTTTTTGTATTGACTTATATATGTTGCATTTAGTGGGTTAATCGTGTGATCCTACCAGTACACTGTGGTTGTGTACTAATACTACACTCTTTCTTTCTTTGTTGAGTACATAGCGTCTTTAGGAAATTATTGATAGGTCTCGCTGAGAAGATCACTGATAGCGAATCCAATTCAAGGGTGAGCTAGTTCTTACGAGCTGCCATCAATTCTCTTTAGTCTTTATCCATCATTGCGTACTTGGACTTTTCATTTAATCGTTTGTGCATTACTTTAGGGTTGTGACCCTTCTTGTTTAGACTTATGGGTCTTGTTAGAGTTTTGGTACATTGAATTTAAGGTTCTAGGCTATTTTTCCAATTGTTTAGTTATTAGATCTTTTGGAAGTTTATGGAACTTTAATTTTTAGTTATTTAACTTGCTTCCGTAACTTAATTGCTTTAGTGTTTTATTAGAGTTGGTTAACTAATTTGTATTAATGGTTCTCCCACTAGAGGGTTAGTGTGGGTGTCAATGACGATAGTCTGAGTCATGACAAAGTTGGTATCAGAGCCTAGGATAGCTGATCTCGATGTACCGAAATGAGTCTAGTAGAGTCTTGAAGAATGGTACGGAAACGTCTGTACTTTTCTGCAAGATGATATAGTACTTTAGGAAATAACTTTGTTTTATCTTATCTTCTTCATGCTATAACTTGATTCCAGTTGATAATTGTTAATTCTAATCGGTATCTAATCTCCTTCACTCTTCTGTCAATAGATGGTTAACACTAGATTTGATTGTGTTAGGCCCATAGCTCTAGTCAATGCTTTAGCTGAAACATCTGCAGCGAGAGGTCACAATCGAGATAGTGGTAAAGGGAGAGCTATGGGTAGAGGTCGAGGAAGAGCAACATCTACTAGAATGAGGTATCAGTCGAAAATACTCCCCAAAAAGATGCCTCTGCTATACATCATAAAGCGATAGAGGAGAATGGTGAGGTTGAAAATTTTTATGAGGTTGGAAAAGAGGAAGAGATAAGGCTGAGAATACATGTCTTCTCTTATAGACCCAATGCTAGGTCAACAAATTATATCATTCTTGAAAGGGTTGGTTGGTCCATGAGAGCTTCGTTCTTCTCTTATTAATCATTGTCCCCAAGATGGGAGGGAATGTAGGTAATGATGTATTTTTCCATCCTTTGTTGGGTCCTGTTATGACTGGTAACGAGCATGAAATGTTGACAATGCTTTTGAAGCTAAATCCTCCTGTATTTTTTGTCTGAGAGTGAGGATGCTTATGAGTTTATTTTAGATTTATATGAGACGCTTCATAAGTTGGGAATTTTCCATCACCATGGGATTGAGTTCGTGACTTTACAGCTTCAGAGGCTAAGAAGTGGTGGAGAACTTATATGGAATGCAAATCTTTAATTTTACCTCTATTTAGTTGGACCCAGTTTCATGCCATGTTCTTAGAGAAATATGTGCCAAGGACTTTGAGAGATCGCAGGAAGGATGAATTCACGTCTTTTGATATAGGTGGTATGTATATGGCTGCTTATGAGGCCAAGTTTCATGCTTTATTTAGATATGCTACACAGTCGGTGACTACAGAGTAAGAGATGATTTATTTATTTATTTCTTATGGAACTAAATTTTGATTTATAGGTATTATCTGTTCATATGACCTCTGCAAGGACGAGTTGTATGCGGTAACATACTTTATTTGTTCATATGACCTCTGCACAGGACAAAATTCTTAGTTGTACGTATATCTGTAGGACTACCTTTCCTTTATAAACTCCACATAATTATATAAAAGGGAACAATTAAACAAACGGATATATATAAAAATCTCATTTTCTAACAGTGGTTTAGAGTTCAACCATCTCTCTAGGCGGAGTTTGTGAAGGCTCAGTACTATTCAATGTCCACTGTGTGTCTAAATCATTGATTTGTGTTAATTCGCAAGCTTTGGAATTTCTTAGTTAAAGCTATAGATGGTGCAAAGCACAACATTCCTCGGAAGATAAATTGTGGTTGTTGTAATATGTGGTGGCGTAATTTGTGTGAGAAACTCTTCATTTCACAACTATATCTTAATTGTATGAACAGTGCTAAGCATTCTACCAAGATATAGATATGCTTATATTGCCTATATGAATTTTGAATGTAGATAGTTTTTACTCTAAAATATGTGCTTGACAAAGCAAAGAGAGGTCACATAGAAATTATTCTGCAACTACAATGACAACACAAATATTACACATGAAAGCTGATATATTACTTGAATTTTCTTATTAAGTTCTTTGCAACTGCGAAGACAACACATATATTAATGATAATGTTAGTCGTTTGACGAGGATGCTTACAAATTTTCTCAAAATGACCCCACCGGATGACATAGATAAATCAGAAAAATATATCCTGATAAATCGAGTTGTGTAGGTTTCTAAGAGGGGTTGCGAGTGTTGATGATACTTGTATATATTTAACCCAGAGTAGTTTATCTGCAATGATGGAGTGGTAGTCCATGATGCTAAGTGTGTTTTAAGATTGAAGGTTGTTTTCCCTTTGGAGTTGGCGACAAGGTTATCACATGCTTCAGAATTGACAGTGCAATTAGTTGAGTTTATATAGTTATCAGATAGTGGTGTGGGTGATCTTATCAAGTTTATGTATCGAATAAAAGTGTGCAATACAACATCAAGAAACATTTTGTAATTCGATCATTTTCTCTTCCTTTATACAAAAAGAAGCAGGAAATGAAAGATTTGAGATTGAAGGAATGCATCATGTTTTTTCTAACTTTCTAGAAAATTGGAGTTATGTCTGAAGGAACCGAAATACAAATAGGCTTGGTAAACAAAGAAAGTGGTAAGTTTATTCTAAAGTGTTGGTTCTAGTATTATAATTCTAAAGGATTTAAAAAGCATTTTAGTGTACTATATTTGAAATACAGAGGTTTTATACTTATAATGATAGTAGGTAAAACTAGAAACTATCTTTGAAACCGTAACAACATCTTTCGATTTAATATCTAAATGTCTATTATTTGAAACTATACTAAAAGACTCCAGAAACTTTGCGTGCAGCAACAAAGCTCAAGTTTCTTGTATCCTTTCACCATTAAGGGCTTTAGCTTTTTAAATCCCATTTGGCAATTCTCAAAAAAATTTCCTTTGCCCCAAAGTTCTAATAGTTTCCTGCTTCCATTACATAATCACCAAACTGCATAACTTTAAATAATTATTAATTACTTCACAAATAATTAACAATAGCTAAAAAAATTAAAACATTTAAAAGTTTAAAATTAATATACTTACATCGATAAAGAGTCTTTCAATTTTCAGAGAGTTCTATACAATATTGAAAGATCTTTTATGAATGTAAGTATATTAATTTGAATCTTTTAAACCTTTTTTTTTAAAAAAATGCTATTGATAATTATTTGTGAAGTAATTGATAATAATGTAAATTATGTTGTTTAGTGATTATGCAATGGAAGCAGAAAGATATCATAAAATTGTGGCAAAGGAAAAATTTGAGAATTGGCAAATAAAATTTTCAAAACTTAAGCTCTTAAAGGTGAAAGGATACAAGAACTTGAGCTTGAAGAGAAATTGGTAAAAAATTGTTTTTTCGCGGACAATGTTTATGGAGACTTTGATTATAGTTTAAAAGGATAGACATTTAGAAATTAAATCAAAGGATGTTGTTACAATTTCAAAGATAGTAACTATTTCTACCTTCTATCATTAATTATAAAATGAAAAGCATTTCAGTCTATTATGTATTAAACTTTGAAATGCTTTCTAACTAGTTTATAATTTCAAGATACCATGTCAACAGTGTACAATCGATACACCTCTTTTGTTGTTCATCGAACCCGACTGACTTTTCAGTCTCTTTAGACATAACTCTAATTTTTTTCAGCAAGTCCAAAAACCATGATGAACGCCCTCAATCTCACATTTTTCATTTTCCTGCTCCATCTTGCATCAAGTAAGAAAAATTGATCGGTCTGACAAATGCTTCTTGATTTTGTATTGCACACATTACCGGATGCATAAACTTAATAAACTCACGTACTTCGCTATCTGATAATTGTATAAATCAGTACTGCTCACTCAATACTAAATCATGTGATAACCTTGTTACTAAATCACGATTATAAGGGAAAATATCCTGCAATTTTAACAAACATTTAACATGATGGATCTACCACTTCATCATTTCTGCTAAATTACTCCGGCAAAATATATACAAAGTATCATCAACATCCACAACCTCTCATAGAATCTTACAAAACTCAAACAGTAGAGGAGAAAACTTCCTATGTACGGCTATAGGGTTGGTAAAAAGTGTCTCACAAAGAAAATAATGACCAAAAAAGTACAATGGCTTCACCCCTTTATTTTTATCAAATTCACCTCTCTTTGTTGTTTCACAAATCAAATTTGTCCAATTACATGGTACATGTTGCATACCTTAAACCAATTTTTGTAGTTGTGTGTCTCAAAATTCCTTCGTGATTCACTCTGACCTTGCTTCCTTGAAGGGAAACTAATCATACAACCTAATTCTACTTGAGGGTACATTGCACACTTCACAAGAAGTATAAACTCGATAAACTCATGCACGTCACAACCTCATATCCTTATAAACTGAACTGATTGCACACTCAATTAAGCTTGTTTCCAACTCACGAACAAATGGAAATATCGTCTTATATTAACACATTCCAAACATCGTACCACTCCATTGTAGCTTCTAAACTACTACTAGAAAATATATTCAAAGATTATGAGAACCAGCAACCCCTCTACTCTAATATCTACATCTTAGGTGCAATTTTAATATGCAATGTAGAAGTAAAAATTATAAACTAATCACTTTATCGTAAATAAAAAATGACTCCCAAACTTGATTAAATAAAGTATTTTTTGTAAAGAATACAATTAACTCTCTCAAGGGACTGATCTAAACAAGTATTTGAACTTCTAAGAGAGTAAAATACTATGAAAGAGACACAAAAAAACTCCAACCACCTGACTCATCACATCTTCCAAGTAACTCATACCACCAAGAATCTCTAAAACAACATTAACAATGTTTAACATTTAATTTCGATCAAAACAGGAGTTGTCCCAACATTTAAGCACAAATCTCATGAAAACACCCTGGACCTTGATCAATTCAATAAACCTCCTACAAGACTCTTACTATACCACATTAATTCAATACTTCTTATCTATTATGTCCCAATCAACAAAGGCTGGCAATACAGTACAATCTTTGTTAATAAGTTAAAGTCATAGTCACCACACAGACTTAAATTCACAAATAACATGATCAATGATGCTACAACAAGAAACATTTTATTCATCACGTCTTTCAAGTAACCCATACCATCAAGAATATGTAAGAAATCATCTATAGTGTTTAACATGTAATTCCAGTCTAAACAGGAACCATCCGAGTATTTAAACATAACGTATGGTCACTCATGGAAAAACATGTAACAAGCTCATTATTAAGTAGTAAACCTAGTTCTCTCATGAAACCACACATACAAAAGGTTCATAAAAATGTACAAGGCGTGCTATCTAAGACAACCATTAGTTATTTTGACCCACATGGTACCGAGCCAACTGTTACTAAAAATCACGCAAGTTCTCGAGCCTACCATATGAATATTTTGTACCAAGAGTTGTACTCGAGAAAACCATTATTCTCACAAACAAAACGACAATCACAATGAAATACAAACACAATTTAAAATCTTGAGTAAACAAAGCACCTTCATCGCATAAGTTAGTCAATAATTCATCATTTGTAATTAAGCCCCTACAATTCCCCGGGCATGAAATTATACAAGTTACACTATAGATATAGATAGAATGCATATATAAATAAAAATGGAAAACAATAACCATTATTTACACTCGGACACTCTCTCTAGACAATTTTCCTCTTGGAACCTGATTACACACCACTCATTTTCCGTGAACATCCCGCCCAAATATCACAAGGTCAACATTGGTTAATCAAACTCGTTATTTTCTTAAACCATAACTAGCTCCAAATTAAGTCATTTAAACTCAATGATCGAAGGCCTATACATGTATTCTCCAACAATTTAAAAGGTACAAAGTAAGTGCAGAGTGATCTAACTACTTAGTAAAAACCCAGCCTATGTGGACGCCAAGAAACCGTAGAAGAACTCTGAACATGAGTTTCTAGCTCCGTTGGGGATAATCCTCAAGGTCGTAGATAAAATATTTGTTTGTATAACCCACCTTACGCTTGCATCCTCTCTATCCCCTATCCTCAAGCTTTGAACAATATTTGGGAGGTTCTTTGCAGTAACCATCAGTTGTTTTACAACTAGAGAGACAACTAACAATTTGAAAAAAACACATTTATGAGTTTCTTCCTCTCGATGTCCCCTCCATAGAGGCTATCACGATGTCATACTGAAAAAGCTCTTAAAATGGAGGGATAACATCAACCGGAGTTTAATTTTCTAAGTCTTAGGATTTTTTTCATGCCATCCAAATTTTTATTTGGCACATCATTTTAAAGAAATATTGAAACTCCGCACGGGATGTCCTTTGAATAATGATAGATCAGGTTGTTACAAGCACACTCCCAATATATTGTTATGGGGTTGTGGAAAATTTTCTTACATAAATCTATAAATTGGCAAATGTATCCATGAGCAACTTGTTTTCTAATATAAGGGAAATAAATAAATCTTTTTCAGAGGCATGGAAATAGAAGTATAAATGAATACTAGGAGTTGCAGTTTCATATATCATGAATAAGTGAGTTTAATTTATTTACCTGCCTTATGTGTGAGGATGGTTTGTGCTTCACATTTTCCCGAAAAGTTGTTGGGTGTAACTGATTTGGATGTAACACTCTCACTCATTTGGATATAATGCTCTGCTAGCATTTTGTGAAATTGAAGTTTTTTTTCGATCATAAGGTAATTGATGCTCCATAGATGATACTCCAAAGGTCAATTGGACTGATTGGATATTGGTGATTTGTTTGATCCTCTGATGACATGATGCAACTAGTTGATGGGATTACTTTGAAGGACTAGGGTCTTTCCGCCGTAAAACACATACACGGAGAATTGAATAAATTTGACAAATAAAGAAAGTTGATTTCGTCTTTTGCACCCTCATATCAACGGCATAATCATCAAAATTGTGTTTGATGTTGTGTTATGATATAACTGATACTCCATTGGAAGTGGGGGCAGAAAGAATTGTTTGAGTTTGAGATCTGATATGTTTAAGGCAATGATATATATGTAGCAAAATACAATAAATATATTCTAATGTAATTAACACGTAATAATTGTTTGAAGATCATATGAAATGACACTTGTGGCCTATGCCTAAACTTTATAAGAGGCCTTACTTTTTAATTTTTTTTTTTGAAAAAAAAAAAGAAGAAGAAATTTCTCATGTATTTTATTTTTTTTGGCCTTTTGACCTAAAAGTTAGTAATCGTCTTTTTCCTTGATATAGTTATTTCTCTAATAATTCTCTTAATATTCAAAGTATAGCTATGAAATCTCTTAAGACATTGTCTAGGATCCTCTTGTATTCAAATTCATTTCTCTTTTCCATTCTAGTTTTGTGTAATGCTATTCATATTTTCTAGTTAATAAATTTAAATTCTAAAATATAATTAAAAGTATATGCTAGTATATACTTATGCTAGGTAATTTAACCACGCTTTGCGCGGGCAAAAATGATCTTTCTTAAGTTTAGAATAACTTTTCCAATAATCGACTATTATTAGAAAGAAGAAAGAAGTAAACTTTAGAAGGTTTTAAGAAAATTTCAATAGAAATATAATAATTTGACATTATCACATATATGAAGAATTGTAAATATATAATGAATGATTAAAATATTTTGGTACTAATTATTTTTATCTTTTAAATAATTTATCATAATATAATTCTATGATTAGAAGAGCGTTAAAAATATGCATCACAACATCATAAATTTTTTTTATTATAGAGAAAATCTATTTGTTAGAGTTCAAACGTTGAACTCTTTTCGTTATTGTTACTCTACTGCTTTGAAGACCCTTCTAAATGGTTCATCAGTGCAATTTTACGACCTTTTCAGAAATATGTACACATAATTGTTGCATTATGAAAGTACAAGTAGATCAAAATTTTGGATTGCAGACTCATGTAAAAGAAATATTCTTGAACATGAAAAAAAATGGGTCTAACCTATTTAACTCAAATGTTCAACAATAACATGGGACATGAAGGTCAACAAATCTATGTTAATAGACATATATTTTGTAGCATCAGGTATTACATTTATTTATAGTATGTTTGCTTTCATATTTTTTACATTAAGCTTGCCGAACAAAAAATATTTAGAAGAGTTGAATAAGAGAAAAAAGAAAAACATTAAAAGGATGAACTTTGTAAAAGTGAGATCATATTAAATACTTCAATCAACTTTTAATCCTTAAAGTACACATAACACTCACTGATAAAATTTAGTAAAAATAGATACTTTACAATACGAAAGCCAAAAAATATGGTCATGCAAGGCTATTAACTCTCAAATGATTTTTTAATTACTAAAAATCTCATCCTTGTATGTGAAGAAATGACGTTTTTGATTTACAAAAATTAGAGATTTGTGGAGACGCTTTTACCATACCTTCCACAATTCCAGTAGAAAAAACTTACCCGGATAGTCAATTAACACTTGTTATTTAATATGTACTAAAAATAATTATAACAATAAATTTATATTAACAGAAACAACAAAGTTTAAAACATGTACTCAAAGATAACAATTAATAATATAAGCATAAATGAAGGACTATAAAAAGCATATTAGGATATGTATCAATAGAATGAAACAAAATTGAAAAAATCAAGCCCACCGAATGCACATTATCCTCTAAGGGAATTATTCTTCTTTAGTACCCGAGGTTTAAGGGAATAGATCATATCACGAAAGAACGATTTTATTCTCCAGTTTATTGATACAAAACAATGGTGTTAATGAGTCACAAAACAGGAGGAATGTTCATAAATATATAACTATCTAGAAGAAGAAGAACAAGTTCAGCTTTTTTGTTGTTTTATAATAAGACAAAATTACTCTATTTATAGACAACATAGAGTAGTGCGAGCAAATGTTTATTGTGCCTTATCGGAAAGGTCAGAGCTCTTTGGAAAGATTACAACCCTTCAAAAATGTTACAACCTTTTATAATCTTTACAACTTTTAATAAAAAAAAGAAGGTTATTTTTGAAAATAAATAAATTAAAAGGGATTCTTCCTTATGGTGGCGCCACATAGGCGGACTTACGATTCCCGTTTATATAAATATATTATGTGAATTTATATATATATATATATATATATATATATATATATATATATATATATATATTTACCAACCCCAAAATTTAAATATATAATAATAAGTTAAAACCATAAAATAATTGCTACTAGTTAATACTTTTATTTTAAAATAAAATCTTACTGCTTGAATTTGCTTACTGCAATGTTTGAAAAAAAGAATGAATAATTAATGTTTTTATGTCCTCACCCTTGTATTTTTTTTGGAATAAATCACTTTTGTAAAAATAAATTAATCCAAACTATACTACAAGAAAAAAAAAGATAATTATCACCATAGATTTATATTATATGCTTAAATTGTCCAACTCCCACCCTTAATCACATTGTTAAAAGTAGTTCTTTTTCCAATAAAATTTTTGCTCTTTATTTCCTATTGAAAGTGAATGACTTTGAAAATTAATAATTATATAACTTATAATTTATTTATAAAAAAAAAAAGGATAGGCCTCAACTACTGACACAACTATAACCTTAAAGATATAATTCGAAATATGGAAAAGAAAAAACAAAGAGTGATAAATTGTTAAAAACACATAGTTATAACTAAAACTTTCACAAACAAAAAATATTTTAAAAAATTAGTCATATTTATGATTATCACAGTCACAAGTTATAAGTACGAAAAAGTCATAGTCACAATTACAACTTTCATAATTACAATTATGAAAAAAAGATAATAATCGCAATTGTGATTTTAATGTAACTATTATGAAAAATATCATAATCATCATTAGTTGTGGAGTTAAAAATTTAAATTTAACGAGTACTAATCTCAATTTAGCATAAATCCAATATCAGCCCCAACATTATAAGAATGATATTATAAATTAATTTTGTCTAATTAATTAAAATTTTAATTTCTATGATCATCGTGTCTAAATGAGTTGATTCAATATATGCATATTCTCCTCCACTCTATTTTTCTCAGTTCATTCCACTTTCTTAAATCTCTTTTTTTTCTCCCTCTCATTTTATTATTTTAATCTTTTAATTTAATCTTCTATTCTATCAAAATATCTCTATTTTATTTGTTTATGATTTTTTTTGTTTGATTGAATATGATAATGTATACCAAATTTAGTTCAAAAATATGTGATATACATTATGTGTATACTAACATAATTTATTTACAATAAATGAATATTGTACGTATTAATATATAATAATATGTATATGTACAATTTCACGTACTATATATCTATGCACACACTTGGGAGTATGGTATGTGTCAGCACAGTCCCAATATTGTCAAAATTGATACTAGTACCTTTTATTTAACTCTTGACTATAAATTGGAAAGAATATATTTACAGTGATATGCTTTTATATCTATGGCAGTATAATTATACTATATAATTATCATATCATATTAAAAGCGGGAAATCCAAATATAAAAAGTTGAATTACCAAATAACCTATTAATTATTGAAAAACTATTTATCTTTTCAAAACTTAAAAGTTAAGGTGTCAACTCTAATATTCACGTCCCTTTTCAATTTTCATTTTTCCACTATAACTTCCATTAAATTTATGTCATAAATTCAATGGTCTTTATAAAAAAAAAATTGATTGTTTAAGTCGTGTATTACAAACCAAAGATATATATATGGAAATGTAATGACAATGGCAATGTCAATTATGCATGTGTGAGCGCAAGGTTAAGTTACAAGGATCTAAAATTTGAGTGTTTTCTAATCGAAAAGTTTTATTATGTATGAGGCATATATAAGACGTGACAGACAAAACTTGTATGAGACTCTACTTATAGTTTGTCAAGCAGATAATTTGGTTCCATTTCAGAAAATGGCTCAAACTATACTTTTTCTCTCTTCCCTTATAATGTTTTCCCCACTTTCTTACTTTTGACTTGTTTTTTCTTTGGTTTGTTTTCCAACCATTTTTCTAATCACACTTCTATTATTTGATAGTTCTTTATTCTTTTTTAACATTGTGATATTATTTTTATATTTTTATATTGATTATTTAGTTTGCTAAAAATAATTTTAATGGAATTTAGATATTTGTTCCTCTTTAAATAAGTTATACAAAATATGTCTGACGTTGTTTATCTTAGAGTTATATGATATTGTAATATTTATTTAAGAATCATAATGTAATACATGTTAAGTAAAAATAGTTCTAATGGATCCTTTTTTTCTCGATAGACAACTTTTATTAGTTTGATAAAAATGTAATATGCAGTAATTTTTATGTATATATAATTGAATGGAGAGTGAGTTTTTCATTTTTTATTTTGCAATTCTTTTTAAAGTTTCTATTGTTTAATGTGGTATAATTGTTTTATATTCTAATAAAAGTGAAAGCACAACCGTAAGGAACACAAATACAATTAAATACAGTTGAAATCTGGAACTAAAAGCCTAGAATTGGTTGAGAACACAGAAGAAGAGGGTGAGAATATAAGAATCATAATTAACTTTCTCCCCTTTATCTACCCACATTCTCACACTTTTATACAACTTACATAACAATCTATAGCCCTTATCACGTGACTTTTTTCCTGCCCAAAAAGTAATTGTCCAACCTTTTTGGTGGAATTATACTTCTAGTACTCCTATGTGACTTGTCAATGTGAAAATCTCTAGTTGCATTGTCCTTATCATTTAATAGTCGCATTGTCCTTGTATGGATTTAAATAGACTACTAGGGAGTGGAACTTGAAGCTTAAAGCGACCTTACTTGATATGGACTTAGTTCAATGTCATTGTAACTACTTTTTGTTCAACTACTCTCCGTCCCATTTCATGTGAGATAGTTTGGAAATTTCTATCATGGATGAGGTACGCTAAGTTATAGTTGTATGAGATATCATTTGATTGACACGTGGACATGACTGAAATTATCTTTAAGTCCCCTCCACCTTTGGTTTGTTTTTTTACGCCTGATGTATTTTTTCTTTCTGATTTTAAAATATTTATTTTTGCATTATTAGCTAATATAACTAGTTTATGTTGTTTCTTTTTTACGTAGTGGATAAATTTTTATAATGATTATATATATTTTTAGTTTATTTTCTTATATTTTTTTCTATTCAATTATATTTATTTGTATTGTAATAAATAGTTTTTATTTAATTTTTAGTTTATAAAATTCAGATATAAGTAATTATTTAATCAAACAATTATTTTTAATAAAAATATATAAATAAAATTTGTGCAGTCAAAATTATAGTTTTTTTTAATAATTTCTTAAAAACCGTGTAAAAGTAGATAAACAAAATTTTTATGAAATTTCACCTAGCTTGAATTTTAAGTATAAAAATATAATAAAATTGACAAAAAGAATATGTATTTCTTTAGATGTTTATGGATGCTTTTAATTTTTGAATTCCAGGAAAACAATATCAAAACTTATGAAATTATTTGTTAAGATCATTGATGGTCTTGCCGTTATATTTTCTGAAGAGTATTTGATGGATTTAGGTTCTTTTGGAAACATGATATTGTTGAAAGAAGAAGAAAAGAACGAATAAATTTTATACTTTTTTCTTTTTATATTAATAATATATATTTTTTTTTACAAAATTCTTAAGAAATCATAAATAAAGTATTAGTTTTACTAATTTGTACCTTCTTTTTTAATTTTATAAATTTCATTTATACTTCCAAAAAGAATTGATTATTTTAACAAAATAAAAAATAGTAACTAATTACATCTTAATTCATAAATTAAGAAATAATTTTATATAAGTATTTTTAGCAAGTAAATAATCAATATCAAAAAACAAAAATAATATCACAATGTTAGAAGCAGAATTAAAAACTATTAAAGAATAGAAGTGCAAAATTTAGAACAATAGTTGGAAATGAAAGGAAGTAAAAAATAAAGTAAAAAGTAAGATAGAGGAGAAAAAACATTATAAGGGAAGGGAGAGAAATGATAGTTTGGGTTATTTTCTGAAATGGAACCCAATTATACAAATGAAAAAGTATAAATGGAGTACGATACAAGTTTTATCTACCACGTTATATATATGTCCCATACATAATGAATTGTTTTTGAGGTAGTTTGATTCGACACGAATTTTAGGAAAGAAAGGAAGATTTTTAAAACTTAAGGCCCAAAAAAATGAAAGAGATTTATGTGATTGTAACTAATTTCATTAAAGGTAAAATAAATATTTTTAGTTAACTTGCTACTTAATATAGAAATGTGTAATTCTTTTAAGGATTAACTAAAAAGGAAAGTAAGTCAGATAAACTGGAGCAGAGGGATAAAAAATTGATGGAGATTTCATTGTCATCCTAATATATGTAGTTTAAGCTTAAAGAAGATTCTTAAAGGATTGATTCAAACTCAACACATAGGCACTACGAACAACAAGTTGATCTATTCACAAAGGGTCTATGTAAGACTCAACATATCTATCGGTTGTTTTACCGCAAAAGAGACAAACAACAATTTTTAAAAAAAATACATTTATGAGTTTCCTTCTCGCTGAACCCTCTATAGAGCTATCACGCTGCCATACATAGAAAGTTATTACTATAGAGGGATAATATCAGCTGGAATCCAATTTTCTAATTCTTTGGATTTTTTTACATGTAATCCCAATTTTAAATTGGCACATCATCTTAAAGAAATATTACCACTCTGCACGAGATGTCCTTTGAATAAAGATGGATCATGTTGTTACAAAAACACTCCCAATATATTGTTATGGGGTTAAGGAAAAGTTTCTTACATAAATGTATTAATTGACAAATGCATCCATGAGCAACTTGTTTTCAAATATAAAAGGAAATATATAAATCTTTGCCAGAGACATAGAAATAGAAGTATCATATATTATTATAAGTGGGAAGCTGCAAAGTAGAAAATTTGAATTACAATTTTATCCTTATGCTAAATTCAAGTGTTATAAAATAAATAATTAATTAAATAGTAAATAGTAGAATTTCTATAATATTTTTATTTAATTAATATACATGTGAGTAAATTAAATTGAACAAAAATTAAAAATAAGAGTTATCCCTTTGAATAGATACATGTATGTGTTTCATCTTCCAAATTAATTTATATTTTTAATTAATATTTTTCTTTAATTTGTAATAATACTTGACCTTTCAAATTTGTAAGTGAATCTTCATATTCCAAAACTATATTTTTTCCCTATAAATACAAATCTTTCTATAAAAATTTTTTAATTGTATTTTCATAGAAAGATTTATACATGATATAGTTTTTATGTGTGGAAGACTAGAGAAGCTTTAATCAAGTGAAGAAAATTTCAAGGCAAAGAGGATTTCTGTCAAGATTACAAGACGTAATGTGATTATATGAATAACACTTCAATTACTAGAATATCGGAGTTTGATGTATTTGTTTTTGTAATTTGCGGAGATTAGAACTATGATAAGACCCCTCCATTTATGTAGTTGAATGTCGCTTTCGTTAACTTGTCTTCCAAAACTTTTAACTTTTTTATGGTCAAAGGTTGAATGTTTATTACTATAGCTTTTTTTTTTCAATTTGCATTATCAATAAAAAATAGGGAATGGAATGTCTTAAAAATAGGGAAAGGAATGTCTTCAATTTACATTATCAATTTGCATTTTCGTTGGTAGCCTTATGCTAAACTTGCTCCCATGTTTGATAAAAAAAATCTGGTATTTGTAATTTTATTTTAAGAATGTATTTGATTGAATGGTGTATTTTCGTATGAATTTTTTAATACTTAGTCATAATGATTTTCCATTACAGATATAGTATATTTGAATTCTTTTATATATTTTATTCTTAGATTACAATTTTGTTTACATAGTACATTTAAATTTTATAAATTGTTTAATAAATTAAATATTAATATTAAATAGTAAATAGTAAATCATCATATTATAATACATAATTTACCATCAACTTGTAAATGTATGTAACTCTCACTAATTATATTCATTATGTTCATTACTCTCATTTCTCATTGATAATCTCAAATGGATTAATATTTATTTATGAAAACTCTTTGTATTTCTCAATGCTATCCAACGATAAATAGTGACACTTCACACAATAATATATAAACTTAAACCAATTGAAAAAAATGAGAAAATCTCTATGCTCTCTTTTTTTCCGTCTCTTTTTATTTATTTAGTTTAACATTTATGTTTCTTGCTTGTTGTTATTGTACAATGTACTTTCTGTTGTTGTGTTATTATTATTGATATTTTACTATGGCCTGTTGCTTTGTATACATTAACCTATCATGTTGTATTTTTATATCTTCATTGGAATATTGAATTTGTGTGATAGTTATTTTTACTTTATGCACTTTTAGTCAATTTTATAATTAAAGATATAATATTTATACTAGGAAGATATATATAGTTTCTATCGAAACAATGATAAATTTTACGATACAAAATTTATATGAAATATCTTAGGATCAACGTGCAACGCACGTTGCTAAATCTAGTAAATAAATACTAGGAGATGAAGTTTCATAGATCATGAATAAGGGAGTTTAATTTATTTACCAGCCTCCACATGACTAAAGTAAATTTGACAAATAAAGAAAGATAGTTTTTTCTTTTTTGCACCCTCACGTCAACAACATAATCACCGAACTTGTTATTGATGTTGTAGTTATGGTGTATCTGATACTCTATTGGAAGTTGGGAGCATAAAGAGTTGTTTGAGTTTGAGATCTGAGATGTTAAAGGCAATGATATATATATTTTGTAGAGTCTCCAATTAGGGAGTCAAATATTTTATTTTGTAAAACTAGTGAAATATGTGGACATCCTTTCCTCCACCCCTCCCTGAGTTTCCTATTAAGTCTCTCGTACTATCCCTTGTATCCCTTCCTCCTTTCTACCTCTATGCATGCAAAATCAAGTGAAAAATCCTCCCCGTCATGTTTTATGTAGAAAAATAAAATAAATATATTCTAATGTAAAAAGTAAGAAAGAGGGAAAAAAACTTTATAAGGGAAGAGAGAGAAAGGATAGTATGGGCCATTTTCTGAAATGGGCCAAATTATGCACTTGGAAAAGTATAAGTGGAGTATGATACAAGTTTTATCAACCACGTCATATATAAGCATCATAAATACTAAAAGTTTTTGAGGTAGTTTTATTAGACACGAAGTTTAAGAAAGGAAGGAAGATTTTAAACTTGTGGACCAAACAAATAATAGAAATTTGTGTGACTACAACTTATTTCATTAAAGGTAATATAAACATTTTATATTTAACTTGTTGCTTAATATAGAACTGTGTCATTCTTTTTAGGATTAACTAAAAATAAAAGTGTGTTAGATAAATTGGAATAAAGGGAGTGAAATTTTGATGGAGATTTTATTGTCATCCTAGTATATGTAGATTAAGCTTAAAGAAGATCCTTTAAGGATTAGTTCAAACTCAACACATAGGCACTACGAACAACAAGTTTATATATTCATGAAGGGTCTATGCAAGATTGAACATATACCTTAGTTGTTTTACAACTAGAGAGGCAGAGAACAATTTTAAGAAATACATTTTTGAGTAATTCCTTGTTGACCCCTCCATAGAGGCTATTACGCTACCATTGTGAGGAAGTTCTTACTATAGAGGGATAACATCATCCAAAGTCTAATTTTCTATTTCTTAGGGTTTTTTTATTTCATGTCATCCCAATTTTGAATTGTCACATCATTTTAAAGAAATATTGGGACTTTGCACGATATGTCCTTTGAATAAGGATGGATTAGGTTGTTGCAAGCACACTTCTAATATATTTTTATGGGGTTGGGGAAAAGTTTCTTACATAAATCAATAAATTTAAAAATGCATCCATGAGAAACTTGTTTTCGAATATAAAAGAAAATATATAAATATTTGTTAAAGGCATGGAAATAGAAGTATAAATAAATACTAGGAGATGCAGTTTCATAAATCATGGATAAGTGAGTTTAAGTTATTTACCAGCCTCCGTGTGTGAGGATTGTGTGTGCTATATTCCCAAAAAGTTGTTAGGTGTCACTGATCTGTATATAACACCTTCATCATAACGCTTTGCTATCATTTTGGGAAATTGAAGTTTTTCCGACCATAGAGTAATTGATGCTCCATAGATGATACTCTTAAGGTTAATTTTATTGATCGGATTTTGGTGATTTATTCAATTCTCCGATGATATGATTCAACTAGTTGATGAAATTACCTTGAAGGACTAGGTTTCTTCGCCTTAAAACATACATACAGAGAATAGAATAAAGTTGACAACTAAATAAAGGAGATTTCGTCTTTTTATACCCTCCCGTCAACAACATATCATCAAACTTGTGTTTAATGTTGTGTTATGGTGTAATTGATACTCCATTGAAAGTTGGGAGCAGAGAATTGTTTAAATTTTTGATCTGGTATGTTTAAGGATATTATCTATGTGTTGTAGAGTCTCCAATTAGGGAGTCAAATACTTTATTTTTGTAAAACTAGTGAAATTTGTCAACATCCCTTTACCCACCCCTTTCCGAGTTTCCTATTTAGTCTCTTCCTCCCTCTACTTATATGCATGCAAAATAAAGTGAAAAATCCTTCCCGTCATGATTAGTGTAGCAAAATACAATAAATATATTCTAATGTAAAAAGTAAGAATCAGGAAAAAAACTTTATACAGGAAGAGAGAGAGGATAGTTTGGGCCATTTCCCGATATTGAACCCAATTATGCAATTGGCGAAGTGTTAGTGGAGTATGATACAAGTTTTGTCTACCACATTATATATATGTCTGATACATAGTAAAACTTTTTGAGGTAGTTTGATTTGACATGAAGTTCAAAAAAGAAAAGAAGATTATTAAAACTTGTAGTACAAATAAATGATAAAATTTGTGTAACTGTAACTAATTTTATTAAAGGTAAAATAATCATTTTATAGTTAAATTGTTGATTAATATAGAAATGTTTCATTCTTTTTAGGATCAACTAAAAAAGAAAGTAAGTCAGATAAATTTGAACAAAGGGAGTAAAAAATTGATGGAGATTTCATTGTCGTCCTAGTATATGTAGTTTAACCTTAAAGAAGATTCTTGAAGGATTGGTTCAAACTCAACACATAGGCACTACGAACAACAAGTTGATCTATTCACGAAGGGTCTATGCAAGAATCAACAAATTTTTTGGTTGATAATCTTAAATGAAAAGTTCATTTCAATCTTTACTATGAAGACAAAGACACCATTCATATCACTTAGAATAATTGTAATAATTAGTTTCCTATGGTTTTTGATAATTTATTTAGAAAAATAAATTTTAGAATTTTGCATTTCTTTTAAGGGTCTAAAAATTTATTACAACTAAACAAGTTGATTCCGTATAGATATCTTGAAAAGGAAGAGGTAGTATCACCCAAAAGTTCTTTTGACATATATAGCCGCAGAGAAAGACTTCTAGATTTATTATTCTATGTTTTTAAGAACAGAGTTTTAATTAGTAGTTTTAATTCTCAAACCAAGAGGGTAGTTGGATTGGCTTAAAACTCCATAACTCATTGGGTCAAACTGAAATTATGGGCATGCCCGACTCAACTTAAGGATTTCCATATAAGATATATGGTAATATATAATTATTAAATAAATATAGTTGCAAAAAGGTTTAGGAACTCAATACTCAAGAACTTAGAACTAAGAGATACTAGTCCTCTCTAAGATGCTCAGTTTATGGAGTTCATGCGGAGTTACGGACATGTGAAACTCGACTAAAGGGCATGAATGAAAATATAAAACTCATGGGTACAACTCTTCTCCATCCCATACTTCCTCAAAAATGGCTCATATCAATAGTTGATCACAAAGGAGTCAGAATTTAATTCAAGGACTTTCTTGGACTCTACTCTTAACTCTTTCTTGAATTTGAATTATGAATTCAAGAGTTATAACTTTGATATCCATGATCTCTCAAGGATAAAATTAATATTTTAATTGTGAATATCAAGTATAAAGCATAGGTACGATTCGAGGTAACTCTTGCGAAAAGAAGGGTAGAGGTTTAGGGACTTAGAAACCCTAGTGCACTGAGTGGTGCAGGGCGCTAGACCCTATCCTACACACCACTGGTTAGGGCGTTGTGAGTGGCGGGGTGCCCCCATACCCTACCTAGAAAACTGATGAACTTTCTTGCTCAAATTCATACAACTCTTTTGGATTCTTAAACCTAACATAATTACAACAAATGATACACCAAAACCCACCAAGAATAAAACTCATTCACAACTCTCACCTCAAGAACTCGACAAGAATTTTTTTATCAAAAAGTGAAGCCCGAAACCTCAAGAACTCAACAATATTATCAATATACTTAATCTCACGGATTAATTTCGTAAGAGGAACTCATGATTGGTTTGTGAGAAAACAAGTCAGACGCTATGGAAGCTTACATACCACAAAGAACTAGGTTCTTGGTAAAATCCTGAATTTTTTAAAGCTACTTGAGAAACTTAGAAGGACATGCGAGACATGTATCCCTAATAATTTGTCGATTCAGGTAGTACTCATTTCCTTCCTTGGCTTATTTTTCCCAAGTTTATCACTCGGAGACGATTTATAGGTAAAATAATATCTATTGGAAAGACTGGATTCTTGTTAAAAAAATAGACGACGGGGAAAAAAATTGGGTCAAAAAACTTTTTCATAGTGACTTGGAATTTTGCAACCTAGTCAAGATTTGAACGAAATCTAAATTATTAAATTCTAGGGAAATCTAGTAATACTTAGGCAATATAATTATGAATTTTACCACATAAGTAAATAGAGAATTTGTTAAGAAATCCATACGATTTTACAGAATCGAATTCTAGCTTGGCGTGAACGGGTAGTTTCTGAGTGTCATTGGTTGAAGGTGTGTTGTGAAATGTGTCTCTAGGGTGGCGCTGTTGTAGCGGGAGACGCGACTTTAATGTTGAAAATAAATCCCAAAAAATGTTTTATTTTGCAATTTTCAAACTTGAGAGATAAGGGAACTAACCCAGCGATTTTCTTGATACATTGTCACCATTCTTGAGGCTAAATGTAAGATTTTAACTTCTCATATCCATTTTTTAATCCGTAGAACGTAATCTAAATGGGTAATTATCAATAGAGAAGAGTTTTTATCTAGAATCAATTATGGTAAAAAAAAAGTCCTAATCTGGGCATGTGGATCATGGGTATGATCTAGAGATACTAGAATTTTTAATAATTTGGATTACTATTTATTGCTTATTGATTTTTGTATTATATTGATTGTTTGTTGACTAAGAACAAGCTGAACGAATCCATAAAGGAAAAAATCAAGTTTCTTAGGGGATTAAAGCTTTGTTCAAGATAGGTAATGGTTGTGATTGTATGATTGTGTGATGTATATTTGTTTTTGATTCATTATGATACATCATATGTATGAGAATATTTCATTATTAATCATACTTGTTGTAAATGAGATAGATGAATGATGAAAGCCGTGAATCATGAGTTGATTGTATGATCTTGAGAATATACTTGTGATTGTGATTGTGTCTTGTTTAATGTATCAGGTGTTGCATTCTGACAGATTAACTTGGATTTGTTGCCATGTTCCGACATACTTATGGGATCAGTTGTCCGTTCTAGCATAAACATTTAATTGGGTATTACGTTCTGATATGCTAACAGTTTGGGTTTAGGTTCAATGCGAGGACCAAAGACTTAATATAATTTTGGTATTTGAGAATTGTGAAATGCTTTGTTGTTCATAAATGGTGAGAATATTGTATATGATCGGTGTGTGCATGTTATTATTTTATTATATTAATAAGCCTTGCTTATAAGATCAGTTATCGCCGATCCAATTCAAAGGTGAGCCAATTCTTAGGAGCTTCCATGAATTGTATTTCGTATGTATCAATCATTGAGTTCTTTGACTTTCTAGCTAGTTATTTGTGAATTAGTTTGGGATAGTGACCTTTCTTGTTTAGACTTATGGGTCTTGTTAGAATTTTTGTACATTGACTTTCAGGTTCTAGGCGTATTTTTCCATTTGTTTAGAATCTATATCTTTTTGAAGTTTATGGAACTTTAATTTTTAGCTATTTAACTTGCTGCCTTACCTTAAATGCTTTAGTATTTTATTAGAGTTCGTTAACTAATTGGTATTAATGGTTTTCCCACTGGAGGGTTAGTGTGGGTGTCAATCACGATGTCTCCGACGTGACAAACTTGGTATCATAGCCTACGTTTGTTAATATTTACGTGAGAAATGAGTCTACTAGAGTTTTAAGGAATGGTACGGAGACGTCTGTACTTTTGATTGACAGGTTATAGGACTTTATGAAAACCCTTCGTTTTCTGTTGTGTTCTTCGTGCTATAACTTTATTCAAATTGGTATCTGTCGATTCTAATTTGTATCTAACCTTTTGTAACTCTTCTGTCCGTAGATGGTTAATACTAGATTTTACGGCATCGGTCCCATTGCTCCAGTCAATGCTCTAGCTGAGAAATCTACAACGAGAGGTCACAGTAGAGGCAATAGGAGAGGAAAATCTAGGGGTAGAGACCGAGGAAGAGCGACACCTACTAGAGATGAGGTATCGGTCAAAAATGCTCTCCAAAATTAGGCCTCTCCCATAAATCATAAAGAGATAGAGGAGAATGGCGAGTTTGAAAATGTTGATGAGGCACTGAAAATGTTGAGGAGGTTGGACAAGAGGAAGAGGTGCAGGCTGAGAATACATGAATTCCTCTCATAGACCCAATGTTAGGTCAACGGATTATGTCATTCTTGAAAGGGTTGCTTGGTCCACGAGTGCTTCCTTCTTCTCAATCCATTCAAGCTCCAGAGAATCCTCTTATTGCTATCATTATCCCAAGATGGGAGGTATTGTAGGTAATGACATTTTCTTCCATCCTTTGTTGGGTTTATATGATTGGTAATGAGCTTGAAATGTTGAGTAAGTTTTTGAAGCTAAATACTCGTATATTTTTTTTGTTTTGAGAGTGAGGATGCTTATGAGTTTATTTTATATTTCTATGACAGGTTACATAAGTTTGGGAATTTTTTATCAGCATGGGACTCAGTTCGTGACTTTTCAGCTTCAACGTGATGCTAAGTACTGGTGAGAGCTTATATGGAAGGCAAATCTTCAGTTTTACCTCCACTTTCTTGGACCAAGTTTCATGCTATATTCTTAGAGAAATATGTGCCTACGACTTTGAGAGATATCAAGAAGGATGAGTTCATGTCTTTGGAGCAAGGTATGTCTGTGGCTGCTTATGAGGCCAAGTTTTATGCCTTGTTTAGATACGCTATGCAATTCGTAACTACTGAGGAAGAGAGGATTTGTTTATTTATTACGTGACTAAATTTTGAGTTGTAGGTATTATTTGTTCACATGACCTCTTCATAGAGGAGCTTTAATACGGTAACGAACTTTATTAAGAAAATGAAGGGGTTGAGGCGAGACAATCAGCCTAAGGCATTGGCTAAAATGGCCAAAAACATGTGTAACTTTCAAGGTTATTACTCCAAAGGGGAAGGGAGGTCACACAAATTCAGTCTTCCATGCATGCTTCTATAGGTAATTACTCGGGAACTCCTCCTCATAAATTAGTTTATGATAGACAAGGACTCGCGCCATCAACGGGCAACAATCCATCTTTTGATCGTACCATTGCAGAGAACCTTGTCATATGAGGAGATACCGTCTCTACCCACGTGTATTGGATTCCGTGCAACAGCAGAGTAGAGTAGTGGTATCCGCAGGGGATGGTAATAATGGTTGAGGGCATCGACAAGGTGGGCGAGGAAGAAATCAGCGTGACCACAGAGACAAAGGAAATGGTAATGATGGTAGAGGTATTTGACTAATAAGGAGATGCCATTTGAATGGACTGAACAATGTGAGGAGATCTTCGAAAAGCTCAAGACATTTTTGACCAATACACCTATTCTACTGTTATCGGTTAAAGTAATGATTTTATTGTTTGTTGTGATGCTTTATGTTGGTGAACCTATTCTACCAATATACACGCAAGTGTACATAGTTGCGGAAGTAATATAGATTCTTAAAGAAACGAGTTATCTGTGATACTCATTTCTACAAATAAATTAAGGTAACAAATTAAGTGATGATGTTGGTTGTTAACTACTACTATTACTACTACTAATTACGCAGTAAACAAAACTACAAAGATTGCATGAATTTAAGATGATGTTTCAACCAAGTAAACAATGACAGGGCTATAAAATGTTTTGAATGTCATGTATCATATTCTCCACTTAGAACTAGTTTTAATTGTCAAGTCACTAGTTTACAAGTTTAATTGCATGAGTCCAGTATCAAACCTCTAGTTGCCTACTCCAGTTAGTAGTCTAACTACATCTTGAGCATGGATAAATGTGCCTAATTGACGAGCTTTTATATTTCATCGTGTTTCGTAACCAATCAAGTTTTTCATCCGGGTATAACTCTTAAACACAAATCACCTCAATCAAATGGGTCGATTGAGCTCTCTATAACATCTAGTCTATCTCACCCCTCCTTTCTCAACTTTAAGTTAAATTTTTTTTATCTAATGGTAATCAAGAACGAAATACTAAAATAAAAATATTCAAGAAAATTATAATAACAACCAAGAATTAATTAAAAAATTCTTAAATAATCAACAATCAATTCGTAGCTACATCCCCAGAATTAAGGTCTTTAGCCACTCATGCAATTAAAATACAACAAAATATGATTATTTATGTGATTTTTGTAAAATAGAAGAGTTAGAAGATCCAAACTTATTACAAATGATAAAAGTTTCTCTAACACACCAATAAAAAGTCGAACCCCCACAATGTAGCTCTAGGGTCAATTTATAATAGTTAGGAAAATTAGAGTCAAAGTCTACTAAACCTAGGATTCCAATTTAATGCTTTTTTAACTGAAAAAGTCAGAACTTTCGTGGGGCTTTGCGCCTGGTAATCAACTCTAAAGTTTCCCCCTTGGCGCATTGCGCCTAGCAAAGCGCCGAGCAGGCGCCTCGAAACTTCAGGTGTTGGCTCGTCGTGCCTTGCAGAACACCTGAAAGGTTTCCTCAAAGTTCAGCTCTTGGTGTGTTTCCTCTACAAAAGCGCCACAAAACAATCTTAGAAATTTCACTAGTGGCGCGTGATATACCGTGGTTTAACGGTATTATTAATACTTTTTCCTTAAGTTTAGTGTGTCCAAAGGCCTTTTTATGCTAATTTTTATATAAGTTTCTCTTTGTTGTGCAGGAAATCTGTCAAAAGCTGAATGCATAGATTTTGAGCGAAGAAATGCAGAAGGGACCACCTACGGAGCTTATGATGGTCCGTCGTGCTTGTGACGGTCCGTAGGTGGTAGCATAGTGCAGCTGCTGAAGGAAGATGGGGAAGTCTGACCAAGTGTGGGGTTACGAAGCTTGTGACTGTCCGTCGTGTCTATGATGGTCCGTCCTGCAGGTTCGTCATGAAGTTCAGAGAAGTGATCCCAATACCTATATTCAAAGAGTTGAAGTGTTTTGAAATAGAGGCCCTCAACGGACTGTTGTGCCTATGACGGTCCGTCATACTTGCCGTCGAGGGTGGTGAAGAGAGCAGCAGAAGAAATTGCATAAGTATGGGACGACGGAGTCCATGACGGTCCGTCGTGACCACGACGATCCGTCGCGTGGTCCGTCGACCCAGCCACGTTTTTGCAGATTTCCAGCAAACAGGGTCCTTGTTTAATTAGGTTTTTTATTTTTTATAAATAGTTCAAAAAACCTCATTTTTGAGATTAGACTCTGTTAAGTTGGACTCGGTTAGGTTAGACTCTTAGATTGTAAAATTCCTTATTGGTAAACATTGTATTGTGAGATTCTAGATAATCATTAGACTTTTTGTGAGATTATTGATTACTTTGAGATTCTTGCAAGTGAATATTGGTGATTAATAAAGCAAACTTTTGGATTTTACTCTTTCTCATTGAAGTAAGTACATGAACTCTTATTTAATATATTTGAATATTGTGTTTATGGCCATGAGTAACTAAACTCCATAACTAGGGTTGTGGGATCCATAGGCAAATAATGAGATAAACCCTAACTAAAATAACAATTCTAGAATAGTGACTTGCATGTATTAATAATTATTTTGCTTAGAAGTCTTTTTAACGGATGGCCAACATTAGAACTCGCCTTAATGCTACTTGTCGGACCAAGGAGGTAGATAATAGGAAAAGAATTATTAACATAGATTTAGTGTATACTATCTAATAGGCTAGTATAGATTGGTACGAGGTAATAACTTAGTCAAATATCGAATACGATGCTTAATATGAGGTAAGGATAAGGGTTAGGATAGCAACACACGTAGCCGGACCAAGGTGCGGAGTAAATTTTTCTAGATGCCGGACCAAGGATTTAGAAATACATAACTTATCACTTTGCATGCAAGATACTAGGAAAGAATTGTTATAGTTAGAGTCATCAAGTTATGAACCTGTGGGGAACACGTAAACCCTAGTTACTTTGATTAATTAATTAAAATCCAACATTCAAAGTTGTTAAGTGTCTCTATCAAGTTTGTTAATTAATTTTACTCATTTAGAAATAGAAACCCCCCTTTATTGTTTTTACTTTCCAAGGAAGTCATTGACCAAACAATAGTAATAACAGGTTGAAGTTAACTCTAGACTTTTTTCCTCGTGGGAATGATCCCAACCTCATTAGTTGGGTTATTTACTTGACACGACCGCTTTACTTCTTATTTGAGAAGTAAGTTTGAGCGTATCAAATTTTGGCGCCGCTGCCGGGGAATCTAGCTTTTAGATTAACTTGAACTTATTACTATAGTTTAGTTGATATTTTCTTTATTTTACTTTGTTTTATTATTTTTGATTTTTTTTCAGAACTATCCTCCTTGTATGCCAAATACACGGAGAGGAAGAGAACCCTTGTTTCCCAGCTTTGGTTGATGTTCATGGTCAGATGTTACCCGATGCTCCTGGTGAACATCAACAGAGTGGACAAAATTTCGTTCCACGGCCCCAAGGATACTACAGAGGGTATGATAACATAACAGACTCGGATGGGCCACTTGTCTTGCCCCCTCTACCCACAGGCCACACCTTTCTGGTAACTAGTAGGCTGATGCAAATGCTCACTTCTTGAGGTTTGTTTTCAGGGCTACCTTCTGAGGATCCACATGTCCAAATAGCTAGGGTAAGGGCAGTGTGTAAAAGTTGTGTGAGGAGGCCTGATTTGGATCTAGATGTAATAGGGCTCCGAGTGTTTCCTCTCTCACTGACGGGAGAGGCTGCTATATGGTTCACTGAGCTCTCATACAATACAATCTTCACTTGGAACCAATTAAGAGATGTCTTCTTAGAACGCTTCTATCCGGTCTCCAAGAAACTAAACCACAAAGACAGAGTGAACAACTTTGTGGCACTACCAGGAGAGTAAGTTAGTAGTTCTTGGGATAGATTCACCTCATTCTTGAGAAGTGTTCCAAATCACCGTATAGATTATGAGTCACTGAAGGAATACTTCTATCGGGGAAAGGATGATAACAATAAAGCGGTGTTGGACACTATAGCAGGTGGATCTTATGGGGAGTGTCTTTATGCTGAGATCGTTGAAAAATTATAGAAAATCTCTCGAAATAACAAAGCTTAGAGTACTAGAAAGTCTGATACAGGGAGAAACACCTTCGTAGTACAGTCCATTCACAACCCAGCCACAAATGAGATTCATGAAGAAATGGCTCAGATGAGAACTGAGCTTGGGTTGGTACTGAAACATGTCACAGGGGGTGCAAAAAAGATAAATGCAGTTAACTACTTGGCTAAACCACCACCTCCTAATGATGAGTGCTATTATGCGGAGGACATTTATGCAGTAAATGAGCAAACGGGGGGTTTTCGACCAATTGCCCAAGGCTCAAATCAGGATAACTAGCGCCAAGGTCAAAACTATGGTAACTACAACCGTGAGGGTCATTGTGTCTGAGACGGAAACTACAACCGCGACAACAACTTTAACAGAGGTAATTATGTTAATAAAAATGATAGGAATGGGCCCTATGTCCCCCCTCAAAACCTTGAAGTTACTCCTACGGATGGTGGAGATAGTATGGCACGAGTTGAGGATATGTTGCACAAAATGATGAAGAGGCTCGATGCTAGTGATGAGCACATTAAAAAGTTGAGGTGTGATTTAGATAGTATTGAGCAAAAAGTTGATACACATGCAATTTCGATTAAGTAGATCGAGTTGCAAATGGCCCAATTATCTGCAACAGTGAACACACGGCAACCGGGCACTCTTCCTAGCAACACTGTCCAAAATCCAAAAAATGATGCGCACTGTATGTCAATCACTACTCGGGGTGGTAAGCAAACCATTTACCCACCTATGCCATCTACTGAGGAAAAAGTGAGAAAGGATAATGATAATGTTGTAAATGGTAGTGGTGAAGCAGAGGAAAGTAATGGAAAAGACGCAGAAGTACCTATCAAGGTAATTCCCATGCCTAGGCCATCACCACCTTTCCCTCAGAGATTAGTGAAAAAGACCGAGGATGGTAAATACCGGTGTTTCATAACAATGTTGAAGCAGCTTTCTATCAATGTCCCTTTGGTAGAAGCTCTAGAACAAATGCACGGTTATGCCTAATTTATGAAAGATTTGGTCACCAAGAAAAGATCGGTCACTTTTGAGGATGATGATAGATTGCAACATTGTAGTGCTATTGCTACATGATCCCTTGTAAAAAAAAAAAGAAGATCCGGGTGCGATCACTATTCCTTGTATTGTTGGGTCATTACATTTTGCGAAAGCATTATGTGATCTGGGGCAAGCATAAATTTCATGCCCCTATCAATTTACAAGAAGTTGGGTTTGGGGGATCCAAAACCCACTACGATGCGGCTACTGATGGCTGATCGGACAGTGAAACGGCCTATAGGGATACTCCATGATGTGCTAGTAAAAGTGGAGTCATTAATCTTTCCGGTTGATTTTGTTATTCTTGATTGTGAGGTCAATTTTGAAGTGCCTATTATTCTTGGGAGGCCATTCCTTTCTACAGGTAGAGCCATAGTTGATATGGAGAAGGGACAAATGACATTTCGGTTGAATAATGAAGAAGCGACCTTCAACATTTGAAGGACCATGAGGCAGAGTGGTGAGCTCCAATCGGTATCTGCCATATCCCAAAAAGAAAAAATGAAGAAGAAGACTGAACTGAAAGATGCAAAACAAGAGTTTATGGTTGGGGATTTGGTGCTTGTAGACAGTTCTGGGGTGCCTTGTCTTCCGGGCAAGCTCAAGCCCAAATGGATTGGCCCTTACTTGATTACCCAAGTATTCCCTCATGGAGCAGTTGAGTTAAAAGCCAAGGAGGGAGTGCGGCTTAAGAGGAATAGAGATAGAATAAAACTCTATTTTGGGCATAAAGCATCTGGGAATGAAGTGATAGATGCATACCATCTTGATTAAGTCTGAGTAATCAAGGGTCCCCAGTCGAGCCGCGACATTAAATCAGGCGCTTGTTGGGAGGAAACCCAATGCTTATACTCTTTTTCGTAATGGTAGCATTCTCTACTAATGGGTTTTAAATTTGCAGGCACATCACCAAGAAATTCTGCAGAAGATCACTCTGAAACGGTCCGTCCTGCACAACCGTGCTGGTTGTCAGAGACCCTATTACTAAAGGTCTCTCACATTTTCTAAGGGTCCCACGACGGACATCGACGACGGACCGTCATAATCACAACGGTCAGTGCTGATTGTCGGTGCTTTGCGCCCCATGTTTGCTTCACCTACCACTCTTGTATTTCAATTTTTTATGCATTGGGGACAATTGCATGTCTTTTTGTTGGGGTTGGGGTAAATGGAAAGTGAGTGCTAGGGTGAAGTCTGAGTAACTCCATTCACTATCCTCTTTTGGGGTTTTCTTGCCTGTGTTTTTTTCCCCAATAGACTGATTACTTTTTCGGTTGAACCGGCATATTTATATCTTTTATACATAGTTTAATTCTAGAGCAGGATGACTAAAATGATATCCTGATAAACTGGAAAATAATGCATGACTAGGCATTGTAACTGATAATTGTGTGGCTCTAAGCATGAAATAGAGTTACACCATTGCATTACCCTAAGTCTTAAATTTGAACTAGGTATCTGATAATCTGGTTTAGTGATGAGATGTCAAGTGAGTGTGAGGAAAATTTGAATAGTCCACTATTGGTACTGAGCTAGAACTTGCCTGGTTAATCCTGCTAAAACTAAGCTGTAATAGACAATTAGGAAAGGATCATAGGCCCTTGTTCAATATAGCCCATTTCTAGCCTAAATAAAAGAAACCAAATGAAATTTATCCTTCTTTGATCCAAATAATTTGAGCTTAAATTTAGACCTTTCTTTTTCACCCCAACTGATCTTTTCTGGGAACAATTTGTTGGCCCTGGTCCCTCCTTGGACATGTGCACCTCAGCTTATGCCAAAAGCATAAGTTGAGGGTGGCTAATGCAGTAAACAACCTTTGTTATGGCCCTGACCCAACTTTGGGTATTGTGTACCTTGACTCATGGCAAATCCATGAGTTGAGGGTGGTTATTATGAGGAATGCTCTGGAAAGTGGGGTTGAATGAACAAAGAGAGAGAAAGAACAAGAGTAAAGTGACTCAAGAATTACTTGAACGAAAAATAAAGAAAAAGAAAAATATACAAGAAATACAAGCAAGAAAAGAAGAGAGTCACTTACACAAATGAAGATAGAAGAGAAAATAGCAAGGTGAAAGAATATGAGAAACTGGGCGATATAAAATGATATAAAGTGGAAGGTTTAGCCGATATGTCAAGGAGGGCAAAAAGTCACTAATACTTAAATATACCCTACATGACCCTTAGCCTATGTTACTAGCTAAGAAAGTCCTATCGTGATCCTAAGGGTTGTATAGCGAACTTAAGGCAGTGAAAATAATGGCAAGCTTATGGCAATAGGTATGAATGAGTGTGACTTTGTTGCACCGCGCCAACTAGTGCACCAGCAACTTTTGGTTTTTGGTTAGTTGTTTTCTTCTTTTCTGTGCTTCTTCTTCTCCAACTCAATACCAAATCCTCAAATTTTTTGAAAAAACTAATCATATGTTTTAGTGCACAATCATCACTAGTTAAACAAGAACAAGTTAGTATTCATAGATCATTTTTCAATTTAATCGAAACATGGACAAAAATCGACAACTTAGGTATATAAATGCACCTAAGAACAGAACCCCACACTTACACTTTCGTTTGTCCTCAAACAACTTTTAGACTATCTACTCTTTTTTCATATCCCTTAGGCTTATCAACCCACCTTAAAATCAATCAATATTTTTTAATCATGATCTTGTATTTCATAATGGATGCAACATTTTAACACCTTTATACCAAGTTCCAACACATATTCTCAAAGAATCTCTTTTACTATTTTTTCGGGCTAATGCAGACTCACACAAACATACCAATCACATAATCTGAACACATTCCATGACACCATTTTAGAGACTACACCTCCCTAATGCACATGTCATTATTTTCCAACAAAGCTCCTACTTAGATTTTCTATTTTCTTAATACCAACTTCATGAATATTTTTCCCTCTTTCCTCCATGTTTGCCCATTATTCTCCTTTTGTCCAATTTTTTAGTTGTCTTTGCATTAGTAACCCTTACTAGAGATTTTAAGGTCCAAATGAGGTACAAAATATCCTTGGTAGGACCAGGGACAATGATTAGAGCATATTTCTGAAATAACCTTCCTCAGTTGTGTTGAGGTGCACAATGTCACGAAGGACTAGGTACAATATTGAGTTTCACTTATTCTTTTCTCTTCCATAAAATTCAGCATTTCACCCTTTCTCATATCAACCAATCATTTTCAATTCTTTTTATTAACATAGTGCATTATATAGATTTTATTAGGATCAAAATACCTTGGTATGAGACAAATGGGTTTCGGCTTATCATGTGTCTTATCAACAAATAAGGCTAAAGGCTCAATGAGGCTTCACTAGGGGTCATTTCAAAAGTAGGACTACAAGTAGAGTGCAAGAATTGGATTTTCAATGAAACGCCTTAATTACATTCCCTAATTCATACAAGACAATGATTGGATACACACAAGACAGGTTTTAGATACCAATTGAAGCAAGAACCAACAACACTCACCACACATGGATTCAAGACACGTATAAGGATATATTAACTAGAATGATCATACAACTTTCATCACGATATTGCTACACAATTAATCCTATTTATTTTTATTTTGGGTCAAACTAAGAGCACATGTTTGTTCCAAGGTTACCGTTCTTTTGCATTATTTTAGTTATGACTACCCATGACGTCAGACTAACTTTTTCGGGAATAGTTTGAATAGACAAAGGTTGGTTTCTCAATCCTACACTACTAAAAAACATCCAAAAAAAGATCACAAAAGCGACATACAACGTCGCTTTTTGGTTAAAATCAACTGAAAAGTGATGCAGTCATATTCATCGCTTTATGGTTTGACACTTTTCGAAACGCGATGGACAATGTCTCTAAAAAAATATTGGATTGCGTCACTTTTTATAATTCATTATCAAAATGTTTTTAGCAAAAGCAACGGAATGTGTTGCTTGTTTTATATTTTCATTTATTTTTTTATTTCCAATAAGCGACGTGGTCCATCGCTCTTGTAGAAATTAATATTTTAAAAATTCTAAAAAAAAAGATGGGCTAAAGAATACTATCCTTCGCTTTTTTGAATTTTATTTTTGAAAGATACATAAAAATGACGGGCTAAAGGACCTTTTCCATTGCTTTTCTAGGTTTATTTGAAAAAAATAATGCAAAAAAATTACAAACAAATATAAATCAATCAATTCAATTTAATTCATATTCAAATAGCCAATGAAACAATATAATGTAAACACACAACCATATACAACATCAAACTTAAATCAATCTTCAAAATGAAACTAATCACATTACCAAAACGTATTAAGTGTTTCAAAATGTATTTCAAAAGCGACCTAAACTAGGGAGTGGAATCTACAAAATCATCTTCCTCCTTATTATCATCGGTGTCCTTGGGAGATGAAGTAGTAAGTCAACGAGCGAGGTTCAACACTTGTTCTTTGATGTCTTGAACGTTCTCACTCATGCTTTGTTGTTCAACTACTCTTGTATTCTCCGACTCTGCTAGTACCAATGTAAGTTGTGCTATTTGAGCCGACATAACGTCTATCTAAACGCCGTCAAGTGTCTCTGCTTGACATGATTATCCAATACCTTCTAATCCTGACTGGTATCTTTTTACGTCATTTCGACAGCCTCTACCATAGACTCTACCGTTGTGTGTCACCTACACCACTTTTTCTTTCAAAATTTGGGTGGAAAGTTCAGATGTCATTTAAACCGAACTATGCAACTTCTAAGTGACATAACGATGAAACTCATTCTGCATATTAAATATAAAAATTGACATCACTACTAATATATATTATTCAAATTAAATAACTTACAAAAGTTCGTTCGGCCTTTCCTTGAGCCGCATATACATATCCAATTCATTTTATTTCTTATTCACATGATTCTTCTTGAAAACCTCTGGTTCAATGTGAGTGTTCCCAGTAATTTTTCCTAAAGAAAGAAGTGAAATTTATAATGGAATCTATGAATCAACTAATTTAAAATTTTGAAGTAGAACTCACCATCTCTCTTATAATTAATCCAAATTTCTTTGCACCTCCAGTGTGCAACGAGTCACCCCTAAGACTTCCTCTAAATTTTTGTGGCTTGTTAAGAAATTGCCTTATACTTTTGTCAATTCCAATGTGCACGAAATCATCAAAAACATGAGGCAAAATCCATCTCGGATGTTCATCAGTGTCATGAATTTTAGTTGAAAAGTCTCGCGGATTCCCTCTTCTCAAATGTGGTCGCAATGACCAAATTGTACCTTGACTACCAAGTACATGTAGTCTGAAAAAATTGAATAGCGTTACTTAGATTTACAGTAAAAAAAAAAGTAAAATATACCTCAATTTCACTATGCGCAGCTGTAGATGAATATAATACACTAGGATACACAAAACACTAAGTCAATAAAGGTGTATTAACCTTAGCATCTTACTTCTCATTACTAGAATATCAAATCCTCATCAACATAACTTAGGATATTTATATGTGGGAGATGGAGTATTATCCTATATCCTACTTGCCGATAAAGGTCGTGATCAATGAATAGACTGTAAAGGTAGGCCTTCGTAGCACCGTAGAGGCAATTTCTCTGAAGTAATGAAAGCATCAAATGATCGATAGTAATTAGAAAATATTTCCCAGGATCCTCTGTACCAAATAAAATATAAAATAAATGAGTATCATGACTAATGCGCTCAGGCATAGAAGAAATAGATCATTGAATATCCTCAGGATCTATGGGTCTACTAGACTTCTTCTGTTAGCTTTAAAAGTCCAACTAACTCCAAGATGCTCGCGATGTTTGTCATTGTCACCGATTGATGACATTTGTATGCAAATTTACATGTATAATATATAAAAATCATAAATTAAATAAAATTAGCAAAATAAATTAACTTACATATAATATCTTTCATTCTACTACTATTCCTCCTCGCTTGTTTCAATTCTATTATTCTCCCATTCATCCTTCTCAATAGTTTCATTTTCATTACGGTCCCATTCTTTGTCATATAATAATTCATTTTCCTCATTTTTGGATCATTCTTCCTCAACATTAAGTATCTCATATCATATACTTTTAATAAGCGTTAAGGATGTTTTTGTGTGATTTCCAATTCAATATGAGCTTTTTGATGAACTATTGCAACATCATTTATATACACCACATCTAATAAACTGTTTATTTCAATTCTTTCCACATACTTATATTTTATAACAACCAGCAATGAACTTTGTATCTACACAATGGATATGCAGCATAATACACTTGTTTAACATTTTGTGTAATAATAAAAGGATAATAACTTCTGTATTTTCTGGTGTGCTTAACTTCAATTATATTGTCTTGATAGTTCATCTTTGTTCCTTTACATGATGGGTCAAACCACTCACACCGAAACAATACAATCTTCTTTTTAGGTCAACTTGAATACCTCAGTTCAATAATATATAGAATGACACCATAATATTCAATAGTTTGGCCAGTACCATCAACATCACCTTGTATGTAGACACCACTATTATTTTTTTCTTGTTCGTAGAAACTTCTTCGAACACAATACTTATTCATTGTCAGTACTTGAGATTCAGGTCCATGTTCTACTTCTTTCATTAATTGCAAATGTTAGACACTTGAGTATTCATTGTAAACCTACATAACTGTTATTTCAAGTAATATAATTTAGTATAACAAGGATATATTATTAAATACTTAGTGATTGCACACTTACATAAGTTTTTACATATTTGGAAAATTATGTATAGATGACTTCATTACCCCATGTGTTTACAAACAGTTGATCATTTAATATTCAAATATTTTGTTCGTTAATGAACACCTATTATAATGTAATTTGATAACATATTTTTAATATTTGAGATTTGTTTGAATTTCTGGACAGGTAAGCAAAATATATGTCATAGCTGATTGCATTTCTATATCAGTGAAGAGTTAGTTTTCACACTTTATAGATCCTCGGCCATTTTAATTAAAAATTGATATTGGTTGAAATAGAGAATCAATATTGCCTTTATCATTGCAAATGGGCCTATTTCTCATACATGATACTTCATCAACAAAGTAATATAAATAAAAATCTCTAGCTTTTCTCCCAATATGAGCTAAGTAATAAGAATAAAACTCAACAGTTTCTCTCCCAATATGAGCTTCAACAACTGATCCTTCGATCTTTCCCCTTTGCTTAATTGTTTGCTTGGAATTACCAATTTTTCTGCATTTATGTGTGTATATATATGTTAATAAAAGGATTGGTGGATCTATATAACTTTGTGAATATTTCAAATGTACACCTCTTAAATGGATACATCCGTCTTCTTTGAACACGAGCTTCGAGGCAGGCCTCTTGTAAAAGGCGAATTGGAACATGTTCCATCACATCAAAGAATCCACATGAAATATCTTCTCAAACCTAGAAGTAATAACAAGAATATTTTCTTTCATCCTCTCAAAACTACTCTCCAAAAACATTCCAGAATAGAAATGTTATACCTCGGAAATCCAATGACGTAGTCTAGAGTCTCGCCTAATGAATAATGATTAAGAATTGTGTTTCCATACCTTAACTACTGTAATTAATTTGATTTGGAAATATTAGATCCTAAACGTTAAGAAACGACCATGACGCTGAAAAACTAGTGACATTGACTAGTAGGTTTTCTTAGGTCATGTGAAAAATTGGGAGTAGCGTATGAAGGGTAAATAATGTAGAAGTACTTTAAACAGGTAAAATAAAATTTTTAGGATCAAAACGTCCAGGTGCGACCCTTGAAAGAAAATCCTAGGGGTCCTTGAGGAGGATCCAAACATTTGTCGAACAAGTTGCCCAAGGCATGGAGGGAGCATGTCCGTGTCAAAGACTGGATCCAGCAAAGGCCAAATGTTGTTTTTCATCACAGAAATTATCACGGACTCTTTTGTCTAAAAATTTATTTGCAAATACTTGAGGGAACTCCTCCACGATGTGTACTTATTTCTCGACAAAAATTCCATAAATAAAAGTCATGTTTGACTTAATTAAAACTTCCAACTAAGTGAGGGGTGCTTTGGATATTTTGGAGGATGGGTATATATTTATTTTAAGACAGTTTTACTCACTTTACCAATCTAAAACAAATCCCCAAATTGAAAACTCAATTGCTCTCACTTCTCTATAAATCCTCTCTACCCAAGCCTCCATTCAAGAACATTAAAGCTTCAAGAAGAAGATCATTTGTCCAGGTTTTCTACTCAATTTTGTGGATAAGTCTTCATTAAGGTATTAATTCTTTCCCTCTTGGAATTTCTTTCCCCCAAGAGGTTCCTTCAAAGATGTTTTCATAATCCCCCAAAATCAAGGGTTTTTATCTACACATGGGTCTTCTTTTATGAACTTCCTAAACAAGAATTCTTGAACAACAATTAACCAGTTCAGATATTCACAACCAAGATGGACTAGATTCTCTTTCGGTTAGGCTCAAAATAGAGAAAAAAGGTTGGAATGCAAGAAATTATGGTTAAATTATGATGAATTATGATTACTTAGGGTTGTTTACGTGTATAATGATGGGTAATTGGTGTTGATCACTTGATATTCCCTTGGACCCATGTTCTTCCCCAATTTGATAAATCTTGGATCTGTTTGGTGAATTGGTCAATGATGATGAATATATCAATTCTTATATTAGTTTTAATTTTGATATTACTCCATGAATTACCTAATATAATTTATTATTTCGATTTTTACCTAATTCCTTTTAGAATCCATGAATGCCCCTCTTCTCTTAACCCTTACTTTTGAATTATATTGATTAATGGACTATTATATTATGATGATAATTGATTTGATTGCTAGAGATCATTGCTTTGGGATTAAGTCTTGAATGGGTTTCTTGGAGGCTATTGGTAAGATCTTCAAGGTCACGATCATTCGATTGCATTATTGTTAGTCTATCCTTGGTAATGTTGATTAATTGAAATATGAATGAGGAAGTTATGAATGTCTGATCAGTTTATGAATATCATGGTAGTGATACGATGGTAGGTGTGCTAATATGAGGGATTGAAGGTAATTCCCATGAAAATCTTATGACTAGGCTATGGTTTTATGTCCTTACATGATGTCGTGTTTGTGATGAAAGGGTTTTTGCATCTTAAACCTATAAGCTATGAACATGTTATACGAGGGTTTAAACTCCTAATACCTATTTATGAATTAATGTTAAGGAATACTGAAAGATATTTCAAAAAGAAAATTTAGCAAAGAACCGAGTGAACTTGACATTGAGAGGTATTCCTTAACAAAGGAAGGGAGGTACACACTATGTTCTCTCTTGAGGTGGAAACTACAATGCTATTTAGCATATGGTAGGTTTCCACTAACAACCTCCTAGTTTCTTAACTATGTGCCCTCATAGCAATCTTAGCTAGTGGATCTACCTAAATGCTATATGAATGTATATGTCTTACCTTGGCAAGTTAAACATCCTTCTTTCGGTGTGAGGGGATGACACAGAATTTCATGTTAGCTCACATGGTCTATGTCAGTTATGGAGAAGTTTCCTAAAAGTTAAAATTAATGAATTAAAGTAATAAGATGAACACTAACTCTGACTACTTAAGAGGTGTTACCTAGTGTAGGTAAAGGTATGGGACTTTACTTATACATTGCACAAGTGGACCATGAGGGGAATTCTAGGGTGAATTATTTTTGTACATATATTATGAATGAAACTCATGTTGTTGGATTAAATTGTTATGCATGATATGTGTGATTTTGGTTTCACTTGAGATACATGATGTTGGTCTAAATTTTTATACATGATATTGACTATGCTTGTTATGATGATGTATGAGGTAAAACACAATGATTATGTTCTCTTTGTAAGTTTACTTGGTTTATGTGAGGTTATGGGGCTTCACATACACATTGCACTAGTAGACTTGGATTGGGGTTATGATAAGGTTTTGTGATGTATTGATGAATATGGACTCTAAATATGAAATGTTAACTATATCTTTGTTATGATGTTACTCTTGAACATGAATAAGAATATGTCATTGTTGTGGTGATATGGACTTGTATATGTTCTTGAAATATGCATAAAGGATTTAAAGTGAACTTAGCATGTTTATAACAAAATTTCCCTTTGTGCATGGTTTCAAATGTTTTACATGCATATGTTTCCATACTTAGTACATATGGTTTGTACTAACCCATATCTCTTCTATTTTCTATACAAAGTGTAGTTTCATGCCATTGAGGTAATTCTTGTCTTTTCTTGAAGAAACTTTGTTTGTTATTCCCAAGTTGGTAAGTCCTCAAGTTGGAGGATGGAGATGTTTGATTCTCTTTCTAGTTTCACGTTCCTTACTCAAAGATTATATTTTAATTCGTATCATAACACTTTTTGTTGATGTAACGCCTAATTCCCAATTCTCATACTCTTGTGTTTAGATGGAAATGTGAGACAAGTTAGATTCTAATTTCGATAAATGTGAAGTGAAGTTGAACTTCAAATAAAAATTTTCAATTTCCCGCTTTTTATTCTATCTATGATGCAATTATGAATGCTAAGGGTTTGTCTGAGGCCTCTTCAAGGATGAAGATGTTGGTTACGACTAGGGGGTGCTCTCCGATCGTGACAAATTAAGTATTAGAGCATGAGGTTGAATAATATTAGGAATGATATCTCACAGAACCACGTCTATGTAGACTCTTCTTCTTAATTGTGAAGTGTGTCACACTTATGAATGAGAGACTATGTAATACTTACAAAATTCCCACTTCTTTGGTAATCTTAAGTCGTGCCTTAAGAGTCTTAACTCTATATATCCCTTTCGTCTTATCCTTTTGCTGTAGATATAGGCTATGACTACTAGAAAGGAAGCCGCAAGAAGGGTTGAAAAGGAGATTGAAAATGGGGGAGTTCCTCCCCATGACAACCAAGCTTCTTCTCAAGAGCAAGTTCCTCTGTGTGGAAAAGCTCTGGTTAATCCTACGATCATGTCGGATGGGGAAATAAGTGCAACTTACCTAAACTTGACCAAATTCATGGATAATCAAGCTGAAGTCTTAACTACCTAAGCTCAAGCTATGATGACTCAAGAAAATCGGGAAGTTGCACCCCACGTGAATCAAAATTCTATTACCATGGCTTCACGTTTGAGGTACTTCACTAGGATAGACCCTCCAATGTTCATTGGGTCGAAGGTAAATGAATATCCTCAAGAATTTCTAGATGAGGTTTATAAGTATGCTATGAGGGTGAGTTCAAATGAGAATGCCGAGCTAGTCGCTTATCAACTCAAGGATAAGGCTCAAACTTGGTATACTTAATTGAAGGACAATAAGACTTTGAAAGCGGGTCCCATGAGTTGGGAAGCCTTTAGGAGGGCTTTACTTGATAGGTTCTTCCCAAGGGATGAAAGAGAGGCATAAGTGGAAGAGTTCATCAACCTTCGTCAAGGAAGAATGAGTATTCAAGAATACTCTTTGAAATTCATTATGTTGTCTAAATATTCCTCTTCTTTGGTGACTAATCCGAGGGATAAAATGAGTCGCTTCGTAATGGGAGTGTCTGATGATCTTTTGGAAGAGTGTTATGCGGCAATGATTCACAGTGACATGGATTTATCTTGGTTGATGGTTCATGCTCAAGTTTAGGAGAGTAGGCTTAAGAGGAAAAATAGGGATGCCCAGAGTGCAAGGACATATTATGGAGGTACTTCTAAGAGTAAATTTAAAATCCAAGACAATCCAAAGTTCAAGAAATGATTCTCCAACAAAGTTCCTTATAATTTCTCAAAGGCTAACAAGGAGAGGGTGTCAAACACTAAGCCTCAATGGGGAAAATGTGGTGGTTCACAAAGTGAGAAACCCAATTGTGCAAAATGTGGTACATGTGAGTAAATGTCCTGTTGGTACGGACAATTGTTTTGGCTGTGGAAAGAGTGATCACATGCTAAGGGATTGTCCCATGGACAAAAATCAATGAATGAAGAGTAATCAAGCTCAAGCAAGTGGTTTTAATTCTGATGCTCTAAAGAAAAAACACTTTTATGCTCTCAAAACTAGGGGTGATCAAGAGGATTCTCTCGATGTTGTTACTGGCATGTTGTAAGCATTTTCAATTAGTTTTTATGATTTGCTAGATTCAGGTGCCACTTTATAATTTTTTACTCCTCTAGTGTCTATGAAGTTTGACGTGCTTCCCGATATCTTAGTTGAACCTTTTTTCGGTTTCTACCCCGGTGGGTGACCCTCTTGTAACTAAAAGAGTCTATAGGAGTTGTCCCATATTATTTTCCAATGGACTTTTATGTTATATTGGGGATAAATTGGTTACATGTTTGTTTTGCTTCAATGGATTGTAGAACAAGGGTAGTTAAATTCCTATTTCCTAACGAACCCATTTTATAATGGATTGGGGGAAGCTAAATCCCTAGAGGTAAAATTATTTCATGTCTAAAAGCTTGTAAGATGATTTTGTAATTGATTTATCTATAATATTGTTAGTTTAAATTACCTTGAGTTTGAGGCTCATCCTTAAGATTCGGTACCCCTAATGAAGAATTTTCCGAAAGTCTTCCCCGATGATTTACCCTGAATTCCTCCAGAACGGGAAATAGATTTTTGTAAGGACCCAAAAAAGAATTAGATTCAAATAGAGCCTAACATGTAGTGCCTGTCACAGCTGGGGAGCACCCCCTAGACGTAACCGACGTCATCGTCCTCTTTAAGGACTAAGAGTAGCCTCTTAGCTTACATCAATACAGTCATAGGTTAAAAATGCGGAAATTTTAAAAACTTATTCACTACTTTTAAGTTGAGGTTTAAATAGATGTTTATGCACACATAGTACTTATTTCGAGTAAACATAGACCCTTCGTATAAGAAGATTACTTAGTATTCTACTTTTATTGCACATAGATATATAAGATATAACATAGTATCAAATAGATGTCTCATCTCATAACCATCCAACAAGAGTATAACAATTTTGGCTTGGCCCATACATCAATACAATAAGAGCCATACTGAGATAAAAAGGAAAGAACATAGAAGTCTTAAAACTAGAACAACATCATAAGCTTGATAGTGGCATTGCCCTCGGAAAGTGAGGACCTACCCAATATGGATGAATAAAAATTCCAAGTCTTCCTTCAAAGTCGTCTAAAAAGCCTTTTAACGATCGGCACCTAAAATGTTAGGGAAAAAGGCACAAATGGGGTTACTACACCACTTCTATTAAGTATAAGACCATATGCACACATATCACAAAATCATGCTAAAACGGGACACTTCAATAAATTATGCAATTTACTTTTAAAAGCCTTATGCAGATTTCAAGAAATCATACCAATCAATAGGACATATTCATTAAGTCAGGAGTATGCACATCACATGACCAATAATACTAAGCCTAGTCAAGCCAACAAGCATATCAACTTAATTTGAACACATAGTCATGACAACCCTATTATGAAGCTATAACATCACAAGCATGAATAAGAGTTCATTACAACATAACCAAAGCAAGATTATTACCCATGAACCCTCATTATGTCAACTAGTGCAAGGACCAAGCAAAGCCCCATAACCTTACTCTATCAAGTAAACTCAACAAGACTCATAACTGATGTTCAGCTTCACATAGTATGTCATTAAGAGTACATATCATCATACTTTAGCCATAGAGACCAAACACATGTTCATAAGATTAACCAACATCACATAGTGTCATTAACATGTAAAATCATATTATGCATATCATTTACATTTATAAGCATATACATACATAAGAAAAATCTCCTAAGGCTTCCTTCAAGGAAAACTAGTGCAAGGGATATGTAAAGTCTCATACCCCTACCTAGGCAAAGTTAAACCTCTAAAGTCACCTAGTTGGTTTGTAGTTCACTACTTCATTTTAGTTTATGGAACACTTGCCTTAACCGACATAGACCACAAGAGCTAAATGTGGAATCCGGTGTTCTAAAACCTTATACCGATTGAAGGTGGCCTACCGAACAAAGTAAAACCAAACATAAACGTAGCTTTCTAGGTGGATCCACTAGCTAGTCTTCCTATGGGGGGGAACATAGTTCAAGAACTAAGAGATAGGTGTGAACTCTCTACATGACATTTGGAAATTGGAGCCTCATCTCATGGGAATCCATAAGATGAGCATCCCTCATATGGGAGTCAACACCTCATGTGGAACTATCCGGTGAATCTTCCTCTATGGAAAGTCAACAGCTCACATTTTCAAGTTCACTCGGTGCTAAACTAAGTCCCTTTCCAAATGTCTTTAATATATTTATTAATTATCATTGCTTAATGTAGTTCATAAGGTCTATACCATGTATAATCATCATCATCGTAGATCAATAAGAATTGCATCAGTATAGTCCTTTCATTACAATTCATATAAATGAGGTTAGCACATTTACATATTCACATCATGATAAGGCACATTGGTAAGTTATAACCATCCTAATAATATTTAAACTTTATCCAACTCACAATCCATAGATAGAGACATTTCAATACAACATCAAAACAACCCTATCAATCTTAATACAAGGTATACTTTACACAACATCATCACTTAATCACAATTAACCACAATTCAAATAAAGAGGTGAGATCACAAGACTTACCAAGTCTTCTTCATAATACATCATCAAGGTCTTACCATCAACCCTTAACTCAACCCAATAAGTGTTTAATCTCATCACTCATAAATAACCAACATGACAACAAAGCCAACATGACAACAAAGCCAATTGAATCACTACATCACAATCAACCACTAGTTCATAACTTAAGATAAGAGACTTAGGTCAGTCATAATCTAGATAAATCATTCAAGAACTAGCATGATAGGACTATAATTCATCCTAATTAATGTATAATTTGTACAATAACATCATCTTGTTGTAATTCAACCAATAACCAATTCAATTGAGCCAACATTACACAATTCATGTACAGATCACAACATATGGTTAAGGGGAATGGGTCATCTTCTACAAACTAGACCAATCCATACAAAAATAACATAATTGAAATACATGTTAATTTATTGATAATATCCACATAAGCAATTCACAAGATCAATTTTCAAGATTGAAAAAGACCCACTTGAATTTCATACTTTCGAAATCAATTTGATGAAACCCTTTGGGGAAATTAGTCCCAAAGGTTAAAGGAATCACATACCTTAATGATATTGATGGATAAATATTGGTGATTGCATCCCTAGAACCCACCTTGAACTTGACTTCTTTGGAGTTCTTCAACTAGAGAGAGAAAGAAGAGAGAAGGAAGAGAGTTTGTGTTTTGGAATTTATGAGAGCTTAGGTTAGTCTAAATAGTTTAGGGTTTTTATATACGTTGTTAATTAACTTAATTACAACTCCCATAACCTCTAATTAACCTCATAATAATCCAAATAATTAAATGAATTAAATAGAAACGTGCAGCAAAACAATGGCTCCATAGACGAGACCACGATCGACAGATCGTATGTATATAGACGGGCATTGTTCACCTCCATGTTCCACACTCGTTGTTAAGTTCACATACTTTCCGTTTGCAGGATTCCAAAAAATTGTCTTATTGTCCATCGACGGAAGAAGTCCACGCCCTGTCGATTGGACAACGGATCGTGGGTTGAATTTGTTGGTGGACACTACCTTGGGCAGCCTTTGACCCAAAATGCTAGGGTCCTCCTTAAGGGACCTTGGTTGGTACTTGAGGATTTGTGAATGGATTTTTCGATTATGAATCAAATCTAATACATGTTAGACACCCTTCCACCAATTTTTATCATTTTCCAAATCCTAAAACTTAGTCAAATAGGCTAAGTCACACTAGCACCTCATTGAACTAGTTTTCGGACGTCATGGATGTTCTTTGATATTTTTGTTTCTAAACTTTCTAAATGACTTATAATCATTAAAATAGACCTTAAAACAGTGTCTTAACCTTGTGAAACTAAGGTTAGGCTCTAGAACACGTGTTAGACTTTTGAAGTGTTAAAGTGCCATGATCTTATAAGGTTCTTAAATAATCAATGATGGTGTTTAGAGGCAATATATAATGTTTGAGAGAGTTTGGTGGTTAAAAATCCAAGAACGTCCGGTGACGTTTCAGTTTAGCCTTGAGACGCACTAGCGTTCCTTAGTATGTTTCCTAAGGTTTTATGTAGTGTTTGAATCTCAAATTGATAGGGAGGAGTCCTAATGCCTATATGGACGTATTAGGGGTTGAAACATCCTGGTAGGGCCCCGTAAAAGGTCCTCAAGGTGGACCCCAACCATGGACTAGACACTGCCTAGGAAGTGTCAATCGACGAGGCAATTGACGCTTCGTGGGTTGGTCGACACCCCGTCAATGGGAAGCGTTGATCGAGACTTAGTCTTTTGAGCAATGGAAACATAGGAGCAGTTTATAATCAAGACGACGGCTTGCCAGTACGGCCCGTCGTCTGGTCAATGCCCCGTCGATGCAGGCCTATTATTTAAGGTAGTTTTAGGTATTATATGATTATTTAAAAAATAAAAAGACCCCTTAGACTCTTGACTCCAAATCAAAACCCCTCTCTCACATTAGAACTCCCAAGAACACCATTTGAGAAGAAGAAGAAAAATTGGGAGCCACAGCCTAGGACGAATTCACCATGAGTTTAAGCTTGGATTAAGGCTATAATATAAGGTATGTGAATCTACTTCATTCATGGATTCTTTAATCCATGAATCCCCCTAGTTTCCCTTCAATTGTAAATCCAAAGAACCCCAATCTAGAGAGTGTTGTGATTTTATTGTGGGTAAGACATTATTATGATCCCAATCTAGTGGGTAACATTCAATGATGCTTATATTATTATTATATACTATTTTTATGGAGCTTTAATGGTGAATTATGATAATTGAGTTTAAGGGTGATTATAGTGATCTTAGGCCATTAGAGACTTGATGAAGGTTTTGTGTTGATTCTTCTTAACTTCATTACATTCTATATTAATTGATAATGATAGAATAATATAAGTATGAATTGGCTTAGAATTGGAATTGTTCTTGATTGAATTGAACCATGAAGTATGAACTATTGCTATATCACCTAATATTGAAGAATGTGAGAAGAAAGTTAAGGCTAAAACACTCTATCATCTACCTATGAATGAAGATAGAATGAATTGATTAATAATGAACCTTAGGATGGTTGTGTTGGTTTTATATTTAAGATAATTGATTGAAAGTGATAGAATTAACTTGAGACTGAAGAGATTGTCTAGTACATCTATTTTCTTTTAGCATAATATAATTTTTTTTATTTATAAGTTTTCGACTTTTTTAGTGTTGCCACCTAATTTTTTAGAAAAAGTAAGAAAAAACATTGTTTTCAAAAGAGTTAAACAATAAATCTAGTGAAAAATTTTAAAGTGGTTTGGAGATTCACATTAATATTTTAGGAAGGTTTTTACAGTACCTAAAATACCTGTTAATACGGTTTTTTCTGGAACAAAATTGTTTGGCTAAAAACGTATAACTCAATTTTCAAGATAAAGATTAGTTAAGGCTTGTTGGAAATGAAGTATTGATTTACTATCTAAGTGAAATTTGACTTGCAATTTTTATTATCTTTTAAGTCCAGTTGAAGTCGATTGATTTAGTCTAAATAGTTAAAATAAACGACGTCTTGCGGGGATTTGAAGTTTTCGACCCTAAAACTTACGATAAATAATAACAAGCAAATAACGATAAGGTAAGATAGAGAGAGAGGGAGAGAGTTGGGTTGGACCCAAGCTCGGTTTCTGTCCGCCTGGACCGGTGTTTGTAAATATTTCTTTTGTACCTGTCTGAAGCTAACAATATAATAACAAGTGAATGAAAAGACGACAAGGGATTAGGCCCGAAAAGAATAAAGTATGTAGCGTTAAAATAAAAATTTATTTTTATGAATTCTTGACTCGCAATATTCAATTCCTTCTGCTTTGGGACTCGTACGTCGATCTTGTGGACAACTTGACTCGAACAAGAGGAGTTGAGCCTTTATGGCTCTCTCGAAATGCAAGGAAATGATGAGTTTTTGGCGAACCCGGGTAGATTTTATATCCAAAAATGAACAAGATCATATTAATAATATGATAAGAAACATTATGACATATTTTATGAAATGGATAAAATAAATGACCATTCAAATGGCTAATGAGCCCACCCAACAAAACCATGACAAAATATAAAGGACCAATTTAGACTTGGCCAACTACTAGTCATTGGTTGTAGTAAGAAGAAATTAAAAAAAACAAAAAAATAATAAAGTGTTGTTTGATTTTCCTTCATTAAAATATTACAAACTTGTACAAAGGAAAACTAAATCATAAGAGTCCTTCAGAAAAATACAATAAACCCAGGAGTAGAACTAGATATTGTGAGCATCTGTCAAACAACTTATGAACAAACGCCCCTTTTGGATTCTTCCTATTTCCAATCTCAAAAATACTTCCCACATTGACAAATAATCTGATGAATTTTCGAGGGATAAACACAATATAGGCAAACAACAAAAAAAAAGAAAAAAACTACACGGAATTATTGTAAAAGTCAGGGAATTATCATATCAAATTACGAGATGTCATCATTGAAGATGTTATTTCAAATGATCTCAAAAATCAAACCACAGCCGAAACTATAGCTTTTAAATAATAATAATAATAATAATAATAATAATAATAATAAATAATAATAATAATAATAATAATAATAATAATAATAATGCCACACGTCATTCGGAAAATTTTTTACATACTCAACTACCGGAATGTAAACATTTTTTTTCGACTAGGAAATCAAATTGGCATGAAGATGTTTGAAGAATAGACAAAATCTAAGCGGCTAAAACAGAGAATATCTACCCTAAAGAGAGGAACCAAACTCGTTTAAGCACAACATCAAATATGACAGAAAGATTTGAAGTAAGACTAACCGATTCAAAGTGTTTTTATACATTCCTCCCCTAAAAATGACATAACAGCAACAAAGAAATTTAGAGTCGAGCAAATAAATCATAGATCTAACCAAAAAAGTTCATGCTTAGGCGAACTATACATTAATTTGAATTTTTAATTAAAGCATAGTCATGACATGAACAAAGCAGGATATAAGAGCACAAATGTGAGTAAGAAAAAAAAGGTAATTTCAAACAGAGAAGTCACCCAAACTTCTTTCTAGACCTCAAATGAACTCCATAGACATGTCAGAGCTCACACGACCAATATCAAGACAAATATTGTGTGACCCACGAGCAGATCCTAAATTTGGAATAGTCGCATAAAAAGATGAGTCAAACGAGTATTGTTCTTAATAAGATTCCAAACACACGCTATTTATTCTTAAGAGAAATAAGGATCAAAACCACCACAAGGATTCAAACGCATCATTTAGGAGCAATCAGAAATCATGCTATTCACACCTTTAACTTGAACGTCAGCTACAAAACAGGAGAAAATAAAGAGATTTGAGTAATTAACCTTTTAATGGGCAATGAACAATGACATGAACGAAGTAAGGGATACTTCACCAACGGAATACTGAACACGAACGTCAAACGCAAATTAACTAAAAGAGAGAAATTTCTATATAGCTTACAACTATGGTTTTATCACCGCATTGCTCTGAGAATTTCCCAACAGGAACCCAACTTGAAGATTTTCAAAGCAAAACAAAAAGAAAACCAATCTCCCTATTTTCTCCTCTATTTTATGCTTCCCTTTCTAAAAAATTCTTCTCCCAGGACTTTCTCCCCTAAAAAAGTTCTCCTCTATTAATGAATAGAGGAGAATATATAGGGTCACAATTTAGGGTTTTTCAGAATGTAGGGAAAAGGAAAAAATCGACAAACGGAGTTTGATCCAGATATTTGAAAATCCTCTCCAAGGACCAAAGAAAGCTTGTTATGGGTAATTGATTTCACCCGACATCTCCCGAAATCCGGACAACACAAGCAACGAACGACTAAAATTCAAACTTGTTCGTCCTTGCACTCGACGTGGCATTCATCCATGTGATCAAGGACGAATCTGTAGTCTTTTGGAACAGCGTTGCTCTGCTGTACGGGATGAAAAAGACGCAAAAAAGGTTGTACATTTAACACTGTTTGGACTCATTGGCTAGCTTCTATTCTTAGAGAAAAGCAAGAACGTAAAAGTTGTTCACGCGCAACTGAGAGGAACTCCGTGAAGATAATTTTGTCGCTGCATTTAAGTCATTTGACAGCTGCTACACGCTCTGGGTTTCTTTTCTTTAAGAGGGAAGAAGATGGGTCGGATGGCTAGAAGTGGGATGGGGAAATTAAAAATAAATTAAGAAGGGGATTGGATATGTTGGGGTATAATGAGTTATGTGGATAAGAACAATAGGAAGGAAAAAAGATTTTGGGCCCCAAAACTATGTCTTATAAATTGGGTTCAAAATAAGGTTAGAAGATGGCTACAATTGCAAATAACATTGGAATGTCAATTATAGCCAGATCGAACAAATTTGTAAATCCGTCATGGAACCAAACTAAGATAATTTAAAGTTACTAATTTGCTATCTTTTTAATCTTAACGAAATAAAATAGGTAATTTAAACGTAAGCTAAATAATTTAAAAGGGCATAGACTATTACACAACTAAAATAATTTACCAAGCATTTAATTGACAACATTTTTAAATGACTTTCGAATAATTATAAAACATACTAATAGCATACAAAATTATGTAAAACACATATATCAGCTAAAACCAATAAAGAGGCGATAATATTGGCTTAGAACAACTTGAAAAACCTTTTAGACTCCTTAAAATCTAATTATTTTAATCAGTCAGAATTAAGAAGCTCGTTAATTAATTATTATCAGAAAAGGTCAAAAAATTGGGTGTCAACAACTGTCCCTCATTTTACTTGGATTGATGCAAGAAATTCAAGAAAAATGAAATTGATCAAACCAATTTTGACTGACCACAAATTTATCTTCTTTGAAAAGGGACTCGGTAAGAACTTTAGAAATTATGGCTGAACCCCGTAAATGGGTTTACTACATATCTCCGGGTAAATGAGAATTCAGGCCACTTGTAGTTGGATACGCTCAACGCATGATTTTAAAAGAATTCAAAAGTCATCTCGACAACTGATTATGAAGGGACGGAAATGCTCGAGAATAGGATTTAAGAGTGTATTTTGAAATACAACCGAGTTTTCAACATTGAGCACACCTACATATCCTTAAACTTAAGGAATCAGTCTGCTTGTAGTTCGACTCGATCGGTTGAAAAGGAAATCCATTATGCTGGATAACATTTGGTTCTGGATAAGTGACAAATTATATCGAGTATGAAAAGGACACTTGTAACCTCTTATCCATGAATGTGAAGTTCTTCACATCCATAAGTATGAACTTACATGGACATAATTTCCATAGCTCTTGGTGCATTGCCACTTAGATTGGAAAGTTGCTTCCGGCGGATACTAAAATTTCCGGATACAAAAATTGAAACCAAGGAACCTAAAGAAAACCTCACATGCCTCCTGATAGAGGTCTGGTTTTATTTTTGTGGAAGTCGCTCCTCTGCTCGGGTCCTAAGAGTCTGACACTCCTCTTTGGACTATGTCCCAATTCGCTGCAAAGAAAAGTTCCATGTTGTGCTGCCTCCCTTTTGATGTCATCCGCACCTATGATTTTGTTTTTTCCATAGAATTCATTCATTCGTATGCTCTCGACAAAGACTCAGATAAAAATGCAATTCTAATGAGAGACATTGCCCTCTCTCGTGTCGACATTTAATTGCTCTCCTTCAACATTTGATGTCAACTTCATCAGTCTAACGTAATGCAAATAAAGATTATGTCTTATATTTGCAATATAATATTCAATATACTGTTCAAAAATAAAAGTTGATGCAGTGTGCATATATTTCTCTCGATATTGTCTTTGATGATTCTCTTGGTGTCTACTGTTGCCAAATAAAAGATGAAGTCGATGTTGATGGGATACAAGATATATTTCTCCCTTTTTTCGCGTTTCATGAATTTTCTCTTGCAATGCATGACTTCTTCTCCGCAATGCATGATTTTCCCGTGATGCATAAAGTTTTCTTCAATTCGTGATATTTGTCTTCGCAATGAATGATTTTTTGCGATGCATAAATTTTCTCTTGCAATGCATTACTTTTTCTCCGCAATGGATGAATTTCTTCTACTTATGCATGACATTCTTCCAACGATGCACGACTTTTGCAATGTGTTAATATTTTGTCGCGATGCATAATTTTCCGCGATGCATGAATATATTCTTGCAGTGCATGACATTTTACTCGAGGCGTGAATTCTTCTCGCGGTGCTAGACTTTCCTTGATGCGTGAATATCAACTCGCGATGCATGATCAACTCGCGATGCATGATCTTTCGTGATGCATGAATATCAACTCGCGATGCATGAATATTAACTTGGATGCATGAATATCAACTTGCGATGCAACCTTTGGTACCAAATGAAGATAGTGCTTCAATCGAGCAACATAGTGGTCTTCTAGGTGCCTTCTGGATGATGATATCGTCTCAATTCACAATACGGTATAATGACCCTCCAGGTAGTAGTATCATCATGTTTGATAATATGAAATAAACGACCCTCGGGGTAGTGCATCACCTTAATCAATAAAATGACCAAAATGACCCTCCGTGTAGCGTATCATCTCAATCGACAATACAAATAACATGACCTTTCCAGGTAGTAATACTATTAGTTCTGATAATATGATATAGATGACGTCTTTGATGAATAACCGTGAACTATATTTCTCGGGGTTTCATTTGATTATTCTTTGAACCTACTTGGACAATCATTATAGACTTCACGTTATTGGGAATTGAATGAAACAAAACTCTTTTATATAAGCAATACAAAATACTTCTTGCATCCATCAAAAAAATTTTAATTAGGGGAGCTTTTCACCATTTGATTTCTCACTATTCGTCGATCGGAGGAATTTTCATGATTTCAAAGCAAATCTATACACCTCCGTCCACAGAAAAACCATTAGTTTCAAAATTGAACTGATCTATGTCAATTTCTTCAGTTGTTTGCTTCTTCCTTGCTATCTCTTGTTGATTTTCTGATCTCCTGATTCTTGATAGATAATACAAAATATTTCATGTCAAATAAATTAAACATAAAGGGAAAATTTTAGAAATTTTTTTTTTGAAAAAGTGGTATTTTTTTAAAAAAATTACTGCCAAGTATCTTGTCACGTCAGGCTTAACAAACTTTTTTGAGTTTGATTCCTGGAGATCTATCTGATTATTCGCTGGGGAGTATTAAAAGGCACACTGGACTGCCGATAAAACCACATTTAATTTTTGAGGACATCCTCAAAATTTCTGTCTCAGTTAACTGTCTTGGTTCATCTTCAACTGCCGATGGGCAAATCATGGAATTTTTTAGATACTCTTAATAATTCTGTCTCAGTTACAGATTCAAAGATAACTTCAGTCTCGACTTGCTGAACAAAAGTCTTCTTCTCAAGAATTTTTGAGTCCGTCTCAAAAATTATGTCCCAGTTTCTTTGTAAAGAAGAAGACCGAACCCTTGTGGCGCCTACGTATCCTGTTGAGGCAGGAGTCAGGTCAACGTAGTTCCCCTTCAAGGTTGACAACAACAAGAGATTAAGAAACCAACCGAAGACGACATAGTCCGACTACGTATCTTATTCTTGAGAATTCAGATCGAACGTAGTTCAAATACAAAGAATGTTTAGACGGACAAATGGGGTGACTGAGGCCAACATAGGCTGCATACGTATCTCATTCTTGAGAATTCAGGTCAGACGTAGTTCATTATAAGAGGGGTAAAATTTTTAAACAAATAAAATACAAGAAAATAGAACGATTAAAATTAAATGAGAGAAGTGTCACGACCCAAATTCTTGAATACCAATCGCAATCGGTGTAGTTGACCTCTCAGATGTTGCAGACAAGCCTTATCTTGCATTCATCACATTCATCTAGTTAAATTTGTGGAAAATTTAAAACTTTTTAAATGTCTGAAGTATACATAGACTTCATATAATTATTAACTAGATATATCATATACTAAGCTCAACATAAAAGAACAACCATCTAACATAAAGAATAAATCTGAAATTGAAGATGAATATATCAGATATAGTACGCCAAACACGGCCATATTACAAAGCTTTGAAATGAAGAAGATGTGAAATAAATGCTAGGGACAACATCCACTAGCTATGTCTAAAACTAAGGCTAGACCGAATCTGTATCATCCTCGAAATCATGAGGACCTACCAAATGATTTGGAGAAATGCTGAAGTACAAACCGTTGTAAATATCGTCAATCTTTCCTCTGACCTGCACCTATAAAAATAGTAAATGGCAGGGGGTTAGTATACTACTTTTACTAAGTATGGGTGTATTCACACATAAAAATAAAGCTATGCATGATCAATGAAACTTCTTTCTAAGAAACATGCCATTTCTGTAATGTGCAGTCATTAGACTTTCCTAATTCTTTTGTTGTGAATTAAGGCATAAATATGATGTACATTAATGCATTCAAATCACAAAACTCATTTTTTATATGCTTAAAAAATTACTATCATCAACATAATTTTAGAACAACTCGGGCAAAGATTTAAGATTTTGATCCTCTTAGGCCGAGAGCTACTCTTTGTAAACTTAGATTATTTTTCAGTCTTTTTCTTCTTGTTGTTGTGTAGCTCAATAATTCTTTTGGTACTATTGTTTTACTTACAAGTGCAATGATTTATTATAGTCCCATACCCACAATGAATGGATGTAAGTAATCCAAGGACTAAGGAATGGTTTCCCTACCTTATAGTGAGTCATTCTTTACACTATATATTCATTAGCTTTCATAAGCAATTCTCTATTGATCATGCCATTGATTTCATTACTTTTATGTTTTGTATATAATACATTTCATATACACGAGACTTTGGAATCGTTGATGTATCACAAGACATCTGAAGTGAGGGCCCAACATATGGGACCTCAACCCGAGGCCCTTTTTTAGCAAATACAGAGTCTGCTTCATTCTTCCATTCGTACTTCACATTATTAATTTTATTCATTCATAGGCTGATGTAAACAGAAGCTATACCTAGGATGAATTTTAAGACTCTCATCGGGATCATGAACTGCAATGACAAAGAATGACCTAATGTCATTACTTGAATCTGATTTCACCTCCTGATTGTGTTGTACAAGCACCTTTGGTATCGTTCATTCCATTATCTTTCATACTTTGAGGAACTCCAACCTTAACCGACATAGATCATGTGATCATCATGAAATCTAGTGTCTACCCTACACCGAAAAGAGGTGGAATCACCGACCAAAGTGACCCAAATCATGCTAGCGTACATGGGAATTTAACCCTGCCAGATCCCAATACTGGCAGAATAGGTTCAAAGACAAGGAGATATAAGGTTACCCATACCCGGCATGCCGGACAGTCTTATTTCATGAGAGTTACGTGAACCTCCACCCTTCCCGAAAGTAGGCTTCACCGCTCATAGCTAGTCTATTGGTGCTCCGTATAAATTTCCATTTCATTCAACTCATACATTATGGAAGTTTGCTTCTAGTATGAGGACATCGTATCTCAATGCATGATTTCTCATCTCATCATTAGTATTAAGTATACATTAGTCTCAATACTTTCTTTAAAGTGTACATAAAGACTGGTCTCTTCATTATCTTTACACTCTCATAGGTGAGTACGTTTTGGTAACATTTACTTGGGATCATTTGTGATTGCTCTCATCTTTCACATTAGCATATTATCATATTGTCAGTACATTCATTAGCATTAGCACATTTGCTTTTCATAATTACTCATCCCTTTTACGTGAATGATCATTTCATCATATGCCAATACAGTTGGCCATTTAGTGTGTTTCACACTCTTACTTAACCCTTCTAGGGTTATATAATTTCATTACATACATTTTAGTTACTCATCGCTTTTTACGTGAATGTTCATTTCATCATCTTTTAGTGTTGACTCAAGCACTATAGAGTCTTGCTTCTAGACTGAGTAATCTTTTAACAAGTAAGCTTTAGTGTAAGTAAGACTCGTCTCACTTCCTTTCACACCCCATTTAATTATGTTATAACTCACTTTACTTACTTACTTTAGTGTACTATCTTTATATCACCGTATATGGACGATGAGCACTTCATTCAATGTTTCATGTGTTCATAGTTCATTCTTGTGGAGCATGTTTGGAGTTGTCCCAATGAATGTCATGCCTTTGGTTATGGATTCATTGATATTACTTTAGAAGTGCTTAATATATATTTTATACTCTTATTACACAAGAAGTGGCATATGATTAGTATTGGCTAATGATTTGGGATGTTAGACCATCAAATTCATCCTATTTTGTATAAGTCAATTTTTACGTATTTTCATATTTAAATTGCCATATGTATGAACCCTTAGACAATTGTTTTATCATTTACATAAGTTTCTATCCATTATCATACATTCATTTTGACGACATAGAGTTAGCCAACTTTATTGGAACCAGATAGCCAATTTATTCAAGATATGATTTCATAGATGTCTTTGAGCTAATTCTTAGTTTATGGATTTTAGTGTAACGTTTTAAAAACATATTGGACTTAACACATCAACAACAAGTTAACATTCAGCCAAAGATACATACTCACTCAACACATCACGGACTTAACTTAGCATATTATCGATCCTTAATTATGATGATAAGATTAACTTTACGTGATTACAAGTCTATAAGTTCATTCGATACTCATCATTCAAGAACAATTCATGTTAAGAACAGCAAGCACCACATACCAACAACATGTCTTCTAACCTATTCAACATTGAAATTGTAACAAGGATACTAGGGAAAGGAGTCGACAAGAATGACGGGAAAGAACCGTAGATTTCACGATATTTAAATCATTCCAAATAAAGTTATCTTGTAGAAAAAGTCAAGGAGAGAAACCCATACCTTAAGTAGAACTTAATCTACGAAGTCCACCTTGAACGAACCTTGAAGAAATCATGAAAATCGTCTAAGAAATTTTCTGTTTTCTTTACGTGTGTTTTGTTCACTGTTTTTGTCACGCTTGTTTGCTTGTTTTAGTCGTGTATTTGTTTGATTTTTAACGTGAATTTTAGGTCTAGGAACTTACCTTGACTTATTAGACTTAGGTTTTAATAAGTTAATTAAATTAACTAATTTACTAATTACTAAAAAAACCCTCATAAGTTGACTAAACATAGGAGAATGTTGACTTGACCTAAAATCTGAAATTTTGGTGTTGACTATGGTTTAGGTCAATATTTTGTTTTTATATAAATTAATTAAATTCTTAATTTAATTAATTTAGGGACCTAGGGTAAGTACTAAAGTACCCCTAAGTCATTGGAACCATAATCAACCCTTAAGGACCATCCTAGGTTACGTACTAGGATGTTTCTTGCATTATACTAGGTTAGCATAAGAATTTATGTTTGACCCCTTTAATTTAAATAATTAAATGGATAATTTAATTAATTAAGTAACCTAGGGTAATTAATAAAGTAACCTTTTAGTTGATTGGACCATAACTAACCTTTTGGACCATCATAGGTTAGGTACTAGGTTGTCTCTTTAACTAGTACTAGGTTAGCGTCAACCCTGTTTTGGTCCTAGGTTGTCGGGTACATTAGTGGGTCCATTTCGGTTAGTCCTGGATTAGTTATCTATTTGGAGCAGTAGGTTAGAGTCTAAAATTGGTTAGGAAGTTAGGCCCCACATGGAGTGGTCCCTTATGCACGTTTTGTCCCCTTAACTACCTAAGCGGATTCTGTTAGGGTGGTCCCCTCCTTTGGTGCTTCTTCACATGTCTTGCACATATGCTTGCACATGGGTTTGTTGTACTTTTCTAATTAACTATTATTTATTGTTCCTTTGGGAATGTTTACTTATTGTCCCAATGACCCACACTTTGTCCTTGGGCACTTCTTAATTTACATGATCATTTTAAATGGTCATATGGAATGGTACTAGGATTGACACTTGGATGCCTAGTACTTTGCGTGAAAATATTCATAACGGATTTTCTTTTAGCTTAGGGTCTTCATTGCAGGTACATTTATTGAACATCACTCTTTTATTGGGGTATGACAACCCAAAAAGTATATTTCTTATTCGTATATAGAAAATTGGCTAATATCCCTTAGGTACTTTTTCTATACTATGCCCAATATTTCTCAATATTGGGCATTGAGGTGCCTATGTACCCCTAATAGGCTATCCTAAGGGCATACTGGCTCTTCATTAGACATATGATTTTCCGGAATGTTACATTATCCCCCCCTTAGGAGCATTCGTCCCCGAATGACACTTATATATCATTTGAACAAAGAGGGTGACTTAGTTTGTCGTACTTAAACGTTTCTCTTTTGTAAATACCTAATTCACACTTATTTGATTATGCATATCATTCAAGATTATTTGAAGCTCTATTTTTGAAATTGAAGAATTTTACTCTCAACCGCGCTTAACTTAATGCACACCACAACTAATGCAATACAAACATCTTGTCTATGCTACACAAAAACAGCAACATGAAATGCAAACATGACTTAATTTTAACTCACATAGTTCTATTATAAGTCATACGATTAGGGACTTTCAACCAAATCGACTGATGCACGAAAACATAGAGTTTCTTAAACATAAAACAAGACTTAGGAAGAGTAAATCTAACCTCAAGATTTGAACAAATGAGGGTAACGAGATCTCATATCATCCTCGGCCTCCCATGCTTCTTCTTCAACAAGACGGTTCCCCCATAATACTCTTACGGAGGCAACCTCCTTGTTCCTTAACCGTTTTACTTGGCGATCTAAAATTTCAACAGAAAACTCTTCGTAAGAAAGGTTATCATTGACTCCCAACCCCTTAGATAACATCTTGTATGACTTAAGATTTGAAACTATTTGTCTTTTTTTATTTGAACCATGACCTTTCCATCTCAACTCTAACCCATTTGGAAACTGAAACCTTACTATCCTATTTCTATAGTCTATTATAGCGTAAAACTTATGAATCAAATCCTTGTCTAAGCCATATTCTTGAGTTGATATGCAGCCAACTTATCCTTATCCTCCTCATTAATGCTCATAGCAGGCTTTTAGACATTACCATGCATTAACCTCCATGCGATAATCCACACTCACCACACGGCTTACATCCACGTTCGGCAATTCCATTATGGCCCATTCTTGGGAAAGCTAGATCTTTATTCTAGATCCTTAGACCACTTGGCCATTCTAACTCTTGTGTGTGTCCCTCGAAGTGCTCACACAAGAAGGAAGTTTGATACTTAGAATGACACAAAGTGTCAAAGCTCTAGATAGCATGATTAAGAGTACAAGAAGGGAGAACTTCCTATCATCTCGTAGTGTCTAAGTCATCATTGTGGCGCGCTTGAAAACCATAAGATAGAAAGTATGTAACATGGTTTTATTGAGCTTTAGTTCCTAGGTAATTTAAACTCATGTTTTGATACAAAGTTTGTAACGACCCGTATTCTGGAATCCGGATCGAAACCGATGTCGTTGACCTCTCAGAGGTCGCACAAGCCTCATCTTGCATTCATCACATTCATGTAGTTAAATTTGCGGAAAATTTAAAAAAAAATTATATGTATGAAGTATACATAGACTTCATATAAATATTAACTAGATACATCATATAATAAGATAAACATAAGAGAACAACCATCTAACATAAAGAACTAATTCCAAACGGAAGATGAATATATCATAAATAGTTCGCCACACACGACCTTATTACAAAGCTTTGAAATGAAGGTGTAAAAGAAATGCTAGGGATAACATCCACTAGCTATGTCTAAAACTAAGGCAAGACTAAATCTTTAGCATCCTCGAAATCATGAAGACCTACCAAATGGTTTGGAGAAACGCTGAAGTCCAAACCGCTACATGTGTTGTCAACCTGTCCTATGACCTGCACCTATAAATATAGTAGATAGTAGGGGTTTAGTACACCACTTGTACTAATAATGGGTGTATGCACACATACACATAAAGCTATGCATGATTAATGAAAGCTCTTCCTAAGCAACATGCCATTTCTGGAAAGTCTAGTCATTAGACTTTCCTAATTCGTTAGTTGTGAATTGTGGTATGAATATGATGTATTTTAATGCATTCAAAGTACACAACTCATTTTCTATATGATTACAAAATATTAGTATCATAAACATAATTTTAGAACAGCTCGGGCGAATATTTGAGATTTTTGATCCTCTAAGATAGAGAGCTACTTTTTGTACACTTAAGATTATTTTTCAGTCTTTTTCTACTTCTTGTTGTGTATCTTCATGATTCTTTTGGTACGATTGTTTTACTTACAAGTGCAATGATTTATTATAGCCCCATAACCACAATGAATCGATGTAAGTAATCCAAGAACTAAGGAATGATTTCCCTACCTTATAGTGAGTCATTCTTTACACTATGCATCCACTACCTTTCATTAGAAATTCTCTATTGATCATGCCATTGATTTCATTACTTTCATGTTTTGTATATAATATATTTCATATCCACGAGACTTTGAAATCGTAGATGTAGCATAAGACATCTTAAGTGAGGGCCCAACATATGGGACCTCAACCCGAGAGCCTTCTTTAGCAAGTACAGAGTATGCTTCATTCGTTTATTCTTACTTCACACTATTCATTTCATTCATTCGTAGGATGATGTAAACACCAGCTATACCTAGGATGAATTTTAAGACTCTCATCGGGATCATGAACTGGAATGACCAAGAATGACCTAATCTCATTACTTGAATCTGATTTCACTTCCTAATTGTCTTGAACTAACACCTTCGGTATCGTTCATTTCATTATCTTTCATACTTTTAGGAACTCCAACCTTAACCGACATAGATCAAATGAGCATTATGAAATCCAGTGTCTACCCCACACTGAAAAGAGGTGGAATCACCGGCCAAAGTGACCCAAAACATGCTAGTGTACATGGGAATTTATCCCCGCTGAATCCCTATATTGGCAGTATAGGTTCGAAGACAAGGAGATATAAGTACACCCATAACCGACATAGCGGACAGTCTTATCTCATGAGAGTTACGTGAACCTCTGCCCTTCCCGAAAGAATGTATCACCGCTCGTAGCAAGCGTATTAGTTCTCAGTATAAAGTTCCATTTCATTCAACTCATACGTTATAGAAGCTGGCTTCTAGTATGAGGACATCATAGCTCAATAGATGATTTCTCATCTCATAATTAGTATCACGTATACATCAGTCTCAATACTTTCATTAGAGTGTATATAGAGACTAGTCTCTTCATTATCTTTACACTCTCATAGGTGAGTACGTTTTTGTAACATTTACTTAGGCTCATTTGAGATTGCTCTCATCTTTCACATTAGCCTCTTATCATATTGTCACGTCATTCATTAGCATTAGCACATTTGCTTTTCATAATTACTCATTCCTTTTACGTGAATGTTCATTTCATCATATACCAATGCACTTGGCCATTTAGTGTGTTAACCACTCTTATTTAACCCTTTTAGGGTTTCATCATTTCATTACATACATCTTAGTTACTAATCCCTCTGTACGTGAATTTTCATTTCATCATCTTTTAGTGTTTATTCAAGAATTATAGAGGCTTGCTTCTAGATTGAGATTTACTTACTCGATTGATGACTTGTCATCCTTACTTTACATTGATGAAATGTGAATTGTTCTTTCATATCATCCTTCAATTACATTGATGAATGTGAATTGTCCTTACATATCATCCTTAGGTGTTAATGAGACTAGTTTCACACATTCTAACACCTTCATTAGTGAGTATTATTTTAACAAATTAGCTTTGGTGTAAGTAAGACTTGTCTCACTTCCTTTAACACCCCATTTAAATATGTTATAACTCACTTTACTTACTTACTTTAGTGTAGTAGATTCATATCACCGTTTATGAATGATGAGTACTACATTCAATGAGTTTCATGTGTTCATAGTTCATTCTTGTAAAGCATGTTGGAAGTTGTCCCAATGAATGTCATGACCTTGGTTATGGATTCATTGATATTACTTTATAAGTGCTTAATATATATTTGATACTCTTACTGCACAAGAAGTGGCATGTGATTAGTATTGGCTCAAGATTTGGGATGTGAGACTAGCAAATTCATCCTTTTTGGCAAAAGCCAATTTTTACGTATTTTCAGATTTAAATTGCCATATGTATGAACCCTTAGACAATCTTTTAATCATTTACATAATTGACTATCCATTACCATATATTCATTTTTACCAAATAGAGCTAGAAAACTTTATTGGAACCAGATAGCCAATTTATTCAAGATATGATTTCATAGTTGTCTTTGAGCCAATTCTTAGTTTATGGATTTTAGTGTAACATTTTTAAGAACATATTGGACCGCATCATATTAACATTTGATGGATTTAACATCTTCAAAACATCACAACAATATCAAGTCAACATTCAGCCAAAGACACATATTCACTTAGCACATCACAAACTTAACTTACCATATTATCGATCCTTTAATATCATGATAAGATTAACTTTACGCAATTACAAGTTCATAAGTTAAATCGATACTCATCATTCAAGAACAATTCATGTTAAGAACATCAAGTACCACATACCAACAACATGACTTCTAACCTATTCAAGATTGAAATTTTAACAAGGATACTAGGGAAAGGAGTTCGACAAGAACGACAGGAAATAACCTTAGTTTTTAAGATCCTTGAATCTTTCAAAAGAATGTTCTCTTGGAGAAAGAAATCCAGGAGAGAAACCCATACCTTAAGTAGAAATTAATACAAAAAGGCCACCTTGATTGAACCTTGAAGAAACCTTGAAAATCGTCTAAGAAATTTTCTGTTTTCTTTTCTTGCGTTTCTATCACTGTTTTTCTCACGCTTGTTTTCTTATTTTAGTTGTGTATTTGTCTGAGTTTGAACGTGATTTTTAGGTTTAGGAACTGACCTTTACTTATTTAACTTAGGTTTTAATAATTTAATCAAATTAATTAATTAACTAATTACTAAAAAACCCTCCTAAGTTAATTAAACCTAGGAGAATGTTGACTTCACCTAAAATCTAAAATTCTCATGTTAACTATGGTTTAGGTCAATATATTTACTTTATTTTAATTTATTAAATCCTTAATTTAATTAATTTACGGACCTAGTATAAATACTAAAGTACCCCTAAGGCATTGGAACCATAATAAACCCTTTAGGACCATCCTAGGTTAAGTACTAGGATGTTTCTTGCATTATATTAGGTTAGCATAAGAATTTCGGTTTGACCCCTTTAATGTATTAAATTAAATGTATAGTTTAATTAATTTAGTAACCTAGGGTAATTACTAAAGTAACCCTTCGTTTATAGGACCATAATTAACTTTTTGGACCATCCTAGGTTAGGTACTAGGTTGTCTCTTTAACTAGTACTAGGTTAATGTCAACTCTGTTTTGGTCCTAGGTTGTTGGGTGCACTAGTGGATCCATTTAGGTTAGTCCTAGGCTATTTAGCTATTTTGGGCAGTAGGTTAGAGTCTAAAATTGGTTAGGAAGTTAGGCCCCACATGGAGTGGTCCCTTATTCACGTTTTGTCCCCTTAACTATCTAACCGAATTTGGTTAGGGTGGTCCCCTCCTTTGTTGCTTCTTCACATATCTTGCACATGTGCTTGAACATAGGTTTGTTGTAATTTCTTAACTAACTATTGTTTATGGTTCCTTTGGGAATGTTTACTTATTGTCCCAAGGACCCTCACTATGTCCTTGGGCACAACTTAATTTACATGATCATTTTGAATTATCATGTGGAATGGTACTAGGTTTGACACTTTGATGCCTAGTACATTGTGGAATATATTCATAACGGATTTTCTTTTAGCTTAGGGTCTTTATTTCCGGTAGATTTATTGAACATTAATTTTGGATTAGGGTATGATAACCCAAAAAGTATATTTCTTATTCGTATATAGAAAATTTGCTAATATTTCTTAGCTAATTTTTCTATACTATGCCCAATATTTCAATTTTGGGCATTGGGGTGCCTATGTACCCCTAATAGGCTATCCTAAGGGTATACTGACAATTCATTAGCCATATGATTTTGCGGAATGTAACAATAAGTGAAAATTGAATCTTCACATATAGTATCTCTAAACAACATCCGAGTTTATTGGTTTCGGTCATGCGGTGCCATCCATTTCCAACAGGACCAAAACACCTCCAGATAATACTTTTCTAACCATTTAAGGTCCTTGTCAATTCGGTGAATTTTCCTTTATACTCATCTTGGTGAGGAAAAATGCTCTTAATGACTAACTGACCGATTTCAAAAATTCTGGATTTGACTCTCTTGTGAAAAGCACAAATTATTCTCTGTCGATATAGTTTACAATGAAAAACAGAAATCATTATCTTCTCATCGATCAAGGTTATGATCAATCCGTTTGCTGACCCACTCAGCATTACTTAATTCAGTTTCTTGGATGATTCTCAAACATGGTATATCAACCTTAATGGCATGACGGCTTCTAGTCCACACACCAGTAAGTATGGGGTAGCTCCAATCGATGTTCTGAAAGTCGTTCAATAACCCAACAAAGAATTTAGCAACATATCATACCAACCTCGGTAATTGTCAATCATTTTCCTCAATATTTTCTTAATGTTCTTATTGGCAGCCTGTACAGCTCCATTCATTTGAGGACGATACGACGTTGAGTTCCAATGAGTAATCTTATACTGCGCATATATATCTCTCATCAATTGACTGTTTAAATTTGCACCATCATCAGTAACGATGGACTCTGGTACTCCAAACCTGCATATCAAATTGTTACGAACAAAATCAACTACAACTTTCTTTGACACCGACTTGTAGAAAGTTGATTTCACCTACTTGTTGAAGTAGTCAATGGCGACCAAAATAAATATGTATCCGTTAGAGACGGGTGGCACTATCGGACCGATAACATTCATACCCCAAGCTACGAATGGCCAAGGTGAACTCATAACATGGATCTCATAAGGCGGCACTCGGATCAAATCACCATGCACTTGACATTTATGACATCTCTGCACAAACCTGAAACAATCATGCTTTATAGTAATAAAGTAATAGCCGGCTCGAAGGATCTTCTTTGACAAAGTATGTCCATTCATATGCGTGCTGCAAACTCCAGCATGTATCTGTTCGATAAGCTTCGCAGCTTCAATATCATCGATGCATCTGAGAAGACCTAAATCATGAGACCTCCTATAAATAATTTCCCCACTTAGAAAAAAATAGAGAGCCATACAGCGTATCGACTTCTTCTAGTTGGATGTTGAATCTTCAGGGTAACTTTCATACTCTAAATATTTCTTGATGTCAAAATACCATGGCAAATTGTCTGGTTCTATTTCTACATGGGAACAATAACCTGGTTGTTCCTTTATCTCTATATCTAGAGGATCAATATGATCAGTATCTGTATGTTTAATCATTAAGGTGATGTTGGCAAGAGCATTATCCAACTCATTCTGCATTCAGGGAGTATGTCTAAACTCAATCTTGCGAAATGTTTTGCACAACTTCTATATACATTGCACATACTGTGTGATCTTTTGGCTTTTCACGGCCCATTATCCGTGAACCTGATGAATTAATAAATCTAAATCTTCGATAACTAGAAGTTCATGAACATTTATATCAATGGTTATTTTCAAACCAAGGACACAAGCTTCATATTCATCCATGTTGTTCGTGCAATTAAATCCGAATTTAGCTGACATGGGATAGTGTTGACCAGATTCTGACACTAAAACTGCTTCAAAACCTCTTCCTTGATGATTTGCCTCTCTATCAAAAAACAACCTCCAGCCAGGATATGTTTAAGAAATATCTTCACCCACAAACTATACTTTTTCATCAGGAAACTAAGTCTTGAGCGGTTCATACTCTTAGTCAACAGATTTTTCTGCAAGGTGATCAGCTCAAGCTTGTGTTTTTATTGCCTTATGAGTAACATACATAACATAAAATTCACTCGAAAACATCTGCCATTTAGCAAAATTTTCGATAAGCTTAGCCTTCAGGAAAATATATTTTGAGGGATCCATCCTGGAAATGAGATATATGGTACAAGGAGACAAATAATGTCTTAATTTCTGGGAAATCCAATTTAAATCACAACATTTTCTCTCCAGAAGAGTATAACGAGACTCGTATGGAGTGAACTTCTTGCTTATGTAATAAATTGGTCGCTCTTTCTTCCCTGTCTCGTCATGTTGACCAAGTACGCATCCAAAATAATTATTTGAGACGGAAAAATATAGCAACAGTGGGCTTCCTTCTCATGAAGTCACCAACATCGGTGGATTGCACAAATAGTTCTTGATAACATCAAAAGCAATTTGACATTCTTCGTGTAACACCTTGCAAACCCAAGACACATTGTAAAGCCTAACAGAACTTTCACAAGGTCTAACTATTGTTCCTAAGTCCATTCATAATAAATATAGTTCATTTAGGAGGTTTAAGAACCAAAACGTCCAAGAACGTCCGAGAAGTTAGTTCAAAGGGATGTTAGTGTGCCTTACTATATTTGACTAACTTTTAGGAACTGGAAATGTTTGAAAATTAGTGGAAAGGTAGATAATAGGTTTTTGAGTTGTTTCATGGTTGAAACATCCGAGTAAAACTCCCCAAGGACCAACAAAGGGCCCTTAAAGAGGACCCTTGTAGTTTTATGCAACACTGCCTGGTAGTGTGCATCAACGGGACAGAAAACAGCCCATGTGTGGATCGACGGGGCATCGATGCCATCTTCGTCCCACACCTAGGCTGGTGAAGAAGGCTCCTTCACCTGCACAGCCTCTGAACTCATCGACTGAGTGCAGAGGTACAGACTACGGGTCGTGTGTGGATCAACAGGGCGTCGATGCCACCGTTGTCCCACACATAGAAAATTGAAGTAAGCCCCTCGGCTGCACACTCTCCGACCAAGACGACAGAGTATAGTACGGAGGGGCGGATGTCCGTCGTCTATGAGGGTCGAGTTTTTTGCCTAATTTAATTTGGTCTCATTTAATTAGTTAGGGGGCTAGGTGGTTTAATTAGGGGTTAAGGGAGTCCAATTAAGTTGAATTAATACCCAACATAAATACTCCCAATCCTCTTTAATCTAAAGACAACTCTCATATAAACTCTCTTTCTACTCTCTTATTTCACTCTCTACATGAACTCGCCATTAAGGACTAGCAAGGATTAGGGTTCTGGGGATTGAAAGGGACTAATTCATTATCAAATTTTTGAAAAACATTAAGTTATGGGTTCTATTCACCTTTGAGACTCTTTCCTCAAAGGGTTTCTTCAAAATAGATTTCAAAAGTTGAGTTTTCTTATGGATTTCATTCAATTAAAAAACTGAAGTTATGGATTGAGTTGTTAAGAATTTATTAGAGTTATATTGAGTATATTAAAATGTAATTCAACTTTTTTATGGTAATTGTTGAATGTTTGGTCTAAATTTAAGAATATGATCCTCCATCACTAACCCTAGGTAGTGATCTTCACCTATATTGTATTCTGATCATTCAATTGAGTTGGTTGTTGATTGGATTTCTATCCTATGGTGATATCATAAGTGAATTGATATGAATTATCGGCCTATCATTCTAGTTATTTAGATGTCATTTAGGATATGAACTGTAATGTGAAATTAGCCTATGTATCTTGTCTCAAGTTGTGATCTAGAGTCGAATTGTGTTATAGAGATGCAATTGGCCTTGTCATCTTATTGGTTATCATTATGTTATGATGTTATTCCCCAAATTGGGTTGAGTTATGGGTTAATCGTAAGACCTTGATGATAGACTTTGAGGAAGACTTGGTAACTGTTAGAATCTCTATCTTATGATTAATTGTTATTAAGTCATGATACTACATTGGAGTATGCATCATGCTAGGTTTACAGGGTGATATGATGTTTTATTGAAATGTATTGACTATGTTGTGAGGTTTATTAAGGTGTATGTGATATAAGGATGGTGAAAACTATCAATGTGCCTTAATATGCTATGAAATTCTAATGTGTTAAGCTCACTTATATGGATTGTACGAAAGGACATATACTCGTACAATTCTTATTGAGATATTGATGATGATGATTATACAAGGGGTAGACCCTATGAGCTAAATTAAGCTATGGTTGATAATAAAAGGATTAGAGACATTTCAAAAATGGACTCTAGCTTAGCACGGAGTGAACTAGATTGAGGAGTGTCCCTTCCCACATAGGGAAGGTAGGAACACTATATTACTCTTGAGATTGGAGACTATAATGCATGGCGCATAAAGAGGGTCCCAAATATATCTCCTAGTTCTCGAACAATGTTGCCCCCATAGGAATACTAGATAATGGATCCATGTAGTTGCTATGTTTCATGTTTTGGCACTACCTTGGAAAGTAGTCTGCCTTTTTTGGTGTTGGGTTTTATGACACCGAATTCCACACTAGCTCATTTGGTTTATGTCGGTTAGGGAAAGATGTTCCCAAAAGGTAAACCAAATTAATGGACTGGAACTCTAACTTGGATAACCTATGGGGTCTAACTTAGTCTAGGTAGGGGTATGTGACTCTACCTAAACATTGAACTAGTTAGCCTTGAGGGGAGTCTTGGGAGGAGGTTCTTATATGTGTTTATGTTATGAAAATATATGATGTATATATGATGACCATGGCACATTATTTATACTATATGTTGATTAGTTCATTTATGAATATGCCTTGGGTTATAATGTTAACATATTTTGAAATGTAAACCTAAATGTCATGATATGTAAAGTTAGACATTGGTCATGTTTTCTTATTGAGGATACTTAATTGAGTAATATTATGTGTTTTTCTTGGTCATTGCACTTGTTTACTTTATAAGGACTTGTGAGTAGTTGTCTTGCTTATTATGATATGTTTGACTCTTATTCATTCTTGTTATATTATTCCATGATGTTAGGATTGTAGTAAATCATGGTTTCAAGTATGTTGGGATGAGTATTACTTGTTGAGATAGAAAGCATGTTTGGTTGGTTGATATGACTTACTTGACTTTGCATTAGACCCTACAGGTGTAATTTGGAATGTTTTGATAAAAAGTCATTTTTAGAATGTTTTTTTTGTGTATGTGAATAAGATCCTATACTTACTACATGTGGAGTACTAACTCCATTTTCTTCCCTTTTCCCAAATATTTTATATTCCGGTCGTTGAAGAGTTTGGAAGGCGACATTGTTGAAGTCTTGGATTCTTCCTTCATCCAAGTGGGGTAGGTCCTCAACTTTTGAGGGAAATGCCATCCTCTAGCTTACGGATTTTGTTATGAGCCTATTGTCTCTTTCATTCCTTTCCATTTTAATTGAGTATTGTACTTCCATATTACCTATGCATGGTCTTGTTTGATTGATGTAAGGTCTATGCCCATATTTTGATATTCGTTTAGATGGTATGAGATGAGACAATCGTTGAGACTATTTCTATATTTTACGTATATGTAAGTGCAATAAAAGTAGAAGGCTATGTAATCTTCCTATACAAAGGTTTTATGTATACTCGAGATGAATATATATTATGTGTATGTAGAGGTCTATGTAAACCTCCAAGTAGTGATAATGAAACTTTTAAATTTTTCCGCATTTTTCAACTTGTGAATGTAATGACATGAGACTAAGAGGCTACTCTTAGTCCTTAAAAATGACGACGACACGGGTTACATCTAGGGGGTAAACCCTGATGTGACAAACTTGGTATCAGAGCTTGAGGTTGAATATCGTTGAGTTATGTCTCTCTCTACCATGTCTATGTAGGTTTGTATTTATAATTGTGAAGCATGGCACAATTATGAGTAGGAACCTATATGATGCTTAGGAATCACTCTCTTCCTTGGAAATCTTATATCGTGCTAATAGAGTATACTTATTGTGAGCTTTTGCATCTAATCCTATGGTTGTGTTTATAGGAAGCATTAACACTCGAAGGAATGAGGCTGGAAGTCTTGAAGAGGAAATTGCCAATGTGGGAGCTCCTCCCTATGATGAGCAAGTTCCTCTATTTGAAGAAGATGCCAATGTGGAGAAAGCCCCAGGCTAACCCTCCACCTATCACGGAGGTTTATATGAGGGTTATTCTTAATCAAATGGCACAAGCCATTACTACTCAAGCATAAGCCACGACGGTTCAAGCCGAAGCTATGAAGGCCCAAGCTAATTGGGAGATTGCTCCTCGTCCTAATCAACAAGTCCTATTGTGGCTTCCCGTCTAAGGGACTTCACTCGAATGAACCTCCAACTTTATATGGGTCTAAGGTTGATGAATACCCCCAAGAATTCATCAATAAGGTCGACAAGATACTATATGCTATGAGGGTGTCTTCAAGTGAAAAGCACGAGTTGGGCACATACCAACTCAAGGATATGGATCAAACTTGGTATGTGCAATGGAGGTATAATAGTTCATTGAGGGGTGATACGGTGACTTGGGAGATATTTAAGGCGGATTTTCTAGATTGGTAAGATGAGTGAGGAAAACATGGTGGAGTTCATAAACCTTCACCAAGGGGGAAAGAGTGTCCATGAGTACTTGTTGGAATTCATCAAGTTTTCCAAATATGCTCCTTCTTCGGTCTCCAATCCTAGAGACCAAATGAGTCATTTTGTGATGGAGGTGTCAGTGGACTTACAAGAGGAGTGCCAATCGGCCATGCTACATGACAACATGAACATTTCCCATCTTATGGTGCATGCAAGAAGTGTAGAGGAGGAAAGGGCTAAAAGAGATACTAGAGATTCTAAGAGGGCAAGATCATTTGATGGAATTTCTTCAAAGAATAGGCTTGAAATACAATACAAGCCTAGATTTAAAAAGTGGGTTTCTAATCAAGTCCCATCCAAGTTCCCAAAAGCTAGTGGTGATAGGGTGTCTAACCCTAAATTCAAGAAGGGAAAAGGTAATAATTCACCAATCGAGAACCCAACTTATTGAAAGTGTGGCAAAAAAAACTATGGTGATTTCCTTAAGGGGACAGATAATTTCTTAAGTTGTGGAAAGAGTGGTCACAAGATGAGAGATTGTCCAAACTTGAAGAGTCAAGAAAAGGGTAGTGGTCAGGCTCAAGCAAGGGGTTCTAGTGATGCTCCAAACAAGAAATGCTTCTATGCTCTCCACTCTAGGGGTGAGCAAGAGACTTCTCTCGAAGTGGTGATCGGTATGTTGAAAGTATTCCCTATTGATGCATATGCCTTAGTTGATCTTGGTGCTACTTTATCATTTGTTACACCTCTAGTAGCCAAAAAGTTTGATATTTTAACCGATATTTTTCATTAACCTTTTATAGTGTTTACTCTTATGGGTGAGTTGGTTGTTGAAAAAAGGATGTATTGAAATTATCCAATAATGTTGCTCAATAGAGTTTCTTATGTTGATCTAGCAGAACTCGATATGCTTGATTTTGATGTTATATTGGGTAAGGATTGGTTGCATTCATGTTTTGCCTCCATTGATTGTAGGACAAGGGTGGTGAGATTTAAATTCCCTAATGAACCCGTTGTTAAGTGAAAAGGGGAAAATTCAATTCCTAGAGGTCATATCATCTTTTGTCTAAAAGCATTCAAAATGATCTAAAAGTGTTGTCGATATCACATAGTAAGAGTCCAAGATCTAGATTTCGAAGTTCCTCTAATTGAGTTATTCCCCGTAGTGAGTGAGTTTCCGGAGGTCTTTCCTAATTACCATCCCGGTATTCCTCCCGAACGGGAAATTGACTTTGGGGTTGATTTTCTACCGGATACAAATCCCATATCAATTACTCCTTATCGCATGGCTCCGGCTGAGTTGAAGGAGTTGAAGGTTCAACTCAAGGATTTGCTAGATAAGGTAATTATAAGGCCTAGTATTTCTCCGTGGGGTGCTCCAGATTTGTTTGTGAACAAGAAGGATGGGTCCTTGAGATTGTGTATTGATTACCGCCAACTCAACAAGGTCACCATTAAGAATAAGTACCCTCTCCCTCGGATTGATGACTTGTTTGATCAACTCCAAGGGGAGAGATACTTTTCAAATATAGATTGAGGTTGGGGTATCACTAACTTATGGTGAGAGGTGAGGACATACCACACACAACTTTTCGGACTCGGTATGGGCATTATGAGTTCTTGGTAATGTCTTTGGTCTCACTAATGATCCAGCGGTGTTTATGTCCCAATGAATAGGGTGTTCCGAAATTACCTAGATGCATTTGTTATCGTCTTTATTAACGACATCTTGGTATAATTAAAGAATGAGGATGATCATATGGGTCATTTGAGGGTAGTATTGCCTTAAGGAACATCAATTGTATGCCAAATATAGTAAGTGTGAGTTTTGGTTGAGGTCGGTGACATTTCTTGGGCACATCATCTCTTGTGAACGAGTTGAGGTAGACCTAAGGAAAATGAAAACGCTTAAAAAATAGCCTAGACCTTTTACTCAAATTGACATTATGAGTTTTTGGGTTTAGCTGGTTACTATCGGAGGTTCGTGGATAGTTTTATGTCGATTGCATCTCCTTTGACTACTTTGACCGAAAAGAGTAGGAAGTTTGAGTGGTCAGAGGCATGTGAGAAAAGTTTCCAATTGTTGAATGATAGGCTTACTGCTGCTCCGGTGTTGACTTTATCGGAGGGCACAAAGGGGATTGTTGTGCATTGTGAGGCATCCTGAGTGGGTTTGGGGTGTGTGCTTATGCAACACGAGAAAGTGATAGTCTATGCCTATAGGCTACGTAAGGTATATGAGAGAAACTATCCCACTCATTACCTTGTGTTAGCGGCCATAGTGCTTGCTTTGAAAATTTTGAGGCATTACTTGTATGGGGTTCACATTGATGTCTTTACCGACCGTAAGAGTCTCCAATATGTGTTTACCCAAAAAGAGTTGAATCTCTGACAAAGAAGGTGGCTAGAGTTGTTGAAAGATTATAATATGAGTGTCCTATATCACCCCGGCAAAGCTAATGTGGTGGCAGATGCCCTAAGGCGTATGACTATAGGTAGTGTATCCCACATTGATGAAGATAAGAAGGACCTAGAAATGGAAGTACATAAGTTGTCTAGGTTAGGGGTGAGGTTGGAAAGTTCTCCGGATGGGGGTGCTATAGTCTATCATAATTCCGAGTCCTCTCTAGTGGTTGAGGTGAAATCCAAACAACACCTTGATCTAGCCTTAATGGAGTTGCAAGAATCGATTCTCGGCATGTTGAATGAATCATTCCACTTTGGGGGGATGGTGTTTTAAGGTACCATGGGAGATTGTGTGTTCCCGATGTAGATGGGTTGAGAGATCGGATCCTAGAAGAAGCCCATGGGTCCCGCTACTCAATTCAGTCGGGTTCAACAAAAATTTACCATGACCTAAGGGAGATATATTGGTGGGAAGGTCTAAAAAGGGACATAGCAGAGTTTGTCACTAATTGTCCAAATTGCCAACAAGTAAAGGTCGAACACCAAAAGCCAGGTGGCTTACTAAAAGAGATCGAAATTTCTACATGGAAATGCGAAGACATCAATATGGACTTTGTAGTAGGTTTACCTCAGACTCAAAAGTCATATAATTCCATATAGGTGGTTGTGGATCGATTGACTAAGTTCGCTCGTTTTATTCTCGTTAAGTCTATATATTCGGTGGTGGATTATGCAAGAATCTTCCTAGATGAAATTGTGTACCATCATGGTATTGTGTTTTCCATCATATCGGATCGAGCACACAATTCATATCTAGATTTTAGAGGTTGTTCCAAAAAGTGTAGGGTACTACGATAAAGTTGAGCACCGCTTTTTATGCCCAAACGGATGGTCAAGTGGCGCGTTCGATACAAACCTTTGAAGATATGCCTAGGGCGTGCATTATTGATTTTAAAGGGAATTGGGGTAAACATTTACCTTTGGTTGAGTTTGCCTATAATAATAGTCTCTATTCATCCATTTCCATGGCTCCCTATGAAACCTTGTATGGTAAGACGTGTAGATCTCCTATTGGATGATTTCAAGTAGGTGAGCCATCTCTTCTTGGTCCCTAGTTGATTTATAAGACCTTGTAAATGGTTCACATCATAAGGAACCGGTTGCAAATGGCCTATAGTCGGCAAAATTCACATCTAGATTATGGAGGTCATTTCAAAAAGGGTTATGTACTACGGTGAAGTTGAGCACCGCTTTTCATCCCCAAACGGATGAGCAAGCGGAGCTTACGATACAAACCCTTGAATATATTCGTAGGGCATGCATTAATTATTTTAAAGGGAGTTGGGATAGGCATTTACCTTTAGTGGAGTTTTCGTACAGCAAAAGTTTTCATTCATCTATTTCCATGGCTCCATATGAAGCCTTGAACGATAGGAGGTGTAGGTCTTCTATTGGATTGTTTGAAGTGGGTGAGCCACCACTTCTTGGTCCTGAGATTATTTATTAGATTTTGGAAGAGATCATATCATAAGGAACCGGTTTCAAAAAGCCTAGAGTCAGCAAAAGTCTTATGCCGATCATAGGTGAATGGATTTGGAGTTTGAAGAAGGTGATAAGGTGTATTTAAAAATTTCACCAATGAAGGGGTGGTTAGATTTAGCAAAAAGGGGAAATTGAGTCCTCGTTATGTGGGTCCCTATGAATCTTTCAAAGGGTTGGTAAGGTTGCATATGAATTGAAACTTCGTAGTGAATTGGCTTCGGTTCATCCTGTTTTCCATGTTTCTATGTTGAAAAAGTGTATTGGTGATCCCGAGTCCATTATTCTTATTGAGGGTCTTGGTTCAAGGATAACATCTCTTATGAAGAAGTTCGCAAGTCAAGAAGTTGAGAAATAAAGAGGTGGTTTCTGTAAAGGTGTTATGGAAGAATCATCTAGTTGAAGGTGCAACATGGGAGGCCGAGGCCAACATAAAGTCCCGTTACCCTCATATTTTTTATAATTAAGGTTAGTCATTCTATTTAATAAAATAAATATTACTAGAAATTTAAAGTTTCTTGATTTTTGGGTAAAGTTTTGCAAAATGTGCATTTTTAGTACTTCACAATGAAGTTACAATGAAATTGGTGCTTTAGAATTGAAATTTTGCTTATTGCTTGTTTTGAGTTATGTTTTGCATTTTGATATGGTGAGTATTTATGAAATGATATTTAGCATGTTGTTAAGTTGAACTTTGTGCTCATCGACTCATGTAATGTATGTTGAGCTCATATACGTTGTGAGAAGGATATGCCTCATGAAGAAGTGATTTGAACCTTAAATGTGGTAATATGAGTTATGAAATTGTAATGATTAAAGAACATGATTTATGTTGATTGGTTGGGCTTCTAGTCTTGAGTCTATTTCTTCCTTCCAAAGAATTTTAGTGTTATTCGGAGACGAATGTTCCTAAAGGGGGGATAATGTAACACCTTGAAAATCCAAGATGTGTTGTAAAGCCTAACATAGGTTTCATAAGGTCTAAGTACTGTTTTTAAGTCAATTTTATTGAATATAGGTCATTTAAGAAGTTTAAGAACCAAAACGTCCAAGAACGTCCATGACGTCCGGGAAGTTGGTCCAAAGGGGTATTAGTGTCTCTTAGCCTATTTGACTAATTTTTAGGAGTTAGAAATGTACGAAAATTGGTGGAAGGGTAGATAATAGGTGTTTAGTTATTCCATGGTCGAAACATCTGGGTATGACTCCCCAAGGACCGATTAAAGGCCCTTAAGGAGGACCCCTGCAGGTTGAGGCAACACTGCCTGAAACAGTGTGCATCAACAGTGTTGCCTCAACGAGGCAGTCAAAGGCCCATGTTTGTACAAAAGAGGCGTAGATTCCACTATTATCCCATACTTAGGATGGTTGGTGAAAGCCCATGACCCGCACAAGCTCTGAACTTTCTAACGGAAGTGCAGGCTACGTTCCATCACCCGCACAGCCTCTGAATTCATGGAAGCCCCTCGCCTCAACAATCTCTGAACTCATCGATGGAGTGCATGATGAGAGAGGGGTAGGTCCGTAGACTCACAGACGGCCCGCTAGTGGGGTTCCGCCTATGGGGGGTGAGTTTTCTGCACATTTTTATATTAATTCATTTAATTAATTAGGTGATTTAGGGATTAAGGGGAGACTAATTAACTAACTAAAAACTTATATAAAATCCCCAACCCCAATTAAACTAATGAGAACTCTAATACATAAACTCTCTTCATTCTCCTCTTTTTTCTCTCTCTACTTGAACTCACCATTGAAGACTAGATAGGATAAGGGTTTGGGAGCTGGAAAGGGACTAATTTACAACCATTTCTTCATCAAACGTTAAGGTATTGGATCTAATTCACCTTTGAGACTCATTCCTCAAAGGGTTCCTTCAAAATGGATTTAAAAAGTTCAGTTTTCTTGTGGGTTTCATACAATTACGAAATTGAAGTTATGGATTAGTTGCTAATGATTTATTAGGGTTATATTGAGTACATTAACCTGTAAATTAAATTTTTTATGGTTATTGTTGATGGTTTAGTCTAATTTGAAGAATATGATCCTCCATCCCTAACCGTAGGTAGTGATCTTGACCTATATTGTATTGTGATCATTCAATAGAGTTGGTTGTTGATTTGATTACTATCCGATGGTGTTATCATGATATGAATTAAGATGAATTATAGGTCTATCCTGCTAGTTCTTGAGATGTGATTTAGGTTATGAATTGTAATGTGAAATTAGCCTATGTATCTTGTCTCAAGTTGTGATGTACAGTTATAAAGATGCAATTGGCGTTTTTATCTTATTGGTTATCATTGTGTTATGATGTTACTCCCCAAATTGGGTTGAGTTATGGTTTGATCGTAAGACCTTGATGATAGACAATGAGGAAGACTTGGTAAGTCTTAGAATCTCTATATTTGTTTCCAATTGTGATTAATTGTTGTTAAGTCATGATATTACATTGGAGTATGCCTTATACAAGGATTATAATGTGGTATGATGTTGAATTGAAATGTCTTTACTATATTGTGAGGTTGATTAAGGTATATGTGATATAAGTATGGTGAAGACTATCAATGTTCCTTGATATGCTATGAAATTGTAATGTGTTAACCTCACTTATATGGATTGTGATGAAAGGATTTATACTCATACAATTCTTATTGAGCTATTGATGATGATGATAATACAAGGGGTAGACACTATGACCTAAATTAAGCTATGATTGTTAATTAAAGGCTTAAAGACATTTCAAAAGAGGAGTCTAGCTTAGCACAGAGTGAACTATATTGAGGAGTGTCCCTTCCCACATAGGGAAGGTAGGAACACTATATTACTCTTGAGATTGGATACTATAATGCATGGCGCATAAAGAGGGTCCCAACTATATCTTCTAGTTCTTGAACTATGTGTCCCCCATAGGAATACTACCTAGTGGATCCACGTAGTTGCTATGTTTCATGTTTTGGTACTACCTTGGCAAGTAGTCCGCCTTATTTTGGTGTAGGGTTTGATGACACTGGATTCCATACTAGCTCATGGGGTCTATGTCGGTCATTGCAAGAAGTTACCAAAAGGTAAAACGAATTAAACGACTTGAAGTCTAACTTGGATAACCTAAGGGGTATAGCTTAGTCTAGGTAGGGGAATGGGAATCTACCTAAACATTCCACTAGTTAGCATTGAGGGGAGACTTAGGAGGAGGTTTTAATCTGTATTTATGTTATGATAATATATGATGTATATATGATGACCATGTCACATTGTTGATACTATATGTTGATTAGTTCATTTATGAATATGCCTTGGGTTATAATGTTAATATATGATGAAATGTAAACGTAAATGCCATGATATATAAAGTTGGACATTGGTTATGTTTTCTTGTTGAGGATACTTGATAGAGTAAGGTTATAGGGCTTTGCTTGGTCATTGCACTTGTTGACTTGATAAGGACTTCTGACTAGTTATCTTGCTTATTATGATACGTTTAACTCTTATTCATTCTTGTGATATTATTCCTTGATTTTAGGGTTGTATTAATCATGGTTTCAAGTATGTTGTGATAAGTATTACTTGTTGGGATAGTGAACATATTTAGTTGGTTGATATGACTTGTTTGGCTTTGCATTAGGTTCCTAAAGGGGTAAAATGGCATGCTTTAACTAAAATTCCCTTTTTAGCATATTTTGCTTGTATATGTGCATGAGGTCTCATACTAGTACATGTGGAGTACTATCCCCGTTTTCTTTCCTTTTCCCAAACATTTTAGGTTCTGGTCATTGAAGAGTTTGGAAGGCAGAATTGTTAAATGCTTGGATTCTTCCTTACATCCAAGTGGGTAGGTCCTCAAATTCTGAGGGCAATGCCATCCTCTAGCTTACGGATTTTGTTATGAGCTTATTAACTCTTTCGGTCCTTTCCTTTTTTATTGAGTATTATACTTTTGTATGACCTATGCATGATCTTGTTGGATTGATGTAAGGGCTATGCCCATATTGTGATATTCGCTTAAATGGTATGAGATGAGACAATCATTGAGACCATTTCTATAAGTTATGTATATGTACGTGAAATAAAAGTAGAAGTCTATGTAACCTTCCTATACGAAGGATCCATGTATACTCAATATAGATATATATATTATGTGTATGTGGAGGTCTATGTAAACCTCCAAGTAGTGATAATGTAAGGTCTAAATTTTTCCGCATTTTTTAACTTGTGAATGTAATGACATGAGACTAAGAGGTTAGTATTAGTCCTTAAAAAGGACGACGACACTGGTTACGTCTAGGGGGCAAACTCGAATGTGACACTTCGGTCCACTTAGTCAAAGGATCTTTCTTTAACACCTAGAAGATAGTCTCACACACCATAGTTGACTGAGCTATGAATCGACTAATGTAGTTCAACCTCCCTAAGAAACTCATCATTTCCTTCTTAGTCTTTGGAAGTGGTAACTCTTGAATTGCCTTAATCTTTGAAGGGTCGAGCTCAATACCCTTTCGGCTGACTATAAATCCCAAAAACTTGTCGGTTGGTACCCCAAAAGCACATTTGGCGAGATTTAATTTCAAATTATACCGACTCAGACGGTAGAAGAACTTCTTTAAATGTTTCAAGTGGTCCGAACTCTCGCTGGATTTGATTATGACGTCATCCACGTACACCTCGATCACTTTATGAATCATGTCACGAAATATAGTCGTCATAGGCCTCATATATGTAGAACCAGTATTTTTTAGGCCGAATGGCATCACCCTGAACAATATACACCCTTAGGCATAATAAAAGGTATCTTCTCTGCATCTTCTTCGTCCATCATGATCTGATGATAACCTGCGTAACAATCCACAAAGAACTGCATTTCATGTTTATCACAGTCATCGATTAGAATATGAATGTTTGGCAACGGAAAATTATCCTTTGTCCTGTCTTTGTTGAGACCCCTATAATCGACACAAATTCTGATCTTCCCATCTTTTTTGGCGACCGGAACAACATTGGCCAACCAAGTTGGGCATTGCATCACTTCCACCAATCGAGACTCGATCTGTTTGGCGATCTCTTCTTTAATCTTTAAACTTAACTCAAGCTTGAACTTCCGAGCCTTCTGCTTCAATGGACTGAACCCCAAATTGATCGCAACTTGTGAGACACCACATTGGTACTCAAGCTTAGTATGTCGCTGACTTCCCAAACGAACACATCAATGTATCAGTAAGTAAATAAATCAAATCCATTCTTTGAGATTCATTCAAGTTGACACTGATTTTGACCTCTTTGACACATTCTTGGTCTCCCAGATTCACAGTTTTAGTTTCTTCCAAATTTGGCTTATGCTGATTTTCAAACTACCAAAATTCCTCAGCAACATATTCTGGTACCTCATTTTCCTCTTCGTATTCTTCACCCTCGTCATCACCTGCCTCATTTTGTTCGTTCAGCTCGTGACATGCCATGACATTGGCAGGTTTAAAATTAATATTACTGAAATCATAAACAAACAAAGTTAGGAAATTAAGATACAGCACAAAAGTAAATAAACAAATTTTCAATAAAAGAGGCTTCCATTCAAATTGAAAAAAATGCAAACTTTGTCCACGACAATGGGCCATGTTGCCTTCTTAAACATCACGGGGGGGATTTTAAAATTTGAGCAATTAAATAAAAAGCAAAATGGTGGGTCTCGAGCCTTTTTTGGACTACCACCGATTTTCAAAACATGCACAAACAATGTCTTTCTACCAAGTTGATCGAGGAATCAGGATTGGTGCGGAAGTCAAGTTTTGCAACTGCTCTCCAGGATCAACATCACGGACACCATCTAGCTCGACCTTGTCCTTTATGACAACATTTATATCCTCAAAAAGTCGCAAATTCCTTCCCTTAGTCCATCATGATCGACGTACTCACGGACAAGAAATGATTGGTACAAGTGAGGGATTGTCCTAGACAATGCTTGATCACTATTCTTCTTCATCTTCACCTCATAATTTGTGGGGACGTACCCCAAATGATACCTCGCTCCTTTGACAAGAACTTGAATAGGCTCAATAATTCTTTGGAAATTCCTTGCCAATCCAAAACCTAGCTTGAACCCATACTGAAGAATCACAGTGGCGATTATCTTGTACACAGCAGGCAGTGGCATTTACCAGTTCCACCGTTTAGAAATCAATCCACTTGAGAACTCGTCAGTTGGCGCCGTGAATAACCAGTTCTTGGTCTTTCCAAACGATCTTCATAATCTGGTGAAGAGTAGACGGCATAGCCCTAGCCATATGGATGAAAGGCTGTCCCAAGAGAAGGTTATAGGTGGTGTCAATGTCCAAGACCTAAAATTATGCACTGAACTCCACCGAACCAATTTGGATGAAAAAATTCACTTCTCCCAATGTGTCTCTTTATACCCCGTCGAAGGCTCTTATATTGATTTATTGTTCTAGCTTCCCCAAGTCAAACCTTACCTGCCTCAAAGTCGACAGTGGGCAAATGTTGAGACCAGACCCAGCATCCACCAGAACATGATTTATGACCGTTTCACAGCTTATGACAGAGATATGCAATTCCTAGTTGTGCGACCTCCCTTCAAAGGGCAGCTCTTCATCGCAGAAGCTAATACGATGCCCTTGGATAACTTAGTTGGTCATAGTCGCTACGTTATCTCTGGTTGTTCCCACTGTAACATATGTGTCATTCGGAGCCTTCATCAAGTCCTGCCTATACAGTTTGGACCTCACCAACAGGGCCCACACAGAAATCTTAGTCGGGGTTTTCTCTAGATGCTTAACAATCGAGTAGTCCTTCGCCTGCATCTTTCTGCTGAATTCTTAAGCTTCTCCTTTTGCTTATCGACCTTTTTCCTTGGTCTTTAGTATTCCCTCCAAGAGACAACTCTCCGGAAATATAACACCTCCCAGATTGGGTCATACCCTAAGCGGAAGCGGAATCAATTACAAACTTCAGCCTAGCAGGAGTTTCTAATGGCACCAAGGCAACAGCTTTTGCAAGTGTGAGGATCACGAACTTCTTTTTCTCCTTAACGCTCAGGGAGGACACAACCCTTTCTAACTAATCATGAACAATCAGAGTTATCACGTTAGTTATGCACTAGTCATCAACTGTTCTATCATGTTTATATTGATGCCTCCATGATTTGGCAAAGGATTGGTGTTGACATTGGGCGCGGCTGTTTGAAGAGAAACAATTTCTTGGTCGATCAAATCTGGAATCTTGTGTTTGAGGTTGATAAATTACTCAGTATCATGTCCAACGTTGTTGGAGTGATACGCACACTGTGATCGGGTCTATAAAATTTGGAACTAGTATCCGCCGACTTGGGCCCAACAAGGTGAATGTATCCTGCCGCAGGTAGTCGCTCATAAAGCTTTGTTCGGCTTTCAGCAAGTGCGATAAAGTTTTTGGGGGTATTCTTCTCAAATATGGGTCGAGGAGGATCATAGTTGTCTTGTTGGGGAGGACGCATCTGTTGATAATTTTGGGTATTTCGGAGGGGAGTTTGGTTTATTGGATAAGGATTTGTTTGGTAATTTAGTAATGGAGCTTGGTAGTTTGTGGGGGTATTTTGGTAAGCTGGAGCTTGGTATACTGGGGGAGGTGCTCTGTAGTTTGATTGCACATTGGCACAGTTAGAAGCAAAAGTTTGGTCAAATGGGGATGGAATCTAGTAAAGTAGGGAAGAATTTCGGTAAACGGGAGATGGATTTTGGTAATTTGGAAGGGGGGTATTCTCGTATGTGGAGGTAGAATTTTGATAGATGGGAGGAAGTGTATTTGGATAACCAGCTTGCATATAGCAAGCGTGGTAAGAATTCTGCGGGGGTCAAGGATGACCATTGTAGTATGATAGTCTTCTGGGGGTCTTCCTTTCCTCATAAGAGACAGTAGAAACATCTTCCCTTTTATTCTTCAACAAACCCGATGATCCGGGAATTGCTGCAACACGGTCAATTTTCCCAGTTTTTAACCCATTCTCGATAGTCTCGCCAACCTTGACTATCTCAGCAAATTTTTTACTAACGAGCAACATGATTCTATCATAGTATTCACGCTCTTGCACCCTCACAAACACTTCAACTATATCTTTTTCTCACATAGGATATCCTACTCTAGTTGCCTCCTTGCACCACCTGTATGAAAACTCTCTGTCGCTTCCGTTGGATTTTTGTTTCATCTTTTCTAATAAATAACGATCAAGGATGATCTATGCATTGTAGGTAAACCGTCCGATGAAGTCCATAGCCAAAGAATTCCAGCTAGACCACTGTTAGGTCTCGTGAGATGTATATCATTCCAAAGCCTCCCTGCTCAAACTTCTGCTAAAAAGTCGCATTAGCACAGTTTCATACCTCCCAACTCCTATGAGTTGGTCGCAGTAAGCCCTCAAGTGCACTATGGTATTCCCTATTCATCCAAAAATGTCAAACTTTGGCATCTTAAAATCTTCAAGGAGGTCTAGATTCACATTAATGCACAAGTCTTCCTAATTCAAACCGACAACATCAGGAATGCAATTAAGTTCCTTCATTACTTTTTGAATCTCCTCGTTTATGTCTATTTTTGCAGTCACTTCTTTCAACCTCCAATCTCTTTCATTCTCCTTATAACGGTAGATCTTAGAATCATTCACATGATGCTCATTTCGAACAGGAATTCGAAAGATGGTTTTTCTAGGTAGAGGAGGAGCTACGGAGAGACTTTGGGCATTCTGGGTAGTTTGGTAGTTTTTCGGATAGGTTTGGCGATTAGTATTTTGGTTTTGGTGATGGTGAGAAGTTTTGGGGTAGAATGTGTTTTGGTTTTGGTTTTTTGGTGGTGGAGCAGTTTGATGATGGGCATTTTGAGGAGGAGGAGGTATTTGGGAATTTTTCTTTTGAGGAGGGGGTGGGGTTTGGTATGAGGTGGAGGAATATTGTTGGTTTTGTTGTAGTCAAGTCTATTACTAAGGGATTTTGAGCAGGAGTAGACGGCGGAATCTGAGCAAGATCCATGTTTGAAGAGGGAAAGTATCAGTAGTAGTGTTGGTGGTAAAACCTGGTGGAGGCAGATCATGTCTCCTTTGCATTTCCAATCTCATCTCAGCAGTTGTTGCATCAACTGCATCATCAGTTCATTATGATCCGCTATGGTGGGTTGAGCAACCACAACGTTAGTAAGACTGATTTCTTTATTGTTGCCCCCCATTACTGTTTTTCCCTTATCTGAACTTTGGTCGGGAAAGGAATCTGCATGCCATTCGGATCTGGTGAAGTAGGGATGATCCGCCAATTTAATCAACACAGACCAGTTTGTAAGTACCTGTGGAGGAAAACAACTCACAGGCAATTTTTTTAGTTTAAGATTTGAATATGCAATGCAGGATTTTACATAGAGAACAGATAAACACACAAAAATGTTTTGTTTGAGGACATTTTAACCCACGAGTAAAGGGAAACTAATTTTTGAACAAGCAGGAGTTTTCTTGTTTTAGTTTGACATTGTCTCAGAAAGGCTAAATCACGTTGAGCTAAGGTTCTTGATGTATCTCTTTGACGTCTATTAATCTGAGCTTCACATTTCCTTGAAGTACGAAAGGGGGAGAATGAAAATTTTGAAAAATAGGGGTCAGGCCTTGAAAGGTTGCCTGCGTATCTCACAAAGAGAATTCAGGCCCTACGTAGTTTGAGTACAGAAGAAACACTTTTTCCATTCATTTTTAACGATTACAAGAAAATGGAAAATAAACAACAAAGCTTTACAAGATAGAAGGTGACCCATATCAGTCGTTCTCTTTATTTTTGTATCATCAGCCACGGGGAACAGACTCGACTTGAATCATTCCTATGCTGATAATATATTCCATATCGTGGCGAAATGCAAGACACATTTTAATGCTATGTCCTGCGGCATTGTGATAGGGGAAACATTTTCAAACTTCGAACCAAAGGGAATATAACACGTCCACGTCCTTATAGAAAGGGGTGAAGACTCCATTTCGAATCAATTTTGAATAGACCTCCAACATTGTTTTCTTGAAAGGTGTGAATGAGAATTGATAGAATATAGACTTCTCAGTGACTGTTATGTTGAGTTGTAGTTCATAATATACGATGATGACGCTGTCACCCTAACTTTTCGCAGTATTGTCCATATCAAGCAAATGACGGACCTCATTCTTAAACTCTATGCACTCCTCTATGGTGTGGCTTTTCTTGTTGGGATGACACTCACAAGTCTTGCGGAGGTCCCCTGATCTCTCTTGGGAAGATGATCTTTTGAGGGGCCTTAACATATGGATAGACTGATAGCGCTCGAAAATGAGAGCGCACAAAATGGCTCCCATCCTTGTTGGGTATTCTTGTGGGTATGCTTCGAGAGTGACTTTCTGGTCCGTTTCTGCTAGATGTCCTTCTAGATAAGGTTTGTGGGAGATCACTTTCTCACAAATCTCTTCAATTCTCTCTAACTTGGGGTTATTATGAGGAAACAATAGATCATATAGGCGCATTCCGCGCTACTTCTGAATGTCAATCATCTCCTTTTTGGTCGGTTTAGTCTGGATATTATTTCCTCTATCCATAGTTGTGATCTCACCTTTCCTGAGAGTGTAGAATAGTGTTTTAGGATTTTGGTATGAGATGTGTTTTTGGATGAGAAACTTAAGACTCGGAAACTTTGGTCGAACATTTTATAATAGTGACTTGTGTAAATTTTTTCGAAAATTTTTGGAAAGGAGTGGGTTAAAGAGCCTTATATGTGGTAATATGAGTTTTGATATTGCCTTGTTCAAAGGACATTATTTATGTTGATTTGATATTGTTGATTGGTTGAGCTGCTAGTCTTGAGTCTATTCCTTCAAAATAATTTTAGTGTCATTCGGGAACGACTTTCCTAAAGGGGGGATAATCTAACACCTTGAAAATACAAGACATGTTGTAAAGCCTAACATAGCTGTCATAAGGTCTAAGTAATGTTTTGAAGTCCATTTTATTGAATATAGGTCATTTAGGAAGTTTAAGAACCAAAACGTCCAAGAACGCCCATGACGTCCGGCAAGTTAGTTCAAAGGGGTGTTACCGTGCCTTAGCCTATTTGACTAGCATTTAGGAGTCAGAAATGTATGAAAATTAGTGTAAGGGTAGATAATAGGTGATCAAGTTGTTCCATGGTCGAAACGTCCAGGTACGACTCCCCAAGGATCGACAAAGGGCCCTTGAGGAGGACCCCTGCAGGTTGAGACAACACTTCCTGAAGTAGTGTGCATCGACAAGGAAGTCAATGTCCCGTGTGTTGACCAACGGGGCGTCGATGCCACAGTTGTCCCATACTTAGGCTGGTTGGTGAAAGCCCATCATTCGCACAACCTCTGAACTTACCATAAAAAGTGTAGGCTACTGTCCGTGCATGGATCGACAAGGCGTCACTGCCACCGTCGTCCAACACTCAGCCAATTCATGGAACCCCCTCGCCTGCACAGTCTCTAAACTTATCGACGGAGTGCAAGACGAGAGAAGGGTAGGTCCACAGACTCACAGACGGCCCGTCGGTGGCGTTCCGTCTGTGAGGGGGTGGTTTTCTTCACATTGTTGTATTAATTAATTAGGTGTTGTAGGGGTTAGTTAGGGATTAAGGGGAGAATAATTAACTAACTTAAAACCCATATAAAATTCCCAACCCCAATTAAACTAATGAGAACTCTAAAACATAAACTCTTTTTTTTCTCTCTCTACTTGAGCTCACTGTTGAAGACTAGCAAGGATAAGGGTTTGGGGGCTGGAAAGGGACGAATTCAACATAAATTCTTAATCAAAGTTTGAGGTATGGGATCTAATTCACCTTTGAGACTCTTTCCTCAAAGGGTTCCTTCAAAATATATTTCAAAAGTTGAGTTTTCTAATAGGTTTCATCTAATTACAAAATTGAAGTTATGGATTGAGTTGTTGTTGATTACTTTAGGTTATATTGAATAGATTAACATGTAATTTAACTTTTTTATGTTAATTTTTGATGGTTTGGTCAAAATTGTAGAACATGATCCTCAATCCCTAACCCTAGGTTGTGATCTTTACCTATATTTTATCGTGATCATTCAATTGATTTTGTTATTTATTAGATTAATATCCTATTGTGTTATTATGATTAAATTAAGATTAATTACAGGCCTATCATGTTAGTTCTTGACATGTTATTTAGGTTATGAAGAATATTGTGAAATAAGACTATATATCTTTTATTAAGTTATGGTCTAGTATTTAATTGTGTTATAGAGATGAAATTGCCCTTATTGTCTTTTTGGTTATCATTGTGTGATGATTTTACTCCCCAAATTAAGCTGAGTTATGGGTTGATGGTAAGACCTTGATGATGAACTATGAGGAAGACTTTTATGTCTTAGAATTTCTATCTTTACTTCCAATTATGATTAATTGTGATTAAGTCATGATGTTACATTGGAGTATGCCTTATATTAGGATGATAGGGTGGCATGATGTTGAATTGAAATGTCTTGACTATGTTGTGAGGTTGATTAAGGTGTGTGTGATATAAGGATGGTGAAAACAATCAAGTGCCTTGTATTCTATGAAATGCTAATGTGTTAACCTCACTTATATGAATTATGATGAAAGAACTTATACTCATACAGTTCTTATTGAGCTATTGATGATGATGATTATACAAGGGATAGATCCTATGACCTAAACTAAGCTATGATTGATAATTAAAGGTTGAAAGACATTTCAAAAGAGGACTCTAGCTTAGCACCAAGTGAGCTAGATTGAGGAGTGTCCCTTCCCACATAGGAAAGGTCGAAACACCATATTACTTTTGAGATTGGAGACTATAATGCATGAAACATAAAGAGAGTCCCAACTATACTTCCTAGTTCTTGAACTATGTTGCCCACATAGGAATACTAGCTAGTGAATTCACGTAGTTTCTATGTTTCATGTTTTGGTACTACCTTGACAAGTAGTCCACCTTCTTTTGGTTTAGGGTTTTATGACATCGGACTCCACACTAGCTCATATGGTCTATGTAGGTTAGGGAAAGATGTTCCCAAAAGGTAAAAACGAATTAAAGGACTTAAACTCTAACTTGGATAGCCTAAAAAGTCTAGCTTAGTCTAGTTATGGGTACAGGACTAAACATTGCACTAGTTAGACTTGAGGGGAGTCTTAGGAGGAGGTCCTTATATATGTTTATGTTATAATGATATATGATATGTACATGATTACCTTGGAACATTATTGATATTATATGTTGGTTAGTTGACTTATGATAATGCCTTGGGTTATAATGTTTATATATGATAAAATTTAAATCTAAATGTTATGTTATGTGAAGTTGGACATTGTTTATCGTTTCATGTTGAGGCTACGTGATTAAGTGACTTTATGGGGCCTTGCTTGGTCATTGAACTTGATGACTTAATAAGGATTCATGAATACTTTTCTTGCTCATTATGATATGATTGACTCTTATTCATTCTTGTGATGTTATTACTTAATGATTGGGTTGTAGTAAATCATGGCCTCAAGTATGTTGGAATACGTATTACTTGTTGAGATAGTAAGCGTATTTGGTTGGTTGATATGACTTGTTTGGATTTGCATTATGTTCCTAAAAGGGTGAAATGGCATGCTTTAACTAAAAGTCCCTTTTTAGCATGTTGTGCTTGTATATATGAATGAGGTCTCATACTAGTACATACGGAGTACTAACCACATTTTCTTCCCTTTTCCCAAACATTTTAGGTTTCAGTCGTTGAAGAGTTTGGATGGAAATATTGTTGAAGGCTTGATTATTTATTTCATCTAAGTAGGGTAGGTTCTCAACTTCCGAGGGCAATGCCACTATCTATCTTACGGACTTGTTATGAGCATAAAGACTCTTTCATTTCTTTCCTTTTCAATTGAGTACTGTACTTTTGTATGACCTGTATCTTGTCTTGTTAGATTGATGTAATGGCTATGGCCATATTGTGATAATAGTTTATATGGTATGATATGAGACAATATTTGAGACTATTCTTTTATCTTATATATGTGCATGTGCAATAAAAGTAGAAGGTTGTGTAACCTTCCTATACGAAGGGTCAATGTATACTCTATATGAATTATATATTATGTGTATGTAGAAGTCTATGTAAACCTCAAAGTAGTTGTAATGAAATTTTTAAATTTATAAGATTTTTTAACCTATGAATGTAATGACATGAGACAAAGACTCTAGTCTTAGTCCTTAAAAGGGACGATGATGCCGGTTACATCTAGAGGGTAAACCTAGATGTGACAAACTTAGTATCAGAGCATTAGGTTGAATATCGTCGAGTTGTGTCTCTCTCTCTCTACCAGATCTATGTATGATTTTATTCATAATTGTGAAGCGTGCCACACTTATGAGTAGGAATCTATATGATGCTTAGGAATTGCTCTCTTTCTTGGAAATCTTATATCGTGCCATTAGAGTATACTTATGGTTTGTTTTTGCATCTAATCCTACTGTTGATCTTATAGGAAGCATGAACACTTGAAGATATGCAGCTCAAAGACTTGAAGAGGAAATTGCAAAGCGGGAGCTCCCTCCCTATGGTGAGCAAGTCCCTCTACTTGAAGAAGATGTTAATTTTGACCAAGATCCAATCAATCCTCCACCCTTGACGGATGGATATATAAGGGTTACCCTCATTCAATTGGCTCAAGCCGCTACCGTCCAAGCCCAAGCCAACCGGGAGGTTGTGACCCGTTCTCATCAACAAGTCACTAATATGGATTCCCGTATGAGGGACTTCACTCGAATGAACCCTCCTACTTTCTATGGGTCTAATGTTGATGAAGACCCCAAAAATATTCATCAATGAAGTCTCTAAAGTACTTTTGGCTATGAGGTTGTCCACAAGTGAGAAGATCGAGTTGGCCACATTTCAACTCAAGGACGTAGAGCAAGCTTGGTATGTGCAATGGAGGGATAATAGGCCATTCAGGGGTGATCCGGTGGCCTTGGAGATCTTTATGGCGGCTTTTCTAGATTGATTCTTTCTTAGTGAGATGAGGGAGGAAAACGTGGTGGATTTCATCAACCTTCGCCAAAGAGGAAGGAGTGTCAATGAGTACTCTTTGGAATTCATTAAGTTGTCCAAATATGCTCCTTCGTTGGTTTTTGATCCTACAGACCAAATGAGCCATTTTGTGACGGGGTGTCGAAGGACTTATAAGAGGAGTTCCATTCGGCCATTCTACATGATAACATGAACATTTCCCATCTTATGGTGCATGCAAGATGGGTAAGGAGGCAAGGTTTAAGAGAAAGAGTTATTCTAAGAGGGAAAGATCATTTGATGGAACAAGCCAAGATTTAAAAAGCGGGTTTCATCAAGTCCCTTCCAAGTTCCCAAAAGCTAGTGGTGATAGGGTGTCTAACCCTAAATTGAAGAGGGGAAAAGTTACTAATTCACCAACAGAGAAGCAACCTTACGGAAAGTGTGGTAAAAAAAACTATGGTGATTGCTTTAAGGTAACCCATAGTTGCTTTAGTTGTGGAAGAGTGGTCACAAGATGAGAGATTGTCCAAACTTGAAGAGTCAATACAAGGGTAGTGGTCAAGCTCAAGCAAGTGGTTCTAGTGATGCTCCATTTAAAAACCGCTTCTATGCTCTCTTCTCAAGGGGTGAGCAAGAGACTTCTCCCGACGTGGTGACCGATATGTTGAAAGTCTTACTTTGATGTATATGCCTTACTTGATCCCGGTGCTACATTATAATTTGTTACACCTCTAGTAGCCAAAAAGTTTGATATTTTACCCGATATTTTGCATGAATCTTTTATTGTGTCTACTCTGGTGGGTGAGTTGGTTGTTGAAAATAGGGTATATAGAAATTGTCCAATAATGTTGCCTAACAAAGTTTCTGATGTTGATCTAGTAGATATCGATATGCTTGATTTTGATGTTATATCGGGTATCGATTGATTGCATGCATGTGTTTGCCTCCATTTATTGTAGGACTAGGGTGGTGAGGTTTAACTTCCCTAATGAACCCATTGTTGAGTGGAAAGGGGAAAATTCTATTTCTAGAGGTCGTATCATCTCTTGTCTAAAAGCTTTCAAAATGATTTCAAAGGGTTGTCTATATTACATAGTAAGAGTCCAAGATCTAGACTCTGAAGTTCCTCCCATTGAGTCGGTCCCCATAGTGAGTGAGTTTCTGTAGGTCTTTCCTAATTACCTTCCCGGTATTCCTCCCGAACAGGAAATTGACTTTGGCATTGATTTGCTATAGGATACAAATCCCATATCAATTTCTTCTTAATGGATGGCTTCGGCCGAGTTGAAAGAGTTGAAGGCTCAACTCAAGGATTTTCTAGATAAGGGTTTTATAAGGCCTAGTATTTCTCCGTGGAGTGCTCTGGTTTTGTTTGTAAAGAAGAAAGATGGGTCCTTGAGAATGTGTATTGATCACTACCAACTCAACAAGGTCACCATTAACAATACGTACCCTCTCCCTAGGATTGATGATTTGTTTGATCAATTCCAACGGGTGAGCTACTTTTCAAAGATAGACTTGAGCTCGGGGTATCACCAACTTAGGGTGAGAGGTGAGGATATACCAAAGACGGATTTTTAGACTCGGTATGGGAATTATGAGTTCTTAGTAATGTCTTTTCGTCTCATTAATGCTCCGGCGGCGTTTATGGACCTAATGAATAGGGTGTTCCGAAATTACTTACATGTATTTGTAATTGTCTTCATTTACGACATCTTGGCATATTAAAAGAATGAGGACGATCATATGGGTCATTTGAGGGTAGTATTGCGAACCCTTAAGGAACATCAATTGTATGCCAAATATAGTAAGTGTGAGTTTTGGTTGAGGCCGGTGACATTTCTTGGGCACATCATCTCTAGTGAAGGGTTTGAGGTAGACCTAAGGAAAACGGAGGTGGTGAAGAATTGGCCTAGAGCTTTGATTCCAACCCACATTAGGAGTTTCTTGGGTTTAACGGGTTATTATCAGAGGTCTTGGATGGTTTTGCATCCATTCCATCTCCTTTGACTACTTTGACCTAAAAGAGTAAGAAGTTTGAGAGGTCGGAGGCATGTGAGAAACGTTTCCAATTGTTGAAAAATAGGCTTAGATTTGCTCCGGTGTTGACTTTACCGGAGGGCACAAAGGGTTTTGTTGTGTATTGTGATGCATCCCGAGTGGGTTTGGGGTGTGTGCTTATGCAACACGGGAAAGTAATATCCTGTGACTCTAGGATACTTATGGTACATGAGAAAAACTATCCCACTCATTACCTTGTGTTAGCGGCCGTAGTGTTTGTTTTGAAAATTTGGAGGCATTACCTGTATGGGGTTCACATTGATGTCTTTACCGACCATAAGAGTCTACAATATGTGTTTACCCAAAAGGAGTTGAATCTCCGACAAATAAGGTGGCTAGAGTTGTTGAAAGATTATAATATGACTGTCCTCTATCACCCCGGCAAAGCTAATGTCGTGGCGGATGACCTAAGGCGTCTGACTATGGGTAGTATATCCCACATTGATGAAGATAAGAAGGACGTAGCAATGGAAGTACATAAGTTGTATAGGTTAGGGGTGAGGTTGGAAAGTTCTCCAGATAGGAGTGCTATAGTTCATCATAATTCTGAGTCATCTCTAGTGGTTGAGGTGAAGTCCAAACAACATCTTGATCTATCCTTAATGGAGTTGCAAGAATCGATTCTTGGAAAGTTGAATGAATCATTCCACTTGGCGGGGGACGGTGTTTAAAGGTACCATGGGAGATTGTGTGTTCCCGATGTAGATGGGTTGAGGGATAAGATCCTAGATGAAGCCCATGGGTCATGCTACTCAATTCAACAAGGTTCAACAAAAATGTACCACGACCTAAAGGAGATATATTGGTGGGAAGGTCTAAAAAGCGACATAGCAGAGTTTGTCACTATGTGTCAAAATTTCGAACAAGTAAAGGCGGAACACCAAAAGATAGGTGGCTTACTACAAGAGATCCACATTCCTACTTGGAAATGGAAAGACATCAATATGGACTTTGAAGTAGGTTTACCTCGGACTCAAAAGTCATATGATTCCATATGGGTGGTTGTGGATCGATTGACTAAGTTCGCTCGTTTTATTCTCTAAGTCTTCATATTCGGCATAGGATTATGTAAGAATCTTCCTAGCTAAAATCGTGTGCCGTCATGGCCTTCTGTTATCTATCATATCGGATTGGAGGCAAAATTCACATCTAGATTTTTGAGGTGGTTCTAAAATGGGTTGGGTACTACGGTAAAGTTGAGCACCACTTTTCATCCCCAAACGGATGGTCAAGCAGAGCGTAGTATACAACCCTTGAAGATATGCTTAGGGCATGCATTATTTATTTTAAAAGGAATTGGGATAAACATTTACCTTTGTTGGAGTTTGCCTATAATAATAGTTTCCATTCATCCATTTCCATTGCACCCTATGAAGCCTTGTATGGTAGGAGGTGTAGGTCTCATATTGGATGGTTTGAAGTGGGTGAGCAATCGCTTCTTGGTCCCGAGTTGATTTTTAAGACCTTGTAAAAGGTTCACATCATAAGGAACCAGTTGCAAACGCCCTATAGTCAGCAAAAGTCGTATGCCGATCATAGGAGAAGGGATTTGGAGTTTGAAGAAGGTGATAAGGTGTATTTTAAAATTTCACCAATGAAAGGGTGGTTAGATTTGGCAAGAAAGGGAAATTGAGTCCTCATTGTGTAGGTCCCTATGAAATCTTGCAATGATTTGGTAAGGTTGCCTACGAATTGAAACTTCCTAGTGAATTGGCTTCGGTTCATTAGGTTTTCGATGTTTCTATACTGAAAAATTGTATCGCTGATCTCAAGTCCATTATTCCTATTAAGGGTCTTGGTGTCAAGGATACCTCTCTTATGAGGAAATTTGCAAGTCAAGAGGTTGAGGAATAAAGAGGTGGTTTCCGTAAAGGTGTTATGGAAGAATAATCTAATTGAGGGTACAACATGGGAGGCCGAGGCCGACATGAAGTCTTGTTACCCTCATATTTTTGATAAATAAGGTTATTCATTCTATTAAATAAAATAAATATGACAAGAAATTAAAGTTTCTTGATTTTTTGGTAAAGTTTTGCAAAATGTGCATTTTGGCGTACTTCATAGTGAAGTTAAAGTGAATTTGGTGCTTTAGACTTGAAAGTTTGCTTTTTGCTTGTTTTGAGTTAGGTTGTGCATTTTGATGTGGTGAGTCTTTTTGAAATTATATATAGCATGTTGTTAAGTTGAACTTTGATATCTTGTGAGAAGGAAATGCCTCATGATGAAGTGATTTGAGCCTTACGTGTGGTAATATGAGTTTTGAAATTGCCTTGTTGAAAGGACATTATTTATGTTGATTTGATATTGTTGATTAGTTAGGCTGCTAGTCTTGAGTCTATTCCTTTCTTCAAAAGAATTTTAGTTTCATTCAGGGACGAATGTTCCTAGAGGGGATAATGTAACACTTGAAAATCCAAGACGTGTCGTAAAGCCTTATATAGGTGTCATATGGTCTAAGTACTGTTTTTAAGTCCATTATATTTAATATAGGTCATTTAGGAAGTCTAAGAGCCAAAACGTCGAAGAACGTCCATGACGTCCGGGAAGTTGGTTAAAAGGGGTATTAGTGTGCCTTAGCCTATTTGACTAACTTGTAGGAGTCGAAAATGTACAAAATTAGTGGAAGGGTAGCTAATAGGTGTTTAAGTTGTTCAATGGGCGAAACATTCGGGTATGACTCCCCAAGGACCGACTAAGGGCCCTTAAGAAGGACCCCTGAAGGTTGAGGCAACATTGCCTGAAGCAGTGTGCATCGACGAGGCAGTGAATGGCCTGTGTGTGGATCAACGGGGCGTCGATGCAACCGTTTTCCCATTCTTAATCTTGTTGGCTAAAGCCCATCACCCGTACAGCCTCGGAAACTTATTAACGAAAGTGCAGGCTACGGTCCGTGTGTGGATCAACGGGGTGTCGATGCCACCGTCGTCCCACACTTAGACAATTCATGGAAGACACTCGCTTGCACAGTCTCTGAACTCATCGACGGAGTTCAAGATGAGAGGGGGGTAGGTTAGTAGACTCACAGACGGACCATCGGCGGGGTTCTGTCTGTGAAGGGTTGAGTTTTCTAGACATTATTATATTAATTCATTTAATTAATTAGGAGGTTTATGGGTTAGTTAGGGATTAAGGGGAGACTAATTAACTAACTTAAAACCCATAAATAAGTCCATACCCCAATCAAACTAATGAGAACTCTAAAACATAAACTCTCTTCCTTCTCTCTTCTTTCTCTCTCTACTTGAACTCACCATTGTAGACTAGTAAGGATAGGGGTTTGGGGGCTGGAAAGGACGAATTCATCATCAATTATTCATGAAACGTTACGGTATGGGATCTTTTCCACCTTTGAGACTCTTTCCTTAAAGGGTTCCTTCAAAATGAATTTTAAAAGTTGAGTTTTCTTATAGATTTCATCAATTTACGAAACTAAAGTTATGGATTGATTTGTTGTTGATTTCTTTAGATTATTTTGAATAGATTAACATCTAATTTAACTTGTTTATGGTAATTGTTGATGGTTTTGGTCTAAATTGAATAATATGCTCCTCAATCCCTAACCCTAGGTTGTGATCTTGACCTATATTGTATTATGATCATTCAATTGATTTTTTTATTGATTAGATTACTTTCCTATGGTGTTAATATAATTAAATTAAGATTAATTATAGGCCTATCATGTTAGTTCTTTAGATGTGATTTAGGTTATGACGTATATTATGAAATTAGCCTATGTATCTTGTCTTCAGTTATGGTCTAGTATTTAATTGTGTTAAAGAGATGCAATTTGCCTTGTTGTCTTATTGGTTATCATTGTATGATGATGTTACTCCCCAAATTTGGTTGAGTTATGGGTTGATGGTAAGACCTTGATGATGAACTATGAGGAAGAATTGGTAAGTCTTAGAATCTCTATCTTTACTTTCAATTGTGATTAATTGTGGTTAAGTCATGATGTTACATTGGAGTATGCCTTATACTAGGATGATAGGGTAGTATGATGTTGAATTCAAATGTCTTGACTATGTTGTGAGGTTTATTAAGGTGTATGTGATATAAGGTTGGTGAAAACTATAAAGGTTCCTTGATATGCTATGAAATGCTAATGTGTTAACCTCACTTATATGAATTGTGATGAAAGGACTTATACTCATACAATTCTTATTGAGCTATTGATGATGATGATTATACAAGCGATAGATCCTATGACCTTAATTAAGCTATGATTGATAATTGAAAACTTAAAGACATTTCAAAAGGGGACTCTAGCTTATAATCGAGTGAACTAGATTGACGAGTGTTCCTTCCCACATAGGGAATGTAGGAACACTACATTACTCTTGAGATTGGAGACTATAATAAATTGTGCGTAAAGAGGGTCCCAACTATATCTCCTTGTTCTTTAACTATATTGCCCCCATAGGAATACTAGCTAGTGGATCCACGCAGTTGTATGTTTCATGTTTTGGCACTACCTTGACAGGTATTCGACCTTCTTCGATGTAGGGTTTTATAACACCGAATTCCACACTAGCTCATGTGGTCTATGTTGGTTAGGGCAAGATGTTCCTAAAAGGTAAAAAACGAATTGAAGGACTTGAACTCTAACTTGGATAACCTAAGAGGTCTAGCTTAGTCTAGGTAGGGGTATGGGACTCTACCTAAACATTGGACTAGTTAGCCTTGAGGGAAATCTTAGGAGGAGGTCTTTATATATGTTTATGTTATGATGATATATGATATGTACATGATGATCTTGGCACATTATTGGTATAATATGTTGATTAGTTCACTTATGAGATTTCCTTGGTATAAATGTTAATATATGATAAAATCTAAATCTGAATGTTATGTTATGTGAAGTTGGACATTGGTTATGGTTTCTTATTGAGGCTAATTAATTGAGTGAAGTTATGGGGCTTCGCTTGGTCATTGAACTTGTTGACTTGATAAGGATTCATGAGTAGTTGTCTTGCTTATTATAATATGATTGACTCTTATTCATTATTGTGACGTTATTCCTTGATGATAAGGTTGTAGTAAATCATGGTCTCAAGTATGTTGGAATACGTATTCCTTGTTGAGATAGAAAGCAGGTTTGATTGGTTGATATGACGTGCTTGGCTTTGCATTAGGTTTCTAAAAGGGTAAAACAACATGTTTTAACTAAAAGTCCCTATTTAGCAAGTTTTGATTGTATATGTTCATGAGGTCTCATACTTAGTACATGTGGAGTATTAACCCCATTTTCTTCCCTTTTCCCAAACATTTTAGGTTCCAGTCTTTGAAGAGTTTGGAAGGCGACATTGTTGAAGGCTTGGATTCTTCATTTCATCCAAGTAGGGTAGGTCCTCAACTTTCGAGGGCAATTGCACTATCTAGCTTACGGACTTGTTATGAGCTTAAAGACTCTTTCAGTTCTTTCCTTTTCAATTGAGTATTATACTTTTGTATGACCTATATGTGGTATTGTTGGATTGATTTAAGGACTATGCCCATACTTTGATAATCTTTTAGATGGTATGAGATGAGACAATCTTTGAGACTATTCTTCTATCTTATATATGTATATGTGCAATAAAAGAAGAAGGCTATGTAACCTTCCTATAGGAAGGGTCTATGTATACTCGATACGATTATATATTACGTGTATGTAGAGGTCTATGTAAACCTCCAAGTAATTGTAATGAACGTTTTAATTTTTTCCGCATTTTTCAACCTATGAATGTAATGACATGAGACTAAGAGGCTAGTCTTAGTCCTTAAAAAGGATGACGACGTCGGTTACATCTAAGGGTGAACCCAAATGTGAAATTTACCTCTCTTAACTCGATCACAGCTTTGGTATCTTTGTCTTCCTCACTGCGACAACTGTTTGAGACTGGAGAGGAGATATTTTGTATGTTCTTTTTCAACCAAGCTTTATAAGTTCCGTCATAACCAGCTTCAAACCGATCTAGGGATACGGTGTCTTTCTTCATTCGTTTGGCCCCTTTCCATTCCCTAAGCATTTATATAGCGTCGTCCACTCTGTCATTCCGAATATAATACACGTAGGCGCCATAGTACGCCTCTCGAGGCGTGACTTGCCTTCTCCCAAATTTTCATAGGACTCTGAATGGTGCGTAATGATGGATTCTTCGACTACCTGGTAGTGGAAGTATGAGTTGTCTGTAGCCCTGTACAATGACCTCCCTTGAGATGAATTGATCAAGCATCCATTAGAGATCTTCTTCCCTTAGTTCAAAAAATTTGAGTCCATCTTTCTAGTCCTTCGATTCTCCAGATTTTCCCAAAACAACATATCATTCAAGTCATTGAGAGTGTTCTTATTATCAAAGGTATGTAATTTCTGAGTCCCATGCTCTTTTGCTAGACGACTCATGTCCACCATTGAAGGAGTAGGTTGCATCCTTGGAAGTAGCGATGTCCCTCTTTGCATTTTACCTAAGGCGCGATATATGTATGATATTGTGACAAAAGCAACGGGATATTACTTTACTTACCGTTGATTATTAAACCCGTTGAACAAAGTGTGCGCAAGCATTATCACTTAAGTGTTGATACTCAAGCTCGGTCAGTTTGGAAAGACCATTGTTTCCAATAGAACAATAGCAAATGCCAAAAGTCATATTTGATTCCATTCCCTGTAAGTAACTCTGAACTCTTTGTTATAATTCACACAAAAGTTTCTGCGCCCGAATCTAACGTAGAGGTCCCTAAATGAGACACTAGATTCTTGGTCCCAGTAAGTGTATTCTCTTCCTAACCTGAACCAGTCTGTGATTTCTTCGACAAAAAGTTTCTTAGGGATCAATTGTCCTCTTGTTTTCTCACTCTTCTTTCTAACCTTGTACCTACTATGTCGATGAAGTCCCGAACTTCCTCGATAGTCGAGGTGATTTTCACAGTTTTAAATTGGAAGTCCATTGTCTCATTCTCCCAATAATCTGTGAAGACTTCGATTAGCTCAGGCCAACCATTCATTTTGATCAACTCGGTCAGGGATCCCACACACTTGTTGAGGGTTCTTCAATGATCTCTGTCACGGTCGTTATACCATATTTTGAGTAGAGGCGGTGCTTCTATGACCATGTTAAATATTGGAAAGCGATTCATACCTGCAAAACAAAACCCAGTTAAGTTTACCCACCCCACGTTTGATTTCCACATGTACATCATTCAAATGTCAAGAAAAATCATATGTCATGAGGTCGAAGACCTTGGACATGATTTTGGCGGTTTCAATTAATGGACTTAATATACCTTGGGTATTAAGCCATCTTAGGCTAATAATTAGATTTGTTTTGGTTTCTCTCTAGCTTAGGGCGACTAGAGTTGTTTAAAAAGTGACGGTTACCCGAGTCGGATAGAGGACAAGGTGAAGCTAACAAACGACATTGGATGACCGCAAGCCAACTACACCTTTTTTACTCCAAATAAAGACTTGTGTGTTTTCTGAAAGAAGTCGTGGTAAGCCGCATAAATTCTTTGATCTTAATGCAACTATTTGTCGTTTGGGTGAAAGATGTCATGATAGTGCAACAGTTTAAATAATACGATAAACAAACAAGTAAACAATTATTTCACGTAGCCAAATAAATTTAGTTTTAAGGTTAAAATCCTCCAAGTCCCCATTAGAGTCTCCATTCCATTTTCTTTTCAGAAAATATAAAAAAAATTACTTATATGTTTTCAACTTTTTTAGAGTCATCACCTAAATTTTAGAAAAATTATGATAAAACAATGTTTTCAAAAGAGTTAAACAGTAAATCTAGTGAAAACTTTTAAAAGGGTTCGGGCATTCATAGTAATATTTTAGGAAGGTTTTTACGGCCTGTAAAATACCCGTCAATACGGTTTTCCAGCAACTAACTTATTTATCTAAAAATGTCAAACTCTATTTTGGAGATAAAGATTAGTTAAGGCTTGTTGAAAATGAAGTATTATTTACTATCTAAGTGAAATTTGACTTGCAATATTTATTATTTTTTAAGTCCAATTTAAGTCAATTGATTTAGTTTAAATAGTTAAAGTGTAACGACATCTTGCAAGGATTTGAAGTTTTCCACCCTAAAACTTACGATAATTAATAACAACCAAATAGTGATAAGGTAAGATAGAGAGAGAGAAGGAGAGAGTTGGGTAGGACCCAGACCCAATTTATGTTCGTCTAGACCGGTATTTGAACCCGTTTCTTTTGTACCTGTCCTAAGCTAATTATATAATAACAAGTGAATGAAAAGGTGACAAGGGCTTAGGCCCGAAAATAAAATGAATTTTATACCTTCTTGACTCCCGATCTTCAATTCATTCCACTTCGGGACCTGTACTTCGATCATGTGAACAGCTTGACTCGAACAAGAGGAGTTGAGACTTTATGTCTCTCTCAAAATGCAAGGAAAGAATGAGTTCTTGGCGAACTCGGGCAGATTTTACATGCAAAGATGAACACGATCATATTAATAATATGATAAGAAACATTCTAACATATTTTATGAAATGGATGAAATAATGACCATTCAAATGGCTAATGAGCCCACCCAACAAAACCATGACAAAATATAAAGGACCAATTTAGACTTGGTCGGCTACTAGTCATTGGTTGCAGTAAGAAGATACTAAAAAATAGAAAGAACATAAAAAAAATTAATAAATAAATAACAAAGTTTTGTTTGATATTCCTTATTAAAAATATTACTAACTTGTAAAAAGGAAAACTAAATCATAAGAGTCCTTCAAACAAATACAATAAACCCAGGAGTAGAACTAGACACTGTGAGCATATGTCAAATAACTTATGAACAAATGCCCCTCTTAGATTCTACCTGTTTCCAGTCTCAAACATACTTCCCACATTGAAAAATAATCTGATGAATTATCGAGGGATAAACACAATATGAGCAAACCACAAAAACGAAAAAAAAACTACTCAAAAATATTGTCAAAGTAAGGAAATTATCTTATCAAATTACGGGATGTCATCATTGAAGATGTTATTTAAATTACCTCAAAAAACAAACCACGGCCGAACATATAGGTTTTAAAAAAAGTAAGAAGAAGAAGAATGCCACACGTCATTAGAAAAAAAAATTACAGATTCAACTACCAGAATGTAAACCTTTTTTAGACTAGGAAATCAAATTGGCATGAAAATATTTGAAGAATAGACAAAAGCTAAGCAGCCAAAACAGCGAATACTGACCTAAAGAGAGGAACCAAGCTCGTTTAAGCACAACATCAAATATGACCGGAAGATTTGAAGCAAGACTAACTTATTCAAAGTGTTTTTATATATTCCTTCCCTAAAAATGACATTACAACAACAAAGAAATTAAGAGTCGAGCAAATAAATCATAGATCTAACCAAAATAGTGCATACTTAGGCCAACTTTAGATTAATCTGAAATTTTAATTAAAGCATAGTTATGACATGAACAAATCAGCATATAAGAGCGCAAATGTGAGAAAGAAAAAAAAATGTATTTCAAACGGAGAAATCGCCCAAACTGCTTACTTTATCTTAAATGAATGCAAAACATAGACATGATAGAGCTCACACGACCAATATCAAGAAAAATATTATGTGATTCCCGAGAAGATCCTAAAGTCAAAATAGTCGCATAACAAGATGAGTCAAATGAGAATTGTGCTAACCAAGAGTCCAAACACACGGTATTCATTCTTAAGAAAAATAAAGATCAAAACCACCACAAGGATTCAATCGCATCTTGTAGGAGCAATCAAAAATCATGTTATTCACACCTTTAACTTGAACGTCGGCTAGAAAATAAGAGAAATAAAATGATTAGAGTCATTTACCTTTTAATGGGTAACCAACAAGGACATGAACGAAGCAAGGGAGATTTCACCAACAGAATACTGAACACGAACGTCAAACGCAAAATAACTAAAAGAGAGAAATTTTTGTATAGCTTACAACAATGTTTATATCAACGTCTTGCTTTGAGAATTTCTCAACAGGAACACATCTTGAAGATTTTCAAAGACAAACGGAAAGAAAACCAATCTCCCCCTTTTTTGTTCTGTTTCATGCTTCCCTTTCTCAAAATTTTCTTCTCCAAAAATTTCTCTCCCCTAAAAAATTCCTCCTACTATAGTGAATAGAAGAGAATATATATAGGGTCAGAACTTAGGGTTTTTCAGAATGGAGAAAAAAGGTCAATTGACAAATAGAGTTTGATCCCGAAATTTGAAAATCCTCTCCAAGGACTGAAGGAAGCTGGTTTTGGGTACCCAATTTCACCCAAAATTTCTCAAAATCCAGACGAGAGGAGCAACGAACGACTTGGATTCAAACCTATTTGTCCTTGCACTCGACGTGGCATCCATCCACACGAGCAAGGACATATGTGCGGGCTTTTAGAACGGCGCTGCTCTACTGTATGAGATGAAAGAGATGCAGAAAGGGTTGTACTTGTGACGTCGTTGGCTAGCTTCTGGCCTTGGAAAAAAATCAAGACGCGTGGAAGTCATTCATGCGCGACCGAGTGAAACGCCGTGAAGACAATTTGGTCACTGCATTTCTGTCGTTTGCCAGCTGCTGCACGCTCTGGGTTTCTTTTCTTGAGAGGGAAGAAGATGGGTCTTGCGGCTAGAAGTGGGCAAGGGCAATTAAAAAATAAATTAAGAAGAGGATTGGATATGTTGGGGCATAATGGGTTGGGTGGGTCAGAAACAATAGGAATGAAAAAAAATTTGGGCCTCAAAACTATGTCTTATGAATTAGGTTCAAAATAAGGTGAGGAGAGGGCTAGAATTGCAAACGAAATTGGAATGTCAATTATAGCCGGATCGAACCAATTTGTATATCCGTCTTGAAACCAAAGTAAGGTGAATTAAGGTTACTAATTTTCTAACTTTTCAATCTTAACGAAAAAAATAGGTAATTTAAACGTAAGCTAAATAATTTAAAAGGGCATAGACTATTACACAACTACAATAATTTACCAAGCGTTTAATTAACAACATTTTTGAATAGATTTTCAAATATTTATAAAACATACTAATAGCATACATATTTATGTAAAACACATATATCAGCTAAAAATTATAAAGAGGTGATGAGATTGACTTAGAACAAATTGAAAAACCTTTTAGCCTCAATAAAATCTAATTATTTCAATCGTTCGGAATTAAGAAGCTCATTAATTAATTATTATCGCGAAAGGTCAAAAAATTGTGTGTCAACAACATCCCTCCATGAGAGAAGGTTGAGAAAGGCTTGACAAGTAAACATTGGAGTATATGCTTGACTCCAAGTGGATATGCATAGTGGGACGGATAGTCTAGCAAGGGTCCGGACTCCAAGTAGAAAGTATAGACACACCTAGTAGTAATGATAACTATCCAAATAGGTCTCATGAGGCAGGAATCCTTCACGTAGTAGAGTCAAGGTATCCTAGTAGAGATCTTCATATCCTATGAACTTAGACATGCTTGAGAATCATCTCGTAGTGTTCATAAGCAATGATGAACTTAGGCACGCCCAAGGGGTATCTTGTAGTGTTCAAAGTGTGTGAATTAACTTAGACATATCAAAGGGGTATCTCATAGTGTTCATGATTATTAAGGGATCAAGATATACCTTAAAAGGTATCTCGTAGGATCCATATGATTACAGATGGTGTTATGGGGCATCATAAGTGCATTGCACAAGGTATAACCTAGGGTCATTAAACAAGAAGATATTTAAGATAGGATTGGATTAGAGTTGTCTTTCCTAGTAAAGTAGACCAAAGATGAGAGGATCTTAATAAATGAACTTAAGAGATGGTAAATCTATGGAGGATGAACATGTTAATGATGACTTCAAGATAGGCTTAGTATATGGAGTAGTATTGCTGCCTCATCAACAATGACAAGCAAGTTTTGAGGGAATCATAAGAGTGTAGTACTCTTTCGTATGAATTAAGTCTACTAGAGACTTAATAAAACAAGATAGGGTGACTTCAAGATATGCTAGTGTGTGAGGTAGAATGGGATGCTTCACATGCATTACACAAGTATGTTTTGAGTTGGCTTAGGGGCATAATGCTCATATGACATGATGAATTATTTTCTTAATTGTTAAAGTGGATTATGATCAAGAATGACCAAAGAGATGTACTTAGCTTTGGTAGTAGTATGGGATGCTACATTAGCCTTGAACTAGTATACTTGGAGGTAACTTGTGATGTGGTTCACTTGAGTAAGAAGGACAAGTAAGTATGTACTCTTATATGTTTTGAGATTCTTTAGTGTTCTTATGATGTATATGTAATGTTATGTGTTTATCTATTATGATTATGCCTCATTTGACTAACCCTTTGAGATATCTTATGTTTGGTGTGATAGTTCCATACTTAGTACACATTATACTAACGCATATTGTCTGCATATTTTCCATGTAGGGTCTTGAGGATATTGATTGGGTTTCAAGGGTAGAGTTTCCAAGGCTTCCAAGGAAAGAAGATTAATAAATCCTCACAGCATCCAAAGACATCACTAGTACGTTGTTTTTTTTATGTCTTTTTATGTTTTTAGACTTTTATGGGTTGTGACCCAAGACTACTTGTTATGTCATAGATGGTTTATGAGACATATGTTCGACGTTTTATGAAATGGCTTTTGCACAATGTTTTGAAAGAAAAGTTTTGATTTCGTGTACTTTTTATATATATGCAATGAAAGATGTCTAAGAGGGTTGTACAAGACATCCGAGAGTTCAAGTACCCTAACTTCTAGGGTGTACATACAGGTCGTGCAAATTTCATTATAGATTTATTACCAGATACTCAACCCATATCAATTCCTCCTTATCGGATGTCTCCATCCGGGTTGAAGGAATTAAAGGGTCAACTCAATGATTTGTTATATAAGGTTTTTATACAACAAAGTGTATCTTCATAGGGCGCTCCAATATTATTTGTGGAAAATAAAGATGGGTCTCTTAGAATATGTATTGACTACCAACAATTAAACAAGGTCACTATAAAGAATAAGTATCCTATCCCTAGAATTGATGATTTGTTTAATCAACTCCAAGGGGTTAGTTAGTTTTTAAAGATTGATTTGAGGTCTGGGTATCACCAACTCAGAGTTAGAGGAGTTGACATTCCTAAAACAGTTTTCGTAACAAGATATGGTCATTATGAGTTCCTAGTTATGTCCTTTGGCCTAATTAATGCCCTGGCGACTTTCATGACCTTATTAATAGGATGTTTTAGAATTCTCTTGATTCATTTTTAATTGTCTTTATTGATGATACCCAAAGTTCATTTCCAAGATTGGAAAGAAATATGCTAATAGTACCAACAATATGTGCAATATTTGTTCTAGTGCAAACCATTACATGTATAAAAGTACTAACCAGAGAAGAATATGGAAAATATGAAATATCATTCTTCTCTTCATTAGTATATGGAACCTGGATCATACCCAACTTAAAGTGTTTATCAAGAGGTGTACTAACCACTTTTGCCTCTATCATCTTGAACCTCTTGAGTACTTTCTTAATATATTCCTTCTTGATAGTGGTAACTCATTCTTGTGTCTATCTCGATGAATTTATATGCCTAAGATCTTCTTTGTTGGCCCCAAGTTCTTTATTGCGAACAATTTGCTCAACTCCTTTTTAAGGACTGCAATTCTAGATTTATTTTTTCCAACAATCAGCATATCATCCACATAAAGTAGTAGGATAATGAAACATCATCAGAAAACTTCTGAAAGAACACACAATGATGTGAATAAGTTTTCTTGTATCCCTTTTTTCAATGACAGATTAAAACTTCAAGTACTATTGCCTTGGAGCTTATTTTAAGCCATACAAACTCGTTCGCAACTTGTAAACATGGTTCCCCTAATCTTGCTCCATGTTGATCTCCTCTTCTAAGTCACCATGAAAAAATCATCCTTGACATCCATCTTCTCGACCTCAGAATCTAGACTTCCAACTAAGCCTAGAACCATACTAATAAGGGACATTTTTACAACAGGAGAAAAGATTTCATCAATGTAAATTCCCTTTCTTTCTCTAGAACCTTTTTACAAATCACCTAACCTTCTTTATAGGTTTAGATGTGTGATGATCTTGATTTAATTTGAAGATCCATTTATTTGTTAAAGCTATCTTACCACTAGGTAACTCCACCAGCTCATATGTGTCATTCTCGTGAAGTGACTTCATCTCATCTTCCATGGCTTCTACCACCTATATCTATGACTATCTAGCATGACTTCATCATAACCTTCAGGTTCTCCCATGTCAGTTAAAATAATATACTCATTAGGAGGATAACGTTTTGAGTTGAGCTTCTTTTTAGTGGATCTTATACAAGAGGTTTCTGGACACCCAAAGTGGTCATATCAACACGAGTTGTTTGATGATCAACCACAACATCATCAATAGGAACATTTATAGATTGCATCATTATCTTGGGTTCCTTCATATACAAAAGATGTATCAATAATTGGAATTGGATCAACATCAATTAAGATCTCATTAATCTGAGAATGTAGTTTCTTAGACTTGTCAATATCTTCAATAGTTTGATCTTCAAAGAACACAACATTACAAATTTATCTTATCAATTGGATCATAAAAGCGATATCTCAACTCATTTTTACCATAACCTATGATGATGCAACGCTTTGTTTTAACATCCAATTTTGACATCTCACCTATTGAAACATGCACACAAGCTTTACACCCAAACACTTCCAAGTGATCATAAGAAATCCTTAGCAAACCAAACTCTCTTCGGAACATCATAATCTAAAACAATAGCAGGAGACAAATTGATAACATAAACAGCAATATTAAGTACTTCAGCCCAAAATGAATTCGAAAGTTTAGCCTCTGAAAACAAGCATTTAATTCTTTCAAGGGAGGTTTGGTCGACTTTTTCCTTTTTTTTCCTTTATGTTTGGGTGATATTTGGAAAATTAGAGTTTTGGGTAAGTCTTACTAAGTTATTAGGCTTAGACTGAGTAAAACGACCCAGTTTAGGCATTAAACGACATAGTTTAAGGGCACAACACATAGGAAAAAGAAATTGATGAGACTTACATAAAATATGATAAATGCCACCCATAAAGGGACCAACAGACCGTCGTTTGGACAACTAATCGTCAACTGTGGTCGTGGTTCGTGGTCTGCCTGACAGGGCTTCACTAAAATAAGCTTAGCTTTTTACTGCGAGATGGAATTTTAGCAAACTCATGGTGTTAGAAAAAGGGTTCAATTATCTTTAATTGTAAAGGTTATTGGCCATCTAATTCATTTTTTTCTTAAATACATGAATTTCTGAAGTTGACATAACAACCGTGACCCTCTAATTTGCTACTGAACCTCACCTACGCTCCGTAAGTCCAACCACGGACCGTATTGATCGACCATGGGTGGGATCAGACACCATCATCATTTGGGACTTAGCGAGGGAACCCCACATACAGTCGATGGTTTTACCTACGGTCCGTGGGTTGTTGCAATGGTTCTAGAACCAAATTTTTTCTGATAAGTAGGATTTTCTCCATTTTGAGAATTGAGGTGTTAAATTATCTCCCCTTAGGAACTCTTTTCTTTGAATGAATTCTAAAGAAGCTGAGTATGGATGGGAGAGGTTGCAATCCCCACCACTAATTACTAGAAATTGATATCTAACTGAATTGAGTTCTAAGGGCATCCGAATATGCTTAAATGCAAGAATAACTGAGGGAACACGATGCTTAGACTGAATTACACAAGAGTAAATTCAGAGTCTGTAGAGGATTCAGTTCCTCAAGTTAAAACAAAATCTTAAGGAATGAGGTAAAGATACTTGCCTATCATGGCAACATCAATGTAGGAACATATCTTAGTAAAAAGTTTTAAAGTGGGTTAAAATTTGAGATTGAATTAGGCTCAATTAAGAATTCTCTTCAAATAAGTTAAGCTTGATTGGGTTGAGATTAAACTCAATCCAAATTATCTTGAGTCTAACCCTTAAAATTCTGGGCGGGTAACCTATGATTGGTTCATTTTTGACACCCCTAGTCATATACACCCAAGATTTTGGAAAGCTTATTTGTAATCTTCATAAGGATTAAATCGATTCAAAATGCATGAATCATATACAAGTATTGTTATGGAAGTTAAAAGTTGAATTGAACTCTTAAAGAATTTTTGAAGGCAACAAATCGTTTGCTTACAGAAATTGAAGTAAGGACCTTGCAGAATTCATTGATCCTAAAGGGAAAATTTATAAAAGAAGATAGAAGGAAACACATTTCGTCAAAACTTTTCTAAATACATAAGATCCAAAAATGGTGATATCACAACAGGTTTGTTCAAGTAATACATACTTGACCTATTTGCCAAGTCTCTGCCAACTAAAACTTTCGAGAAGATTGTGCCACAAGATTAGAACAAGAAAATTCAAGTTTTTGAACTGATGTTCACATTGGGGTTTTTTGGGGGGAGGAGGGGGTGGCAATACGCAATGTACCATTTTTTCCTCACAAGATTTGTTCCATTAGGTTATTCTTGTATGTTTTTTAATGAAGCATACAAAATGGGTATGTATACTATTTTTCCTTCACTAAATTTTTCCCCATTGTGTGGTTTAAACGAGGCATATAATCTATCAAATAATGTTATAATCTAAATTATAGTAAATGCCTATCATATGGAGTCTATTAGAGGAAAGTTAGGAATCCTACTTGCAGATCAAGTCAATTTTCCACTTATAAAAAAAAGATTCTCCTTCATTGTAAATCAGATGTATAAATTTTTAACTCATTCAAGAGAATAAGTTTTCTCTTCTCCCTGCTTTATTCTTCTTCTTGTTTTATATTGCTTCATAACATTCGAGAAAATTTTACCTAAATGTGAAGATTTTTATTTTTTCATAAATTATTCATCATTAATAAAATAACATAGGTACAAATAAACTAAAGTCATACCAAGAAAACCTAAATATCATGAGACTTTTTTTCCCACTAAGCTCACCGTTTTTCCACTAAATATCCCACAAAACTCACATTTTTTCAATAAAATGTTTTCCCACTATATTTCCTATAAAACTCATATGTTTTTCATCATTGCTCCTTGCCAGATTCCTTGGACAATTTCCAAATGTTGCCCCTCACATTATTGCTTCTTGCCAAATTGATGGAAATTTTCTAAATGTTGCGTCTCACATTAATTGCTTCTTGCCAATTTGTTGGAGAATTTCCAAGTTGGCATGCATACAAGGCTTCCATTCGATTTGATTTTCAAGTTTATTAGTTTGACTTATCAATTATTAATTATCGATTTATAAATGTGTTTATTTGTTACAGAATAATTTAGATATTAATTAGTGATATATTGATTATTAATTGTTATCGATTCACTTATCAATTTAACTGTTAAGATTTCACATTAATTTTATTTTACTAAAATCTGCTTAAAACAAGGAGACAAACTTAAAACATCATGTACATTTGTTGACAGACAAAGTCAAGCCCCGCTAGTATGCCTCGAAAGCCTGATCTACTCCTTTGCATCTTATCCAAAAACAAATGCTAGCATCTTATAGAATAATCAAATTTTGAGACAACCCTAAAAGAAAATATGAAACTTAACCCTATGTCAAGGAATATACGAACTAAATGGTATAAATATAATTTATTAATCAGCTAAGAACGAATCTCGACTCAATATGATTCAATAACTAGATATAAAAAGAAATCAAAATGGTTACAAAAAATGTTAAATCAATAACCTATTATCGATAAATACTTTTCCGGTTGAAATTATTAAATTCAGTTCAATTTTGATATTCCTAAGCCAACAGACAATTTGATATGTTAATTTTAATTTTTGCCATGTGAAATTATTTTTACTAAATAATTTGAGTGAAAACAGTAAATGATATAATTTTGTCAACGATAGAATCTTTTAATATGAATCAATGGTTTTTAGCTGATTAAAAAAATTACAATATTAATAGCGAACAAAACTCAGTTGTTATTCAATAAAAGATAAAATACCTCAGATATTATAATATATTCCCTTTTTTCTCAAGTGTGGAAGCAAATGCTACGAACAAGGGATGATAAGGACCAGAAGATTTGGTGGGAAAGCAAAACTAGTCATTCTAGTATATGATATCATAATTAGGTTGTCTGAACTACTGGTTACCTATATTATCTCATGATATTGATGAGAACTTTGAAAAGGTTAAAACAATTTAACGAGGATGATGGTTGGAACTACACTTTGATAGATAATATGTGCACTAAATATATATGTTAGCCATCAAGCTCATAGATGCTTAATCATATATAATGATAAATTCTCTGTTAAGAGTGAGTGCATGGGAGATCTTCAGAAAGAAAAAAGAGAATATTATGTGCTGGTTGAAAAAAGAAATTCCTTTTAGAAATTACTTTTTTACTCTGGAGAATTTGTTTCAAAGGATACATACTGGTATAGATAATAGTTACTGACTCTTGATATTCGCTTATGCAATGTCCTATTTCTAAGGATCTATGGAGTATATTTGCTGGTGTACAGAGTTCATTAGTTCGAATCAAACAAACATTGGATAAATGGTGGAAAAGTGATTGTGTATACTAGTCTTTCATATTTGGCTAATATGAAAAAGAAGGATGTCCAAGAATACTATAATATCCTTAGGTTTGGACAATGTTTGTGATGGTACTATAAGCCTCTAGTTTCCTAGGTGAAGGAGAACTTAAATGTAACTCAGATGGGGCATTCAATCATATGTTGAGTGTTAGCTCTATTTGAAATTATTATAGGGACTTCATCTTTACAAAGACAAGGAAGGTAAACTTAAGCTTTACACTAGAGGCATAAGTGATGAGAGCTTCTTGGATTAGGTTTGATTTATTGCATATTTTCCCGCTAATTTTTCTCTTATCACTAAGAAAGTCTTAGATAGAGTGTGACAAGTTTCTTGGCCGATTTTAGTACAAGTCAGCGGTCTTAAGATCATTATAGAGCCTAACAATGTGGAGATTAAACACATATTCATGGAAGAAAACAAGCTTGCAGATTTTTTAGCTAACAATATAATGTTGTTAGTTTTACAAGTACAAATCAAATATTTAATAGTTTGCAAGAATTAATTACCACAAAGGCAATGGCCATTATAAAGTTCCTAATCTCAGAATACCAAAAATATCAAATTCATACAGCGCACAATATGATTGGAGGCTAGCTAGGAGACATAAGTCAACAGTTAAGTTTGTTGGACAAAATGATAATTGCATCCAGGATAATCTCCAAACTAAATAGCAATAGGAAGAGAGTAACAACACAAAATATTAAAATGAGTAAATATGATACCCGAATAAGTAATATAATAATATCGATGAAAAACTTGGTAGTGTCAAAAGAAAACTACTCAACACTCTTTTATTTCTTACAATTCACAATATTATTACTTCCACACTATTTTCTCACAAACTAAAAAGTAGTTTGTGAATTACTCTCTATTGCTTCTTTATTTTTTATGTGTCTTCAAGTGTTCAATTATTACTCTATTTATAGGGTTTTTGAAAACTTGATTACATCATTAATGACATAATGTGGTAGCCAATTTCCACAAAAAAAAGGGTTGTCAAACTCTACCGAACTTTGACTACCTACTTCCACAAATGTGGCTATTAATTTTCACATTTGTAGATAGTAATTTCAACAAGTATGACTGTCAAATTAATTGTTGCCAAGATTTTATTTCCACAAATCTCTCCCTTAATTTTGATTTTTCTTCTTTACTCCAAGGCTTGATCTCAATCTCTGAAAATCTTCAAACTTGAGAGGATTTGTAAAGATATCCGCAACTTGATCATGAGATTTCACATACGTGAGCTCTACCTCTTTCTTTGCAATGCATTCTCGAATAAACCCTGTGCTTGCTTCGATCATGATACACCTGATTCTTTGTTAGTTCTTGTGCAGATTTGTTATCAACACAAATCATTGTGGCTTCAATTTGTGGCAAATTGAATTCCTTCGACAATCTTCTCAACCAAATAGCATGAAACATACATGATGTCGCTGTCACATATTCAGCTTCACAAGTCGAGAGAGTAACAATTGATTGTTTCTTTGAACTCCAACAAATAACACAATCACCCAAGAAAAATACAAAATCAGATGTGCTTTTTCTATCATCAATATCTCCTGCATAATCACTATCACAATTCCCATAAGATTAAAATCATCAGAAGAAGAGTAAAATAGCTCAAGGTCGATTGTACTTTTAGGTAGCGAAGAATTCTTTTAGCGACATTCAAGTGAGTGGAGGTAGGAGCTTCCATGAAGCGACTTACTACTCCAACTGCAAAGAGTATATTTGGTCTCGTACATGTCAAGTACCTCAGACTTCCTATGAGACTCTTGAACAAAGTGGAATTCACTTTTTCTCCATCGTCAATCTTTGACAATATTGTTCCACTTTCCATTAGGGTGTTCACAGGGTTGCAATCAAACATGTTGAACTTCCTCAAAATCTCCTTTTTATAGCTTTCTTGAGATATGAAGATGTCTTCCTCCATTTGCTTCACTTGTAGGCCCAAGTAATATGACATGATCCCTATGTCCGTCATCTCAAACTCAAGGGACATAGATTTCTTGATAGCTTCAAATAAAACTAGGTTGTTATCCGTTAGAATGAGATCATTAACATAAACACAAACAATCAGAATATCTCCATTAGTATGAACTTTAATGTAAAGAGCATATTCATGGAGACAATGAGTAAACCCATTGTCTTGAAAGTATTTGTCAATGCAACTACTCCAAGCTCGTGGAGTTTGCTTCAACCCATATAAGGCTTTCTTCAACCTCAACACCTTATCTTCATGATTTTTAACCACAAAATCCAATGGTTGCTCAACATAGACTTCTTCTTCAAGATATCCATTCAAGAATTCTGATTTAACATCTAGTTGATGGATCTTCCACTTCATTTGTGCCGCTAAAGAGATCAATAGACGGATTGTCTCCATGCGGGCAACATGAGCATAGACTTCCTTATAATTCATGTCATGCCTTTGTTTGTAAACTTTAGCCACAAGTTTTGCCTTGTATCTTTCTACTTCTCCATGGGCATTTTTCTTCTTCTTGTATACCCATTTGACTCTAATTGCTTGATGGTCCTTGGGAGGAGTTGTTAACTCCCAAGTGTTGTTCTTTTCTATTGACTGGATATCATCCTCCATAGCTTGTCTCCACCTTTCGTCATTAACAGCTTCATCAAAATTCATTAGTTCACTATCAGCAAAGAGAAAACACAAAATCAAAATTAGTAATTTCTTATGTGTCAACATAGAGTTCTTGAATGATCTGCATCCTATGTGGTCTTTCACTTGAACTCTCTTGAGAAGATGGAAGATGCAATATTTTCTGATGAAGGAGGCGGGGTTGCATCCTGTGCAGGTGTCATGGTCTCCTGTTCTTCTTCATCTCCGAATTATGAAGAAAATCATATGTTTTTTCTTCCCGAGCCTCCCAATTTCATGATGCTTCTTCATTGAATTCAACATCACGACTCACCATGTCACATCTCTAAACCACACCCTAGAAGTAAGGGGTAATTTCGGATTGGAACCGGCGTACTTGACCTCTTGGAGATCTTGTACAAGCCCTTACATATCATTCACCGCATAAACATAGTGCAAAACATAACATAGTCTTTAAAAATCTCTTTCATATAAATTCATAGGAAATACTAAGTCTCAATCTCATCATCTTAAGACACAAAAATACTTGGGACACCGCCCATAGAAAATACTAATATAGAAATACTTAGTGTATTACAATACTTCAAATAGAAACATAAAAGACATATATGCCCTCGAGTCAATTAAGGACATACTTCAACTTCTCTTGAACTATGCTACGGTCCAAGTCTTCACTTCCCAGAAGCTCCTCATCTACCAAGAACTATAGAGATAGATAAAATCATGGATTAGTACAACCACATGTACTAAGTATGGCATAATGCATCAAAATCATGAAAACGGACATTTATAGGAAATATGCATCTTTTATTTAAAAGCATATTATAACCATAAGAACAACATTTAACAACTTAGAAACATATAGATAACATTTAAACCAAATATCATAATTTTAGAGTCATTTTTCAGTAACTTCCTACATTGTTACAGTGAAGTCACTTCACTGTACAGGGAAGTTACTTGTCATCACCTTAGAAACCTTCTAGTACGTAATCATCCCACTTAAAGCTATCCTAAGACCCACTTAAGAAACACAAAGAGAGACTGCTCATACAACCTCTCTAATCATGCCTAAATGATCCTCAAGACTTCATATAATGAGTCACATACCCATTTACAAGACATCAAAGCATCAAAGTAAGATTCTTCTACCAAAGGTGACTCTAAGTCTCACTTGAGTGAGTTTTGAAACGACCCCCCATACAATCCCTTACACACACACTCAAGAGATCTTATAGACTACCTAGGATAGAAAATCATTCTCACCAAGTGAATTAACATATAGATAATATGACATTCTTCTTCCAAAAGCTATCGAAAGACCTACTTAAGTAAATCAAGAAGATAACGTCCATGATTGACCTCTTCAAGATTACCTAAGTAATCCTTAAGGCTACCTAAGGCTTATATCATGTCCATAAAATCAACCAACTTACCTAACTAGAGTCATCTTCAAGACTTCCAAAGATAAGACATGAAGAGTCATCCCTTATGCCCTCTTCACACTTTAGCTAAGGAATCCTTAAGTCACTTTAGATTAGGTACTCATTCATTTACATACTTTATAACATAATTCATTAGTTCATTATTTCAATAAGATACTCATACATCGCATAAAGGACATTCAAGTAATGGTCTTGTACAAGACCTAGGAACTCCAAGTAACAGCTTCAAAGCCTATTGTGCAATGTCTAGATAGTGTCCCATACCTCTACCTATACCTCATAGAACTTCTCTAATGCTAATAGGTATTACATATGATGAGAATAGACAATAACCGACATAGACCATGACAGAAAAGCATGAAATCCAAAATTCTATCCTACTCCGATGAGGTTGTTCTACTTGTCAATGGTAAAACATAGACACGTCCCATGTAGGCACATGGTTATGGACTATGAAGGGCATGCTTTGTAATCTAGTCTCACTCTTTAACTAGAAATACTTCCCTTACCATACTCACTCAGTGCTACCCTTCTTTCTCGTAGATTAATTCACATATTAGGTTCATATCAAAAAGGGTTTCATAACAAGTTCATAACCCAATCACATTTACCCTACCAAAGAAAAGTCCACTGGGGCTACCTCACAATGGCAAAAATAAGCTCATGATGACTTTCCTAAGGATTAATATGATGAAGTTCCATCTAATTAATCTTAAGTCTATCATTCCTTTACTTTGAAGGATGTCATAACGTCTTATGACTTCAACATTTACAACCTTACCACTAGGTTCAAGGTTTTACGTAAAAGATTCTCTTAACATCATTTAGGGTCTCATTTCATTCATACATACAATACTAAGAGATTTAACATCCTAAGTCAAGACGTCACATATTCATATTCATATCTACATCAAGTAAGGGACACATGTCAACCAAGACAAGACACCACATACTTCACATTTAACTCATAATACATGTCATTCTAGAAGCACGGAGAAACAACCCTTAACATATTCAAGACATCCTATATATTATAATATCAACATAATTATGACCATCATAAACTCATTTAGTAAATTAGGAATGACATACATCAACCCTAAGACTATACACACAAAGCCACATTTATAGTGTATTATGATCACCTACCTAACATCAGTAGAACACACATACTTTCACATTACTTAACATGTAGATAGATATCATCATACTTCATATAATCAACTATACAAATATCCACATTACTTCAAGTAGTTGCCGACAAGACCATGATCATCATAATACATAAAGTAATACCAACAAGGCCACGTCAATTGCAAGTAAAGCACATAATACTGCCACCATAAGTGGACCATACCAATCACAACATAATTGAAGTATAAACAATATCAAAATAAAGGAAATAGGTCAGCATACCACCACTCCATCCTCAACACCTCAATTCGATGCTAAATCATCCAATGCAATAACATAAGGCCCTTACCAATGTCCATGAACATCAATTCAACATAAAAATCATAATAATCAATGAACTAGGTCAATTCAATGTAACTTCATCAATCTAATACAAAATAGATATCAATTGAATACAATTATTACATTAGATAGCCCATAGAAAACTACACCATAATTCACCAACATTAGGTCAATATCAAGTAACGTTTCACTTAGTCAAAAACTAGGGTCCATCCAATTCATGGGTTCATAGGTAACTTAGGTTAAAATCATCAACACAATAAAAATTTAATCCATAATAAACGTTTAAAAACAATTGATGCAAGAACTCATTGTAGAATCATGAAATTCGACAATTCAACTTTTAAAACTTTAGAAAATATCTTGAGAGTTGGGCTCCTTGATGAAGAGAGTTCAAGGATAAAAATACATACCTTGGTAAATCTAATTCTTCACTATGATGAAGAATCTACACTTAATTTGTCACGCCAAGCTCTTCTTTGATTTTGAACTTCAATGGAGTCTTAGGGAATTTCTAAGGGATTTTGGGGTTTTGATTTGGAAGAAGGAAGTCTTCAATGTGTTTAATACTTATATACACATTTAAAATACTCAAAATATACCTTAGGAACCTCCCAACCTTCTATTTGGAAGTGTGGTAAATTTACAAGTGCACCCCTCAACTTACAGTGAAGTTGCGCATAACACAGACCCATCGACGGTTGGGCAGTCGACGGATCATTTTTCCTCAAACGAACCATCATGTCCTTCTGTCGTTGAGTTCAGAGACTCAACATGGGTATATTATCTCCCAGTCTAAGTCCCAAGCAACGAGACCCTACCAACGGGGCGTCGATTGAGCCACCAAGCGTCGACTGCCTCCGTGGTTTGGGCTGTCTTGGGCAGCCTTGGCACCTATTTTGGGTCCTTCCTCAAGGACCCTTGGTTGGTCCTTGGGGATGCTTTCCCGGATGTTTCCAACACAAACATTATCATATACAAGTTTAGTACCTCTCAAATGAATTTCATCTAAGACGAAAACGTAAAACTCGACGAAACATACTTAGACACACAAGGTCGTTTCAAGGCACATCTTTCGAACATCATAGATGTTTGACCTCCAAACTTCACGAAACTTGACACACTGCCTATATACACTATAATAAATCATTTGGAGACCTTATACCTCATGAACCACATAAAATTACATATGAAGCACATAGGTGACTTAGTTGTCGAACAACTTGATCTTGAGGTTTGACTTCCAGTGCACCTAAACTCTTAGACACTACCTCAATACCATATAATATACCTATTTAGGACCTTAAGCCATCATAACCAACATGTTAGGCTCTAGTTCACCTAATTCATTTTCGAGGTCTTACACACCACCACCTTGTTATTGCTTGGATTGTACAATTTGTAGCCTTTTGAACTCGTGTCATAGCCAACAAACACGTACTTGACACTACGATTATCAAGTTTAGCTCTCCCTTGATGTGGAACATGAGCATATGCTATGATCCCAAATATTCTCAAGTGCTTAACACTTGGTTTTCTCCCGCTCCATGCTTCTTGAGGTGTTTGATCTCGTACATTTTTTGTTGGATACCTGTTTCTCAAATAAATTGCACAAGAAACATCCTTGGCCCAAAATTCATTTGGTAGATGTTTCGCCTTCAACATACACCTAGCCATATTAAGAATTATTCTATTCTTTCTTTCTGCAACTCCATTTTGTTGGGGCAAGTAAGGTACTGCTAGAGGGCGAAGAATTCCATGACATTGACAAAAGTCATTAAATTCTTTTTAAGTCAATTTGCCTCTTCTATCGAACCTTAATGCTTTTATTACATATTCTTTATCTGCAAGTGCTTTGAAATTTTTGAAGGCAACAAAAACTTCAGATTTTTTCTTCAAGAAGTATATCCAAGTCGTTCTACTGAAATCATCAATAAAGAGCAAGAAGTATTTTCTTTTATCAAAAGAAGGTAGACCGATTGGACCACAACATCAGTGTTTACAAGTTTAAGTGGCTTACTTGTTCTTGATGTAGTCTCCTTTGGAAAACTCCTCCTTCCATGTTTTCAAAGAACACAAGTTTCAGACAATTGATTTGAACGGTTGATTGACGATATTCCATCAACCATGTTCTTGTCACCCATTGATTTGAGCGCTTCAAAGTTCAAGTGCTCAAATCTCGTATGCCAACACCATGAATCATCTTGCACATTGGCTCTCAAACACTTTGCATCGATAGTTTGAAGATTTAAAGAAACAACCTATTCTTCGCCATATGATATTTAGCAATTAAATTGCAACTTGAATCTCTAAGACAAAGATGCATATTTTTCATATGAATATTCTATTCTTTTTCAAGAATTTGACCCAAACTTAAAATATTACTTTTCAATTTTGGCACATAATAAATATTAGTAATCAATTTATGACCACTATCTTTACACGATATCAGAATTGTACCTATATCTTCAATTTGAATCTTTGATGTATCTCCAAATGACACATTGCCTTTCACCGTCTTCTTTATCTCCACAAATTTATCTTTTTGGCCACACATATTATTGCTTTCTACATTATCAAGGTACCATGAGTTGCAATCATCTTTATCTTCTTCTTTGAGTGTCCATAATACTGTTGACTCATCTTCATCTTTGTTGTTGTCAACAAGATTAACGTTTTCTTCATTATTATTACGACATTCCCAAGAGTAATGTCCAATTTTCTGACAATTATAACACTCAATTTTAGATTTGACATACCTCATTTCATTTGTACCTTGATAGGTTCCACATCCTCTACCTCCTCGATGACCACGGCCAGGACCTACGAATGACGGGTGACCTTTATCTTCATTGTTGAAATGATTGGTATAACTTCTTCCTCTTCCTCAGACTCTACCACCTTCATGGCCTCGTCATTGTCCATTTCCTTTGTAACTTTTCTCACTTTCAAATCCGGATGCATGAGTTTTAGGAAGTGGCTCTTATTTTCTCCTTTTCATTTTCTCTTCATGGGCTATTAAAGAACCTTTTAATTGTTTTACCATCATAAAATCTAGATCTTTTGATTCCTTAGTAGAACACACCACATAAACAAATTAGGTATTAAAGAACGAAGGATCTTTTCTACAGCACGCACATCATCGACTTCGTTCCTGTATCTTCTTAGTTGATTTACAATAGCCATCAATCTTGAACAGAAATCCAAAATGGATTCGAATTTTTTTCATTTTTAAAACTTCAAAATCAGCTCTTAGAGTTTGAAGTTTTATCTTCTTTACTTTATCAACTCTTTGGAAAGAATTTTGTAAAATCTCCCACGCTTTTTTTGAGGTGGTTGCATCAGTCACCTTCTCAAACATGCCATCATCCAAACATTCATGGATAAGAGTGAGGGCTTGTTGATCTTTCTTTCTTGTCTCTAACAAAACTTCCTTTTCATTTGAGGGCAAAGTTTCCTCATTTGCTGGTTTTGTATACCCTTTGTCTACAATATTCCAAACATCTTGAAAGTAAAGAACAGATTTCATTCGTAGACACCATTTTTCATAATTTTCTTTTGTGAGACATAGGTATTGAAAGGACAACAGACTATTATTTGTCATGGCTCTGATACCACGTTGTTGGATAAAATGATAATCACACCTAGGATAAATGTCCAAACTAAATAGCAATAAGAAGAGAGTAACAACAACACCAAATATTAAAATGGATAAATATGATACACGAATAAGTAATACAATAATATTTATGAAAAACTTAGTAGTGTCAAAAAATTACTACTCAACACTCTTTTATTTCTTACAACTCATAATAATATTACTTCTGCACTATTTTCTCACAAAGTAAGAAGTAGTTTGTGGATTACTCTCTCTACACTCTATTGTTTCTTTATTTCTTATGTGTCTTCAAGTGTTCAATTACTACTCTATTTATATCGTTTTTTGAAGACTTGATTACATCATAATGACATAATGTTGAAGCCAATTTTCACAAAAAATTGGTTGTCAAACTCTACTAAACTTTGGCTACCTACTTCCATAAATATGGCTACCAATTTTCACATTTGTGGATAGTAATTTCAACAAGTATGGCTATCAAATTAATCGTTGTCAAAATTTTATTTCCACACAGTTAATAGTACCTTCTGAAATATCATATTCTATATTCATGCTTTAGTTTCTTTATGTTCACATTCATATGGAGTATTAGAACGTTCAAGGAGAAACATACCTGCTAGATCTAAGTGTTTATGTAGCGGCATTAGCACTTTCAATACAAAAAAACTCAAAGTGCCAACAAATTTCACTAACAACTTAAGTTGGTTAGTATTCTACTAATAAATTATCAACATATTTCTAACCGAATAATATTTTTAAACTTTACAACGAAATTCTAACATATTACCAATATAAATCTTACTAACTAAGTATTTTAGTAGGTAAATACGGCGGATAAAAATGGAGCCATATTAAATTTCTATCAATGGTTACCAACAGAAAAATTACGAACGCACACCTTTTGTTGGTAATATTACCAACAAAATATATATCGATTGATAAATATGACAAAAATTATTTATGTAATGTATTGAAATATTACCAATGAATTACTAACCAAACATTTACCAACGACAAGATTGTGTTGCTAAAATTTACCAACCAAATATAAATGAGTTGGTAAATTAGTAACGAAATGTAATTTGTTGGTAAACTTGTCAACCAATATCAAATTAGTTGGAAATTTTGCCGACGATTAATGATTGTAGTTAGTAAATTACTAACATCATTAAAATAGTTCGTAATATACCAACCGGTCACTAATCCATTGGTAAAATTTACAAACATATTAATTATTAGTTGGTAATATTACATATGAATGTCTAGTTGAATAGTAACTATTACCAACTCTGATAAAATTTATTGGTAAATCATTAATTACTAACTTATATTTTAATAGTTGATAAATTACCAATTAAATTTAATTTTTTGGTAAATCAGTGTCTAGTATTGAGGCTTTCATATTTAGTTTGTGTCGTTAGGCATTTTAAATTTTAAATTTTAACCAAAACTTGTTTGTTCAATATTTTGGTAAACGTACTCAGATTAAAACTTCGTCAGTGTCATTAGCTTTGAAAGGTCATTTTTTATGCTTTCCTTTTTGTTTGTGCCGTTAGGTGTTTTAGATTTTATGTTTAGGCCAAAATTTGACTTTGGTCAATATTTTTGTGAACATGCTCAGATGAGAATTTCGTTAGCATAATTAACTCCAAAGGTCATTTTTATCTAGTAGTATGGTTGATTTGAGTTTTGAGACTTTTCATTTTTAATGTGTGCCGTTAGGTATTTTAACATATAAATTTTGGTAAGAATTTAACTTTGGTTAATATATTTGATAACGTACCCAGATAAGATCAGTTAGATGCGAAAAGTCATTTTTTATGTAATAAGATAGAGGGTTCGGATTTTGAGGCTTCCATTTTTAGTTTATGTCGTTAGACATTCAGCTCTTAAATTTTGACCAAAATTTCACTTTAGCCAATATTTTTGGTTGTGCTCGAATTGAAATTTTGTCACCGTAGTTAGCCATATAAGTTCAGTTTTTATCTCATAGGATGGTTGGTTTGGGATTTGAGCCTTATTTTCAGTTTGTGTCGTTAAACGTTTTAGCTTTTAACTTTTGGCTAAAATTTGAATTAGGTCAATTTTTTTGGGAAACATACTCAAATTTGAATTTCGTCAGCGCGGTTAGCTATTGAAGGTCATTTTTCGCTTTATAGGATAATTGATTTGGATTTTGAGGTTTCATATTCTGTTTGTACCATTAGGCGATTTAACTTTTAACTTTTGGTAAAAAATTAATTTTGCATAGTATTTTTTGCAAACGTGCTCTGATGAAAATTTTGTCTGTTCGATTAGCTTCAAAAGGTCATTTTTATATCTAACAAGATGGTTGTTCAGGTTTTTAGACTTCCATTTCAGTTTGTGTTGTTAGACGTTTTAACTTTTGGCCAAAATTTAGACTTGGTTAATATTTTTGGTAAACATGCTCAAATTAAATTTTTTTATATAATACTACGTGTTATATTGAGATTAATTTTACTTGTTATCATATATTTTGCATTGTTTCATTCAAATATGATTTACAAAATTGATTAATATTTTTGAATTTATATTCGTGTTCTTAGATTTTAAAATGCAATAAAATAATAAATATTCTATTATTGAATAATCATTAAGTTAATAATATTTTGAACATATTGTCAATCAATTACGAAACTAACATTGAACTTGAATGAGATATTACCGATCAACTAACAATCAATTAGTAAATTTATTAGAAAAATAAATAATCATACTACAGTATTTAAAATTTATTACAAACAAGGTTTGTAGTGTAGTGGTAAATAATCCTGCATCTTTAACCAAGATGTCTCAAGTTCGATTTCCGTTAGATGCATATTCATCTTTGCTAGGGAGTGCTTTACCACTCAATGTGGGACTTTTCAGTGTGAATCCAGATTTAGTCGGGCTCCAATGTGGGTACCAAACACCAGATGGAAAACCAAAAAAAAATATTAAAGAAAGTATTTAAAATTTATTCGCAAATTACGAACACAAAATTTTTGTAACTAAATTACCAACCAATTACCAATGTATGAATCGAAAAATGAAGAAAATTTTACTAACTCCTTTTCAATTCGTTAATAAGATAACTAACGATATACTAACTAAAAATTAGTTGGTAAATTTACCAATGGAATTTTCAGGGTCATATTTAAAAAATTTGTAATAACATCTTTGGGTGTTTACCAACTTGTCACTCCCCTTTTATTTTACTCCAATAATTTTGATTTTAAATTATTTTGAAAGAAAACGAGTTTTTCCAATTAAGGTGACATTTTGAAAAGGGTTAATAATTATTATTCGGATTTGTCACTTGGAATTGAGTTTTGGTGTTCCAAGTCACCTTATTTAAATCCCTAATCAAAAGGAAATGTGAGTATTTTTTATTGGTCTGCGAACTAGAAATTCGGATAAGGAATTCTGTTGACCGAGGGGAAAGTGTTAGGCAAACCTCGAGTCCCGTGGTTCTGGCACGGTCGCTTTATTAACTTTGGTATGACTTGACTTAATTTTTCGATATTGTATTATTTAACTTAATAATAAAAAGTGTTATTTACCCTCAGATTTATTCTAAACTTATTTGAAACTGACTTATTTATTTTGAATGGTCTTATTTATTTTATTTTTTTTGTTGTGCGTCCATTAATTTTAAACTTGAATATCCGTATTTTTTCTGCTTATATTTGTATGTTTGTGTTTTTTAATGTTATTATGGATAATGTATTGGTATCTAGTTTCTAAGAATTAGAATTTGTGTAGGAAGGAGATATTTAAAGTTCAAGTTAATTTATGATTATATATTTATTTATTTAGATTTAAAATACGAAATTAAAATTTTATAAAATTTAAACTTAGTTTTATCAAGAAATCCTAAACAGATTAGGGATACTTTTTTAAAAAATATTTTTTTTTTGGCTCGTTTGTTTTTGTTTTAATTATATATATATATATATATATATATATATATATATATATATATATATATATATATATATATATATATATATATATATATAGTTTTCTGTGTAACAACTATGTTTCTCTTTTTATATGTTTTTATATTTTTTTATATCATTATTTTACAGATTTTTCTTTCTTCTACTTTTGTTGAAAAAACAATTTTTGTTACTTCTTCTTCTTCTTTTTTTACGTTCTTTTTCGTTTTTTTTTTAATTTCTATCTTTTGTTTATTAGTTTTATATTTTTATTTTTATTTTCATTCTACTTCTCTCTTCTTCTTCTTTTTCGATTTTTCAATTTTTCACGTTTTTTCTTCTTCTTTTCTGCACATATTTTTTTCTTGTATAATTTTTGTTTGTTTTTAATTTTTTTATTTTTTACGTTTTTAGTCATTTTATATTTATTTTTTGAAAGAAAAAACATTTTATTTTTTTGTATTTTATCTTTTCTTTGTTTTTATTCTGTTTTTTTCATTTAAATATTTCTTGTTTTAACATTCTGTTTTATTACCTTTTTTGTCACACTTTTGTTTCATTTTTTTTAATCATTTTTTGCTTCATCGTTCTATTTCTTTTTCTGTACATATCATTGTTGTTGTTGTTGTTTTCTTATGTTATCTCATTTTTTTCATCACTCTTCTTCATTATTTTTTTATTATAACTCTAAATTATATTCACATATTATCTTAATAATAAATTTTAGTAATCCAAATTAGATAAGCATCTTATGTTATTCTAAAGACAATTTTTAATCCAAATAAATGTATTAAAAAGACTAAAATATATTAAACATAAGTTTTTTAAATCGCTAATCAATTAAATTTTAGTTTATATCCTAATCCAAAAAGTCTACAATAAATTCAACAAAATCTTCTCAATTGAAAACTAGAGGAAAAGATATGCTAATCTATTCAAATTTCACAATTCAATATCATGAATCGATATAAATTACAAATTGCATCTAAAGAGCATAATAATCACAATAATAATAATGTAACAATAATAAATATAATACATGTGATTTGAAGAATTTCATACTAGTGGAATCAAATTTTCATACAAGTAATATTATTTAAATCACGCGAGAATTTATAGTTACCTCGCTATGAAATTTGATACCACAAAAATAAGTTGTTATCCACGAATTTGAAACCACGAGCAGAACATCTAACTCTAACCTAATTTTCAAAAGAATAACTTACATTTCTTCTTTTTGCTTTTTTTTTTATCTTTTTTTTCTCTGTGTATTTCAATTTGTCTCCCTATATTTCTCTTTTCCTCCTCCTTTTTTTTCTATTATTGAGCGTATATTTTTATATTAGTTTTGGGTGAGATTCTGTTGCTAATTGAAAGGAACGTAGAAGAGTGGGATTAGGATTAAATTTGAATATTAGTTGAGAAAATTGGGGTTGAGATATATAAAAATAAAATAAATAAATAAATAAATAATAATAATAATAGCAAATTAACAAAAAAATAATGTAAACAAGCAAAAAAGAATCGTGCAAAAAGAAATAAAAATAAAAATAAATAGATTGGATGATGATTTTAAGGAAAATAAGTTAGAAAGTTGGGAGTAGTTAGGATAAGGTAAAAAAAATTGAAATTATTAGGACTCGTCTTTTCTTTTATTTTTCTATACTCTTTCATGATATTTTCAATATTATTATTATTATTAGACTAGATAGAATTAACAAATAACTTATTTTTTTAAAATTATTATTATTAAACTATAATTGATCTTATAATTTGTATTATTATTATTTTTATTTTATTTTAGATATAATCCTTTTCAAATTGGTGTAAAATATTTATGTTTTGGTAAAAAATTAAGTGTTCACAGTATACCCCTCTTTACTTGAAAACATGAAAAGTTTTCATGCAAATACATGAACAATGTGACTAATTTTTGACTGAAACATTTATGCCAAAATATGAAGAAAAAAAAAGAGAAGAGGTCTGACTGCGTCCTAACTTTTGAAAAACTACCTATCCTGAGTTGATGATAAGGAGTCATGTAGTCGAGTGAGGTTTTATCGAGATTTCTGTTCGTAGCTCCAGCTATTACATAAAAAAAATGCAGAAGGAAAGATATGAAATCATATCTACTCCAATAGTGTTGAGTCTTCAATTTGAATTCTCGATTATCGCTTCAACCTCTTTTGTAGGTTCATTGATTTCGAACTTTGATTTGGTTATTTTACTTGAAACTTCTTTGACTTCAGCCGTTGACGTTCTTCTGCAGGATATTCTTTAATACTTATTTTCTTGAAAGAATGAATCTTTATTCTTAAACTTTAAATTTGTGTACTACATAGAAATCTGCAAATCATAAAACAAAACAAACAAAACGAAACAAAATTTTCTAGTTAGTTCGCAGTAGGAAAATTTTGTGAGTTATTGATGAAAGCTATAAAATCTATAGTAAGCATAAAAATAATATTTTTGTAGCCAATATAAAAATATGAAAATAAATAAAAGGGTGTTTTGTACCTTATATGCGACCAGGGGTTATTGTGTCCTATGAAGACATGAAAATGAAATAAGAGTTATTGTGCCCTATATGCGACCAGACGTTATTGTGCCCTGTGAAGACATGAAAATAAATAAGGGATATTATGCCCTATATGCAACCATTGGTTATTGTACCCTGTGAAGACATAGAAAATAAAATAGGGGTTATTGTGCGCTGTAAAGACATGAAAATATATAGGGATTATTGTGTCCTATATGAAACCATGGGTTATTGTGTCCTGTGAAGACATTAAAAATAAATTAGGGGTTATTGTGCCCTCTGAAGAAATGAAATATAAGATAGGGGTTATTGTGCCCTATATGCAATCAGAGATTATTGTGACCTGTGAAGATATTAAAAAAATTAAAATAGAGGTTATTGTGCCTATATGCAACCAAGGGTTATTGTGCCCTGAGAAGACATGAAAAATAGGATTGGGGGTTATTGTTCCCTATATGCAACCAAGGGTTTATTGTGCCCTGTGAAGACATGAAAAATAAAATAGGGGTTATTGTGCCCTATATGCAACTAGGGGTTATCGTGCCCTGTGAAGACATGAGAATTAGGATAGGGGTTATTGTGCCTATATGCAACCCGGGGTTTGTGCCCTGTGAAGACATGAAAAATAGGATAAGGGTTATTGTTCCTTATATGCAACCAGAAGTTATTGTGCCCTGTGAAGGCACAAAAATAAAATAGGGGTTATTGCGCCCTATATGCAACCATGAGTTATTTTTTTACTTATATTATTATTCTTATTTTATTTTATTTTATTTTTATTGGTACATTGACCATTCTAAAAATAAAATAAAATGCCCTAGATTTTATTGAAAAAATAATCCTTTTTATTGTTATTATTTTTTTAATATTATATTAGATACAAGGATTCAAAAAAATTTACCATCGCGACGTTTGTGTCTATCGAATTACTTGCACGATTTTTCTTTATAGTCATTTCAGTCTATAACTTTATTTCTATAATGATTGTGCTCATGCAAAGACAGAATTTCATCATTTGATCAATGGTATCGTTCGTGATTTTTTACCAAGTAGACATTCTTATCTTTTTACTATTGTCTTATGGTTATCGTGAGGGTTTTTCATTCATTAGACCCTCTCATTTTTATTTTTTATTTTTTTTAACATACTATAGGCTACAATGTCATGTTTAACCCTTGGAGATTTTAAATAACATGATTATTATTTTAGTGAGTTAGACCGAACCTCAATGAAGGGCTTCCTACATATCTTCTTAGGATTCAGGTCGAACGTAGTTCAATAATAAAAAATGATTTTTCTTTTTCTTGATTTATTTATAGAAATATAATAAAAAAAAAGTCAATGTTTGATAATGTCTTGACTTTAGTTAGTACCAACAATTAGTATTATGTATATGAACCACATTCAACTACTTCCAAACAAATTTGAGGTCAACTTTGAGTAATTTATATAATTTCAAATTGTATCTCAAATATGATTAAGTAATTACAAGATCAATTTATCTTGCCAAAATTAAGGGACAAAGTTATTCATATCCTCATGTTTCAAATGCACTCGCAACATATGAAAGTCCTACTTCACACAATATAATAATTTAGATCGTAGGACATTTTTTAAAGTCACTCACACTCAAAAAGATGTTTCATGCATGAGATTGAGATATCATATGATTGGCCCTCGTGTGAGCATCACTAATACGAGAACATAAAAAATGAGATCAAATAAGACTTGTCATTGGTTTGTAATGTAGTCTTAGGGAAAGGTAGGATATTCATTTGGGATAAAGTGATTATTTCCTCCTTAGAATTTGTACAATGCTTTTGATATTTTTTTTCATTTTTGCATTGTGACCTTTGTTTTCTTGTAAACTACTTATCATTTATTTTTTCTCTTTCTTTTTTTATTCCCCCTCCTTTTTGTTTGGATTTTTTCATTTTTTTCATTCTATCTTCTTTTTTTTTTGACATATTTGATCTTTTTCACTTTGTTATCCAACTTAGGTCTTTGGTGTTATATAATTATTTTATAGTGCGCTCAAGGAGGTGATATAAAGGGATTAATGCATTTATACACTCAAAAGGTATATATGCTAAAATGTGGTTATTCAAATAAAAAACATCCAGGCTCGAAATGGGAGTTCTATGAATAACATGTCATTTGGTAGGATTGAAAGACACAATCGAATCAAAGAAAGCATATAATCCTTTCTTAAGTTAAATGTTGCTCAAAATTTCGTCTCAACCAACATTTGGGTTAAGTTCTAGGTCAACAAAATCACGACTTTGAATTTTATATCTAAAGCTCACCACACAATGCATTTTAAACAATAATGTCAAATTTATTTTATCCATAACTTTAAAAAAGATAATTTCTCAACTATTATATAAATATATTGAGAGATGTCAATAGAAGTCTATAGGTCACAACAAAGTTGATCTGTTTTGCCAAATAGTTTAACACGTTATTATTTTTCTTATTCATAATCCTAAGCATATTGTTACCAACCAAGTAAAAAAATCTATTTTTTGCCCCAATTTATGTGACGAGAATTTGTTAGATTTTTTCTCAGTTGGACCGAACCTCACAATAAGGTTGACTACGTATCTTGTCAAAGCAAGAATCAGGTCAAAGGTAGTTTCGAAATATAAGTAAAAATATGTTTTTCTTAAGGACAAATTCTTTTTTTAATATATACATATTATTTCATTTTTTAATTTTTAAATAATAATTAAGATAATTTTTGAATCTTTTAATTTTTAAATAAGAATCATCGAACCCAAGGAAGGTTGCCTACGTATCTCATCAAGGTGAGAATCGGTGTGCGTAGTTCATTTAGATTAAACAATTGCTTAAATTAATTATTAGCAAACGCAACTATATTCATCACTTAGGGTGATATAAAAACTATTCAAGTTTCTTTTTGTAAACTATACATAATAAAAGAAGAACTTTTCTTCCGTTGTGATTTTTGTTTAGAAGAAAAAAGTTTCTCTTGCATTTAATTGGTCACCAATAGATTTGGTTTATATAAATACATTTTCTTATAACATATGAAATAATTTAGGTTATTAAATAAAATTAGGGTATTTAACACAAATGAATTCGATCATATGTCGAGTCTCATTAAGTCAAATATAAATGATTCAATAATTGAAATCTAGTAAGGATAACCATATCTGATTTCAGTTCTACCAAGGTTAAATTTGATGGAGAAATGTATTAGACTAGCTGTACAACGAGCGAACAACTCAAGTCAGTGAGTAGCAACGTATCGGTAGCAGCGCTTTTCGACTTTGTGTATGGGTGTTCCCCATCCTAAAAAGGTGTGACTAAATATCCTTCATCATGGACTATACTAATCAATACTCATAATTGTGTGCAAGAAAATAATTTGTATACCGTTCAAATAATATCAAAATAAAAATAAATAGACAATTAGCACATTAAAGCAATAAATACAATATCCAAAAACGTAAATAAATAAGTAATAGTCATACATAAGTCAATATTATAAGCTAGAATTCTGGTTTTCCCCAGTGGAGTCGCCATATGTCACGGTCCTTTTTTTTCCTCCAAGAATTGTGATTTTAAATTGTTTTGAAAGAATAAGAGTTTTTCCAATTAAGGTGACATTTTGAAAAGGGATAATAATTATTATTCGGAGTTACCACTTGGAATTGATTTATGGTGTTCCAAGTCACCTTATTTAAATCCCTAATCAAAAGAAAATGTGACTATTTTTTATTGGTTTGCGAACAAGAAATACCGATAAGGAATTCTGTTGACCGAGGAGAAAGTGTTAAGCAACCCTCGAGTCCCGTGCTTCTAGCACGGTCGCTTTATTAACTTTGATATGACTTGACTTAATTTTAGAATATTGTATTATTTAACTTAATGATAAAATTGTTATTTACCCTCAGATTTATTCTAAACTTATTTGAAACTGCTTATTTATTTTAAATGGTCTTATTTTTTATTTTTTTTTGTTGTGCGTCGATTAATTTTAAACTTGAACATCCGTCTACTTTTTTCTGCTTATATTTGTATGTTTTCATTTTTTATGTTATCATTTTTCTGCTTATCACCTCTTTTTATCACACTGTTGTTTCTTTTTTTTAATCATTTTTTTATTCATCGTTTTCATTTTCTGTACATATTATTATTTTTTTTCTTATATTATCTTTATATATATTTTTATCACTCTTCTTCATTATTTTTGTATTATAACTCTAAATAATATTCATATATTATCTTAGTAATAAATTTTAGTAATTCGAATTAGATAAGCATATTATGTTATTCTAAAGACAATTTTTAATCCAGATAATGTATTAAAACGACTAAATGTCACGACCCAAAACGAGCCGCGAGTAGCACCCACACTTATCCTACTATGTGAGCGAACCAACCAATCTAAACCCCAACATTTCAACCATAATAAACAAAATATAATGCGGAAGACTTAAAACTCATTAACGAAAATCAATTAAACAACTTCTAAAATTTAATACTTATTAGTCCCCAAAATCTGGAAGTCATCACCACAAGAACATCTATATTCAAATTACTAAATCTAAGAGTATCTAAGAAGCTAAAATAAGTAAAAGAGATGGTCCATGTCTGAACTTCAAGACATCAAGACGCGAAGGAAAGAATCCAGTCCGAGCTAGGAATAATAGCTCACCCTGAGATCTGATTATGCTGAAGTCTGGCTAGAGTTGCGGACGAGTTGAAGTTGTTGGCACGTTTGCTGCACTCCACAATAAACAAAGAAGAAAATTACAAGTAGGGGTCAGTACAAGGCACAGGTACTGAGTAGGATTCATCGGCCAACTCAAAATAGAAAGCAATATATATCAGATAATAACATAAAATCGACTACCATACTCAACAGATAACAACAACAAGTACTATAACCGTTGGCCACAACTCAAGCACATCTATGAGGACTCACGCCTCCACACCATACTCGTTTGGGAAATAGGTTCTTTAAATTGAGTATATTAACATAATTCAAGATTCATTCTTTTTACTATCCTGGTGTCGGAACGTGACACTCCGATCCTCTACTACTATCTAGGTGTTGGAACGTGACACTCTGATCCTCTACTATCCTGGTGTCAGAACGTGACACCCGATCCACTACTACTATCCTGGTGTCGGAACATGACACCCGATCCACTAATACTATCCTGGTGTCGAAACGTGACACCCGATCCACTACTACTATCCTGGTGTCGGAACGTGACACCTGATCCACTAACCCCATTCTTTTAGTTCATCAAGCCTTCTTTTATACCAAGGCATCATCATTAACAGAGAGAGTTTTAGGTTTAAGTTTCACAACCTCATCTTTCCAACCCATTACAATTACATAATCACATCATGCAAGCATACAATTAAGCATATAGAAGACTTTACAATACTACCCAATACATATCATTCGCTATTAAGAGTAAACTATGAAATAGCATAAACCATAACCTACCTCCACCGAAGAATCGTGATCAACAAGCTACTTCCCAATGCCTTTGCTTTTCCTCTTCGTTCCCTCTTCTCTCGATCGTTCGTTCTCCCCTCTTCTCTTTGTTCTTTCTATTTTCCTTATTCAAACTCTTTTCCTTTACCCTAATTACCATATAATTAAGTATAAAAGATGGTAAAAGTAACCCACTATTTATTTCAAGGTTATCACCTTTAACCCTCAAGTAATTGAATTATTAACATTAAACCACTAACCTTATAATCATAAGCAGGAATAGTCCAAAACACCCCTTAAAACTTTTAACAGAAATCCGACCCAGTCAGGGTTACGCAGCATGTGACGGTCCGTCGTGCCTGCGACGGTCCGTCCTGCTGAGTCGTCACAGAGTTCAGAGACTCAATTTCATTTAAGACCCTGTGACGGTCCGTCGTGCCTACGACGGTCCGTGCTGCTCATCCGTCGCGAAGTTCAGAGAGTTGATCTCAGTACCCAAATTTCCAGAATCTAAGTGTTTTGGAACGAGACCCCCTCGACGGCCCGTCGTGCCCATGACGGTCTGTCGTGGGATCCGTCGACCCAGACAGTTATTACCAGAAATAAACTCTACTGCTCAAAACAACTAAACAGGTCGTTACAATAGATACCAATTTACCCATCGTTCGTCCTCGAACGATCACAAGAAGAAAAACAAGGGCGAGAAAGAGTACCTGAATCTGTGAAAAGGTGTAGATATCTTTCTTGCATATCAGCCTCCTTCTCCCAAGTGGACTCTTCAACTGGCCGATTCTTCCATTTAACCTTGATGGATGCAATCTCCCCTGATCTCAACTTGCGAACTTCTCTATCTAAAATGGCAACAGGCTCCTCCTCATAAGACAAATTCTCATCAAGAAGAACTGAATCCCAATGAATGATGTAGTTTCCATCCCCATGGTATCTTTTCAACGTAGACACATGAAATACCGGGTGCACTCCTGAGAGTCCTGGGGGCAAGGCTAATTCATAAGCTACCTCCCCCACGCGCTTCAGAACTTCAAATGAACCAACGTACCTCGGACAAAGCTTACCTCGCTTACCAAACCGCATCACCCCTTTCATGGGTGAAACCTTCAGTAAGACTTGTTGACCCTCCATAAACTCCAAGTCTCTAACCTTTCGATCTGCATATTCTTTTAGCCTACTTTGAGCCGCTAAAAGCTTTTCTTGAATGCATTTCACTTTATCTAACGATTCCCTCAGAAGGTCAGTACCCCAAGGTCTAACCTCAAATGCATCAAACCACCCAATGGGAGACCTACATCTTCTCCCATACAGTGCCTCAAATGGGGCCATATCAATACTTGAGTGATAGCTATTGTTGTATGAGAACTCTGCTAAGGGTAAGAAGTTATCCCAATGACCACCAAACTCTATCACACATGCACAAAGCATATCCTCCAAACCCTGAATCGTCCGCTCAGAATGACCATCGATCTGAGGGTGAAATGCAGTACGAAGATCCAACCTAGTACCTAATTCGGCATGCAATGTTCTCCAAAACTTAGAAGTAAATTGTGTACCCCTATCTGATATGATGGAGAGTGGAACTCCATGCAATCGAACAATTTCTGAGATATAAAGTTTGGCTAACTTCTCTGCATTGTAAGTCACCTTGACCGGAATGAAATGAGCAGACTTAGTCAATCTGTCAACAATTACCCAAATGGAGTCATACTTACCCATTGTCTTTGGAAGACCAACCACGAAGTCCATTGCGATTCTCTCCCACTTCCATTCAGAAATGGGCATTCTCTGAAGTGTCCCTCCAGGCCTCTGGTGTTCATACTTTACCTGCTGACAATTCGGGCACTGAGCAACGAAATCAACAATGTCACGCTTCATCCTACTCCACCAAAAATGTTGCTTTAGGTCACGATACATCTTGGTTGCACCAGGATGTATAGAATACCTTGAACTATGAGCCTCTGTAAGAATAGTGTGAATCAAATCATCGACGCGGGGTACACATACCATTCCCTTAATCCTCAACACACCTTCCTCATCGATTTTTGCTTCTTTAGCCTCTCCTCGCAATACCTTATCTCGAATCCGGATCAGTTTCTCATCAGTAAACTGTTTTCCCTTAATCTTGTCAAGAAAGGAAGATCTTGCCTTCACACAGGCCAAAAATCCTCCCTTCTCATTTACTTCTAGCCTCATAAGGTCATTAGCCAGAGTCTGAACCACTCTAGCCAATGGGCGTCTAGAAACCTGCAAGTGAGCTAGACATCCCATGCTCCCTGCCTTTCTACTTAAAGCATCCGCCACAACATTAGCTCTTCCCGGATGATACAAGATCGTGATATCATAGTCCTTCAGTAGTTCCATCCACCTCCTCTGTCTCAAATTCAAATCTTTCTGAGTAAAGACATACTGTAAACTACGATGATCCGTATAGACTTCACACTTAACCCCATATAGATAATGTCTCCATTGCTTTAATGCAAACACTACTGCAGCCAACTCCAAATCATGGGTCGGATAATTACGTTCATGCACCTTTAATTGCCTCGAGGCATAAGCAATTACATTCTTCTCTTGCGTTAGCACTGCACCCAAACCAGAATAGGATGCATCACAATAAACAATGAAATTCTTACCTTCCACTGGCAGGGTAAGAATTGGTGCAGTAGTCAACGAGGTCTTGAGTTTCTGAAAGCTCTCTTTACACTCGTCCGACCATACAAATGGAACACTCTGCTTAGTCAAGTTTGTCAGTTGGGAAGCAACAGAAGGAAATCCCTTGACAAATCGACGGTAGTAGCTAGCTAAACCAACAAAGCTCCTTACCTCTGTAACATTAGTAGGTCTTACCCAGTTCTTCACTGCTTCGATCTTAGAAGGATCAACCATCACTCCATCCTTAGAAACCACATGCCCCAAGAAGGACATTGAATCTAGCCAAAACTCACACTTAAAGTATTTGGCATAAAGCTTTTTCTCCCTCAACATTTCCAATACCATTCTCAAGTGCTCCTTATGTTCTTTCTTGCTCTTTGAGTATACCAGTATATCATCAATGAATATAATGACAAAGAGATCCAGGTATGGCTTAAAAATCCCATTCATCAAGCTCATGAAAGCAGCAGGGGCATTCGTAAGCCCAAAAGACATTACTAAGAACTCATAATGCCCATACCGGGTCCGAAAAGCAGTCTTGGGCACATCCGTTGCCCGTATTTTCAATTGATGATAACCAGACCTCAAATCGATTTTTGAGAAGGTACAAGCACCTTGTAACTGATCGAACAAATCATCGATGCGAGGAAGAGGATACTTGTTCTTAACAGTTACCTTATTCAGTTGTCTGTAGTCAATGCACATCCGAAAACTTCCATCATTCTTCTTCACAAACAAAACCGGAGCACCCCAAGGGGATGCACTTGGTCTAATAAAGCCTTTCCCTAACAACTCTTGAAGATGGGCCTTTAACTCCCTTAACTCAGCGGGAGCCCGGCTCCAGATCAACACATAAATCAATATCTCAATATGGTGGCATACCAGGAAGGTCTGCAGGAAACACATCCAGAAACTCACGGACTATCGAAACCGACTCAATTGAAGGTACTTGGGTAGTATCATCCCTGAGGTGTGCCAAGAAAGCTAAACAACCCTTACTAACCATTCTCTTAGCACGAAGAAAGGAGATGATACGAACTGGAGTGGGGGTATAGTCACCCTCCCACACTAACGGATCTGTCCCAGGCTTGGCCAATGTCACAGTTTTGGCATTACAATCTAAGATTAAAAAGTTTGGAGAAAGCCAAGTCATACCCAGAATTACATCGAAATCAACCATCTCTAAGATAACCAAGTCTACATGAGTATTGCTCCCCATAAAAGTCACAAGACAAGACCTATACACCTTTTCAACTATCACAGACCTACCCACCGGAGTAGAAACATGAATAGGCATGTCAAGCAATTCACAATGTAAATCAAGACCAGTAGCAAATGAGGAAGATACATATGAAAATGTGGATCCAGGATCAAATAATACAGAAGCCATGCAATCACAAACCAAAAGATTACCTGTGATAACAGCATCAGATGTCTCCGCTTCAGACCTCCCAGGGAAAGCATAACAATGGGCCCTATCACCTGTCTGTTCGTTGCCCCTACCATGTTGTGCTGCAGTCGCTCCGGCTTGCCCGTCACCCCGGTTGGTTTGGTGACCACCATTACCTTGACCACCACGTCCTCCAGCATGGCGGCCTCTTCCATGACCACCTCTACCTCTGACTATTGGGGGTCTGTAACTCTGTTTTGGACAATATCTCTTAATATGTCTAATTTCCCCACATCCATAACACTCTCTGGGTTCAAGCATAGGTCTCTGTGAGAACGACGGAGTCTGGGGATAACCTCCAAACTCAGAGAAATGTCGACCGGTCTGCGGTGGACCCCCAGCTACAGCCTGTAGTGAAGACTGAATAGGTCGGGCTGGATAACCTCCTGAACTCTGCCCTCTGGAGTAAGAACCACTAAACTCACCTCCCTTACAAAAATTCTTAGTTGCTGATGCCATGGTGAAGTCATCTGGCTTCACTCCTCCACCTCTATCACAAAGTCTACCACTTCCTAAAAGGATTTTGCTGCAGTAGATACCTGTAAGGCTGGAATCTGTAAATCTGACCTCAATCCCTTCACAAAATGGTGAATCCGCTCTTATGGACTGAAGCAAAGTTGGGTGGCATACCTAGATAATGCACGAAACTTAGCCACATACGCAGTAACCGACATCCTGCCTTGCTCTAGGCTCAGGAACTTATCTCTCCTCCTATCCCTCAAAGTCCGGGATATATACTTCTCCATAAAAAGGCTAGAGAATGATGACCAAGTCATAGGTGGTGCTTGTGCTGGTTGACACTCAACATACGATCGCCACCACATTTTGGCTTTCCCCTGAAATTGATAGGTCACAAACGCGACGCAAAATCGTTCTACTATGCCCATCTTGTGTAGTAGCTCATGAAAATCAACCAGAAAATCATAGGCATACTCAGATTCAACACCCTTGAAGACTGGAGGTTTCAATTTCAAGAACTTACTGAAAAGTTCATGCTGATCACTTGTCATTATAGGCCCTGTAGTCAACCGAGGAAACGTGCCTATTTCCAATGAGGCATCCATGCGGGGAGCCACAACAGCTGCATGCTGTACTCCCGGAACCTGAGGTGCTGGTGTAGAAAACACTGGAGGTGTCTGGCCCTGATCAGATAACCCGCTAAGATAAGCAAGAACCTGGTTAATCATCTCTGGGGTAGGTTGGGGTGGTAAGTCTTCAATATGCACTTGCTCATTCTCCCCTTCCTTACCCTCTCTTACTACTTCCTCAGTCGGTGGAGGAGTCACCGCCCTAGTACTAGATGGGCCAGGTGCTTGTCCTCTTCCTCTAAAGGACGTCCTCCCGCGACCTCTACCACGGCCTCTTGCCACTGCTCCTCTTCGAGCTACAGCCCAGTAGCTGGCTCAGATGCATCTTGTCTTGCCGGTGTTGGTGTTGGCGCAGTTGTTGCTCTAGTTCTAACCATCTGCGAAATAGAGTGAAGATGGTCAGATACCAATTTGTATCACCTAGATACCAATTGGATCCAAGTAATAGCACGAAAGAAAGAAAGAATGGAATTTTCCTAAAATCTTGTAGCCTCTCAAAGAACAGTAAAGGCGTCCCCCTACCATTCCTCAAGACTCTACTAGACTCGTTCTTGTGTGATGAAACCAACGAACCTAATGCTCTGATACCAAGTTTGTCACGACCCAAAACGAGCCGCGAGTGGCACCCACACTTATCCTACTATGTGAGCGAACCAACCAATCTAAACCCCAACATTTCAACCATAATATACAGAATATTATGCGGAAGACTTAAAACTCATTAACGAAAATCGATTAAACAACTTCTAAAATTTAATACTTATTATTCCCACAAATCTGGAAGTCATCACCACAAGAACATCTATCTTCAAATTACTAAATCTAAGAGTATCTAAGAAGCTAAAATAAGTAAAAGAGATGGTCCATGTCTGAACTTCAAGACATCAAGACGCGAAGGAAAGAATCCAGTCCGAGCTAGGAATAATAGCTCACCCTGAGATCTGATTATACTGAAGTCTGGCTAGAGTTGCGGACGAGTTGAAGTTGTTGGCACGTTTGCTGCACTCCACAATTAACAAAGAAGAAAATTACAAGTAGGGGTCAGTACAAGGCACAGGTAATGAGTAGGTATCATCGGCCAACTCAAAATAGAAAGTAATATATATCAGATAATAACATAAAATCGACTACCATACTCAACTGATAACAACAACAAGTACTATAACCATTGGCCACAACTCAAGCACATCTATCAGGACTCACACCTCCACACCATACTCGTTTGGGAAATAGGTTCTTTAAATTAAGTATATTAACATAATTCAAGATTCATTCTTTTTACTATCCTGGTGTCGGAACGTGACACTCCGATCCTCTACTACTATCTAGGTGTCGGAACGTGACACTCCGATCCTCTATTATCCTGGTGTCGGAACGTGACACCCAATCCACTACTACTATCCTGGTGTCGAAACGTGATACCCGATCCACTACTACTATCCTGGTGTCGGAACGTGACACCCGATCCACTAATACTATCCTGGTGTCGGAACGTGACACCCGATCCACTACTACTATCCTGGTGTCGAAACGTGACACCCGATCCACTAACCCCATTCTTTTAGTTCATCAAGCCTTCTTTTATACCAAGGCATCATCATTAACAGAAAGGGTTTTAGGTTTAAGCTTCACAACCTCATCTTTCCAACCCATTACAATTACATAATCAAATCATGCAATCATACAATTAAGCATATAGAAGACTTTACAATACTACCCAATACATATCATTCGCTATTAAGAGTTTACTATGAAATAGCATAAACCATAACCTACCTCCACCAAAGAATCGTGATCAACAAGCTACTTCCCAATGCCTTTGCTTTTCCTCTTCGTTCCCTCTTCTCTCGATCGTTCGTTCTCCCCTCTTCTCTTTGTTCTTTCTATTTTCCTTATTCAAACTCTTTTCCTTTACCCTAATTACCATATAATAAAGTATTAAATATTGTAAAATTAACCCACTATTTATTTCAAGGTTATCACCTTTAACCCTCAAGTAATTGAATTATTAACATTAAACCACTAACCTTATAATCATAAGCAGGAATAGTCCAAAACACCCCTTAAAACTTTTAACAAAAATCCGACCCAGTCAGGGTTACGCAGCATGTGACGGTCCGTCGTGCCTGCGACGGTCCATCCTGCTGAGTCGTCACAGAGTTCAGAGACTCAATTTCCTTTAAGACCCTGTGACGGTCCGTCGTGCCTACGACGGTTCGTGCTGCTCTTCCGTCGCAAAGTTCAGAGAGTTGATCTCAGTACCCAAATTTCCAGAATCTAAGTGTTTTGGAACGATACCCCCTCGACGGCCCGTCGTGCCCATGACGGTCTGTCGTGGGATCCTTCGACCCGGACAGTTATTACCAGAAATAAACTCTACTGCTCAAAACGACTAAACAGGTCGTTACACTAAAACATACTAAACATAAGTTTTTTAAATCGCTAATCAATTATATTTTAGTTTATATTGTAATCTAAAAAGTCTACAATAAATTCAACAAAATCTTCTGAATTGAATACTAGAGGGAAAGATATGCTAATCTATTCAAATTTAACAAGTCAATATCATGAAGCGATATAAATTACAAATTACATCTAAAGAGCATAATAACGTAACAATAATAAATATAATACATGTGATTTACAGAATTTCATACTATTGAAATCAAAATTTTCATACAAGTAATATTATTTAAATCACGCGAGAATTTATAGTTACCTCGCAGCAAAATTTGATACCATAAAAATAAGTTGTTATCCACAAATTTGGAACCACGAGCAAAACATCTAAGTCTAACCTAATTCTCAAAAGAATTACTCTCTTACCTTTGCTTTTCTTTTTCTCTTTTTTTCCTCTCTGTATTTCAATCTGTCTCTCTATATTTCTCTTTTCCTCCTCCTCTTTTTTTTTTCTATTACTGAGCATATATTTTTATATTAGTTTTGGGTGAGAGTCTGGTGTTAATTGAAAGGAACGTAGTAGAGTGAGATTAGAATTTAATTTGAAAATTAGTTGAGAAAATTGGGGTTGAGATATATAAAAATAAAATAAATAATAATAATAATAATAATAATAATAATAATATAATAAATAATAATAATAATAATAATAATAACAATAATAATAATAGCAAATTAACAAAACAAAAATAAAAAAAATATAGTGTAAACAAACAAAAAAGAATCATGCAAAAACAAATAAAAATAAAAATAAATAGATGGGATGATGATTTTTAGGAAAATAAGTTAGAAAGTTGGGAGTAATTAAGATAAGGTAAAACAAATTTGAAATTATTAGGACTCCTCTTTTCTTTTCTTTTTCTATACTCTTTCATAATATTTTCTATATTATTATTATTATTATTAGACTAGATAGAATTAACAAATAACTTAAATTCTCAACTTCTATTATCATTTATTTAAATTATTATTATCAAACTATAACTGATCTTATAATTTGTATTATTATTTCTTATTATTTTATTTAAATATAATCCTTTTTAAATTGGTGTAAAATATTTATGTTCTGGTAAAAAAATTAGGTCTAATTTTTTTTTAAATCTAACCCTTTTCAATCAGGAGAAGTGACGGTTAATTCTTTGGCTTATAATTCTTTCTTATACTTAGTATTGATTTGGGGTCTTACCTTGATAACAGAACTGAAGACGCAAGTTGTGGCTGAAGAAGTCTTCAAAGAAATTGAATTTATGGCATTTCTGAGACTTGTAAGCACATGTCACTTAAGTTCATGGGCTCTGATGGTGAAAGATTGTTGTTATTGAGAGGCTCCGGAGCAAAGCTTTGAGATTACTGGCGTTGATGGTGTTTCGACCATTGATTCCTCTATGTGGTGTGTATTTAGTGAAGATTTCTTTTTGTTTCTTAATAGTTTGTAGATTTTGAATGTGGGTCTCTTTTGGGCCCATGTCTTTTTGTTTGAATTTTATTAGTGTAAATTAGGTATATAGCATTTTCTGTAGTAATATTTTCAAGATATAGAATTAGAGTTTGTAATTCAACATATAACATTTAATATCTAAAGCTATAGCATATTATTATAAACTATAATGTTAATTTGAAATAATTATAATTTTTGTTTTAAAAAAAAATTGAATAAAAAAAGGGACAAAATATAAATGAAAAATAGCATCCTTTATTACTTAAATTAGATGCAATTATTAATTGGTGTTAATTGATTAACACGTCTTAAGAAAATTTAAAAAATATTCAGATTAGTTAGTTGTCTTAAATCTCTCAAATTTGTTTAAATGAGGATAAATTTTGATTTAATTCCTTAAAAAGCTCTAACAAATTGACATCAACGTACAAGCTGGTTTTTTTCTTTTCAATTTTCACTATTTTTTCAGATTTGCAACAGATATCAGTTCGCTCTTTTTTTAGTAATTGATGAAATTTTGACGTTGAAAAAAAATGATTTGTTGTGATGGAGAACATTGAGTTGATATTAACTAAACATGGTGGAAGGTGGAATTCATCAGGTTGGTTTTAATTATGATTTGTTGATTTTAATTATGATTTGTTGGTTTTGATTATGATTTGTTCGGTTTTAATATGGAGAACATTGTGTCGATTTTTTTTGGTTATTTTAAGATCTAAAATATAGATTATAGCTTGATTTTTTTTGGATGAAACAGTGTTTTGGTATATATACCGTATCTCAAAACAACATGTAAATGTATATGTGTTTGATTTTTAATAAAATTGAAGATTCGCATAATACTTGATTTATGAACAAAATATACAAAATGAATTTGATGGTACAGTGTATTTAGTCATTATTCAAAAAATAAGCATTTATAATTCTGTGGTTCGTTGAAGTATGAAAGTTGTATTAATAGTGTATGAACCTTATATTGAAACTTGTATTAATTATGTATGAAGTTTCTTTTTTTGTTGAAATTATATGCTTCCGTTTGGCATATGAAGGTAAATATTGATATAATTCTGTATAAATTTTGTATGAAATTTTTTTTGTTTAGTTAATTTTTTTTTGTTTAGTTAATTTTTTTTTGTGATGATGAAAGTTATATTTGTTTTTTTGTATAATAATTTTTTTTTGTTATTTGTGGATATGTGTAATATTAATGGAATTGTTGGTGAAAAATAGTATAAAATTGGTCGAAATATGAAATGTTAGTTTGTTTGTCTGTTTCTGATTTGTAATGCAATGTATGTATTAATTTTTTTTGACATTTAGAGTATGAAATGTGTATTATTTTGATATTAAATATTTTTATTTTATTTTTTAATGACATTTTTTTGAAACTGTTTTTAATGAGCATTAATTTTCCATGTTAAGTGATACCATCGACAGTTGATATGTATGTTGTTGTTGAAGGACCAAAGAAGTACATAGTAAATTTAAACACATTTCACCCATTATGAAATACCATGTGATCATGTTATTGAAGTTCTTAGATACAAGAAACTGCATGAAGCATATTTATGTTCTGCCTTTTATAGCCTGAAGAATTTCAGAGGTGCATATGTCACCCCTGTTGAACCTATCCCCTGCGAGAGTACGTGGGATATACTCAGTTATATTTCAAACCCTAAATTGATAGTACCCGGTCCAAGTAGATCAGCTGTCCAAGTAGATCAGCTATAAAATCGCATGTTGAATGCTGGAAGGAGTTTGCTGATGTGAAATTTAAAAGGTCAAAGGTTACTTCTAGTAGATGTCGTCAAGTTGGGAATAACAGGAAGACATGTTCAAATTATCCTGTTAAAAAAATTATTTCATGATTTTACATTTTGTTACACAACATGTTTTGTTTTATGGAATGAATTTGGTATAATTAATATTTGAATAGTTGTGATTTCTTAATATTATCCAACTATAAATAATATTGAAACACATTTTGTGTCTGTTTTCAAATTTTATTCTTATACTAATATATAATTAAACAAGAATCATACATAGTTCATACAAAAAGCATATATATGGAATAACTTTTTAATCATACAATTGTACAATAAAACTGTCACGACCCAAATCGGATCGCGACTGGCACCCACACATACCCTCCTATGTGAGCGAACCAACCAATCTAAACCTTAACATTTCAATATAATATCAACAGAAAGTAATGCGGAAGACTTAACTCATTAATAAAAATCAATTCAATAACTTCTAAAATCCAACATCTATTATTCCCCAAAATCTGGAAGTCATCACCACAAGAACATCTTTGATCAAATTACTAAACTAAGAGTATTCTAAGAAGCTAAAATAAGTAAAAGTTAGTCCATGCTGAAAGTTCAAGGCATCAGGACATGAAGAGGAAGATCCAGTCCAAGCTAGAAGCATTAGCTCACCCTGATATCCGGAGTAATGAAGACTGGCTAGAGTTACTGTTGAGTCGAAGATGACGGCACGTTTGCTGCACTCCACAAATAAACAAGAAGAAAACATAAAAGTAGGGGTCAGTACAAAACACGGGTACTGAGTAGATATTATCGGCCAACTCAAAATAGAAAACAGTATATATCAGATAACATCATAAAATCAACTAATATCCTTAGCATGCAGCATTTACAATTACCATAACCCTTGGTCACAACACTAAGCACATCAATGAGGACTCACGCCTCCTCATCATACTCATTTGGGAATTAGATTCATTAGATTTAGTATATTAACATCTTTCAAGATTTCATTATCTTTATTCCTCTCGTGTCGGTACGTGACACTCCGCTCCTCATATTCTATCCTGGTGTCGGAATGTGACACTCCGATCCTCATTCTATCCTGGTGTCGGAATGTGACATCCGATCCATATTCTATCCTGGTACCGGAACGTGGCACCCGATCCATATACTATCCTGGTGTCGGAACGTGACACTCCGATCCTCATTCTATCCTGGTACCGGAACGTGGCACCCGATCCATATACTATCCTGGTGCCGGAACGCGACACTCCGATCCTCATATTCTATCCTGGTACCGGAACGTGGCACCCGATCCATATACTATCCTGGTGTCGGAACGTGACACTCCGATCCTCATATTCTATCCTGGTACCGGAACGTGGCACCCGATCCCCTAATCTCACTACTTTCGTTCATCAAGCCTTCTTTTATACCAAGGCATCATCATTAACAAAGTAGATTAGGGTTTCTAACAAGATTTGGGATTCAATAGCTTCATCATGCTTATTTATTCATAATTACATAATCACATCATTCGTGCAAGCATACAATTAAGCATATAGAAGGGTTTACAATACTACTAACACATATCATTCGCTATTAAGAGTTTACTACGAATAGCATGAAAACCATAACCTACCTCCACCGAAGATTAGTGATCAAGCAAGCAATTTCCCAAGCTTCGTTTCTCCTCTTTCCCGTTCGACTTTCTCCCTCTTTCTCTTGTTCTTTCTATTTTCTTTATTCAAACCCTCTTTCTTTTACCCTAATTAGTATATAATTAAGAATAAAAGATGGCAATAATAACCCACTAATTAACTTAAGGTTACCTCTTTTAACCCCCAAGTAATTAGACTTATTAGAATTAACCCACTAACTTTATAATTAAAGCAGGAATAGTCAAAAACGTCCCTTAAAACGTATAAAGAAATCCGACCCAGACTGGGATTGCGCAACCTGCGACGGTCCGTCACACCTGTGACGGTCCGTCCTGCCATTCCGTTACGAAGTTCAGAGAGTCGATTTTCAGTACCCAATTTCAGATTTTCTAAGTGTATTGAAACGAGACCCTGCGACGGTCTGTCGTGCCCATGACGGTCCGTCGTGGGGTCCGTCGCCTCAGTCTATTTTTCCTGAAATAAAATCTGCTGCTCAAAACGACTAAACAGGTCGTTACAATAGATACCAATTTACCAATAGTTCGTCCCCGAACGATCACAAGAAGGAAAACAAGGGCGAAAAGGAGTACCTGAATCTGTAAACAGATGTGGGTATCTTTCTCGCATATCTGCCTCCTTCTCCCAAGTGGCTTCTTCAATGGGTCGATTCTTCCATTGAACTTTGATGGATGCAATCTCCCTTGATCTCAACTTGTGAATTTCTCTATCTAGAATGGCAACAGGTTCCTCCTCATAAGACAAATTCTCATCAAGCAAAACCGAATCCCAACGGATAATGTAGTTTCCATCCACATGGTATCTTTTCAACATCGACACATGGAATACTGGGTGCACTCCGGACAGCCCTGGAGGCAAGGCTAACTCATAAGCCACCTCCCCTACTCGCTTAAGTACTTCAAAGGGACCAATATACCTTGGTATTAGTTTACCTCTTTTACCAAACCGCATCACCCCTTTCATTGGCGAAACCTTCAACAAGACTTGTTCACCCTCCATGAACTCTAAGTCTCTAACCTTTCGATCTGTATATTCTTTTTGCCTACTTTGCGCAGCTAGAAGCTTTTCTTGAATAGACTTCACTTTCTCTAATGAATCCCTCAAAAGGTCAGTACCCCAAGGTCTAACCTCAAATGCATCAAACCACCCAATGGGAGACCTACATCTTCTCCCGTATAGTGCCTCAAATGGGGCCATATCAATACTTGAGTGATAGCTATTGTTGTAGGAGAACTCCGCTAAGGGTAAGAAGCTATCCCAATGACCACCAAATTCTATCACACATGCACGAAGCATATCCTCCAACACTTGAATCGTTCGCTCAGACTGACCATCGGTCTGAGGATGGAACGAAGTACTAAGGTCCAACCTAGTACCCAATTCCGCATGCAATGTTTTCCAAAACTTAGAAGTAAACTGCGTACCTCTATCTGATATAATGGAGAGTGGAACCCCATGCAATCGCACCACTTCCGAGATGTAAAGTTTGGCTAACTTCTCTGCATTGTAAGTCACCTTGACCGGAATGAAGTGAGCAGACTTTGTTAACCTATCAACAATTACCCAAATAGAATCAAACTTTCCCAATGTCTTTGGAAGACCAACCATGAAATCCATTGCAATCCTTTCCCACTTCCATTCAGGAATGGGCATTCTCTGAAGTGTTCCTCCGAACCTCTGGTGTTCATACTTTACTTGCTGACAGTTTGGACATTTGGCAATAAACTCAACAATATCACGTTTCATTCTACTCCACCAAAAGTGTTGCTTTAGGTCACGATACATCTTGGTTGCACCCGGATGTATCGAATACCTTGAACTATGAGCCTCTGTCAGAATAGTGTTGATCAAATCATCGACGCGGGGTATACATACCCTTCCCTTAATCCTCAAAACACATTCCTCATCGATTGTCGCTTCTTTAGCCTCTCCTTGCAACACTTTATCTCGGATCCGGATCAATTTTTCATCATTAAACTGCTTTCCCTTAATCTTGTCAAGGAAGGAAGATCTTGCCTCCACACAAGCTAAAAATCCTCCCTTCTCATTTACTTCTAATCTCATAAGGTCGTTAGCCGGAATCTGAACTTCTCTAGCCAATGGGCATCTAGAAGCTTGCAAGTGAGCTAGACTTCCCATGCTTCCCGCCTTTCTACTTAAAGCGTCCGCTACAACATTCGCCTTCCCCGGATGATACAAAATAGTGATGTCGTAGTCCTTCAGTAGTTCCATCCATCTCCTCTGTCTCAAGTTCAAATCTTTCTGAGTAAAGACATACTGAAGGCTACGATGATCCGTGTAGACCTCATACTTAACCCCATATAGATAGTGTCTCCATTGCTTTAATGCAAACACTACCGCGGCCAATTCCAAATCATGAGTTGGATAGTTACGTTCATGCACTTTTAATTGTCTTGAAGCATAAGCAATCACATTCTTCTCTTGCATTAGCACTGCACCCAAACCCGAATAGGATGCATCACAATAGACAATGAAATTCTTACCTTCCACTGGCAAGGTGAGAATTGGTGCAGTAGTCAACAGAGTCTTGAGCTTCTGAAAGCTTTCCTCACACTCATCTGACCATACAAATGGAACATTCTGCTTAGTCAAGTTCGTCAATTGGGAAGCAATAGAAGAGAATCCCTTGACAAATCGACGGTAGTAGCTAGCTAACCCAACAAAGCTCCTTATTTCTGACACATTAGTAGGTCTTACCCAATTCTTCACTGTCTCAATCTTAGAAGGATCCACCATCACTCCATCCTTAGAAACCACGTGCCCCAAGAAGGACACTGCATCTAGCCAGAACTCACACTTAGAGAACTTGGCATAAAGCTTTTTCTCCCTCAACATTTCCAATACCATTCTCAAATGCTCCTCATGTTCCTCCTTACTTTTAGAGTATATCAGTATATCATCAATAAATACGGTCACAAAGAGATCCAAATATGGCTTAAAAATCCCGTTTATCAAACTCATGAACGCAGCAGGGGCATTCGTAAGACCAAAAGACATCACTACAAATTCGTAATGCCCATACCTGGTTCTAAAAGCAGTTTTTGACACATCCGTTGCCTGTATTTTCAATTGATGGTAGCCGGATCTCAAGTCAATCTTAGAGAAGACACAAGCACCTTGTAACTGATCGAACAAGTCATCAATGCGAGGAAGAGGATACTTGTTCTTTATGGTTACCTTGTTCAACTGCCGGTAGTCTATGCACATCCGAAAACTCCCATCCTTCTTCTTTACAAACAAAACCGGAGCACCCCAAGGAGATGCACTTGGTCTAATGAAGCCTTTGCTCAACAATTCTTGAAGTTGGGCTTTTAACTCTCTTAACTCCGCGGGAGCCATTCTATAAGGGGGTATAGAAATGGGGCGAGTACCCGGTTCAAGATCAATACAGAAGTCAATGTCCCTATCTGGTGGCATACCAGGAAGATCTGCAGGGAACACATCCAGGAACTCACGGACCACCGAAACCGACTCAATCGAAGGCACTTGGGTAGTGTCATCCTTGAAATGTGCCAAGAAAGCTAAACACCCTTTACTAACCATTTTCTTAGCACGAAGGAAGGAGATGATACGCACCGGATTGGAAGTGTAGTCACCCTCCCACACTAACGGATCTGTCCCAGGCTTGGCTAACGTCACCGTTTTAGCATTACAATCCAAGATCGCAAATTGCGGAGAAAGCCAAGTCATACCCAGAATTACATCAAAATCAACCATTTCTAAGATAACCAAATCTACATAGGTGTTGCTCCCCACAAAGTTCACCAAACAAGACCTATATACCTTTTCAACTAACACAGACTCACCCACCGGAGTAGAAACACGAATGGGCATGTCAAGTAATTCACAACGTAAATTTAGACCATTAGCAAATGAGGAAGATACATAAGAAAATGTGGATCCAGGATCAAACAATACAGAAGCCATGCAATCACAAATAAAAATATTACCTGTGATGACAGCATCTGATGTCTCCGCTTCAGATCTCCCAGGAAAAGCGTAGAAATGGGCCCCATTACTTGTCTGTCCGTTGCCCCTACCATGTTGTGATGTAGTGGCTCCAGTTTGCCCATCACCCCGGCCGTTTTGGTGACCACCATTACCTCGACCACCGCGTCCTCCAGAATGACGGCCTCTTCCATAACCACCTCTACCTCTAGCTATTGGGGGTCGGTAACTTTGTTTTGGACAATATCTCTTAATATGTCCAATCTCCCCACATCCATAGCACTCTCTAGGTTCATGCATAGGTCTCTCAGGGAAGTGTTGACCGGTCTGAGGTGGACCCCCAACTACAGTCTGTAGTGAAGACTGAATCGGTCAGACTGAGTAACCTCCGGAACCCTGTCCTCTAGGGTAAGAACCATTAAACTCGCCTCCCTTTCGAAACCTTTTTGATGTCGATGTCGAGGTGAAGTCATCGGGCTTCACTCCTTCCACCTCTATCACGAAGTCTACCACTTCTTGGAAGGATTTTGCCGTAGCCGCTACCTGTAAGGCCGAAATCCACAACTCTGACCTCAACCCCTTCACAAATCGGCGAATTCGCTCTTGTAGACTGAAACAAAGTTGAGTGGCATACCTGGATAGTGCACGAAACTTAGCCTCATATGCAGTAACCGACATCCTACCTTGCTCTAGAATTAAGAATTCATCTCTTTTCCTATCCCTCAAAGTCCGCGGGATATACTTCTCCATAAACAAACTAGAGAATGATGCCCAAGTCATAGGTGTTGCCTCTGTCGGTTGACACTCAACATGTGATCGCCACCACATTTTGGCGTTACCTTGAAACTGATAAGTCACAAACTCCACACCAAACCGTTCTACTATACCCATCTTGTGTAGTAGCTCGTGACAGTCAACCAGAAAATCATAAGCACCCTCCGATTCAGCATCCTTGAAGACTGGAGGTTTCAATTTCAAGAACTTACTGAAAAGTTCATGCTGATCATTTGTCATTATAGGCCCCGTAGTCAGACGAGGAAACGTGCCTATCTCCAATGAGGCATCCATGCGGGGAGCCATAGTAGCCGCATGTTGTACCTCTGTAACCGGAGGTGTTGGTGCAGAAAATACTGGAGGGGCCTGACCCTGATCAGACAACCCACTAAGATAAGCGAGAACCTAATTGATCATCTCTGGGGTAGGTTGGGGTGGCAATTCATCATTTTGCACTTGTTCATTCTCCCCTTCCTCACCCTCTCTTACTACTTCCTCAGTTGGTGGAGGAGTCACCGCCCTAGCATCAGATGGGCTAGGTACTCGTCCTCTCCCTCTAGAGGACGTCCTCCCACGACCTCTACCACGGCCTCTTGCCGTTACTCTTCCTCGAGTTGCCGCCCCAGTGGGTGGCTCAGACGCTTCTTGTCTTGCCGATGTTGATGTTGGCGCAGTCGTTGCTCTAGTTCTAACCATCTGCGAAATAGAGTGAAGATGGTCAGATACCAATTTGTATCACCTAGATACCAATTGGATCCAAGTAATAGCACGAAAGAAAGAATGAAAGAATGAAATTTTCCTAAAGTCTTATAGCTTCTCAAAGAAAAGTAAAGGCGTCCCCCTACCGTTCCTTAAGACTCAACTAGACTCGTTCTTCTGTGATGAGACCAACGAACCTAATGCTCTGATACCAAGTTTGTCACGACCCAAATCGGATCGCGACTGGCACCCACACTTACCCTCCTATGTGAGCGAACCAACCAATCTAAACCTTAACATTTCAATATAATATCAACAGAAAGTAATGCGGAAGACTTAACTCATTAATAAAAACCAATTCAATAACTTCTAAAATCCAACATCTATTATTCCCCAAAATCTAGAAGTCATCACCACAAGAACATCTTTGATCAAATTACTAAACTAAGAGTATTCTAAGAAGCTAAAATAAGTAAAAGTTAGTCCATACCGGAAGTTCAAGGCATCAGGACATGAAGAGGAAGATCCAGTCCAAGCTAGAAGCATTAGCTCACCCTGATGTCCGGAGTAATGAAGACTGGCTAGAGTTACTGTTGAGTCGAAGATGACGGCACGTTTGCTGCACTCCACAAATAAACAAGAAGAAAACATAAAAGTAGGGGTCAGTACAAAACACGGGTACTGAGTAGATATCATCGGCCAACTCAAAATAAAAAACAGTATATATCAGATAACATCATAAAATCAACTAATATCCTTAGCATGCAGCATTTACAATTACCATAACCCTTGGTCACAACACCAAGCACATCAATGAGGACTCACGCCTCCTCATCATACTCATTTGGGAATTAGATTCATTAGATTGAGTATATTAACATCTTTCAAGATTTCATTATCTTTATTCCTCTCGTGTCGGTACGTGACACTCCGCTCCTCATATTCTATCCTGGTGTCGAAACGTGACACTCCGATCCTCATTCTATCCTGGTGTCGGAACGTGACACCCGATCCATATTCTATCCTGGTACCGGAACGTGGCACCCGATCCATATACTATCCTGGTGTCGGAACGTGACACTCCGATCCTCATTCTATCCTTGTACCGGAACGTGGCACCCGATCTATATACTATCCTGGTGTCGGAACGTGACACTCCGATCCTCATATTCTATCTTGGTACAGGAACGTGGCACCCGATCCATATACTATCCTGGTGTCGGAACGTGACACTCCGATCCTCATATTCTATCCTGGTACCGGAACGTGGCACCCGATCCCCTAATCTCACTACTTTCGTTCATCAAGCCTTCTTTTATACCAAGGCATCATCATTAACAAAGTAGATTAGGGTTTCTATCAAGATTTGGGATTCAATAGCTTCATCATGCTTATTTATTCATAATTACATAATCACATCATTCGTGCAAGCATACAATTAAGCATATAGAAGGGTTTACAATACTACTAACACATATCATTCGCTATTAAGAGTTTACTACGAATAGCATGAAAAACCATAACCTACCTCCACCGAAGATTAGTGATCAAGCAAGCAATTTCCCAAGCTTCGTTTCTCCTCTTTCCCGTTCGACTTTCTCCCTCTTTCTCTTGTTCTTTCTATTTTCTTTATTCAAACCCTCTTTCTTTTACCCTAATTAGTATATAATTAAGAATAAAAGATGGCAATAATAACCCACTAATTAACTTAAGGTTACCTCTTTTAACCCCCAAGTAATTAGACTTATTAGAATTAACCCACTAACTTTATAATTAAAGCAGGAATAGTCAAAAACGTCCCTTAAAACGTATAAAGAAATCCGACCCAGACTGGGATTGCGCAACCTGCGACGGTCCGTCACACCTGTGACGGTCCGTCCTGCCATTCCGTTACGAAGTTCAGAGAGTCGATTTTCAGTACCCAATTTCAGATTTTCTAAGTGTTTTGAAACGAGACCCTGCGACGGTCCGTCGTGCCTATGATGGTCCGTCGTGGGGTCCGTCGCCTCAGTCTGTTTTTCCAGAAATAAAATCTGCTACTCAAAACGACTAAATAGGTCGTTACAAAAACTCTTGTTAAAATAGTTCATACATAGATCATACATAGTTCGTACAACGTTCGTACATATGGATCAAAAAATATATGATAGTTGTTATACTAAAACGATAATAAATCAAAAATATGATATCATGTTCATACTAGTAGTAATCAGACTTCATACATATTTCATCCAGACAATAATCAGACTTCATACATAATCAATAATTGAAGAAAGATTCATACAAAAAAGCCAACAAATTAAAATTGTACTGTCATGCCCATACAATTAGTAATAAGACTTCACACATACATTAATTAGCGCGTATTTTTTTGAATTTTGAAATTTATTTTAGTTATGACTAAATTACAAAGGCGTATCTCTATCGTTGATGCGTCTGCTTCAACATGGTTTGAGAAACTTTTTTAAAAGAAAAATTATTTGTTTGTTCTGCTTTGATTTTTAGTTTTACATTCAAATTTTTTAGTCATAGCTTTATAATTTTGAATGTCAGTGATATTTGTTCATATGTTGTAACTACTTCGAGGAAAACAAATCAACGATTGATGACGAAAAATACTTAAATTATGGACAACATAATGAACCACTTCAATTCCGCAAACAAAAAGTAATTAACAACTTAAAATATCTAAAAAAATTTATAATAAAAACTTAAAATTTATTGTTTTTGTTCTACTTTAATTTAATTAGGGTTTTTTTTTTAAAAAAAAAATAGAATCCGTTTTAGCTATGAATTTTAGTTTTAATTTCATATTCCTTAGTCATAACTTTATTATTTTGAATTAGAGTCGTCAAAATGGGCTGGATCCGCGAAATCGGCCCAACCCAGACCTTGAATTTAGTGGGGGTTGGACCTAATATATATATATATATATATATATATATATATATATAATTAGTAGTGTTTTATTTGTAAATGTTTTATCAATAAATATGTAAAAAACATAAAATAAAAAAAAATCAAGTATTTTAAACTAGCTTATTTTTTGTAGGAGGAATGATTGAATGATCAACATATTTTCGCTAAATCTTACGTTAACTATTACGTATTTTGGTAAGCATTCACCGAAGTGTGAGATTCTGTAAGTATTTGCTGAAGTGTGTGATTCATAAATGAAATTTTGTATGTATTGATGTCTAGTTCATAGACATCAACATTCGATTCTTTTAAATACTCCTTCTAATAGAGTAATATTGTTTATTTTTTGTTTGAAGGGTCAGCCAGTCCCAACCCGTGCCCCGCTTAAGGCTGGGTTGAGCCACTATTTCATTGGTCATTAACCTAAAAGGATCAGCCCGCCTCAATCCATTTAACTCTCTAGCCTGTTAAGATTGTATTAGGTCGGATCAACTCATTTTGACAACTCTATTTTGAATGTTGGTAATATTTGTTTAAATGTTAGCTTCTTTGAGTAAAAAGTCAATGATTAATGATTAAAAACACTGTAATTATGGACATTTTAGTGGACCTCTTCTCCTTAAATTTGTGAAACAAAAAATAAATAACAAGTTAAATATCTAAAAATTATATAAAAAATTAATTAACTTTTTAAATTTCTATTTCTATCGCATAAATAAATATAAAAATAATAGATATTAAGTCCAACAGCCATTTATAACGAGTCATAGTTTTAATTAATGACTAATTTCAAAGGAGAGAATATAGGCTGCGATAATATTTGTAACTAAAAGTCGAGGTTAATAACTTATTATTTATTAAAAATATGCTTTTATGTTTAATTTAAAGAATACTTTGATCAATAAATATTTATATTCATGCGTTTTACAATGACATAAACATATTCAAATGTATGTAAATACCTAGATAGAACTTGATTCTGTCTAAAAAATATTCAAAGTTAAAAAAAAAAAATGATCAAAAATGTTTTTAGTGTATTCGAAATGATTCAAAAATACTTTTCATTAATTTTTTGATTTAAAAATATTTTTAATATTGTTTTTTAAATTTAAAATTATCATTTTTAACTGCTGGCTGACATGACAAATAATAAATTATAAAATTAAACAAATGACTTCATCTTACTAATCAACCTAATTTTTTAAAATCTAGCCGATTAACCTCATTAACCAAAAAAAGGAGAAGCTTCTTTTGGCACTCGTTTAATGCATTTAAAAACCGGTGGTCGTAATTGTGACATTTGTATAATTGTAAGAGCACGTCATTACTTTTTCCGTCCATAATAATTTCGACTATGCAATCTTACCACGTTTAACAATATTTATTGATTTTATGAAATAAATAAATAACTTTTATTTATTCAATGTATGATAATATAAAATTATTTTTTTATTTATAAAATTTTATTAACATGTACAAAATTAATAGTAAACAAGTATTATTTATTAAAAAAGTATAAATATAATCTTCCATAAAAAATTTCAAATATAGCAATTTATTATTTTTACTTTTTGGATAAAATAGTTATTATTATAAAATGAAAGTGAAGATTAGTAATTTATTTTTAATTTCAGTTGCATGCAGTTGAAGTGGTGTAGGAGCAAGGGTGGACAAGTGTTTAGAAGAGTCTGAAAAAAAGGAAATTTATTATGTATTTGGTCTTTTCTGTCTCGTTCTCTGTTATATTAAAATAAATAATAAAAATTTATGCGTTTGGTAAATTATTTTATTAATGATAAAATAAATATTATAAAGTTAAATTATTAATCAATATAAAAATGTGTTATTATTTTTTGAACTGATTAAAAAAAAAAGTAAGTCATATAAATTGAGAGAGAGAGAGTAATAGATAATTATGTCCTTTCACTTGGATTCAATTGTCCTTTCACTTGGATTCAACTTGCATTTGTTTTTTTTTTTAACTTTAAATATGCATAAATAAACATTTAAATTTTTATAAAGTTGAACAAGTGTATGTGCATCATATTTTGCGTCATACATGACCAATTTGAATTCTACGTGATGTCTTATCTGTATCATGCAATATATGATGTGTGTCTACTCGTTCAATTTATACAAATTTAAAATTCTATTTATCTATAGCAAAAGTTGAAGGTGTTAAATATTAATTAAAACCAAATCAAAAAATATATTTATATATTATACAATCCTAAATTTGATTTTTTAGTACCATAATTTTTAATTTTATATTTACATATAATAACAACTAAAAATGTTAAAATTGAGGATTAGTCCGCATTAATGCTAGTAATCGCGTCTACAACAACTTTGATTTTATGACTCCACCATTAAATTTTACTTTGACCAGCATCATCATTTTTATTTTAATCAACAAACAATTAAGTAACATATAATGTTGATGTTTTCAATTCTTATATTTCAATAAATATACTTAAATATCTAGATTCAACTTGATTTTACACGAATGAAAAATGTGAGATACTATAATTAGTTTTCATAAGAAATTAACTATTTAAAAATGTAAACAAAGTTGAATTTAATTTAAAAGAGTAGATCTATTTAAACTTAATAAATAATTCAAAGGTTATTCAAGTAGCTTCTTAAATTTATGAAGAATATCCACGTTAGATACTTCGAATTGTATTTTCACATGTAAACAAATTTAAAAACAACAACAATTTGTATTTTTTAAAGAGAAATATAAGTAAGAGATGAGGGTGACGTAACATTGCAAATATGTGGATACTTTTTGATTAAATATCTATTACTCCGAGGGGGCAGCTTCAATGTGGCAGTCAAGTACACTATACAACCCTTGAGAAAATGACCACAATGGTCCTTAATACATGAGTAACGTATATTCTATTTGATTGAAAGTCTTTAATATAAGATAAATATACTCATTTTGATTTTTAATATATCTCACTAATTGAAATGGTTATGTTATATGACAATTTATTCATTGACATTTATCTTAAATTAATAAATATATTTATATATAGAAAAGTATTAAATATTACTATATATTTACTATATAGTCTTTCTAAAATATTATTCTACTAATATGATTTTTGTTTAAGTAAGAGAAAATAATAAATTTTGTTAGAGAAATTTAAAAAAAATAGAGCTAAATTTCATGAAATTTTCTTTGAAGCTAATAAAGAAATATCGGTGAATTCTATTAGTCACGCGAGTCTGTATGAAAAATTTAACACTTATGTGATAAATATGTTAGGTTTAGCACCAAAATGATCACATTTATCATACCATAAAAATTATTTCAATGTGATAAATATTAAGGATCAAAATTAGTACTTTTATTATAATCATTTAATTAAGTGAAATATACAAATCAAAATAAAAAATTACTCATACATTAAAGATCATTTAGATCATTTTTTTCCAATTCTCTTTATTTGACATTAACTTAGTTCGTGAGCAATACATATATATCAAAAAAATATTTATAGACATAATTCATATTATATTTTTCACTATGACCTTTTATTAAAATCACAAATTTAACTTTTTAAAGTAGTTTAATTGATATGTTATAAAATTTTAATAGATGTAAGGATAAATATGTATATATAAAAAAAAATACTTTCGAATATCAATCATGAACTTTAAAAATAAAAATTATTTTAAATAATAAAATAAAAATTTTAAAATCCAATTAATATAAAATAAAGTGACAAATATCTACAACTGTACAAACCATCTCGAAAAAAGAAAAAGAAAAGACAAGAAGACAAAAAGAAAGAGAAGTTTACATGAGCGTAAACACCATAAAAAAGTTTTCCTGTATAAAACTCTCTTGTCATCTCTTCAGCGCTTTGCTCCTCCTCTCCTTTTTTTTTCCTCCTCGCCGGAAAAGTAGTCAATTTTTTCCGGCGATCGGGATAAATTAAATTCACCGGAGAGCTATTTCTTTGATTCTCAGAATGTCAACAACTCCATTTTTATCAGTCAAGTACCCAAAACCTTTTCTTTCTATCCCTAATTCAATTTTCCATGGTAAGAGTACTTTTTCTATAAGGTATCCAGTTCTACCAGGGTTTAATGGATGCGCTGTTGCATGTTTGACTTCGTCTCCGTTAACTGGGAGAGTGGGTTTGCAGAGACGGGAAGGCAACTTGTCGTTACTTTCGTTCGGTGCTAATCCGAAAAGCTTTTATGTAGCAGAAGATGATGAAAAGGTGGATTATTCACAAGTACTTTCTGCATTGCTTCCTTTTGTTGTGGCCCTCACTGCTGTTGCTGCTCTTTCTCACCCTTCAACTTTCACATGGTAACCATATCTTCATTCAACTCTAAACTCAATAATTTAAATCACAAGTTTCCGGTTTAATTTTAACACAATTGCTATTTACATCGAATTTCGTTCTACATATGTTCGCAAATTCCCTTTACTTATGGGTATAATTTTTTGTTTTTTTGAATACTACATTTGTATATTGTTTTCTTGTATAATTGATAGAGGAATATGCAGGGTTTCTAAAGATTTGTATGCTCCTGCACTTGGAGGAATCATGTTATCAATTGGTATTAAACTTTCTATTGATGATTTTGCTCTTGCGATTAAAAGGTAAGCCCAATTTACTAGTTTTATGGACTTGATCACTAGTTAAGTAGTTGGTGTTTTCGTTGTAAAGCTTTTGACCTTTGCTGATTGCAGACCTTTTCCCTTATCAGTTGGATTCGTTGCTCAATATGTCCTGAAGCCAGCTCTTGGTTTGTTGTTAGCACAGGCATTTGGAATGCCTACAACGTTCTATGCTGGTTTTGTCCTTGTGTCTTGTGTTGCAGGGGCTCAATTATCAAGTTACGCCAGCTTCTTGAGCAAAAGTGATGTGGCATTCAGTATTCTCTTGACCAGTACAAGTACTATTGCTTCAGTTCTTGTTACTCCACTTTTAACTGGCCTTCTTATTGGTTCAGTCGTTCCAGTTGATGCAGTTGCAATGGCAAAGTCAATCTTGCAGGTATCAGATGTCCCAACTCTATTGCTGCTTGATAATTAGCAGAATTGTAGTATGTCAAACAGTACTGATGAAAGGCTTTTTATATCATAATATATCAGTTGTTTACATCACAATGAGTCCATATACATTTACTGTCTTTGCAGGTTGTTCTTCTCCCCGTCGCTCTTGGCTTAGTGCTGAACACCTATGCAAAACCAGTAGTATCTGTTATTCAACCTGTGATGCCATTTGTTGCCATGATTTGTACTTCACTGTGTATTGGCAGCCCTCTTGCAATCAATCGCGCTCAGATTCTTTCTGCTGAGGGTGCAAAATTGATCGCTCCCGTACTGACATTTCATGGAATGGCATTTGCGTTGGGATATTGGCTCTCAAAACTTCCAATTTTGAGGTATTGGCTAGTCTCTTGTAGCTGCACCTGTTTTATGTGATGAAATACATTTGTGGTTCAAGCACTGTACTTGTGACACATTTTCCGTCATGTTGATGATTGCTTTCCTGTTCTTAGATTATGTGATACTCATCAATGGGTATCACATAAATTGAACTATCCAAACTGGTCCCATTCACATTAATTGACCTGTCCAATTTTGGGTCGAATATATGTCATTTAATGGGTGATTAAATATCATATTTGGATTCTTCATGAAAGTTAATAATGTTCAACTCTTGCTTCTGAATACCATCTTTAATTGCTTCAATTTGTTGCCGTCTGTGGGCTTGAAGAGAACTGGTGGTGTTCTTTTTCATCTACTCTGATCTCATTGCATATTACAATGGCAGGTTTGAAGAAGAAGAGTGCAGGACAATTTCTTTATGCACAGGAATGCAGAGCTCTACACTGGCGGGGTTGCTTGCAACTCAATTCCTTGGAAGCAGTCAAGCGGTACCACCTGCATGTTCTGTTGTTGCAATGGCTATAATGGGCCTTTGTCTTGCCTCATTTTGGGGCAGTGGATACCGGATCAGGGACATTCCATCCATTCTGTTTCCATCAAATGCTTCGACTATCAAGCCTTCACTGTAAGCTAGAGATTGGTATATAGAGAATAGGATACTTAGTAGAAAGGTAGATGTCCTTTCAGGATTAGGCAAATTAATTAACTTAAATGCAGTAGAATGGCTAAATGAGATGGGGGCATATAATATATATATATATATATATATATATATATATATATATACACTACAATGACCTTTGAAAGTATGTATGAAATCTGATAAAGAGGTAGATGAGATAGTATTGTAACTGGTGAAGTGATACAGTTCTCTTTATACAATTTTTATGTATAGTATTTTAGTGTAGCTTGCTTAAACGGATAGCTGGATGGTCTTATTAGCTCTATAGTATTGTAACTGGTAAAGTGAAGGGCTTGAAGCTGATACAGTTCTCTTTATACAATTTTAATGTATAGTATTTTAGTGTAGCTTGCTTAAACAGATAGCTGGATGGTCTTATTAGCTCATCTTACGGGGTGGGGCACGTTTAATAATTAACGGAGCGGGGTAGGGCAGGGCTAGTGACGAAATATTTTTTATTAAAATCTAAACCGTCACGATCCAAATCATCGGACAGTGTGGACATTTATCGTAACCCCAGAATAGGGAATCCTTACCATCTGATTTAAAACTGTTAAAGTGGAAGTAAACAAACATCAATTTATTACCTTATTTAAGTATATAATTACTCGGTCTTGGAAAATTAAGCATGTCCCTTAAAACATGCGAAACTTTCCCATATTAGAGATTCTAAAAGAAAACCAAAATATCAATATAGGATACAGCATCCACTATAAGGAAGGAACGAAGAATAGAAGTTGTTGGAGATCATCATTGCTTCACCTAAGAAAACATCAATGATCTTGCAACTAACTATGTCAAGTGACATAATGAGAGTAACTGACTATGTCAAGCGACATAATGAGAGTAGTATCAATACAAATAACACATACTAGTAGATATCATCGATTGACCCGAATCTGCCACATAATATCATGCAAATATTCAAAAAACATACAACTTGAAGCTATACCACTTTGATCCTTCAACCACAACACTTACTACCAATTAATACTACCTCTGAACTCATACACCCTATCACCAAACTACAACTTGAAGCTATACCACTTTGATCCTTCAACCACAACACTTACTACCAATTAATACTACCTTTGAACTCATACACCCTATCACCAAACTTCCCTCTCTCATTCTGATGTATCATAATCTGTATTGGACAAAATACCAAATCAATCGATAATTTGTATCCGTCGTGGTACACAGACCAATTGATAATCACAACCAAACTTGTAAGGCCATAAGAAATTAAGACAAGACATTACAAGAGATTGAAAAAAGATATTATTTCACATTCATCCCTTTTTTCTTTGTAATCACATTTTGTACAAGATATAACTATAGAAAAGTTAATGAAGATTGAAACTTAATTCAACCATCAACTATTTGTGACCCTTCCTATACGTTTTTGTGCTTACGGTCCAATTACCCATATGTTAACCCCCCTTAGAACAACATCCAACAACACTCATACCTAGTGCCTTACCAAAACAACAAAATTCAATGTATTTAATCATCTGAGTCCATGTACGAAGGTCTAAGCATAATCTCTCCCATCAATATATAAGTACTATGCATTCAAAAACGGGTCTAACTATTCAGTTAAGTCTAGTCTACTTGGACGCTAAACAACCGTTGTGAAACTTTGAACATGACCTTTTGACTTCGAGGGGTGAAGGAATCCATGAATTTGTACCTTATTTGCGTCGGAATCCTCCCTCTGCATTGTCTCCAAGCTTGGGTCAATCTAGGAGAATTTTTGGAGTAACCCTCGTCTATTTTACTATTGGAGAGGCGGGAGTGTAACACCTCGAAATTGTAAAGTCAGTTTTAAGTTAAAAGGTTACAGAAAACTTGTTGTAGTCTCTCACGAGGCCCATGTACGGGGAGTAGTTGGTTCCACGATTTTTTGAAGTGACTCATGGTTAACACTAAAAAAATTTAAATTTCAATAACTTATTGGACGACTGGCTAGTACATGCCATATAAAGGAAAACAGGATGTAGTTGGGGCTCGTGGACTTGAACATCGAGGTTCTACGAATGACATGTACGGCTCATATAGTGGATGACGAGTGTGGTAGTTGGTTATGATTTTCATTAGGGAAGTAAGACTTCCATTACTTGAGATCCATGAGTGGATGGTTCAGTACATAGAGCGGAGTACGGACCGTAGGAGTCGTTCTTCAAGGTAGTCGTACAGTTTCACTTCAGAGTTATTCATATCTTTTTCTACTTTTTAATTCTTATACAATATCATTCCAGGCCTATTTTAAAGATTTATAACTGATTCTAAGATCTAACCCCTCCCTCCCCATTCCCTCTCAGTCTCTCATAAGCTCCAAATTCTCTCTTTAAGTCTTCCTCCCAGGAAAGCTAGGGTTCCAAGAATTTCAAGTCTCCATTGAAGATTTCAAATTAGGGGTTCGTTATGTGAAAAATTCATCAATGGGTACTTCTCCATTCATTGAGTCACAGATATACCAAAAATTTCACTTTGTGATCACGCCCAAATTCTAGGGTTCTCATGATTTTCTCTTGCTTCAATTGATTTTCAGTTTATTCATCATGACTAATCTTATTATGCATGTATTGATAAAAATGTAATTTTTTTCAATGATATTTTCATGAACTAATGTTATGCAAGTATTTTGTGATTATGATTCAAGTTATGTTAATAAGAATGCATTATATTATGAATGATTTTATGATTCAAGAATGCTTTCGATGGAAATGTCGTCAAATTTATATGAGAAGGCGAGGCTTACAATTGAAGTACCTTCCATTATAAATAAATTTCATGATTAATATACTTTTGATTAAAATGTATATTATGAGTATGTTATTAAATCATAATTTAATGAAGTTTTTCTTATGATTATGAAATTATGTATGAATTGAATAGTATTGGATTCTTGCCGTTTTAAAGATTATGAATATAAATATGATTATACATATTTTCTTTTGGGAGTTTATTTAGAACCGAGTCGGACAAGTGGCGATTACCTAGGTCCAAAAACTATGGGATCCCATAAGTTATGTCCCGATTGAACATTAGGTCGTAAATTGATAACTCTCAAACTACTCATGAAAAAATTAAATAAGTAAGTGATCGTTAGCATTATAATTACCCAATAATTGAGTGGCGGTCGGATCCCACCGGGTGTGATCTAAATCGAATAATTTAATAAGAGAATTAAGGTGCAAATTAATCTATTCTAGCAATTAGGACAAATAAGTGGATGATTCCACCAAAATTTAAATAAGAGTTTGAAATTAATTATCACGTTCAACAAAAACATGGTTTAAGCAAGTAGAATATGATTTAGGGTTGTGGGAGTTGGTGTCAACCTCAAATACGGGATGCAACTGCTTGCTTAAAAATGCTAACAATTACGGATAGGTTGGATAATCATAAATGACATAAATTTTCTTTCAGTCTCAGTGTGTCATATCACATACTCTCTTTTTGGTATCAACCATGTGAAGATACAAATCAATCAATATCATATGAAATCTCTATTTCAAGAAGATTTGAAAATACAAAACGGAACCAATTGCCCACCCTAATTGATCTCTTTCGAGCATCAATCAAAGATCTAAGCTAAAACTAAGTTTGGAACCTTTGACCCAGAATTTGAACATATGCTAAATCACTCAAATCCATGAATAACTAGCAGAAAAATAGAGCAAGACACTAGACCCGCTAAATTAGTTAACACCCAACTCCATAATTACACCCCTAAAATTGGGATCTTAGCCAAGTATCATAAAAGTGAAATAAATTATATCAATTGTGCTTTCAGCCATCAAAATATTGATAATCAAAATAATCTTCAATACCCGCTTAGAATTGAAACATCAATTTTCAAATACAAAATTGTTCAAAACCCCAAAACTAAGAAGATATGAAAAAGTCCTAACTTAGATATTCAAACGTCTATTTTCTAGAGATTAAAAAAATCAAAATGTCATCCCTTCATTTTTACTCCGTGTTGGTCTATTTATTATTTCTGTAATAATTAGTCTGAAATTCCATGTACGACCTGATCAGTGACATTAGTTGGGCTCACCTACATTATCAGTGGATTACCGTCTTATTGTTCAACTCGCCCTTTCTTGTCTTCAAACTTCAGGTATTTGAACCTCACTAGGTGAATTTAATTGAGTCTATATTTAAATTTTAGTGATTCATCGATGACCACCTTTGTTCGCTCATTTTAGCCTTCAACTTGATCCAACTTTTGGTTACTTTAGGTGATGAAATTCTGACTTCGCCCAACTACTTCGGTGAACTGCCGATTGCACTTTACTTCATCGACATGAAAATTCATTATTAACATACCTTTCATGGATTTAGATGGTTATAGAATAGTGATTTTACTAGGTTAACAGTCTAACTACAATGAGCAAAAATAAATTGAATCAACTAGTGAGCATAAAGAAATAATCTTATTTCGTAACCAAGTACAATACTCGGGTATATCTCTATCCTAAACACAAATATATGTTAGTGATATACAATAAAAGATCATGATTTTTGTATTCCACGTTCTATCTCTCTATTCCCCCTCTTAATTGCAAAAGTAGACAAAATATTTATTCTTATGATGATCGTGCATTAAAATACTAGTTCAAAAAATAAGTAACCCTGCAAAAAATGTTTAAGGGTATATTTATAGGGCTTTGGGAAATTATTATCTTTTCCATGTTGGGAAGTATTAGGATTCCAGTTGGCCATGATAACTTCCAGTGGAACCTTGCTAGTCCTGATTCTCCACCCAAAGACGGGGATTTTGAAAGGCAACCCTCTAACCCATAACTACTTATAAGCCTCCATAGTCACATCTTTTTTTCTAATAATACTCTATGCACTCTTCACCGTGAAATTCCATGTACTAGTTCTCATCCACCAATGAGAGCCTTTTTGATTGGAAAAAGAAACATGGTCCAAGTTTAATCTCACATGATCAACTACCTGAGGTAGAATTATTGATTTCTCAGTATCATAAATTCATCATTTTCCATTCATAAACACCTCAATTGATGATAAAGGATGAAAAAAATATATATCAATGGAGAAGATATAAAGGATCAATGATTGTCTAGTTGTCATACCGAATGCTAGAGGTACCTCCTTTTGATTTCCACCATAATTGTTTCTCGAACATTTTCCTACTCTCAAACATATATTACCATACATATGAACCTCCTTTCCATTGCACCAAGGTCGGAATTTGTTTTGGAAATATTTATTCCAAAAATTGTTAGACCCACAAAGATCTTACGGTCCTAAATATCCATCACAATTTAGCATACATAACTTTAGAAACTTCAAACAAAGATCTAAACCTAACACTCCTTCATGTTTAGGAAGACAAATCTTCTCCTAGGATGCTCAATGTTTACTTCTTTCTAAATTACTTTTACCCCGAAAGAACTTAGTGAATATTTTATGCAGCTCCCTTATTACACATTTAGGAGGGACTATGGCGAGAAGTACATAAATGAAAATGCTTTGCAATACACTATTATTCAACACATCTTTACCTCCTTAAGATAACATATTAACTTTTCAAGCTTGAAGCTTGTCTTTAACATTTTTGATAAGATCACCATAATGTTCTTTTATTTTACTTGCATCAGTAACTAGGCAATTCAGGTACTTAATAGGGAACTAACCTTTGCAGATATCAATACACATCTCTACTAATTTTATTTTATCAACAGACTCTTTCTCTTATGTAAATAATACACATTTTTTTCCTTGTTTATATTTTTGCCCGATTGCATTTCATATTCTTGGAGGGTGGCTATTATTTTTCTTAAAAGTATTCATAAGTAGAGAAAAAAATAATCATATCATCTGCATAGGCTATATGATTCAGATTTTAACTCCACTTAGAGAGACAAAAATTAACAAATTTCTCGTCTTCAAATAAATAGTTTAGGGTCCGAGTTAATACTTCAGCTGAAATAATGAATAAAGAAGAAGATAATGAGTCTCCTGATTTCACTCCTCTAATGGAATGGAAGAAAACACGGGATTGTCCATTAATAAGAACATGTAACACTTCGAAAAATGGTAGGTTAAGCTAGAGCCTAAACGTAAGTTTAAAAATCATAAAAAGACTCCCGAAATGTCAGTAAGTCATCTAGGGTTGAAATAAGGTTATTTGAGTCAAGGCCAAGGGGCAAGTTCCAAGGTAAAGGGTCCAAGCCAAATCCAACGGCCAAGGCTGCCTCTAGCTGGAGCACACCACGTCACCTTCACAAGGGGGATCACGGATCGTGGTCCTCACCACGAATCGTGAAGGGGCTCGTGGTCTTTCCTTGGCCTTGGTAGAGTGGCCACTAAATGGCAAGGCTACTGCCTCAACTTCACTAGAGGGACCACGAATTATGAGCCTTTCATAAAGTAGACTTGGAAAAAAAAGCTTAGGACCCTAAGTGCCAAGGATACTTCCTCAAGGACCACAACTTGTGGACTTGACCATGGCTTGTGGAGTCCCTCGTGGTAATGCCTTGGGCTTGTGAGACTAATGCACCAAGTGACTAGCCAGTGTCCCAACCTTCACGCGCAGAACCACGGGTCGTGGTTCTCACCATGGCTTGTGAAGGTGCTCTTGACACTTGGGCATGGTCAATAAATGAGCACAATTTGATTCTTTTCCTTTTTAAGTCCCATTAAAGTGAGGTCGTTTTGGGTATTTTTAGGGGTACAATATAAGTTGATTTTAAGTAAAAAAATTTAAAACTAAGTCATTTTTCACGACCGGAGAGCACCCCCTAGATGTAACCAGCGTCTACGTCCTCGAAGAGGCCTTAGACAATCCCTTAGAATACATCATCGCATTTCATAGGTACTTAAAATATGGAAAAATTAAAACTTTACATATGAAATCCACATAGACTTCTCATATATCGAAAATAGTATACAAGCGTCTCACACAAACCATCTAATATAAAAGTACAAGATTTGGGAGTTGCCCTTACAATATTAACATATGTTTCATAAGAGAATACAATATAGTCTTTACAAGATAGGGAATATAATAAAGTATTTAGACTAATCAAATAGCATGGACTAGAATGACAGGCTTCGTCCTCGGACTTGAGGAGTCACCAACTTGGGAATCTATCCAAGCTTCTTGAAAATTGGCTTTGAAACCCTTCAATGGCCCGAACCTATATTATTGTATAAATAGAAGAGAATATGGGTTACGACAAACCACATGTACTAAGTACGGAAACATATGCAAGTAAAACCTTTGAAAAGATGCATAAAGGGACATTTTTCTTATAAGCATGCCAAGTAAACTTTAAAATCTTTCATGCACATTCCAATAGCATATAGAAGTTCATAGCATAACAATAATAAGACATCAGATTCATGTTCAGAGTAACATTATAATAAAGTCAAAACCAACATTTTATGTTTTAGAGTTCGTTCCATCAAAGAATAACCAAACCTTACTCATAATCTCAATCCAAGCAAACTAGTTCAATGGTCATGTGAAGCCCCATAACCCCACATAAACCAAGTAAACTAGTAAAGAGACCATAAGCAATGCTTTTATCTCATATAACATCACATCATGTATAATCATCATCATACATAGCACTTTAGATCAATATCATGTTCATCAATTGAAACCAACATCATATAAGATCAACATTATGTAGAAACAACATTATACATTTCATTCATAACATAAGTACATAAGAACCCCTCTCAGGACTTCCCTCAAGGCCCACTTATACAATTCATAGCTACACTAAGTAGTACCCCTTAAGTCATCCTAGTTAGTGTTCATCTTATTACTTTCATTCATTCATTTTACTTTCGGGAATATTCACCATAATCGACCATACCATGGGAGTTAAACATGGAATCCGGTGTCATAGAAACCCCACATCGAAAGAAGGTGTTCTACTTGCCAAGGTAGAACTCATACATAATCGTACAATCCAGGTGGATCCACTAGATAGTCTTCCTATGGGGGCACACAGTTATGGAACTAGGAGATTGTTACTACAAACTCTCTTTATGTTAATTCACATTGGAGTTTCCACCTCATGAGACGTTTGGTGAACCTACCTTCATCATTGGAAAAGACACCTCTCATTGTCTAGTTTGCTCGGTGCTAAGCTAAATTCCCTTTTTGAAGTGTCTTTTAAGTCTTTATTAACATCAATTCTTAATGTAGGTCTTAGGATTTTAAACCCTCATATAACATGTCAATAGCTCATAGGTCTAGGATTAGAAACTCCTTTAATCACCAAATCATCATCGTGTGAGAACATTATATCATAATCATAGTAATAAGACGCATATGTGAAATCACCTCAATCCCTCATAACAATACACCTATCATCATCTCATATCCATCGTGTTCATAGCATAATCATACATCCATAACTTCATCCATAATACTTCAATTGAACAACATTATCATGAATAGACCAACAATAAAACAATAAAGTGTTCATAACATTGAAAATATTACCAATAGCCTCCAAGAAACTCCTTCAAGACTTCACCCCCAATTCCAAAATATTCATCCAACAGTCCAATCATCATCATTATAAGACGCACATGAGAAATCACCTCCAATCCCTCATAACAATACACCTATCATCATCTCATATCCATCGTGTTCATAGCATAATCATACATCCATAACTTCGTCCATAATACTTCAATTGAACAACATTATCAAGAATAGACCAACATTAAACCAATAAAGTGTTCATAACCTTGAAAGTATTAACTATAGCCTCCAAGTTCAAGACTTCACCCCCAATTCAACAATATTCATCCAACAATCTAATCATCATCATCATCATCATCATCATATAATAGTAAATTGAGCAACAACACATTCAATTACACCATCCCTAATCATGAATCAACCTAATTCATAAGTTAGGGTTAGGAGAAAAGGGATATTCACGGGTCTTTTAGCAAATCAGGTCAAAGCTTAGGGTAAAACATCAATACACTCCTAAAAAATCATAATTAAACACTATTAATCAAATCAATACCAAATTAATCCAATTTATAAGAAGACCCACGAAATTAGATGATAACTAGGCTTTTGAAAGACATTGAAATCAAGTTTTGAAAAACCGCTATGGGAAAAGGATCCCAAAAGTGAATAGCTTTCACACCTTGTTAATTTTAGAGAATTGTAGAGGAAAGTCTTGATATTTAAGCCCTAGAGAAAACTTGGTCTTCTTCTTCAAGCTTCCAATGCTCTTCAATGGAGGTTGGGTAGAGAGAGAATTTAGAGAGAAGTGAGTGGATTTTATTTCCTTTGGGGTTTTGATTTGGGTGGGTCATAATGACTTAAAACTTTCCTAATATCAATATATATTCCTCTCCTAAAATACCCAAAAGACCCTTCATTAAATTAAACATTTTTGTGAAGTCAAATTGAGTTTAAAACGAGGTGACCAAATCTGGGACATGGTTGCGCGTTGCGGGGGCACTTCTAAATCTTTATTTCTGGGATCCGATTTAAGGCAGAGAGGTTAGTTACAGACTTACGTCGCTAGGAAATTTTTGCTATTTGAGTGTTGGCTGCGGACGCGCAGGCACCCTCAAATAGGGGTTGTTCTGCAGGCTGCTTTGGCAGCCTCCTTGCCAACACTTGGGCCCTCCTCAAGGACCCCTAGGGTTGTCCTTGGAATTCATAACTGGATTTTTTGACCTTATAAACATTATTTTACCTATTTAAAGTATTTTTACAAGTTTTAAACTTCATATGACACTCCCAAACCTTCACTAAGAACGTCTACTATTTGAATTTCGCTTGTTTCCGGACGTAAAGGTCATCCTTTGACGTTTAGAATCTAATACTTCTAAATAGATTTTATTACACTAGTATAGGTCTGGATACATTATTTTAAACATTATTTAATAGGTGAGGCTCTAATCTAGGTCATAGAACTTCCAGGGTGTTATATTATCCCCCCTTAGGAATATTCGCCCCCAAATGACACCTTAATCTTCTAATAGTGAAATAGAGAGATTCAATACTAGCAGCCCGACAAAAACTAAAAAATCATGATCAGTCACAAATCATAATAGGAATTCTCAACTCCTTTCAACACATAATCATAGAATTTAGAACATAGGCAGTCAATTCTCAATCAATTGCACATAAGAGCTCACCATTTCATATTACACAAGGAGGAACTACCTTTTCAATTTCAATATGAGCTCAAAATGAATATCAAAAGTTGACATGCAATTTTTATTTTCAAACAACATCAAATATGCTCACTGCAACTCTCATGAGGACAACATAACATATTACACAAAAGTACAAGTTAACCATGAGAACATAATTCATGAAAATTCAATTTAAGCATGAACTTTCACAAAGACAGGTACATTCTAGAAAAACAAGCTAAGTTCAACATTATTCATAATTTTTCTTTCAAGAAAAACTACTAACCTCAACATTGGCTAGGAGTAAGAGGAAAAAGATGAGGGTAGTGGGACTTCATGGGCCTCGGCCTCCCATGTTTCACCCTCAACTAGATGGTTTCTCCATAGGACTTTTAGAGAGGCAACGTCTTTATTCCTCAATTTTTTGACTTGACGATCTAAGATCTCAACCGTAACCTCTTCATAATAAAGGTTCTCATTAATCCCTAACCCTTCTATCAGGATAATAGATACCGGATCGCCTATACATTTCTTGAGCAAAGAAAAATGAAATACCGGGTGAACTGAGGTTAATTCACTTGGTAAATTTAACTCATAAGCAACTTTCCCAACCTACTTTTATATTTCATAAGGTCCCACATACCGGGGACTAAGCTTCCCCTTTTTACCAAACCTCACCAACCCTTTCATGGTTGAAATTTTCAAATAGACTCGATCACCTATTTCAAACTCAAGGTCCCTCCTTCTATTGTCAACATTAGATTTTTGCCGTCTATAGGCTATTTTCAACTTATATATTATCATTCTAACTTTTTTCATGGCCAAATAAACTATCTCGGGACCAAAAAGTTCAAATTCACCAACCTCAAACCATCCAATTGGAGACCGACACCTCCTACCATAGAGTGCCTCAAATGGTGCCATAGAGATACTCAAATAGTAGTTATTATTGTAAGAGAGTTCTATCAAAGGTAGGTGGTCATCCCAATTACTCTTGAAGCCAGTGGCACACGCACTCAACATATCTTTTAGGTCTGCATGGTGCATTTTTGTTGTCCATCCTTTTGAGGGTGAAAAGCGGTATTAAGTTTCACTTGAGTACCTAGCCCCTTTTGGAAAGACCTCCAAAAAGTGAGAAGTTAATTTGGCACCTCTATCCGAAATGATGGATAGAGGAATCCCATGAAAAATAACAATCTCTTTGAGATACAACTTAGAATAATCTTCCGCCGAGTAAGTGGTTTTGACTGGAATAAAGTGGGCTGATTTTGTTAACCTATCAATAATAACCCATATGGAATCATTTTGCCTATATGTTTGAGGCAAACACACTACAAAATCCATGTTGACATCTTCCCACTTCCAAGTAGGAATAACTATGTCTTGAGTTAATCCTCCTGGTCTTTGATGCTCGACCTTAACTTATTGACAATTAGAACACTTAGACAGAAATTCCGCTATATCCTTCTTCAACCCATTCAACAAATAGACCTCTTATATATCACGATACATTTTGGTGGCACCTGGATAAATGAAATATCGGGAACTATGAGATTTTCCCAAATTTGTCTTCTTAGATTATCCACATCCGGCATAGACAATCTACCTTGGTACGTAAGTAGCCCGTCCCCCTTTGGGAGAATGATTAATTGAACTAACTATGAATGGATTCCTTCAACTCCATCAATAGAGGATCAAGGTGTCGCTTAGATTTCACCTCCACCACTGAAGATGATTCGGAATTATGATGAACCATGGAGCCTCCTTTTGGAGAATTTTTCCAACCGAAAACCCAACCGGACCAATCTATGTACCTTTTTGACTAACTCTTTCTTACCATCAAGAAGATGGGCTAAAATACCCATGGACATTCAACTTAGAGCGTCTGCAACCACATTTACTTTGACGGGGTGGTATAGGACATTAATGTCGTAGTCCTTTAAAAGTTCCAACCAACTTCTTGTGAACACATATTGAAGACTCTTGTGGTCGATGAACACACCACATGTACACTATATAAATAACGCCTCCATATTTTCAAAGCAAGCACTACGACTGTTAGTTCAAGATCATGAGTTGGATAGTTCTTCTCATGACCTTGAGTTGTCTGGAGGCATATGTTATCACCTTACCATGTTGCATGAGTAAACAACCCCAACCTACTTGAGAAGTGTCACAATACACAACAAACCCTTCGGTAAGGTCAACACTGGAGCGGAGGTAAGCTTATCTTTCAATTTTTGGAATCCTTCTTCAAAAACTTCCGTCCATTCAAACTTAATTTTCTTTTGGGTTAGGGTTGTCAAAGGAGAAGCAATAGATGCAAACCCGTCAATAAATCTCCTATAATACCCGTCCAAACCCAAGAAATTCGAATATTGGTTGGAGTCAAAGGTCTAGACCAATTCATACCTGCCTTTATTTTCTTCAGATCGACCTATATACCCTCAGTTGAAACAATGTGACCAAGAAAATAAATCGATCTCAACCAAAATTCACATTTACTATATGTAGGAAAAAGTTGATGTTCCTTGAGGACTTGCAATACTGCCCTCAAATGATCCATGTGTTCATCCTCACTCTTAGAATATACCAAGATATCATCAATAAAGACAATTACAAATGAATCAAGATAATTTCGTAACACCCTATTCATAAGGTCCATGAAAGCTATTTGGGCATTAGTTAGACAAAAATACATAACTAGGAACTCATAGTGATTATACCTAGGGAAAGCCGTTTTAGGAATGTCAAATCCTCTAACTCTAAGTTGATGATACCCTGACCTTAAATCAATTTTTGAAAAGTAACTCGCACCTTGGAGTTGATCAAGCAAACCATCAATCCTAGGAAGAGGATACTTGTTATTTATAGTGACCTTGTTCAATTGTTTGTAGTCAATACACATTGTTAGACACCCATCTTTCTTTTTCACAAATAATATCGGAGTTCCTTATAGAGATATGCTTGGTTGTATAAAACCCTTATCTAGCAAATCCTTGAGGCGAAACTTTAATTCTTTCAACTCGGTTGAAGCCATCCGATAAGCAAGAATTGAAATGGGTTTAGTATCCAGCATCAAATTTATGCCAAAATCTATTTCTCGTTCGGGAGGAATTCTGGGTAAATCACCGGTGAAGACTTCCGAAAAGTCCTTCACTATGGTACTGACTCTAAAGGACGAGTCTTGGATTTAAGGTCCTTGATCCTCACAATATGATAGAGACATCTCTTAGAGATTCTTACAAGCTTTTAGACATGAAATGATTTCACCTCTAGGGATTTAGTTTCCCCCCTTCCATTATAAAATGGGTTCATTAGGAAAATGGAATTTAACTACCCTTGTTCTACAATCAATAGAAGAAAGAAAAGCATGTAACCAATCGATCCCTAATATGACACCAAAGTCCAACATATCAAGTTCTACCATATCAACCAATATAACTCTATTTGACAATAATATGAGACAACTCCTATAGACTCTTTTAACAACAATGGAGTCAGCTACTAGGGTGGAAGCCAAAAAAGGTACAACTAAGACATAAGGGAGCGCATCAAACTTCATAGACACTAAAAGAGTCACAAAAGATAATGTGGAACCGGGATCGAGCAATGCATAAACATTAATGGAAAATACATGCAACATAGCGATAACAACATCGGGAGACTTCTCTTGATCGCCCCTAGATTGGAAAGCATAGAACCGATTTTTCTTAGGAGCATCAGAATTAAGACCACTTTCTTATGCTTTGTTACTTCCTTTCCTTCAGTTTTGTCCATGGGACAATATCTCACCTTCTGTCCTCTCTTTCCACAACCATAGCAACCATTTGTTCCCTTAAAACATTTACCCACATGCTTCTTACCATATTAGGTACAACTAGGTTTCTCACTTGATGAATCAACACTTTTTCCCCGTTGGGACCTACGGTTGGACACCCTATCCTTACTAGCCTTGGGGAAATTAGAAGGAACTTGATTGAAGAATATCTTCTTAAACTTGGGTTAGACTTGAATTTCCAACTGACCCTTAAAAGTACTTCCATCATAGGACCTTGCCCTCTTGGCATCCCTATTCTTCCTCTAAACCCTACACTCCTCAACTTGTTGAGCATGCACCATCAAATGAGAAATGTTCATGTTTTCATGAAGAATCTCTGATGACACTCTTCCACAAGATCATCGGACAAACCCATCAAAACGGTTCACTTTATCTCTAGGATTGGACACCAAAGAAGAGACAAATTTATACAACTTAGTGAATTTCAAAAAGTATTATATAACAATCATACCTCCTTGAATAATGTTGATAAACTCTTCCACTTTTGCCGCTCTTTTCTCCCTTAGGAAGAACCTATCAAGAAATGATCTCCTAAACACTTCCCAACTTATGGGTGTAACGCCCCTAAAAATGAGCTAGGTTGAAATAGAGACTAACACTTGTGTAATGAGTTTTTAAAGTCCTAAAATGGTTAATAATAGTGTTTAGAGGCAGTATATAAATTTTGGAAGTGTTTGGAGGTCAAACGTCCAAGAACATCCAAGATGTTCAAAAACTAGTCGAACTTAAACTAGTGTGTCGTAGTGTTTTGTTGTGAAGTTTTGGGGGCTAGTTTGAGTGTGAAACTGAGTATATGTGTATAAGGACATGTAAATGTTTGAAACATCTGAGAACAAAACCCAGGGACAAGCCTAATGGTCCCCAAAGAGGACCCAAACATGGGATAGTCAAGCTAGCGCGCCAGCCAAGATATGGCAGTGGCTGCGTGTCGCACAGCTGGCAATGAATGGGAAAAAAATTTGATCTGCTACGCGAGGCTGTCACGAACCATTCTGTCTCAAAACTTTCCAGAAACAATATTTGAAAATGCCTCCGCAACGTGCAGTAAACACTCAGATTTGGTCACGTCGTTTTAAGTCAAATTTGAAATGGTTAAATTGTATAATAAGTGCAGGGGTCTTTTGGATAATTTTGGGATGACTTATTAACAGTTATTGAGTCTTTTTATACCCCCTAACCTCACCAATCAAAGCTAAACCATCAACTCAAAATAAAACCTCTCCATTCTTTCTCCAAAACCTCCATTGATGAAGCTTTGAAGCACCAAGGAAGAAGACATATTTTACAAGTTCTTCTCCATAAATTTTGTGGGATTTTTATCACAATTAAGGTATGATTCTTCATCCTTTAATCCTATTTCTTCAAGGAGTCAATTCCAATGATTTTTTAAAGATGATCAAAACATGATTCCTTCTAATTTAACATCTATCCATGAGTTCTTGCATAAAATATTTAAGACATTGTATTATGATTGAATTGATGTTATTTTATGGGGGCCTTTGGGCATAAAATATCCATGAGTCAAACCATGCACTCCTAGTCTTGACTATTTTATGGGTGAAGTGATCATGTCTCTATACTGTTGAATTCTTGTATAGTTTTATTTGGGCTATTGAATTATGGAAGAATTATGTTAGAGTCATGTGTAGGTTGTCTTTGATTGATAAATTATTATTGAAGTACCTTGAATTTAATATACATTATGACTGTTGGATTGAATTGGTGATCATCGCCATTGGGGGCCTTTGGGTGTTATGTTGGTTGAATTGGCTATGGATTGAAGTTGTGACAGTGGATTGGTTGTTTGCGCGCTAACTCTCTTTATATTATGTAATATAGGTCTTGGATTGTGATTATGATTGGAATGGTCAACTTATGGTGGTGGTGCTTATGTGCTATACTTGTGAATATATGGCCACGTCAACATTACTTAATGAATTATGAGGCAATGTGGCCTCGTCGGCATTACTTCATGTATTATGATATTATAATGTTATAACTTGATTATGTCAGTAATAGGAAGGTCTTTACAACTTATGTTTATATGAAGTCTAAGCGTGAGTTCTCCTAGTTGATGATATGGGTCTCTAGTAGGCTATAGAGAAGTCTTATGTGTAATAACTTGATATTGAAGTATGATGATTCTTGATGACCTAAATGAGGCTTGTGATGGTTTACATTGGTGATCCTATAGAATTTTCTAGTATGACTTGCAAGTATATCTAGTTGTGCCTATTTGCTTCTTGAATGAGATGTTATATGTGATAATGTAAAGTGAAGTGTGTCTTGACTAGGTAGACCTATGTCCTTTTCTTGATACATGAATGAATATGAATCCTTGACTTAGTAGGTTAGAACACCCTTTTTCATGAATGTATATGTACGAATTGAATATGAACTTGAATATAGTAAAAAAGATCATTTATGTGGAAACTTTTAGCAATAAGGTTATTATATCCTTGAAGTCGACAGCCGTAATGGTATCGTTGTGTGAATGATTGACTTAAGGTTGGTTGGCTGGAATGGCATGAAATCATCCTTAGGAAAGTCATTGAGCTATCCTCTTATGCATTGTACGACAACCCTACGAGAGCACTTTGGTAAGATGTTGTGTGATTTGGTTATGAACTAGATATAGAAACTTTTCCCATACTTATTGATTGAAATACTCTATCAGAACAAAGGCTAGCACCGAGTGAGTATGATAAGTGGAGTAAATCTTGTTAAAGGTGAGGCTAGAGTTCAAAGAAACCCTTCATATTGCTTAACTTTTTGCCTACACGGGATGTGTCTTAAATTCTACCATTTGCAAGTAGAACAAGCTCCATCGGAGTAGGTTCATGACTCTTGATTCCATGATTAGCTAACATGGTCTATGACTATTATTTTCTATTCTCATTATGTGTGATACATACTAGTGTTGGAAAAGTACTATGAAGTTTAGATAGTGGAATGGAATGCTATCTAGACATTGCACAACTAGGCTTTTAAGATGTTAGTGTGTGAGTCCCTAGGTCTTCTTCAAGACCATTATGTGAATGTATTTACATGTTTAATGTCTCTTAAAGGAGTTAATAAATGTAATGACTTAATTTAAGATATGTTAATGAAAAGACAAGTATCTAGAGTAGCTTTGAGGATTGCTTAGGTAGGCTTGAAGAGGGGGTATGAGCGTTCTCTTCATATCTTACTCAGGTGAGTCTTAGAGTAATTCTAGGTAGAAAATTTAATTAATGACATGAGAATAATCTTATCCTAGGTAGTCTATAGAATCTCTTTGGTGTGTGTGAAAGGATTATATGGCGGTCGTTTCATAACTCACTCAAATGAACCTTACAATCACCTTTGGTAGGAGGGTCACATGGTTCTGTGTTTTGATGTATTCTTGATGATGTCTTATGTCATATGAGTTACTATGAGTTCACTATAATGTTACCTAAATTGCTATAAATTGAGTATGACTTGGAACGTGTCTTATAATGTGATGTTTGGTGTTTAAATGTGGTTCTTATACTTATGTATGGCGTTTTCACCTAAAAGAGCATATTTTGACTCAAATGTCCATTTCTCACAATTTTATGCATTATGCCATACTTAGTACATGTATTGTACTAATTCTATACTTTTTGTCAATCACTAAAGGTGTGATTAGCAGGTGAGGGGTGTCTTGAAGCAAGTCTTGGAATCTAGACTATTTCAAGCAAAGTTGAAGTATGTCCTCACTTGACTCGAGGACATAACTCTATTTAGACTCCTTTTTATCCAAATTATTGTAATATACTAAGTTTTTACATATCAATTTTATGGGCCATATTCCAAGTATTCATCTGTCTAAGATGGTGACTTGAGACTTAACTATATTCATTATGTTTTTAATGGAATATATTTGAAGTACTATTTTGTGTGAAAAAATTTAATTCCACACTATTTTTCATACATGTATGCAATGAATGATGTGATAGGGTTTGTACAAGACCTCCGAGAGGTCAAGTATGCCGTGTTCTGATTCAAGAATGCCCTAACTTTTAGGGGGGTACTCTCGGGTCGTGATAAACTTGGTATCAGAGCATAGGTTATGAAAGTGGTCTTAGAATCAAAAAGTCTTAAAAATTCGCGTCTCATAGAGTCTTGTTCATCGGTGTGAGTAGTGACATATCTATGGGCGAAAGGTTATAGGATGATAGAGTTTCATTTTCTTCATCAATCGTGTGTCGTGCCTATAGAGTTGTGGTCATTAGTGTCTATTTCTAATCTCTTATCTTGTGTTTATAGAAATATGAATACAAGAAGAATGACCACTAGAAGGTTTGAAGAAGGAGGAGTGCAAGAGAAAGCTCCCCAAGGTGGACTAGCACCACAAGGAGTTCAAGTTCCTCCAGATGATCAAGTGCCTCCCCAAGGTGATCAAGTACCTATTGAAGGTAAAGGTAATGAGGTTCCGGTGGTTCCCTCGAGCATGACTAATGGGGAGATTAGAGAGGCTTTACCTGCTCTAGCCTGAGCCATGACCACTCATGTGATCAGAGATGTTGGGTATATAGTGAATGCTTTGGAGAGTACCATGACCTCTAGATTTAGAGAATTTGTGATGATGAATCCTCATATCTTTCTTGTCTCTAAGGTGGCAGAGGATCCCCAGAAGTTTCTTGATGGAGTTTATAAGGTGTGGAGTGCCACGGGGGTGGCTTCTAGGGAGAAGGGGGAGTTAGCTTCGTACTAGTTGAGGGATGTTGCTCAAGTATGGTACACTCAATGGAAAGATAATAAGTCGGTTGAGTCAGTATCTATAGAGTAGGAAGATTTTAAGGAAGCTTTCTTAGAAAAGTACTTTCCCCATGATAGGAGAGAGGTAAAGGTCGAAGAGTTCATTAACCTTAAGCATGATAGTATGAGTGTTGAGGAGTATTCCTTGAAGTTTACCATGTTGTCTAGATATGCTCCATCTTGGTGTCTAAACCTATGAATGAGATGAGTAGGTTTGTGACCGGTGTTGCCGACCTAGTGAAAGAAGAGTGTCCTACGGACATGCTCCACAATGATATGAACTTATGTAGGCTCATGGTGTATGTTCATTCCATTGAAGAGTCCAAACTTAGTAGGATATCAAGGAATTTTAAAAGGGGTGGATACAATGATTAAAACCAATCTAGGTTTAAGAAGAGGGATCCGAACCATGATGGACCTAGTGCTCCTAAGGTCGAGGGTGAAGATGGTAGTGGTTCTTAAGATGGTAAGCCTACTTGTGTTACTTGTGGGAAGAAGCACTCTGAGAAGTGCCTAGTTGGTACCGAAAATTGCTTTGGTTATGGTAAGGATGGACATAAGGTGAAGGATTTTCCTAATGGAGTAGCTAGAGGAAAAGAGTTTAAGCAAGATCCTCCTAGTGTTCTGGAAGGTGGTGCTCCAAAGAGGAATTTTTTCTATGCACTCCAGGCTAGAGGATCAAAGCCTGATGAGGACGATGATATTGGTAAGCCCTTGTTTTCAAAGCCTGAAGAGGACGATGATATTGGTAAGCCCTTGTTTTCTCTTTATCTTATGGGTTCCTTATAAGTGGGGAAGTATGGCTAGAAGTGGAGTTTTGATAGATTGTCTCATCTTTTCTATTCAACTCAAGCTTGAGAGTTTGATTGTCATAGTAGCATGTTGCATGTTGCATGGTGTCAAGGAGTCTTGTTTGAATTGAATTTCATTTATATCTTGCATTGTGCATTTTATAAAGTTATAGTTATGTTGTAAAATGAGTTTATATGTTTTTATCTTTCATATTGTCATGCTTTCATCATAAATTTCTTAAGAGTTGCATTTTTGAAAATTTGAGCATGCTTCACTATAAAGATTTTCAAATTTTGACTTAATAGTGTTTTTATTTAAAATGGTTGTAATTTGTATAAAAATGATGTATATGAGCATGATAATGAATGGATAAGAAGTTCCTCCTATTTGAAATGAAGAATGTGAGTCATATTGCATAATAAGTCGTAGATCCTTTTGTTGTGTTATGAGTCTCTTAAGTATGTGAAATTGGTGTTCCTCTAAATATGTGTATTGTGTGAGGTGTGGCATGGTTGTGTTCTGCTAGTATTGAGTTTGTTATCTCTTAAAAGTGTTTTAAGGGAAGCAACTATCATCCGAGGATGAATATTGTCCAACTAGGGGAGATTGTAATGACCCTAAAAAAGAGGTAGGTTGAACTAGATCCTAACACTTGTGTCATGAGGTTTTAAAGTCCTAAAATAGTCAATAACAATGTTTAGAGGTAGTAAATAAAGTTTGGAAGTGTTTAAATGTCAAACGTCCAAGAACATCTAAGACGTTCGAAAACTAGTCGAAGCTAAACTAGTGTATCCTAGTGTTTTGTAGTGAAGTTTTGAAGGATGGTCTGAGGTGAAACTGAGTATCAGTGGTTCCTATGTGTATAAGGATATGTAAAGGATTGAAACGTCTGATAACGAAGCCCAGGAGATCAGCCTAACAGTCCCCAAAGAGGACCCAAACATGGGAAATCCAAGTTGCCACACCAGCCAAGATCTGGCAATGGCTGTGCTTCGCACAAATGGCAATGAATGGGCAAAAATCTTTCCCTGCTATGCAAGGCTGTCATGAATCATTCTGTCTTGAAACTTTCTAGAAACAAGATTTGAAAATGCCTCCGCGACGTGTAGTAAACTCCCAAATTTGGTTGTATCATTTTAAGTCAAATTTGAATTGGTTAAATTGTATAATAAGGGCAGGGGTATTTTGGATAATTATGGGATGACTTATTGACGGTTATTGAGTCTTTTTATACCCCTAAACTCACCAATCAAATCTAAACCCTTAACTCAAACCAAAACCTCTCCATTCTTTCTCCATAACCTCCATTCCTGAAGCTTGAAGCTCCAAGTAAGAATACAGATTTTACAAGTTTTTCTCCAACAATTTTGTGGGTTTTCATCACAATTAAGGTATGATTCTTTATCCTTGAATCGTCTTTCTTCAAGGATTCAATTCCAATGATTTTTCTAAGATGATCAAAACATAATTCTTTCTAATTTAACATCTAGCCATGAGTTCTTGTATAAAATGTTTTAAAACATTGTATTATGATTGAATTGATGTTAATTAGATAATTTTAACCTTAAAACTCTATGAACCCATGCAAACCATGCACTCCTAGTTTGTGTCTATTTTATGGGTGAAGCGATCATGTCTCTATACTATTGAATTCTTGTATAGTTTGATTAGGGATATTGAATTATGGAAGAATTATGTTATAATCATGTGTACGCTGTCTTAGATTGATAAATTCATATTGAATTACCTTGAATTCATTGTACATTATGATTATTGGATTGAATTGGTTATGATCATGACCATTGGTAAGGACCTTTGGGTATTGTGTTGATTGAATTGGCTATATATTGAATTGTGATTATGATTGGAATGGTCCACTTATGGTGGCGGTGCTTATGTGATATACTTGTGAATTATGTAGACTCGTCGGCATTACTTTATGAATTTTGAGACAATGTGGCCTCTTTAGCATTACTTTATGTAGCATGATGTTATCATGTTATAGATTGATTATGTGAGTCAGAGGAAGGTCTTGATGACTTATGTTCTATGTGAAGTCTAAGCATGAGTTCTCCTAGTTAATGATATGGGTCTCTAGTAGGCTAGAGGGAAGTTCTTATGTATAATGACTTGATATTGAAGTATGATGCTTCTTGATGACTCAAATAAGGCTTGTGATGGCTTACATTTATGAGCCTATAAAAGTGTCTAGGATGACTTGTAAGTATATATAGTTGTGCCTATGTGTTTCTTGAATGAGATGCTATATGTGATAATGTAAAGTGAAGTGTGTCTTGTCTAGGTAGACCTATGTCCCTTGCTTGATACATGAATGAATATGAATCCTTGACTTAGTAAGTTAGCACACCCTTTGGCATTAATGTATATGTATGAATTGAATATGATCTTGAATATAGGAAAGAAGGTCATTTATGTGGAACCTTTTCGAAAGAAGGTTATGATATCCTTGTAGTCGAAAGCCATAATAGTATTCTTCTTGTGTGAATGATAGACTTAAGGTTGGTTGGCTGGAACGACATAAAATCATCCTTAGGAAAGTCATTGAGCTATCCTCTTAATCATTGTAAGGCAACCCTAGGGGAACACTTTGATAAGGTGTTATGTGATTTGGTTATGAACTAGATATGAAACCTATTCACATACTCCTTGATTGAAATACTCTATGAGAACAAAGGCTAGCACTGAAAGAGTATTGGTAAGGGGAGTAGTTATAGTTAAAGGTGAGGCTAGAGTACAAAGAAATCCTTCATATTCCTTAACTCAGTGCCGACATATGATGTGTCTTAAGTTCTACCATTGGCACATTAAACAACCTCCATCGAAGTAGGTTCATGACTCCGAATTTCATGATTAGGTGACATGTTCTATGTCGATTATTGCTTATTCTTATTACGTGGGATACATACTAGTGTTGGAGAATTACTATGAAGTTTAGGTTGTGAAATGGGATGCTATCTAGACATTGCACGACTAGGCTTTGAAGATGTTAGTGTGTGAGTCCTTAGGTATTCTTCAAGACCATTATGTGAATTTCCTTACATGTTGAATATCTCTTAAAGGATTTAATAAATGTAATGACTTAAGTGAATGTATGTGTCACTGCCGGAATCTAGACCCCAGACGACACCGGCGTCGTTGACCTCTTAGAGGTCGCAAACAAGCCTACATACGTCTTTCTTACTTAATCTAGGTTAATTTCAGAGAAATTTGAAACTTTTTGTTTCTTAACATACATGTATACATTTTACTTAACATCATATTCTTTCACAAATCAACTATCTAATAGAGAGATAATCAAATGAAAGAATCAATTCATAATTTTACTAAACTTATTTTTACCAAAATGGCACCAATACAAAGTCTGAACAAAAGTGGAAAGAAAAACTAGTGGATCATGCCCTACTAACTATATCCTATATTTAATCTAGATAATAACAGTAGACGTCCTCGAAATCATGAGGGCCTACTAAGTCCGGAAGAAAGCTCCACGTCCGGATAGCTGCAACGTCAACCTGTAAGCTCTAGCATCCACCTGTTCATGCACCTAAAATTGTAGAATTGTATGGGATTAGTACACACTTGTACTAAGTATGGGTATATGCAAGTACACACCAAGGACATGCATGAGTAAGAACAACTCTTTCCTAACAACATGATTCTGGAAAGTCAAGTCAGTGAACTTGCCAAAATGGGATCAAGAAAGTTAGTGAACTTTCCAAATTTGGATTAGGAAAGTTATGCCATGAGAGTAGCATGCATCATCATACTTATCATATTGCACACAACACATAACATTTTACACATAGCACATATCATTTTGCATATAGCACATAACATCCTTCATATCATTCATTCTTATACCATGAGACCTTGGAATCATGGACTTGACATTAAGACTTTCCAAAATGAGGGCTCAACATATGGGACCTCAACTAGGGAGCCTTCTTTAGCAAACACAGAGTCTGCTTCATTCATTCATACGTACTTCATTTTATTTCTTTCATAGGCTAGTGTAAAAACACCAGCTATACCTAGGATGTAGTTTAAGACTTTCTCGGGTTCGTTGTGCAATAATCAAGAATGACCTAGTGTCATTACTTAAGTTTAGCTCACCTCTTGATCATCCTATCCTAACACCTTTGGTATTATTCATTTCATTATGTACATTATTTGAGGCAGGGCTCATTCATTCATTAATAACTTTAACTTTAACCGACATAGATCATGTGAGAATCATGAAATCAAGTGTCTCCCCACACCGAAAAGAGGTGGAATCACCTGCCAGTGTGACCCAAAACATGCTAGCGTACATGGGAATTGAACTCCGCCAGATCCCTATATTGAAAGTATAGGTTCAAAGACTAGGAGATATAAGGAGACCCATACCCGGCATGCCGGACAGTCTCATCTCATGAGAGTTACGTGAACCTCCGACCTTCCCGAAAGAAGGCATCACCATTCATAGCTAGTCTATCGGTGCTCATTATAAAATTCCATTACATTCAACTCTTACGTCGTGGAAGCTTGCTTCTAGTATGAGGACATCATATCTCAATAGATTATTTGTCATCTCATCATTAGTATTAAGTGTATATTAATCTCAATACTTTCATTAGAGTGTTTATTCTCTTCATTAACTTTACACTCTCATAGGTGAGTACGTTTTGGTAACATTTACTTAGGCTCATTTAAGATTGCTCTCATCTTTTATATTAGCCTCTTATCATGTTGTCACCACATTCATTAACTTTAGCACATTCTCTCTTCATAATTACTCACCCCTTATTACGTGAATGTTCATTTCATCATATGCCAATGCACTTGGCCATTTGTGTGTTTCACACTCTTACTTAACCCTTCTAAGGTTTGATCATTTCATTACATAATATTCATTTCATCGTATGCCAATTCCCTTGGCAATTTAGTGTGTTTTACACTCGTACTTAACCCTTCTAGGGTTTCATCATTTCATTACATAATATTCATTTCATCCTATGCCAATGCACTTGGCCATTTAGTGTGTTTTACACTCGTACTTAACCCTTCTAGGGTTAGATCATTTCATTACATACATCTTAGGTTCACTTATTTTAAATGTATGCTAGACTTATGGGTCTATACATACAAACTACGAGGCTTCATTCATAGTTCGTTTAAGTGATTCATATCTTCCTAAGATTATATGGTACAAGACTTATGCATCTTCTATGTATGCCAAGATCTCGATTTCAGTCTAAGTAGGCAGGATTATTCTTGAACATTTAATTCACGTATGACTTATGTATCAATACGGAATTTGGTCAAGGTAACCCAGTTTCGAACCTCTTGGACAACACATACATTTTTCATTTATTTTATTTTGGTCCACATGGATTGGGGGACCCAAGATCAAGCCCAAACGCCTTCATTTCCTTTTAATTTCTTTTCTTTAAATTTTCTTTTTCTTGGCCGAGGGGTTGTGGGATCGAACCCCCACAACCCCTTTTATTTTAATTTCTTTTTCCTTGATTTTTTTTGAGTTGACCAAGAGAGAAGAGAACCCATGCCTTTTATGACGTTCAAACCTTGAAGTTTCTGCCCAAACCTTCTCCAACACTCACGTCCAAATCTAAGTTTCAACACCAAACTTTCGACGGAAAATCTCCTCCCTTTGCCTAATGATTTTGATTAGTTGTTTGTTTCAAATTTTCGTTGTGAGTTCTTCAAGTGTGAAGAACTTTGGTTTATCTTTTCTTCTTTTACGTTATTTGGTAGAGATAATGTGAAAGAGAAGAGATAATGAACGTGTGTTGAGAGATAGACGTGAGAGGAGAGAGAGTTATCTTAGGCTTAGGAGTCTAGTTTGGGACTTAGTCAAATAAGGTTTAGTTAAATATTAGAAAATCTGATTTCCCTTTTATTTTAAATCATCCAATAAATAATAAATATTAATAAATTACATTAATTTATAAACTTAAATAAAAAAATAATTTAAATCACTGCTTCCACCTAGGTTCGAACCATGGTGGAGCAAGACTTCACTCTAGGAGCCAATTTTCGGCCCTCTCTACCAAAAATTCCCCTCCACCTTATTAATTAAATAATTAATTATATATTTAGGGTAATTACGATACTTACCTTAGCCTGTAAAAAGACCATTTTACCCCTCGACCCTCCAAACTTAAGATTTCCCTTTTTAAGTCCAATAAAGACTCATCCAAGTAAATCTTCATATTTGGGAGCCCTACATGGCAAGACCCAAACTTTCCTAGATCAACTAACTCCCCAAGTTAGTTGGATTGGCTGTTGTAAGGGTTCAGAGGTCTGGTTCTATGCGCATCAATCCGTGTGAACCCGGTCTAATCGTATGTATGCATTCTAGACACATTAAGCATTATTTAGCATAGCCATTTTTAGGGTTGTTACAATATATTAATGAAAAATCAAGTATTTAGAGTAGCTTTGGGGGTTGTTTAGGTAGGCTTGAAGAGGGGGTATGGGCGTTCTATTCATGTCTTACTCAGATTAGTCTTAGAGTAATTCTATGTAGAAAGGTTAATTCATGACATGGGAATAATCTTTTCCTTGGTAGTCTATAGGATCTATTAGGTGTGCGTGAAAGGATTGTATGGGCGGTCCTTTCATAAGTTACTCTAAACCTTAGAATCACCTTTGGTAGGAGGGCCGCATGGTTGTGTGTTTTGATATATACTTGATGCTATATTATGTCATATGAGTTGTTGTAAGTTCATTGTAATGTTACCTAAATTTCTATAAATTGAGTATGACTTGGAATGTGTCTTATATGTGATGTTTGGTGTTTAAATGTGCTTCTTTATGTATGAAGTTTTAACCTAAAAGAACATATTTTGACTCAAATGTCCATTTATCATGATTTTATGCATTATGTCAAACTTAGTACATGCATTGTACTAATTCTATACTTTTTGTCTATATATAAAGATGTGATTAGCAGGTGAGGGGTGTCTTGAATCAAGACTTGGAATCTAGACTCTTTCAAGCAAATTTGAAGTATGTACTCACTTGAATCGAGGATATAACTATCTTTAGACTCCTTTTATCCAAATAATAGTAATAGACTGAGTTTTACATTTTGATTGTACGGGCCATGTCGAAGTATTCATGTGTCTAAGATGGTGACTTGAGACTTAACTATATTCCTTATATTTTTAATGAAAGATATTTGAAGAACTATTTTATGTGAAAAATTTTAATTCCACACTAATTTTCATACATGTATGCAATGAACAATGTCATAGGGCTTGTATAGGACCTCCGAGAGGTCAAGTTCACCGTGTTCCGATTCGAGAATACCCTAATTCTAGGGGATACTCTCGGGTCATTACAATGGGACCCACTCTCAAAGTCTATTGTCTTTCCATTGAGTGTACCAAGTTTGGACCACATCCTTGAGTTAATAGGAGGCTGGATCGGCCTTTTCATTTGAAATCACCCCTATAGCATAGAAAATCTTATACCCCTCATCAAGAAATTTTTGGGGGTCTTCATTCACCTTAGATACTTAGACCCAAAGAACATGCAAGGAATCATCCTTGAAAAGTTTCAAGCAAGAAGCCATGGTATCAACATTTTGATTCACCCAGGGTGCAACTTCTCGGTTTGGTTGAGCCGACATAGATTGAGCTTGAGTATTCATGGCTTGAGCCAACTTGACAAAAGTTATCCTTATATATCCATCTGTCATAGTTGAAGGATTGACCGGAGCTTGTAACCTAGAGGAGCTTGTTCTTGAGGAGGAGCTTGGTTATCTTGGGGAGGAACTCCCACATTAACATTCTCTTCTTCAACTGTTCTTGTTGTTGGCCTTCTAGTAGTCATAGCCTATAATCACAAGAAAACGGTTAGAAGAAAAGGACACATAGAGTTAAGACTCTTGAGGCACGACTTAAGAATACAAAAAAAGTGAGAATTTCCTAAGCCTCACATATCCTCTCGTTCATAAGTGTGGCGCGCTTCATAATAATGAACAAGACTCTACATAGATGTGGTTTTGTGAGACTTCAAATCTCATGCTCTAATATCAAATTTGTCATGATCTTTGAGCACCCCCTAGACGTAACCGACGTCTTCGTCCTTGAAGAGGCCTTAGAAAAGCCCTTAGCATACATCAGCGCATTTCATAGGTAATTAAAATACAAAAAAAAAACTTTACATATAAAGTTCACATATACTTCTGATATATAAAAAAAAGTCGACAATCGTCTCACACAAACCATCTAACATAAGAGTACAAGATTTGGGAAACAGCCCTTACAAAATTACAATATGTCTCATAAGAGAATACAACGTAGTCTTTACAAGATAGGTAATAGAACGAAGTCTTTAGACTAATCAAATAGCATGGACTAGACTGATAGGCTTCGTCCTTAGACTTGAGGATTCACCAACTTGGGAATCTATCCAAGCTTCTTGAAAACTGGTCTTGAAACCCTTCAATGGCCCGAACCTACATTATTCTAGAAATAGAAGAGAATATGTGTTATTACAAACCACATGTACTAAGTATGGAAACATATGCAAGTAAAACCTTTGAAAATATGCACAAAAGGACATTTTGTTTATAAGCATGTCAAGTAAACTTTAAAAGCTTTAATTCACATTCCAATAACATATACAATTTCATATCATAACGACAATAAAACATATTCACATTCGTATTCAAGAGTAACATCATAATAAAGCCAAAACCAACATTTCATGTTTTAGATTTAATTTCATCAAAGCATAACCAAACCTTACTCATAATTCCAATCCAATCAAACTAGTTCAATATTCATGTGAAGCCTCATAACCCCATACAAACCAAGTAAACTAGTAGAGAGACCATAAGCAATGCCTTTACCTCATATAACATCACATCATGTATAGTCATCATCATACATAGAAATTTATACCAATATCATGTTCATAAATTGAAATAAACATCATATAAGATCAACATTATGCACTTCATTCATAACATATGTATATAAGAACCCCTCCTAGAACTCCCCTCAAGGCCCAGTTGTGCAATGCATAGGTAAAGTCACATACCCTTACCTACACTAAGTAGTATCCATTAATCCATATTAGTTAGTGTCTATATTATTACTTTCATTCATTCATTTTATTTTTGGGAACATTTCCATAACCATAAATAGACCATGTCAGCTAAACATGGAATCTGGTGTCATAAAAATTCCACATCGAAAGAAAGTGTTTTACTTTCCAAGGTAGAACTCATGGGACATTATAATAATGTTCATTTTTTAACTTTGTAGATTCTAACTATATATATACTAATAATATACACAATTGTAGCATTTAGGTGGATGCACTAGTTAGTCTTCCTATGGGGCACATAGTTAAGGAACTAGGAGATTGTTACTAGAAACTTTCTTTATGTCAATTCGCATTGTAGTTTCCACCTCATGAGACCTTTGGTGAACCTACCTTCCTCATTATAAGGGACACCTCTCATTGTCTAGTTCACTCGGTGCTAAACTAAATTCCTTTTTTGAAGCGTCTTTAAGTCTTTCTTAACATCAATTCTTAATTTAGGTTTTAGGAGCTTGTCCCCACATAGAATGTCAATAGCTCATATGGTCTAGGATAAGAAATTCCTTTCATCACCAAACCATCATCATGTGAGAACATTATATCATAATCGTAGTAATAATACGCACATGAGAAATCACCTCCAATCCCTCATAACAATACACTTATCACCATCTCACATCTATCATGTCCATATCATAATCATACATCCATAACTACATCCATCATACTTCAATTGAACAACTTCATCAAGAATAGACCAACATTAAACCAATAAAGTGTTCATTACCTTGAAAGTATTACCAATAGCATCCGAGAAACTCCTTCAAGTCTTCACCCCCAATTCCACAATATTCATCCAACAATATAATCATCATCATCATCATCATATAATAGTAGATTGAGCAATAACACATTCAATTACACCATCTCTAATCATGAATCAACCTAATTCATAAGTTAGGGTTAGGAGAAAAGGGATATTCATGGGTCTTTTAGGAAATTAGGTCAAAGCTTAGAGTAAAACATCGATCCACTCCTAAACAATCATAATTCAACACTATTAATCAAATCAATAACCACGAAATTGAATGAAAACTAGGCTTTTGAAAGACATTGAAATCAAGTTTTGAAAAACCTCTTGGGGAAAAGGATCCCAAGAGTGAATAGCTTCCATACCTTGTTAATTCTTACATAATTGTAGAGGAAAGTATTTACATTGAAGCCCTATAGAAAAATTGGTTTTCAACTTCAAGCTTCCAATCCTCTTCAATAGAGGTTGGGTACAGAGAGAATTTAGAGAAGTGAACGATTTTTATTTCACTTTGGGGTTTTGATTTGGGTAGGTAATAATTACTTAAAAAATTTCATAAAATAAATATAAACCCCTCTACTGAAATATCCAAAATACCACTCACTTAATTAGACATTTTGTGAAGTCAAATTGAGTTTAAACGACGCGACCTAATTTGGAACATGGTTGCGCATCGCGGTGGAACCTCCAAATCTTTTTTCCAGGAATTTGATTTGAGGCAGAAGTGATCGTGAAAGACCAACCTTGTCCTTTGAGTGTTGGTTGCGGGATGCGCAGGCACCCTTAAATAGGGGTTGTTCTGCAGGCTGCTTTGGAAGCCTCCTTGCCAATGCTTGGGCTCTCCTCGAGGACCCCTATGGTGGTCCTTGGGGGATTTTAACTGAAAATTTTGATCCTATAAACATTATTTTAATTATTTAAAGTATTTTTTCAAGTTTTAGACTTCATATGACACTCTCAAACCTTCACAAGACCTAAGGAAGTCTACTAGTTCAATTTTGTTAGTTTATGGACGTCAGGATCGTCTTTCGACGTTTAAGCTCTGATACTTCTAATTCATGTTTATTAGTTAGTGTAGGTCTATAAAAATAATTTTAAACACTATTTAATAGTTGAGTTTCTAGTCTAGGTCAAAGAACTTCCGGGGTGTTACATTATTACACTTAAACACAAAAATCAAATAAAAACTCCCTCTTCTCTTAATACTTCTATCTCTAAAATTGAAGGAAGCAGAAAGGAGAAATTTGAACTAGGTTTTCTAGATTTCAAAGGTTCGTCCCCAAATATCTTTGAGTTTCTTAGTCAAGGTATGATTTTTTTTCATCTATGGGTAGTTTAACCCATAGAGCTCCTTCAAACTTGGTTTTCAAGATTTCAATTTTCCCGAAACCTAAGTTCTTCAATCTATATCATGGATCTTCTTCCAAAAATTTTAAACTGTTTATTTATGGTTTATTATGGTTAGACATGATGAATTATGATTTGATTAATGTAGTATTGTTGATTTATGATGAAAATACCCCATGGACCCATGATTCCCCCAAATTGATAAATTAAGATTTGAGATGTGTCCTATGCTTCAAGGCAACACAAGTCCCATGAAAAGAATTACTTAACTCGTGATCTAGAATTAGCGGTGGTGGTGTTTGCCTTGAAAATATGGATGAACTACCTATATGGGGTCCATGTAAATGTTTTCACCGATCACTAGAGTCTTCAATATGTATTTAACGAAAAAATACTTAAATCTTAGAAAAATAAGGTCGTTAGAACTTTCAAAGGATTATTACATAAGTGTTCTCTACCACGGCGGAGAATTTAATTTAGTTGGGGATGCCATAAGTCGATTGTATATGGGTAGCATAGCTCATATAGAGGATGAGAAGAATGAGCTAGTTTGTGACGTTTATAGGTTGTCCCGATGTTCAACTAGTGAATACCACCAAGGGTGGGGTTATGGTCCATAATGGCTCTGAATCATCCTTTGTAATGGACATGAAGTCCAAACAATACCTTGATCCCATGTTAATAGAGTTGAAAAAATTGGTACTCAATAAGTCCTTTAAGGGTTTCTTTCAGGGGAGAGATGGGGTGCTTAGGTACCAAGGTCGTTTATGTGTTCCAGATGTTAATGATTAAAGACTAAATTTTAGAAGAAGTTCATGGTTTGAGGTATTCTATTCATGCGAGAGCCACCAAGATGTATCGTGATCTACGATAAGCCTATTGGTGGAATGGAATGACAAAGGATATAGCGAGTTTTGTAGCCAAATGTCCGAACTACCAACAAGATATTAAAGACCCGGAAGTTTGTCTGACTATTCCCACTTGGAAGTAGGAGGATGTGAATATGGATTTTATTTCGGGTTTGCCTCGTGCTAAAATGAAACAGGTTTTATTTGAGTCATCGTTGATAGAATGACGAAATCCATCCTGTAAGAACCCTAAAAAATGAATAAGTTAAGAAATGCTTAATGTGTTAAGAATGCTTGCGATTAGACCAAGGTTCACACGAATCGATAGCGTAGAACCATACCTCAGAACCCTTACTATGGCAAAGCCAACTACTTTGGGGAGTTAGTTGAGCTTGGAAAGGTTGGAACCAACCATATAGGGCTCTCGAAAATGAAGATTTAATAGAAGGAGTCTTTACCGCACTTAAAAAGAGGAAATCTTAAATTTTGAGGGTCTAGGGGTAAAATGGTCTTTTCCAAGAAAAGGGTAATATCGTAATTACCCTAAGTAATTAATTAATTAATTAATTTAATTAAAGAATCGATTTGGGTTGGGTCGACCCGAAATGACCCATTTTTGCAAAATGGTGTCACCCGAGTTCGAGCCCCAATGGAAGCAATAAATTGGTGATTTATTTATTATTGAAAATCTGATTTTTAAGGGAAAAATAGTCCTTTAATGTTTAATTAATTAAATCAGATTTTGAGTATTAAGGAGAGTCCTAAATTGACTAAGTCATTAAAGCCTAAACAACTTCACACGTTTCACTCTCTCACGTCGATCACATCCTCACTTTCCAACTCTATTGTTTTCTCAATGCCAATTAACATGAAGAACAAAAAATATAACAAAGGTTCTTCACACGTGAAGAACTCACCAAAAAATCTAAGAAAGCAAGCTAATCAAAAATGTTAAAGGCAAGGGGGATTTCCGTCGAGTTGGTGGTGAAACATTAGGTGAGTTGGATGTGGTTTTGGAGAAAGGTTTGGGAAGCAACTTCAACGTTTGAACATCAATTAAGGTATGGGTTTCTTCTCTATTGGTACCTTTCCCAAGAGACCCCTTAAGGTTCAAGATATTTATTCGGAAAACTAGGGTTGTTTCCTGTTTCATTTCCCTGTCACTAGCTCCCATTGAATTATAGGTTGGGTATGTTTGCTGGTACAAAGTAAGGATGAAATGTGTTTTCGTGATGTTTATGTTTAAGTATGCATGTTTGGAATTATGTGAATATTGAATATGTTGTCTGAAATCATGTGAAAAAGTGATGTGTGTGCAACGTGTGGCAGTGACCTTTGTCACTGTTGGAGGTGTGAAATGGCATGTTTAATCCTTGTATTTTATGTGCAAAAGTTGTACACAACGTGATGTTCATTGTAATGAATTGTGGCTGATTGAATAACAATTTTTTAGCCAAACAAACCTATGAAAGATGCGCCTAAATATGTGTTAAAATGGTATACGAATTTCCTTAGGAGTTTAAGTTAAAACGTTGATAAAAATGAATTGAAAAATGACCAAATTTCCACCAACAATGCAATGTTAATTTAGGCTAAAGTTAAATAAAGGAATCTTGAAATTTAATAAATTTTAAAGGGGTGAGGCCACCAGGATTCGAACCTGTGACCTCAACCGTGTTGCTACTGTAATTCGCAAAAAGAAGAAATGAAAAAGGAGGCTAGGGGATTCAAAATCGCGTTACTGGAAAATAAAGGAGAGAATGACGTATGTAGGCTTGTCTGCGACCTCTGAGAGGTCAACGACGCCGGTCTCGTCTGGGGTCTGAACTTTGGTCATGAAAAAGTGTGTTTCAGAGCACTAGGTTAAATTTTGAGAATAATAAGTTCACATCAACCACATTGAGTAATTTTTAAGTCATGGTAGTGAAGTGCACCACTTTCCTGAATTAGAGATTGCATGATGCGTAAGAGAATTCCCCTTCTTTGGATCCTATCGTGCTTTTCCTAATGTCTGATTTATTGGTGTTATTAGCGTGTCTAACATCAATCCTTGTTGTTTTCAGAGAATGAACACTAGGAGAGCTATGGGTCAGAGGAGAGGAGGAGCAGCTGCTGGAGGCAATCATGATCCACCCCAGGCTCCAGCTGGAGGAGTGCCTATGCCGCTTAACCTAGTTGGGTTGACTGATGCTGAGGTGAGGTCATCTCTGGCCCAGATGGAAAACACCATTACTATGCAGGCCCAGGCTATAACTGCCCAGGTCAATCGGCAGAATGTTCAGAGGGAGAACCCACCGGCTCGCAGCATGGCTGACAGGATGCGAGACTTGACAAGGATGAACCCTTCTATTTTCACAGTGTCTAAGACATTAAAAGATCCTCAGGAATTTGTGGACAAGGTGCACAAGATTTTGGTGGCTATGGGGGCCACAGATACTGAGATGGCTTCCTATCATCTCAAGGATGTTGCACAGACTTGGTGCAAGATGTGGCAAGATAGCCGTGTTTTTGGGTGGAGTGTCAGTCACTTGGGGGATGTTTAAGACAACATTTCTGGAGAGGTTCTTTCCCAGAGAGATGAGGAAAACCAAGGTTGAGGAGTTCATTAACCTTAAACAAGGATCAATGACAGTCAGGGAGTATTCCCAGAAGTTTGTTAAGCTATCCAGGTATATTACTTTCCTTAGTATTTAATAGCATGAATGAGGAGAGTACTGAGGTTTGTTGAATAATCCAGGTATGCTACTTCCCTGGTTTCGAACAGCAGGGATGAAATAAGCTGGTTCCTCACAGGAATCAATGGAGACCTGGAGGAGGAGTGTCGGTCTGCGATTCTCCATGATAATATGGACCTTTCCAGGTTGATGGTGCATGTCCAACAGGTGGAGGAAAGTCGCAGGAACAGAGGTATTTGTGATGCTAAGAGGCCTAGGCCTCAAGATCAAGTAGGTCCCAGCCATGGAGTCCATAGAAACAACTTTGGCGTCCGTGAGCAGCCAAGGTTCCAGAAGGGACAACAGAGTTCTGTGAACTCTAATCCTCATTGGAGCACTACACCTGGAGGAGGCATACCTGAGCCCAAGAAGGACAATGGAGGTAAGATACAGTGTACCAACAAGAATTGTGCTAAGTGTGGCCATGTTCACATTGGAGAGTGCAGACATGGCACTAATGCCTGCTTCGGTTGTGGTAAAAGTGGGCACATGATCAGAGATTATCCACTGAACAGAGGTCAGGCTGGAGGTAATGCTCAGCCTAGGCCTAACCCACAGGGTGCAGCAGCAGTCGAGCCTCCTAAGAGGAACAAGTTCTATGCTCTGAAGGGCAGGGAGGAGCAGGAGAAGTCTGCTGATGTGGTCACAGTATGCTGCAAGTATTCTCAACTTCTGCTTATGCTTTACTTGATCCAGGGTCTACGCTTTCCTTTGTAACTCCTCTGCTTGCTCTCACTTTTGAAATATTACCTAAAGTTAAACCTGATCCTATAGTGGTTAGTACACCTTTAGGAGAAAATGTAAGAACAGATAGAGTATACAAGGATTGCCTAATAGTTGTATGTGGTAGGAATATGTGTGCAGACTTTGTTGAATTACCCATGCATGATTTTGACATCATTCTTCGCATGGATTGGCTTCATAAGTGTTTTGCCTTCATGGATTGTCGTAGTAGGGTTGTGAGATTTCGCTTCCCTAATGAAGAAGAGTTAGTCTGGGAAGGGTACAACTCGAGTCGTCCTAATCCTTTGATTTCCAAACTTAAGGCCAATAAAATGATGTCCAAGGAGTTATATGTCATCTTGTGAGTGTTAATGATTTGGATCATGACATTCCTTCCATAGACTCAGTGCCTGTAGTGAATGAGTACCAAGATGTGTTTCCTGATGATTTGCCTGGAGTCCCTCCCCTTCGAGAGGTTGACTTTGGTATCGATATAGATTTCGACACTAAACCAATCTCAATTACTCCTTATAGAATGGCTCCAACAGAACTCAAAGAGTTGAAGTTGCATTTAAAAGATCTCACTAATAAGGGTTTCATTCAGCCGAGCATATCCCCTTGGGGAGCTCCAGTGTTGTTTGTGAAAAAGAAACATGGAACCCTTAGGATGTGTATCGATTATCGACAGCTCAACAAAGTCACTATCAAGAATAAGTATCCACATCCCAGAATAGATGACTTATTCGACCAACTCCAAGGGTCTAGTTTCTTCTCAAAGATTGATCTTCATTCAGGGTACCATAAGCTTACGGTTAGGGATGAAGATATTCCAAAGACAGCCTTTCATACCCGTTATGGTCAGTACTAGTTTCTAGTTATGTCATTTGGTTTCACTAATGCATTTGCTGCATTTATGGATCTTATGAACAGAGTCTTCCATGCATACCTTGACTCTTTCGTCATAGTATTCATTGATAACATTCTCATCTACTCTAAGACCAAGGAAGAGCATGAACAAAATTTGAGACTAAACTTGCAGGTACTGACAACATCAGTTGTATGCCAAATTCAGCAAGTGTGAATTCTAGCTTAGATCAGTGACCTTCCTAGGTCATTTTGTGTCCGACAAAGGTGTGGAGGTAGACCCTAGGAAGACTAAAGTTGTTAAGAACTAGCCAAAACCTCTTATTCCCACTGATATCCGTAGCTTTCCGGGATTGGCTAGTTACTACCGTAGGTTTGTGGAGGGCTTTTCTTCCATTGTTGTTCCACTTACGGCTTTGATGAAGAGGAAAGCCAAGTTTGAATGGATGGAGAATTGTGAGAAGAGTTTCCAGGAGATCAACGACTGATTCACTTCAGCCCCGGTGCTTACTTTGCCTAAATGTGGTGAGAATTACACTGTTTACAGTGATGCATCTAGGGTTGGTTTGGGTTGTGTTCTTATGTAGGCTTGTAAGGTGATAGTCTATGCTTCCAGACAGCTCAAGGTTCGTGAGAAGAATTATCCCACTCACGACCTAGTGTTGGCAACTGTGGTGTTTGCACTGAAGCTGTGGAGGAATTACCTGTATGGATTGCATGTGGATATGTTCATAAACCACAAGATTCTCCAGTACGTGTTCACACAAAGGGAGTTGAATCTACGTCAGCGAAGATGGTTGGAGTTGTCGAAGGATTATGACATGAATGTGCACTACCATCAAGGTAAGGCTAATGTTGTGCATGATGCTTTGAGCAGGATGAGCATGGGGAGTACAGCCCACGTTGAGGATGAGAAGAAGGAGTTGGCGAAAGAGATACACAAACTGGACAGCATCTCGATCCTGTGTTGATGGAGCTGAAGGACTCGGCATTGATAAAGATGAATGAGTCTTTCGCTTCGGGAGGTGATGGCATACTTAGGTATCAGGACAGGCTGTCTGTACCAGATGTGGATGATTGTGGGACCAGAATTGTGGCAGAGGCCCATGGTCCAAGATATTCCATACATCCAGGTCCCACCAAGATGTATCATGATCTTAAGCAGACCTATTGGTGGGATGGCACGAAGAAGGACATCGCAGAATATGTAGCCAAGTGTCCTAACTATCAGCAGGTAAAGGCTGAGCATCTTAAGCCTGGCGGTATGACTCAAATTATTCAGGTTCCGACTTGGAAATGGGAGGCCATTAATATGGACTTCGTAGGTTGTCTTCTGAGGACTAGTATCGCCTTTCATCCTCAGACTGATGGGAAGGCAGAGCGCACCAATTAGACATTGGAAGACATGTTCAGGGCGTGTATGATTGACTTTAAAGGTAGTTGGGATGACCATCTGCCTTTGATAGAGTTTTCGTATAATAATAGTTATCACTCTAGCATTGGGATGGCACTGTTTGAGGCACTATATGGTAGGAGGTGTAGATCTCCAGTTGGATGGTTCGAAGTTGAAAATTCATCCATTTAAGGTCTAGAGACCATTCATGAGTCCTTCGAGAAGGTCAGAGTGATTAGGGACAGGTTGACTGCTGCTTACAGCCGACAGAAGTCATATGCAGACAACAGAAAGTGGCCCTTATAGTTTCATGTTGGTGACCAGGTTTACTTGAAGATATCACCTACGAAAGGGGTGATGATATTCGGTATAAAAGAGAAGCTGAGTACGAGATATGTTGGGCCATATGAGATCCTACATCTTGTGGGTGAGGTGGCCTATGAGTTAGCATTGCCAGCGGAGCTAGCTTTTGTTCATCCAGTCTTTCATGTCTCTATGTTGAAGAAGTGCCTATGTGATCCAACATCGATTCAACCGTTTGAAGGTTTGGGGGTTTATGAAGACTTGTCTTATGAAGAAGTACCTGTTGAGATCTTAGACAGACAGTTCAAGCGGCTGAGGAACAAGGAGATTGCTACAGTGCAGGTATTGTGGAGAAATCATCTTGTTGAGGGTACTACGTGGGAGGCTGAGGCCGACATAAAATCCCGCTACCCTCATCTTTTCAGCTCTTGATGTTAGACTTCCTACTCTTAAGTCTATGTTTCCTTATCTCTCCGTATTTTGTTGCTATTACTTGACTGTGCATAGTGATTATGTTATGAATTGACTGGTATTACGATATTTAGTGGTAGTGTCATTCAGGGACGAATGTTCCTAAGGAGGGGATAATGTAACAACCCTAAAAATGAATAAGTTCGAAATGCTTAATTTGTCAAGAATGCTTGCGATTAGACCAAGGTTCACACGGATTGATACGTGTAGAACCACACCTCAGAACCCTTACTACGACCAATCCAACTAACTTAGGGAGTTAGTTGAGCTTGAAAGGTTGGAACCAACCATATAGGGCTCTCGAAAATGAAGATTTAATCGAAGGAGTCTTTATCGGACTTAAAAAGAGGAAATCTTAAATTTTGAGGGTCCAGGGGTAAAATAGTCTTTTCTACGACCAGGGTAATATCGTAATTACCCTAAGGAATTAATTAATTAATTTAATTAAAGAACCGGTTTGGGTTGGGTCGACGCAAAATGACCCATTTTCGCAAAATGGTGTCCCCCGAGTTCGACCCCAATGGAAGCAACAAATTGGTTATTTATTTATTATTTAAAATCTGATATTTTAAGGGAAATATGTTCCTTTCACGTATAATTAATTAAATCATATTTTAAGTATTAAGGAGAGTCCTTAATTAACTAAGTCATTATATAAGCCTAAACAACTTCACACGTTTCACTCTCTCACGTCTATCACATCCTCACGTTCAAACTCTATTGTTTTCTCTCTGCCAATTAATGTGAAGAACAGAAAATATAACAATGGTTTTTCACACTTGAATTACTCACGACAAAGTCTAAGAAAGCAAGCTAATCAAAAACGTTAAGTCAAGGGGGATTTCCGTCGAGTTGGTGGTGAAACTTTAGGTGAGTTGGATGTGGTTTTGGAGAAAGCTTTGGGCAGCAACTTCAACGTTTGAACATCAATTAAGGTATGGGTTTTTTCTCTCTTGGTACCTTTTTCAAGAGACCCCTTAAGGTTCAATATATTCATTCGGAAAAATAGGGTTGTTCCCCGTTGCATGTCCCTGTCACTAGCTCCCATTGAATTATAGGTTGGGTATGTTTGCTGGTACAGAGTAAGGATGAAATGTGTTTTCGTGATGTTTATATTTAAGTATGCATGTTCGGAATGATGTGAATATTGAATATGTTGTCCGAAATTATGTGAAAAAGTGATGTGCGTGTGCAACATGTAGCACAGAACTTAGTTACTGTTGGAGGTGTGAAATGGCATGTTTAATCCTTGTATTTTATGTGCAAAATTTGTACACAACGTGATGTTCATTGTAATGAATTGTGGCTGATTGAATAACAATCTTTTAGCCAAACAAACCTATAAAAGATGCGCCTAAAAATGTGTTAAAATGGTCTACGAATTTCCTTAGGAGTTCAAGTTAAAACGTTGATAAAAATGAATTGAAAAATGACCAAAATTTCCAGCAACAATGCAATGTTAATTTAGACTAAAGTTTAATAAAGGAATCTTGAAATTCAATAAATTTTAAAGGGGTGAGGCCATTAGGATTCGAACCTGTGACCTCACCCATGTGGCTACTGTAATTGGCTAAAAGAAGAAATGAAAAGGGGGGCTGGGGGATTCGAAATTGGGTTACTGGAAGAGAAAGGAGAGAATGACGTACGTAGGCTTGTATGTGACCTCTGAGAGGTCAACGACGCCGCTCTTGTCTGGGGTCTGAACTCCGGTCGTGACACATCCACTTATTCTCGTCAAGGTTTCATTTTTAGAGGAAGACTATGACAAATTGTATGTTAAGGAGATAGTGAAGTTGCATGGGTCCCTTATGTATCATTTTGGATCAGGGTACAAAGTTTACTTCACACTTTTGGAAGGCATTCCAAAAATGGCTTGGTACTTATGTTAAGATTAGTATTGTTTTTCAACCTCAAACTAGTGGTAAAGCGGAACGTATCATTCAAACCCTAGAAGACATATTGAGGTTGTGTGCCATAGACTTCAAGGGTAGTTGGTATGACCATCTACCGTTGATTGAGTTTGCCTACAATAATTGTTACCATTCGAGTATTCCATGGCTCCTTTTGAAGCATTGCATGGTAGGAGAGTAGATCTCCAATTGGTTGGTTTGAAGTAGGTGAAATTGCTTTAATTGGTCCCAAATTATTTCATGAGTCCATTGAAAAAGTTTGAATCATTAGAGAGAAGTTGAAGACGACCCCAAGTCGGAAAAAGCCCTATGTTGATGTTAGAATAAGGGATCTAGAGTTTCAAGTCTACTTGATAATCTCACCTAAGAAGGGTGTGATTAGGTTTGGTAAGAAGAGGAAGCTTATTTAGCTATATGTGGTCTCGTATCAAATCTTGAAACGTGTTGGGAGAGTTGCATATGAATTAAAATACCAAATGAATTGGCTCGGTTCACCTGGTGTTTCATGTCTCCATGCTTAAGAAATGTATTAGTAATCCGGTATCCATCATTCCTTTAAAGGGTTTGGGAGTTGATGAGACTCTTTCTTATGAAGAGGTTCCGGTAGAGATTTTAGACCGGTAAGTTAAGAGGTTAAGAAACAACTAAGTAGCTTCCATAAAGGTTTTATGGAGGAATCACTTAGTTGAGGGTGATACATGGGAGGTCGAGGCCGATATGAAGTACCGTTATCCTCATCTTTCTCATTCTACTCCTATTCAAGCTTGAGGTAAGTAGTTCCTCTAGAGTTTTTGTGTTTTGGAAATCATGAGTGTTGTATGAGTTTTCCATGATTTCCTTATGTTATGCATGTTTATGATGAAATTCATAATATGTAAGAAAATAGGATGAAATTCATAATATGTAAGAAAATAGGTTTTATGATTATGTGTTCCTCATGTTGAAATGCATTTTAGTATGATGATGGCATATTTGACTTCATGAGATAGTTTGATGGACATGCTTAGTTATATTTATGATGAAATGGCATATTAGTTCCTTAATGTTGTGTTGATCTTGCTTTAAGTTGGAGAAGGTAGTTCCTCCCGTGCTATATGGGATGATGAGTTTTGTGCATAATGGGTTGTGGATGCAGTTCCTACCTCCTTGTGATAGCATTGATTATGTTTTGAGATGGATTTGATGTTTCCTTCTATGAATTATGCATTATTTTTATGTTGCATGCATGATGGGTTGCTACTCTTGAGTCTTTAATTTTGCAAGGTGTCTAAATCTTCATTCGAGGATGAACGTTCCCAAAGGGGAGATAATGCAATACTTCAGAAAATGGTAGGTTAAGATAGAGCCTAGACGTAAGGTTAAAAATCATAAAATGATTCCCCGAATGTTAGTAAGTCAATTAGGGTTGAAATGGGGTTATTTGTGTCAAGGCCACGAGGGGGACCACAGATCATAGTCCTCACCATGACTCATGAAGGGCCTCATGGTTTTGGCTTGGCCATGGTAGAGTGGCCACTATATGTCAAGGTTACTGACTCAACTTCACGAGAGGGATCATGGCTCGTGGATCCCTTCGTGAAGATGACTTGGGCAAAGTAGCGTAGGGCCCCAAGTTCCAAGGCTACTACCTCAAGGACCACGACTCATGGATCCCCTCATGGTAATGCCTTAGTCTTGTGATCCTAAGGAACCAAGGTCGTAGCCATTTTCCCAACCTTCACGGGCATAATCACGGGTCGTGGTCCTCACTACGGCTCGTGACATCTGGGTGTGGTCAATAAGTGAGGATCATTTAAGTCCTATTAAAGTGAGGTCATTTTGGGTATTTTTATGGATACTATCTAAGTTGATTTTAAGTCAAAATTTCCAAACTAAGTCATTATACTCAAACACCCAAATCAAATAAAAAAAACTCTCTTCTCTCAATATTTTTCTCTCTAAAACTCAAGGAAGTAGGTTTGGGCTAGGGTTTATTGATTTTAAGGGCTCTTCCCTAAATTTCTTGGAGTTTCTTAGTCAAGGTCTGGTTGCTTTACTTATATGGGTAGTTTCCACCCATAGAGTCCCTTCAAACTTGGTTTTCAAGATTTCAATTTACCTGAAACCTAGGGTTTTCAATCTATGTCATGGGTCTTCTTCAAAACTTTTTCAACTATTTATTTATTGTTGATTATGGGTGGATATGATAAATTGTGATTGGATTAATGTAGTATTGTTTATTTATGGAGTAAATCCCCCATGGACCCATGATTCCCCCAAATTGATAAATTATGAATTGTTGATGTGGGTTGGTTTATTTTAAGAACATGTTAACTGATTATGTTATAATAAATTATTTATTGGATCATGATATTCCTCTTATCTTATGTAGTAATTGTATATTTTTGGGTTGCTTCTGATTCATAACCTTTGAACGACAAAGTATGAGGGTTTGTACATCTTTATGAGAATTGTGTATGAGCTTATGATTCACTTAGAGTGTGAAGATCCAATGATTATTGTGTAATTGTGGTGTTGTTGCAAGATCATTCTTCCCCTACCCTTATACATAGCTATGCATGAATGACTATGAATATGGTAAGCTTTTTGTGTTGATTGAAATGATATTCTCATGAATACACAATAAGATGTGAAAGGTTTACTCACATATTGATGATTGTAAGGTTGAAAGGATATTCTCATCTAATGAATATATGAGCTATTATGATGTTATGTTGGTTTGAGTGCCTAGTGCATTCATTTATGAACATGAATTTAAGTAAAGACTTATTATGAACTTTAAAGGGAACATTGCCTAGCACCGAGTGGATATGAAAATGAGATGGAAGTTTTTACGTTAGAATGGCTGTCCAAAGTATGTTAACCCATGAGATGGAAAACTTTTAGATTAGAATGTTCGAGTTTCTAGTAGCAATATCTTTATCCCATAACTATGTGCCCACATAGGTCTTCAGCTAATCAATCCACATAAACGCTCATATGTTAGTTCTACCTTAGGAAAGTAGGACACCTTTAGGTATGGGGTAAGACACCAGATTCCATATAGCTCAGATGGTCTATGTCGGTTAAGGTTAAATTTCCCTTTATGATAAAAATCTGTTTTATGACAAGAAAATGAACTATAACTATGACTTCGTAAGAGGTACTACTTAGTATGAGTGGAGGTATGAGACTCCATTTGTGCATTGCACAAGTAGGCTTCAAGAGTAGTTGTGGTAAGGTTCTCTTATGTTATGAAGTTTTATGAATTATGTATGTATGATATGTGTTGTTGTTAAGGATGTACCTACTTCCTACAAGTTATGAATATGATTATTTCATTGTTTATGAATGTTGATTAATAATGAGGTCAGGGCAAGATATGCATGATGTTGGTAATCTAAATGTGGTACTTGACATTTGGTAGGGTTATAGGATCTTGCCTTTGTATTGCACTAGTATAGCTTTGGGTTGCCTACGATATGGTTTGACTATGTTTATTCGCAAATGTGTATAATGACTTTTAAACTTGATTAATGCATGGTGTCAACTTAACGTCTCTTATTATGAGTGTTTTAAGGATTTTGTATGCATGGCTTCCATACTTAGTATATTAATTGTGGTAACCCATATTTTCTACCTTTTGTATAAATATAGGTCTCGGTCGTTGAGGTTGCTTCTCTTTGGTTCAAAGCTTGGATCTATTATCTTCTTGCCTTGGTGAATTCTTGTGGTTCGAGTACAGGAAGCGTTCTTTCTAGTTTCCTTTCATATGTTCTACTTAGAAACTTTATTGTTAAAGGTTGGACCTTATTTAAGATTCTATTGTAGTAGATGGTTCATCGAGATAATGTTTAAACTCCTATTTTTTATATTAATGAAAAAATTTTGATTGTAAAAGTTTTAAATTCTGCATCATTTCTATTATTTATATTTATGATTATGCTAAGGGTTTCTATGAGACCCCTTTAGGATTGAGTACGACGTGTTGCATCTAGGGGGTACTCTTGGGTCGTGCCAGAACAGTATATTAATTTTTGGAAATAAGCCTTCAAATAATAAATCAACAATTCATAGAAATTTGTCTTACTTAGCACCTTCATTAAGAAGAACCAAGATATTCTATTATAAGTTTTGACCATTTCTGGTTTAATAACCACATTTCCTGGCTTCTCTGTTTTGTTTTAGTATGATTAACAATCTCCTGTGTGAGAAGTGTATCCTCAATGATACTAGTCTCTTCGACAAAATCTGGTTGATAGTTGGAAATCAACTTAGATAACAAGGATTTTATTCTATCATGCATAATTCTGGACAAATTTTATTATAAAATTACTAAATTAATAAGTCTCATGTTAGGGAAGTTGTGAATAGTTTTCTTATTTGTAAGAGAACCAAATTAGTGTGAGTCACAGATTGGGGAAGAGTGTTGCCATTAAAATATTCTTGAACCATACCATAGATGTACGTTCCAATAATGTCCCAACAACATTAACATTAACAGAACATCTATTTCAAACCATCAAGACCACTTGCACTATAACCATTTATGTTAACATTGATCTTCTAACTTCATCTATGCTAGGTTGTCGGCAAAAAAAACAATATTCTATTCAGCACTAATTATGTTCTGAATATGATCCAGAAGTGAGAAAGATGTTGCATCTCTTTTCTGAGTGAATCAATTTTGGAATATCCTTCCCAACAAATTTCCCCTATCTATTTTGAATCCTCTGTACATGAAGTCTCTTTCTCTTACCTTGACTAGACTGTGAAAGAACATAGTATTCCTATCTTTCTCATCAAATAAGTCATAACCAGTTTTTTGTTGCCAAAAGATTTCTTCAAAGTGAACATATCTTTTATGTTTGCTTGTCTGAATTACAACTCTATTTTCCTTTAACACATGTTTGGAAAGTCAGACTAGTAATTGGATTTGATGTAATTGGGTGTAACTACACCGTCTGACCTCTTTGTTTGGTCATGTAGTTACTTGGTTAGCAGGTAATTGGGGGTAATTGGTCGGGGGTAGTTACACACTCCGATTTTCAAGAAAGCGCTATGAATTGTTGGTAGTTACATTGGTGTAATTACAAGTTGATTACTTTTAGTGTCTTCTTTTTATTATTTATGTTTTAATTTATATTCTATTTCTATTATTTCAAGTTTTTTTCATGTTTCTATAATTCTAAAAGTTTATTTTTATGGTATGTTATTTATATTTCATTTCTTTCTCATTTGCAACCTTTACTTCATGTGATTCTATGAAATTATATATATATATATATATATATATATATATATATATCTTTCATGATATATATATATATACATATATATCTTTCATGATTTTGTTCCCATTTTTCTAATGGATTTTCACCATATGATTTCTGTAAATTTTCTTTAATTCTTTCTAAATTAAGACATTTACAAGTTATTTTTCTTAGATTTTCTAAGTATTTTCTTTTAAAATTTCCATTATCTTTTTCAAGATTATATGGATTTTGTATTCTTGGAATCTTAATGTAATGTCCCCAAGGGGTTTTTAGATTTATCATATACAGAGTTTGTTGATAATTTTGAAATTGATGTATAAAATCATTTCCTAATAATAAATCTGTTTCCAGGCATTTGCATTTATTTTTTGTTTTTGAAAATTCTCTTTTCTTTTTATAATATTTTTTCTTCGGTATATATTTCTGTTCAGAGAAATTTTTTCTTTTTATTAGCCCTTTTTTGAGTTGTTTTTTCCTTTATACAAAATTCATTGCATAGCATAAGTAAAAGAGCTTCGAAACATAAACAAGCCTTATTTCATTTGAATAAAGCAATATCTGAAATGGAAAAAGTTTATTTGCATACTAGTCATAAATATGATTCACTAATATTTTCAATACATGAAATGAAAATGTATAGAATACAAGAATACTTTGAGTATAAGAATGCATTAATGATTTTAAAAAATCATATAATTTTTACTGCATAAAATATTCTGCAAATTTTACCCTGTTAAAAGAAACAGCAACAATCTAATGGTATCAGAGCCTCGTAACTAATCCATGGACTATGATTCTAACAAGATAAAATTATATTGGTATATAGAAATTTATATCCTTGTATCAATTTTACATGCAATAAAAGATTTAGATGAAGATCTAAAAAGAAAAATTGTTAGGATAGTTACCTTACAAAATAAAAAAGAAGAAGAAAAATATAATATTATAAACTATAATTTCTTTGACACCTCTGATTATTATTTTTCAGAATAATGAGCTTAAAAGAAATTTTTGATTTATTAAAAGATCTCATAGAGAGTAATAAACAATTATCATTACGGTTAAAGATGATAGAAATAGAGATAAAAATATATTAGAGAAAATACTCCAGGGAGAATAACAAATCTAATAGAAAAAACAGAAAAAATTGACAAGAAAGTAAGTCAAAAATATAAAAAAGAATTATTAAATAAAAATATTTCTAAAGAAAAACATGAAAAATTACAAATTTGTAAAATGGGTTATATTCAAGAATACACTTGTGAATTTGAAGAATATTATTATAAAATATTTGATAGCAGTAAGGAAATGATGCCTTATTTAGAAAAGTACTATAAAAAATTACCAGGCTTCTGGGCTAAATATTATAGAGAAGAATACGAAAAAGAAAATAAAAAAGGAGATACTCTTGGACAGAGAATAAATTTCCTAAGAAATAGACTGGGTCAACTTTGTATGTCCCATAATATGCAAAGAAAAGCTAAAAGAATAAATACACAAATATATTGCAAGGATACCAATGCATCTACTCAGTGGGGATGTGATGATAGACCATACAAAAGGAAAAAAACAACTCAAAAAAGGTTAATAAAAAGAAAAAATTTCTCTAAACAGAAATATATACCGAAGAAAAAATATTATAAAAAGAACAGAGAATTTTCAAAAACAAAAAATAAATGCAAATGCTATAATTGTGGAGAAGAAGGACATAAAAGTTACGAATGTAACAAGAAACGAGTAAAAATCTCAAAAATAGATAGAATAGAAATTGATTCAGACCTAGAATCGATAAAATCTATAGAAAGTGAAGATTTCTTTGAAGAAATTTATGAAGAATGTTCAACCAGTTCAGAAGAATCTGATTAGATGAACAAAGAAATACAAGAAAACAGAAGAAGATCATCAGGGTTATGCTTTAAAAGCAGCCTTTGATGGAGAAACTTTTAAGAAAATCCAAGGATTAAAATTAAATCTTAAAGTAGAAGATAATCTACTAAGCAGAATGCAAAGATTGTTTGCAAGAGATAAAATTTCTTATCATGAATATCAAGAAATAGAAAAGGTAATAGAAATTACCCAAACAACAGGAAAGCATAAGCTAAACCTGTTGACAAAATCAATGATAGATCAAATTCTAAGGAAAATCCCTGAAAGAAAAAGGAAGAAAATGAATTATGTTCATCTAGGTGGAATTCAAATATTAGTTAAATCAACTTTTAAAGAAGGAATAAATTGTCCAATAGTGATAAATTTATCAGACGAAAGATTCATAAATGCAAGAGAAGGAAATCTTGGTATAGTTGAAGGAAATCTAGCATATACTAAACTTCTATATATATACTATCTGAGATATTGTATATCACTCAAACATGCCGATTTTAATGATGCTTTGAGTCTACATTTTCAGATCAAAAGAAATGATTTATTTAACTCAGGTAATCATATAATGATTATATATTACCAGGCATTATACACAGTTACAAATTCAAATTATGAAAATGTGTATAAAAATAAAGGATTGATCGAAATAGATCAAGAATGTGCAGGAATTGCAAGAATAGTTGAAGCAGAAATTCAAAAAGCTCAAATTCCAGATGAATATGAAATTCGATTTGGAAAAACACAAGAAATAGGAAGTACTAGTAATTCTAGGCTTTCAATAGAATATGGAAGAAACTCTATTAGAAAAAGTATATCTAATAGATATTCTTTAAAAAATGAAACTTCAAACATAATGAAGATAAAAGGAAGAATATTCAATGGAATAGAATGGAAAAATCAAGAAATCTTGATACAAACGGGAGCAACTGCAAATCACATAAAAGGAATTCTTATAAATGGAATACCGATCTATGAAGGAGAACATTATGTTTTCAAAACCTTTGAAGGAAATAATTTTAGTTGTAAAAATATTGTAGATTTACCTATAAAACTAGATACAATAAGAATAATAGTTCCATGTTATACCATCAATCACGAAAGTAATCAAGAACTAATTCTAGGAAATATATTCCTAAACAAATTAGAAGATTATAACATTGGGAGAGATGGAATAGAAATGATATATAAAAGCGAAACTTGTTTCGTACCAAAAATATAAATGCCAAAAGAAATAATTTTTAAGTATCGATTTTTATAGAAATAACTTTCTATGATACCAAATTAACAACATGTTGTCAAATAGATAACGAATCTGAAGCAAGTCTAGCAAAATCTTTTTTAATAAAAGATTGGGACTTAAATAAAAATAATATCTCTATGATAGGAATCACAGGAGATAAAGAAAAACTTTCAAAATCTAAAGAAAAAGTAGAAATAATTTTAGGATCAAAAATTGTTTCTATAAATAAATTATTTGCTTATGATAAACTGGAAACAGATTTATTATTAGGAAATGATTTTATACAACAATTTCAAAATTATCAACAAACTCTGTATATGATAAATCTAATAACCCTCGGGGACATTACATTAAGATTCCAAGAATACAAAATCCATATAATCTTGAAAAAGATAATGGAAATTTTAAAAGAAAATACTTAGAAAATCTAAGAAAAATAACTTGTAAATGTCTTAATCTAGAAAGAATTAAAGAAAATTTACAGAAATCATATGGTAAAAATCCATTAGAAAAATGGAAACAAAATCATGAAAGAGCAATTTTAACTCTAAAAGATCCCAGTATAATTATTAGAGTAAAAACTATGCTATATAATGAAGAAGATAAATTGGAATTTAAAATCCAAATTAAAGAATTACTTAATCTAAAACTCATAAGAATGAGTAAAAGTCCACATAGTAGCCCAGCATTTATGGTAAGAAATAATGCTGAAATCAAAAGAGAAAAAGCTCGCATGGTCATAAACAATAAAGAGTTAAATAAAAATTATTTATTTGACGGATATTTTATACCAAATAAAAACAATTTAATTAACCTTACAAAAGGAAAAACATATTTTTCAAAATTTGACTGTAAAAGTGGATTTTGGCAAATTAAATTGGAAGAAAATCAGTTCAGTTAATTGCTTTTAGTACTTCTAATGGACATTATGAGTGGTTAGTAATGCCTTTTGGGTTAAAAAATGCACCAAAATCTTTCAAAGAAGAATGGACAAAGTATTTTCAGAAAAGAACTATTTAATAGTTTATATAGATGACATATTAATATGTTCAAAAACATATGAAGACCATTTAAAACATTTGAAAGAATTTTCATAAATATGTTTAAAAATGGAATTATTTTGAGTCAGAAAAAAGCTGATATAATTAAAAATGAAATAGAATTCTTAGGAATGATTATTTCAAAAAATGGAATTGAACTCCAATCGCATATTGCTAAAAAAATTATAGAATTCCCTGATAAGCTAACTACAAAACAAGAAATTCAAAGATTTCTAGGATGCTTAAATTATGCAGGAGAATTTATTCAAGATTTAGCAAAAAAGAGAAATATGCTTCAAAAACAAATAAGAAAAACCAATAGACTCGGATGGACTGAAGAACACTCAAAGTGTATTAAAAGTCTAAAAAAAGAATGCGCAAAGTTACCAATACTTAGATTACTAGAAGATAATGATAATCTAATTTTACAAACTGATGCATCTGATTATCATTGGGGAGCAATTTTGCAAACAGATTTAAATGAAATTTGCAGGTTCACAAGTGGTACGTTTAACGATGCAAAAACAAGATATTCTACAAATGAAAAAGAATTACTGGCAATTGTTAGGGGAATTAGAAAATTTTCTGCATTTACTTACCAAAACAATTTGTTATTAAAACTGATAACACTCAAGTTGCAGGTCTAATACATAATAAGCTACCTTCTGAACCTCAATACAGAAGACTGCATAGATGGCAAGTACTATTATCATTTTATACATTTTCAATAGAATATATAAAGGGAAATGATAATTTTTTTGCAGAATTTATGTCAAGAAACGTCCAATATGGACAATCAGACGAAGATCCTGGTAAACAGGATATACGAAAAAATGAAGACAGTGGATAAATCCATTAATGAAAGGGGCAAAAGCTGTTCAAAATAAGAGATGAACTTTAAAATTTATCTGAAAAATCTAGAATATTACAATCCGAATTAAATCAACTCAGTATTAATCAAGCTGAAAAAATGAGAGAATTTCCGATTCTATATGAACACTTGGACTCACGTCCATTACAGAATTCAAAACTGAAAGGGAATATTAATCCCAACGAAGTGGCAGGAGATGTCCCACTAGCACCTAGTGTCAAAAACATCTCAATGGTAAGCACGGATATGCCGAATTCATCATCAAAAGATTAGAAAGAAAGCTGAGCAAATGAAGCAACATGCTCATCCTCAGCCAAAGCTGAAAAAATTATATCTGGGAAACCAGAAAGTAAAACTAACCAGTTTTATCTGGAACAAAAGTGTTTTCTTCTTTTCAGGTAGGAAAGCAACATCCAAAAGAAGAAGAGTATCTGGTCTTTACTAGATACGTCTATAATCTACCTGAAGAAAGTGGAGAAACTTATGGTGTTTTAGGAACAACAAGCTTGTTTCCTAGAATATCGTTATTTCCTAATGGAATACCAAGTTTTACAACTCAATTATTTGAATTTGGATATTTAGATCGGGTATACATAAAACCAGATTTAAAAGAGATATCCCATTTACCATCAAGATTGTTCGAGGCAATCAAAAACTTTAGTCAAGGCAATGGAGTATATTGCAGATTCTACAGCATATCAATGGAATGCAAGGATTTGCAATCTTATTATCCAACACTCAACTATATCTCAGTTGAAAAAATTAAAGAATACAATGTTAAGGCCACAGGAGTTGATAAAAAGATTCCTCACCTTAATAAAAAATGGATTCAGACTAGAAGAGCGTTAGGGATAAGAGCTCTATACGCAATTCTAAACAGATTCTACAAAGAAGACTTTAAAGTAATCGATCAAGATAGTGATTGTGTCCTAATTACCAAAGGAAAATCAAAGTCCGAAGAACTTAGAGAAATAATGTTAGACATTGAACTTCACATGTTAGGAGCCACGGAAGAAACCTGGAAACTAGCATGCAAAATGTTAGACCATAATCATGATCAATAAAGACAAAGAAGAAGACGTCAACACTTACGTCAAAAAGAAAAAGATGACATAATCACATATGTCAGATAGCATAAAGAAAAGAGAATTCTTTTCTTTTCTAAAAGAAAGGTCAAATCAGGTCGGTTAATAATGAAAAAGCAATGGAAAGTCCATTAGCAGGAAAGAATCTTTTATCCAAAAGGACGAAAAGATAATTATGTAATATTTCAAGGAAGACCTTGAAATAAACTTCTTTTGTAATCCTGATATCTATAAAAGGAGAGGAATTTCATACTGATAAGGCAGAGTTTGGAAAGGAGAGAAAATCAGGAAAACAACGCAAAAAATATCTTGAGAGGATGAATAAGTTTGAGCGTGAGTAGTAACTTCTCCCGCTAGGGAAAAGTAATTTCATGAATGTTGTATTACATAAGTATTTTATAGTTTGTATGTAAAATTATCAATATGAAATAAAAAGTGAGTTTTTATATCATTCTTCTAAAAACTCCATAGATAGTCGAAAGTGAAGGTTGCGATCTTCAGCCTTAAGGAGGAATAGTATCAAAGTAGCCAAAGACTGCGGTCGCTAGAGCGAAACAATATTCATGACCTTAAAGGAGAAATGATGCGGTATTGATAGAGACTATTTATCGACCAAAAAGAAGAAAGGTATACACGCAAATTTTTTATTACATATTATATAATTTTACAAACATACTATATGCACTTATTTTAATTCAAACATTAAGAAGAATTACTTAGTACCCATAGGGAATCAAAAAATTTGAATATATCATGTTAATATATGTTATTATCATATCATGCTTTTGCATAAATATATCATGTTTTTTGCATAAATAATTATAAATGAAATTTATACAAAATTCATTGCATAGCATAAGAAAAAGAGCTTGGAAACATAAACAAGCCTTATTTCATATGAATAAAGCAATATCCGAAATAGAAAAAGTTTATTTGCATACTAGTCATAAATATGATTCACTAATATTTTCAATACATGAAATGAAAATGTATAGAATACAAGAATACTTTGAGTATAAGAATGCATTAATGATTTTAATAAATCATATAATTTTTACTGCATAAAATATTCTGCAAATTTTACCTTGTTAAAAGAAACAGCAACAATCTAATGGTATCCTTCTAAGGTATCGTTTTTAATTATATTTTCTGCATCTTCAGTTAATCCCGAATACTAGTCATTTACTTTTCCCATAAAAATGTTTATCATAATTTATTTATAGAAACAATTTTTGATCCTAAAATTATTTCTACTTTTTCTTTAGATTTTGAAAGTTTTTCTTTATCTCCTGTGATTCCTATCATAGATATATTATTTTTATTTAAGTCCCAATCTTTTATTAAAAAAGATTTTGCTAGACTTGCTTCAGATCCGTTATCTATTTGACAACAGGTTGTTAATTTGGTATCATAGAAAGTTATTTCTACAAAAATCGATACTTTGAAAATTGTTTCTTTTGGCATTTATATTTTTGGTAAGAAACAAGTTCGCTTTTATACATCATTTCTATTCCATCTCTCCCAATGTTATAATCTTCTAATTTGTTTAGGAGTAGATTTCCTAGAATTAGTTCTTGATTACTTTCGTGATTGATGATATAACATGGAACTGTTATTCTTATTGTATCTAGTTGTATAGGTAAATCTACCATATTTTTACAACTAAAATTATTTCCTTCAAAGGTTTTGTAAATATAATGTTCTCCTTCATAGATCGATATTCCATCTATAAGAATTCCTTTTATGTGATTTGCAGTTGCTCCCGTTTGTATCAAGATTTCTTGATTTTTCCATTCTATTCCATTGAATATTCTTTCTTTTATCTTCATTATGTTTGAAGTTTCATTTTTTAAAGAATATCTATTAGATATACTTTTTCTAATAGAGTTTCTTCCATATTCTATTGAAAGCCTAGGATTACTAGTACTTCCTATTTCTTGTGTTTTTCCTAATCGAATTTCATATTCATCTGGAATTTGAGGTTGTTGAATTTCTGCTTCAACTATTCTTGCAATTCCTGCACATTCTTGATCTATTTTGATCAATCCATTATTTTTATACACATTTCCATAATTTGAATTTGTAATTGTGTATAATGCCTGGTAATATATAGTCATTATATGATTACCTGGGTTAAATATATCATTTCTTTTGATCTGAAAACGTAGACTCAAAGCATCATTAAAATCGGCATCTTTGAGTGATATACAATATCTCAGATAGTATGTAAATAGAAGTTTAGTATATGCTAGATTTCCTTCAACTATACCAAGATTTCCTTCTCTTGCATTTATGAATCTTTCTTCTGATAAATTTATCACTATTGGACAATTTATTCCTTCTTTAAAAGTTGATTTAACTAATATTTGAATTCCACCTAGATGAACATAATTCATTTTCTTCCTTTTTCTTTCAGGGATTTTCCTTAGAATTTGATCTATCATTGATTTTGTTAACAGGTTTAGCTTATGCTTTCCTGTTGTTTGGGTAATTTCTATTACCTTTTCTATTTCTTGATATTCATGATAAGAAATTTTATCTCTTGCAAACATTCTTTGCATTCTGCTTAGTAGATTATCTTCTACTTTAAGATTTAATTTTAATCCTTGGATTTTCTCAAGAGTTTCTCCATCAAAGGTTGCTTTTAAAGCATAACCCTGATGATCTTCTTCTGTTTCTAAAATTTGTACAGAATTTTCCCTTTCTTGTATTTCTTTATTCATCTAATCAGATTCTTCTGAACTGGTTGAACATTCTTCATAAATTTCTTCGAAGAAATCTTCACTTTCTATAGATTTTATCGATTCTAGGTCTGAATCAATTTCTATTCTATCTATTTTTGAGATTTTTACTCTTTTCTTGTTACATTCGTAACTTTTATGTCCTTCTTCTCCACAATTAGAGCATTTGCATTTATTTTTTGTTTTTGAAAATTCTCTTTTCTTTTTATAATATTTTTTCTTCGGTATATATTTCTGTTTAGAGAAATTTTTTCTTTTTATTAACCCTTTTTTGAGTTGTTTTTTCCTTTTGTATGGTCTATCATCACATCCCCATTGAGTAGATGAATTGGTATCCTTGCAATATATTTGTGTATTTATTCTTTTAGCTTTTCTTTGAATATTATGGGACATACAAAGTTGACCCAGTCTATTTCTTAGGAAATTTATTCTTTGTCCAAGAGTATCTCCTTTTTTATTTTCTTTTTCGTATTCTTCTCTATAATATTTAGCCCAGAAGCCTGGTAATTTTTTATAGTACTTTTCTAAATAAGGCATCATTTCCTTACTGCTATCAAATATTTTATAATAATATTCTTCAAATTCACAAGTGTATTCTTGAATATAACTCATTTTACAAATTTGTAATTTTTCTAGTTTTTCTTTAGCTATATTTTTTATCACTTCTTTATTTTCTTTTATATTTCCTTGTCCTCCAAAGAATTCATTTGCAATATATTGCTTAAGATTATTTATACCTTCTTGTAAAGAATTCTTTAATCATTCTAAGGTATCGTTTTTAATTATATTTTCTGCATCTTCAGTTAATCCCGAAAACCAATCATTTACTTTTCCCATAAAAGTGTTTATCATAATAATATATTTTTCTTCATCGGTGTAATTTCCTTTTCCTAATAGGAAGTATAGGAGCATGTTTTGAGACCAAAGGTCTAGGTTATTTTCTGGATCTCTTTTACATTCAAGATCTAGAAATTGAACACCTATATCTCCTGTTGGGAGTCTATTAGGCATAAATCTTGATTTATCATTATTATGATAGTTTTTGTAAAATCATTATTCTTTTTTGCTCTATTTACACAATCTTTATTTTCTGGTTCTTGTCACTCTTCTTTCATAGAAGTTGATGCTTCGAATCTTCCTTGGGGTCCTCCTGTTTCCCCTTTATTCATGAAAACATTTATTTTTTCAGAAAGACTTAAATCTTCTAAGGAATAAACTAGCTCATCTAATTCATTCATTTTTATTTTCTTCAATTGATTTTGAATTAATTTCTACTACCGAATTATCTTTATGATTTGTTTCTAAATCATTTTCATTTTCTAAATATCTTTTTCTTATTGTTTTTCAAGAAATCTTTGAATTAAAATTTCATCCATGCTTCCTTTTTGATAAGTGTTTCCACTTGCTGATTTTTTATTTAATAATTCTTTTATATATTTTTGACTTACTTTCTTGTCAATTTTTTCTGTTTTTTCTATTAGATTTGTTATTCTTCCTGGAGTATTTTCTCTAATATATTTTATCTCTATTTCTATCATCTTTAACCGTAATGATAATTGTTTATTACTCTCTATGAGATCTTTTAATAAATCAGAAATTTCTTTTAAGCTCATTATTCTGAAAAATAATAATCAGAGGTGTCAAAGAAATTATAGTTTATAATATTATATTTTTTTTCTTAATTTTTATTTTGTAAGGTAACTATCCTAACAATTTTTCTTTTTAGATCTTCATCTAAATCTTTTATTGCATGTAAAATTGATACAAGGATATCGATTTCTATATACTAATATGGTTTTTATCTTGTTAGAATCATAGTCCATGGATTAGTTACTAGGCTCTGATACCATTAGATTGTTGCTGTTTCTTTTAACAGGGTAAAATTTGCAGAATATTTTATGCAGTAAAAATTATATGATTTTTTAATGCATTCTTATACTCAAAGTATTCTTGTATTCTATATATTTTCATTTCATGTATTGAAAATATTAGTGAATCATATTTATGACTAGTATGCAAATAAACTTTTTCCATTTCGGATATTGCTTTATTCATATGAAATAAGGCTTGTTTATGTTTCCAAGCTCTTTTTCTTATGCTATGCAATAAATTTTGTATAAATTTCATTTATAATTATTTATGCAAAAAGCATGATATATTTATGCAAAAGCATGATATGATAATAACATATATTAACATGATATATCAAAAAATTTTGATTCCCTATAGGTACTAAGTAATTCTTCTTAATGTTTGAATTAAAATAAGTGCATATAGTATGTTTGTAAGATTATATAATATGTAATAAAAAATTTGCGTGTATACCTTTATTATCTTTTGTCGATAAATAGTCTCTATCAATACCGCAACATTTCTCCTTTCAGGCCATGAATAGTGTTTGGCTCTAGCGACCACAATCTTTGGCAACTTTGATACTATTCCTCCTTAAGGAAGATCGCAACCTTCACTTTCGACTATCTATGGAGTTTCAAGAAGAATGATATAAAAACTCACTTTTTATTTCATATTAATAATTTTACATTGAAACTATAAAATACTTATGTAATACAACATTAATGAAATTAATTTTCCCTAGCTGAAGAAGTTACTACTCACTCTCAAACTTATTCATCCTCTCAAGATATTTTTTGCGTTGTTTTCCTGATTTTCTCTCCTTTCCAAACTCTGCCTTATCAGTATGAAATCCTCTCCTTTTATAGATATCAGGATTACAAAAGAAGTTTATTTCAAGGTCTTCCTTGAAATATTACATAATTATCTTTTCGTCCTTTTGGATAAAAGATTATTTCCTGCTAATGGACTTTCCATTGCTTTTTCATTATTAACCGACCTGATTTGACCTTTCTTTTAGAAAAGAAAAGAATTCTCTTTTCTTTATGCTATCTGACATATGTGATTATGTCATCTTTTTCTTTTTGACGTAAGTGTTGACATCTTCTTCTTTGTCTTTATTGATCATGATTATGGTCTAACATTTTGCATGCTAGTTTCCAGGTTTCTTCCGTGGCTCCTAACATGTGAAGTTCAATGTCCAATATTCTTTCTCTAAGTTCTTCGGACTTTGATTTTCTTTTGGTAATTAGGACCCAATCACTATCTTGATCGATTACTTTAAAGTCTTCTTTGTAGAATCTGTTTAGAATTGTGTATAGAGCTTTTATCCCAACGCTCTTCTAGTCTGAATCCATTTTTTATTAAGGTGAGGAATTTTTTTATCAACTCCTGTGGCCTTAACATTGAATTTTTTAATTTTTTTCAACTGAGATATAGTTGAGTGTTGGATAATAAGATTGCAAATCCTGGCATTCCATTGATATGCTGTAGAATCTGCAATATACTCCATTGCCTTGACTAAAGTTTTTGATTGCCTCGAACAATCTTGATGGTAAATGGGATATCTCTTTTAAATCTGGTTTTGTGTATACCCGATCTAAATATCCAAATTCAAATAATTGAGCTGTAAAACTCGGTATTCCATTAGGAAATTCTAGGAAACAAGCTTGTTGTTCCTAAAACACCATAAGTTTCTCCACTTTCTTCAGGTAGATTATAGACATATCTAGTAAAAGCCAGATACTCTTCTTCTTTTGGATGTTGCTTTCCTACCTGAAAAGAAGAAAACACTTTTGTTCCAGATAAAACTGGGTTAGTTTTACTTTCTGGTTTCCCAGATATAATTTTTTCAGCTTTGGCTGAGGATGAGCATGTTGCTTCATTTGCTCGGCTTTCTTTCTCATGTTTTGATGATGAATTCGGCATATCCGTGCCTACCATTGAGATGTTTTTGGCACTAGGTGCTAGTGGGACATCTCCTGCCACTTCGTTGGGATTAATATTCCCTTTCAGTTTTGAATTCTGTAATGGACGTGTGTCCAAATGTTCACATAGAATCAGAAATTCTCTCATATTTTCAGCTTGATTAATACTGAGTTGATTTAATTTGGATTGTAATATTCTAGATTGTTCAGATAACTTTGAAAGTTCATCTCTTATTTTGAACAGCTTTTTCCCCTTTTCATCAACGGATTCATCCACTGTCTTCATTTTTTCGTATATCCTGTTTACCAGGATCTTCGTCTGATTGTCCATATTGGACGTTTCTTGACATAAAATCTGCAAGAAAATTATCATTTCCCTTTATATATTCTATTGAAAATGTATAAAATGATAATAGTACTTGCCATCTATGCAGTCTTCTGTATTGAGGTTCAGAAGGTAGCTTATTATGTATTAGACCTGCAACTTGAGTGTTATCAATTCTAATAACAAATTGTTTTGGTAAGAGAAATGCAGAAAATTTTCTGATTCCCCTAACAATTGCCAGTAATTCTTTTTCATTTGTAGAATATCTTGTTTTTGCATCGTTAAACGTACCACTTGTGTACCTGCAAATTTCATTTAAATCTGTTTGCAAAATTGCTCCTCAATGATAATCAGATGCATCAGTTTGTAAAATTAGATTATCATTATCTTCTGGTAATCTAAGTTTTGGTAACTTTGCGCATTCTTTTTTTAGACTTTTAATACACTTTGAGTGTTCTTCAGTCCATCCGAGTCTATTGGTTTTTCTTATTAGTTTTTGAAGCATATTTCTCTTTTTGGCTAAATCTTAAATAAATTCTCCTGCATAATTTAAGCATCCTAGAAATCTTTGAATTTCTTATTTTGTAGTTAGCTTATCAGGGAATTCTATAATTTTTTTAGCAATATGCGATTGGAGTTCAATTCCATTTTTTGAAATAATCATTCCTAAGAATTCTATTTCATTTTTATTTATATCAACTTTTTTCTGACTCAAAATAATTCCATTTTTAAACATATTTCTGAAAATTCTTTCAAATGTTTTAAATGGTCTTCATATGTTTTTGAACATATTAATATGTCATCTATATAAACTATTAAATAGTTCTTTTCTGAAAATACTTTGTCCATTCTTCTTTGAAAAATTTGTGGTGCATTTTTTAACCCAAAAGACATTACTAACCACTCATAATGTCCATTAGGAGTACTAAAAACAGTTAATTGAACTGATTTTTCTTCCAATTTAATTTGCCAAAATCCACTTTTACAGTCAAATTTTGAAAAATATGTTTTTCCTTTTGTAAGGTTAATTAAATTGTTTTTATTTGGTATAAAATATCCATCAAATAAACAATTTTTATTTAACTCTTTATACATAATATATATATATATATATATATATATATATATATATATATATATATATATATATATATATATATATATATATATAAGTATGTATATATGTGTGTGTGTATATATATATATATATATATATATACATATATATACATGCATACATATTTATAATATATGCATTATTTACTATTTATAATTTACAATATAAAATTTATATGATATAATTTGAAATAAATGTGCAAAGCATATTTTTAGAAGCTAGTTAGATAATAACTAAAGACAACACAATCATATTTATTATATTAAATAAGATTTCGTAACATTATATAACAATAAATTTTACGATGATTAGAATAAAAATAATATTTAAACAAACAATACAAAAAATACCATAAGTAACAATCACACAAAGAAGTTGTAACAAAAGTTGCAAAAATCTTGTGTTGAAAAAATATTCGTGCAAATTTATTAACTTGAATTTGCTCTAAAAGAAAAAAGACATCCATAATGCAAGTGGATTCACAACAGCATCAATGATAAATGAAAAACCCTCCCCTAATATTATCTGGAAAACCATCCCAACCAAATGCGAAACTACAATTTAAAATTTTAGTTCTATCCATATTACCTTAGTTTAAATATGAATATTTAAAAAATATCAAAATAAAATAAGTAAAATAAAATTATAGCTGGATTCGAATTTCAGGTCTCGCTGGTATTTCCTCTAGCTTGTACAACCGCACAATGAGTCAATAACGCTTTTATATTTTCCATGAATGCATGATTAATTATATCTTAATTTCTATAAAAATAAAAATAAAATCTAAATTACCAGGTGCACCACACCTAAAGGTCTGATTCCGCCTCTGAATCTCACCCACCCCACCCCTCCATCCTATAAGAAGAGCTGGAGACTTTGTTAAGGAGTTATACTCTGAAAATGAGTAAATTTAAATTTGGTCGAATTTTAATATAGATATATTAGACACTAATAAATAATTAAAAAATAAAAAACTTTTTAAAAAATTTGTAATGGTGCTCGAATATTGCAGGTCCGAAAAATGTAGTGTGTCATTCAATTTTGAAAAGCAAAAGAAAGACAACTTAATTTTCAAAAATTGGATTTCATTTTGTAGTTTCCAACTAGTAAAAAGATGTGGATCCACCAACTTAAGATTGTGATGTTGTTGGAGAGATTGCTTCATTTTTAATTGGGAAGGGTCAAATATACTTCTAAACTATTCGAAAAATTCTAAATATATCTTCCGTTTAAAGTTTGGTTCACTCATGCCCTCGCCGTTCAACTTTTGATCCAAATATGTTTTTATCGGCGTTAGTTGACCTGTTGGACATATCCAACTAATTTTTCATTTATTTAAATGTCACATGGAATTGTCATGTCATTTGACCTTACCACATGACATTTATATGAAAATGGAAAGATATTTGGACTCATAAACACTTAATCCGACCCATAAATCAACTCACTTTTAAATAAATTATCCGATCGATTTTCAACAATTCTATTTAATTTTTATTTTTTTCGATAAATTTCGAAAATGAGTAATTGATTAATAAAAAAATAGGAAGAATATGAAAAAAAAAAGAATAAGATAAATTTAACGCCAAAAATTCACAAATAATTATAGTAACCTTAAATTCAATTTAGACACTTTTTTTTTTAATTTTTTTTTGATAAATCCTGAAAACGAGTAATTGATTAATAAAAAAATATGAAAAAAATATAAATTAACGCCAAAAATTAACAAGTAAATATATTAACCTTAAATTCAACAATTTCAACATTTTTTTAATTTTTATTTTTTTCGGCAAATCCCAAAAATAAATTTATTAAAAAAAAATATGAAAAAATATAAAAATTACGTAAAAAATTCACAAAATAAAAAATAAGAAACTATGAAATAAATATAAAATAAAAAAGTTGTTGAAATTATTGAATTTAAGGTTACGAAATTTATTTGTGAATTTTGACGTAAATTTTTTATTTTGTTTTCATATTTTCCCCTTTTATTAATAAATTACTCATTTTCGGAATTTGTAGAACGGAAAAGGGCCTAAAATACCCTCTAAGTATTGAAAATGGTACACAATTACCCTTCATCCACCTATTGGCCCCCAAATACCCTTCACATCCACCTTTAGGTCCAAATTTACCCCTTCATTAACGGACCAAAATTAAAAATAATTAAATAATAATTTTTAGTTACGTGGCACTCAACCATTGGTTGTAATTTAGTTATTTAAAATAATTTTAAACCCACCCATTTTAACTAAACCCGCCCCACTTGACCCAATTAAAAAAAACATCTAATTAAAATATCCTAAAACCTTATTCCTCCAATTTTCACAACTTCCATCGACTCCATTGTCTTCTTCTTCATCTTCATGAAGAAAATGTCAGCTTCTTCTTCGTTTTCTTCTCCTGAAAAACTTCAATCTCGTACATGTAGTTGATTGAAGAACTTCAATTCATGTGTGTATTTTGACTAGTTGTTGGAATAATTATATCATCAGTTTTGAATTCTGGGACTATTGCAGCAGTAGCTTGATCTATTCCAGCATATGAGATGATCTCAATGACTCCATTGTCGTTATGTTTCAATGCTTCAGCTGCAGCTACTGTATTCTCTTTGGCTGTCCCCCAAAACATAACGTATAAGCCAATAACGATGAATATTGATCCTATTAAGTTGTCATCATTAGAAGACATTGTTAGTTTTTGATTGAAATTTAATTGAAATGAACAATCATCAGGTAGATTCTAACCTTCCAAGGTGCAAGTCCTCGGGAAGGACAATCGTACCAACTATGGCTACAAAGATAAGTGCTAACGGATAGGACGATGAGACATAGAGAGGCCTTTTAATTAGATGTTTTTTTTAAATTAGGTCAAGTGGGGCGGGTTTAGTTAAAATGAGTGGGTTTAAAATTATTTTAAATAATTAAATTACAACCAATGGTTGAGTGTCACGTAATTAAAAATTATTAGTTAATTATTTTTAATTTTGGTGCGTTAATGAAGGGCTAAATTTGGACCCAAAGGTGGATGTGAAGGCTATTTGGGGGCCAATAGGTGGATGGGGGTAATTGTGTACCATTTTCAATACTTCGAGGGTATTTTAGGCCCTTTTCCGTTTGTAGAAAAAATAAAAATTTTAAAAAAATTGTAGAATGAAATGTTACTATATTTATTTGTGAACTTTTGGTGTTAATTTATATTTTTTTTCATACTTTTCATATTTTTTATTAATCAAATTATTCATTTTCGAGATTTATCGAAAAAATAATTTTTTTTTAAAAAAATATTAAAATGTTAGATTTAAGGTTACTATATTTATTTGTGAATTTTTGGCGTTAATTTTATACTTTTTCATATTTTTCCTATTTTTTATTAATCAATTACTCATTTTCGGGATTTATCGAAAAAATAAAAATTATACAAAATTGTTAAAAATGGGTCAAATAGTAAATTTAAAAGGAGTTGATTTATGGGTGTTTATGAGTCCGAATATCTTTCCATTTTCATATAAATGTCATGTGTTAAGGTCAAAATGACATGACAATTCCATGTGACATTTAAAGAAATAAAAAAATAAGTTGGGGATGTTCAACATGGAAACTAACGCCATAAGGACATATTCCGACCAAAAGTTGGACAATAAAGACATGAGTGAACCAAACTTTAAACGGAGAATATATCTAAACCTTTTCGAATAGTTTAGAAACTTAATTAGATATTTCGAATTTGAATTTGAAACATGAAAATATATGTTGTATGGAGCACTATTCCTCAATGAATTTATAGTTAGCAATTCAGATTTAATTCGAACCACAATATGAATTTCACATGTCGAAAAAAAAGATGTGGGTCTCTGACATTACCCTTTCAGACATAGAAGCTGTCTTCTTCAAACCCTCAAGCTACATCACATGTTTTTGTACATACTGAAACAAGAAGCAGCAAAGCTAAAGTAAGAAACTAAAGATCCCGAAGCTACGGATACCCATCATAACAAGACAGCAGCATAAATAATAATAATAGTATGTTGTTATCATACTATTGCTATCTTCTCTGCTTCACAACACTTTGTTTAGCAGAAGACCCTTATGTATATTTTGACTGGACTATTTCCTACATTACAGCTTCTCCTCTTGGAATTAAGCAGCAGGTTCTTTTCTTTCTTTTTCTATCCATATATTGGATCAACTTCCTTTCTACTACTCTACTTTTAATTAAACTGCACTTACCCAACTTTAATATAATTCCTTTGCTTGCAATCGGAACTGGAATTTTACAAGATTTGTCACTAAAATGCATTCTCTAGAGGTATCTCACTAAGTTTGTCCTTAGCCATTTAAGGACTACATATGTGTAGAATACCTAATTTTGGGTTCCTGCCCATTTTCAGATGCTGAATTGCTATAGGTTTTTTTTCTTTTCTTTTTTTTTGTGGTTGGATTTGATTGCAAGAAAATTATATTGTTATACTGGATTTGAAGGGTCTCTTCTGTTAGAGAGGGTAAAAGTCCCACATTGTTTGGTGAACTGACTTATGGCCTCCTTATATAGATTTGGGTGATCCTCCCCTCATGAGCTAGTTTTTTAGGTTGAATTAGTTTCAGGTGTCATAAACTTCATCCCCATTCGGGACTTTGGGGTCTTGGTCCACGCTCGAGTCAAGCTTGGGTATGAAAGGGGTGTTAGAGCATGTAAAATCCCACATTGGTTGGAATGGATTGGTAATCTTCTTAGGTTGAGTTAGTTCCACGAGTCATATCTTTACATGATATCTGTGTCCAAGTCCATCCCTGTTTGGGCTCTCATCCACGCTCCGGTCAAACTTGGGCGTGAAGGGGGTGTTAGAGTGGATAAAAGTCCGTATTGGTTGGTGAATGGACTGATGGTCTCCTTAATATAGACTTGGGCAATCCTCCCTTCGTGAGTTAGTTTTTAGGTTGGGTTAGGTCCACGTGTCATATTATATCAATAATTGAATCACACCATTTCATACATTACACTGTTTCATACTTTGAAGTGCTTAAAGCTGTTGCTAATTTGAACTATTCCTATGACCTATGATTTTTATTGAACTTTGAAATAAATCCTAGGTGTTCTTTAGGTGATCATTGTCCAGTTACTCTGTCCTGTTCTTGTACAGACTTATGTTTTTATTATGTCAATAGCTAAATCCAGTTTACTTATGTTGCTACTGTACTATGTGCAAGTCAGTTCAGTTTAACATTTGACTTTCACGAGTGTTGACACATTGTAAAGAGTTGTTCGGGTGATCAGCAAGTTCTTTGTTTGTTTTCTTTGGTCAGTATCTAGTTTTCAAATATTTGCGCATCATTCCAACAATCTACAATTTGAAGACTAAGTGTGGGATTATAGCAGCCAACATGTTGACAGCTGGACAACTTCATATTTTGCTTTAAAGTTCTATGTCTGTCATGTTCCGACAGCTAGGTTCAGAATACTTTGGTTGATTTATTTCCCACCACTTAATATCATGTCTAACTCTGGCTTTCCTGTTTCTGTTTCCTTTATTCATAGATGCATTTATGAAATCCATCATTGATCTTTTCTTTAGGAGAATTAGCTGCAACCTTTCCGAGTTTTCCCATGTTTGTTTGTAATTATATATGAAGATTTATATGTTTTCAGGTAATTGGGATAAACGGTCAATTTCCAGGACCCATTCTGAATGTCACTACCAACTGGAATGTGGTTGTCAATGTTAAAAATGATCTTGATGAGCCTATGCTTCTTACATGGTAATCCATAAAATCCACTATAATAAATCTACAAGCGCTTAGATGCCGTAATGAACGTAAATATGATAATTAAGTGCAGGAATGGCATTCAGCAGAGAAAGGATACATGGCAAGATGGTGTATCTGGCACAAATTGTCCCATTCCAGCTAGCTGGAATTGGACATATGAATTTCAAGTTAAAGATCAGATAGGCAGTTTCTTTTATTTCCCTTCCTTACGCTTCCAGAGAGCTGCTGGTGGATATGGAGGTATCACTATAAACAACAGAAATGTTATTCCACTGCCGTTTGCGACACCAGATGGGGACATCACACTCTTTATTAGTGACTGGTTTATAAAGAGTCATAAGGTTAGTTGCAAATTTTAACAGGTCAGCCTATTTTTGTAAAAAGTAGATCCTTAACAATTTTGTGGCTCACTTATAAAAGCTTTGGGCATTAGGAACTCAGAAAAGAAATCGAAACTGGAGTTGGCCTTCGAGCTCCTGATGGTATCCTAATCAATGGACTAGGTCCTTACCATTATGATAATGCTGTTGTATCAGGCGGTATAAGCTACCAGACAGTTAATGTAGAATCAGGTTATTACATTCTTCTTTCTCGTTGGGGCTTTATCTGCACTGTTTCAGTACATAGTCGGATTTTAATACCTTAACATTTTTCCATTCCGTTGCATGGCACTTTTGGTTCAAGTTTAATCGTAATTATTATTGATGGAGGATTATTTGAGGTGCATTTTAAAGGCTTAACTAATAGATTACTACACGAAATTCCATTGTTTGGATTTAGCAAGGCTTGATTTATGGGTAATTAAAAGGGAAATTTGGGAAATCTGTTAGATTGAGGGTATATTTGAAAACTTTGCTAACAGTAGGGTTTGATTTGACCACATACTACAACGGAGGATGAATCTTACTTATATTTTAAGTAGAAGGGTAAATTTGACCTTTTTTCCTTTAATCAATCTAAAGGAAGTTACTTTGCTTAATCATCATTCTTGACCTGTATCTTTACTCAAGCTTGAACTTATGGGGCGCAAGACCTGTTTTACATTAGATGATCACAGATTGAGGAAATCGTTAACCAGAATCTAAGGCCTCATTTGTTTTCATTAAGATTAAGACGTCTGAATCTGAATGCAAATACGAATGATTTAGATCTTGTCTGTAGATCTGAATTAAGAGTGTCTATTGACTGTAATTGTTTTATGTGAGAGATCCTGTACTTGACTCAAGGATTCGAAAAATTCCTCTGTTCTTCTGATGGTGATAAGAACTGAATGTTATCACTTAGTAGTTCATTGGGAAGTGACATATTAGCACCTGAATTTTCATTCAGTTACATTATTTATCACAGATGTCTTTTATCATGCTTATATATAACAGGAAAAACGTACCGCCTTCGAGTACACAATGTTGGTGTTTCAACTAGCTTGAATTTCAGAATCCAAAGTCATAACCTTCTTCTTGTGGAGACTGAAGGTTCATACACAGTACAACAGAACTACACAAGCTTGGATATCCACGTCGGTCAATCATATTCATTTCTTGTTACAATGGATCAGAATGCCAGCAGTGATTATTACATTGTTGCTAGTCCACGATTTGTTAATTCCTCTGATTCTTCGAAGTCGGTAGGAGTCTCTGTCTTGCATTACTCAAATTCGCAAGGACCCGCTTCAGGTCCTCTTCCAGACCCTCCTATGGAATCTGACACATTTTTCTCAATGAGTCAAGCAAGATCCATAAGGTTGTAGAAAGTGTAATTATTCTTTGCTACATTATGTTATCTCCCCTAGTTAGTTTTGTGCATCATTAGGTATGGAAAGTTGTTCATCTTCTTACCGAACAATTTGTCGACATGTGTTACCCAAAGTAGAGATACAGGATATTTACTCTCCTCTAACCCGACCCCCTCCCCAGAAAAATATAAAAGTCAAAAGAAAAATGTGAGGTTCTCGTTTTTCAAGTATCTGTTAGCTAAAATATTATTGCAATATTTTGCAGATGGAATGTTTCTGCTGGTGCGGCACGGCCAAACCCCCAAGGATCCTTCAAATATGGCGAAATCACTGTGACTGATGTCTTTGTCCTTCATAATAGGCCGGCAGAGCTAATAGAAGGGAAATGGCGCACTACTCTCAGTGGTATTTCATACTTAGCGCCTTCAACACCTCTAAAACTTGCTGAGCAATTTAACATCCCAGGCGTCTTCAAGCTTGACTTCCCCAATAAAATGATGAACAGGCCGGCAAAAGTTGATACGTCAGTAATTAATGGTACTTACAAAGCATTCGTGGAAATCATATTCCAAAACAATGACACAACTGTTCAGAGCTATCACCTTGATGGCTACGCCTTTTTTGTTGTCGGGTGAGTAATCTATTTTCATACAGTTGCTTGAATCACTTGTTTTCAGTTTGGAATCGAAAGATCTGAAGTTCTCATTCTCAAAAATGACAATAGCATGGACTACGGGCTATGGACGGAGAATAGTAGAAGCACCTACAACAAATGGGATGGTGTTGCTCGATGCACTACCCAGGTTAAATATATCTGTCTACTTATCTTGAACAGATATTCCACATAGAGGTTCATTCTTTCCAATTTATATGTGACCGACCATAATATTTATTGTAATTATTACCAAGATGTTAATTGCTTCGAAGTATGCAAAAATAAAATTTATTTCAAAACAAAATATTGGTCTCACCCCATTGCTTTCTTTGTCATAACTCGTTGGAAATTTCTGCTAGTATTGGTGAAAATTTTTCATTTATAAACAAAAGGGAAGTTTTCTCTCCTGCAGGTGTTTCCAGGTGCTTGGACTGCCATTTTAGTTTTCCTAGACAATCCTGGCATTTGGAATTTACGTGCTCAAAACCTTGACTCGTGGTACCTTGGTCAAGAAACTTATATTAATGTGGTGAATCCGGAGGACTCAGAGCTTCCAGTTCCAGCTAACACCATCTTTTGTGGTGCACTGTCACCTTTACAGAAGTAAGATATATGTCTGATCTCATATTGTTATACTGCTTAGTCATACTGGAAGTGAGTTTTCTCCGTAGTTCTTATCTTTCGCAGAAACTAGTGAAAAAAGAATCTTCTACTGAATATTTCAAAATGTAGAGAATGTTAGTGTCTGTAGGGAAATGTATATCCTTTCTTGGCAATTGCAGTTATTAAGTGCTCTTACAGTATCTCACACTTCCACAGGGACCAAGCTCGGAGAGTAAATTTCTCTTGTGCACCATCGTTGATGAAAACAATGAAGCTGATCTTTATAGGTTTTGTTGTATCGCTGCTTGGAAATTTTATGAGGTAACTAATTGTCCTAAAGGCAGAAGAAAGATAGAAATTGCCACATAATTGAGTCTTTGGGCTAATTGTTTTTTCTTTTTATATGCCTTGTAATACGTAACTAGTTGAGCCCCTTATATTTAGGCATCTTCACGTCAACTGTGAATCAATTTTCTGTTTCTTGTATGCTTTAATTTAATATTATTCAAATGTATTTATCGAATAGAACATTATTCTTGGCACTTCACAAGCATGTCCTTTTTGTTAGTATGATTTCATTCAATTGAATGCTTGGAAACTTTTGGGTGCATGTTTACACTTTTGATGGAATACATTTGTCACCACGTAATTTCTCGAGTCATGATGGCACCTACTATAATCCACCAATAGGTAAGTCAACCCGTAACTCGAAATAACAAGTAATGAGTTTGAGGGCAGAAATTAAACAAGAATAGGCAAAATTTAAAATAACAATATAAACAAGCGGAAGCAGACCTAAACATATATATATATATATATATATATATATATATATATATATAAAGATCCCTCCCAAAACTTGGAAGTCACTAGCACAGAGCTACTAACAATTAACAAAACAAGTAAACGTCCTAAAAGCGGACCACGGAAACTGGACTTTTCGAAATGTTAAAGACAAGTGTATATATCATATATTATAAGTGGGAAGCTTCAACCTTCAAAGTTAGATTACCATTTTACTCCTTCACTAAATTAAAATAAATTAATTTATTTTTTAAATACTAATATTTAATTATCATCGTATATCATAATATCATATATTACTAAAAGCATGAACAAAAAAGTTGAAAGTTGAATTATGATTTCCCCTTTCTATAAATTAAATTGTTATAAAATATTTAAATATTTGATTGTATAAATTTAATTAAATGTTAATGACTTTTAGACTTCCTAAGATTAATTCCTAATTAAATATATAATCTATTAATAGTTATCATCTATAATCTATATGTATATAATAATTATAATTTTTTTTTAGAAATCTTTACCTAAATTTCTTTTATTTTCCTCTAACTTTTTCCTTAACGCCTCTCATGAATAATGTAATTGATGTGGATAAAGTATTATTCTTTATGATAAATAACGAAATTTAATAATTTAAAGGATGCAAATCTACAAAATGGAGACGCACATTGATAATGGCCTCTTGATTATTATTAAAGAATGACTCTAGCTTCACAAATTTAAATTCATTAATGCTTAATTACATGATAAAAACTTTAGTTGTTCTTTTTACATGATTTGCTAACTTTAATTTTTTTCATATTCTTTATTTATTTTTTATTATTTTCTAATTACTTATTTAACTTTTATACTCTTAATATTCATAACTCTCATCTTTTCATATTCATGACCTCCAAATATTTAAATTAATACTTTAAGATATCTTTTGATATTCCTTCTATTCTATTTATATAAATTCAACTTCTTTATCTCATGAAACCCCTACCAAGATTATTAGGCTATTATTTTTATTATATAGAGGAGTCGATAAAAACTCAAAGAGTTATGTACTAATTTTGTACTTATTTTTACATCTATATATACATCAATCTTATAAGAATAATGTCTATATTGTATTTTTTCTTAAATATTCTATTTCTTTTGTCTTTTAACACTCTGTTAGACTTCTTAATTTAGTTTTCTATGAATGTTTTATTGTCGTAAGTTTTTGAATTTTGTAATTGTTACATTTTATTATTCATTACAATTTACATATATATTTTCATGATGTTAGACTTCTTAATTAGTTTTCTATGAATGTTTTATTGTCGTAAGTCTTTGAATTTTGTAATTGTTACATTTTATTATTCATTACAATTTACATATATATTTTCATGAGATTTTAGTCATTCTAACGTATCTATAAAAATTCACATGAAACACACGTGCGAAGCACGTCCTCAGAAACTAGTATTATTATAAGTGGGAAGCTCCAACCTTCAAAGTTGGATTGCCATTTTGCCCCTTCACTAAATCAAAATAAATTAATTTATATTTTAAATACTAATATTTAATTACATAATGGTAGAATATGAAATCCAACAACTACAATTTAATTTTTTAGTCATGACATTATAATTATAATTAAATATGTTAAATTAAATTATAGTAGAAAACAGTAATGTATGGAACTCTTCGAATTCTGTGATTCTTTGAATTTTGAAATTAACACAAATTTATCTACCAACAATAATGTATGAAACTCTCAAAGTTTGTGATTCTTTGAATCTAGAAACTAAAATCAATGTATCTATCATGATTCAATGTGCCCCATTAAAAATTTTGGTAGGTGAAAAGGCAATCAAATATCACTATAAATACCATTTAATTGCTTCCTAAATCATCACATTCTTTTCTTTTTTATCATCCACTATTCTCTTTTCTTCTTCCTAGATTATGATATGAATATATGTCGTTAAGAATTAACTAGGGAAAAGAACAAATAGCTTCATTCTGAAATTAAAAGAGAAGCAAGAAAATCTTTCTTACAATATAGTTCAACGGTTAAACTTAACAGTATAAGATATGACTTATATATTTCTTTAGATCTTTTTTATGTTAGATTATGATTTTAAGTTTTTTCTTTTTTATTTTGGAGTTCAGGTATGGTTGTCGAAATGAATTTGGTATGTGACCAATATTTTTATGTAATTATGTACTTGCATTATTATGGAAAAAAATTCTTTGTTTTTGTGTTATTATGATTTTAAGTGTTATTTAATTGACAAAACTTCAATTAATACATGATGAGTTTGATAATACTTGAATAATTTATGCAAAATATGTTTAAATTGAAGTAATTTAAATAAATACATAGTAGTGATGTTAGGAAAAATAATAATGATTTTAATATAACTCATATTATATATATATATATATATATATGGAGACTAAACTAGTACCAAACACAGTATGCACATCTTTTTTTTTTCGGATCAAAATGTTCCAAGCTTGATATGAACGTTGGTCACTGGTGCTCGGACCTGCATCACAAAAATAGATGCATAGCGTAGCATGAGCACCAAAACAACAGGTACCCAATATGAAAAGAAGGAATATCACAAACAGAGGTCAAGAGCAGAAGTCTAAGTAACAACGGAATGCATACGAGTGTAGAAAGAACTAACTAAAGTAATCTATAACTAACTACACCTAACTGGACCTCCATAAACCTAGAAGGTACACTTGTGCACAAGTTTAAATAAGAACCTGAACGGACCCCCATAAGCCCAACGGGTACAAAAATAACTATAACTAAAATGAACATAACCAAGACTGGAGAACATCAAATCAGAACCTCAAACCCAATTACTAGAGTCTAACAGTACGGAGGTCAAACCTCGAACCGAATGCTCACGAAAAGTACCCAAGTAACCAATCACAAGTATTTCTTGTGTTTTAGTGTCAAAACGACTTTAGTAATGTTGTGATTCTATTTTTAATAGAGTAGCAGCGTTCCGAGGCTGATCGAAAAGAAAAAGCTCTGGAAAAGTGATTTTGGAATGCGCGTGATCGGCCTACAGGTAGGCTACGACTTCCCTCTCTTAGATGGAGCTCGAGCATGTGAATGCATGTTGATTAGTTGGGATTTGGGTTGAGTAGTTATTGAATCATTCATAGGTGTTTAGAAATCATGTTTTTGGCCTATTTCGAAAATTATCGAATTGTGAAAATATTTATCAATGAAGGAACATTCCTACTATATTCGTTCTATAAGATGAATTATTTTGATAACTTGAATTCATATACTTTAATAGTGGAATGAATAGGTACACATAGTCATTGAAGCTAACAAATAAGTGTTATAGAAATTGTAAAGCAGAAAATGGAGAAGTTTTTAATGATACAAAAAAAGCTAAGAGAAGTGCTATTAGATTGTTATATGATAAAAGGGTGTCTATCAAAGTTAAGGGTAAGTTCTATAGAACAGCTACAAGTGATTCAATTACCAAAAATCGAAAGGATAATATCAACTAGGAGGATGAACCTCAAAGAAGAAGATAGATATATCAAGGCAGTTTCGAAATAGAAGCTAAGAAGTAAAAAGTAAAAGAGAGAAGAGAAGAAATCATATATCAATTTATGATTTACAATTGTAATATATCTCTATTAATAGACTGAATTGGAATCTAATGTTGTAGTTAACAAAATAACAATTTCTAACAAACTCTAATAACAGTAAATCAGTAATAACTATTTTTTAACATTTCTAACTATCTAAAGCATTGTATCAATACCCCCAATGGAAACCACCCATGTCCTCAAGGGTGAAATGCAGGAAATATGTGTTGCGCTCACATAGGAACTCCTAAGTAGTATGAGAAGCATTCATGCCAGACCATTGAACCAAGACTTGACACATGACCTTATTACCCTTCTTGACCATCCTTCTCTCCAAAATCGACTTAGGAATGGGACAATAAAGGCTTGAAAGATGTAACACGTGGAGATGATTAAAGACAGTAGGAAACTCATAACACCTTTTCAGCTAGGAGACATTAAACACAAGATGAATAAGGACACAGCAGATAAAAACAACTTGTAAGCTACTGCACCAACTCTAGAAAGGACCAAAATTCTTTTCAACAAGCTTGTTGAAAGGACTAGAAACCACTGAAATTTACTAGTAAGTTGCAACTTCAAGTAAACCCAATCTCCCTCCATAAATTGTCTATAAGACCTGTGTTTGTTAGCTTTATTCCTTATGCATGCTTCGTTGTGCTCTATTTAAATGGAGCTTGAGCAATGCTATCAAAACTTCTCTAGCTACCTGAGGTCTATCAACCATTTCATTAGAAGACTCATCATAGAACTTCATAAGGTGTACATCTTAAGGTAGAACGCTATGTAATATTGTACCACCATTCAACAAAAGATAGTTCACTAGCTAAAGTTTGAGGACTATCAGAACAAAAACATCTCAAATATGTCTCCAAGGTTCTGTTAAGAAATTTTGTTTGACCATCAGTTTGGAAATGGCATGCTGCAAATTTATGTAGTAAGATTTCCTGCAATGTAAATAACTCTTGCAAAAAAACCTCAAGAAAATGAGATATCTATCACTTACCATAGAAGCTAGCATACCATGCAATCTGAAAGCATTGTCCAGAAAACGCTACAGTGTAAGGATGTGCAATAGCAATGAAGTGACCAGACTTACTGAATCTGTCCACCACTGCTAAAATGACATCCTTCCCTTTTGACTTAGGCAGACCTTCAATGAAATCTAGACTGATATTAACCCATACACCATCAGGAACTAATGGTTGAAGTAGTCCAGGGTAAATTGTTGTATCATACTTATGCCTTTTACAAATATCACATTTCTGAATATCCAAATGTCAATTCTAATCACTTGCGGTAAAAGTGGGATTGTAACCTCTTAATAGTTGCAACAGATGAGCATATATCTTTGACCATTTTCAAGCGGCTATATATATATATTTGATATAAAATGTTTCATTATTTCATAATTAGTGATAAATAAAGATATTTAATTATAATTACATTTCAATTAATAAGTTTAATTATATTTTCAATGCGTTATAGATTACTAATTACATGATCAACTAATTGTATTTGTTTAAATAAAGTGATCAATTGATTCGAAATGTCTTATTAACTATAATTAGCGATAAATAAAGTTACTTTATTATAATTATCTTTAAATTAATAAGTTCAGTTACATTTTCAATGCATTTTAGAGTAATTGCATGATCAACTAATTGTATTTGGTTTAAATAAAGTTTCAATTGATTATTTTAGTTTGAAATTCTTCATTGACTCATAATTAGTGTTAAATAAAGTTATTTAATTATAATTATCTTTCAATTAATAAGTTCAATTACATTTTCAATGCATTATAGGGTAATTACATGATCAACTAATTGTATTTGTCTTCAATAAAATGATCAATTGATTATTTTAATATGAAATACATCATTAACTCATAATTAGTGATAAATAGAGTTATTTAATTATAATTATCTTTCAATTTCCTTTTCAATTCATTATAAGGTAATTACATGATCAACTAACTCTATATGTCTTAAATATAATGATCAATTGATTATTTTGATTTTATATGCTTCATTAACTCATAATAATTAGTGATAAATAAATTTATTTTATTCTAATTATCTTTCAACTAATAAATTCAATTACATTTTCAATGCATTATATGATAATTACATGATCAATTGATTCTATTTTTCTTAAATAAAATAATCAGTTGATTATTTTAATTTAAAACACTTCATTAACTCATAATTAGTGATAAATAAAGTTATTTAATTATAAGTATCTTTCAATTAATAATTTCAATTACAATTCAGTGTCTTATCTATTGCATTAATTTGTTGCAATACATAACTCATTTGTTGAAAATAATCAAATAAATATGATTATTTGTTGCAACAAATATAAAAATATTTTACAACAAATGTCTAATATGTATTATCTGTTGTAATAGACGACTCATATGTTGAAAATAATCAAACATATATACTCATTTGTTTCAATTGATGATTTACCTGTTGAAGCAGATGAGCATCACTTGCAAAAGATGAGTGAGTCATCCGTTGCAGCTGGTTATAATCTATTGCACTAAATGTTGATTGTTTCTATTATATGTGTCATTTGTTGTAATAAGTAACTCATAACTTGCTGCAACATATGTCTATTTTCAATAGAATCATTTAACATTTTACGAATATAAGAGTAAAATAGAACCCATGATAAAATAAATGGACATCTATTAAATATAAAATATTATCATCAACAGTTACAAAATGAGAAAGATTGACCAGATGAACATAATTTATTTTTGGGTTGTTCCTAGCTGATAACCACCTAAGAATCCTTGAAAAAGAAATTATTTTCAATTAATTCTTGAATTGCTTCCGAAGTAAGGTATTACTTCAATACGCAAGCCTAAAAGTATAAAAATGATGAAATAAAAATTTAAAATAATTATTCAATAACAAAAATAAATAAAATATTAAAATTAGAAGTTTACCATGGAAGACCAAGAAAAATCATATGAATTGATCGTCTATGATGATAACATTGACAAAAAATATTTGATAGTCAAGAAATCAATTTGTGCATCATTTAAAAAAATAACAATAAATTTAATAAATACATATAATACAATCATCAATATATAAATATGTTATAACAAATAGGTCATCTATTGAAACAAATAAGTCATGTGTTGGAAGAAATCAAAATAGTCTACAGATTTGATTTCTTCCAACAGATGACTTGTCTGTTGCGATAAATGAATTATCTACTGTAACATATGTCTTATCTGTTGCAACATATAAGCTATATGTTGGAAGAAATAAAAAAAAGTCTTGTTATTGATTTGATTTCTTCCAATCTATGACTCATCTGTTGCAACAAATAGGACATCTATTAAAAATAACATAAGAATAAAATATTTTTCACAACACTAAAATATTTATTACCAATACTATCTACAACACCAATAAAATTAAAAACACTAAGATCAAACTTCTTTCTCACATTTCAAATTGCTAATGAATACATAAGTAGAAGACAACTTAAGTTGTTGTTGTTATTCTTTAAAGGAAAAGAGATCAAACTTCTTTATCACATTTGAAACTACTAACGAATACATAAAAGAAGATAACTCAAGTTCTTCTGTTTCTTTATAACTAAAAAGGAAAAGAAAGTTTGATCATGATTATGATGTTATGAGAACCTTGTAGACATTGCTGTTTAAATTCAATGGTGCAGAATTTCTAAATTATACTATTGAAAAACTCATTGCCCCATGACAAACTCTTCTAATTTTCCTCCAATCGCAACATAATTATTTTGTAAGTTAGAGCAACAAATTGTATAGTATCCAATAGTTCAATTTGGTTAAAAAAAATTTAAGCATTTCAACTTAGCCCAAGTATAGAAAACAATCTTAGAAAGACTTTATCATGTACTTGTTGCTTTGGTCCAAAAATATTATAGTCAAAGGGACCTTAATCAATAGATATAAGAGTTTATAAGTAAATAAGAAAAAAAATCCTTCTCTTTGCATGAATTGATAAAAGTAAAAGCCACGTGAACTCTAGAAAATTGATCTTAGAACTATTCTTGGATGCAATAAATTATTTATGATGTCTTCATTATGTTTTCTTTTCTTCATTCTTTCCAACAAAAGAATACCAACAATACCAATTGGTTCATACAACAACACAAACAACAACAACAAAAAGTCAATATATCAACAATTGTTTGAGAAATACAAATCATAAATATGTCTATAAAAAATTCAACAATCACAATAACTATTACTATTACAGAATAATGTTGGAGAACAAAAAAAAATAATCACATTTTTTTTAATTTTTTGAGATCAACAACAACAACAACAAATTAAGATTTTTTCCCCAGATTTGTCTTCCTTTTCAAGCATTCTGCTAGCGTATAAATAAAAAGAGAAGACAATTTAAGTTCATCTTTTACTTGTAACTAAAAAAATTCTATTTTTTTTTCAAAAATAAAATTTTTTTACCTGCAAATGCTTGAAACTGAGGCAATTGTCAAAAGTTGAAAAGTTAAGATTTGAAAGTTAAAAAGTTGTCAAAAGTCGATTAGAAGCGATGACAGAACAGATTTAAGAAAAAGAAGAGAGAAAGAACAATGAAAAAGAGAAGTTGAAGAAAGTGAAGAAAAGTTTAGATTGTTTTGTATTTTAAAATTTGTTGCTTTGTATTTTTAAAGAGAAGTTTTAAATGCTAATTGAGTCTCAATTAACTTGATCAAATAATTAAACGATTCAACTCTTTTTTGGTCAAAATAGTCACCAAAATTTAAATAGAGATTTAAGATATCTTGTGTTCAATTTTCTCGGGACTTTTAAAAAAAAGTGACTGCAAGGTTTCAAAATAAATTGGCGGTGACATAAGTCTTAAGTATTGAGATGTAAGTGACAATAATGTGATTAATGATTAATGATTGTGGAGTTGCCCTCAAGTTTATAAGTTGACAGTTTGGTCCATTAAATTAAATGAAGGGTAAAAAGATAAATTGACTAAAACCTAATTTAACCAATTTCGGTGGAAATTAAAATTGGAGGAAGCAACCAGCAAGCTTTACCAAAAGGTGAAATAAAATATGTTCCCCCACCTCTCATCGTATTCTTCTTCTTCCTCATCTTCATCATCTTCTTCGTTCCTGCTTGCTTGCTTGTTTTTCTTTCCGTTCTCTTTATCTTATTCTACTTCTTTTCGTACATTATTGGTTGGCTGCTAGTCCTTGAACTTTGTTCTTTTTTTCTTCTTTAATCAGATTTAACTAATTTAATCAGTGGACCAGATTTTGTTTGCTATCAATTGAAATTACTTCTTAAATGATTAAGGTCACACACCATTGTTTTGATATGTAAAATTAATAGTTTTTCGAAATCATTCATCATCTAAGCACCTTCAATTTTTTCAGTAATTTGCTTTCGCGTTTCCAACAGATTGTTATATGTTGCAACAATTGACTATTGGAACAAATTATAGTCATATGTAGCAACAAAAAGGTTATTTCAATAGCAACATAATAGACATATGTTGCAACATATAACTTACACAAGCTGCAACATATAAGGTAGACATGTGACAACATATGACTTACATATCGCAACTGACATGATAGTTATCTAATACCCTTGTAAATCATTGTTTCAAGTGTTATATCATATTTTTATTGCTTAATTATGGTTAAAAGTATTAAAATTTTGTCTAATTTGACATTTTTGCATTCATAAATCGCTCAATTTATCGATTAAGTCATCTTTAAAGTGACATAAGTGATAACATATGCACATTTTGTTGGAAAAATTGCAACAAAAATGTTATATGTGGCAACATATGTATATCATAAAATGATCTTTTGGGGGCTAATTAAATTTAATTGTCACCTAATTCAACATGTAACACTAATATATAGTCCTATAACATGTCTAAGTACAATATTTTGGTCTAATACAACAACCTTCATCAATTCTATCAATTATTTTTACAAAGATTATCATACCACTAGTTCATCTTACTTGACCCAGTAACTACATAAAATAGTTATATAACACCCTTATAAATCGTTGTTTAAAATGTTATTTCATTGCATAATTATGGTTTAAAGTACAAAAATTTGGTCAAATTCGACATTTTTCCATTCTAAATTGCTCAATTTATAGATTAATTCATCATTGATATGACATATGTAACAACATATGCACGTTCTGTTGGAAAAATTGCAACAGAAATATTATATGTGGCAACATATGTATATCATAAAATGATTTTTGACAGGTTAATTCAATTAAATTGTCACCTAATTCAACATGTAACACCAATATATAGTCTTACAACATGTCTAAGTACAAAACTATAGTTTAATATAATAACCTTCCTCAATTCTATCAATTATTTTTTACAAAGATTATCATATCACTAGTTTATCATACAATGAGCAAGTAACTTCATATGATAGTTATATAGCACCCTTGTAAATCGTTGTTCCAAGTGTTATAGTATATTTTTATTACTTAACTATGGTCCAACGTACTAAAATTTGATCCAATTTGACATTTTTCCATTCTTAAATCTTTTAATTTATCAATTAACCCATTCTTGAAGTGACATATGTGGCAACATATGCACGTCCTGTTGAAAAAATTGCAACAGACATGTCATATGTGGCAACATATGTATATCATAAAATGATTTTTCTTTTGCGGTTAAATCAATTAAATTGTCACCTAATTCAACATGTAACACTAATATATAGTCATACAACATGTCTAATCATAAAAATATGGTCTTATATAGTAACTTTCATCAATTTTGTCAATTATTTTTACAAAGACTATCATATCACTAGTTCATCATACAATGACCAAGTAACTTCATATGATGGTTATATAACACCGATGTAAATTGTTGTTCTAAATGTTATAACAAATTTTAATTGTTTAATTATGGTTCAAAGTACTAAAATTTAATTCAATTTTACATTTTTTCATTCCTAAATCACTCAATTATCGATTAAGTCCACCTTGAAGTGACATATGCGACAATATATGCACGTTTTGTTGAAAAAAATGCAACAGATATGTCATATGTGACAACATGTACATCTTAAAATGTATTTTTTTTTCAAGATAATATTTCAAAAGGAATAATAACCCAACCATCCTAGAAACAAATAAGTGATAAAAATCATTAAAAAGTCCTTATTTAATACCAATAACTATTATATTTTATCTTTTGAAGATATCAACGATAAACTAGAAATGATGAGGGGCAACGATGCTTTGTTGTAGAAGAAAATCGCAACTTATTGCAACTGATGTTGTAGAAAACATAGCAACAATTTGAACTGTAAAGAAATAATGGAACGAGAGGAAGGAAACAGAGAAAAAAATGAAAATTAGTAAAAATAAATTAAATTTGAAATATGAAACAAAACGACCTTTTATAGAGGAGAAGAGAGAGGAAAAATGAAGGGACGATTGTTTTAGACATTTTTTATTTTAATTTTTTTTTGACAATTCGTAGTGTGACATCTGTTGCCACATGTATCATTTCTGTTGAGGTATATGCAAATAATTTTATATTTTTTTTACGACAAAGGTTATATATAATGTCACAGACACCACATGGTAACAATGAAATGTTGACACATATCTCCTTTATGTGACATATGTTATCATATATCTTCTTTCTGTGACATATGTTTCCATATATCTTACATCTTTGACATTGTTGTCACATATCTTCTTTCTGTGATTGCCACATATCTTCTTTCTGTGACATATGTTACCACATAACTTCTTTCTGTAACATATGTTGCCACATATATTCTTTCTGTTGGGGCACATGTAGATAATTATGTGGTGTTTTTTACAACATAGGTTATATATGTTGCCACATACAGCACATTTCTTCTTTTACATCATAATTTACATTTGTTTCAACAAAAATATCATTAATATTATCAGTAAAAATAAGTACTTCACCAATTGTTTTATACAACTTATCAACAAAAAAAAGTAATTCACAATGGTATAATAACCATCAATCTAATCAATGGTGAAAATTGTTGCTTCACATCACAATTGACGATTTTGACTTTTTCTCTTTCTCTTTCGCTTTCTTTTTCAATTTGTCCTTCTCCATCTCTAGGTCCTTCTCTTTCTCCTTCTTGTTCTCCTTGCCTTTTGAGTTTGAGTGTGATACAGAGCTGTAGTTATTATTTTTTTCTTTCACTAATTATAGATAGTGATTGAAAATAAATTTTTTCAATCTCCTACACTTCAAATATTTGTGGACAATTGAACAAAACTATATTTCTTAAATCATATGAATAAAATGGTCATAAAAAGAACAACGAAAACAACAAAAAACGAATTTACACTGAATGTTAACATTACATATACATTTTATCAAATTATGACTTTTTGGATTTGTTAATTTTTTTTCTAAAATAATAAATAATAGGTACCATTACACTATTATTCATTTTTCACATCTATAGAACGATTTATTCTTCATTAACCCAAGAAAAAAGTTTAGTATTGTTCTAAAATTATAAAATCTTTCAAAGAAAATGACTTACCAATTTTAAGCCAAACACAATCATGACCGGAGATGAGAAGGAAGATAAGATAATGGGGAAAAATATTTGTTTTGATAGTCAAATTTTCAGATTTTCTAAAGAATAAGAAGAAGAGAAGAGAGAATATTGAGAAAAGAAAAAGAGAAAATTCTATTCTCATTTTTTAAAAAAAGAATGGTGTGAATAGAATTATAAAAATTAAAAAAATAAAATACTTTTTTATATTTTATAAAAATTAAAAAAATTTAAAAATATTAATTTGATCTGAAATTTACTTAATTACATTTATCTGTCACCAAAAACCAAAGCATCTGTCAGCAAAAACCAAACCAAGTTATTTGACACGTTTCATTTAATTCGGAAAAGGGCCTAAAATACCTTCAAAGTATTGAAAATGGTATAAAATTACCCTCCATCCACCTATTGGCTCCAAAATACCCTTCTCACCCACCTATTGGGTCCAAAATACCCTTGTCATCCACCTTTTGGTTCAAAATTGACCACTTATTTAACGGTTTTATATTTAAACTATTTAAATATTTTTTAAAATACGTGGTGCTCAACTATTTGTTATAATTTAACTTATTAGTGTAATTTATAAATCAATCCATTACCCACCCATTACTAATTAAATTCCTCTTAATAAACGCGTCACATTATTAATGCAAGCTACTGCCAATTGAGTGTTTTTTAAAAATTATAGAAGTAAATTATCATACATTCAAGTGGCTAAATAAAAATCACCGATAAACTTAAAAGTTTGACTATCTTCATCTTAATTTTTCCTACGTCTCAATTATGTGATGTTACTTCATAGGTAACTTTTTTTCAAAATAATATATTAAAGGTTTTAAAACAAATCATAAATATTTCTAAAATTATATTTTAAAAAAGTGAATGGATTAATTCGGGATGTATTACTTCTTTACCTTTAATCATAAATTTCTAATTCAATCTTGAAAGAGAATCCTATTGAAAGTCTCATCCTAAATAAGCGACTCAACCTAAATTTAATTAGAGCTTAAATTCGGACTCGAATAATTTTGGATGTCATTTTCAGGAATCTATAATTTCATCGTGTTTTAGTAGTGTTTATGATGATTTTGATATTAAAATCAGATTATTAATTGAGTGAGATTTAGTTAGTAATGAGTGGGTAGTGAGTTGATTTATAAATTATATTAATAAATTAAAATTATAATCAATAGTTGAACGTCAAGTATTTTAAAAAATATTGAAAGAGTTTAATTTTAAAACAACTAAAAAAGTGGTCAATTTTGAACCCAATGATGGATGACAAGGGTATTTTGGAGCCAATAGGTAGATGAAAAAGGCTTTTTGGAGCAAATAGGTGGATGAAGGGTAATTTTGTATCATTTTCAATACTTTAAGGATATTTTAGGCCTTTTCCGCATTTAATTTTCTCCATTTTCTCCCATAACTGGCCTGGTGGCGCACAACTGCGGTATCCGTCCTGCCGTTTCCCGGAAAAGTCACACACTGTAGGTGTATATTCGTGTTTCAATGATACAGAGGCGGTTGATTTGCTCGATGATATCGAATACCGTTGTCCAATCAAACCCTGGACATAGCCAGAGCAAATGGAATGTAAAGCAAGTTACAAAATCCAACTTCTCAGCGGCATTAGAAGAGATACGCAATTGCATTTCCGACTCTGATTTCATTGCAATCTCATTGAAGAATACCGGAGCGTACTCTGCACCCTGGCAACGTATTATGCCTATTGACACCGCCCGCACCGCCTATCTCAAAGCCAAATACGCCGCCGAACGGTTTCAGGTCCTTCAGTTCGCCGTTTGCCCCTTTTCCATAAAGGGTTCCAAGCTCATCGTGCACCCGTGCGTCACCTTCAACACACTCATATAATTCTCTATTTTGTTTAAATTTAATTTCAATTCTCAAGATTGTGTTGTCTATTAATTTCAACTACTGTTCTGTTCAATCACAAGAATTTGGGATGGATGTTTAGATGGTTTAAAATTGTAAATCAAAATGCTATTCGTTTGGCTCAAGTGTGTGAGGTATCTATTGAAGAAGTACCTAGTTTTCGGATGTTTTTCTGGTTCTTTTCTTTCATTTTCTAACTCTGGTTTAGGATTATGTTGTAGAACCTATTACTCAATTGGTTAGTGCATTCGGCAGGACGACAGGGTTGGTTCTAATTTTTTAATTGTCAAATGTGTTTCAAATGCTCAAATTCTTAATGAAAATGTGGTGTCCACTCTGTCTTTTGTTAGTTTGGTGCTGACTTAAGTGGCAATTTCAGATGAAGGATTAGTTGCTATATTTCTAACTTCTCAGTTTAAGAATCATTTTGTCTGAGAAAGGGAAACATGAAACATGAATGACTAGTGTTTTGTGCTTTTTGTGCAGATATAACTTTCATTTGTTCCCTCGCGATGAGTTAAAAATAGGGATGCCTTCTTATAGTTTCTCTTGTCAATCATCATACTTGACCTCTATGTCTCAAGAAGGTTTTGATTTCAATGCCTGCATATATGATGGTAAGCTGTGCTAGACTGGTTTGAAAAACTCGTGACAGACATGTTTCTGTTATTTATTTCGATGGTTAATCTATTATAAGTATCCTCAAGTTACCGGCCAAAAACAAATGTTCAGTGGCTTTTACAATGACTAAAGAATCTTTACCCAACATCTGTTATTGGAATATAAATATTTATTGCAGGCAAAATCTCTCTAGTTGCTGCTCCAGCTGCCTCATTCTCTATGTAATCATGAACAAAGAACAAGTAGCAGATGCGAATAATGAAAGGAAATATCTTGGCTCAAGTTCTAGAATCGAAGTGCCTCGAAATATAATTCTTCCACCTCAATCATTTTATTTTGAATCTTAGCAGTTTTATTTGACAGCTGGGAATTTTTTTACTTTTTATTTCACAAAAAAACAGTTCTATTTTTACTCTTTTTCTATAGTAGAAGCTATTTTTTACTCTTGCGTACCTTTAGCTGGTTGAGTAGGTTTTGCCTGAAAGCCGAAGTAACCTTCCTGCGCCCTACTCTTCTTGTTCTGACAGGCATATCATATATATCCAAATCACAAGAATCAGCCGCAGTAGATAGAATTGGAAATGCATCACCTATAAGCTGTACAGTTCAAACTCCATCAGGATATACAGTTGCTGATTCTGTATTTGCACAAAGGATCAAATCTCGAGTTAAGAATTGGATAACTGCTTGCAAAGACACAAACAAGAAGCCTGAAGGTGAGCATAATTGTCTTTGTCAATTCAACTCTTTGCTCTCTTTTTTATACCCATGACATCTTGCAGATGCTCTAATCAGTTCCTTGAAAAAAATTGTCTCGGGAGATGAAGTATATGGATCCAGACCTTGCTTGAGCATAGATGTCTGCAGTGAACGCCAAGTACGCCTTGTGATGGAGGTGTCTATCTTGTCTTTCTTACCTTTTGAATTGTTGTCTTGAAATTACACAAAAAAAAAAAAAAACAGAAGCTAAAGATCTGTGTATGATAGCATACAATGTTCCAAATTTGACTATGTCCTGCAGAATGATGCTTATAGAATTCAATTGTTGTCAATTTTAAAGGTCCTGTATATCCATTACATGGAATAAAAAATCACTTCATTTGTTCTATCTGATGCTAATTGAACTTTTCTGTTGGGCCAGACACTGAAAGATTTTGTTGACGTCATACCTTTACTAAACCCAGCAATGGGAGGAACAATAAGGCCTGTTCGAGTTGTTTTGACAAGTTCAGAAGAAGACAGGATTCTTTTACAGGTAATAAACTAGCTTACGAACTTTGGTGTAACTGCTTGTTGATGATTGTCTTCTCCTTCCTTGAATATTGCTTTGTACTCACAGAAGCAACTTCAAAATGAGGAGGAGGAGCATAATAAGCGCCTCCGTGGCTTTCGAGAGGTGATCGATTTGATTTCCGCTTCTCAGAAACCTGTAGTTGCCCACAACTCTCTTAATGGTCAATCTCTATATGGAAATTTTTTGCTCATGTTAGAATGTGGTGACCATGCTTGTTATGTTATTTAAATATTTTGCATTTTATTTGGCAGATTTTACTTTCGTTCATTCCAAGTTCTTAGCTCCATTGCCATCAACGCTGGAAGAATTCAGAAGTTCATTATGTTTGGTCTTCCCCAATGTACTTGATGTCAACCATCTTATGAACGAAATCAACCCTCAGACAAAAGTGAACAATTTGCCTGCATGTATCTCATATTTGAAACAACGGTTTTTTGCCCCTATTGATATAGAGATACCTAACCAAGGTAAGTACCCCTGATATCATGAGGCACATGTTAGATAACGTATTTCCAGCTTCCGTTACAATGTAATTATGCTTAATAACTTGGGGGTCGTTTGGTTGCCGATCATAGAGGAGTTATCCATCTATTAAAACTAGCATAACTTTACACTCCTTCCATTTCAATTTGTTGTCTATTTTGACTTGACACGGAGTTTAAAAAAAGTAAAAAAGTGTGGTTTTAAATTAAAGATGTGTCAAATGTATTAAATTGCCCTTAAATCTTGGGGTCTTAAACATGTCATGTGGAAAGTTGGAACAAAAGATTTGCCAAAATAGAAAAGAGTCATTCTTTTTTAAACGGACTAAAAAAGAAAATAAGAGAAGCAAATTAAAATGGTGGGAGTAATAGTATATCGTTTGGTTACAAAAACAGGGCAAAATAATCTTCACTTAAAGTCCAGCATAAGTTACAATGTAAGGATGGTGTCTTTCTTTTCTCCATAAAACATAGCATTGCTAATACAGGTGTGGTTCATATTTTTCTTTTACACATACCTAATGCATTGCATAATATATGAGGGATTCTTTGTATTATTTATTTAGGGTAGAGTATAGAATAACTAGCATATGAATAATCGAATCCTGCATAACTATATTAACATGATTAATCCTTGCATTACCAATACCTACAAAATTTATCCCTGTGCAACTCTAAGGAGATACCAAACGCTCCCTTGCAACATGTGGCCTGCTGTGAACTGGCAATATCCCTATGAAGGAAGTTTTTCATCTTGATATTTGACTGCAACACTTCTGTTTTTACTACCTACTTCATCCCCCAATTTTTAGATCTTTTAATTATGTTGCTGGCCAAGAAAAAAAATTATATATTGCTGACTGGACTACATATATTTTTTTTCGAGTCGAGAGTTTTTCAGAAACAATCTCTCTACCCAACAAAGGTAGGGGTAAGGTCTGCGTACATCCTATTCTCATCAAACTCCACTTGTGGGAATTCTCCCCGGACCTCACTTGGGGATTACATGGCTATGTTGTACTGGACTAGATTTTTTCTGGCTTTGCAGGCAAATTTTGATTGATTTCTCTTATAATTGCTTAAATTAATTCTAACTGGTGTGAAATTAATAACAGCTGAGGTGAATGAAGTGAAGACTCTTGGACATGATGCTGTGAAGATAAGCCAATTGTTCGCAAAGCTGTGCTCCATATTGAAAATTGCTCCAAGAACTCCTGAAGCTGCTGAGGGCCATTTTCGTGATGCAATTGAATGCTACAGAAACTCGTACAACCCTTGCTTTACCAGCTCTCATGGTTCCGCTGATGAAGATGTTAGTGTGAGGACTGATAATACTAGAAAGATCAGTAGTAAAAATCTAGTTTTCCTATGGGGATTCAGGGGTATGACATCTGCAGGGAAGCTGAAGAGCCTCCTATGTGGTTCACATGACGTTTTCCATGACTTTGATGTTAGGATGGTGGATAAAAGTTGTGCAGTGGTTGCTTTCAGGAATCCTGGTTTTGCGGAAGTCCTGTTTCAGCTAATGGACTCTGGAGGAATTTGCACTAATACCCTGAAGGAGATGCTGGCAGATGGCCTGACAGCTGCAGGTTATGATACCTACCAGAAAGTCTGTGAGTTGGGTCTGTGGGAAGCAGATTTAGCAAGTTCCATGGAAAAGGCTTTGGGAGAAATTGAGAGCTTCTCAGAAGCACAGTCGAAAGAGCTGTCAGGGATGTGTTGGAACAATGATGAAATGATTAACCTGGATGACCTTTAAGATGCTTCATAAAGTTGAATCATATCTACCATTACCAAAGCCAAGACTGACTGATTTTGGTATGCCGGCTTTCATCATTTATGTTTTGTTGATTGTCCTAGTTGCTGCCATTGAGGATGTATGCAGGAATGAAATTGATAGTTGATGCATCAAATGGAGAGTGCTTTTCAGTGGCTATCATGGCAAACTAAGCCATTATATATAAGTTGACATGTTCTCTTGGATTTATGGCATTTGCTTCTTAAGGTAATTACGTTTTTGTTGACAAGGAGAGGCGTCTTGTATTTTTTGGACAAGGAGATCAGAGGATAGCTGGTTTCCGGAGGATACTAAAGTAGAGTGCCATTATTTGGTGTATCGAAACGGAAAGAGAAATTTTTTGATATGGTCACTTGGCACTTAGCTAAGGGTAGTAAATTCTTGACCCCTAATATTGTTACCATGTTTCCAAGAAATTGGTTCACCCTCATTCTTGTATCATGAACTTTTGTGATAAGGTGAGGTTGCTTTGAAGAATTGAATGTTTGTACTAACTCCACCCTTAAATTATGCTCCTAATTCAATGGCAAATATGGACTCTGCATTAATCCAACCATTTAGGAATACTATCATATTGTCAAGTGTGTTCTAATTGCATATCATCTTATGTCAATAGGGGACATGTAACATTTTGTAGCTGTCTTTTCTTTGGTAACAGTAAAATTATATGGGTCAAATATATATTTACCAGGACTCTCTTGTTTTACAAATTTATGTGATAATATATTGAAATCTTTTATTGTCCATAAAACTTTGACGGAAAAGGGTTAAATTTGGCACCTTTCTTCTTTCTTAAAATGATGACTTAATCTTTTTTTTTTTTTTTAAATAAAGCTAAGATTTAATGAAAAAAATTATTTAAATTGATTGAGTGACTTTTGAGTTATAATACAAAATTGACAGGTATTTTAAGATAATTATCTTTAATCAAGTGATTTTTGGATTATTAAGCAAAGTTAAGTGGTTTTATAGAACTGCTCATAGTTAAGTTAAGTGATCTTTTGAAATATTTCCTCTCAAATCTTTTCACTGGGTTGTTTTTTTTTAATTTCTTTTCACTGGGTTATTTTTTTTTAATTTGTTGAAGTTCTTCCAATGTAAAATTTCACTGGCTGAAGTTGGCAAATCTTGTTTTCTAATTTTGAAGGTTGTTTGAGCCATTTTTGCAACAAAAGGAAAACTTTCCAATTTTTTGGTAAAAAATTCTAAATACAATTTTTTAGAATAGCTCGAACAATCGAAACAAACGTCTAAAAAAGTTGAAATCTAAGTTTGCAATTGAATACAAACTCTAAAACAAACGTTATATTAAGCAATAGTGATGTTACTTGCATCATGTCTCACTTGATGTCTATATCTAGAGCCATCAATATGGGCTAAGCCTGTTGGGCCGGCCTGGCCTAGCCCAGAATTTAATAGGGCTGAGATACGATTTTTGGAGCACATTTGAGAAAAGAACTTTTTAGCCCGACCTGAATTAACTTGTTGATTTGTGGGGCTTGAGAAATATCGGTAGGGCCGGCCGTGAGCCAATAAAAATTAACTAAAAAATAATATATTATTAAAATTTAAAATTAAAGAGAATACAAATTTAAAACAATTAGGTTAATAGTTCTATTTAGATATTTATACTTTTACTTGAAAAAAACCTTAATAATATCACAAAGATAATTTTATTTGTGGATTTGATTAAAAAGTAGTAACATTAACATCATGTAATATTGTTTTGTCGATATTTATGATAACATTTTTAAATTATAATTTATAATTTAATTTAATAATTCTAAATATAATATAATTTTAAATAAAGTGGGCTGGCCCGGCAAGCCTGTAGCCCACGTACTTGTGGGATGGACTGGCCGTTTTATGGTCCACACCAGAAATGGACTAGCCCGCTTGACCCGTAAAATGTTGAAACATGTATGGGTTAGCCCCGATGAGGTGGGCTAGCCCATATTGACAACTCTATCTCTATCCTATTAGTTGTCATAAGCTTATCATTCTATTGTGGCAAAGCATTAAACATTGTTTAATATTTGTTATACAAAAAATAAGTAATTATGAGCCTTGAAAGTATGATATTATTCAGTTTTTTATCAGGACTTTAGACTCTGACAAAGCACACTATGTGATACTTGAGAAGTCGCTCACGCTTTGTGCTATGTCATGTTAGTCTCATCACACTTAATAATTCTAAAAAAATGATAGGTAAGAAAGAGGAGAGATTTACCAAAGAAATTTTTTATATTATTAAGACTTGAATAATTTGTTTGTCGAGTTACAAATGAGTGCCCCTTTATGTATTAGTCTCTTTGGAACTAACGTGCAATAATATTTGTGTGGATGTCCTTCATATTTATAAGATAAATCTTTCTCTAGACCTTTCTACAACGTTATAAGGTTCTAAAAACTTCTCTAACAAATTCATAGGGATGTAGAATCTTCCAAAGAAAATCTTCATTGTTTTCTAGAACCTTTCCTATAAGCGTTAACCTCCTTATGCACATAAACTTCCCACATAGAAAAAAGTGCCTTTGATGACGCCTACATAGCATGATAACATCGGTGACGCCTTAAACTTGACACAAAATTTCACTTAGACATCTCAAGTGGGTGATGTTCATTTTAGACACCTCATATGAGGTCTCGTTGTGTCATTTTAACACATTTTGCTTACATAACTTAGTGAGTGTAATACACTTGTTGAGCGCGCGTGAAAAACCTATTTAGTCGATTTTTTAATTTATTTTTTCTTCTTTTTTCCTATTTTCAGCCGCCATTTTTGTAAAAATCTTAAATATCCAATATGGTGAAAAAAACAAAAAACAGTAAAATGATGAAAAATGATGGAAACTATTTTAGGAATTTAGGGATAGAATCATTTCAAGATTAAATATTAAATTATTCATGAGATTCTTTCTTGAAAGAATTTAATATTTAAAGATGAGTAAGTTTAATTTTTGGTGAATATCTGCTAATTAGGGTAAAAAAAAAAGAAAAAAAATATTTGAAAAAGACAGTAAGTTTAATTTTTGGTGAATATCTGCTAATTAGGGTAAAAAAATAAGAAAAAAAATATTTGAAAAAGACACTAATAAAAAAGAAAGAGTATGTAGCTGCACCCCGAAGTTTTAACAAAAAAAAGAAAAGATGGAGGTATTTGGAGAAGACAATGGGTGGGGAAATGGGTATGTGCAGATTTTTCTTCAAATGAGTAGGGGTATTTGGAGAAGCCGGGGGGGGGGGGGGCAGGTGTTTCTGCAAATGGGTATGGATTTTTGGAGAAGACAATTTGGGGGGGGGGGGAGGTTCATGTGGAATTATTGATTTCTTTTGTTTTAAGAAAATTATTTGGGCAAAAATTCTTGTGTCATTGAGTCATTGATTCTTTATATTTATACTCAAAATTCATTATCTACAAATTATTTTTGATAAATGTCATAATTTATTTCGTCACTTTACACGTCATTCACGAGTGTAACACACACCTCATATATTTTTGTTGATTGGCAAAAGAGTGTCAAAATGACACAATGAATTCCTACATGAGGTGTCTAAAATGAACATCTCCCACTTGAAGTGCCTAAGTGAAATTTCGTGCTAACTTTAAGGGGACACCAATGGTTTAGGCCATAACATTATGAGTCGTAACATTCTTCCCTAGATAATATTGCAACGATTGTAAGGTTATGATCTACTTGAACACTTTAATCTTATTCTTACATTATCAAAAGTCATCATATTAGTCCAATATGATTTTTTCATGTGTATTCCCCTTTTAGGGGATTAGGATCATAGTTGTGGCCTTGTTCCTTATTTTTATTTGGCCCCTATTCAAATCAATCATTCTTGTGTTTGTGATATAACTTAAGTATGCTTGTCATGGAAGCTATAATAAATCTTGAAAAGTGATGACATTCCAAGTATGTACATGATATTTCCCATCATGGAAAGAATCTCAAAAGGACCAGTCCTATTTATGAATTAACTTTTGTTGCATGTCTCATAGTGTCTTGAACTATCTCGGGCTATAAATTAACCATGATCATATCCCCAACTTGGTAGTTTATGGGTACCTCGTATGGCATAAACATTTCTTCATCTGCCTAATTGCCTTTCTAAGTAGAACTTAGAAGTATCAAGTTGATCCATTTATCATTTGTCCATATGATAATCGTTTATACTATATTTGTCGAACATTATAAATAGTAAATGTGGAGATTGTGGTTATTGGCCAGTAAATAGATCAAACAATTTATGCCTCATGGAATCACTCTTCTATATGTTATAAGAGAAATAAGCTATGTCAAATAGTCATTCTCAATCCTTCTAATACACTTTCACATAATGTACAATGATTCAAGTAGCACTCCAATAAGTCATTGATCTACTTTGTTTGTCAATGAGTATATCAATGGAAGTTAGTGAGAAAGTGCATCGCCGTTCCAAGCAAGTTGAATAACTCTTTCCAATTTCTAATAAAATGACGGTCTCGATTACTAGTGATATGCCTTAACAAATCCTAATACTTTACCATATTCTTAATGAATAATTGTCACGACCCAAAAATGGACGTGATAACACTTGTCTATTCCCAACAAGATAAGTTAGCCTTAAACCCAACAAAACTAAAAAAATTTGTGGTTGGTCAGATAGGGGATTTAGGAGAATGAATTGAAAGTGAGTAATTTGTCTTAAAGCTTTATATAGGGCTTAGGGTAGAAGCAAAACAATATAGTATTGGATTAAAACAATTAGGAAAAGACCCAAAGCCCTGTAAAAATATCTGCCAGACTCGATTTATAGTTTCGACCATCGGATCGTGAAACTTTCTACGATCCGTACTAGTCAACCGTAGACCTAGTATTGGGACCATGAAATCACATATGTTTTGACGGAACACTTCTACGGCTCATAGGTCAACCTACATCCATAGACACCAACTGTAGAAATCAACTTTGACCTTCAAAATTCCACTAAGTTTGTGACTCACCTAGGAGACCTATTTACGACTTGTACAAAGAATGATGGACCGTCCTAGTGAGCCATAAAAAGGGTAATGAGACTTGATTTTAGAAAATTATTTTACCACTTCCTAGGGTTTCCATCTACGCCCCTCAGAAGCTTTTACGGTCTATAGATGGGACCCATAGACTCAACCTGCAACCCATTTTTTTCTTTCTTTTCCAAACTCCGAGGTGGTACAATATCTACACTTGAGAATATTCATTCTCGAATGGCACTCAAGTCCTCATATGGAGGGTAGGGAAGAGGAAGTAACATCCATACATGAATGCAACTTCATCACAATGCACAATATCAAGGAGGAACATCAACTCCAAGCTCAAACATATTGAAAACATCATTTCATAGATATACATGCAATCGTAGTCAAATTCACATAATCATGAAGAAATCATTTAAGTAAACTCATTTTTCTTAAAATTCAAGTTTTCATGAGTATGCATGCACGAGGAAACATGAGAACAACTAAGACACATGAAGCCAAAAGGATGAACCGTGAACAACCAAATACCTTTAGCTAGAATAAAATCAAAGGTAAATAGTATGGGGATAACAGGACATCATATCAACATCAGCCTCAAAAGTAGCACCCTTAATCCTTTTGATTCCTCCACGACACTTTCATGGATACAACTTCTGTAATACCTTGACGTGTCGAAAAACCTAACATAGGTGTCATGAAAAAATAAGTACTTTTTTAAGTCCATTTTAATGAATATAGGTGATTTAGGATGTTTAAGAACCAAAACGTCCAAGAACATCCATGACGTCCGTGAAGTTGGTTCAAAGAGGTGTTAGTGTACCTTAGCCTATTTGACTAACTTTTAAGAGTCGAAAATTTACGAAAATTGGTGGAAGGGTAGATAATAGGGTTTTGATTTGTTTCATGGTTGAAATTTCTGGGTACGACTACCTAAGGACCAAACAAGGGCCCTTGAGGAGGACCCTTGTGTTTGTAGAAACAGGGCCTGGACAGTGGGCATCGACGTGACCACTTATGGTCCGTGTGTGGATTGACGGGTCGTCGATGCCACCATCGCCCCATAATTAGGCAAGTTGAGGAAGGAATCCTTCTGCACAATATCTGAACTAATCAACAGAGTGCAGGACGGAGGGGTGAGGGACCGTCGACTCACATACGGCCCGTCGTTCGGGGTCTCATCTGTGAGGGTCAAACTTCCTGCACAATTTAAGTTAGTTTCATTTAATTAGTTAGGGGGTTAGGTTATTAATTAGGGGTTTAAGGAAGTCTAATTAAGTTGATTAAGTCCCAATATAAATACCCCCAACCCTCGTTAATCAAAAGACAATTCACAAATAAACTCTCTTCCTTCTCTCTACTTGAACTCATCATTGAAGACTAGCAAGGATTAGGGTTTGGGGGATGGAAAAGGACGAATTCACCATCAAATTGTTGTCAATTGTTAAGGTATAGGATCTAATTCACCTTTGAAACTCTTTCCTAAAAGGGTTCCTTCAAAATGGATTTTAAAAGTTGAGTTTTCTTATGGGTTTCATCCAATTACGAAATCGAAATTATGAATTGAGTTGTTGATGATTTATTTAGGTTATATTAAATAGAGTAACATGTAAATTAACTTTTTTATGGTAATTGTTGATGGCTTTGTCTAAATTGAAGATCATGATCCTCAATCCGTAACCCTAGGTTGTGATCTTGACCTATATTGTATTGTAATCATTCAATTTATTTGGTTGTTGATTAGATTACTATCCCATGGTGTTATTATGATTAAGTTAAGATGAATTATAGGCCTATAATTCTAGTTTTTTAGATGTGATTTAGGTTATGGATTGTAATGTGAAATTAGCATATGTATCTTGTCTTAAGTTATGATCTAGTGTTGAATTGTGTTATAGAGATGCAATTTGCCTTGTTATCTAATTGGTTATCATTGTGTGATGATGTTACTCCCCAAATTGGGTTGAGTTATGGGTTGATGGTAAGACCTTGATGATGAACTATAAGAAAGACATGGTAAGTCTTAAAATCTCAAACTCTACTTCCAATTGTGATTAATTGTGGTTAAGTCATGATATTATATTGAGTATGCCTCGTATTCGGATTTGTAGGATGGTATGATGTTAAATTGAAATGTATTGACTATGTTGTGAGGTTTATTAAGGTGTATGTGATATAAGGATGGTGAAAACTATCAATGTGCCTTGATATGCTATGAAATGCTAATGTGTTAACCTCACTTATACAAATTATGATGAAAGGACTTATACTCATACAATTCTTATTGAGCTATTGATGATGATGATTATATAAGGGGTAGACCCTATAACCTAAACTAATATATGATTGTTAATTAAAGTCTTAAAGACATTACAATAAAGGGACTTATCTTAGTACCGAGTGAACTTGACAATGGGAGGTCATGACTTCCCAAAGAGGAAGATTCACCATATAGTTCTATATGAGATGTTGTCTTCCCAGAGAGGAATACTCATCCAATTAATTTTCATGAGAGGAGGTCCAACTACCAAGTGTTATGAAGAGGGAAATACTATCTCTTAGTTCTTGAACTATGTTGCCCCAATAGGAAGACTAGCTAGTGGATCCACCTAGAAAGTTACTTTTGTGTCTGGTCCATCGGTGTAAGGTTGTACAACACCGGATTCCACACTTATCTCATGTGGTCTATGTCAGTTAAGACAAGTATTCCGTGAAGTAAAATAAAGTAATGGATTATAAACTAACTAAGGTGACTTGAGAGGTTTAACTTAGCCTAGGTAGGGGTATGGGACTCTACCTATCCCTTGCACTAGTTGACTTTGATGGAGATGTATATGATGATAATATGTTGATGCTACAATGTAAATGTCTATATATGATGATGATTATCCTCTTGATATATGTAGTTGGACTATATTGTTAGAAGTTGGACATTGGTTATGTTTTCTTGTTAAGTTTGCTTGGTTAGGCAAGGTTATTGGGCTTTGCTTGCTCATTGCACTTGTTGAATTGATAAGGATTCGTGACTAGTTGTCTTTCTTATTATGATATGATTAACTCTTATTCATTGTTGTGATATTGTTCCTTGATGATAGGGTTGTAGAAAATCGTGGTTTCAAGTATGTTGGGATAAGTATTACTAGTTGAGATAGTAAGCATGTTTGGTTGGTTGATATGACTTGTTTGGCTTTGCACTAGGTTCTTAAAGGGGTAAAAAGGCATGTTTTGACTAAAAGTCCCTTTTTAGCATGTTTTGTTTGTATATGTGCATAAGGTCTCATACTTAGTACATGTGGAGTACTAACCCCATTTTCTTTTCTTTTCCAAAACATTTTAGGTTACGGTTGTTGAAGATTTTGGAAGGCGACATTGTTGAAGGCTTGGATTATTCCTTTCATTCAAGTAGTGTAGGTTATTCACTTCTGAGGGCAATTCCATCATCTAGCTTACAGACTTGTTATGAGCTTAAAAACTCTTTCATTTGTTTCCAATTCAATTGAGTACTATACTTTTGTATGACCTATATGTGGTATTGTTGGATTGATGTAAGGTCTATGCACATATTGTGATGATTGTTTAGATGGTACGAGATGAGAGAATCGTTGAAACATTTTTATATTTTATATAATTATATGTGCAAGTCAAGTAGAATTCTATGTACCCTTCCTATACGAAGGGTCTATGTATACTCGATATGAATATAAATTATGTGTATGTAGAGGTCTATGTAAACCTCCAAGTAGTGATAATGAAAGTTGTAAGTTTTTTTGCATTCTTAGTCCTTGGAAAAGGACGACGACGTCGGTTACGTCTAGGGGGTAAACCCGTATGTGACAAACTTGGTATCAGAGAATGAGGTTGAATATCGTTGAGTTATGTCTCTCTCTCTATCACGTCTATGTAGGTTTGTATTCATAATTGTGAAGCGTGACACACTTATGAGTATGAACCTATATTGTTCTTAGGCATCACTCTCTTTCTTGAAAATCTTATATCAAGCTTATAGTGTATACTTATGGTGTGCTTTTGCATCTAATCCTAATGTTGTGCTTATAGGAAGAATGAACACTTGAAGGAATGCGGCTCGAAAACATGAAGAGGAAATTGCTAATGCGGGAGATTCGCCCCGTGGTGAGCAAGTTACTCCACTTGAAGAAGATGCTAATGTTGAGCAAGCACCGTCCAATCCTCCTCCTTTGATTGATGAGAATATAAGGACCACTCTTCTTCAAATGGCCCAAGCTATGACCACTCAAGCACAAGAGGCCACGACTAAAGCCGAAGCTATGATAGCTCAAGCAAATCGAGAGGTCGTGCCCCGTCCTCATCAACAAGTCACTACTGTGGCTTCCCGTCTAAGGGACTTCACTCGAATGAACCCTCCTACTTTCCATGGGTCTAAGGTTGATGAAGACCCCCAAGAATTCATCGATGAGGTCTCTAAAATACTTTTCGCTATGGGGTTGTCCACAAGTGAGAAGGCCGAGTTGTCCACTTATCAACTCAAGGACGTGGCGCAAGCATGGTATGTTCAATGGAGGGGTAATAGGCCATTGAGGGGTGGTCCGCTGACTTGGGATATCTTTAATGCGGATTTCCTAGATTGGTTATTTCCTAGAGAGATGAGTGAGGAAAAAGTGGTGGAGTTCATCAATCTTCGCCAAGGAGGAAGAGTGTCCATGAGTACTCTTTGGAATTCATTAAATTGTCCAAATATGCTCCTTCTTTGGTCTCTGATCCTAGAGACCGAATGAGCCGTTTTGTTATGGGGGTGTCGGAGGACTTACAAGAGGAGTGCCATTCAGCCATGCTACATGACAATATGAACATTTCCCGCCATATGGTGCATGCAAGAAGGGTTGAGGAGGTAAGGGCTAAGAGAAAAAGTAGAGATGCTAAAAGAGAAAAATCATTTGATGGAGGTTCTTAAAAGAATAGGCTTGAAATACAAGACAATCCTAGATTTAAGAAACGAGTTTCAAATCAAGTCCTATCCAAATTCTCAAAAGCTAGGGGAGATAGGGTGTCTAACTCTAAATTCAAGAGGGGAAAAGGTACTAATTCACCAAATGAGAATCCTACATGTGCCAAGTGTGGAAAGGGTCATCTTGGTGAGTGCTTGGTAAGAACTAGAAATTACTTTAGTTGTGGCAAGAGTGGTTACAAGATGAGAGATTGTCTAAATTTGAACAGTCAAGATAAAGGTAGTGGTCAATCTCAAGCAAGTGGTTCCAGTGATGCTTCAAAGAAGAACCGCTTCTATGCTCTCCGCTCTAGAGGTGAGCAAGAGACTTCTCCCGACGTGGTGACTAGTATGTTGAAAGTCTTCTCTATTGATGTATATGCCTTACTTGATCCCGACAATACTTTATCATTTGTTACACCTCTAGTAGCTAAAAAGTTTGATATTTACCTGATATTTTGCATGAACCTTTTATAGTATCTACTTCGGTGGGTGATTCGGTTTTTGCAAAAAGAGTGTATAGAAATTATCCAATAATGTTGCCCAATAGAGTTTCGTATGTTGATCTAGTAGAACTTGATATGCTTGACTTTGATGTTATATTGAGTATGGATTGGTTGCATGCATGTTTTGCCTCCATTGAGTGTAGCACAAGAGTGGTGAAGTTTAGCTTCCCAAATGAACCCGTTGTTGAGTGGAAGGGGGAAATTCTATTCCTAGAGGTCATATTATTTCTTGTCTAAAAGCATGCAAATGATCTCAAAGGTTTGTCTATATCAGATAGTAAGAGTCCAAGATTTAGACTTCGAAATTCCTCTATTGAGTCTGTACCCATAGTGAGTGAGTTTCTGAAGGTCTTTCCTAATGACCTTTCCGGTATCCCACCCAAACAGGAAATTGACTTTGGCATTGATTTTCTACCGAATACAAATCCCATATCAATTCCTCCTTATCGGATGGCTCCTGCCGAATTACAGGAGTTGAAGTCTCAACTCAAGGATTTATTAGATAAGGGTTTTATAAGGCCTAGTATTTCTCCGGGGGTGCTCCGGTTTTGTTTGTGAAGAAGAAAGATGGGTCCTTGAGAATATCTAATTACCGCCAACTCAACAAGGTCACCATTAAGAATAAGTACCCTCTGCCTATGATCGTCGACTTGTTTGATCAACTCCAAGGGGCGAGTTACTTTTCACAAATTAACTTGAAATCGGGGTATCACCAACTTAGGGTAAGAGGTGAGGATGTACCAAAGACGACCTTTCGAACTAGGTATGGGCACTATGAATTCTTTGTCATGTCTTTCGGTCTCATTAATGCTCCGACATTGTTTATGGATCTAATGAATATAGTTTTTTAAAATTACCTAGATTGATTTGTCATTGTATTCATTGATGATATATTGGTATATTCTAAGAATGAGGGTGATCATAGGTTTCATTTGAGGGTCGTATTGCAAACCCTTGAGGAACAATAATTGTTTGCCAAATATAGAAAGTGTGAGTTTTGGTTGAGGTTGGTGACATTTTTTGGGCACATCATCTCTAGTGAGGGAGTTGAGATAGACCCAAGAAAAATGGAGGCAGTGAAAAATTGGCCTAGACCATTGACTCCAAGTAACATTAGGAGTTTCTTGAGTCTAGGGGGTTATTATCGGAGGTTCATAGATGGTTTTGCGTCTATTGCATTTCCTTTGACTACTTTGACCCAAAAGAGTAAGAAGTTTGAGTGGTCGGAGGCATGTGAGAAAAATTTTCAATTGTTGAAAGATAGGCTCTCTTCTGCCCGGTGTTGACTTTATCGGAGGGTACAAAGGGTTTTGTTGTGTATTGTGACGCATCCCGAGTGGGTTTGGGGTGTGTTCTTCTACAACACGGGAAGGTGATAGCTTATGCCTCTAGGCAACTTAAGGTACATGAGAGAAACTATCCCGCTCATGACCTTGAGTTAGCGGCTGTGGTGTTTGCTTTGAAAATTTGGAGGCATTACTTGAATGGGGTTCATGTTGATGTCTTTACCGACCATAAGAGTCTCCAATATGTGTTTACCCAAAAGGAGTTGAATCTCCGACAAAGAAGGTGGCTAGCGGTGTTGAATTATTATGATATGAGTGTTTATCACCCCGGCAAGGCTAATGTAGTTGCGGATGCCCTAAGTCGTATGACTATGGGTAGTGTATCCTATCATGATGAAGCCAAGAAGGACCTAGCAAGGGAAGTTCATATGTTGGCTACGTTGGGGTGAGGTTAGAAAGCTCTCCGGAGGGAGGTGCTGTAGTTCATCATAACTTCGAGTCATCTCTAGTGGTTGAGGTGAAGTCTAAACAACACCTTGATCTAGCATCAATGGATTTGAATGAATCGGTTCTCGGCAAGTTGAATGAATGATTATTGTTAGTGGGGGGTGGTCTGATAAGGTACCAAGGGATATTGTGTGTTCCCGATGTAGATGGGTTGAGGGATCGGATCCTAGAAGAAGCACATGGTTCCCGCCACTCAATTCAACTGGGTTTGACAAAAATGTACCATGAACTTAGGGAGATATATCGGTGGGAAAGTCAAAAAAGGGACATAACGGAGTTTGTCCCTAAGTGTCCGAATTGCCAACAAGTAAAAGCCGAACACCAAAAGCTGGGTGGCTTACTACAAAAGATCCAAATTCCTACTGGGAAGTGGGAAGACATCAATATGGACTTTGTAGTAGGTTTACCTCGGACTCAAAAGTCATATGATTCCATGTGGGTGGTTGTGGATTGATTGACTAAGTCCGCTCACTTTATTCTTGTCAAGTCTACGTATTCGACGGAGGATTATGCAAGAATCTTCCTAGATGAGATTGTGTGCCGCCATGGCATTCCGTTATCTATTATATCGGATCGGGGTGCACAATTCACATGTAGATTTTAGAGGTCGTTCAAAAAAGGGTTTGGTATTACGGTGAAGTTGAGCATTACTTTTCATCCCTAAACGGATGGTCAAGCATAGCGTTAGATACAAACCCTTGAATATATTCTTATGGCGTGCATTATTGATTTTGAAGGTAATTGGGATAAACATTTACCTTTGGTGGAGTTTGCCTATAATAATAGTTTTCATTCATCCATTTCCATGGCTCTTTATGAAGCCTTGTATGGTAGGAAGTGTAGGTCTTCTATTGGATGGTTTGAAGTGGGTGAGCCATTGCTTCATGGTCCTGATTTAATTTATAAGACTTTGGAAAAGGTTCATATCATAAGGAACCAGCTGCAAACGGCCTATAGTCGGCAAATGTCTTATGCCGATCATAGGAGAAGAGATTTGGAGTTTGAAGAAGATGATAAGGTGTATTTGAAAATTTCACCAATGAAAGAGGTGGCTAGATTTGGCAAGAAAGGGAAGTTGAGTCCTCATTATGTGGGCCCATATGAAATCTTGCAAAGGGTTGGTAAGGCTTCCTTTGAATTGAAACTTCCTAGTGAATAGACTTTGGTTCATCCGGTTTTCCCTGTTTCTATGTTGAGTGTATCGGTGGTCCCGAGTCTATTCTTCCTATTGAGGGTCTTGGTGTCAAGGATAACCTCTCTTATGAGGAAGTCCCAGTTCAAATTATTGATAGACAAGTCAATACGTTGAGGAATAAATAAGTGGTTTTCGTAAAGGTGTTATGGAAGAATCATCTAGTTGAGGGTGCAACATGGGAGGCAGAGGCCGACATGAAGTCCCGTTACCCTCATCTTTTTGAGAATTAAGGTTAGTCATTCTTTTTAATAACATAAGTATGACTAGGATTTAGGGTTTCTTGATTTTTTGGTGAATTTTTGCAAATTATGCATTTTTGAAAACTTTACAGTGAAGTTACTGCAATATTTCTTTTGAAAACTTGAAATTTTGCTTTTTGCTTGTTTTGAATTTTGTTGTGTATTTTGGTATGGTGATTCTTTATGAAATGATATGTAGAATGTTGTTATGTTGAACTTTTTGCTAATTTACTCATGCAAATGTATGTTGAGATCATGTGTGTTGTAAGTAGGAAATACCTCATCATGAAGTCATTTGAGCCTTATGTGTAGTAATATGAGTTTTGATATTTGCCTTGTTGAATGACATGGTTTATGTGGATTTGATGTTGTTGATTGGTTGGGCTACTAGTATTGAGTCTATTATTTTCCTTCAAAAGAGTTTTGTTGTCATTCGGGGATGAATGCTCCTAAAAGACAGGGGGATAATGTAACACCTTGAAAATCCAAGACGTGTCGAAAAAACCTAACATAGGTGTCATAAAGATTAATTACTGTTTTTAAGTCCATATTAATGAATATAGGTCATTTAGGAATTTTAAGAACCAAAACGTCCAAGAACGTCCATGACGTCCAGGAAGTTGGTTCAAAGGGGTGTTAGTGTTCCTTCGCCTATTTGACTAACTTTTAGGAGTCGGACACGTACAAAAATTGGTGGAAGGGTAGCTAATAGGTGTTTGAGTTGTTTCATGGTTGAAACGTCCGGGTACGAATCCCCAAGGACCAACCAAGGCCCTTGAAGGGGACCCTTGTGTTTGTAGAAACAGGGCCTGAACAGTGGGCATCGAAGTGACCACCTATGGTCCGTGTGTGGACTGACGGGGCGTCGATGCTTCCGTCGTCCCATACGTAGACAAGTTGAGGAAGGCTTTCTCCTGCAATCTCAGAACACATTGACGGAGTGCAGCGGAGGGGTGAGGGATCGTCGACTCACAGATGACCCATCGTTCGGGGTCTCGTCTGTGAGGGTCAAATTCCCTGCACAATTTAAGTTAGTTTCATTTAATTAGTTAGGGGATTAGGTGATTATTTAGTGGTTTAATAGAGTCTAATTGAATTGTGATCTTGACCTATATTGTATTGTGATCATTCAATTGATTTGGCTGTTGATTAGATTACTATCGCATGGTGTTATTATAATTATTGATGAATTACAGGTCATCATGCTAGTTTTTGAGATGTGATTTAGGTTATGAATTGTAATGTGAAAATTAGCCTATGTATCTTGTCTTAACTTGTGATCTAGTATTAAGTTGTGTTATAGAGATACAATTTTATTGGTTATGATTGTGTGATGATGTTACTCCCAAAATTGGGTTGAGTTATGGGTTGATGGTAAGACCTTGATGATGAACTATAAGGAAGACTTGGTAAATCTTAAAATCTCTATATCTACTTCTAATTGTGATTAATTGTGGTTAAGTCATGATATTATGTTGGAGTATGCCTCGTATTAGGATTTGTAAGATGGTATGATGTTGAATTGAAATGTCTTGACTATGTTTTGAGGTTGATTAAGGTATATGTGATATAAGGATGGTGAAAACTATCAATATACCTTGATATGCTATGAAATGCTAATGTGTTAAATTCACTTATATGAATTGTGATGAAAGGACTTATACAATTCTTAACGAGCTATTGATGATGCTGATGATAGACCCTATGACCTAAACTAAGCTATGATTGTTAATTAAAGTCTTAAAGACATTTCAATAAAGGGAGTACCTTAGCACCGAGTGAACTTGACAATGAGAGGTGATGACTTCCCAAAGAGGAAGATTCGCCCTATAGTTCTATATGAGATGTTGACTTCCCAGAGAGGAATACTCATCTAATGGATTCCCAAGAGAGGAGGCCCAACTACCAAGTTTTATGAAGAGGGAATGTACTATCTCTTAGTTCTTAAACTATGTTGCCCCAATAGGAAGACTAGCTAGTGGATCCACCTAGAAAGTTACTTTTGTGTCAAGTTCTACTTTGGCCGGTAGACCACGTTCCATCGGTGTAAGGTTTTACAACACCGGATTCCAAACTTAGCTCATGTGGTCTATGTCGGTTAAGACAAGTGTTCCGTGAAGTAAAATAAAGTAATGGATTATAAACTAACTAAGGTGACTTGAGAGGTTTAACTTAGCCTAGGTAGGGGTATGGGACTCTACCTATGCCTTGCACTAGTTGACTTTGATGGAGATGTATATGATGATAATATGTTGATGCTACAATGTAAATGTCTATATATGATGATGATTATCCTCTTGATATATGTAGTTGGACTATATTGTTAGAAGTTGGACATTGGTTATATTTTCTTGTTAAGTTTACTTGGTTGGGCAAGGTTATGGGGCTTTGCTTGGTCATTGCACTTGTTTACTTGATAAGGATTCGTGAGTAGTTGTCTTGCTTATTATGATATGATTAACTCTTATTCATTGTTGTGATATTGTTCCTTGATGATAGGGTTGTAGAAAATCGTGGTTTCAAGTATGTTGGGATAAGTATTACTAGTTGAGATAGTAAGCATGTTTGGTTGGTTGATATGACTTGTTTTGGTTTGCACTAGGTTCTTAAAGGGGTAAAAAGGCATGTTTTGACTAAAAGTCCCTTTTTAGCATGTTTTGTTTGTATATGTGCATAAGGTCTCATACTTAGTACATGTGGAGTACCAACCCCATTTTTTCCCCTTTTCCCAAACATTTTAGGTTTCGGTCGTTGAAGAGCTTGGAAGGCGACATTGTTGAAGGCTTGCATTCTTCCTTTCATCCAAGTAGGGTAGGTTCTTCCCTTCTGAGGGCAATGCCATCATCTAGCTTATGGACTTGTTATGAGCTTAAAAACTCTTTCATTTCTTTCCAAATCAATTGAGTACTATACTTTTGTATGACCTATATGTGGTCTTGTTGGATTGATGTAAGGGCTATGCCCATATTGTTATTATCATTCAGATGGTACGAGATGAGACAATCGTTGAGACATTTTTATATTTTATATATATGTATGTGCAAGAATAGTAGAAGGCTATGTACCCTTCCTATATGAAGGGTCTATGTATACTCGATATGAATATATATTATGTGTATGTAGAGGTCTATGTAAACCTTCAAGTAGTGATAATGAAAGTTTTAATTTTTTTTTGCATTTTTAACCTATAAATGTTATGAAATGAGACAAAGAGGCTAGTCTTAGTCCTTGAAAAGGACGACGACGTCGATTACGTCTAGGGGGTAAACCCGGATGTGAGAACTTCCTTTTTCCCAGCTTCTTGACTTGTTTGGAACCTCCCATAAGAAAACCCTTCCTTTATACCACGACTCTCAAATAGTTCTATAGATGTCGTATCACCAACACATTTCTTCAACAAGGAGACATGAAATGGACTGATGCTAAGTCATAAGAAAAATCAAGTTCTGAAGCAACCTTACCAGAACACATCAAAATCTTAAATGGGCCCACATAATGGGGATTAAGCGTCTCTTTCTTCCCAAATCTCATCATACCCTTCATAGGTGAGATTTTAAAATAAACTCAATCATATAAATCAAATTTAAGATATCTCCTTCTTACATTGACATTTTTGTCGACTTTGAGTTATTTTTCAAACTTTCTCTAATAAGCCAATTTTTATCCATAGCCTCGTGTACCTATTTAGTACCTATCAATCAATCTCACAACCTTCAAACCAATCTATATATATCTACACCTCCTACTATAAATACTCTCAAATGGAGCCATACTAATGCTTGAATGGTAACTACTATTATAAGAAAACTCAATCAAAGGCAAATTAGTGTCTCAAATACCTTTGAAGTCAATCATACAAACTCTCAACATATATTCCAAAGTTTGGATAGTATGTTGCACTTGCGCATTAGTTTGAGTATGAAATGCCGTACTAAGTTTACCACAAGTATACCAAGACCCTTTTGGAAAGACTTTAAAAATTAAAAAGTGAATTGGGTACTATGATCAAAGATAATGGATAGGGCCACCCCATGCAACCCAACCATTTAACTCAAGTACAACTTAGCATAATATTCCACCGAATAGGAAACCTTGACATGAATGAAATGAGCTGACTTAGTCATATGATCTAAAATAACCCAAATTCAGTTATGTTCTTGCCAAGTGCGAGGTAAACAAACAATAAAGTTCATGCTCAAATCTTGTCAATTCCAAGAAGAATTACTAATATCTTAGGACAAACTTCCCAACTTTTGATACTTAACTTTCACTTTTTTTACAGTTAGGTTACTTAGCCATAAATTTTGCAATATTCTTCTTCATCTTATTCCACCAATAGACCTCTCGCAAGTCACAATACATCTTAGTGGTTCTCGGGTGAATTAATATCAATAAATATGGGCCTCTAATAAGATTCTCTCTCAAGTCATCAATATTAGAAACACACAACTGACCTTATATTGAAGCACATCCTCTCCCTCTTGCGAGAAAGCCTGAACGGACTTCTTAAGCATCACTTCCTTTAATCAACAAAAAATGGATTAGACCTTTCTCTGGCTTTCACATATGATACAAATGACAATTTTGAACCATTATGAACAATAACACCACCTTCCATAGAATCCACCAACCGAACACCCAATTGGGACAATCTATGAATATCACGACCAACACCTTTTTATCTTTCTCAAATGATCAACATTACCCATTGGTAGTCGACTAAGAGCATCTGCCATGACATTCGCCTTACCAGGGTGATATAGAACATTGATATAGTAATCCTTAAAGAGTAGCCATCTATGTTGGCAAATATTTAGATAATTTTGGTTGAACACATATTGCAAACTCTTGTGCTTTGTATATACATCAACATGAATACCATATAAGTAATACCTCCAAATTCTTAAGACGAAACAAGCATCGTTATCTCCAAATCATGGGTAAGATAGTTCTTTTCATGAATGTTATGTTGCCTTGAAACATAAGCAATGAATTTCTCATTCTGTATAAAACACGTCATAATCCAATTCTTGAAGCATAATAATACACAATGAGCCCATCAGACCCTTATGGTAAAGTCAACACCAGAGTGGAGGTAAGTCTATATTTCAATTCTTGGAAACTCTTATAGCATGCTTCCGACCATAAAAACTTAACGTTCTTTTGGGTTAATACAGTCAACGGAGAGGAAATCGATAAAAAAACATTTCACAAACCTTATATAATAACCAACCAAATCAAAGAAACTTCAAATATCTAAAGGGGATAGATGTCTAGGACAACTCTTAACTGCATTTGTTTTCTTTTGGTCTACCTCAATACCCTTACAAGAAACAATGTGACAAAGAAGAGACACAAATCTCAACCAAAACTCATATTTACTAAACATTGTAAAGAGATGTTGGTCTTTGTGGACTTCGAACACAATCCTAAAATGATCGACATGCTCGTCCTCACTCCTAGAGTATATCAAGATGATAAGGCTCCGCAATAGGAGGGGCTACTGGTTCACCAGGGTTGGGAGAGTTCGGGGCCGGTTGGTTGAGACCGGCTTCGGAATTAGCAGGGGAACTATTTCCAAATATGTCATCAAATACATTTTCATGAACATGTATACATATTGTCTAAACACTTTATTCATCAAGTCCATAAATGCATCCGGAGCATTAGTTAAACCAAATGGAATTACCAAGAACTTATAATGTATATCGTGTCCAAAAAATTGTCTTCCGAATGTCATCTTCCATCACCATCAAATGGTGATAACCCGATCATATGTTGATCTTAGAGAAGTAACACAATCTTTTGAGTTGATCAACCAAATCATCTATCTTTGGAAGAATATATTTATTCTTAATGGTTACCTTTTTCAATTTTCTATAATAAATATACATGTGAATTGAACCATTGTTCTTACAAACAAATAAAATTGGAGCACCCTATGGAGAGATACTCGGTTTGATGAAACACTTATCCAACAATTCTTTCAATTTGTATCTCAATTCTTTAAGTTTTACTTGAGCCATTTGGTAGGAGGAAAGGATATAGGTTGTGGATTAGGGAGAAGGTCAATTCCGAAGTCTATTTCCCTTTTAGGAGGAGCACTGGACAAATCATCGGAAAACACTTTTGGAAACTCATTTACAATGGTACCAACTTAAGAGTAAGGGGTTCGAATATGTATCATTAACCCAAACAACTTGATACATGGAATTTTTTAGAAATCATTTTTCTAGCCTTAACACAAGAAACAAACTTACCCTTAGGCATATAATTTATCCCTTTCCACTCTAGGACAGACTTATTCAAAAGCTGAAACTTGATCACTCAGGTTCTACAAAAAATAGAAGTATAACAAGAATGGAGTCAATCCATACCCACAATAGCATCAAAACCGAGCATATCAACCTATAGTGCCACACTAAAAAATTAGACCCCAGATGAAACCGACATGGTTAACCTCTCAGAGGTCGCAGACAAGCCTCTTCTTAGCTGTCATCACAATCATACAGTTAAATTTCCAAAAAATTTAAAACTTTTTAATACTTCTTGAAGTGTAATTAGACTTCATATAATTACTGTATAAGAGTGATATATGTATAAGCTCAAACTAAACAACCATCTATCAATAGATTAAACAATTGAAATAAGGAGTCATAATAATAATAATAGTTTGCCGAACCGGCCTTAATACAAACACTTGAACAAATGGTTGGAAGGAAACGCTAGGGACAACATCCACTAACTATGTCTAATTTACTAAAGCTAGAATATAAACGTAGGCATCCTCGAACTCAAGAGGACCTACCAAAGTCTGGAGGTACTAGTCCAAACTGCTTCAACTGATCTTCAATCTTCTTAAGAACCTGCACCTATAAAAATAGTAATAGTATAGGGTTAGTACACTTTTACTAAGTATGAGTGTATGCACATAAACACATAAGGACTATGCATGATCAGGGAAATCCTATAACAACATGTCGTATCTAGAAATTCAGGTCACTATACTTTCCTAATTTGTTATTTGTGAGTCATGCTATAATTATGACATATTTTTCATGCATTTAAAGCACACAACTCATTTTCTATATGAACATAAGACCTTGGAATCATGAACATAATTTTAGAACAACTCGAGCAAAAATTCATATTTTTGCTCCCCCCTTAAGCCGAGAGCTCCTTTTGCCACACTTAGATTATTTTTCAGTCTCTTATTCTTTTTGTTGTTTAGTTAAATGATCTCCATTAATCCTATGTTTTACTTACGAGTGAAATGATTCATTGTAGTCCCATTCCTACAATGAATCAAGTAAGTAATCCAAAAGACTCAAGAAATGATTTGACTACCTTACTCAGAAGTTATTCTTTCCATTCTTGTTAAATTGGGTATGAAGTCTTTGTAAGCCAATCTTTATTGACTATGCTAATTATTTGATCATTTGCATAATATAAGTATGCTGGGCATCTATTTATTTACTATGCCCGTTATTTGATCACTTACATAATATAAAGATTATTAGCTATACCCATTATTTGATCATTATGCTTACTTAGTTCACTTTGAACTGACTTTTCTTCTTCTTTGTTCTCATGTTCACTTTGAACATAATTTTCTTTCTTTCTTTCTTTCTTACTTTCTTAAAGAAATCATTGGGATTTAAGTGACTTAGATCATGTGAGTTAATATAAAATCTAGTGTCTTACCCACACTGAAAAGAGGTGGTTCACCGGCTAAAATAAACCTTGATCATGTGAGTTAACATGAAATCCAGTGTCTTCCATACACTGAAAAAAGGTGGTTCATCGTCTAAAGTGAAACTGAATCTGGATCATTTAATCGACATGGATCAGTGAGATAAACATGAAATCAAGTGTCTTCCCTACACTAAAAAGATGTGGTTCACCAGCCAAAGTGAAACAGAATACTACCTGGCACTCTTAGGTTGAATCCACTGGCTAGTACCTATGCTGGCAACATAGTTCAAGTACTAGGAGATTTCAGAGACTCTTATCCACCTTGGTGGTAGTCTCATCTCATGAGGCTTACATGTGCTTGCACAAGCTCATTGGTAGTTTATCGGTGATTTGCTCAATTTCTTATACTTAACATCTTTTAGACTTGACTCATGCATTTTGGAAGCTTGCTTCTAGTATGAGGTATGCTTAGCTCAATGGATGACTTGTCATCCCTTTCTTTACTTTATGAATGTGAACTTAAGTCTTACATTATCATTATGGTGTGAATGAGACTTGTTTCACAATTTCTAACACCCTCTTAGTATCTTTGACATAATTGTTTAGGTGAAAGTAAGACTTGTCTCACTTCTTTTAACACCCCTTTTTAGGTCAATTTCATAACTCATATGTTTTTTGTTATTTAATTACTCACCTTATCTTGTTCAATGTTATTTGGTAGTCTTGTACCATTCTTTATGAATGTCTTAAGGACTTAATGTGCTATTATGGTCACAAGTTCATTTAGATAGGGTATGTTAGGACTTGTCCCAATCGCTGGCATACCCTATATTATGTGTTGATTAAGTTACAACTTCTCAAGTCAATCTTTAACATGTATTTGGCTTACAAGAAACATCAAAATTTACATTGGCCATATAAGATTAGTATGACTTAGTCATTGGCCAACTCTATATCATATTTTGGAAATAATATTACTAGCCAATTTATTGGCATAACTTCATGTATATACTATAGTAGTGTCATCATTTTAAGCAAGCCAATTTTTAACAATTTCATCTTTTCAAACACAATTAGCATCAAAACATTTCTTATCTCATGTAAATAATACTCCAATCATATGGATCTATATTATAGGTCTCATTCGACATTATACACTCATAGAAACCTACACATAATGATCAGTTAGCACCACATTCCAATAACATGCTCGAGATTTGAATTATACATACTGTTAGAATCAAAAATTGAGAGAACTAGGGAGATAAACATTCGACAATTTCATTGGGAACAACCCTAGTTTCGCTTTCTTGAATTCAAAACGTTTGAAAAGCCTCTTGGGGAAAGGAATCCAAGAGACAAAAGTCGTACCTTATTGTAGAATTGAAACTACAAAGATCACCCTGCACTTTGCCTGAAAAATCTTGAATAATAGCCTTGAAATCGCCTAAGGAGAACCTTTCTATGTTTCTTTCACGTTTGTTCATTGTTTTTAGTCGTGAGGTTTCTACTGATTAATCATGAGTTTAAGTCTTAGGAACTGATATTGACTAATTCAACATAGGCTAATTAACTTAATTAAATAAATCAATTAGCTAATTACAAAAATGCCCATTCTAAATTGACTTAAAATAGGAGAGCGTTTGATTATGCCAAATCTAAAAATTTGCTAGGGGTCTCGACTTTTACTAGGAATTTAAATTAATTAAATTTTAAATTTAATTAATTAAATGACCTAGGGCAATTACTAAAGTACTCCTAAGTCACTAGGATGATAACCAACCTTTTTGGACCATCCTAGGTTAGGTTCTAGGATGTTTCTTTAGTTAGTTACCCAACTAGTGTCACCCCGTTAGGTTTTAGGATTTCGGGTACACTAGTTAGTTTATTTTAGTGAATCCAAGGTTAGTTAGTTAGTTAGAGCCTAGGACTTGTTAGGAAGCTAGGCCCCATGTTGCTTTACCCGCACGCGCGCCTGCCCTCTAACCGCCCTAACCAAATTCGGCTGGGGATTGGTCGCTTGGTCTCTTGCACATGTGCTTGCTATATGTTGCATATGTGCTTGCACATATGTTGCAAATGTGCTTGCACATGTGTTGATGTGTATTTCTTGTCCAAGGACCCTCGCTATGTCCTTGGGCACTGCTTATTTTACATGATTATTTTAAATGATCATGTGCTATGGTACCTAGGCTTGACACTTGGATGCCTCGTACCTAATGTGTACAATTAAGAAATTAATATTTTAGCTTAGGGTCTTCATTGCAGGTACAATTACTAAACAAGCTTGGATTGGGGCATTTGAACATCAAAGTATGTCTTAATACATAGAAATTGGCTAACACCCTTAAACAAATATTCTCTAACATGCCCATATTACTCAGTATTGGGCATTGGGATGCCTATGTACTCTAATACATATTCTTAAAACCTAAGACTCTTCACTAGACAAGTACATTTTTTGGAGTGTTGCATATACAATATTAACAAGAGTGACTCAATAGAATGAGGAAACGAGGCAACTTCTATAGATTTCTTAGCCACGATAGATTCACAATAGGAGTAGAGAGATAAAAAGGATCTAATGACACATCCAGAGAAACCTCAAACATCATTTTCACATATGGAATTACAAAAGACAACGTAGCAACGGGATCAAGCAAATCATAGCATCAAGATGGAAGACTCCGAAAATACTGGTGTTAACATGGGGAGAGCCATCTTGATCATGACGAGTTTGAAGTGTATAAAATTGGTTTTGCTTTGGAGCATTTGAACTTGAACCATTAGGTTGAGATTGCCTAGTATCCTTTCCCTTGTCAAATCTATATGGACAATCTCAAGCGATGACAACTCTTGCCACAACCAAAACAATTATCAATGCCCATCAAACATTTTCCCAAAAGACTATTACCACACTTTTGTCATGTGAAACCATAGGTCCATTTCCTCCTTGAGTCTTAGGGATACACACCCTCTATTTGTTGAAATTAGGAGCGAGCACATTTGGAGGAACCTTGACTAGAAAACCTTATTTGGAACTTAGAACAACAATGTCTATTAGATCATGAATGTGAAAAGTCACAATCACAGATATTTTTCCTCTTTGCTTTCTTAGGCCTTTTTATTTTTATTTTTTGCACTTCAATTTTTGTTGAGAATGAATAATTAGACGAGAAATATCCATTTTATTAATGATCTTGCTTGTACACATTCCTTAACCACCATTTCAGACACACCCAAATTTTTTTTACTCATCATTGCCATTAAGTCAGCAACCATATAAGGAACATATTTGGACAATTGTGTGAACTTCAAGGAACACTCTTTAAAACTCATATTTTCTTAACAAAGGTTGACAAATTCAAATATATTTGTATATCTCATCTTAATAGTATAACCCTATCAAGGAAAGCAACCTTAAACTTCTCTCAATCAAGAGGACCTACATAAACCGCCCCCTCTTCCTTCCATTGATTGCACAAACTTGAGCAACACCCTCAAGTTTATAAGATACGAAAACTGTTATTTCCACCGGTGTCACACCCATGATCATTGATGAGTCAAATATTTGGTCTCTTTTAGGGCTTTATTTTGATAGCTTTAGTGTCCTCAAATGCCTAATTATGTAATAAGTTGATGTTAAAGCATTGATTTTCAGGTATATGAGATTAGGAGTAAGGCAAGGACGTTACTAGGCAAAGGAGAAAAACAAGCTGAAGAAGTACAAAGGAAATCTTGGTGATTGCATTCATCGAGTGGCTCTTTAGCTTGCTTAATGTTCCAGTGTGCCATCCCTGGAGGATAAAACCAAGTTGGCAACAAAAATGAGCAGTCGACGAATCACCAACCATTCTGCAACAACAGATTAGATCACTCAAAGTTACAAAACTTGGGATGTTCAGGGCCAAAGCACGATGCTGATGAAAGTGAGCTAACGGAATTAGAGGAGTGGACCTTTGAGCCAAAAATCTAAAAACTATTAATTTTTTTACAAGGAATTTTGAGGAGTTCTAGAAAAATTCTCAGAGTGTGCTAACCAGATATTGTTGTTACCGTTCTAGAGTTAGAGTTATCTCTAGGTTTTTGAGTGATTATTGTAAAATTTGTGAGGATTTTGACTTAGGTATTTGAACTTAATGATTTTGGTACATTTTAAGGGCTTGGATACTATTACCCAATTGATGGCTAATTGACTTGGTAATTATTTTTATCTTTTTAGGATTTTTGGATAAACCCCAATTCATGGGGTGTGATAATGTGATTATGGGTTGAATTAGCTAATGGGTATTGTTAATTAGTAATTTAAATGCTTAATTGAAGTGGTTTAAATTGATAACTACATTTTAATATATGAATTGTAGTTGCAAATGTAGTTCTAATTGTGTGTTCTAGGCTTGCTCTCTTAAGAGAGGTTTTGGAACCAAAATTGTTGATTAATGGTTTGTAGGTATTAGGTTGATATGGGTTAAGCTCGAAGAGTGAATCCAAAACCTAATCTTACTCGTCTAGGTTGAGAGAGTAGATGAAGTAAGGTGTCGGCTGGTTTTAATTGCTAAGCTTTTTTATGTTCGAAAGAAATCACTTCATTCGAAATTTTTGTTTGAGAGATAGATATTTCACTCATAGTCTAGTCTATCCACTAAAGTTTAGCTATTTATTAGTAGTTACAATTACCATATAGTGAAATTTTCTTATAATCAATAACATCCCTAGAATCCTCTTTCTATTGTTATTTCATTAATGTTTGATTGTGTTGTAGCTGATAATGCAAACCAAAACCCCCATATGACATTCGTGTGAGCCCCTTAAGACTTGTTTACAAGTATTTTTCAATAATTTTTATTGCTATATATAAATAGACGACATCTGTACTTCCTAATTGAATTTGAATATGTACCGCTCCCTGTGGGCTTGACCCCTTTGGATGGAATACCGCCATCAATGACGCTTAATCTGATTTTAAGAGTTAACGATCGTTACTCAGTATATAACCTAATCAATTGGGTTAGTTTCATTCCCACATGGAGTGGTACGTGATTAAGATTCAATAGCAAAGTACAAATACATTCAAGTCAATCATAGGAATAGGCATTTACGAATAAAAACATAGTTCAAATTAGGGGGTGACACAAATGTTAAATAAAAAGGGGGGTTGGTTGTAATTATCAACAGCAACAACAATAAATAACACTTATACACAAGTAATGAGACAGTTTCTTGGGATGTGATTCGATTATAGGCGAAGGTAGACAATTTAGTAATTGTAACTAATAGTAAACAGTTGTATATCAGTGACTAAGCTAGACCTTAGTGGATATATGATTTCTCTCAAACAATTTACCCCGAGTCAAGTTTGTTTCTCTCGAACACCAATAAGGAACAATTAAGAACAACATACGTTTTAGTCTATTCACTCTCTCGAGCTGAACCCATGATACCCAATACCAGAAAACCATCAACTCAGTAATCTTGGTTTTAAAACCTCTATCCCTCGCAATTTAAAAACACGAAGGTAGAGTTATATTTGCAACTAAAACCCTTTAAATTAAACCACAACTAATGAAAGAAATAACTTTTAAGCAACATTTACACTATCAACTAGCAATACCCATAAACTAAATCAACCCATAATCACAAAATAACACCCCAAGAATTGGGGTTTTAGTCGGACATCATAAAAAGATAGAAATGATTACCAAATCGTGTTTCCATCATCTGGGTATGATTTATTTTGTCTTTATAAAGGTCCAAAATGAAGAATATACAATACCAACTTTCAATTTCTCAAAATGGAAAGTTTCTCAATAAAAAAGTTCTATATCCTAAAAATCTCTCAAAAATGTATTTAGAATCGCCAAAATATGTTGTGAGGGACCACTTTGTGCAGTATGTCGGGATCGCCGATTAGCTCGGCGATCTGCCTTTTGGTCAGTTTCATTGACTTTTTTCTTTAGCCTTCAACATCCTTGAGTTCTATAACTTTGGGTGATCCAATCACTGCATCCGAAAATCAATGGCCATACACCGAATTTTCTTTACTATCGCCAACTTGATTATCTCTTTCAAGGCTTGGTACACTGAAACTTTGGGCGAGTTAAAAGAAACTCGGTGACTCACCCAATGGATTAGGTGATCCACAAGCTTTCTTTTCTTCGTTCTTTTAGTTTCCTTGTTCCTTTTTTCTCGTTAGTATCCAGGCTTTGTTCCTCAATTAAATACCTTGAAATCAAGGGTTTTACATCAGTTATTGGCACAAAATAAGAATTCAAGGTTACTAAATCTATCCAAATAATGCCCCAAATGATTCCAAATCATGGACTTATCAAGTTTTATACTGATTAACTATATTCCGCACCTAGAACTGAATGAGGTGTAGTTGAAATGTTAATCAATCATAAAAACCTTGGTTACAACACTAATAAAATCTTGAGGATCTTCTTCATCCTTAGAATCATGAAACTCCAGGGATTCATCCAAGTGAAGTCATTCACTGTAGTTGTTGTTGTATCTACGTTTGGGTTCACGGGAACCACAACCTTCTTATTGGCTTGGGTCGTCATGGCTTGAGCTAGCACTTGTAAAGAGACTCAAAACTCTGTTAGTCACTTTTTTCAACCAAGTGGTCGACTGTAACTTAAAGAGTTTCTTGAGGAGATTGAGGAGACTAATTCCACATTCTCATTCACATTCCTCCTAACATAAGATCTTCGCAGGGCCATATCCTTAGAGGATCGGATAGAAATTATGAGAAATACATATAGAGTTACGCTTTACCATATGACTTTTGGATAGTGAAAGAAGTGAAATTTCCTAAACACCTTATAGCCTCTTATTCATAAATGTGGTGCGCTTGACACTCATGAAGAAGAATCTACTCGACATGTCTTATGAGACATCCTAAGACCTTTTTAAACCTTGTAGTGTGAATACCAAATTCATGACCCAAAGTGTACCATAGACGTAACATGACACATAGAAACCCGAGAGACCCTACACAAGACAATCAGGATACATCATACAAGATAATAGAAATAAATTTTCTTAGAAGGTAGCATTTCATGTATCAAGAGTTTGACAAAACACAAGTCTAAGATAAGACTCAAAGCCTTCTAATACATCTTAACGAAAGTGATTAAGACGTAACTCATACATCACATACAATGTCAGAAAAATGTGAATATAAAACATTTAAAAAGTGTCTCGGTTCTTGGAACATAAGGACTCATAGTTAAAGGGAAGCGCCCAATCGAGTCTAACACGAGTATATGAGGTGGGAACGTCGAATCCTATATCAATGAGATAATGTAGGGAAAAGTATGCATATTACATGAAATGTACTAAGTATAGGTCAATATACATAAACTTGGACATGATAACATGAATGGTTTAGAACATGTCGGCATAATTAATATTTGGACATTTTTAACATAAGGAAGTAAAACATGAAAATCATAGGATATAGTCAACGAGTTTGAAATAAAGACATAAAAATCTTTGAAAAAAACATGGTCATTGATGCTTCACAAATATCAAAACACTACATCCAGTTCGATTGTCAACGATCACGAGTAGTAACATAACCCAACCAAGGGTTGGGATCATTCCCACAGGGAGTGGTTTAGAGAATTAGCATCCAAGCATAAATATGCTAAAATCAATCTTAGATAAAGGCATTTATGAATAAACACAAGTGTCAAATATCAAGAGGGGTGTTTATGTTCAATTAACAAATAAAACAACAAATAATAGGAAAATACGAATAGAGATAGGATTCTTGGGATGTGATAGGATTATGGACTAAGGTAAACAACGTGGTAACTAAAATTAATAGTAAACTACTACAAGTCAGTGAATAAGCTAGACTTTAGTGGGATAAACTCTCTCAAGCAGTTTATCCCAAATCAAATTAGTTTCTCTCGAACACAAATAAACAACAATTAAGATTAACCTTAGCTTTAGTACATTCACTCTCTCGAACTTCATGTGTGGAAAAGGTTTTAAGTTTCACTCTCTCGAGTTGAACCCATAGCAACCCAATACTCACAGACTATCAGTAATTTTGGTTTTAAAACCTCTCTCCCGAGCAAGCCAAAAATACAAAGTTAAGATTGTATTTACAACTGCAACCAATTAAGTTTAGCCACAATTACTGAATGAAATCAATTTTAAATAGCGTATAACTATCAGTCAACAATACCCAATAGTTCATTTTATCCATAATCACATAATCACACTCCAAGAATTGGGGTTTTAGCTAGATATAGTAATAAGCAACAAATCTATACCAAATTATGTCTCCATCAACTGGATATCAATAATAATGTCCTTACACAAGTCTTAGATGAAGAATCTTCAATACCCACTTCTAATTTCTTAAAATTGGAAATCTTCAAAGGTAAGGAAAAAGTCTCCAAAAATTTTGTTTCATACTCAAACTTCAAAAGCTGAATAATAATATGATTTTACTGAGAGTTGGATACTAAGCTAAAAATTTTAAACAAGTATTTATAGTCTTCAAAAAAGTATGTTGTGAAGGACCATTCGGCCCAATAAGTCGGAATCGTCGATCCACTGGGATCCACCCTTTGGTCAATCTCATCACCTTCTTACTTTGTGTTTTAACATCTGTAAAATCAGTAACTTTGGGTGATAAGGAACTACATTTCAGACGCATTCGGTTACTCGCTAACTTCTCTTTTACATCACCTATTTGATTTTCTCCTTCAAGGCTTTTAACTCTAGAATATAAGGTTTCTTAGCTATTCAGCGACTCACCCAACGGGTTAGGCGATCCTCATGCCTTCTTTTCTTTGTTATTTCAGCTACCTTGTTCTTATTTGCTCATTAGTGTCCACACATTGTTTCTCAATCAAAATACCTAAAACTCAAGTATTTATATAAGTTATTGGTACAAAATATGCATTTGAGGACACTAAATATACTAACATATAGCGTTAAATAATTCCAAATCATGGACTCGTTAACATCCCCAACTTAAATTTTTGCTTGTCCTAAAGTAAAATAAAGTTCAGCAGTTCAAAAAGAATGTCTCAAATAGTGCTACACAAGATTGAATGATGAATGCAACAAAAAGACTTAACTTACTAATGCAAGGATAAATCATGCACCCAAAGATTCAGGTTATGCCTCACCATTATCAAACAATCTCAAGCTCACTACTCACTTCAAATGCAAAGCACAAGCTCAAAAAAGGTATTCAAATCCCTACACATAAAAGATGATTCCATATACACACACGATGGTTCAAAATTTATGGCTCCTCCATCAGATGAAACACTCACACTCACAAACATGAATACAATGCATGACTTCACCTATATGTTAACCCGTATTTTCCGATCAACACTTGTTTCAGATCATTGAATATCAAAAAGGTCTTTTCAAGACTTGTAATGGGGATTAGTGTAATGGTAAGGTAATTTACGCTCACTGAATCTTACCCTCGTGAATGTGGTGAGAACAACACTTTTGTTCCTTTTAATATTATCATTTTCATTCGTGCTTACTAGTTACCACATAATCATCTTGCTTGAACTATTGGAAACCCCATTTTATTTTAATTTTCAAAACTTTATTGCACAACGTTTTCGTTATTTTCTTTTCCTTTTTTTATATGGAGGGGTTCCATTTTTTTCAATATTTTTGGTAAAGAAGAACTTCACACTTTTTTATTTGCCTTATCTTTTCACCACACCCCCAACTTAGGCTTTTGGACTAAGTTGTCTATTCAATAAACTACACATCATGAGGATTATGGGTAATGGATCAAGAATGGTTTAAGTTTAATCAAGTTTCTTCGAAGAAAAGGTCAAGGTTCGAGGGGTGTACAATCAAGGTTAACACACTCACAAGGTTGGTCATAAGAGAGTTATAGTGTCAAATTGGCTCACACTCTTCAAAGTTGCCTAAGATCATCTCAGGAGATTACATCACTTAGTCAACTGGACCAACGTGAAAATTTTTAGGTGTCATTACACATGGTCCATGGTAGGTTCAACACACAAGGCATCGACACTAATATCAAATTAAGACTCCACACTTTGCTAGTGTGCACTGCTCATCACAAGAGACTTAATTTAACAATTGGCTAATCATACCGTGATACAAAGAGTTCACATATTGCTTATGCAACTTCAATTATCCTCATCATAGCCGTACATTCATTTTTGTTCAATTATGAGAACTATTCAACTCATTGGTATTGATCAAGATAACTACTCAAATATTCAAAAGAAAAATCGCATTAAACATAAACAAGAGGTGACGAAATTTCTGACAAGGTAAAATTTATTTACAGTTAATATAGGAGCCACTAGCTCAATTATGTGCAAAAAATAGTATAAAACAAACAAAAGCTCAAAACCCAAATATATAGACAAAACATCAACATTCACACAAAAGGTGGGCCTTAACCCACCACAAATGAAATCATTTGTCCTCAAATACAAATAAAACAATCCAAAAGTCAATGTAAAATAAGACAAAGAGGAAGGTAAAAAAGTGATTCTATCTACACAATCGATCCATCTGTCTGGGCGTCAATTCCTAGTGCATCAGCCTGATCACGGGCCTTAGTACCTAGAGTGTCAATCTGGATATGGGCATCAGTGCCCGAAGTCACCTTAGAAGGGACAATAGTAGCTGCACTAGGATCAACTAAGGGTGTTTCTACCAATGAAGCTAACACAACTGCATTTACCATGGCCTCCTTAGTCTCAGTAAAGACTCATAAGAAGCTTTTTCAACACCCCAACATCATTTCATTTGTCTCTATCTCTAACTTGGGATCAGTTGTCTCCTCTACTCTAACCTCATTTCTGGAGGTAGCAGGAGGCATCTCTGGGACATTTAGAATCTTCACCGTCCAAAAAATTTATGTACATGTTGGTGGACTTCAGCTGATCAACATCGCTCCTCAATGTAGCAATAGCGACCTTCAAGGTCGTCACCTCCTCAGTGGATCCTTGTCCATGTTCACACAATGCTATATTGGTCGCGAGGGCATAAATGGTAGCGTTAGATGATGTTACAGGTTCAGCTAGAGCAGTCTGAATCATGCCCAGAAAAAAGGCATCAACTCTAGCAGCCCAACGATTAGCAGAATTTGTAAGCTGACCCATCCGGAGTAATGAAGATTGATTGAGCAGTTTTCGAGAAACAGCAGCAAGTATAGGAGGTAGTATAATAGAAGAAGAACCTAGAGTAGGCAAAGATGCCTCTCATACACCCCAACCCAAGGTGAGGCGGGCAATTAATATATGAACACATGCTTTACAAGTGACTTATGATGAGAAAGGGAACTATTATGCATATAAATTTACTAACGAGAAGTTACATATACAACACATGTTGACTAGCTTAACCAACACACGTGGCAAGTAAAATAATGAATATAGATAATAGCTTTAAATAGTCTTTAAAGCTTCCACTATAATTCATGATTGTTCCACTATAAAAATATGCATAGTAAAGACTCGGCAAAGCCCTAAATCAACTTAGAGCTCACCAACAACCTCTAAGCATCATGTACTTCTACAAGGGAGATATACTAGCTGAGTACCAGTACCTACAAATGAAATGCAGTGTCCCCAATAAAGGACATCAGTACAAAAGAATGTACTGAATATGTAAAGCATAATACAACCATATGTAAAATGAGAGCTCAAGTGAAACCAAATACAAATAGATAAGGATTTGAGACCACCTTTGCTTATACTTGTGGAATCATGCATATTACATTATTTTCTTTACTTTTTCATGTGTTATAATCTTTATAAGACATATGATACAAATGACCAACTGATCAGTGGTAGAAGATAATGATCCATGCCACACATTTTAACCCCTGGGATTTTGTCCTCATAATTCCAAAAATTAGGATCGACCCATGCTAAGCTTTCGCCCCTGAGCTGCCACCCTTCTATACCAATTGGGATCGACCGATGCTAGGCATTTGTCGCTGGGTTACCATCCAAAAGTATACATATTGTGTCAAATAGATTATTTAATATTTGATACTGTTGTTTTTATGTTTATAACTCTTTTGAGATTGTTATTTTGATGATCATAACTCTTTTGAGGTTGTTATTTTGATTGTCATCATGAATGTTGAGATTTGGAACTATGGAACATTAATATAAGATATATAAATAAGGACTGTTATATTAACAGTGACATGGGAAGAAAAATGTGATACCAATGTAATACTTAGGATCTTCTATGACTTAGTAAGCATTTTGACATCTCAAACTGAAACATGTATCAAGTGAAGACATTTAACATTCAACCAAAAGATTTGAATTCTATATGATATTCAAATACTCACTAGTAATATCAAATACAAAGTATACATGAACCTGGAACCAAGGGAGAACGTGGACAAATTCAACTTAAGGACATATATATATTCCAAGTAAGTACATATAAAATATGCAATAGAGAAAGTGGGGAACTTATGAGGTAACATTATAGTCTAACACAATGGGAGTATAAAACAATAAAGGGAACACATGAACATGTGAAACGATGACATATATGATGGAATAGACAATAGACGCAAGTTGGCAAAAAACAGTTACATTATATATCCAACATATAAAAATATGTACCATGAGTAATCTAGGTTCATTTTGATTATATATGGGGAATATATTCAAAAGGTACATTAATGATGAAACAAGTATAAACCTTGATGCTAATACTTGGTAGAGTAAGCACTTACTTTAGTAATAAACTCATATTAGAGTACTCACTCTGATGATCCAGGGAGTAGTAACTATAACTATGGATCAATCACTTTGTTATGCAAATGTTGGATTCATGCCAAAGAAATTGGAAATGAAATAGTCTTACATACCTTGATATACTATTTAAAAGTATGACTTAAGATCCTTCTGTTTAGATTACTAATCTACAATAAAATAAGTTGTAAGACTAGTATTAGTAGCTAATTAATAAATTTAAGATACTTGATCTCACAAAAATAGTAACCAAGCAGTAAGCATGCAATTTATCTGGACAATGTTTTCTTTCCTTCCTTTTCTATTTAGTCGCGTCTATACGCTATACAACCTTCGTATCAAGTCCTTCCCAAAACTCTCTGCAATTACTAATTCCTTTGACGTCTCCATAAGTTCTCCATACCTCCACTCACATCCATTATCATAACATACATAAACAATCCTTAAACAATGTAACAAGCAATATTAATCACAATTTCTAATCACCAGCACTTGAAGAGCTAACATTACTTTAAAATGCTCAAACAAGCTTATAATTGAATTTAGAAGGGACTCCCCTCCATGGTTGTCCCAACATGCACTAACCACCAAAAATATCCTCCCCAATATTATACCATGTAAAAGGAACAATTAACAACTCACTAACACATACTAAATATCTTAATTAACTCAAGCACAAGAGGAGAAAATTGCTATAGCTTACCTTGCTTGAAAGAACTACCACTTTCTAAGACTTGGATTCTTTAAGGTAAAAGTTATAATTCTCAACTTGTCTTAACTCATATCTTCCAATAGCTTTAAATACCTAGTGTCAAATAACCCTAATGGTACTTAATGGTTGCTGCATGGAGCTAAGATAGAGAAGAGCGAAAGCTTTAGAAATCATATTTTTTTCAAAGTAAAAATAGTTGGAAAAAAGTTGATAGCACTCCCTTTAGAACGAACCTTTTTTGGTTGATTTTCTCACTTATTTATGGTCCATAGATTATCAAGTAGGTGATCCACCTACATGGACTTTTCACTTGGGCCTTTTTGGACTTGAGCATATTGGTTCTTGGCTGTCAATTTTCCCCTTATTCTCCTATTCAACTTAAGCCAAATTAATGCAACTAGGTGGTAGTTTATTTGGACTAGTAACATGATCAAAAAAGTCTTAGTAGGTGATCCACCTACTTAGTCCCTTGGTCTGGTCAACAAGTCAAAGTAAGTGACGCACCTACTTGTCACCTACTAGCTTAAGTGTGGCCAAGCAAGCATCTCAATATTTATTCCCTTTCTAGAATTTAATGCCTCTAACGTAACTTAAAACTTACTAAGTGATACATATATATGTTTAATATTAGTAAAGTGCTACTGGCTGGACACTTGAATCTATTCCACCGCAAACAACCAAATATACTACTGCAGGATCTTCCACAACTTTGGTTATTATTCCTCTCACCCTATCCATGTCACTTTGAACTTTAGACTCAAATACCACTTTATGTCAAGTTATACTTCCATCGATTTCAACTTAATCGGGTCAGATTAAAATCTACGTATAGTTCACTTTAAACCAACTCTATTTTCACTAGTCGCATAGGAAACCGAGTCCATAAATATACCACAAGGAAATTTATACGCATCACCTAAATAGAAATAGTACACGTAGAATATAGGGTGTTACAACTAACTTCTCTTCTTCTATGCCTCATCTTTTAAATATTTTGCCTCGATCCTTCGGATATTAGTGGAGGATGTTGGAATCAGTTCCATCTCCCTCTTTGCATCTCTAAGAACCCGAGGTCATCTACAAAAATTCAGTGCTTAATATTTGAAAGGGAATTGAAGGTTTGTGCTGCTTGGCCCACATGACCATATCTCGTGCCACAATCATTCCTAAATTCAGTCTCGTCCCATCAATGATGTTACCCAGGCAGGCTGCTTTGGCATGGCGGAGGATGAACTCATTTTGGGATGGCATAATGATGTTGCTAATGAACCTAAACCAGAATCTCACAGCTATGTTTAGATCATCTTTCTCAATGGGCGCTCCAATCTCAAGCCACTTTGGAGTACCGTATGATATCAGTGGGGTCAACCACTTTTTCATGTTCTCCAAAGTCTTTGTTCAAATCAGGTGATGACAAACATCGTCAATGTTATTTGAGCATTCTAAGACCACGTTGATTGCATCACTATCATACTTTACTCTTTTGCCTCTAACTACCACGTAGTCTACTGGTTTAAAAGCAGCTGCCTGCTTCTTTCGTTGTGGTATAAAGGCACTGTAAGCATTATAGAATTCTCTAACACGACTTGTAATGTGTGGTCCATCTGGCTTAGTGAAGACTTCAAATTTATGAGCCTTCAAATAGCTCATAATCTTAGGGTATCTCTCAATGTCTCCATCTGTGGATATGTGCTTCTTCTCAATGATTGTTCTTAACCCCTCATTTAATTTGTTCATCGACTTGGGAGAGGGGACTTGTACCAGAGGTGTTGGGACTACAGTCTTCTCTTTAACTAGAGGTGGACTAGTAGGCTGAGTATTACTGATCCTAGATGGATCATTCATCCTTTTGGAATGCAGCTCTGCCCGTTGTGTTGTTACTATCTCATCATCATCATAAGCTACAATCTGAGGTTCCTGGTGCTCACCTGCACACTCATAGGTAGTGAAGTCGATGGTGTAGATCCCATCAGTTTAAAAAAATGTGCTCTAGTGATGAGGTTCCTTCTCCTTTCCTTTTCCTTTTTCACCACTTTTGGGGAGTTTTGTAGCTTTGCCTTTGTTTGCATCTTTATCCTTATTTATTATAATTCCCTTAGTCTTCTTTCGGTGTAGCATGTTTCTCCTACCAACTTTTGGTCTATCCATGTCTGCAAAGCATCCAAAAAAATAGAAAATATTTAACCAAAAACTTTATAAAACTATTATAGATCGACTCATCGAACTCGTTGGTGAGCCAAACTGAGCTCGCCAAAAGGATTGAATCTAAAAATATAGTAATCTAGCGATGGGAAGGGCCTTTCAACAAATCATCGAGAGCTTTCAGCGAGCAAGAACTACCCCGCCAAAAGTAACAGTGCAGAATAGCTCAGAATGTAGACAAAGGGCGATCAAGAAGGATTTCAATGACCTTAGACTTCTCGACGAAAGTTACCAAATCAAACATCAAGGAAAGCCTGAAATTAAAGGCGAGATGGTGAGCGTCTGTGATATGTCGAGTGGTATGGAGAGCTAGATCTAACTTGACAAATGACCCAACGTGCTTATTTTCAACCCAACTTCTAAAATTGAATCCCGCAACCCGCAAAAACAAAATGAAAGCATCCATTAATTAAATTAAAGCATAATACATAACACCCATCACTTCGGGATACTAAGACTTCTCTTGGTTTTGCCAAATTTGGCCATTCATCGACTTTTGCCCTTAAGAGTAGTGTCACTCACTCCATCATTGAGAAAATCATGTTATTTAGCACTTTTATGGGTTACTTAAACTTCACTCGAATAGACCCAAAAGCATGCATGTAATACCCTACAATATTTCATTCATTTCAAAGCATAAAAATCAAGATATTTTACAATCAAAGTAAAATGGGCAAGAGTTTCAAATTAATATAAGAATATTCAAAACAAATAAAATCTAAAGGCCCAACACACATCGACACGATAATAACATTTGCAAATAAGTACAAGATCAGAAAAATAAACTCGAGGTGCGGAAAGAAAACCCTTTATGATGATTAAGATAAGATTAAAATTCTAGGTGGCAATGTTATCCAAATCCAAGCAAAAATCAATGACTAAAATGATTAATAAATACTCAAATATAGACACTAAAGTGCAGGTGTGAGTTTAAAAACATAAAAAAGTAAGGGAAAGTGGAGGAGTTTGAATTTAAACCTTTGGCCATTTGAAAACTGTCCAGTTTCACCCATTCGACGACATTAGTCGTCCTCGGTGGACTACTTGGCAACACGCCAAGTAGTCACTTGCCTCGCCGAGATTTACAGGACCTCCAATTATTGTGGGGTTCTAAACAGCGGTCTTCATCGGGAACATTGTCTAGTCGGTGATTTGCCAAGCTATTTCTGCTAACCAAGTTTTAGAGACTCCACAGTAGACTTATCTTGAATCAAATGGCGGATGAAATCGGGCATGCCGACCTCTTCGGTGACATGTTGACTAGACCTTTAGTTTGACAACCTACACTTTTTAAACATTTTCCACACTTTGATCCGCACAATCAACACACAATTATTTACCATAAACAAAAATAAATGAGTAAAGGGTCTTCAGTTGCCTCCCAAGAATCACCTTTGTTAAAGTTGTGGCACAACGCAAGTCCCCATTTAAACCTCATTCTTGGGGTTGTCTATAGTATCACTAGGCAACCCCTCTTGTTGTTTCAGGAAGAGATGAGGCAATACTTGACCCATGGGGTTTCAATCAAGTGGATAGATCTGGAGTGAGATCCAATCATCTGATATAGCATTGTAACATTTTCCTTCAGATCTTCCAGCACTCTATCATGCTCATTGACCTTTTGTAGAATAATTAAGAGCGTATCTTCGACACATTTATTCTTATTTTCCTTAAGCTTTCTTCTCTCATGATGGGGTATGTACCTATCTTTTCTTTTGCAGTGGACTTCATGAACCTATTCTATCTTCTTTGTCAAATAGTCTAACTGAGCTAATAGTGGGGCCAAATAATGGGCTTCCTTTATTTCTGGATTAGGCTCAGTCATTTGGCCAACTTTTCTACCAATTATGCTCAACACTTGTTAACTAGCAACTCGCAAAACAAAATTAAAAATTAAGTATCACTACAACTGACAAGAGCAAATTTTGATCTAACTAAAACATTCTGAAATAACATCACTCCCTGACAACGGTGCCATTTTTGATGTTTCACGATTATCAAAATACTACTTCCAGTTCGAGTGCCAACGATCGTGAGTAGTAATATAACCCAACCAAGGATTGAGATCGTTCCCACATGGAGTGATTTTGAGAATTAGCATCCAAACATGAATATGCTCAAATCAATCATACCTAAAGACATTTATGAATAAAACCATCGTTTAAATCATAGGGCGAAACAAGTGTAAAATATCAATAGTTTTCTTATGTTCAATTAAGAAATAAAAACAACAAATAACATGAAAATATGAATAGAGACGGGAATCTTGGGATGTGATAGGATTATGGGCTAAGGAAAACAACCGGGTGATTGCAATTAACAGTAAACTACTGCAAATTAGTGAATAAGGTAGACTATAGTGGGGACAACTCTCTTTCGATCAATAATTGGTTTCTCTCGGACAGTAATATGACGCAATTAAGAAAAATATTTGCTTTAGTCCATTCACTTCCTCGAGTTGAATGTGTGGATTACGGTTTAGGATTCATTCTCACGAATTGAACGCATGACAATCCAATACCCATAGACCATCGATTCAGTAATTTTGGTTTAAAACCTCTCTCTCTCTCTCTCTCTCTCTCTCTCTCTCTCTCTCAAGCCAAAAACATGAAGATAAGATTGTATTTTCAACTATGACCCATTAAGTTCAATCACAATTACTGAACAAAAATAAACTATCGGTTAGCAATACCTAACCATCAATTCAACTCATAATCACACCCCAAGCATTGGGGTTTTAACTAGACATTGTAAAAAGCAACAAATCATTACCAAATTGTGTTTCCATCAACTGAGTATCTATAATATGTCTTTACACAAGTCTAAGATGAAGAATCTTCAACACCCACTTCCAATTTCTTAGAATTTGAAATCTTCAACTCTTCAAAGCTAAGGAAAAATGTCTCCAAAAATTCCCTTGTAGGCTCAAACTTTAAAAGCTTAATAATAGTATTATTTAATAGAGAGTTGGATACTAAGCTAAAAATTTTAAACAAGTATTTATAGTCATAAAAAACTGTGTTGTGAAGGACCATTAATGGCGCAATAAGTTGGGATCGATGATTCACTCGACGATCCTCCCTTTGGTTAATTTCATCGCCTTCCTACTTTGTCCTTCAACATGTTTGAGTTCTATAACTTTAGGTGACAAGGCATTGTATTGCAGAAGTATATCGCGGCTCGCCAACTACTCCTTTACATCGCCCATTAGATTTTCTCCTTCAAGGCTTTGCACTCTGGAACATTGGATGAATCCTTGGTCATTTTGCGACTCGCCCAATAAGGTAGGAGATCTTCAGACCTTCTTTTCTTTGTTCTTTCAGCTGCCTCATTCCTTTTTGCTAATTAGAGTTCATGATTTTTTCCTCATTAGAAATACCTAAAACTCAAAAATTTAAATCAGTTATATACATTTAAGGACACTAAATCTACTAAAATAAAGCCTTAAATGAATCTAAAATATGAACTCATTAGTCATTTTGTGGGATCTTAGCATTAACCAATAATAAGACCATCTGAGCTATATTATGAAATCTTATGTATCCCTCATACCGAAAGAAGGGGAATATACTTGTCAAGGTAGAATCCGTAAAAATCATTATTTTCTAAAAAGGATCTACTTGGTAGGTCACATAAGACAATCTTGCGGGGCACATAATTTGGGACTAGAGGTTGCTACCAGAGACTACCCTATTTGAGCCTCTCAAGAAAATAGATTAAAGTCAAATATAAATTTAACATAGAAAAGACAATGATCAATACCAATCCACTTCTTTCAAGATCAAAATCTTTCACTAATGTGAATCCATATGTGAAAAATATATTTCATAATCATGATCATTATAACATTTGAGAAAAACTTTCACAATAACCTTGATACTTTCATTTCTAGTCATCCTCAATTCATTCATAATAATTTCACAAAAACATGCATATCTTCATAAATTCATAATTCATAGGTTCATGAGTTCATCATAGATTCATAGTTAAAAATCATAATTTAGGCATGGATCAACATAATTTAAACTAAATACCATGTAATAACATTGAATAAGGCATTAAGAGACTTATAATTAATCAATTACAATTGAATAAAACATATAAGGATTGAATTAAACCTTATCTTAAGCAATTGAATTTGAAACTAAATATCAAAAAATCTTAGGAACCCCATGGAAGAATGGATTCCATGGGTGAATACCCACATACCTTGATACTTAAGCCCAAAGACTTGGATAAACCCTAGCACATCTTCTTCTTCTTCTTCTTCAGTAGCCTTGAGAGGGTTTGGGGAGGATGAGCTTGGTTAGGTTTAGAGGATTTAGAAGAATTATTTGGAAATGGTAAATGGGGCTTCAAATATTCATATAATGTTTATGCTAGAAGGAAAAACGACATAGTAGTAGATTAGAACAATTAGGAAAAGACATAAAAACTCAAAATTATTTGTCGGACTTGACCTATGAACCATAGAACTTTCTCAGGTCTTTACTGATCGATGTAGACCAAGTACTAGACATGAAATCACCTATGTTTTGATGAAACACTTCTACGACTCATAGGTCTTCCTATGGTCCGTAGAAACCAACATGGACCTTGAAAATTTCACAAAGTTTGGGACTCACCTACGAGACCTATCTACAAATCATACAAAGAATGACAGACCATCCTAGTGAACCATCAAAAGTGTATTGAGACTTGCTTTTAGAAAATTATTTTTCCTCTTTCTACGGTTTCCATCTACAATATGTAGACACTTTTAAGGTCCGCATATGATACTCGTAAACCGATGTACAGTGATATCAGAGTATATTTAATGCTTAAAAATAAGGAACTAATACTAGAATCAAGTGTATTTTGTATGATTTTATGTGTTTGTTGATTATACAGGAAGAGTCACGACCAACTTGATGGTCTGTGGTTCACTTCACGGACCGTGAGAGTGACCTTTAAATGTGATTGCAATAGCTAGATTTTTAAGACACACATTTGAGAGAGTTGAAGTGAAGACCACGCACAACTTCATGTAAAGTGATCACTTTAATGTTCCATGGTCAAGCTCATGAAGAAAATTCCAGAAGAGTAGTGTAAATTTCTCGAGTATGAGAAAGTTGAAGTTATGACCACAAACGTCTTCACGGACCGTAATCACTTTGACAGTCCGTGGTCCAATTCGTTAACAAGATTCCAGAGAGTAGTGTAAGTTTCCAAAGTTTGAGGAAGTTAAAGTGAAAACCACGGATGACTTCACGGACCTTAATAACTTTGACGGTTCGTGGTCTAGTTCGTGAAACAAGATTCTAGAGAACAGGTTGAAAGTCCAAGTTTTGGGAATGTTGAAGGCAAGACTACAGACAACTTCATGAATCGTGATCACTTTAACAGTTCGTGGTCCAGTTTATCAAGATTATTCCAGTTTCAGATGAGAAGACCCAATCTGGGATACTCTAAGGGAAGACCATGGAAGCCTTCATGGACCGTGAAACCTTTCACAAGCCATGAAGAAGGTCAACAGTGCAGTCCCAGTTCTATTAGCTATCTTTTTAAAACATTTTATTAGGATTCATTTAGGTCATTTTTTAATTATTTTTTGTTTTATCTAACTTTTACGAAGGAAAGGGGGCCAGATTTTTATAGTTTTGAGTTTCCAGATCTTGAATTACTTGGTAATAAAAGAAGTTTGGTTCTTTGATTATCAACGTGGTTTTTGAGTTACTTATTGACTTTGTAAGTATTATGAATCATGTTCTCAATTATTGTTAATTGGTATATATGTGGAATTATATGGCACTAAATATATTAACCATGTTTGTGGGATTTATGATGATACTATCAATATGACTTTGTAAAACGAGTGTAGAGCATTCCTTGTTTACATGTTGTAGGTTAAAGTTGTTGATTGTATTTTGTTCTAACGATTCAATGCTTTAGAAGAGCTTATATCAAGTGGTTTTCGAGAGAAAAACACTTATTAGTGAGAAACAAAAATCTACTTACGGAATTGAAGTTATAGTTACAGATCGAGAGAACATAACTTTATCTTCATGTCAATTTAAGCATCTTCTAAACGCAAGAATCATTTGTAGTTTGAGAGGATATAAATAATTATTATCTAACAATGCTGAGAAGCATTAGATAAATTTTATTCGCTAAGTTTTTTGAACTTATAGTTGTTTGAAACTCAGAGTGCATAGGAGTTTCATAGTTGTCGTCATAGTGAAGACTAGCCTCATTTTTCTTAATCAACTGAGAAACTCATATATAGTGGTAGTTTGTGCATTCGACCTGTTAATCTTGATCTTAATTTTATAAATTGGTAGTTGTCATTCATTCCCAATTTAACTTTTTGTGTAAATTCATTAGGAAATAGTAATAACAATTGGGTAAAGGCTATAGTAAAACATTATTTGTAAAGAAATTCTATGTGGGATCAACCACAACTCTAGTTGAGTTCTGTGAATTGACAGTGACCGTTTACACTTTTTGTTTGAAGTGTAAGTTTGGACATATCAAATTTTGGCGCCGCACCCAGAGAATTTCATTTCAGGAGTGCTTTACTAGTTTGTATTTGACTTGTAGTTTTAATTTCCTTATTTCACTTGTGTTGTTGTTTTTGATACATTACAGATAAATCTTCTTGTGCATGTCCACCACTAGAAGTAAGCGATCCCCGTTGCTTCCTTACGATCTGAAACTCTAGAAAAACCTTTGCGAGATAGTCAATGCACAAGAATTAAGGGCTTAGAGACAAAGAAATGGCCTAGAGGTGTACCAACTTTGTCACGAATGAAATCTAAACCCCAGACGAGACCGGCGTCATTGACCTCTCAGAGGTTGCAGACAAGCCTACATATGTCATTCTTCCTTCATCTAGGTTAATTTTAGCGGAAAATTTGAAACTTTTTGTTTCCTAACATGCTTACTAAACATATATATAATTGTTCAACATCATCCATCTAACATTAAGATCATCAAATGAAAGAAGCAGTTTATTATAACGATAAAGATGTACTTGCCAAAATGGCACCAATACAATGTCTGAACAAAAACGGAAAAAAAATTCTAGTGGAACATACTCAACTAGCTCAATCCTACAACTAAGATAGAATTTAAATGGGAAAGCATACTCGAAAGCATGAGAATCTACCAAGTACTGATGAATGCTCGACGTCTGGATAGCTGCAGCATTGCTCCTGTAGCTCTAGCGTCCACCTGTGCATGCACCTAAAAGTTTAGAGTTGTATAGGGTTAGTATACACTTGTACTAAGTATGGGTATATGAAAGCACACACCCAGGACATGCATGAGTAGAATAGCTCTTTCTTAGCAACATGATTATAGCAGGTCAAGTCAATGAACTTGCCAAAATGATTAAGAAAGTGAGTGAACTTTCCAAATTTAGATTAGGAAAGTTTATGAGCTTTCCAAATTTGGATTAGAAAAGTTATGTCATAAGAGTAACATACACCATCATACTTAACATTTTGCTCACATAACACAACAGCGTACACATAACACATATCATAATTCATATAACACATAACATTGTTCATATCATTTATTCGTATGACATGAGATCTTGAAATCATGGACTTTACATTAAGACTTCCCAAAAAAAGGGCTCAACATATGGAACCTCAACTAGGGAGTCTTCTTTAGAAAATACAGAGTCTACTTCTTTTATTCATACGTATTTCATTTCATTTCATTCATGGTACAGTGTAAACTCCAACTATACCTAGGATGTAGTTAAAGACTTTCATCGGATTGAGTCTAACTCACCTCTTGATTATCCTATCCTAACACATTTTGTATTGTTCATTTCATTATGTGCACCATTTGAGGCTGGCCTCATTCATTCATTGGGAACTTTAACTTTAACCGGCATAGATCATGTTAGCATCATAAAATCCAGTGTCATGAAACCCCACACCGAAAAGAGGTGGAATCACCGTCCAAAGTGACCCAAAACATGCTAGCGTACATGGGAATTGAACCCTGCCAGATCCCGATATTGGCAGTATTGATTTGAAGACTAGGAGACATAAGGAGACCTATACCCAGCATGACGGACGGTCTTATCTCATGAGAGTTAAATGAACCTCCGCTCTTCTGAAAGAAGGTATCACTGATAGCTAGTCTATCGGTGCTCAGTATAAAGTTCCATTACATTCAACTCATATGTCATGGAAAATGGCTTCTATTATGAGGACATCATAGCTCAATAGATGATTTCTCATCTCATCATTAGTATTAAGTGTGTTAATCTCAATACTTTCATTAAAGTGTTCATAGAGACTGGTCTCTTCGTTAACTTTACACTCTCATAGGTGAGTACGTTTTGGTAACATTTACTTAGGTTCATTTGAGATTGCTCTCATCTTTTACATTAGCCTCATATCATGTTGTCACCACATTCATCAACATTAGCACATTTGCTCTTCATAATTACTCACCCCTTTTTACGTGAATGTTCATTTCATGATATGCCAATGCACTTGGCCATTTGTGTGTTTTACACTCTTACTTAATCCTTCTAGGGTTTTATCATTTCATTACATAATAATCATTTGATCGTATGCCAATGCACTTGGACATTTAGTGTGTTTTACACTTGTACTTAACCCTTCTAGGGTTTACATCATTTCATTACATACATCTTAGGTTCACTTATTTTTAAACGTATGCTAGACTTATGGGTCTATACATACAAGCCATGAGGCTTCATTCATAGTTCGTTTATATGATTCATATCTTCCTAAGATTATGTAGTACAAGACCTATGCATCTGGTATGTATGCCAAGATCTCGATTTCGATCTAAGTGCGCAACATTATTCTTGAAGATTTAACTCACGTATGACTTATGCATCTATATGGAATTTGGGCAAGGGAACTCGGTTTTCAAATCTCTTGAACAACACTTTCATTTTTTTATTCATTTTGGTTTGATCCATACGGCTTGGGGACCCAAGTTCAAGCCCCAATGCCTTAATTTTATTTTTCCCTAAATTTCTCTCTTCATTTTTCGCTTAATGGAACTAAGAGGATGTGGCATCGAACCCCTACAACCTCATTTACTTTTTATTTTAATTGCCTTTAAATTTCTCTCCTTTGGACGTAACCCTTCTTTAATTTCTTTTAATTTTTCTCCTTAAATCTGCCTAGGAGATCGTGGGTTGGATTCCCACGCCTCACATCTCATTTCTTTCATTTCCTTTGACTCTCCTTCTCTGCCTAGAGGTCGTAGGTTCGATTCCCACGCCTCACATTTCTTTTCTTCCATTTTCTTTACTCTCCTTCACTGCCTAGAGGTCGTGGGTTCGATTCCCGCGCCTCACATTTTTTTTTCTTTTACTCTTCCTTAAATCTGAATGAGAGGTTGTGGGTTCGAATTCCACTCCTCTCATTTCTTATATTTTTTTCTTTTCAGTTACATTTTCCAGCCAATACCATGGTTCGAATCCCCTTCACCACATTTTTTTTTACTTTTTTATTTTCATGGTTTTGAACATGGTGAGGTCACGAGTTCAATCCTCCATGAACTCACTTTTTTAATTCATTTTTCAACATTTTGAACCCTCTTTGCTAACCGAAATTCATCACTAGAAGCTGAAAATTTTCTTTTAATTTTCAGCATCCTTTCATCAAGTTACACCTTAGTTCTTAGGGGAATTTCGTAGTGCATTTAGAACGTTTTAGGTGCGTTTTCATTGATTCGTTTAGACGAGATTATTCCTCAAATTATCCACATTTCAACTCATATGAACATCACATTTACATCAACATGTGTACATGAAATATAAAGAACTATCATGTCATTTCGAGTCTTAAACCATGAACAATAGTCGCGGAACACACACATACACACATAGTTACATTTTTCGAAAATATCAACATAAGTCACATAATTCCAAACATACATATAAACACATAATCATCACGAAAATATGTTTCATCCTTACTTTTCTACCAGGAAACATAACCAACCTATGATTCAATGGGAGCTAGTGACAGGGATATACAACGGGGAGCAATCCTAGTTTTTGGAATAGATTCGTCTAAACCTTAGGGGGTCTCTTGGGAAAGGGACAAAGAGAAAATAGAACCCGTACCTTTTTGACGTTCAAACCTCGACTTGCTGCCCAAAGAACCCCTCCAAACACACGTCCAAATCCAAGAGCTTCAACACCAACTTGACGGAAAACCCTCTCTTTACCTAACGTGTTCGATTAGTTGTTTGTTTATAATTTTCGTTGTGAGTTCTTCAAGTGTGAAGAACTTTGGTTTACCTACTGTTTTTGTACATTATTTGGCATAGAAAAACGTGAGTGAGAGTGATAGAGACGTGAGATAGAGAGAGTGATGAGCGTGGGAGAGAAGAGTTTTCTTAGGGTTAGGAGTCTCGTTTAGGACTTAGTCAAATAAGGTTATATTTAATTATTAAAAATCTGATTTACTTTTATTTCAAAATCATCTATAAATAATAAATATAAATTAATTACATTAATTTACCAACTTAAATTACAAACAATTTAATTCATTGCTTCCACCTAGGTTCGAACACGGGTGGAGCAAGACTTCACTTCGAGAGTCAAATTTCGGCCCTCTCTCCCCAAAATGCCCCTACACCTTATAAATTAAATAATTAATTGTATAATTAGGGTAATTACGATACTACCCTTCGCCTGGAAAAAGACCATTTTACCCCTAAACCATCCAAACCTAAGATTTCCTCTTTTTAAGTCCGGTAAAGACTCCTTCGAGTAAATATTCATATTCGAGAGTCCTACATGGTTGGACCCAACCTTTCCTGGATCAACTAACTCCCCAAATTAGTTAGATTGGATGTAGAAAGGGTTCTGAGGTCTGTTTCTACACACATCAATCCGTGTGAACCTGGTCTAATCGTTGGCATTCTAAACACATTAAGCATTACTTAGCATATCCATTTTTAGGGTTGTTACATAGATGTTGCACGACATCTACAACAAACTATGGGGATGAGTCAACCTCAAAATGCTAGGTTGGTTCCACCTAGGGGAGCATATGAAAACATAGATGATGTGATCCCTCCTCATCGTCCACATGTATCTCCAAAGGGTAGAGTTCAACATCCAGCTCACATGATGTATGAAGAGGATGATGTTGATTTGGATGGAGTTGGAGCTAATGGAGCTATAGTGTTAGTTGTGCTACCTCCAGGGGTGAAATTCACCATCACCAGCACAATAATCTAGTTGTTAAACCTCAAATGAATGTTTAGAGGGGTAGCTGGTGATGATGCAAATCAACATCTGATGAACTTTGTGGGAATCTACAAATCCTAAGAGATTCCTGAAGTTAGTCAAATTTTAATGAAGCTAAAGCTTTTTCCCTTATCTCTTACTTGGGAAGCAACTAACTGGTTGAATGAGATGTCAGATGACTCCATTTAAACTTGGAATGAGTTAAAGAAGCTTTCATATAACGATTCTTCCCAGAATCAAAAGAATTGCAAATTAAGGATAAGATCAGCACACATAAGCAGTTATCAGAAGAAACGATGCATGATATATGGTGGAGGTTCAGCCAAAAGTTGAACAAATGCCCCAACCATGATCTTACTCAGAGGCATCTTAAACAAGCTTTCTATAGCTCTCTTATTTATATGACTAAACCTGTTGTGGATGTAGTTTATGAAGTTTCTTTATGAGGAAACCTTTTACATAGAGCATGCAGGTGTTGGATGAAGTTTCCAAAAACAACAAGGCATGGTACACCAGAGATGCAGAAGTAGGGGATTCTAGGGTATACATATGAGATGTCAGCTAAACAGAGGAAGCGGGAAAAAAAAGAGATCAGAACATGGCATATTTGAGAACTCTGATTGATTTGTTGACAAAGCATATTGCGTCAAAATCTTAAAGAGTCATTGCGGTGGGACAACCAAAAAATGTATGAAGATCAATACATTGACATTTATGAGGAAGCTAACTATTTGGGAAACCAAGGGGTTTCCAGAATTATCACTCTAAAAGTCAAAGATATAATTTTGGAAATACAGGTCAGAACTACGCCAGAGATGTTTAGTATGATAAACCACCAACAGAGAGCAAGGAAACTGGAAAAATAGAGATGGATAAAGAAATAATCATAGTGGTGTGTATGTGCCCCATGGGAAGACGGGTTTTGGCTACAGGAAGAGCTTTGGTTGATGTTGAGCGAGGTGAGTTGAAGTTTAGACTCAATGCAGAGGAGGTAAAGTTTAACATATACTAATCATTGAACAACCACGAGAGATGGAAGTGGTATCTGCAATTGAAGTTGTCACTTTTGACACCAAACTTTGGTCTGATAGTTTTAAAATTAATACTTTTTGACTGTTTTTCATTTTAAATTGTTCAAAATACATGTTTTGTTATTTAAATACAATTTTTTGATAATTACCCTTTTTCTCAAAGTATTAGGATTTTTAGCTTGTTATGTTTATATTATTTTGTCACAGTCGGGCGTTCAAATATTTGTTCTTTTTTATAAAATTAGTATTTCTGCTAAATTACATTTTTGCATGTCATTGTTACATTTATTACATTTTTTATAATATTCTCTTTATTTGTTACATTTGTTAATATTCATTTTGATATTTCACACAATCTATAAATTCATTCAAATACGAATACAATTTGGATACACATATATTTTATCAATCAACGATTTTTGGCCCACAATTTCAAGCTCATTTTTAACAATTCCCTATATATAAAATAGTTGGCTCAATAGATTTAGAGTGGTGGTGAATAAATTTTAGAATTGGGGTTCAATTTTAAGAATTATGTTACTTTACTTTTTTTTAGTTGTTTATTGCCTTTTTGTCGAACTTCCTGTCCAGTCACCACCCGACCCCGACTGGTCATTCCTCTCTTCTTTTCTCTTTTTACTAACCACCTCCATTCTCCTCAAGAACCCTACCAACCGAAAACCCCTCTTCCCTTTTCCATTTCTTCGACCAAATCTGACCCAAAATACCACCTGAAACCACCATTTCCCTTTCCCGTTTTCCTCCTCAAATTGACATTGTTGGTGAGCTTCAAAAAAACAACTAGATCACCATTTTCGCCTCACTAGACTCAACATCAAATTGAGCCAGATCTTCCCCTTCTCCATAACCATTTTATTCATTTTTAAGGTGTTTCCGGTCAAGCTACGACCAACAAGCAACAACCAATCTATCACCAGCAAACCACAACCAGATCCGACAAGAAAACAACTTCCAGTGACATCTTTTTTATTTTATATTTTTTATGTCTTTCTGTCTACTAGTTTGAGGCACATGCCTTGCATGTGTGTTCTAATTCTACTAGCATATTTTTTTAAAAAAATAAAAATAAATTAATATTAAAATGTGTGAAAAGAGTAATATAAATTTGAAGAAAGAAAGTACAAATTGAATTTCACAAATAATTAAGTTATTTAAATGACTTAATTGTTCAATACAAAATATTAAGGATTGCCTAAACTTATAAAAAACAAATAAATTTGGTTATATTGGTGCAATGTGTAAGCAAATAATAAATATGTGGTTGTTTGTACAGCTACAACATGACATGATAAAATATAAGTTGTACAAATCCAAAATTTATGTTACTATAAATAGCTCTAAATAATCTTACCCAAAATTTAGCACAAATACAATAAGTATACACATTTTAAAAGTGTAAGCATATAATTAACCCTTTTTTTAGTAATACAATTGTAGGAATAATTTAATAAAGCTAGTATCCTAAGTCAGCATTTTAAACCATCATAACATACAATTAAAAAGCAATTATTTATATGGAAAAAATAAATATCAACCTCATTATCATATTCTTATTATTCTAGGAGAAAAACATGATATTATATACTTATGTAAATATGTCATATATATGTGATTATTGTGAATTTGGGAGTGTGATAAAATGGGGCATAGTTATCCTATTTATCACTCTTTTAGTAAAAGTTTATATAAAAATTCATATTAAATGTGAGTCCTTATAATTCATAAGAATGTGAACGGTCAAATTTTCATTTTTAAAGAAGAAAAGTCTAGTATAAGGTTGATTATTATCACTTAGTACTTATTAAGAATAAAATACATTAATAAATCAAATACACTTCGACATTCCTTATATTATTAATCCATTATTTAGACATTATTGCATTTAAAGTAAATAATGCATCGTCAACTTGAAATTTAGGGGAATGATAATTCAATTTTATATATATATATATATATATATATGACTTTCTCTTTATTTATCATAAGTATCTGAAATCCAATGTAATATAGTACAATATCTCGTACCATCTAAAATAATCATTTTAAATATATAAAAAATAGTTTTATAATTGAATCCACACTAAAATTATAAATATGCAATATACTAAAAGATTAGTAATAATGTATTCATATGTCTTTATCTTCTCAAGATCTTTGAGGATAAATTCCTCTCTGTATGATGTTATCGTCATCTATCAACAAGTCAAAATCATTAAAGTTCAATCTGAATAAAAGAGATACAACTACATTATTCCTAAAAAATACCTCAAAATATTCTTACCTATATTTTGTAATTGTTCATAATGTTACATGATTTAGCTTTCAACTCAACCAACAAGTATTTTTATCCACATCTTAAAATACATAAAATGCATATTCAAGAAAACAAACGTAAAATTAGCACGTCAAAAATCTCACGATTGGTTTAGTTAGAGAAGAGCTAAAGACGGAAGTGCAAAAAAGAGTTATTTAATAGAGCAAAAATACATAAAATTTATATTCAAGAAAACAAACTTATAATTAGCACGGCAAAAATCTCACCATTGGTTTAGTTAGAGAAGATCTAAAAATGGAAGTGCAAAAAAGAATTGTTTAATAGATCAAAAATACCAAAAACTGTTGACGGTAACAAAAAGAACAACAAAAAAAAGTTCTACCTAATTTTGGAACGAGGAGACGAAAATTAACTTGAATATGCAGTGAAGCGTCATGCTTTAGTATTTATATTTATATTAATAATAAGTAGTACAATTTGTAACTTGCATAGAAATAATAAATCTGTGAATACAAAAAGATAAAATTTTCTGTCCACCCCGTTGAATTACAATAAATAAGAAACAAAAAATAAGAAGCAAAGAATTAATAGCTATTAAATATAGTGATGATTAGACTAGTAAACTCATTTTGCCTTTTGGTGATTCTTTATAATTTGATAAAAATAATTATTATAATTAAATGATATATTTTTGAATTTTTTAAATTATTTTGTATATGAATATGAAGAAAGTTGTCCATGAATAAAAGATAAAATGCCTTACAATTTTTAACGGACATTTTGATAATTGAACTTTCAATTATAATTTTTCCCCTTTTAGGATAGAGATATAACATATGCACCAATTGAAAATTCATAAATTGATATACCAGAAAATGAAAAATAAGTTTAGTATATTTAAGTACAATGAATATGAATTTACTAATATATTATTATTCTAGAGATAAAATTTATTATTAAAAAATATTAATAATAACTCTTTTTAGAGACTTATAAAATGTAAAACAATTGATAAGTAAAAAAAATAGAAAATAGAAAATATAAAGGCAACCAGAAAAAACATAAGTTTTGTTAGTTTATAAGGAGTTGGGTAAAAATAAAATGAGAACTATAATTCTATAATGAAATAACAATTACCAGGAGACAGTGAAGAAATTATTCTCATAAGCAAGGAAAGAAATTATTTATTGATAGTACTTCATTCGTATAGAACCTGCATAAATAAAAAAAAATTATAATCACATGGTTCTTCAAAGTCAAGTGGGCATAATATTATTTCAAATAATCAAAATACAACAAAAGAATATAACCACACATATAGATGTTCATGAAGAAGACCCAAAATACAAGAGAAAACAGAAAGCAATATACATAATATCAAAAAAGTCTTTCAATTTTAAGATATTAATAATAAACAAATGCAAAACTTGATCAATATTAAAAAATAAATCTATCTTTCATTTCTGAAAATTAAGAAAAAAAAATTACGTGGGTCATCTCTCATGGAAGAAGTATAGGTATATATCAATATAGTCATTGAAATATTCTTATAGAAGACCTGGTTATGCATTAAGAAGTTACGACCTTTGGACTTCTTTTACTTAAATTCCCAAGAAAATAAAAAATAAAAATAAAAATTTAAAAGGACAAAATGGTAATTCAACTTTGAGGTTAGGAGCTTCCATTTTTTAGTAGTATATGATTTTCAGTTTCTTATTATTATTGCTTTTTTTATAAATATTTTCGCAGTTAATATTTTCTCAACCATTTTCACATTCATTATATTGGTGCAACATTACCGAGTTTCTGTTTGTTTTTGGTTTCATTTTATTTTTGTTGGGTTATTATTGTCGTGTTTGTTTCAATTAACTAGCACCATTCTATTAATATTCATGATTATGGCAAGGATAATATGACATTGTTGTTTTACTGTTATTTTGTTTCTTTAATTTATTTAGGATTTGTTGTTGTTATTTTTATTTTTATTTTTATTTTTTAAAATAATTTATAGATGTTGGATATATATCTTTTGTTGGGTTTACTGTTGATATGATGTTACTTTGAGAATTTATTATTTTAACTCTTAATGTTGATATTAAGCTTTCCTATTAGAATTTATTCATAGAGGTCATTTTGCCATTTTGAAGGTGTATGATGTCCATTTTTTCAAACATGGTTGATGATATTCTGGAAGTATTTATGGATGATTTCTCTATAGTAGCTGATACTTCTGATGATTGTTTGTTGAAACTTAGAAAGGCATTGCAGAGATGTGAGGAAGCTGACTTGGTGCCAAACTAGGAGAATCCATTTCATGTTTAAAGAGGGCATAGTTCTTGGGCATAAAGTGTTGTAGAAAGGAATCAAAATCGACAAGGCAAAGATTAAGGTGATTGAAAAATTGCCTCCACCTATTTGTATAAAATGTGTTCAGAGTTTTTTTTGGGACATGTTGGATTCTACATCCATTTCATCAAGGACTTCTCCAAATTCGCACACCCCATGTGGAAGCTCTTGGAGAAGGAGGTGAAATTTGTCTTTGATGAGGCCTGCCTGAAAGCCTTAAAAAGAAACTGGTCTCAGCACCTGTAATCATCGGTCCAAACTGGGCAAAACCATATGAAGTGATGTGCAATGCCAGCGGAGCTACATTAGGTGTTGTGTTGGGTCAAAAGCGCAATAAGATGTTCCATCCGATTTATTATGCCAATAAGTCCCTAAATGGAACACAAAGAAATTACATAGTCGCTGAACATGAATTGTGGGATGTATTGTATGCATTTGAGAAACTTCAGAGCATATTTGTTAGACACCAAGGTAGTAGTACACACAGATCATGCTGCTATGAGATATCTCATGGCCAAGAAGGATGCAAAACCAAGGTTAATCATATGGGTGTCACTACTTCAAGAATTCGTTTTCAAAGTAAATGGTAGAATAGGTTGTGAAAACTAGGAAGCTGATCACCTTTCCAGATTGGAAGTTGTAAAGAAAGAACACACTAAACCCAAAATATGATGTATTTCCAGATGAACAGGTATTGGTTGCTACCCTTTATCTCATTGGGCTAACATATCAACAAAAGAAAAAGTTCATACATAATGTTGGTAAGTATTTTTGAGATGATTCATATCTGTATAGAGTACATGTTGATAACATAATCAGGAGATGTGTTCCAAAAGCTAAAATGCTACTTATTTTGGAAGCCTGTCATTCATCTCCAGTAGGTGGGCATCATGGTGGAGCTCAAATAGCCCATAAGATATTTCAGTGTGGGTATTATTGGCTAATTATTCAATAGGATGCAGTTGACTTGGTACGAAATTGTGATGTATGCCAAAGGCAATGAGCCATATCAAGGCGGAACGAGTTACCTATGACTCCAACAGAAATAGGCTAGGTATTTGGAAGGATATTTATTCAAAAGTCAATTTCCCTTTCGGGAAGAACTCTGGTAGATCTTCTAGAAACCCACTGACTACTGAAACTGACTCAAAAGTTAGGGCTTAAGAGCTAGAATCCTTAACCCAAACTAGATGATAGAGAAAACCCTTAGAGATCATTTTTCTAACCTTAAGGTAAGAAATGAATCGTCCCATAGGCACTAAGATACTACCCTTTCATTCTAAGATTGGTTCGTTTGAAAACTGAAAATGAACAATCTTAGTTATACAATCAACTGAGGCATAATAGGATAGTAACCAATCCATGCCTAGAATGACATCAAAGTCTACCGTTTCTAACTCTACAAAATCTGTTTAGGTGACTTTCTGAGAGACTATGACAACACAATTTCAGTATATTCGTCTAGCTATAATTGGGTCATCAATTGTAGTAGAGACTGAGAAAGGTTCCGAGAGAATTTCTGGACTAATAGTTAATTGGACTACTATATAAGGAGTTACAAAGGAGAGAATATACTCTGGATCTAACAATGCATAAACATCAAGGTCAAAGACTCGTAATGTACCACTTACTATATTAGGAGAACCTTCTTGATACTGGCGAGCCTGAAGAGCATACAACCTATTCTGGCGCTGACCGCCACCTGTACTAGATGAGTTACCCTGTTGAGTTGGGAAACTTGTTGGTGCTGCTGAAGTTATAGACTCATGTCTACCATTACTACCTCCTTGACCCTATCTAGAAGGACAATCCCTGAACTTGTGACCGTACTGATTGCATCTAAATCATCCTTCCTTTCTACAAGTCACTTGCTCGGATGGATCTTACCACACTTAGAGTTTGTAAGGTCTTGGTGTCTGGAACACTTCTCTGAGACTTAGAACCTGGTGCCCTAACCTTATGATCATACCTGTTCTTTAAGGATGGAACACTAGCTGATGAAGGGGCTGGTGCTAAAAACTTCTATTGACCCTGCGAGCGATTTCCACCACATGATTTCTTTTGAGAGTAGTCATAGTTTTCACTCCTACCTTCTTGTTCTCCTTGACCTGTTTTATAAGTTTATCACCCTCAACCTGTTGAGCATGAGTCATGACCGCAGAGATGTTCATATCTCCCAACAACATAGCATTTCTGCACTCCATTTTCACTACATCTAACACTCTATACAAGAAATTATTCATCAGAGCCTTGGAGTCAGTAACCATGTGAGAATCATACCCGGAGAGTTGGTTAAACTTTAGCTCATACTCTTTGACTGTCATGTTACCTTGCCTTAAGTTCATGAATTCCTGGGCCCTTGCTTCTCTCAACTCTATCACAAAAAACCTGTCCAGAAAGGTCTCACTAAAACATTCTAAGTAATAGGGGCTGCATTTGTACCCATGTTCTCCTTCCACTAAGTGTACCAGATATGAGCCACATCCTTAAGTTGGTAAGATGCTAGCTTAACCCAATCATTCCCAATGACCTGCATCACCTTGAGGATCTTCTTGATCTCATCTTGTCATGACCCGAGTCTAACCCTGGATGTGGTCGACACTTAAAAACCATTGTTGGTCCCCAAGCAAACCCTCATCCTGGCTGACGACAAGCGGAAGACTAACTTAAGCATACAAAAGCTTAAACGTGAATAAAATTAATAACTCAAAATACAAAGGTTAACTTTAAATATTAACTCTTGATAAAATAATATATTAAAATCGCCATAAAATAGGCAACTTAGGTCTTTAAAATATTTAATAAAATAAATGAATACTATAGACTTCATAACTAAACTAACTATCTAAGAAGCCTCTGACTGAAAAGGATGGAAGTCATGACAAGACCACGACAATCTAACTAAACTGAAAAGTAAATGAAATCCTCCAAAAGCAAGGAGGCTCACCATAGCTAACTCAAACTCTTGGATGTATCAAGGAAGCTCCTGTTGATGATCCTGAATACCGTTGTCTGCATTATGAGAAGATGCAGGTCAAATGACTCAGTACGTGGAATGTAAGCGGAAAACTAAAACATAAAACATAGGCTTGAACTTGATAAAAAGAAACATACTTACATCTTTTAAAACTTACTCAACTCAAGGAATATTCAAAACTACTCAACTTAAAGATTAGATACTCGACTATGGATACTCAACTCAATATAAAGCAATAATACACATGCTATATATATAAATAAAAAGCTTTCTAAAACAGTAAATGCAACTTAGTTCGTTAAGAAAAAATCAATAACAAACTCTACTTTACTTGTAGAAGAAAGTAATATAGTTTTTGTTGGAGATTCTCTAATCGACACCCATCACTATAAGCCTAAGCAATGGTACAACGTCTTATTGCACGTTGCAAGAGGATCGTTTTATACCTTGCTGTCAGTATAGAACCTGAACTACTAAGTGGATCCACCAGTCTATGCTAAAAAGCATTAAGAATTCATCTAAAAAGTATGAACCCTTCTTCTCTCCATGTTGGCTACATGGTTTATGGGGGCTTGAGTTAATATGAAATCGCGTTTTTATATCGGTGCTCAATACTATTTCCAAAATACTTAGCTCATATGTTATAGAAAACAAATTCTTATTTGGTTTAAGGTAATTGCTCAAACTTAGCTTTAAAATCTCTCTTGGAAATCATAGTTTCCTCTTTGCTAAAACTAGCCAAAGGCTTTGTTGGAAGTCTAGCTTCCTTTCTTGCTCAATATGTGAAAACATTTGTAACTCTTAGCGAATACTTAGTTCCCTTATAACTTTTGAGAAATGAACTCAATTGTTTACTCTTTTATTAACTTGAAACACTTGATCTTAAATCAACTCGTAGGGAATACTTAGTTCCCTTATATTTCTTGAAGGAAAGACTTCCACTTTTACTCTTTACTTTAACTTGACTTATATGGTTCATGCGGAATTATGAGCATGAACAATTCAATTCAAAGACTTTATGGATAACATGTAATAGTCCAATGATTATAAATATAAACTCAAATGGATTAGAAACTTATTCCTCAAGACTTAGGACTTGAATATGTTACTCGTCTCAAAGGTACTCAACTAACTGGAGTTCATTCGAATGTTATGGGCATAGACGGCTCGACTCAAGGGTCCAAATATCAATAAGGAACTCATGTATACGACTCTTATCATTCCCATACTTACTTACTCAAAACTTAGTTCAAATCAATGGTTTACCTCAAAAGATTATTGTTGAACTCAAAAGCTTTTGTGGAGTCTACTCTTAACTCTCTCTCTTGAATGTGAATTATGAATTCAACATTTTTGGTTCATGAAATGGAGGATCTCATGATGACAAAATATAGTTATGAATACATTCTCTTCGTTCTCATATACTCACTTGCTCGAGTCTTGAAACAAATTACTAGAAGTTGTAGAAGACTCCACAAAAGGACTCTCTTAGAATGTAGGAAAGAATTATCAAACTTAACCCTCAACTCTACCTTACGTTTTATTTATGAATTCAATGTCATGATCATGTCAGGAATGCTTTTAGGTGTTTAGATGTAGCTTAGAGAAGTTAGAATCCAAAAGAAGTGAAGGTGCACTTTAAACGAACTCAAACGGAGCAACCAGAGGCAAACTGGATGGGGAAGGCGACCTTGGGTCTATGGGTGGCGCGGGGCACCAGCCCCTGAAGTACAGAGAAGGGTTTGGTGTGCTCTAGCAGGTGCATCACACTAGGCCCCAACCTAGAAAATCTGTCGAACATCCTTGCTCGTTTTCTCACCTTAACTCGCCTAAAATCAAACATTTTCTTCCTCAATCACTTGGATTCAATTATTTAACTTAATTATACTCAAATATACTGAAAACAACACTAAAATTACTCAATTTCATCTCAATAAATCAGCAAAACCCCAACACAACAAGATTTAGAATGAACTTCAAGAACACCTCTAAAAAAAAACTTCAAGAACTGTAATCCTTAAACTTTAAGAATGAAATTTGGCTGAAAATTAACATGATTGGTGTGTGGTTGAACTAACCCAAAACTATAAAAGCTTACATACCTCTTAGGGATTAAACCCATGGCAAAAATCTCCAACTAAACTCAAGAACGTCGACGAATGCCTTCATCCTTTTCCTCTTTTCTCCCTTTTTATCTTCTTTTCTCTTCTGAACTCTCAACTAAAACTCTAGGTGTATATTAGGATTGTAAAACTGAACATAAAAGGATTATACCCCTAAAAATATTATAAAAAAAAAAATAAATCTGATTGGGTAAGGAAAGGACCAAAATACCTCTCACTATTTTCGGCTAACTTTCCTTAACAAGACAACCTAACTTCAAAAGATTATATCGCACTCATCAAATTCTAAACTTAGGAAACTCGGCAGATTTGGAAAGATAATTCAAAGATCTTTACCATGGTATCTTGTAAAGCATTTAACTCATCTTGTGCTAGGAGTTATGGTCGTTTGAAGTTGATCAAAAACTCATAATTAGCTTAACTTGCTAAATTTCAAATTTTGGTATTTCCAATTTAATTCTTTTTGGAACTCAATGTGCTAAATCTAGTTAAATGACCTTAATACTAAAGAACTTTTTTAATTCATTGGTAAAATCTCACTAACTACGAAGAATGGTTCGAGTCTTAGCTCAAAAAAATTCTGGGGTGTTACACATCCAAGAAATTTTGAGGATCCTCACCAGCTACGTTCCTAAGAACTCATGCAAATTCATCCTAACAAAGTCACAGACCCTAGCAACTCTTGATCTACCATTAGCAATCACAGGAGCATGAACCCGCTGATTGTTCTGGTTGGAGACTTTAAGCCAACATCTTAATGACATTCCTGAATTCAACATTGGAGACTTCCTGATCTGGTATTGGACGAGCTGTGTTAGCATTCCTATCATTCACATTCCTGGCGTTAGCTCTACGAGGAGGCATGATCATTGAAACATAAAACATCAAGTTAGAATGGAATCAGATCATACCTTATGCACAGTAAAAGTAACAAAAAAATAAAAATTTTCCTAAGACACTTTGTAGTCTCTCTCTCATTACATGTGGTATACACTTTAGACTCATGAAAAGGACTCTACCTAGGGAGACTTTTCAGACATCCTAGGACACTTAAACCTAGTGCTCTGATATCAAGTTTGTCACGCCCCGAGCTACCCCCGAGACGCGGACACGGGACCTAGGACCACAAGTGATCCTAAATTAACCTTGTTGGCATGATCATGAGTATACTAAAGATAATAAATTGATGTGCAAGCTAAATCATAATTAAAATGAAAAGATGGGAATACCCATATACTATAACTAAGATATATGAAAACTGATGAGTTTAATACAGAGAATATATTAACTCAATACTAAACTGAAACTAACTATATCTGAAAATAGCCTCTAACGTACTAGAAATGCTAGGAAAGGCCCATCTAAGTCTAGCAAAACTGAAATTAAAGGACTAAAAATATTGAAAGAAACTCATGCCTATTGTCCACGGAGAATGAGGTCTCACCACTAATTCTGCTGAACTTGGAAATCGAAAATCAATCTAAGCATGATCTAGATGCTGAGAACTTAAACCTATATTACGAGAAGATATATCACATGTATGCATCAGTACTTGAAAGGTACTAAGCATGTAGGATAGAGTAAAGCTGAAATAACATATAACTGAACAAAGAAAATAAGCAAAGATATAACCTGAATGCTGAGGTAACTGAATGCAGTGACTAATTTAGAGCACGATGAAATTGAATATTGAATATACTAATAAATGGTCAATGCAATAGAATATGATTGAACTGTGGGAGCTACTAATAACCGATAATGAAACCACATGAGGAAAATTTGGAGTCCGATGTATACGCCCCATCGAGAGGACCCAATATACCCTGTCATAAGTATAGAGGCATGCTTGTGTGATCACTAAACTGATGCCACAGAGAGAATTTACAACTTACTTGGCTAGTAGTTCTGGTACTATTCGGGTATATTGAACCCTAGTCCAACTCGGTATTATTCTACTCCCCATTAATTAAGTGGTTAGTTGATTATGACTGAGTTTCTGTAAATACTGGATACCTCAAAATTGAACATTCAAACTGAGAATGTAACAATTAATTTGATAAAGATGCATTCAAATACTGATGCATGTATATATGAAATAACTGGAATATTTTACCTGGCATGTGCGATTCAAGAACTAAAGAAATACATAGCTAGGGTTCAGAAATTCATGCAATAAACTGAGTAATAACATGGTAACGTGATTTGGAACATACAACTAACTAATTAATGATAATCTGCTGAAGTTCTAGAAACCCTAGGTCTAATCATAATAAGGGAATCATGAATCTGACTGAAAATCTAGGGACCCAATGGCTGAAAGGATCCACTAGAGAAATCCCACATATTTGGTGACGAATTCCATGGAGAAATCTTTAGATTTCACGGCTAGAACTGATGGAACCTTGTAGGGTTTTTGAATTAGGGTTCTTGACCTTTTTCTCCTCTCTTGCTTCTAATTTTCTATGTTTTGATTAATGATTTGACTTAGGTAAGTTCTAGCTTTGTTTCTAGGCTTAAACTGAATAAAATTAAACCTCTTGATTTAGGGTCTAAACGACGTAGCGTAGGATCCAAACGAACAAGGAAAATACCAAAAGACCCCTGACTTAAAAGTTATCAGAATCACTAACGGAGTTAATTGTCCATAAATCGACTGACGGTCTGTACCGGTCGATCGTCGTTCAAAACTGAGGACTGAAATTGACTGGCCCATCGACGGAGCAGTCCGACGGACTGTAAGTCGACTGACGGTCCGTACTAGTGACTATCGTTCACAACTAAGGAGTGAAAGTTGGCTGGCCCATCAACGAAGCTGACTAACAGACCATAAGTCGGTTGACAGTTCGTACTAGTCGACCGCCGTTTAGAACTAAGGACTAAAAGTTGGCTGGCCCATCGACAGAACTGACTAACGGTCCGTACTAGTCGACCTTTATTCGTGACTAAAGACTGAAATTTGGATGGCCCATCGACGGAGCTGATTGACGGACTGTAAGTCGACTGACGGTCCGTAGTTGGCTTCTGCTGGTGGCACCTGCAACTTCTGAAAATCTACACTTTTTGTTTGTTTCAGATACAGAGTGTTACAATTTAAGATACATATTATATTTTGAAAATATTTTAATAAATAAGCATTTTTCTTAACTAATATTATGAAAAAATAATTGATTTATATATTTCAAATTAATATATTTCAATTAAATTAATCATAAAAACTAAATGTACAAGATTTCTATGAACATCATGAAATGTATGTTTGGTAAAAATATTTATATTATAAATAAAATGTCATAAATTTATAATATTTGACCAAAAGATAAGTCGAACTAAAAAAAATGACTTGCAATGTGGAGTTGCAAGTCCTAAACATATTAAACTAAAAAGATAGAAAATAAGTTCTACATTTAAAACAAAAAATTACCATAATGCTATTTTGTCAAATTTCAATAGAACATAAGTCTTAAATCTAAAACAAAATTTTACCACGATACTCTTATCTCAAATTTTAATATAACATACATAATTATGATTTTAAAGAAAAGACAAACGTAAGTCTACAACCTTAGCAATGAATTCTACTCTAACTTAAAAATTAGATTACTAACAAAATCATGCTAATAAAAAAAATCATGACATAAAGAATAGATAATATCAAAAATCGCATGGAATCACATGAAGTAAAAGGTTGACAATGATAATTAAGTAAATGAAATATAAATAGTAAAAAATAAAAAAAATTAACTTTTAGAAAATTTTAAAATAAATAAAAAATAGATTATTTTAAATTATAGAAATAAATAAATAAAGAAATGAAAAAGTCATCCCTCCACTCTTTGAGAGTTGAAAAGGATAATTACAATTTACATAGCCAACCAAACACGCTAGACAATATAATTATATCAACTACATCAAAAGTAAGCCTAACCCATATCGGTGGCCCCTAGAGTTGACACAAAGTTTCACTTAGACACCTCAAGTGGGTGATGTTCATTTTAAACCCCTCATTTACGATCTTGTTGTGTCATTTTGACATTTTTACTGACATGACATGCTGAGTGTAATACACTCAAAGTCAGCGCATTAAGAACTTTTTTTTCAAACCAAAAAATTATTTTAAAAACACTATTCATCTTCTTAACTCTTTCTTTGTGATTATCTCATCCACCACACACCATCAACCCACTGCCGTTGTATCATTGCCATTAATCATATTAAAATCGAAGTAATTTTTAATTTTTCAGATTTGAAAATCACTACAATCTTTATCTTCTTCTCATTCTATTTCTTTTGATCCAACAATTAAATTTTTAGTACCACAAAATAATTACTCTATTTCTTGTTCATATATTTGAATCCTCTGCACATACAAAGAATGCAAAAAAAATAATTCTTCCATTATTAGTTATAAATTGACTTTTTTAGAAGTAAAGAAGAGAAAAAAATAGTGCTTTTATAAACTATTTTTTTTCAATATCATTAAATTCTTTTGAAAGTGTTACTTGAAAAGACGATAGAGTGAAAAAAAGGGTTGAGGTTGGGGCGGGTGGGGGTAAAGTGGATGGACAATCTAATGGGGGGTGGAGGAGCGGTTGGGGTTGGGACGTGTGGGGGTGGAGAAGACGTCTGGATTGGTTGGGTAAAGAAGATAAGGGTAAGTTTCTTGAAAATTAGAAGTGTTGAATTTCTTTTTGAAAAATATTTATTATTTGAGTTTCAAGTGCCATATGTTATTAGTTTAGAATTATTTTTTACATATATGACATGTGTCTTTGTTTAATTCGTCACTATGACACGTTATCAAATAAGGGTATTGCACACACTTTATATTTTTGAATAATTGTTAAAAATTAAAATAATGAAAAAATGACATAAGAAAACCCAATCTAAGATATCTAAAATGAACAAAATTTTAGTTAAAATATCTAAGTAAAGCTTGGTGCCAATTTTAAGGAGAACTGATGAATTAGGATAATGAAAAACATGTTATTATTTTTTACAAATTAAAAAGTAAGAAAATGAAACATATATTTTTTTAATTTCAACACTTGTTAATATCTTTCCCTCGTTCTCTGCCGTTTCTTCTCTATCCTGGCTGTTCGGTGATGCAAGTGTTCAACGTTTGCACACTGACACTAAAAGCAATCTGAAACAGGAAATCCACAAAAATGGCAGCAATGTGCTACAAAATTTCTATAAACTCTAATATCAATACCAATGGCCTACTTTCACCTCCCCCAAACAAACTACACTCACATCTTTTACTCTCAAATCAAAAATTTTGTGGCCGCAGGACCCTTGCAAGTCCACCTTTTTCATTGATACGAAGTGAAAAAAGTTGGCATGGATCACTTCGAGTTTCGAATTCGAGTCAGTCTTCGGCGTCTAACTCCTTCGATGTTGTCATAGTTGGTGCCGGAATCATTGGATTGACCATCGCACGCCACTTGCTCCTTGCCTCAGATCTCTCCGTCGCCCTAGTTGATGCTGCTGTTCCTTGCTCTGGCGCAACTGGAGCAGGTAAAAGTGTATTGAAGATCTTATACATTGGAATGAAATGGGCCAAATACTGCAAAATGGATATTGAGGATTTATATGCTGACCCAACTAGGTTTGGAATGGAGAAGTAGTAGTGGTAGTAGTTATTGTTCTATAGCCGAAACCTACTAGTTTGGGTTCAAGGTTTAGTATGCTGTATATATTAACTTAGTATGCTATCAATCTTGAGTTTAGTCAATTAACGAGCTATATTAGTGTACTGATTGAAGATAGATTAACCACAAAGATCAACTGAATAAGTAGGTCAATGGTCTGTCAAACACTTAAGTGGAAGAGTTTATTTGTTTCTATAATAAGTACTACAAGTGTTGTAATTCCTTATTCTCTCACTTGAGAATTTTGGAGAACATCTCTATCTGCTGATATTCCTATTGTTCCCAGTGACTTGAGTGATTGATTGTAGATTTTCTTTATTGTTTCTCATTTGAGCTGGTTTACCATTCTAGGTCAAGGATACATATGGAAAGCACACAAAACACCCGGTACTGAGAAATGGGACTTAATGATGAGAAGCCACCAATTATGGGAGAGCCTAGCCAAGAGAATTCAACTTCAAGGGATGGATCCTTTAGAGGTACTTGGCTGGAAGAAAACAGGTGATTTATATCCTTCCTAATATCTGCTTTCAGTCATTCTACTGCCACTATCTTTAGTCAACGTACATCCACTGGGTGCTTCTTTATGACTTTAGGAATGAGCCGACCTTTATCATGTTATATGTCTTGTTTTCTGTTCTATCTTGTTTTTATGTTTGATGCCCGTGAACTGGTGGTTACCTAGAAGCTTATGCAATATAAATATAAGGAGATTATCTCGAAATCGAAGGTGGATATGATTCTGACCAATGAGGTTTTTAGCTCTACAAAGCAGCCAAAGGGGTTAGAATCGGATGGATCAATGGTGAAATATCACATTATTTTCCTGTCTTTTTAGAAAAAACATTTTCAACACTGAGGAGGTATGTTCCTCCTTAATGATATGCATACTAAATTGTAATAATTTTTCCTTTTTTTTTCTGGAAAATTCATTTCCAAATGACAAAAGGTGGTATATTTTAGAACATCAGTGACCAGTCAGGAATATTTCAGGTTTGAGACAGTTCTGGTAAATGCCAAAGTTAAAGGAACCTCATATTTGTTGAGTCCTTCTCTTTTTGATTGACTTTTTGACAACAGAGACCCCAAACATTCTTTCAGTCTGTTTAAATTGTTAGTTTTGGATTCTTTGTGAATATTCTAGAATATGTGTAATCATGGTAGGTAGCTTAATTATTTCCTGGTGTTGATTTCCTTTCCTTTTTAGGACATGTAATTACTTAAATCCCAATAGCTTGACTGCTTGAGGAATAATCAAGCTGAGTTTCTCTCATTTTTTTTCTCCTGTTCCATAGTTGAATTGTCCCACACTGGTTGAAGGAATGAGTCGTTGTCTCCTTATATAGTCTTGAGAACTTTCCATCTCAAGAGCTAACTTTTCAGATTGATTGAGGCCCAAAGTCCATTTTCTTTAACATGGGAGCACCATATTAGAGCCAAACCCATCCCTGTTCTTGGTTTACCCAATGCTGGGACCCCATTAATGTCATTCACACTTTAGTTGATAGGCCTGAAGGGTGGGGTGGGGGTTGGAGGGTGGGGGTTAGATCGTTGTTTCACTTTAGTTAAAGGAATAGGAAGTATATCCTTATATGCTCTTGGGAAATTCTCATTGCATGAGCAGTTTTGGTGAGGTATGCCTAAGGTCTATTTTTTTTTACAACTAACAATGTGGATTTTCTCCAGTGTCCATTGAAGGCAACTTTCCATTTCCCTTTTCTCAGTATACATCCCTTTTTCTGTAAAACGCAATTTAGAAAGCAATTTTTTTTTTGATATCTCCTCATTTAGAGGGAGGGTGTGGTGTTTTCTCTTTCTTGAGTCTTGTCCATGTGATTCCTTATACCTATTTCACGTGCATAGGCTAAGGGAAAACCTTTCTTCTGTAATTATCGTTACAATTCCACTCCATCATATTAAAGATTTTGGGGGAAACCACTGAGTGAAGTTCTTATCATCTGATAGGAAGCCTTTTAGTAAGTAAAACAACAGATGAGTCAGCAATATTAAAAAGGAGGGTGGAGGAGCTATCACAGGAGGGATTGAGAGCTGAGTTCTTGTCCTCCAATGACTTGCTATCAGAAGAACCGGAACTTGTGGTTGAGAAGGAAGGTGGGGCAGCTTTTTTCCCTGATGATTACCAATTAGACGCTCATCTTACTGTTGCATTTATTGAGAAGGTTTGTTCCCTTTCCTTCTTTCTATCTTTCTTCCTTTCTCTTCCACTTTGATTCATTCTTTAGGAATAAGCTTTCATGCTATCTTACAAATCCTATATATTCTCAAATTGATAATTACTTGATTCTTTTATCATTGTCCAGGGTAACAGGCATTTTGCTGTGGAAGGGAGATATGCTGAATTTTATCATGAACCCGCTATTGGATTAGTTAGGTTTGACAGTTTCCATATTTACTGATGTTTGAACTCTTTCTGGTCAGTATGATCACTAATAATAAATTTAATAAATTCAGACATGGAAATAGCTGCGAGGTTGGAGCTATTCAAACTTCCAAGAATACATTGCACAGTAAGAAGGCTGTTGTGATTGCAGCAGGTTGTTGGACTGGGTCTTTGATGCACGACCTGATTAAGCAACCAGATATTGACCTCGACCTTCCCATAAAGCCTCGAAAGGTTTTGGATAAGATGTAACATGCCCATTGAATTATTTACTTTGTTGCATTTGTTTGTTATCGTATTTTCTTATTGAAGATCTAATAAAGGGTTAAAAGAAAAGTAGATTTAAATATTTTTCAAAGAAAACCATATTATTTGTTGAATGTTTATAGATGCACAAGTTCTAGTCATCTATCCCATAACTACAACCAATTGGTACATCAGATGGAGGAGGGGATGCATGGAAGTGAACTAGGGTGAAATACACCCATTCACATGCTGATGCTCATATGCCAGCCCAAACCAGACCATTACTGTTATATCTTATTTCTTTCTTGTCGCACTCTGTCATTGTTTACATTATTGTCACTATATTATTAAGAACTTCATTTTCTTCTCCTGCCGATTGGGTGAGGGTGGGGGGTTGAATTGGGAGAGTCGTGTCTGATTTGGTTCTTCACATGCATATGCTAATCTGTACTCTGTAGCCACCATTTCTTACTCGTCCCTCTCTGTTAGGGCTTCAGACCATTTCTTTAACTTCAGCTGATGCCTTGTTTTGCCTAATTTAGTTTTCAGGTCCTGGATATTAGGCAACATTAATTCATACGATATTTAAAAGTAAACATGTGAGTATTTGTGGGTATGTGACTGGATGCTCACCTGGTACTGTATGAACTACTCTTTCTTGTCATCTTTTGTTTGATCCCTGCCTCCCCACTCCTGTGGATCAGTTTCTTGTTAATTCATATATCCATTAATTCTATGGAGGGGTTGCTACATAATCCAAGTTAAAAATTAAATCTGGAAACAAAAAGGAAGAGCATGAAAAGAGAGAAGAGAAATGAAATCAAAAGTTGCTCCAAGACTTCTCATCTCAGCGCATGGAATCTGTATTCCTTTATCCCTTTAGCTGGTTATTAACTTCAAATGAGATATTGTTTTACAAGCTCAAGATAGAGACACTCAGCAGTTAGAAGAATTCAATGCTCTTAATGGTCTGTCTGTCTAAATCAGCCTTAAAAGAATCCAAGGTTCTCGATTGTGTCTGTATGTACATATTTTTCAAGAGTTCCCTTCTAAACCTATCCACCTCTAATAGGGAAGTCATTAAGTGAATATCAATATAGAAAAGGTGAAAACTGACGGCCAGAAGAGAAGCATGTAATGTATGATGGCAATTTGATTAATCTTTCTATGTATGGATCTGCCTCCTTGTCATAATCTTTTTGCTGGAAACCTTTTCTTGTGCCTACTTTTCAATAGATTCAACCTTATATATTTGATATTTACAAGTGAAGCTATATTTTGCCTCTGTAAACAGGGTCACTTGCTTGTGATAGAGAATTTCAAGTCGTTCAAGCTGAATCATGGAATTATGGAGGCAGGTTATACCAAGCATCAGTCGGCAACCCTTAAAGCTACTTCATCTGATTCAGGGCCTGTCTATAATGCACAAGATTTGTCTGTTTCAATGACGGCAACTATGGATGCATCAGGCAATCTCGTCCTTGGTAAACTATATCCTGTTGTTGAATTATGAATCCTCCTGTGTTTTACCCACAACCAGTATGTCTAACCCAATTCAGCTAGATGTGAGTAGTTCCAAGCTCCATAGCACCCTTTTTCCTCCCTTATAATGCAAAGTATTAAGGAGTCGTTTTGGTGTGAGGGATACAAATAAATAGTCTTGGGATAAAAAATAGTCCAGGGATAAAATTTTGGTCTCTTATTTGGTTGTCAAGTTTGGGATAACTTATCCCACCATTTATACCATATGATGGGATAAGTTTTCTAAAAAATATGGTGAAAAAAACTTATCCCAGGATAGCTAACCCCGGGATGATTAATCTTGGATAACTTGTTCCCAACCAAACGACGTACTTTTTTTTATGAAGAAAAGGATTTCATTAAAGAGCATCAGGGTGATGCTAATGGCAAAAGTGTACAAAGAAAGAGAGTTTGTTCCCATACACGAGTAAGCTTCGATCAAAGAGCTAACAAGATCCCAAAAACTGTCAACACTATTAACAGGAGACAGTAAGTAGCATTTAGTTTTTAGAGTATAGCTTAGAGTTGAGATCCCATCAAAGCATCTGCGTTTTCTTCCATACAAGCCACATCAACTTGAGGGAATGATCAATCAATTCAATTCCCAATATCTCCTCCTCTTCTTCTTCTTTTTTTTTTCTTCTAATTCCTCATGGTACCAGAGCAGGCAGAGTTACTGAGATCGAATCTTATCGCCAACCATATCAAAGAGAATTTTCACGTGCCTGGCCCATGGAAAAAAATCAGGCCCGCACGTGAGGGGGCATGTTGAGAATATAATAAAAATGTGCTCTCTCTAACAGCTTAAGCTTTAGATGAGATGGTCACACACTTCAACAATTATTATTATTATTGTTATGAAAAGTTCTGCATATTTGTACTGACATAAACGTCCACTATAGGTCAAAATTACTCCTAAAAAAGAAATAGTTTCAAAATCAACGTACTATCAAGGCTAAAACCTATTTGCATTAGTAGATATCAACTCTATGCATATTTTCCTCTGGTGTTTTCTATCTTTGGCTAATCTTACATTTGCTAAAGAGGTGGCACTTTATTTTATTTATTTGTTTTAGGTCTACAACTTATATTTTTAACATAGATCTTTGCCTAGTTTCTCATATATTATTTGAAGGTATGGTAAATCCAACTAGGATATATCTCTTGTTGCATGTCTTGGCTAACTTCTCGGATATAATATTCATGATATCTAGAGCCATTTAGACAAATTTCTCCAAAGTTGTTTGAAAACATATTTTCGGGGATAAGTTTGTGCAAAAGAAAACTGTGTTTGAATAGTCGTAGTTCTTTGAGGATTTGTGAGTGGAAGAAGAGCTTTTAAATGGAAATATACCTTCAAAGCTTCTCTCCATTGAAAAAGCTTTCTGAAATAACTTTCTGCTAAAACTCCTTTAAAAAGCTAAACAGATGTGCTCTCTCGGAAAAAGGATCAACCTTTAACCTGTTTAATTTTGGTAGCTGCGGGCACTTTTCCCATTGTATGGTATCTGGTAGTCCATTTATATTGAATAAAATTGTAATGGAAGGAAAAGGAAATATCCATTTTGTGCTTCCTTTTATGTCATCTTAATAACTTGCTGAAAATTTGTAATCATAATCGCATGGCTTGGCAAGCTTTCTTTCTGTTCATCCTTTTTTTTTTTTAAAAAATCTGAATCGTTGAAGGTAACTGTGGTTTATATAAATCTTCACTCATGTCTATTCACCAAGATCTTTTCTTGCAGGGAGTAGCCGACAACTTGTTGGGTTTAACACAGAGGTAGATGAATCTGTCATCAACCACATATGGCAGCGGGTTGGAGAGTTCATACCTGCTTTAAGACATGAATCTCTTGAAGATTTGCGTCAAAGCAGAGAAGTTAGAGTAGGACTTAGACCTTACAGTAAGTGAAATCCAGAAACTTGTCTTGTAGCAATCATGTCTGAACTCCTAACATAATGCAAAGTTGCAAGCTTGCTCATGAGCTCGACTGTTTTTTGATTTAGTTCCTGACGGGAAGCCTGTCATTGGGCTTGTTCCTGGATTTTCAAACGTCTTTCTTGCTGCGGGGCATGAAGGAGAAGGACTATCACTGGTATTTTTCTCTGATCTGCTTCTGCAGATAAACTGAAAGACATCATTTTCTTATAAATATTGTCCCATTCATTTTAATTTGAAGTCAGCTGTTCTTGCTGACTTTCTGAGTTCTTATATTCTTCTAAGTTGATTTGTGGGCAATCTTTTCTCTTACCAGGCTCTCGGAACAGCTGAAATGATTGCTGATATGGTGTTGGGAAATCCTTCTAAAGTAGATGTAGCACCTTTTACTCTGCTAGGCCGGTGCTTCCACTAAATAGTGAGCCCAATGCCATGATTGAGCATAAATAAAGCCGAAATTTGAATGCCCTCCACCCTGAAGGTCACATCACATTCTTATGTTACTGCTGCATGATGTTGCATTTTGGTTATAGCTTTTCTTTCTATCATTTTAGTGCAATAACTGAATAATGGGAAGTTACAACTGTTTATATTGGCATGTGGATTTATCAGCAGAGATTGTAGCAACGATAAGTTGATGAATTGGCTCTGGCATGCAGTTAACAGGTTTTGAATGAACAGAGATGTAGTTTCTATAGATAGAGACAAGCTAGAACTATTCCAGCAGGACTCATCTTCCCAGCTCTCCAACCATATGGCTCTTATGTAAAACTAAAATAGCAAAATGCTTTTGCTGTGTTTGATATCCTTATGGATTTAGTACTTGCAATGTTTCATTTTGAGTTCTATCTGTTCTAGCTCATGCATGTGCATTTGGGCTCATTTGTCTAGGAGTATTTTTCTTGTTGTTGTGTGTGTAGTGGGTTGGGGGTCGGGGGTGGGGAGCTGAATTTGTGCAATTCAGTTGGTTCAGGTTGATCCAAGCTTTATGGGTCAATATCGGCAAAACCCAAGTCGACCCATCTATGAATATATTCTTAGCCCCTACCACTCAAGCCTGAGGGTTGAGCAGGTTATACTTTTGTGGGCTGATTTTGCCCCTAGATTTAGCTAAAGGCTCATCTTTTAAGCTGTCAAATCCTCTAACCCTATTCTGTATAAAGGAAAAAGAAAAATGTTCTTCATGTGATTGTGTTCTCATGGATAAAATGCTCTCAATGTTTATTTGGAGTTCAAGATTTTTTCTTCACTTAAATTTGTCAAAATAGTACTTGTTGTGTGAACTATAAGGGGTCGTTTGGTGTGAAGGATATTGCCACTTAATTTGTTGTTTGGTTGGCAAGTTCGAGATAAGTTATCCCAGGACTAATAATTAGTACCAGGATATGTTATCCCTTCCCTTGGGTGTTATAGTAATATCGGGATAACTTGTCCCAGGATAAAATGACTAAATGACAAAAATATCCCTTTAAACAATTTTTATAAATTACTTTTCACATTCATGAAGGGTAATTTTGAAAACATATGTTCTTAAGATTTATTATTTTGAATGCAACAAACCGAAAACTCAATAAAAAATAATCTTAGCATTACTAAAATTATCATAACTAATCCCATCATAACTTATTCAATTATAACTGATCCCATCATAACTTGAATTCAAACCAAACGACTCCTGAGTATTAGGAGATTGTTAAGGCTCTTCTGTCTGTCCTTTTTTATTTTTTGTAAGTATTTACAATTGTTTATACCAGAGGCTTTACATGGGGTACGTTGATGTTGTACTTACACTAAAGGCCTATGAGACACTCATTGATAGATTATTTTATAATAGTGATTCACATGGATATGCTATTAGGTATCCCTATAGCTGTGATACCCTGACATGATTTAACATTGGAGACCGCAGGGCGCAGAAGCTTGTATGGTATATTGGAGGGCCCCTGTCTGTTCTTAAGTTTGGGATCTGCATTTCTTTCAACTATCCTTTTATCCACTTTGTTCAGTTCCTCTGCAAATTGCTCAAACCTTTGCTTTACCCATACATCATCTATCCAATTTGGAGATTGTTGTTGACCCAAGTATACTTCATCAGATGTAGGCGCCGAGAGTACCTCTAATAGTGCCATATATAGGGTAGTTTCAGACCTGTTGGGTAACATCTTGAGGAAGAACTTATCTGGGTCATGGAGAAACTCTGCGAACTCTTTTGTCCCTTCCATCGGGATGAAATTCCGACATTTGATTGGGCGATTTAGTGGATAACCCACGTATTCATATTGTCCAAAGTTAACTGAAGCATGAAGACCTGAGGAAATCCATATAAGGGTTGTGAGAGCCTCTACTAGGTCATAGAGAGTAGTCATTGGGTACCACCATGTTTCATTACACTTGTCACCATGGCCAATTTTCTTAATCTCCGACCACCATTCTTGGATCTCATGGTCAGATCTCAGGGAATTATCATCCTTGTAAAAATGTAGACAATAGTCATTTACCCATCTCTTTGTTGCTACCCAAATTTCTAGTCCATCTCTACCATATGGATAATCTTCAAAGAGAAGCTGAACGCCAGCCCGGCAATCTGGGTTATGGAAAGCCATGCCTCTGCGAGTTTAATCAATGTGTTATTTTGTAGTAGTAATAGTAGCTATAATGTACATCAGCAGATTTAGGGATGATGGAGAAAAATGTTTTCAATTATTTATTTTATTTTTAAAAAAAAGGAGGAAGAAAATGTTATCATATTTACTTTGGGAAATCATTCTGGATCATTTTCCAAGTATGTTCTAATATAGAATGAGCTGAAATATGGTACTATTATACAAGCTGGAAGATAGTGTATGAAAATGGTGTTCTCTAGTGACAATTCTGAGTATGATAAGTTAGTAATAGTGTCTGGAAGCTGGAAGATAGTGTATGAAAATGGTGTTCTCTAGTGACAATTCTGAGTATGAAAAGTTAGTAATAGTGGTTGTTGGCCTAAAGCATGGATTTGGAGTAAGAATTAGGATACATCAAAAAAATGATGAAGGTTTAAGCGTGGGACTTCCATGTTGGAGGTCTCAAGTTCGAAACCCTTGCCGGCGAAAGTAAGGAGTTTGCCTTCTGGGTCGAGCTCGTCGCTCCAGGTTTGCCTAGTGCGGGTTACTTCTCCTATGTGATTTGCGAGCTATTGCATCGGAGCGGGGGTTTTGCCATGTGTGCACGCAAAAGGAAAGCAGTTGCGGGTTTCCCTTGTCATAAAAAAAAAGTTGTGGAAAATAAGAAGATTTTCACCCATAAGTGGACAATGTAGTTTTCTTTCTTTTGATGGAATTTTTTTTGTTGGAGAAAGCATTTTCAACAATTTGAGATGGCTAACATTGAAAAATAATTTCATGAAGACACATATATTCGTATACCAAACAATTTGTTAGGTCACTCAGTTCATATCTCATGCTAGCATACCTTTTCAGCAAGTCACCAGGGAGGCTTTGCTCATCAAATCTCCATTCCTTGTAGAGTGAAGAAGATAGTTCCATAGATACTTCACCAGAATAAAGGGTCTTCTCAATGATTCCTCCACCTTTTAAGACAGTACTTCGAGCCAATGCATTAATATGCATAGTGTCCTTGAAGTGAGGATCCAATAACCTGTGAATTGGGTGCATAACACTCAACTGCCTTCTGGTGGCAATAATGAATGGCTCTACAACGGCATGAGTTTTTAGCCTACAATTTAATATACCCATGAATAATGGAAGTAGTCAAATTTGGAAGCTCAATGACATGGCAATTGCTACGTGATTTTAGTGATTTTACCAATGGCTGATTAGCTGATGATAACCAGAATCATTCACTCCCACATGAGCTTTAGCAAACTGCCATAAGGCTGCTTCTGATCCATTGCCCCTTGGACGAAATACCCTCTGAATCTCAGTGCCACGTGAAAGCCCTGGTAAACTTAGTTCTATAGCAAGTGGCTTTAGCGTGTCATCGTCCTTTAAGAATAGTAGAGTCCTGGATGCATAGGCGCACACACCATTTTTGTTTATTTTTCCTAAAAATGGCATGAGATAGTTGTGGTGGTCCAAGATGAAAATCCTCCATTGGTTCATTGCCTGCAAAATTGAACTGAACTATTTATGAAATTTTCAATGTTTGTTGAAGCTCTTTCCAGCAACATTCATGGATATTATCTTTTCCTCCATCGGATGATGTTTCATGGGTAAGTTCCTTCAAAATGACCGTGTAATTAGTCTAAAACGTACTTACTTCTTGAAGAGTGAGACCATCAAGGTTATGTTCTATGTGTGATCGTCTTATTGAACTCCATATTCCATTCTTGCTTCTTGGTGGAAAAGCCTGTGATGTCAAAACACATCCAACAAGATTTGAAACTTATAACACACTTTACTGCGATAGAACCAAGAGCAATTTTAAAACATAGTCAAAAGTAGTGTAAATTTGGGCTCATTTTCTCAAAGAAAATTTGTGTACGTGCACCCCAACCCCCTCATGATGGAACTCCGTTAATGGAAGGGGAAATATGAGTATGACTGGGCCAAAAGTTTTGTTAGTACAAAATTGAGTAAACTTAGATAGTACAAGGGGATTAGTCAAACACAATCTACTAATCAAATATTATACATAACACGTCTAAAATCTTATTCTTTGGTCAATAGAATATGTGGAATCATAAATAGGTTTGTGTTTTATAATTATTCATCTAATCCTCTTATTTCTCATATGGGAGAATACATAAAGACTTCCATAAACTACTCCATAATTTATTTATTTTTTAAAAAAAACACTAAATTTTTCCGAGGTCCTATGTACCTTCTATAGTTGTTCAAAGTGGTATTTCCTTTCCGATCCATGTGGAATTTGCAGTGCTTGCACAACCGTTCACTGTGCGTGAAAAGCTCCTTAATTATTGTAATTTACAATCGGAAAAGGGCTCAAAATACCCTTGAACTATTGGAAATGATACAAAAATATCCTCCGTTAACCTATTGACTCTATAATATCCTTGATGTCAATCTTTATGGCCCTATAATGCCCTTATCACAAATAACTCCATTAACATATATAATTAGAGTTTTCATTTAATACATGGCAGCCTGTGATTCGTTGGAAATTTGATTAATCTAAACAAATTAAATCCCAACCCACACCCGAATCCACCTATTAATCACTCGCCCCATCTAGAATCTCCAGTTCCCCTTGCGTTTCTGTCCATAAAAGAAACATTGATTCAAGGTAAAAAAAAATTGTGATAGATGAATCAAAAGATCCAAATAAGTAATACATGATTCAATTTTTTATAACAATTATGAAGAACCTGTCACTTTCTACCTCATAGATAAATTCTCCAAGAAATTCCTCAAGTATGCATAGTTGTGGAATGATCTGGACATATTGACACTTCATTTCAGCAACTATACAATAATGGATATGAAATGCAACACCCAAAATATTCATAAGTCGATAATTGATTTTGGACTAAGATAGTTTGGTGCAATATAATGGACATTAGGAAAGAGGTTTCTCATGAAAATAAAGTACACAATGGTGAGAAGTTTGAAAAAATCAAAACATATCTTGCAGGTTTGAAAAATGTTTGGTCTGCAAAGGGAAGCACCCTCAAATTGATTCTCAAAAATCTAACAAGCCACCAAGAGCAAGGAGTAAGTCTTTTGATGAAACATCTTTTTAAACATAGAATTAGAAATTCAAAAAATCTTAGCTATGTTCTTGAAGAATGAGAAAAATTCCCATCGCGGAAGAAAAGAGAAAATGGACCTAGTTTATAGATTTAAACTCTTTATATGAGTTTTCTAGTTGGATTGGGTAGAAATTAATGGGTGGATCCATATTTAGATTTAATTTAATTTGTTTAGATTAATGAAAACTTTAACGGATCACATGCTGCCACATATTAAATGAAAACTCTAACTTTATATGTTAACAGAGCTGTTTGTGATAAGGTTATTATAGAGCAGTAATATTGACTCAAAGGTATTATAAAGCCAATAGGTCAACGGAGGTTTATTTGTATACCAATTTCAATAATCCAAGGCCCTTTTTCGATTTACAATTTCTTATACTCTTTGACTACTCACTCCCTTTTTCTCTTCTCCCACCGACCGCCTCCACCTACCCTACCACCAGTGTAGCACCAACAAAATCCACTCCTCCAACTCCTTCTGGTTCTCCTCATAAGATTACCCCCTAACCCCCCCCCCCCAATTGCTTAGCAAAATTCATATTTTCAATGAAATCTATCAAACATGTGCTCGTTCAAAACTGGTTTGACCACCTTATTTGAAATCTCAGATTTCTGATGGGAAGTAAATACATTAAGGATATGCAATCAAAGTATCATCTCTTTGAAACTCCACAAACTCTTTATCTTTTCATCTCTTCTTTTGTCCTTTGCTAACTTTTTTATTTTTGTAACTTGTCAATATTAAATCAAGACACTAGAGAAGAAAGCAAATGAAATAAATTTACAGATGACATGCTTTTCTGTCCCACAGGATCATCAACCACAATCTTATATGACATTTATTTGAGATTCATGCCATCTAAGAAATGGGAAAAAAATAATAATCAGGTTTTGGGGTAAGAAGAAATGGGGGAGTGGAGTGTGCCACTCTTAGTGAATAAAGAAAAAAGGATGAAGAAGGAATTGGTTTGGGGGAGGACTTCTGATATAAACAAGTAGTAGTAACTGCTTAGGGAGGTGTCTTGAAATAAGAAGACGGATTCAGGGGGATATGAAAAAAGGGGTCTTTTTTTCACTTTTATTTTAATTGGTTGGATGATAACATGAAATGGAGAGCTAAGTTTACTTGTTTGGGACTGAGGCGGAGTTGTTCTTGTTTGCTTTAGTATACCAAAAATCTGGTTGTCTCGTTTTAGTGTGGTAATATGTTTATTTCGAACAAGTCCGGGGATTGTTTTTTTTTTTGGGGTGGGTAGTCGGTGCATATATAGGAGGTACCGTTGCAAAGCTTAGATGTTCTTTTGAATATGAGACTAGCTTAGAGAGATCGATCTTTATGTGTTCTCCCTTGTCATAAAATTCATTCACTATCGTCATGAGAAAGCACTTCTCTTGAGAGGTAAAATACCTGCAGACACTGAATTACAGCTGCATTGATTCCTGCAAGCATCTGGCGCCCAAACTCCTTATCATCCTTCCACGCCAATTCGTTCCCTGTGCATGAAATTATCCAAGACATAAACAAAACTTGTCTTGGAGAAGGAAGATTCAAGAACCTTTATATTCATAAAACCAGCATCACCTGCAAATAACTGAGGCATTGGGAACTTTGCAGTATAATCTTTGATTCCTTGTCCAATCTCCTTCAAAATCTCTTTTGGTAGATGATCTTCCAATTTCTTTACCATCCATTCTTCCACCCTTTGGCTTTTCTTCCCCGAAAATAGCTCTTTGATCTTGTTGAATGACTTGAGTTGGTTGGTTTGAGAACCAACAAAGTGCAAAGTTGCCTGGATCACTTTCTTCGCAAACTCTGATTGTTTCTGGGGGCTAAATCTTTCATCCGGAGGGATGCAGGTAGACATATTGAACATCACCTCCTTCACATTTTCTGTTTAAAGAGTAATAAGGTTCGTATGATTTCTGTGACCAGAAAAAAGTTATATTAGAAGGGAGAAAATTTCTTGCCTGAGTCAATATGTGGTTCACCAGTTTTTCCTCTCCTTGGATATGGATGGTGAATTGAACCTCCTAAAATAGGTCCTTCCCCTCTCTGAGGATCACCGAGATCATTATAGAAATCATAGCCATAAGCCCGATGCCATTCTCTAATTCTCCCTTCAATTCCATCTCCTCTCAATGTATCAAGTTCTTGTTTCCTCAGTTGCAGCAGACCATTTGGTGTTTGGCTTGGAAGATAACACTAAAACTCATAAGATGATCAAAGACACTAGCTACATATCTGTTGCTGAAAGATACTACATGTTACGAGAAATGGTTTACTCACAGTATTTGAGAAGAAAATCCTTTCCTTTTGCATTAAATGATTGGGATATATCCAAGAATTGCATTCAAAATGAACTATTTGTTTGAATTCAACTTGGAGAGACAGTGATTGAAGAAAAAACTTGTCTTTGTGTTGGTTCCAGATGACAAAAGCTCCTGGAAATCCAAAATCTCGGTCAGCCTCAAATGTCAATTCATACTTAATACATGTGATGCCATTAAGCTTGTTCTGGATACGTTTCCCATGATTCAGGTACACTCCTTGACTCAGCTTTCCTTTCCCCGTACCTATCCAAATGGAAGAAGGAACAGAAGCAAGTCTATTGTAAGTGATAGCAAAAACTAGTTGTCATAGTTAAACATATATCAAGTTAGCTCACATGAGTCATTGAGACTATATAATTGAATACAAATAGGTTTTGCAAGGCCTGATTTTGCATAAGTATGTTGTATAATGATTTCTCCTTTAATGGACTCCGCATGTTTCGTGCTTTCAGACAGTTGAGCCTTGACACTTCCTTGAAAGTTATTCAAACAATCAATCATCCTTGAACGTTGTCTTGTATGTACCATGGCTGGTGTCCAAATAGTATCTGAAATTTTCTGATCTTCCACTTTATAAATGATATATAGAGAAAGGTAATGTGAGGAGATGAATTTACATGATATAGAAAGATAGTCATAGCTTGAGTTTTTAGCATCGCATCAGATTCATTGCCTTGCTTTGAGGTTTTCTTGCTAGTACTCCACCAGATTCTTATATGCTAAAGCACTAAAGCTTATTTTACTAGAGGTATGTATGCCTTTGAGTCCTTACAAGTTCCCATTTCTATGGGTTCAACATATAATATAATATATATACACATTTTTTTTTAACTAGTCTAGTGTTAAAGAATTTATAGGCCTCTACATATAAGGGATTGTGGGGATAGAATGAGTACAATAGGATAGAATATATTTCATGTTTAAGTATATAAAGGTCCTATTGTTATTTCAAAATTAAATCTTTACTATTTTTATCACAAGAAATGTAAAATAAAGTATTCAAAATCAGTTTCTATTCTTAACGTGACTAAATTTGCCCGCCTGCGGATTTTAAAATACAAGGATATTTTAATTTAAAATTACTAATATGAATTGTTATAGAGGAACAAGTGTATGTATAAGCATATATAATTATTATTTTATATCTATGCATCACACAAATTTTATCCTAATCTATGTGCAATGAGAATATATTCTTCAAAGACATCAAACATTATTCTAACAAGTTCTCTTTCTCCAAGTATAATGAAGATAATAGCATATGAGATGTGTGTTAAATTGAAATTTATGCTAATTAATTAAATTTTAAATTCGCAGATCAATCTTATGCCTAGTATTAAAAATATTAACTTATACTTTTAGCAGAAATCTAAATATAATTTACAAAGCATGCAACAACCTCTTTAGCACATTCCTCTCTCCTTCAATCCTGCAAAATAAGACGATATTCATTTAATCAATTATAATTCATAACATAATTTTTTTAAAAAAGACTTTCAATGATCAATAAAATAATTATAATCAAATTAATTTGTACGACGTAAAAATAACTATCTTTTAATGCAAACAAAACTTTAAGAGATAAAAAAAAGGGGTTATATTCCTTTGATTTACTGTAATTCTTTTTATTTTGTTTCATAGATTTTTGGATTTATTTAGCCTTTTTAGAATATACGGTTGGTTTTATACTTGGTAATACGTACAACTTAATATTGAAAGCTAATATTCAGATTCTGTTTTAATTTCAAACAATTCAAATTTAAAATTTTCTTTTCTCACATCTCTCCCAAATCGTAATAGATTTTTTTTTTTTAAAAAAAGTCAAAAACGATGGTTGATATATGATGAATGTGTCTATTTTGTTGAGATGTTCAGACATTTGGAAAAACAATAAGTTATGAGCGATACAAAAGGGTGGAATAATTGTTGGACAACAGTCTCATCGACTTGGAGAACGCTAGTTGTCCCCATGGAAACTGTCTGTACCTCCCAACTTCGACCATTATGAAATCATGCTAGTTGTCCCATGGAAACTCAGTACCTTCCATCTTCAACCATTATGAAATCGTCAGTAGATATCGATGTATCACCAAGTTGCAAAAACATGATTATGTGGATAAAATATAAAATTGCCATTTGAACGACATCCTGATTGTTATGTCATTCACCTATCTTATATCGTTAAACCAAACCTCCTTTCTTACACTTGTTTTTTTGCGCCAGGGCATTAACTTTTAAGTAGCTTGCTCGGAGTGGATTCTGAATATCTAAAACAGTGTTTTGACGGCGAAAGGTGACAAAAGGCAATATGAGTCAGCGTCGCCATGAGGCGAGGGGATTGCCTTTTACTGTTGAGGCGCCAATAATACCAAAAATTTAAATTTTTTAATTGCATATAGATATCCAAAATCTTAATAGCAATAACATATATTAGCAAATATTTCAATTCAAAAACTAATAGTAGATACTAAAAGTCTAAAACTTGAATGACTCAATAATTCATAAGACAATTGACAAGCAATACTAGAACTCTAAAAGTCTATTCTTCTATAAGATTATCCAAATATTGAATATTAACATCGTATTCATCACGGTTATATTGCTCACTAGTCATTACCATTGAAAACATGACACTGAACTACCCACTACAACTGAAAAACAGAGTAGAGAAGAAGAAGAAAAGAAGAGAAGAACTAGAACATAAGTAGAGAGAAGAAAAGAACGGAAGAACAAGAAAAAAAAGGTCTCGTACTTGAGTTGAGCAGCAATCGCAAAGGTCTCGAAGGGGTCGCGACTCGCGAAAAATTGAGGAGAGGAGAGATGCAGTTTTGTGAAGATGAAGGTTTGCAAGAATACGTCATATTTAAAAAAATATATTATATTTTTGGCTTTTTAATTATTAAATCAGACGTTTTTAAAAAATAATCAAAAAGGCAAAGCCAGTTGCCTCGCCATGTCACCTAGCACCTTTATGTTGCCATAGCTCACCATTTTGAAATCTCTTCGCCTCGTTGGAGATTGGAGATGATGCCTCGCCTTGCCTTGTCGCCAAAGGCAAAAGGCGAGCACCTTTCACAACACTGAACTAAAATCATTACATTGCCTTGTATTTCAGTCCCGTTATGATGACAAATTTTGATACTAAAATGTATATATTTCCATCTGCATGATGGATGTGAAGCTCATTGGTGTTGTCCTGCTCCAACTCAAGAAGCAAAACACACTTTGTAATTTGACCTTGATAGCTACAATTAGGGATGTTGAGGTATTGACCGAAATATAATTTTTTTTTAATAACTCAGTACCTTTAATCCCTATGGACAACTTTAAATCATCTACCAAACTCATGTTGTAAGTAGAACTGAGCCTTAATGAGGTGCTGAAATTTGTTTTATAACGTATTTCATAGACTACCTTGATAAAAATACAAACAATATTAAAATAATAAAATTTATGTACTTGATACATACTAAGACACCTTTGCAACTAAAATGTATCACATATCTATATCTGATGGACATGCCTCCAAATTAGAGTACAATATTCATGATACATTTTATAACTTGATACAATGTTTGTGATCAATTATTGTATAATTTATGTATCAATTACTTCTATATTGAACATTATAACAATTACTCAAAGATTGAACAAAACTTAGGATTTTATATATCATATAATAAATTTAAATCGTGATACATTGAATTATGAAGATATTATTGTATGGGTAATGTATTAGAACACTGTAACAACTTAAAAGGCTATATAAAAATTAAAACGAAAAAGGGTCAAAAATATTCTTGAACTATTCGAAATTACTCAAATATACCCTTGAACTATATTTCGGCTCAAAAATACCGTTCCCCTCAAACTATAGGGTCAAAAATACCCTTCCCTTAGAACTTATGTATTTTATGAAATCGTTCTAAGGAAATGGAGAAATGAGGAAAAGGGGTTCTATGTTCTTCAGTGAAATTGTTTCTAAATTCTACGGAAAACGGAGAAAATTGGAGGAAATTAGGGATAAGTTTATTAATCTACGTGGCATGAGTGGAACTCTATTGGCTCATGTGGCATGCCATGTGACATCCACATGGCATCTAAGTGATTGTAACCGATTCTGTTAATGAAAAGGGTATTTTTGACCCAATAGTTTGACAGTAAGGGTATATTTGAGCCGAAATATAGTTCAAGGGTCTATTGCTATTTCTGATAGTTTAAGGGTATTTTTGACCCTTTCCTTTTCTTACCATATTTTTTATTATTTCCTACCATTTCAAAATATTACCAAAATTTCTCCTCTAAAATTACTCATCTGAATACACAACTCTTCAACTCCCACGTACACATTTTTCTCTTCCTATTTTCACTCCCTCAATCTCGACAGTTACTTCATTCATTAGAACTTTTAATTTTAGATTTGTTCTCTCTCCAATCAATTGATTTCAACTTTGTCAATAGGTACTTTTTCTTCTTCTTTTAACTTACAGTTCTTTTTTGTTCAACTTTTTTTTAAAATTATTTTTCATCTAGTTCTAGTACATATGGATGATACATAGCAGTAGGACTACCCAGTTAGCCTCACCTAATATTGATCGTGTGTATGATTTTGATGACGATGACTGGACTGAAAACATATCCAAACGGTTGCACAATACATTATCAATGACAAATCATAGTATGGAAAAAGTGAAGTCGAAGAATGATGTACCTTCGTCTTCTAAAGTGGTTGTACAAAAATCCTCAAAAAAAAGATAGAAAAAGTTGGATCTATAAATTTTTGCCCTACGCTAACTAAGCTATAGATTTTGGTGTATTTACTTTATTTTAATTTTGAAAAAAGTCAAAAATACCCTTGAACTATCAGAAATAGCTCAAATATACCCTTGAACTATATTTCGACTCAAATATACCCTTACTATCAAACTATTGGGTCAAAAATACCCTTCCCATTAACAGAATCGGTTAAACATCACTTAGATGCCATGTGGATGTCACATGGCATGGCACATGAGCCAATAGATTTCCACTCATGTCACGTAGACTAATAAACTTATCCCTAATTTCCTCCAATTTTCTCCGTTATCCGTAGAATTTAGAAACGATTTCACTGAAGAACATAGAACCCCTTTTCCTCATTTCTCATTTCCTTAGAACGCTTTCACAAAATACATAAGTTCTAAGGCAAGGATATTTTTGACCCTATAGTTTGAAGGGAAGGATATTCTTGAGCTGAAATATAGTTCAAGGGTATATTTGAGCTATTTCGAATAGTTCAAGGGTATTTTTGACCCTTTTCCTTTTTTCTAACAATTGCTTTTTTGTTTTGTAGCATTGTTGAATTGTAAAATTTAAGAAAAAATTATCTAACTAGGCATCCTTTTTGCCATATTTTGTATTATTCCCTATTATTTCAAAATATTACAAAGAATTCTCTTTTTCCTCTAAAATCACACCCATCTGATACTTAACTTCTTAACTCCACATCTACGTTTCTCTCTTCCTATTGTCACTCTCTTAATCTCAATAGTTACTTCATTCGGTTACATTTTTGAATTTCAAATTTGTTATCTCTTCGGTCAATTGATTTCAACTTCTTCAATAGGTAGTTTTTCTTGTTCTCCAACTTGCAGTTCTTCGTTTTTTGTTCTAATTTTTTTGATTCTTCATTCACAAAGTCCTGATACATATCCATTTAGCTTCACTTGATGTTGATCATGTTTATGATTCTGACGAGATGATTGGACGAAAACAAACCCAAACGATTGCATGATCCATTATCAATAACGAATAAAAGTGTGGAGAAGACGAAGTCGAAGGAGATATCTTCGCCTTCTAAAGTGATTATGGAACCCCAACCACTCCCTCCCAACCTCCCCCCCCCCCCCCCCAAAAAAAAAAAAGTAGAAAAATTGAATTTGTGATTTCTCGCCTTATGCTACCTAAGGGTGTACATAACCATGTTGATTTAGATTTTGTCAAATATCAAACCAAATCATTTGTGTCGGTTTTTTTAAATTTATAAGCCAAACCAAACCAATAAAACTTATGTTTTTTTTTTTTGGATTTTTGGGTTTTTTGGACAAGGTATTCATACAAACATATAATACTTCAAATATTTCTTTAATCCTACCAAAATGCAACTATGTAAGTTGTTTCATAAGAAAATAACATAAAATATGATATGATTAATGACACTAAAATATCCAACAAAAAATAATAATGAAATCGCGTAAAACAAATATTGCAAATTAATAAGTCATAATAAAATTGATCATAGTTTAAAAGTACTAAATCATGCTAAAATTAGAATTGATCATAATTTAAAAGTGCTAAGTCATGCTAAAATTAATTTAATAACTATTATTTTACTATATATTAAAACAAAGTAAAATTAGATTATGTATTTTGATTGTCTAAACCTATGTAAAAATAAAAAAAATATTCAATATTATTGTCATTCTTAGTGTTGAACTGATTATTCATTTTGCATTAATATTAATTTGATTTTGATTTAAACTTTATTATAATTGTCAATATGTATGGATTATAATCTTTCTTGGATCATTCAGAATTCTAACTTTCAAACATAAAATAAATACATTAACAAAAAACTATGAAAAAGTATAAGAAATATTTTAAAATTAGGGAAAATGCACAAGTACCCCCTCAACCTAAACCCGAAATCCCAGAGACACACTTATGCTATACTAAGGTTCTATTATCCCCCTGAACATATTTTATAAGTTATTTTCTATTCATTTTCGGCCTATGTGACACTAGCTTGAAAGAAGTCAACCAATGCTGGACCCAAAAATAGTGCCAAATAAGCCAAAAAAGGGTAGAAAATTATTAATAAAATAAGTTGAGGGGGGGGGGGGATAATAGGACCTTAGTATAGTATAAATGTGTGTCTGAGATTTCAGGCATAGGTTGAGGGGGTACTTGTGCATTATCCCTAAATATTATATCAAAGTAAATATTTTTACGTATAGTATAAGATTGTAAAAATCTTATATATAATATCAGGTTGGTCTGGTCTCGAGTTGTTTTTTTTCTTGTTGAAACCAACCCAACCCAAATATAGTCGGATTTTTTCAAATACCAAATCAAATTAAATCAAACCAAACCACTAGTCGAGTTTTTTCTGAGTTTGCGATTTGATTCAATTTTCGGTTCGATTTTGTACACCCCTAATGCTACCTAAGGTATAGATTTTGTGTCAATGTTCAGATACAATTTTCATACAATAATATCTTCATAATGCAACGTATCACGATTTAAATTTACTGTGTTGATACATAAAATTCTAACTTTGTTCAATCTTTGAGTAATTGTTATAATGTTCTATATAAAAGTAATTTATACATATATTATACCTTAGTGTATCACTTACGTTATTGTATCAAGTTATAAAATGTATCATGAATATTGTATGTGTATCATATACAAACAAATGATGTACTTGATACTTAAATAAAACATAATCTGTCATTGGTATTATATCAAGTTATAATGAGCACCAGAAACAAATATATGATATATTTACATTATATCAAATTGTAATTAGTATAAGACACAAACTTGGATCCGTATGTATAAGATACACATATATGATACATAGTAGTTGCAAAGTTGTCTTAGTCAGTATGTATCAAGTACATAAATTTATTATTTTTAATTATTGTTGATATTTTTACAATGTTGTCTATGATATATGTTAACAAATTTCTTTTTTAGTTAAAGTAGGGCAACACCAATGAGCTTCACATCATGCAAATGAGAATATTAGTATTGTAGAGTATGCTGTCATAACCAGGCTGAAATGCACATGCAATTCTAATAATTTTAGATATAGTTGTTTGAAAGGCAAATGGCGTTTGGTTCAACGATTTCGGATGGGCGGATGACATAACAACGAAGATGCCGTTCAAAAGACTATTCTATACTTTATCCATGTTTTTGCAACTTGGTGATACATCGATATCTATTGATGATTCCATAATCGTTGAAGAGGCACAACTACCATGGTCCATGGGCACAACTGGCATTCTTAAAGGCAATAGTTCACATTGACTAAATAGATGTATCAATTAGTGGGCATATGCCCTATGCACTCAATGTATGAATTTATGAATGTGATTTTGAAATCAATGAGGAAATTGCGATCAAAGAGAAAAATTGTATTGCAAGGATGCAACTGGTGAGTCATGGTTGTCACGCCAACATTTGAGATGTATAGATATTTATGGCTAGCGTTTTTATGAAATGTAAGGTTGATATTCGTTGTTTTAAATTGGAATAAAGTCTTCATTTATGTTTTTTTAGTTCTACCATTTGCATGTTGCAAATTATTATGCTTTCAATAATATATCATATTTTGTTCACTTGATGATACATCATTATGTTTTTTCTAGAATTCGTGCACTAATATACAATTTGGTGTTTCACTTGCTGAACCTTTCACATTGGCTGCCAAGCCCCAGCAAGTGCAATCACAAGAGGTTACTAAATTTGAAGACTTTGCTACAAAACCTCCAGAGCAGTTAGAGAACAAAGAATATTTATGTATCCAAATTGAAGATGCAAGAAGCAAAACAACCAATAGGCTATGCCACCAAAACAATTTAAGATTCACCTTCAACTTCAGAGAGTAATGTATCTGATGCCTCATATATTCCAAGAAATTTAGTCATTGAACAAGTAAAGGAATATATTAAGCAATACGTGAGTATTTCTCATCACTTTTATTTCATATATATATATATATATATCTATTTGTAGTTAATCTTTTTTAATTTATTAGGTTGACAAAATATTTGAGGATCAAACCGGTTTTAATTAAAATTAAACCACACTGAGTTGTTGAAAGCTGTTCAGATAATCAAGATGAAAAGGTAGTAATTTACTTAACAAGTTTTTTGTGTTTTCATTCCCTTGATACTTAAATTTACACATGTTTTATACTTTCTTTAATGTGTACTCTTGTATCAGTAATAATTACCGATACATTCTACATTCATTGATACATTAATTTATTAGTAATACATGATTTTAACATTATTGTATCATTAACAACTATTTTGATTATTTGAAATTTTTCACTTAATCTTATAAATATAGGATGATTGTAACATCCCGCCATAGAAATAGCTAAAAATAGAAATAACTAATTTGGAAAGAGCCAAATCTGAAATTTTATGAGTTATGCTTTCAGCTGTGAATTTGGTACACTTCAAACGATCATAACTTTGAATACAAAATGAGTTAGGTGTCCCATAAGATATCAAATGAAAGGTATTGGAATCCTATTCCCAACATTACCGAGTTTGCTAAATTTCGAGCTCGTATGAGGAAGATATGCCCGTTTGAAGTCAGGTTATTCAGTTAAGAAGACTTACCCGAAATATGAGGGGTATTTTGCTCTTTCTCTTATCCAATCTCAATTCATTTTTAGTAAGGTTTTAGGGATGTAAATTGATTTGGTTCAGTTTTACAATACTAATCTTTTCTTAGGGTTTTAGAAAAGAGTTCAAGAAGAGAAAACATGATAAAAAGGTAAGATTCAAGGCGTTCATCAAAATTTCTTGCAGATCGAAGGTTGTTTTGCCAAGGGTTTGATCCCTAAGAGGTATGTGAGTTCTCACTGTATTGAGTTCGTTCACCCACACCTCAATCATGCTATTTAATTGCAATTTCGTTCACAAATTTGAAGAATTAGAGTTCTTGATGAGTTTTCTTGAAATTCCATTCATAATCTTGAATGTTGGGGTTTTGAGAAGTTCTTGAGTTGAATGTTGGTGATTTGAGAGTTGTTTTGAGAAGATCATTATGTACTTCTGTCGGTTATTTCAATATAAGTTATTGGGAAGCAAACCATTCGATTCTAGACGAGTAAGGGTCAGAAAACAAGAAAGAAATTCGTTCGGATTTCCTGGGCAAGGGCCGCCGCCGCCGCATCAACACACCAGTAGAGGGTGTCTATAGGATTGGGGCTGGTGCTCTGCGTTACTCTGTGTGCCAGGGTCGCCTCATCCCACCCAGTCTCCGTCGTTTTGTCCATCTGAGTTCTTTAAAAGGGTAACTTTACTCCTTATTAGTTCTAACTACTCTAAACTACTTCTAAACATCTAGAAATCATTCATAACCTTGAATTCAAATTCAACGTAGAGCTAAGAGTCAAGTCTTGAGAGTTCTTCCTAGTCTTTTGACAAGTCTTTTGCAAACCTTTTCAAAACTTGTTTTCATTTGAGTTTGAGGAAAAGTAGAGTTTACTTAATGTTCTTTAAAATGATATGAGAACTAAGTATTCCCAATAGTAAATGTTTTGACATTTAAGATAAGGGGAAACACCGATTTCCAAAAGAGTTCATGAGTAGTTAGTTATGAGTACTATCACTTTTAAGAGAAACATTTTGAGTAATAATCCCAAAGTTGAGGAAGAGGAAATGTTTTCTTTAAACATATGAGATAGGTTATATTTTGGGAGTAGTATTGAGCACCGATACGGGGGTGTGTTCTAACAGCTCACAACCTCCAAAAACCATGTAGCCAACGTGGTTAGAAAGAGTTAAAATTTTTAGATGATTACTTTATTGTTTTTAGAATAGACTAGTGGATCCACTTAGTCGATGAATTCTATGCCCCTCCAAGGTATAAGAAATTTCAGGTAGCATGGTCGAGACAAGTATCATTACATAGCTTATAGTGATTGTTACCGGTTAGGAAATCTCCCTAACAAAGTTTATTTTGTATTTTTACATACAAATCTAAATTTTTTAATAAATTGAGTTGCTATCTAGTATTTTATTAGTCTTTCTTTATATTTGCATCATTGTCATTTCTTTTATATTTAAATGAGTTGAGTTGAGACGAGGTAAGTTGTTTCTTCGGTTCTAGTTTCAAGCTTATGTCATGTTTATATTTTCCCTTGCATGCTCGTACATTCCATTTAGGTGATGGCATTTGACATGCATATCTTTTATGAGGCAGATACATGTAACCAGAATTATCAACCAGCACTCCGTTGATCCAGTCGAGTTCCACAGTTGATTGACGAGCCTCCTTGCTTTCGGAGGATCCCTTATTTATTTTAGTTATGTAAGTTTTGTTAGGATGATTGGGGGTGTTGTCATGACATCCTTCATAGTATTAAAGGCTTCATAGATAGATAGATAAACAATAGTTCATGAGTCTTTTCATTTTGAGTTGTTTATGTTTAGACTTAAGTTGCCTCTTTGGCCAGTTGAATGTTTCCTTTAAAACATCCTGATCTTTCAAATTCATGCTTGCGCATATATTTCACATCATGCCTCCGAGAAGAGCTGTTTGAGGTCGTCCTACTAGAAGAAATGATGATCCTCAGGATCAAGGGATCCTCAATGCACCAGAAGTGCAATCCCAAAGAGAGGTCACTAGTTTTGAGTTATGGGATGCTATCCGGATGTTGAATCAAGTGGTGTCCAACCAAGTAGGCCATTAGAGAGGGGATCGACATGATGTGGGTGATAAATTCAATATTCGTGAGTTCTTAAGGATGAATCCTCCAGTTTTCACCAATTCAAGTATCACTAAGGATTTGGAAAACTTTGTGGAGGTATAGATGGTTTTTGAGGTTATTCATGTTGTTGATGCTAAGCGAGTGGAACTAGTTTCATACCAACTAAAGGGTGTTGCTCGAGTATGTACGACCAATGGAAGGAGAGTAGAGCTAAAGGTGCACCAATTGTGAGCTGCGATGTGTTCAAGGGGGTCTTCTTAAGGCGTTTCTTTCCCCGTGAACTAAGGTAGGCAAAAGTAAGAGAATTCCTCACTCTAAAGCATGAATCCATGAATTCAACCTCAAGTTTACTCAACTTTCCCATGAGTCTATTTGTGCATGGGTCGTATCGTCTTTCAAGCGAAAAGGTTAAGGCCGTGAAGTTGATAGGGGACATGGACATAGAAGGGATGATGATCCATGTGCAATAGGTTGAGGAAAACAAGTCAAGAGATAGTCATCGACACCAAGGAACAGAGGTGAGTTGAAGAATTAGAGTGAGACTCATGTATGTTCTAGGTAATAGGAACCACTTAGGAGTGTGTCGTGATAGATCTAGTGGTTGATTTACATAGAGGAGCTACTTCAGGGACAGGAGGAGGAGCAAACTGTCTGTATGCTATAACAGTCGCCAAGAGCAAGATCATTCACCATATGTTGTCACTAGTATGATCAAAGTCTTTACTTTTGATGAATTTTTTTCTAGATCCAGGAGCAAGTCTGTTTTGTGACTCATTATATTTCTATGAATTTTGGTATTCTTCTTGAGCAATTTCTTGAGCCCTTAATTGTTTCTACACCTGTTGATGAGTCTATTCTAGCTCAGAGAGTTTATCGTGAGTCCGCCAATCACAAAGGTACCATGGCTAACTTAGTCGAGTTATACATAGTAGATTTGGATGTTATTCTAGGTATGTACTGAGTTAATGTCTGTTATGTCTTAGTCTATTGTAGATATCGAGTTGCCATGTTCTAGTTTCCTAATGATCTAGTTATAGAGTAGATGAGTAGTTTAGCAGTGCCTAAGATTCATTTTATTTTGTACCTTAAGGCAAGAAAGTTAGTTTCCAAGGGGTGCGTCTACCACTTAGTCCAAGTTAATGACTCTAGTATTGAGACACCACTCATTTAGTCTGTTCAAGTTGTGAATGAGATTCCAGAGGTCTTTCCAGATGATCTTCTCGGAGTCCCTCCAAAGATAGAAATAGACTTTGGTATAGATATCCTTCCTAGTACTCGTACTATCTCTATTCCACCATATAGAATGGCTCCAACTGAGTAAAAAGATTTAAAAGAGTAGTTGAAATACCTTCTTGATAAAAGTTACATTCGACCAAGGTTACTATCAAAAATATATATCTCTTCTGAGAATTTATGATCTTTTCAATCAACTTTAGAGCGCCACTTGTTTTTCTAAGATAGACCTTAGATCAGACTATCATTAGTTGAGAGTAAGAAAAAGTGACATTCCTATGACAACTTTCAGGACTCGCTATGATCATTATGAGTTTCTTGTTATGTCTTTGGATTGACTAATTCTCCTCAAGTATTCATGGAACTTATGAACATAGTGCTTAAGCCATATATGGATATGTTTATTATCGTGTTTATTGATGACATTCTGATTTATTTGAGGAATGAGGAGAATCATGCTAGTCATATTAGAGTAGTTCTCATAACTCTAAAAGATACGGACTTGTATGCTAAAATTTCAAAAGAGTGAATTTTGGATTGAGTCTATGGCCCTCTTAGGCCACATTATTTCTGGTGATGGGATTAGATTTGATACTCAAAATATTGAGGCAGTACATAATTGGACTACACCCACATCTCCAACTGATATTAGGAGCTTCTAAGAATTCGCTGCTTATTATAGGAGGCTTCTTGAGAGGTTTCATCTATTTTATCCCTTTTGACTAAGTTGAATCGGAAAATAATTAATTTTTAATGGACTGAATCTTGTGAAAAGAGATTTTAAGAATTGAAAACTAGGTTGACTACTGGCCTAACGTTGACCTTACCAGAAGGTACACAAGGTTATGTGGTATATTGCAATGCATCTAAAGTTGGACTGAGTTTTGTATTAATGTAAAATGATAAGGTTATAGCTTATGCCTGTAGACAACTTAAAATTCATGAATGGAATTACCAAACCCATGATCTAGAGGTGGTTGTAGTGTTTGGTTTGAAAATATAGCGTCACTATCTTTATGGTGTTCATGTGGATGTGTTCACCGATCACATGAGTCTCTAGTATGTATTAAGTCAAAAAGACCTTAATCTAAAACATATGAGGTTGTTGGAGTTACTCAAGGATTATGATATGATTATTCTTTATAACCCAAGTAAGGCTAATGTCTTTGCTGATGCTTTGAACAAGTTATCTATGGGTAGTACGTCCCATGTTGAGGAAGGAATGAAGAGTTAGAAAAAGATGTGCAGAGACTTGTATGATTTGGAGTTCCAGAAATTGATTCTAATGAATATGGAGTGGTGTTGATGAATGGGGCTGAATCACCATTAGTGTCCGAAGTGAAAGAGAAACAAGACCAAGATCTTATTTTGCTTGAATTGAAAGGCAAATGCTCATGAGGAAAAAGTGATGGCTTTTGAATAAGGGATTGTGTATTGAGGTATCAAGGTAGGTCGTGTGTACCAAAGGTGGATGAACTTAAGACAGGATCATGGAAAAATCTTACAAGTCCAAATATTCTATCCATTCGGGTTCCACAAAGATGTATCGTGACTTGAGAGAAGTCTATTGGTGTTATAATATGAAAAGAAGTATTACATAGTTCATAGTTAATTGCTTGAATTTCCAACAATTCAAGTTAGAGCACAAGAGGCCCGGTGGTATGGCTTAGAACATCGAAATTGTAGAATATAAGTGGGAGCTGATCAATATGGATTTAATTACTGGTTTACCACGGTTTCGTAGACAACATGATTCAATTTGGGTGATTGTAGATCGAATGACTAAATTCAGCCATTTCAAACTAGTAGAGACTACTTTTTTAGCAAGAGATTATGCTAAGTTATATATATTCAAGAGGTAGTCAGACTTCATAGAGTTCCAGTGTCCATTATTTTAGATAGAGGTGCACAATTCACTACATAATTTTGGAAGTCTTTCTAGAAAGGTTTAGGTTACAAGGTGAACCTTAGTACTGCTTTTCATCCCCAAACTTATGGTCAAGTAGAGCATACAAATCATACTTTACAGGATATGTTAAGGGAGTGTGTGATAAATTTCAAGAGTAATTGGAGTGATCACTTACCTCTCATTGAGTTTTTTTATAATGACAATTAACACTCTAGCATCCAAATGACTCCCTATGAGGCTCTTTATGGGAGAAGATGTAGATATTCTATTGGATGGTTTGAGGTTGGTGAGTTTGGATTGATAGGACCAAGCGTGGTTTATCAAGTTATGGAGAAAATGAAGATTATTTAAGAGAGGTTGAAAATAACACAAAGTCATCAGAAATCCTATACTGATATTACGAGAAGTTACTTAGACATTGAAGTGGATGACTTATTTTATTTAAAATTTTCACCCATGAATGGTGTTATGAGTTTTGGAAAGAAGGGCAAGTTTAGTCCCCATCATATTGGTCGTTACAGAATATCCAAGAGGATCGACAATGTAGCTTATGAGTACGAGCTACCGCAAGAATTAGCAGTCCATCCGACGTTTCACATTTCAATGTTTAAAAAGTTTATGGGCGATCCTTAAATTATTATTCCAACTGAAAATATTGGTATTAAGAACAACCTATCTTATGAGGAGATTCCCATTCATATTTTGGATCATTAAGTTCACAAGTTGAGAACCAAGGAGGTTGCATCAGTCAAGATTTTATGGAAGAATCACTTTGTTAAGGAATCTACTTGGGAGGTTAAGGAGGATATGAAGAAGATATACCACACCTCTTTTCTCTCAGAGAAGCTTCAATTCAAGGAGCTAATGTTTAGTTAGTACTCTTTAAGTTGATGTAATGTGTTATATATTCCATGTTGTGTGTTTGAGATGAATGTTAGATGTTCCAACTTTAGTTCTGATTTAGAATGATGTCATTCAAGTATAAATATTCCTAAAAGGGAGGGGGGATACTGTAACATCCCTCCTTAGAAAGAGCTAAAAATATAAAGAATTGATTTGGAAAGAGCCATATATGAAATTTTACAAGTTATGCTTAAGTTGTTAGTTTTGGGTCGATTTCAAACAATCATAATTTCCATTAAAAAATGAGTTAGGTGACCCATAGGATATCAAACGAATTGTATTGGAATACTGTCTCCATTGCCAGTGAGTTTGCTAAATTTTGAGCTTATATGAAAGAGATATGTCCATTTGAGTCAAGATGTCCAGTAAAAGAAAGTTACCCAAAAATATGAGGGGTATTTCGGGATTTTCCTTACCAATCACATTAATTCGTCTTTCGTAAGATTTTAAAGGTTTGAACTGATTTGATTAACTTATAAAATCCTAATTTACTCTTAGGACTTTAGAAAAGAGTCTAGGAAGAGAAAATTGGAGAAAGGATAAAAGATTCAAGGAGTTCATCGAAATTTCTTGCAGATAGAAGGTTGTTTATACAAGGGTTTGATCCCTAAGAGGTTCGTTCACATAGTTGTGGGTTCGTTCACCCACGTACCAATCATGATATTTTAATTCAATGTTGTTCTCAAAGTTTACGGATTAGAGTTCTTGACAAGTTTTCTTGAAATTCCATTCCTAATCTTTATTGTTGCGATTTTGATTAGTTATTGAGTTGAACATTGGTTATTTGAGAGTTCTTTTGAGACAATTTACGTGTATATCTTTTGGGTATTCAAATCTAAGTGATTGGGAAAGAAACAATTCGATTCTAGGTAAGTTAGGGTCAGAAAACGAGAAAGAAATTCATCGGGATTTTCTGGGAAATGGCTGGCGGTCCGCCCCACCTACGCGCCAGCAGAGGGTGTCTATCCCAATTTGCCATATTATAAAAGCAGGACTGCTTTAAATATGAGTTTTAATTTAGTAGCACAATCAGCCTTGTACCTTTCCTCCAAGGTTTGTTTGATATGCACCACCTAAAAATGCAGACCTGGAGCCTCATTGAATAACCTCATAATTTGATATGAGTTAGTACAATCAATAAATAAATGAACAAAGGTCTCTTGTACATTACTGTTACAACAACTACATATCTTAAGTTAGTAATTCCTGTTCTAATAAGCATTTCTACAATCATAATTCTCATAAACTACAAACTTCATCACATAAAAGACACCTTAAAAGGTAGTCCTTCCACCCATATGTTAAATATTTTATCAATGAGCTCCTTTGTATTTATACATAAATCCTATAATGATTTAGCATTAAATTTTCCAAATCCACTGCGCATCCATACGGCTTGTCCCTTTCATATGAAGGAGTTAGACTTCCCAAGATTCTATTAACATGATTAATTTACTCAGCAAATTATGTTGTATTATTGTCTGATCTCATCTATCCTCATTAAAAAGATAATAAACAAATTTCAGCTGACTCTAATCATGATTATGATTCATTTGGTAGTGTAGGGCTCCCAATTTAGTCCAATTATCATACCATATACTATTATGTACTTCCTTTGATTCCTACCACACTTCTTGGTCAAAGTAGTACCTTGTCTCCAACCTTGAGATCCACCTCTTCGTTTTGTTGTGTGGCATGTGCTTCTTACAATATTTATTCCACATATTGTTAGACCACATTGTATTATTTATTCTAAATTTCCACCATAACTTGGCAAATGAAGCCTTAGAGAGGTCAAATAAAGACCTAAGTGCTAATCCTTCTTCTTCTCTAAGCATACGAACATCCTTCCATGCTATTCAATTCGTAGATCTTCCATATTCTTTGAAGTTCCACATGAACTTAGAAAGCCTTCTATGAATATCATTTACGACACACTTTTGGGGGTTAAGGACACATAAAAAGATAAGTACGGATGCTGTGAAGCACACTATTTAGTAGAACTGTTTTACCCCCAAAAGTCAAAAGCTTTTCATTCCACTGTTGTAACTTGTCTTGAATCCCCTTGATGAAGCAGTTAAATGTACCTTCTTGTTCTTAGAATGACCATACGAAATTCTACATATATCAAAAGAAATAAACCTATTGATTAACCAGTGATCTCCACAAACTCGATGAAATTGTGAGCTGCCTTATTATGAACATAATATGAGTTCTCATCTTTATAATCAACTATCCTGATTATCCTCTTATTTTCTTAAAACTCCCATTATAAGCTTTAAAAATTTACTGTTTGAAGCTCCAAAAATAATTGTATCATTTGCATAAGATAGATAATTCAACTTATCACTCCATTTAGGCAATTCATAGCTTTTATAATCATATCTCTCAAATAATTGATTCAGAGCTCTAGATAACACTTCTACAGACAATATTAAAACAGCAAGTGATAATGAGTCCCCTTGGTTGAACCCTCTTGTAGAATGGAAAAATCTATGAGCCTGCCCATTAATAATAACTATATATCAATTATTAACAATAAGTCTCCAAATCATGTCTAGAATTTCAGCATCAGAACCCATCTTGTCCAAGACTCTGACTAGCAAATTCCACTCTACTCTGTCATATGTTTTTTCCATGTCCAATTTGATAGCCACATTATCAGGCCTACCCCTTAGACTTATGTTTGACATAACCTCCTAAGCCAACAATACTTTTTCAGTGATATTCCTCTCTTTAACAAAGCTAGTTTGATTTGTGATATCAGTTTAGGTAGATAACCTTCAATCCTACCATGAACCAGACTGTAGATGATCTTATTTAAAAAGTTACTCATACTAATTAATCTAAGGTATGAGAAGGACTAGGTAATATCCTTTTTAGGTATTATAACCAAATTAGAGTGAGTAATAAATTTTGGTAGGGAAACACCCTGGAAAAAACATGCACAATCTGTACATATCATATCAGGGCCTACAATATCACAACATATCTAAAAGAAACATCCAGTAAAACCATCACGACGACAATCACTATGTAGATTTAATTCAAGTACCAACTTTTCATTTTCTTCTGGATCAAGTAGAGCAGTGAGAAACTCATTATCTTTAAGGGATATGTGTTGTTGGATACTATGTAATAGAGTCATTTCCTCTTCTATATCTCCATTAATGAATTGCTTTTCAAAAAAGGAGACTCCTTCCCTTATGATCTCATCATTAGAATATGTCTATGTGCCATCTTCCTTGAGGATTGGTGTAAGCCTTTTCCATCTTCTCCTAACAACTCCATGTAGTAATCTAGTATTTCTATATCCTTATTCAAACCATTGTACACTATACTTTTGCCTCCAAAACTCTTTTTCATAATGAAGATAAATCTTTAATTCGGCATGTGCTCTTTGCAATATTCATATATTAATAGGTCAATGTTCTTCTTGGAATATACTGTATATTGAATCTTCACTATCTCCTCTCTAATAGTCAATTTCTTAAAAATATCTCCAACAATCTCTCTGCTCCATAACGGCAAAGCCTTTTTGGTCTTTTTCTAATTCTGCTTTAGTCGAATAAAAATATCATCTCAATTTTTAGCCACCCAATATGTTGAACAACATTTTTGAAGTCTTCTCTTTTGGTCCAAAAGTTCAAGAAATTTAAAGGCTTTGCTATAGGAATATTTCCCTCACCACAAGTAAGGAGTAAGAGGGCATGATCAGACCCTCTCCTAGCTAGGTGTTGTAGTTCAGTGTTGCCATAAATCTCAATAAATGAATCATTAACAACAACCCTATCTTTTATCTTGAAAATACATGGCTCATCTACTCTGCTATTCCACCAAGTAAAAGGTTTTCTTGAGAAATAAACATTACAAATCACATGAGTTAAGACATAATATGAAGTCCTCATATTGATGTGGATAAACAAGAAATCCTCCTAGTTTTTCTTCATATCTAAGGATCACATTAAAGTCACCACTCACCAACCAAAGAATATTGAATTGTTGGCTTATTGAAGACAAATCTCCCCATAGACTTACTTTCTCAATATTAGAGAATTTAGAATACACTACAATATCTAATATTTTATTGCCATATTCTAATGTGAGTTTTAAAGTTAATTGTTGATCAAAATACACTACTATAACAACTTGAATATGATGATTGACAAACACACAAATCTTCCCATTAGTATTATAATTAGCATATGGTATTCCAATTCTTCTTTTGTATCTTTGAAGTTGTTTTGTACTTTGAAATGGTTTTATCAAAGCAATCATCTCAAATTTGTGATGTCTATGAATCATTTGTTCCCTATGAAAGGTCTATTGTGTTCTTACAGACCTAATATTCCAGAATAAAGCTTTGTAACTCATTTGGACATTGATTTCCCCCCTCTTAGTTTAAATTCTGGTAGGCACAGAGCTATTAATATCTTTTCCCCTTGTCTTTCTATAGTTGTGAGGACAATTTTGTGATAGCCCAGCCTCCTTACTGATGTTCTACATATTGGAGTCGTCTCCTCCTCATTTTCCTGCTCTTCTTCTTATTGCACGTCTTGTGTCATATATGATACTATGTCTACTTTTGCCATGATTAAAGGTTCTTTATTCATGCAATATTGTGTAATTAGTTCATGCAACCTTTCCATTGGGGCTTATTTTTCAGGAATGACTGGAAGTACTGTTGAGTCATTTGCACACAACTCCAGGTGAAAGGGAGGCCTATCTGCTGAAATTTCAGTCTATAAAGATTCATGATATTCAACACCTTCCAACTCTTTGGACAACTATATGTAGTAGATCTCTTATCTGACTGGTTGCGCTGCTCCCACTTCTCGGTGGTTTATTATCTACTCTCTTTAACTCTTCTTCATCAACTTCTTTGTTATGTTGACTTTTTCCTACTACCTTTCTCGAGTGAACAAAATTTGACTCCTCCAGCTCCCTGTTTACCCCTGTGCATCAACATATTTTCCTTCTTCCACTATATCTGGTAAAGCCATCTTCTCTTTATTGCTTTGCCCTTTAGCTTTGTGTTCTTTTCTGTTTATCAATTTTTCTGATTGAATTTGTTCTGATTTTTAGGGATCTACTCCCCTTGTTTATTAGTATCATTATTGCATTGTGTGTACTCTCCTCAATTTGACATTTATTTTTTTAGAACCTCAAACTTATTACCTGTGCAAACTCCTTCATCTTCAACATTTTGCTATTCTCTTCTTGTCTTGAGGTTATTTTATTTGTAGGAAGACACTTCTTAAACTTCTCACCCACCCTTATTAGCAATGCTTCTTGTTGTGAATTCTCGACTTTCTTTTCATTATTTCATGCCCCATCTCCTGCTTGCGATCCCTAATTTCTGCATGCAGAATCCTAAAAATTCTTGTTCTGTTTGCCCTTGTAGTTTACACTACTTACAATATTTTTGTACAATCTCATATTGAATCCGAATTTTCTCCACCCTAGGAGTCGTAGTCTCCTCATTCACCACATCCAACTCTACAACCTTGGGAAGATTAGCCAACAAGTCCACCTTCACCTTAATCGTAGCACAATTAGGTCTAGTGTTATTGATCATCACCATGTCCAATTGTAAAGGTTTTCCTACTGCTGACGCTAATGAGAAAATGGATTCCTTAACAAAGAATGTTGTTTAAAATCCATAAAGTAAATCCAGTCCATTGCCTGAATGTTTTCTTCCTCAATAAAAAGAAAACATCATATATCAAAGGTCGCATCATATAAGAGTAAATATATATACTTTGATAGTAAACAATAATTACATTTAGACATCATATTGATGATATCTTCTTGCGCAAAGAATCTCATTAATATGTGCCTATTCCGTAATAAACAAAATTTACACTCTCCTTTCAACTTGAATTGCTTAGGAATTGAGGGCGAAGCTCTTATATACCTAGCCATCCATACGAAAATTTTCCAATCACGATATATTGAAGATTCTCAATAATATACATCTTATGCACTTCTTCTTCTATCCATACCACTCGTGGGGTTCCTTCATTATAGTTGAGAATTTTTTTATTGGAATAGACTTCGATGATGGTGAAACTAGATGATCCTTATAGATCATGCTAACATATTTTACTGGTAAAACCTCCTTACCTTCCTTCTGGTTAGTTAAAATCATAGGGTCGCTTGGCAAGATAGTACTAGTTATAGTCGAACTTTATCCCTATGAGCTCTGGATGCTTTAAAAATAGGAAAATCTTTTCTGATAAAAGAAAATAGGCTGGACCAACTCTAGAAGAAGGCTATTCGACAACCATGTTGGCCATTCTAGTGGTATTATTCAAGATAGTTCATGGTTTTAGTATGAGAGAGAATAGAGCGGTCAATCTTGAGTTACCAAGAACTGGATCTCATCATTCTCAATTTTTAGTCTGTTGTGAAGAATATGATAACAAACCATTCATGTTCCTAAAACTATGGACAAAGCATGACAACTTTAAAGAGATTGCTAGACAGAATGGGTTTCCAATAATTTTGAGAATCCTTTTATTTCTTTTAAGAAGAATATCAAGAGAATCTATTTGAAGAAGCCAAAACCATTAAATAGATCAATGTTACAAAGGGCCAAAGTTGAACTTAAAAAAATATCTTCACAATGAGGAAATCTTTGGGAAACAAAAGGGTTATTATGAATTCTTCGAAAATGGGGATATAACACAATCTTGTAAAGGCCAGAAGGAAGAGATATAATCTGAAGAGAATCCTATATACCCACAAGATCTGGATTGAAGAGGAAGGGGATAAGCTATTTAAGAATTGATTACTATCATAAAAAATTTACCCAAGAGAGGGATGCCACTTTTTTATATTTATTGATACATATTCCTAATTTTGTTTGCTGATGAGAATGCATCATTACGGAAGGAGGTACATAAGGTTGTTTTTAGCTTGAATGTTGATAGTTCCATTGGTCCTGATGTTTGATAGGGATATTTTACCAATCTTGTTGGAAATGATGTATTAATAACGGTACAAGATTTTTTCTTAGGTAACTCTTTGCCAACATACATTACTCACACTAATCTAGTACTATTACCTAAGAAAAAAGATCCTCAATCATTATTGGATGTGAGACCTATTACTTTGAGTAATTTCACCAACAAGATCTCGTCCGTAGTAAATCATGACAAACTATTATTAGTTGATTTCAAATAACAAATCTGGTCTTGTAAGAGGTAGAAACATCGTTTAAAATGTTGTATTGACTCATCATATTGTCAAAGATATCAGGAAGAGGGGTAATCCTGCTAATATTATCGTAAGATGGATATGGCTAAAACTTATGACATGTCTCTTGATTTTATCTAATGAAAGTTGTAAGGAAAATGGGGTTCTTTGATTTTTAGAGTAAATGGTCAATTCCAAGGCTTCTTTCATTCTACTAGAGGGGCAATCAAGGAGACCCCATTTCTCCCATTCTATTTATTCTCTTAGCAGAGGCTTTGTCTAGGGCTTTGAAAGCCTTGTTTGATGATGTGCTATTTGTTGGTTTTGGTCTACCAAAATTAATAATCTTACATATGCTAATGACACTACTATCTTTGCGTTTGTCAACAAATCTTCTTTGAACAACATTGTATCAATTTTGCAGGATTATGAAGCTCAATCAGGTAAAAAATAATATTGAAAAATCTCATTCTTTATTCATTAGTGTGTTGCTGTAGATTTTGAAAGAGTAGTAGAGGATTGTACAAGAATATGTAGGATTCATTTTCCTTTCAAATATCTTGGTTGTCCCATTAATCATGCTAGGAGTAGGATGGAGCATTATGTAGATCTTATAGAAGGGTGTAAGATAAATTCCAAGCTTGGAAAGGCAATATGTTATTCTTTGTGGGTAAGAAAGTTTTAATTACTTGTGTATTCTAGAGCATCATTATTCATGTACTATCTCCCGTAGCCCTTCCCAAGTGTGTTTTGAAAGATCTTCATAGAATTTTCTCCAAATTAATATGGAGTAAGAACAGTACTGGTAGGAGTAAGAAGTTGGCTTCTTGAGATAAGGTTTGTTATCAAATATTGAAGGGGGTTTGGGTTTTAGAAGCTATGTTTGCCAAACTTTGGTAGAAATTTAGAACTCAAAGGTCACTACAGGTAAACTTCACGTGGAATAATTATTGCATAAAGAAAATACCTACAATTGTGAAATGGAAAGGTGGTTCACAAGTGTGGAAGCATATGTTGGAGAACAAAGGCACTGTTGAACAAATGTTGTTGCGGGAACCTAAAGGAATATCTTCTAGTGTTTGTTTTGATAATTAATAAATGTAGGTCTATTATATCTCCAACCTACCGAATTACAAGAGTGTCATTCATTGACTGATATTTGATATATATTTTTAAAGAAGATGGATGCGATGAACTTAAGTAGAATGTTATGCCTACTAATATTGTTGAGCAAATTAGATTGACTACGAGAAACATCAAGTATTCTGAGGCAATAGATAAACCATGGTGGAAAAAATTGAGTGCTAAAAACTTTACAATTAAATCTTCATGGGAAGCTTTCAGAAGTAGCTCTATCCCTAATGATAATTTTACAAAGTTGTGGGTGAAGGAACTTCCTTCTACAATCTTAATTTTTGGTTGGATGGCCTAGGCACATAGAGTTCTTGTGGGTGCTATCATGTTTTCATGGAACTCTAATATTTCATATCTCTGTCAGTGTTATCCTTACGAGGGAGACTGTCACCCTCTGAATCTATCCCAGGACACAAACATTGGACCTACGATCACGAGTGACCCCAAGATAACCCTTCTAGCTTATTGTAACGCCCTGAGCTACCCCCGAGACGTGGACCCAGAACCTAGAACCACAAGAGATCCCAAGCTAACCCTGCTGGCATGATCATGAGCATACTAAATATAATAAACTGAATGCGGAAGCTAAATCATAATTTAAACTGAAAAGATGCGGAATAGCCATATTCTATAACTGAGATAAATGAAATACTGATAAGTTTAATACAAAGAAACTATTAACTCAACATTAAGCTGAAACTAACTATGTCTGCAAATAGCATCTAAACTAACTAGAAATGCTGGGACAGGCCCCAACTACGTCCAGCAAAAACTGAATCTAAAGGACTAAATACTGAAATGAAACTCATGACTATAATCCTCAGAGAATGAGGACTCACCACTGAATTTGCTGATCTGGAGATCGGAAATCGATCTAAGCACGATCCGGATGTAGAGAACATGAACTTACATCATGAGAATATGTAGCTCATGTGTGCGTAAGTACTTGAAGGTACTGAGCATGTATGATAGAATAAAGCTGAAATAAAACATAATTGAATAAGCACATAAGCAAATATAATAATCTGAGCATGATATATTGAATTCTTAGATAACAGGATGCAATGAACAAATTTATAACGTGGTGAGACTGAACAATAACTAATTGTAAATATGGTCAATGTATTAAATTTTGACTGATATGTAGGAGGTACTAATAATCGATAATAAAATTACATGAGCTAAATGTAAAGTTTGATGTATACGCCTCATCGAGAGGACCCAATATACCCTGCCATAGGTATGAAGGCATGCTGGCGTGATCACTAAATTGATGCCCACAACGGGGACTTACAACCTACTTGGCTAGTACTTCTATGACTAATTGGGTACGCTAAACCCTAGTCCAACTCGGTATTATGCTAATCCCAATAAATAATGTAATTAACTGATTATGACTAAGTTTTTGTAAATACTGGATAGCTCAAACTAAACATTCAAACTGAGAATGCCATAACTAATCTGGTAATTATGCATCTATAAGTGAGGCATGTATATCTGAAGTAACTGAAATATCTGACCTAGCTTGTGTAATTCAAGAACTATAGAAATACATAGCTTGGGTTCTGAAATTCATGCAATATTTGTGTAATAACATGATAATCTGATTTGGAACATATAAATAATTATTTCATGAAGTTCTGTTGAAGTTCTAGAAATCCTAGGTCTAATCATGATAAAGGAATCAATAGTCTGAAAATAGGGACCCAATGGGTGAAAGGAACCAACTAGTGAAATCCCATATACCTGGTGATGAAATCTACGGAGCAATATTTAGATTTTAGGGCTGGAATTGGGGGAACCTTGTTGCGTTCTTGAACTAGGGAATCTTGACCTTTTTCTCCTTTCTTGTTTCTAATTTTCTAAGTTTTGATTTAATGATTTGACTTAGGGAAGTTATGTTTCTAGGCTTAAACTGACTTTCTAATGATTTAGGGTCAAACCGACGTATCTTAGGGTTTAAACAAAGTGAGAAAAGACCAAAGACCCCTACATTAAAAGTTGTCGGAGTCACTGACGTAGTCGACTAATGGTCCATACTGGTCGATCGTCATTTGTGAGTGAGAGTTGAAAGTCATCTGGCGAATCGACAGAGTCAATTGATGGACTATAAGTCGACTAACGGACCGTAGTGGTTGACCGTCATTTGTGACTGATAGTTGAAAGTCAATTGGCGAATCGACGGAGTCAACTGACGCATCGTAAGTCGACTAACGGACCGTACTGGTTGACTATCATTTGTGACTGAGAGTGGAAAGTAACCTGGGGAAACGACGGAGTCGACTGATGGACCGTATGTTGATTGATGGTCCGTACTGGTCGACCGTCATTTGCGACTAAGAACTGGAAGTAAGCAGATCAATTGACGAAGTCGACTGATGGACCGTAATTCAATTGACGGTCCATACTAGTTAAGCATCATTTTTGACTTGGAACTAAGAGTTAGCTGGCCCACCGATATATTTGACTGAGGGACCATAAGTTGACTGATGGTTCGTAGTTGGCTTCGTCGCTGGCTCCTGCAACTTCTGAAAATATGCAATTTTTGTACTTTTTGTGGATACGGGGTGTTTCATTATCTCCCCTTTGGGACCATTTGTCTTCGAATGATGACTAAATAGCTTATATAAAGGGAGAGAGTTGCAATCCCTACTACTAAACACTGAGGACTGAGTTTCTGACTGAATTGAGTTCCAAGAACATGCAAATACGCCGAAAATGCAAGTACAAACCAAGGGAACATGATTCTAAGGCTGAATTCATGCATGAATGACTGAAAAACTGAAGAGGAACTATTACCTCAAGCTGGAGTGGAATTGAAAGGAAAGAGGTGAGGATACTTTGCTTTCATGATTTCTTTTGCTTCACAAGTAGCTCTCTCTACGGACTGACTCCTCCACAAAACCTTGACTGAAGCGACTTCATTGTTTCTCAACTATCTAACCAGACAGTCAAGAATCTCAACTAGTACATCCTCATAAGAAAGACTATCTTTCACTGCCACACTCTCTAATGGAACTACAGAGACTAGATCACCCACACAATTCATCAAGAGCGAGATTTGGAAGATTGGATGCACTGCTACTAGTCTGCTGGCAACTCTTACTCATATTCCACATTGCCAACCCTTTTCAAGATCTTGTAAGGGCCTACATATCTAGGACTGAGCTTCTCTTTCTTTCCAAATCTCATCACCCCCTTTATGAGTGATACTTTCAGGAAAGCTCAATCATCAACATGGAACTCTAGTTCCCTTCTCGTTACATCTGCATAAGATTTTTGAAGACTCTAGCACTTCGTCACTTTCGTGTACCCATCGGATGACAGCCCAATCTTAAGTGTACCTCCACTACACAAAAGCGTGATTTACTGGCAATTAAAAATGGCTATAGAGGCCATAACAATGGACGCTATAGACTTTACCAGGCAATGGTCTTTGGCCGTTGTATGGGGGTCGGCAAAGGCTTTTGCAGCCTTTTGGACGAGCGTTGGTAAAGCGAAGCTCTATTGCCGCTAAAACTCATTCATTTTAGCGACAATATTTTGCGGCAATTACGATGGCTTCTATGTCCAATTCAAGGCAGTTAACTATGCTTATGTAACAACTATTTTTATAGTTGTTAAATCCAATTAAATTGCCGCTAAAACTAATTTATTACAGCGGCATTTAGTCGTAGAAATTATCATGGCTACTAAAATAGAATCTAAAATAGTTAGTTATGCTCATGTAGCAACCATTAATATAGCTAGAAAATCAAAATAAATTTCCGCTAAAATAAATTAGTTTTAGTGGTGATTAAAATGGCTATTAAATCCAATTTGAAATGACAAATTATGCTCATGTAGCATACACTTTTTAGCTGGTAAATTTAATAATTGTCGCTAACAATTCATACTTTTAACAAGAATAATTTGGTGGCTATCATAACGACTAAAAATTAGTTAGACGCTAAAAGTCACAAGCTTCAACAACCAATTTCTTCTAACAAGTACACCCAAAATGGATAAACACATGCTATTAGAGGTGACAAAGTCTGTCAAATGATAAAAAACATATAATGTTAATTCATAAAACATAATAATATAGTTCACCAAATTTAAACAACAAAAGGAATTACTAATCTAAACTATACTATCACAACTAAAAAATAACAATATAAATGAAATAGCTACTATAATGAAATATTCAATCCAACAAAATAATGTCTTCAATGCATTCCACAATACTCGTCATTTTAAAAATGTCGTAGGTGAAGTTTGCAAAAATAAGCATGTGTGACCTGAAAGAGTAAAATAATGTGTCAAGAAATGAAATGTAATGCATAAAAACAGAAATATAAAAGACTTAAAACATATCAGATTGATAGGAAGATGACAAAAAATCTGAACAAGTCAACGACATTTGGATCTCCTCTGGAGATCTAAAAAGATATTCTTTTATGGTATCCAACAACAATAGTGAGTTGAAGACATGTTTACAGATCCACTAAAGAGACAAAAGGAATTCGTCAGGTTTTTCAAAGGTTTTTGAGAACAAATGTTACAATAATTTAACAATTTTCTACATCACAGCTGATTCTTTGAAGCCCTGCCTTAAAATTTTAAAAGAGCAATAGAAAAATACTGAATCATAGTAAGAGATGGCCCCTGCTTTGTTTGGGTTCCTCAGAGTCGGTGTTGTCACAACCCAAGACCATACCCTAGAAGTTAGGGTACAATCTTTGATTGTAATCGGCGTCGTCGAACTCTCGGAGTTCTTAGACAAGCCTCTTTCATATCATTCATTGCATATATAAAGTGAAAAGTAGTGCAGAATTAAAACTTTTCACAAAACATAATATAGTCTTCAAAATCTCTTTCATATAAAAGTAATAGGAAATACTAAGTCTCAATATCATAATCTTAAGACACAAGAATACTCGGACACGGCCAATACTTCATCATAAGAATATAGAAATGCTTAGTGTATAACAATACTTTGAATGAAAACATAAGGCATATATATGCACTCGAGTAAGGTGAGAACATACTTCAAATTCTCTTGAACGATCTTTTAAGTCCAAGTCTTCACTTCTCAAAGGTCCTAACCTACCAAGAACTATATAGATAGATAAAAGCATGGAGTTATTACAACCACATGTACTAAGTATGACTATATGCATAAAAATCATGAAAACGGACTTTATTGGAAATATGCATCTTTTCACTTAAAAATTATATTATAATGATAATAACATCAAAAATCCATTTAGAAACACATAAGATACTTCTAGCATGTAATTTCCTCACATAAAGTCATCCTAAGATTCAGTTAAGTCACACAAAGAGAGACGACCCATACACCCTCTGTAGATGTGCCTAAACGACCCTTAAGATTACCTATAATGATTCACATACATACTTACAAAGCAATTATAAACATCAAGGTAACATTCTTGTACCGAAGGTGAACTCTAAGTCTCACTTGAGTGAGTTGTGAAGCGATCGCCCATACAATCCCTTGCATACACACTTAAGAGATCCTATAAACTCCCTAAGATAGAATCATTCTCACATAATACATCAACACATAGTTGATATTACATTCTCCTTCCAAAGGCTATCAAAAGACCTACTTAAGTAAATCAAGAAGATAACGTCCATAGTTACCTTTTCGAGATTACCTAAATAGTCCTTAAGACTACCTAAGGCTTAGATCATGTCCACAAAATCAATCAACTTTCCTAACTAGAGTTATCCTCAAGACTTTCAAATATAAGAAATGAAGAGATCATCCCTTATTCCCTCTTCACAATTTAGCAAGTAAAACACGTAGCACCGCTACCATAAGTGGACCATACCAATCACAATAGAATCGGACTATCATTAATATCAAATTAAAGAAAATGGGCATCATGCACAAGCAACAAATTCAAGAACTTCTATCCTATCTACAAACCATACTCCCCCACTTAGAATAAATTCATATCTTAACAAAAGAAAGAGAACTTACCAACATCATCATCACTCTTCTTCTCATCCGGCTTCTCCACCCTAAAACAAAGTGCATAGAAACACCTCTTTGTTGAAACATCATCCTTTGGAATACTATGATCAACTTGCTTACCCTCTCTACCTCTAGAATCAATCATAGGACAATCTCTCACTTTGTGCCAATATTTACCACAACCAAAGCAACTCCCGTATCCAAGAGACACTCACTGTAATTTTCTTCCCACAATTTGCACAAGTAGGCTTGCCATCCATGGAACCACCTCCTTTCTCAACCTTGAACTTAACACTCCTAGATTCTCCTTTGAGATTGAACCTTCTTCTTAAACCTAGTTTGCTCTTGATTACTAACACCACTCCTTTTCAAACTTCTAGCCATCCTACTAAGTTAAGACTCTTCAATTGATTGTGCATACACCCAGAATCTTGCTAGGATCATATCATCATGCAACATAGCGGTACGACATTCTTCCATCTCTAAGTCGGCTAACCCCATCACAAAATGATTCATTTAATCTCTTGGATTAGACACAAGAAGGGGCATACCTAGACAAAGTTGAGAATTTCAAAGAGTACTCCGCAACACTCATATTGACTTGTTTGAGATTGATAAACTTCTCCACCTTAATTTCTCTCCTCTCTCGGGGAAAGTATATACCAAGCAAAGCTTCCTTAAATTCTTTCCATTCAATAGGACCCTATCCTTCCAGCCTATTATCATTCCATTGAGTGTACTAAATTTGAGTAACAACCCTCAATTGGTACGAAACCAACTACGCCTTCTCCCTAGATTTAACCCCCATAGTACTCAAAACTTTGTACACTCCATCAAGAAACTCTTGGGGATCCTCATTTACCTTAGATTTAAAAAATATAAGAGGATTCATCCTCACAAAATCTCTCCATCTAGATGTCATAGTGCTCTCCACAACCCTAGACCATATTCAAATTAGCTTGCATAGTCACAACTCGGGCTATAACAAATAAAGCCTCTCTAATCTCCCTATTAGACATCTCCTGAACCTCAATACCTCCTTCTACATTAGGAATAGGGTCACCTTGGGGAGGAAATTGGTAATTTTAAGCACCTTGAAATCCTTGCTCACCTTGATGAGGAACCTCCTCATTCACCCTGTCTTCTTCCATCCTTCTTGCGGTCATCCTTCTAGTATTCATCTCCTAGAAAACACAAGAAAACTTATAAGAAGGATAATCATAACATTTACTGCACCGCACGACATAGTAGTAGAAAAGAAGGGAAATTTATCGTCCTATAGCCTCTCGCGTGACTCACACCGATGTTCAAGACTCTACTAGACGTGACTTGATGAGACTTTTTGATTCATAATAATACTTTCACATCCTATGCTCTGATACCAAACTTGTCACAACCCAAAACCATACCCTAGAAGTTAGGGTACAATATTTGATTTTAACCGGTGTCGTCAAACTCTCGGAGTTCTTAGTCAAGCCTGTTACATATCATTTATTGCATATACATAGTGAAATGTAGTGGAGAATTAAAAATTTTCACAAAACATAATATACTCTTCAAAATCTTTTTCATATAAAAGTAATAGGAAATACTAAGTCTCAATCTCATCATCTTAAGACACAAGGATACTTGGGACACGGCCCATACTTCAAAATAAGAATATAAAATTACTTAGTCTATTACAATACTTTGAATGAAAACATAAAAGACATATATATGACCTCGAGTTAAGTGAGGACATACTTCAACTTCTCTTGAACGATCTTTTAAGTCCAAGTAGTCACTTCTCAAAGGTCCTGGCCTATCAAGAACTATATAGATAGATAAAAGCATGGATTTATTACAATCACATGTACTAAGTATGGCTATATGCATAAAAATCATGAAAACGGACTTTATTGGAAATATGCATCTTTTTACTTAAAAATTATATTATACTCATAACAACATCATAAATCTATTTAGAAATAGATAATCTATTTAGAAATAGATAAGATACTTCCAACATGTGATTTCCTCACTTAAAGTCATCCTAAGATTCAGTTAAGTCACACAAAGAGAGACCGCCCATACACGCTCTCTAGATGTGCCTAAACGACCCTTAAGATTATCTATAATGATTCACATACATACTTACAAAGCAATTATAAACACCAAGGTAAGATTCTTCTATTGAAGGTGAACTCTAAGTTTCACTTGAGTGAGTTGTGAAGCGGTAAGATTCTTCTATTGAAGGTGAACTCTAAGTTTCACTTGAGTGAGTTGTGAAGCGACCGCCCATACAATTCCTCACACACACACTTAAGAGATCCTATAGACTCCCTAAGATAGAATCATTCTCACATTATACATCAACACATAGGGTGATATGACATTCTCCTTCCAAAGGCTATCAAAAGACCTAATTAAGTAAATCAAGAAGATAACGTCCATAGTGACCTCTTCGAGATTACCGAAATAGTCCTTAAGACTACCTAAGGCTTAGATCATGTCCACAAAATCAACCAATATCCCTAACTAGAGTCATCCTCAAGACTTTTAAAGATAAGACATGAAGAGATCATTCTTTATTTCCTCTTCACACTTTCGCTAAGGAATCCTTAAGTCACTTTAGATTATGTACTCATTTATGTACATACTCCTTAACATAAGTCATTAGTTCATTAAGACTCATACATCACATAAAAGACATTCAAATAATGGTCTTGGACACATCCTAGGAACTCCACATATCACCTTCAAAGTCTATTGTAAAATGTCTAGGTACCGTTCCATACCACCACCTAAACTCCATGAACTCCTCAGATGCTAATAGGTATTCCATATGATGAGAATAGTCAATAACCTACATAGACCATGATAGCTAGACATGGAATCCATAGTTCTATCCTACTTCGATGTGGTTGTTCTACTTGCCAATGGAAGAACTTAGACACATCCAATGTAGGCACATGGTTAAGGAATATGTATGGCATGCTTTATAATCTAGTCTCATACTTAACTAGAATACTTTCCCTTACCATACTCACTCGATGCTAGCCTTCGTTCTCATAGATTAATTCATACATTAGGTTCACATAACAGGGTTCCATAAAATGTTCATAACCCAATCACATTTACCCTACTAAGGAAAGTCCACTAGTGCTACCTCACAATGGCGACAAAAAGCTCATGATGACTTTTCTAAGGATTAATATGATGCCGTTCCAGCCAACTAACCTTAAGTCCATCATTCCTTTACTTTGAAGGACACTATTATGGCTTACGCTTCAACAATCTTAACCTTAACTTTAAGTCAAGGTTTGCACATAAGAGACTCTCATAACATCTTTTAAAGTCACATGTCATTCATACATTGAAGACTAAGAGTTCTAACACCCTAAATAAAGACATCAAATATTCATAATAATATATACATCAAGCAAGAGATACAAGTCACTCAAGACAAGACATCACCTACTTCACTTTTAAGTCATAATGCAAGTCATTATAGAAATACCTCTAAAACAACCTAACATCTTCAAGTCATCATATATGTCATCATAACATCATTAATATACTCCACATAGACTCATAAAGTCAATTAGGAATAACCAAGACTTAACCTAACACTATAATCATAATGTCAAAGTCAAAGTCTAACATGATCACATAAGGCAACATAACTAGAAAAATACATATATGACTATATAACTTCACATATAGATAGATAATGTCATGCTTCACATAATCAAACTACACAAATAGCCACATAACTTCAAGTAGTTGCCAATAAGGCCATGCTCATAATATTGCATAAAGTAACGCCGACAAGGCCACATCAATTGTAAGTATAACACATAGCACCGCCACCATAAGTGGACCATACCAATCATAATAGAATCGAAGTATTATTAATATCAAATTAAAGAAAATGGGGCAGCATACCTTCATCCCCTCAACCAAACTTCAACTCAATGTCAAATCAATCAATTCAGCATCACAAGGCCCTTAACCATGGCCATGAACAATAATTCAAAGCAATAACCATAAAACTCAAGGAATCTACATCTATTCAATGTAGGTTTAACAATATAAGATCAATTATATATCAATTGAATACGATTCTTATATCATTTGAAAGCCCATAAGAAACTATGTAACAATTCAATAATATTAGCTTAACATCAAGTAACCCAATAAGTAGTCAAAACTAGGGTTCATCAATTTACATGGGTTCATAGGTAATTTAGATTGAAATCATCAATACAATATCAATTAGATCATAATTCAATGTTTAGAAATCATTTATGCAAGAACCCATGGTGGAATCATGAAATTGGACAATTCACTTTAGAAAACTTTGAAAAACATCTTGAGAGTTGGGCTCCTTGATGAAACGAGTTTCAAGGATCAAAAACCATACCTCAAGGATGATAATTATTCACTTTTATGAAGAATTTCGAAAACAAAAACCCCTCACCAAGCTCCCTCTTCGATTGGGTCTTCAATGGAGGTTTTGAGAATTTTTCTAAGTGTTTTGGGTTTATGATTTTGAAGAATGAGGTCTTCCATGTGATTACCCTTTATATACTTGAATAAAATATCCAAAAGACCCTTAATAAACCGTCCATGACTTAATTCAGAAGTGGGGGTGAATTTACCAATTCACCCATTGACTTGGCAGCAGCATGAGCAGGATGGCAGTGGCGTGCGATGCCTGCCCTTGACGGGCCGTCACGCCACGACGGGGCGTCACAGCCCTCCGTCCTTGGATACAGTGTCTGGCCAAGCTTTCTTACCTTCTCATGGTTAAGTCCCCATCAATGACACCCTTTGATGGGGCGTCAGAGCCACGACTGGCCGTCAACTGCTCCGTCATTTGGGGTCTGCCTGGGACAGCCATGCCAACAGTTTTGGTTCCTTCATCAAGGACCATTAGATGGTCCTTGGGGATAATTTACCAAATGTTTCCAACCCAAATACGATCGTCTATAATTTTAACACCCCTCACATGAGTTTCATCCAAAACGAACACGTAAAACTCGACGAAACTTGCCTAGTCGTTTGACCACCAAACTTCATGAAACTTTAACCATTGCTTATATATTCTATATTAACTCTATTAATAACCTTAAAAAACCATGAAACACACATAAACACATAGAACCATATTTTAGACATTTAGTTGACTTAGTTGTCGAATGTCTTGGTCGTCCCTTGACGTTTGACATCCAACACCTCTTATACTTTAGCTACTGCATGTATACTATATTTTAGACATAATTAGAACTTTAGAACATCAATGCCAATATTTTAGGCTCTAGTTAACCTAAGTCATCTTCGGGGTCTTACAAGTGTTTATAGAAGGGTGAACCATTTTGGAAAATTTGAATATAGAAGCACTTCCCATCAACATTGATTCTTTCTAATAATTCAGATTAACACATAACAATTCAACCCTACTAATGGTTCTGGAAAATTAATCAAGGGCTAGCAAGGCATCAACAAGAGTTCTCTCAAATGAAAAACTAAGAACCATAACAAGAGATGGCCCCTGCCTTACACCTAATTATCAAAGACCAACTGAAAAGCTACTCATCATTTCTTCAACAAGACGATGTTATTATCCTTAGGCACAATATTTAAATAGACTAAATCTGCTCGCTGTTGTTGTGACTTTGTCATTGTCATTCCGTAAGAAGTCACCTCTTTTTCATCAATAACGCTACTACTTTTCTACTGTCCTAGTTGTGGAACTAGGACCCAAACTAAAATTAGTGTTATACAAGTGATGAGAATATGAGGGATTCCACCTTTTTGGGTTAACTAACTCTATTTATAAATCATCAAGAAGTATTTACAAAACCATAACAAACCAAATCACAGTTGTTGCCAATCAATACAAAAACACAAAGACATTAACCTCTTCTATGGGAGGAGACTAAACAGAAAATGTTGAGTCTATCTTTTTTGGCCATAGGATCCCTCATATTACACATGATGCGATCAATTGCTTGAGAACTTTCGTGTCTATTTAGAGACTCTCCGTGACAAAACCAAGTATCACAAGATGACAAAATGCCATTAACCACAAGATGGTCATATGCTATGGCCCGATCTACTTGAAGAAAAAGCACACATTATGTACAAGGACATGAGATTTTCTCTCCATCTTGTATTTAGAAAAGAAATGATTTATAAAGTCATTTACACCATACAAGTATTCTTTACTAACTCTATCACAATACATCCACTTTTTATTACTAGAACCATCCATAAAGTTAGAGATATTCTTTTTTGAACAATTACTATTAGAACTAAAGATACGTTAGTAAAAAAATTGAAAATAATTAATTAAAATGTAGTTACATAACTTAAAGATTTCATTTCAATAATTCAAACTATCAAACAAAGATCTGATTCTAATGACATTCATATATTGAATTATCTCAAAATAGATGAAAAACTTATAATGATTTGTTGAAAATTCCCTTTCAAAGACACACTCAACTTCAAGATTGTATAAGTAAAAGAAGCTTAATTTAAACAAAGAACAATATTTATAAAATTAAGTAAGAGTTCCTCGAGAAGTAGTATATTTTATATCATAAGAAAAAAAATGCGCATGAAAAACAAATGTTTTATTGTTATCATGTTATGACAATGTTAGAAAAAAAGCTTCATGAACTGCTAAGAAGATTTTAGAGGCCTCAGACTACTCTAGTGCTACTAGACTAACTTATAAGGAAGTGATTCATATTGAGAACTTTTCTATCTACAGAGGGGGTGGACAATAACTTTATTGCCTATCTGGGGGCAATTTTATCGAGCTGAAAATCTAAAGAAGCCAAGTATCTGTCTCATTTGCATTAATCTTGAAAGATCGTGTACTTCTTTCTAGATCCCAATGCCAATTTTTATGGCTTTACTTTGAAAGATATTGTTGTAAACAAACAATAGGAGGCAGTTTCCTAAACATGTCTTTGTACAGAAAATTTGAGTACATTCAAAATTTTACAGTAAGTTTCCATGACCTGTGGGATGACTTCATATGGGCCGGTAACCTGATAACTTTCCATTCATTTGGACTAAATCAAATATAAACTAGTGAAAGAAAGTAAAAATGGGAGGACAAACAATCCATATCCAGACTTCCCTAGTCTTATTTGGTATGTCTAACAATTGAGAGTTTGTCTTCATAGTAGTGTCTTAAAGAATAATAAATTCTAATGGTCCATGGGTGTCGATTTACATGAGAATGAGAGGAATCCATCTAAAGGTTACATGGTGGTAACTTGTTTGTACCAATCTTGAATTACTATCAGAACTTTCTAAACACTTAAAAATCTACAAAGAGGTTGTTCGCACAAGATAGTCTTTATAATAGGCGATCATGTTATGCAATAGATGTCATTTACGTGAGGCTGGGACAGAATCTGTTAACCCGCTATTTATTAACTACCCATGGATTCACAACTGCTGCAATTCTTCCTTATGTTTGTTGTTGTGTCATATATTCCTAGAACAGCATAGGTTTTAACACTGTGCTGGTATAATAAATAATTTGGCAATGAGAGAAACAATATTGGGACATCATCTGCATCTGCTACATGCTGATGAAGAAGTGAATCAGTGGGGTTTTCAAAGCTACGCTGAAGATATTTCTCAGTCAATCACCTGGTATAGGAAAACGGGGGTTCAACTGGAGATTCAAATCTCCGGAAAGTAGCACAAAAATATGGCGCCTATAAATTATGATATCATTAGAGATTCAATTCTCTAAAAAATCATATATTACAGAGAAAAATAGAGAGGTTTTGAATATATGAAACAAAAAGAAATTTCAGAATATGGAAAAAAAAAGAGCATAATAGATAAGTTAGTTCTAACGGTTAGCTAAGTTTCTTGCTTTAAGTCACAAACACTCGCTTTTACGAAAACTGCTCACGAGTTGGCCAAAACTTATTAAAGCTTATCTTACGAAAATAACAGAGCCTAAAAGAGAAATTAGTACTACAGGTTAGCTTAGCTTCTCACTTTATGAGACAAAACACTCGATTAAGAACACTGCTGAACAGTTAGCTAAAAAAGTAACTATCACAAATATCGATCAACGCAAGTAAAAATATATATATTAATCCGATACAATCAAAAACATTAACAATCACGAATAGTTGAATATAAAAACATCAAACTTACAAATAGAGTAATCAATTCTATCAGTTGCCTCTCAAATTAATAGAACACATAAATAACGAAACACAGTTAGAAAATACAGAAAAAAAACTTTACTGTATGGAGTACCTTGATGCACAATTTTGTCCAAAGATATTGACGGGCAAGATCAATCTTGTAAGACCTTCAAGAAAACGTAAAATAAGAAAGAAAAAATAGTAAATCTTCGAAAATCAAACGGTATGAAGAATAAATTCTTGTTCAATATGCCAACAGACTTGATCGAAAAATATAACCTACTAGAACAAAATCACAGCGGTCTCTATGTGATGAAGGGTCGTTTGAGTAAGACCGTGAATCTGAAATTGAATTGTTAAGATGGATAATTCGAAGGCTTACCTCAATCGTGTTTCTTGGAGCAGAGGCGCACAACAGAGGCATTCAGCAGAGGGAATAGTCCTCTTATTAATTGATCTTATTAGGAATGGGAGGGAGGAAAGGATCAAAATAGTCCTCCTAAGACTCTAAGTGATTTTCAGTTTCATACAGAGCATTAATAGTGTTTCTTGTTTGTAATATTGGTACACTTTTGGTACTTTTCCAAAATTTTACCCAATTTTTGCATTGATTTTATCCATAACCTATGTATGGGATGTTCAATCGTTATTTTATACATTTAGTAATTGTTAGTAATAACAACTCCATATAAAAATATGTGAGAAGAAAAACACTTTGTTTTGTTTAGTAGAAATTCTATTGCAGATAAAGTCGAGAAGTCTTGTATGTGATGTGCAAGTTTTTCTCTCCAAAGTCATACGTTAAAATATTCTTAAGTTTGTTGCAGTAATATTTCTAGTGAACAAATCTTATCATTTCTCTAAGATAAAGTTATTATTTCTATTAAATATATTAAAAGACGATTGGACATTCCTTATATAAAATTTTGGACAAAATTAATATAAAAAATAGGCAAAATTTTAGGAGAGGACCAAAAGTGCATCAATATTGCAAACATGAGGAACTAGTAGTGTTCCATGTGAAAATTCAAGGATCACTTTGAATCTTAACCCAAAAATGAGGGACTATTTTGAGCCTTTCCTCGAATGGGAGGGAATAAAATTGGAGGGAACACTTAAAATAAAAAAAGTTGCGTTTATTAGTACCTTTTATTGGCTAATTATTTTAATAGTCACTAAAGAAGTATCTTTTAGTGGCTATTTTAATATTCATTAAAAATATACTTTTTACCGGCTATTGTACATATGCCACTAATTTTTCAGCTTAAAGAATCAATAATGACGATTTATTGATTCTCTAAACAATTGCCACTAAATCCCGCTTTTGTTGTAGTGCTCTAATGAGTTGCACTTTCTCCATAGCATAAATGACTGAATATGGCTCTATCAAAGCTGCTTCACCTACTTCAAACCAACCAACATGAGATCTACATCTACGCCATACAAAGACTCATAAGGGGCCACTTGAGTGCTGGAATGGTAGTTATTGTTGTAGGTGAACTTAATAGGAGGAAGGTGATCATCCCAACTACCCTTGAAATTGATCATACAAGCTCTCAACATATCCTCTAGGGTCTGAATAGTACGCTCTACCTATCCATTGGTCTACAGATGAAATTTCGTGCTAAGGTTAACATGAGTACCAAGACCCTTTTGAAATGACTTTCAGAAATTAGAGGTTAACTAAGGACCTCTATCTGAGATGATAGACAAAGGAACCCCATGTTACCTCACAATTTCATTAATGTAAAGCTTAGCATAGTCCTCTGCCGAATATGTAGTCTTGACCGCCATAAGCGAGAAGACTTAGTCATCGTGTCAATTATTACCCAAATGGAGTCATGTTGTCTGCGAGTACAAAGTAACCCTGCGATGAAATCCATACTGATCACATCCCACTTCCAAGTAGGAATATCGATCTCTTGTGTCATACCTTCTGGTTTCCGATGTTCTATCTTGACTTGCTGGCGATTGGGGCGTTACTCACAAAGTCTTTTATATCCCTTTTCATGCCATTCCACCAATAGACTTCGCACAGATCGCAGTATATCTTAGTGGCAATTCGATGAATAGAATATCTGGAGTTATGGTTTTATGCAAGGATATGCTTTCTCAACTCACCCACATCATGAACAGATAATCTACCCTGGTAACGAAATACACCATCTCCCCCTTGGGAGAAAACCTCCACTATCTAATTGTTGACTGCACCCTTAAGTTCAAGCAAGATTGAATCAATGTCTTGTTTTTCCTTAGCCTCCACTACCAAAGAAGATTCTTCCCCATTCTGAACTGTTACACCATGTCTGATATGCTCATAAAGCGAACTCTTAAGAGAGCAAGCCTGTGAACATCCTTCACTATCTCCTTCCTTTCTTCCTCAACATGGGCTACACTACCCATAGATAATATGCTAAGAGCATCTGCTACTACATTTGCCTTACAAGGATGATAATGCACACTCATATTAGAATCCTTAAGGAACGCAATCAATCTCCTTTAGGAATCTTGTTGTGTTCTTGAACTAGGGTTCTTGACCTTTTTCTTCTTTCATGCTTATATTTTTCTAAACTTTGATTTAATGATTTGACTTAGGTAGTTTTAGTTATGTTTCTAGTCTTAAACTAACTAAAATATGACTATTTAGTGTTAAAATGGCATAGTTTCAACGAAGTGGGAAAAGACCAAATGACCCCTGACTTAAAAGTTGTCGGAGTCACTGACGGAGTCGAGTGATGGATCATAAGTCGAATGAAAAGTCAGCTGGAGAATTTACAGAGTCAACTGACGGACCTTAAGTCGATTGACGGACCGTACTGGTCGACCGTATTTTGTGACTGAGAGTTAAAAGTCAGTTGACAAATTGATGAAGTCGACTGACAAACCATAAGTCGAGTGACGGAGCATAATGGTCGACCAACGTTTGTGACTAATAGTTGAAAGTCAACTGGGGAATTGATGGAGTCGATTGACGGACCGTATGTCGACTAACGATCCACATTGGTCGACCGTCGTTTGTGACTAAGAACTGGAAGTAAGTTGATCAATCTACGGAGTCGACTGGTGGACCATAAGTCGACTGACGGTCCGTACTACTCAACCGTCATTTTCTAATTAAAATTGAAATTCAGCTGGCCCATCTACGGAGTTAACTGACGGACCGTAAGTCGAGTGACGGTCAATAGTTGGCTCCGTTGCTGGCACCTACAACTTCTAAAAATCAGCATTTTTTGTACTTTTTTTGGATACGAAGTGTTTCACATATAATAAGCATACTTAAAGATACATTGAATCAATAAATATTATGCGGAAGCTAATCAGAAAATAATCTAAAAGGAGGGGGAATACCCATACTAAATCTTAATATAATAATACTAAGAGTATAACAACTGAAAAGTCAAACTCAAACACAAAAAGTGATTCTAACCATATTAGAAATAAAGCCTCTACTAACTAGAAATAATGGGACATGCCCAAACTAGATCTAGAAAATATTGAAAAACAAATACTAAAAAGAAAAGAAAGATAATCATATTAATCGTCCTTCAAGAAAGAGGACTCACTAGAAGATGAGAACCGATCTATGCGTGATTTGGAAGCTCAGAACTGGAACCTACATCATGATAAGATATAGAACAAAGTATGCTTTAGTACTTGAAATGTAGTGAGCATTCATGAAAGATTAAAGTTGAACAATAAACATAATTTAACCAAAGCATATGTCCGAGCAATGATAAGAGATAAGCATGATACTAAACTGAGAATACTGCAATGACCAAGTTTATAACATGGTGAAATTGAACATTGAACTGTGATTGATAACATGGTCAACACAATAGACTATAATTGTAAGAGAGATAATACTAATTGACATAAATCCACATGAGCTAAATGAGGAGTCCGATGTATATGCTAAATTGAGAAGACCCAAAATACCCTGCCAAGGTATATAGGCATGACTAGTGTGATCACTAAATTATGCCTACATAGGGGACTTACAACCTATGGGGCACGTAGTTCTGGGACCTGAGGGTGACTTATCCTAGTCCACTCGGTATTTATATATTTCTAATTGGTTATGCTATTAACAATTGATGACTGAAACTACTGTCATGATAATTGAAAATGCGACATTAATGTATATTTAAATCTAAGGCGTGTATATATAAAATATCTAATGTAGCATGTGGAATTAACGACATAAAATAACTACATAGATAGGTTTATAAAATTTAAGAAGGAATCTATGCAAAACAATACAAAAATCATGATAATCTAATTAGGAACATTTAGTGACCGATTCATAATGATCTGCTGAAATTCTAGAAACCTATGTCTAGATAATAGTAAGAGAATCAAGAATCTAACTGAACTACAGGGATATAATGGGTGAAAGGAACCCACTAGTGAATCCCACATACATGGAAATGAAATTCGCGGAGAGATATTTTTATTTTGGGGATGGAATTGATGAAAAGGAGTTGCATTCTTAAACTAGGACTGCTCAACTTTCTTTCTATTTTGCTCTAAGTTTGATGATTTTTTAAAGAGTAATTGATTAGGTTAGGTTCTAATTAGTTTACTAGGCTAAAACTGACCAAAACCACATATTATAAGGGTTAAACAATGTAGTTTAGGGGTCCATCGCACAAGTAAAAAGACTAAACAACCTTGACTTAAAATCTATTGAATTCGACCATGGGTTGACTAACGATCTATCGACTAGCCCACGATCCATCCTATCAACAGTGGATTGGCTTCAGAGGCTTAGTTTCGGGGCTTCGATCCACGGTTCAGGACTACGGGTTGTGGTCTGACCTCGAATCCATGAGTCTGGGCCTGGTTCAACACTTCGGCGGCCGTTTTCTGGGGAGGGATTTACGGGTGCTAGCACGACCCATGAAGGGTCTTGTAATCTAACGTCTTGGCCATGTGATCTCTGATTTTCAAACCACTAGTTGATAACACGATCTTTAATATGGTCCACGACACGTGAAGGTCTCGTGGTCCACCACCTCTAGACTAGTGTGAGTCCATGTACAGGTCAGCAGACTATGGTCCCTTTCATGGTCTGTAAATCCTGTCGTGGTTCACATACTGCTGCTGGTTTTCTGCTGAATTTTCTAAGTTTAAGTTTCAAATTGTTACAATATCTCCTCTTTGGGTAGATTAATCCTCGAATGTAGTTTAAACTAGCTGGATAGGGAGGGAAATGGATGCAAACCCTGGCACTAATTTGTTACTGAACTAGTTCAAATAACATGTAAATTCTCTGAAAATGCAAGTAAAAAATAAAAGAACATGATATACTAAGACTGAAGTTACGCATGAATGATTGCAAGTCCGAAGAGGAACTATTACCTTAAGCTGGAATGGAATCAGAAGGAAAGATATAAGGAAACTTGGCCTTTATGGCTGCTTTTGCTTCCCATATAACTCCTTCTACGGACTTACTCCTCCACAAAACCTTCACTAACGTGAGTTCTTTGTTTCTTAACCTCGAACCCGACGATAAAAAATCTCAATTGGTAACGCTTCATAGGCGAGACTATTCTTCACAACCTAACGTTTTAAAGGTTCGATCATGCTATATCACCCACACAATTCTTCAAGAACGAAATGTGAAAAACCTGATGCACTATTACTAGTTCTCCCGACAACTCTAACTCATTAGACACTTTACGAACTTTTTTCAAGATCTTTTAAGGGCCTACATATCTAAATTGAGCATCCCTTTCTTATAAAATCTCATTACCCCCTTCATAGGTGACACTTTAAGAAAAAACCAAGAATCAACTTGGAACATTAAGTCCCTTCTCCTTAGATCTGTATAGGAGTTTTGGTGACTCTGGGCTGTCTTAAGTCTATCTCTAATGAGTTGCACTTTCTCCATATCATCATTAGATGAATTTGTCCCTATCATGGATGCTTCACCTATTCATACCAACCAACTGGATATCTACATCTACGCCCATAAAATGACTCATACAGAGCAATATGATGCTAAAATGGTAACTATTATTGTAGGTGAACTCTATAAGATGAAGGTTATCATCCCCAATTGCCCTTGAAATCGATCACACGAGATATCAACAAGTCCTCTAAGGTCTCAATGGAACGCTCTGCCTGACCATCCGTCTATGGATTAAATAATGTGCTAAGATTAACTTGAGTACCAAGACCTTTATATTTGAATGATATACAAAGGAACCCCATGAAACCTAACTATCTCATTAATGTCAAACTTGTAGTCCTCCACTGAATTGGTAGTCTTAATAGCCAAAAAGCGCGTTGACTTAGTAACTCTATCAACTATCACCCAAACGGAGTCATGATATTTGCAAGTACGAGGAAAACCTATGATGCTATCCATGTTGATCACTTACCACTTCCAAGCAAGAATGTTAATTTCTTGAGTCATACCTACTAGTTTCTACTGTCTACCTTCACTTGCTAGAAATTAGGGCACTTACCACAAAATACACTATATCCTTTTTTTCATACTATTCCACCAAAAGACTTCCCACTGATCATGGTACATCTTCGTGGCACCTATATGAATAAAATATCTTGAGTTATGGGCTTCTACACTAATATTCTATCTCAACTCACCCACCATAGGAACACATAGTCGGCCTTGATAGTGAAGAAAACCATCTTCTTCTCGGATAAAAACCTTAACTATTTGCTGATGGACTGCACCCTTTAGTTGAAGCAATATCGAATAACTATCTTGCTTTTCTTTAACCTCCGCTACCAATGAAGATTCTGACCTATTCTAAACTGTTACACCACCATCTGATATGCTCATAAGGCAAACTCCCAAGAGAGAAAGCCTGTGAACATCTTTTGCTAATTCCTTTCTTTCTTCATCTACATGTGCTACATTACCCATATATAGTCTACTAAGAACATTTTCTACTACATTGTCCTTACCAGGATGGTAATGCAAATTCATTATCATAATCCTTGAGGAACTCAATAATTCTCCTTTGGCAAAGATTCAAATCGTTTTTGGCGAACACATACTGAATAATCTTGTGGTTTGTGAACATATCAATGTGAACACCATACAAGTAATGTGTCCAAATCTTAAGTAAAATCACCGGTGCTACAAGCTCAAGGTCATGAGTTGAGTAGTTCTTCTCATGCATCTAAAGTTGTCTAGAGTATAAGTTATAACCTTACCTCGCAACATTAATACACACCATAGACCGACTCTTGATGCATCACAATATATCAAATAACCATCTAAACCTTCTAGTAGAGTCAAACGTACAACTGTAATAAACCTAGTTTTTAGTTTTGTGAATCTTTTCTCACAATCATATGAGCACTGAAACTTAACCTTGTTAACTTAATTAATGGAAAATGGATGATAATCCTTCCACAAACATTTTGTGATAACTAGCTAAACCCAAGAAACATTTGATATCTATAGCAGAGGTACGTCTAGGCCATTGTTTCACTCCTTCTATTTTTTTTAGAATCTACACAGATCCATTTAATTTGCTAGACACAATATGGCCAAGGAAAGTAATAAATTGCAAATAAAACTTGCATTTTCTAAATTTAGCAAATAACTTATGATCTTTGAGAGTTTGAAGGACAACCCTCAAATGATTCACATGTTCTTTCGCATTCCTAGAGTAAATGAGGTTATCGCAAATAAAAGTAATAACAAACAAGTCAAAATACTGCTTGTACACGTTGCTCATCAAATCCATGAAAGGTGTAGGAGGATTGGTAGTCGAAATGACATAACTACAAATTTATAATAACCATACCAAGTTCTAAAGGCTTTTCTCTGAACGTCAATATCTCTGACTCTGAGCTGATGATAGCCCGATTTGAGGCCTATCTTGGAAAAATTACTAGCACCCTAAACTTGGTCGAACAAGTCATAAATATTGGGGATATGATACTTATTATTGATTGTAACCTTTTTTAACTACCTATAGTCAATGCACATTCTGAGTTAACAAGCTTTCTTCTTTGCAAATAACACTAGTGCAGCGCATGGGGAAATATTAGGTTTGATGAAACCTTTTTCTAAAAGGTCTTTCAGCTGCTATTTCAATTCCTTAAGCCCAACTGAAGACATTATACAAGGAGTAATAGAAATATGTAGGGCATTTGGAAGGAGATCAATTCGAAAGTCATTTTCCATTTTGGGAGGAACTTTCGGAAGATATTCTGGAAACATTTCTATGAACTCATTATATAGTGAAACTGACTCAAGAGTTGGGGTTCGAAGATTGAATCCTATACTTGAACTAGATGATAGAGATAAACCTTAGAAATCATTTTTATGGCCTTAAGGGAAGAAATGAATCAACCCATGGGCTCTAAGTTACTACCATCCATTCTAGGATTTGTTTGCCTTGAAACAAAAAATGAATGATCCTAGTTCTACATACGGCTGAGGCATAACAAGAATGTGACCAATCCATGCCTACAAAGATATCCAAATCTACAATTTCTAACTCTACAAGATTTATTAAGGTGAATTTCTAGGAGACGGTGCTCTTGTAGCTCTAACTCGGTTACCGATTGGAGTTGACTGAAGTAGAGACTAAGAAGGGTACTGAGAGAGTTATTGGACTATTATCGAAGTTGAATTCTCTATCAGTAGTTACAAAGGAAATAGTATCCCCTAAGTATAAAAAAACATAAATATCTAACTCAAAGACTCATAATATTTCAATGACTACATCACGAGAATCTTCCTGATCCTGGAAAGCCTGGAGAGCATAGTACATGTTTCGACAATGTCTGTCACCTGTACTAGATAAGTTACCCTGCGACTTGTTGGTGCTGCTAAAGTTGTAGACTGAGCCCTGCCATTATTGACCCATTGAACCTATTTATCAGAAGGATAATCTCTCAACGTGTGACCAGATTGACCACACCTAAAGCATCCTTCCTTTCCTGCAAGACACTCCCCAGATGATTTGCCACACTTTTGGGCAAGTTTGGTAGGTTCTGGTGCCTGAGATACTTCCTTGAGACTTAGAGCTTGATGCTTACCTTTATGATCATTTCAAAAACTATGAAGATGGAACACTAGCCAATAAAGGTGTTGGAGCTGATGACTTCTGCTAAAACTGCAAGCTATTTCCACCACCCGATTTATGTTGAGAATACTCATAGTTGCCTATTATAGACCTTTTGTTATCCTTAGAATGTTCCCCTTATATTATCTACCTCAACCTGCTCAGCACGAGTTAGAGCCTAGAAATGTTCATATTTTTCAGCAACATAGCATTTTTACATTATGTTTTCACTAAGTCGTATACCCCGTATAGAAAATTGTTCATTTGAGCCATGGAATCAAAAACCATGTGAGGAACATAACTGGAGAGTTAGGTGAACTTGAGTCAATAATATTTACATGTCCTACTACCTTTCCTCATGTTCATAGACTCCTGTATTTTTTCCTCCAACAACTCTCTTGGGCAATACATGTGTAAAAAAGTCTCACTGAAGCTTTCCCAATTGACAAAGATACATATGTACCCCTGCTCTCTTTCCATTTAGTATAACATATGTGAACTACATCCTACATAAGATAGGGTGAAAACTTTACCCTATCATTACAAGTTAGTTTTATCATTCCAAAGATCTTCTTGACCTCATCAATTAAGTTTTGAGGATTCTCACCGATCTGTGATACTAAGAACTCAGCATATTCATCCTAATAAAATCAGGAATCCTGGTTGCTACTGATCCACCACTAACATTTCTAGGAACTTGATCCTGTTGGTTGTTCTAGTTGGTCACACTCTGAGCCAAAAGTTGGATAAAATTCCAAAACTCAACATTTTAAAACTTCTTGATATGGGACTAGAAGAGTTGTATTAGTGTTGCGGGCATTCATATTCCTTACGTAAGATCTATGAGGAAGCCTGATCTGAAAGCACACAAGTCGAGTTAGAAATGAGGAATTAGGTCATAGCTTACACACGATAAGAGTAACAATAAAATGAAGTTTTCCTAAAACACTTTGCCGCCTCTTTCTCATAATATGTGATGCACTTCACACCTAGGAAACAAACTCTACTCAGTTCAGCTTTTAAGACAACCTAGGACTCTTAAACCTAATGCTCTAATACCAAGTTTGTCACACCCCGAAGCTACCCAAAAAATGTAGACACGAGACCTAGGATCACGTCTGACCCCAAGCTAACCTTGCTAGTATATCAAAAAAATACTTAAAGATAAACTCAATCAATAGATGTTTTACGGTAGATAGTCATAAAATAATATGAAAGAGGGGAATACCCATATGTATGAACACATTAATAATGTGAGTTTAATAACAGTTGAAAGTCAAACTCAAATAATAAACTTGATTTTGACTATGTTTGAAATATAGCATGTATTGACTAGAAAAGCTGGGATATGCCCCATCTAGATATAGAAAATAATAAAAACTAAAGACTATAAAGTAAAGAAAGATAATCATGTCAATCATTTTCGAAGAATGAGGACTCACCATTAATGTTGCTGAACTAAATATCGGCAACCGATCTATGTGTGATATGGAAGATAAGAACCTGAACCTACATCACAAGAAGATTTAGCGCAGAGTATGCTTCAGTACTTGAAGGGGACTGACATGATAGAGTAAAGCTGAACAATAAAGATAATTGAACCAAAGAATATATATGAGCATTGACAAAAGATAAGCATGATAATAAACTGAAAATACTGAATATGAAATGACTTAATGTAATAACCAAGTTTATAACATGGTAAAACTGAATACTCAACTATAACTGATAATATGATCAATGTAATAGAATTTGACTATAAGGGAGCTATTATTAATCAACAAAAAACCACATGAGCTAAATGTGGAGTCTGATGTATACGCTCTGTCGAGGGGACCCCATATCCCCTGCCGAAAATATAGAGGCATGACAGGCATGATCACTAAAATGATGCCCACAAAAGGGAGTTACAATCTACGGGGCACATATTTTTGGGACTTGAGGGTTATTAGCCCTAGACCACTCAATATTTAGCAACTCCTAATTAATTTATATAATTAAAATTTTATGATTGTAATTTTGTAATATTGGATAGCTCAAAATACTGACATGTTAACTGAAAATGCGAATTAATCTACTAATAATAAAACATATAAATATGAGGCATGTATATTGTAATATCTGATCTAACATGTGTAATTCATCAACTAAAAGAACTACATAGCTAGGGTTTTGAATTCATGAAGGAATCTACGCAAAACAATAATAAAATCATGTTAATCTGATGAGGAACATTAATGCATCTGATTCATAATGATCTACTGAATTCTAGAAACCATCGGTCTTGATAATATTAAGGGAATCACAAATTTGACTTAATTGTAGGGCCCTAATCGGTGAAAGGAACCCACTAGTGAAATTCCACATGCATAATGATGAATTCGTAGAGAAATCTTTTGATTTTGAGGCTGGAAGTGATGAAAAGTCGTTGCATTCTTGAACTAGGGCTGCTAGAATTTCTCCTCTATTATGATGTATGTTTGATGGATTTTTGGTGAATAATTTATTAGTTTAATTCTAGTTAATTTAGTAGATTAAAACTTACCAAAAAAATGTAGTTTAGGGGTTAAATGACTAAGTTTATGGGTCCAACACATAAAGTAAAGACCAAAAGACTAAGACATAAAATACTGTGAAGCCAACCACAGGCTGACTAACTGTCCATGGACTAACTCATGATCTTTCCTATCAACTATGGATTAGCTTCAAAGGATTGGTTTTGGGGATTTAATCCACGTGTTTTGGTTTGACCTACAGTCTGTGAGAGCGGACGTGGGTCGACACTTAGAAAATTTCTAAGGCCATTTTATGGGAAGGGATTCAATGGGAACCATTACAATTCGTCATCTAGACCATGGCGAGTGAATGGTCCCGTTGTCTTAGTCAAGGCCATGTGGTCTCTACATGTCGAGCACGACTTGTCATAACAATCTGTGAGGTGGTCCACGACTCGTGAAGGGTCACGTGGTCCACCACCTCTGTACTAGTGTGGGTCCACGGACAGATGAACAGTTCTTGGTTCCTTTCACGGGTTGTGAACCTTGTCTTGGTTCACCTGCTGCTACTGGTTTTCTGCTAAATTTTCTATGTTCCAAGTTCCACGCTATTACAGAGACAATTGAACTTTTATTTTTAATAGGTGAAGTGACATTCTTTATTTGGATTCACTATACGAGGACTGCTGGTATACTAGGTACTTGGATAAAAGTCAACCAAACTATGAAGAAATGGTGAGAAGTTGAAGGCAGTGTCAGATTGAGAATGATTTATCAAGCAAATCCTAAGATTATTTATTTTTCGATTTGGAAGAGGAGAAATATTGTGCTTTATGGTGGGTTATATTCTAAAAATAAGGTTATATGAGATACTAATGTTACCATTCACAATTTCATTAGTTTATAATTCAATTATTTAAACTTTCCTAATGTTTGGACATTAATGGAAGTTGCACAAGAAAATATCAAACCTGTTTATTATGGAAGAGTAGTTAGTTGGAATGCTCCTCCTATGGGTTGGTTGAAATTTTATAATGATGGCGCTTCCAGATAAAACCTAGGTTCCAAATCTGTTGCCTTTTTGTTTGAGAAAGTATGAAGGAATTTTAGTGGGAGCTGAAGGTTTTCATATTGAATATTTAATTAGTCTTGTGGGTGAAGATAGGGCTATAAGAGAAGGTCTCAAATACTACTGAGGAAAACAGCTTACCATCATTATCGTGGAAACTGATTCCTTCTCAATGGTGAAAATTGAACATTATTAATAGTGTTTTAGAGATTCCATGGAGTTCTTCAATGGAGGTTAATTCCGTAATAAGGATCAGAAGTATCATTAGAGTAAGAGTATAACATTCCTGAAGGGTGAGAAATATTCTTGTTTATTTCTTGGCTAACCTAGTTTTTAGTTTTGTAGGGTCTTTTCAATTCAACTCATTTCAGGAAGTTCCAAGTATAGGAAAGAAAATGATTGTTCTTGATAAATGTAGTACTCCTATAATGAGAATTATACAGACGTTTTAAAAAAATACCTTTTAATTATCAGAATATTTCAAGTATTCAACAATGTGATACAAGTGAGAGCTTTTTGAGGTGTTAAATTGTACTAATCCATGACTTAATGGTTCAAATAGTATATCCCAAAAATTAAGCTTGTCTGGTTTCAGCCACAATATCTTTCTCTTTAAACAATGGATGAGTTAATTTTTAGTCGAATTACTTTTGATTTTTATGGTGGAATTAATTTTTTTGTGATTCAACCCATTGAAGATAGGTGTGAATATTAAATGTTTTAGAATAAGGTTTAGTTGGTTACCTCGTCATAATGGAATTGGTTCAGATGCACCAAATGACATTTTTCATTTGCAAAACATTTATATGTGAGTTAGTACTTAATTAGTGGTTTCTTTTTTTAAACCTAAAGCTCAGATGGTAGAGTTTAGCCCATCATTTTCTAAATAAGAGAAGAAAATACAAGTCAAAGGTATCTAGTATGAGATTACTTAGTTGGTGGGAGGCGGACTCGTTCTTTCACAACATTGAATGTCCAATCTTCTATCGTTCCTCTATAGCTAAATCAAGGTTGAAAGTTGCATAGTTAGAAAGATTAAAAGTGAAGGGTTTTGTTTGATTTATGATGCAATTCATATATTTACTCATTTGAATGATTGTATCATTTGATAGTAAACATTTTCAATAGTTGTTACCTTAGTATTTTGTAATAGTTTGATCAATAGAGGAACATCTCCTTCCTCTACCTCAAAGTGAAATCAATTGGAGCTCCATCCATAACTAGACATTGTATCCCTTCCCATTTTTCTTGATTGTGTGTGTCGATTCAATTATCATCATTCTCTGCTGCACCTATCTCCATATTTGGATCAGGCCATTGTTGGACCTGACCATGTATAGTGATTTTTTTGTTAATAATATGGGCCTTGTTCTTACTATTTTTTGTTTAAAATGTGTATCACATACATTGTTTTCAAAAACAAAATGATATATATTTTGAATACTGTATCTGATAGAAGATATAATTTACCAGATACACAAAAAAATATGTTTTAGTAGTGCGAACAACTTTTTTTTATCAAATACAACTGGCACAAAGCTAAAGAATTTTTTTTCCGGAAAACTACGTAACTAGACATACATCCCTACCATATATATCAAATTTATTTTCACTTTTAAACAATTACATATATTAATATTTTAAACATTTTATATCATATATTAAAAAGATATAATCAGATACACAAATACACTATAACTAGAATTGATTAATTATCATTACATTTAAACACCAAAATTAGTGGTCCAATTGCAATTAATAATTTTTCTTTGTCATCAACTGTTTTCCTCTGTCAATCCCCACTCCAACAGTATCTTTAATCCCTCACGTTCTCCACCCCCATTTTTCTCCCTTCCTTCATCCTCTTAATATCAAAACTTATTCTTACTATCTTTCAGTGGAACTATTATGTAAAAGAGGCTAAACTTTTTCTCTCTTATTTGAGAGAAGCGATGGCGAAATTAAGTCTCCAAAAGGGAACTACTAGGCTAGCACGAGTAGTTAACATGGTACTATGAGTTTGAAGCCATTTGTTTAATATCATGAGCGAGGAGATGTAGAATATCTTTGGCAAGTACGGTGCTATGAGGCATATTCGTATTGGAAAAAACTAAGGATACACATGGAATCACTTTCTCCATATATAGGGATAAATATGATGCAAAAACCATTGCCAATCATCTCTTTGGCTTCAATATCGCTAATCGATACATAATAGTTTGGTATTACCAACAACGGAAGATGATCAAGAAATTTGATTAGAATAAGAAGGATGGAGAGATATATGGTTTTAGATATATGTATCTTCTTACGATGTACTCAAGATACATATTTTTGGATATAATGTATAAAATTGAGATTTGATACATAAAATTAATGCTAGATACATATTTCTCTGAAGTTTGTATTTAGCTGAAGTTCGATTGAATAAACTCACACCAATTAGGATGTGAGATACATGCATCATTAATAGTGAAATACACGACCCAATAATTTTATAGCTGAGATGCATATTGATATATGTATCTGAGATAGAGTTCATATTTATATAAAGTTCAATCGTATAAACTTTTACAAATTAGGTTGGGAGATACATGCTTGAGATATATATATAACATTAAAGGCGAGAAGCATTATCCCCCTTCAAGAAGTTGACGTATGATTCCGGAAGAAAATTCTAAGCAAATGTCTCAACAGTACTGTCATTGATTATTTGGAAGAAAAAATCCCTAAACTTTCAAATAGAAAAGAAGGAACCGGTGAAGAAGATGAAGAGTACAATAGCACAATTACTTGGGTTTATGATTTTGTTATTTTATGAATACTCATTGTAAATCTGTTGCATTGTTATCTAATCAACAATTAATCCTTTAATTAAAGAAGTAAGTTGCACCCCCTGTAATTCAAATTAATAAATTGTGTATTTTAGCTCTAAAACCTATTGGATAATGTATCTTACCATTAATGATACATGTATCTCGAGGCCAGAATATGGTATAAAATGTTATATTACAAATTATTAGAAATTCTAGTAATTAGGATCTAAAGTAGTGGGATTTATATAAGATGCCCTTTTTATATTTGAATAGTAACACTCCAATTTGTTGTATCATAAATTAATAAGCTCACTACAATGTAGTGTAAATTATTATAGTAGTGGAAAATCTATAAATGAAAATTATTCAACATGAACATGAATGTATTCTTAAAAAATTGTCTCAAGTCTTTTTGGGACAAGTTCGTCGTTTATGACCTTCTTGTCCACAACCTCCATAATAGTGTTTGTTGTTATATTTTTATTTGAGTTTTTTTCCTTCAGCTCCTTGATCGTCCAAGAATCTTTTTGTAGATAGGTTACAACACAGTTTAATCTAAAATATTTTTAAAAATCGATCAATGTTTCTTGTCTGGCGTTGGAATCATTGGAGCTTCATATGTGTTTACTAATGCATTTGGTTTTTAGTAATAAGAGCAGTAGGAAGGCATATTTGTACCATTATTTCTCTTTTAAAATACCAACTGCATGTGCATAAGGTATCTTATCAAGTTGAAATCTCCCATAATTGCATATTTTTGCTCAAGACAAGCAATATATCTTTGTCCAGCTTTATAAACTGAAAAATAAATTCAGACAATGCACTAATCTACAAACATTTAAAAAGTTAGTGATATATGACATGAACTATTTTTTTCTGTGTTAGGAAAAGCTGATAAAAAACCCCACTGATACTTTACATTAGATAAATATTTATATTCAAATTATTTATAAAAAGACTTAAATCAAACAATTGTATCATAACAATCAAGACCCATGCATAATTCGATGAAAAGCTAATCCATTTTGATGAAATTGAACTTAGAGATTTGAAATATTTTGGGACCTAGTGGATGAATGAAATCCATTTGTGAATTCCCACATACCTTGATGATATAATCCCAAACGAAATGGAGGAAAAATGAAACTTGAAAGTTGAACCCTAGATTTCTCCCTTAAAACTTTAGAGGATTTGGAGGGGATGAATTTTGATATATTTGGGAATTTGAGGGAATGAGAGGGTCTGGGTAGATATAGGGGTTGAAAGGTAGTTAAGGGTCTTAGAAATAGGGTCAAAAAGACATAGTATAGATATTAAATGCATAGGAAAAGACCCAAATACTGTGAGATGGCTTCTAGGGTCTGGACGTATATAGGACATTTAGGCATGCTACATAAGCGGCATATATGATACTAAAAGTGAGAATATGAGACTTAATTCTTCAAGAGTAAATATGTACCTAAAATTGAATGGGAGTGACAAATATATCAAAAATGTATGACAAAGGACAAATATAACCCTTTTCTAAGAGTATAAGGGCAAATATGACTCATTTCCATATATATATATATATATATATATATATATATATATATATATATATATATATATATATATATATATATATATATGGATATGTAGAGAGAGATTTGAAATATATATCCTTAGTTTAGGTAGGTATTATCTTATAATAAAAATCATAAATCTGAACAAGGTTTTAATGAGTGATCAAACGATATTTGTGGGTATCCTCAAAATCATCCTTTAATATCTCTTCATTTTTCTTCTTTCTTGTTATATTATTAATTAGTATCTTCCCTAAATCATTTTTCCTAGTTATTTGTCCCTTAATTCATTTTTTCTTTTCACAAGTTTACAATACATTTTGTCATAGCATCAAAATTTAAAGTCATCATACAAAATTTTCAAAAGAAACAATATAATATAAGTTTTGTTTAATAGTATAATTAGTATGGCTTTATGGATCCAACAGAGATCCGTACAGTTTTTCTTATGTTCGATCGAAATGGAGACGGAAAAATTACGCGAACGGAGCTAAGCGATTCTTTGCAAAATATGGGAATTTACATTCCTGAAATGGAATGGGTGCAAATGATTGATAAGATAGATATAAACAGAGATGGATTTGTAGACATGGAGGAATTTGGTATATTATATCAGTCGATAATGGATGATAAATATGAAGAAGAAGATATGAGAGAAGCTTTCAACGTGTTCGATCAAAATGGTGACGGATTCATCACGGTGGAGGAATTGAGATCCGTTTTGTCATCGTAGGGTTTGAAACAAGGAAAAACCCTAGAAGATTGTAAAAGAATGATCATAAAAGTTGACGTGGACGGTGATGGAAAGGTTGATTACAAGGAGTTTAGACAAATGATGAAACGTGGTGGATTTTTTTCTTTGAGCTAGCTAGCTAGCTCAATTAATAAACAAAGTAATTATTAAAACATTTGAAATGAATGATGTTAAAAGTAGTCAATTAGCCTTTTGTATATGGAGCTAAGCACAACTTACCTCTTAATTAAGTCCTAAATAGTTTGATCAAATATATAGTTGTGTGTATGACTTTTTCATCTTTTCATTTTCTTTTTTCTTGTTAGTATTGTTATAAAAAAGTCAATTGGATTTATGATATTTATTCATTTCAAATGAAAAGATGTATTATCCGTTCTGTATTAGTTGGTCATCTTTTTAAAAAAAGTTATATTATATTATTAATTGTCCACTTTACGAAATTAAGAAAGTATAGTAATTGGATTTTTCCTACATTTTCCTTGCAATTTATTCTTTTTGAAAGTATTTACAGAAGTTTTTAAAATTCTCAAGAAGTTTTTTAAGGGGTATATTAGTAAAATTATCTTCTTATATATGATTTCTTAATGTGTGTATAAAGGAAAATGATCAATCAATGTGGGACCGATGGAGCAGCTCTATTTCTTCACACGTGTTGCTATACATTAATCATGTTGCGTTCTTGATTTTTATTGTATTATATTCTCATTTTTTTTCACATATATATACTTTCTTGTTTTGTTCAATCAGTAAAATGTTTTCAGTAATTTGTTACTCAATGTTATGATTAGCTGCCAAAGTCTGAACGTATCTTTGATTAATGTACACTCCTCTATATGATATTCTATGTTCATATTTGACCATGTCATTAGTTTGTATGTACCATTAAAAGGTGTTATTGAACTAAAACCCAAGTAATGGACCGCATTTAAAATGAAATGTTTCTTAATTACCTATCCTAAATGACATAAAATCTTGCTATATGCAACCAAAATTCAATTTCCATACAAAAATGCAGTTACTGCAAATATAGTTGAAATTAAGGGGTTCTCCGGCATTTTATTAGAAGGATCAATAAGACAAGTTATCAGTGTTATACTTATTTAAAAGGGACAAGCTGAATTATATGGACTTTAGTTTGATATGGAAATGACTCAGTTGGTCATTTTTTTGTTTTCCTATAGAAATTACCCTTTTTCCCTCCCATGATTGACCTTAAGTCTTCAATCTTTGAGTTAAAAAGTTCATTTTTGAACTTTGAGTTAAAAGTTGATAATTTTAAAAGCCTTGATGTTTGATAGGCTAAGTTATTAAGAAACTGATTTTTGGTGTCTTTTGGATTTTCGAGTGTCAGAATGGAAATCTATCAATTACACCAATTCTGAAAGGTGAAATTTGATATGTAAGAATTGTTGGTTTAGATACCGAGTCTTTTAAAGAATTTGAGGTTCTAAATTGTAAAATTATGGAAATTTAAACTTAGAGTTGAGTTTGATCAACTTTCAGGGTTCGGATGCTCGGATCGATTTTCCGAGAGTTTCATTTTATTAGGGGATGATATTATGCCTAGGGGAGGTCTTGATTTTTTTTGAGAGATCCTGATCTTATTTTAGGATTTTTAGGTGTTGAGTTAGTTTCATGTAGTTTTCACCAAATGCCGGATCAAGGAGACGTCGGGTTCATGTTTTGACACTTCAATTGAGTCTAGAACATCGAGTGTGATCGATTTGCATATGTGGTTTGTGTTGATGGGGTTCTGAAAAAATCCTTAGGGTCTTTTCGATGTTAAGAGTGTTGGTTGATTTTTTGATGTCTGATTTCTGGTGTATTTCACTTTTGTGAGGAAAGGCTCGCGTTAGCGAGGTTTGTTTCACTTTTGTGAACCTTGTTGACCTTTGCACTTGCAAAAGCCTTCGCTTAAGCATGTGATGAACATGATGATGTGAATTTTCTTATTAGGACCTTTATTGACCGATTGATGGAACGGTTGAAAGAATGATTATGAACTTGAATATGATCTGTTGTCTCTTTCATGTCGCGTGATATTGCTACTGTTTGTGAACACAATGATGAGACATGCGATGATTTAAAAAGTCAATGAAAAATGGTTTCGGCTAGTGAATTTATATAATACTAATGGAAAATGGTTCCGACTAGTGATTTGATATGAAGCCGATGGAAAATAATTTTGACTAGTGATTTGACATAGAGCCGATGAGAGATGATTCTAGCTTGTGAGTTGATATAAATCCAATAGAAAATGGTTCTGGCTAATGATACTATGCCGATGGAAAATGGTTCCATCAAGAGATTGATTATTATAACTTGATGCATTTGATGCTTATTGTGACTTGCTTGTTGCTTGAGATTTATGTATGTTTTGTGTTTTACGGGACTACTTGACTTTGAGATGATATAAAAGATTCGCTCAATTTGTGATTGTAACTTTTGAAATGTGTAGGTTGGGACTTGTGCTCCATGATAGTAGAATTTATAGATTGGACTGATTTATATAAAGATAATAGTTTTTGGAGGTTTGGTTGGAGTGTAAAGGGTATTTCAATTTTTAGCTAGTGTCTTTGTTTAGTAAGTTTCTTGCTGGGTACTGTGTTTTTGGTACTCACCCCTTGCTTCTACACTTGTATAGGTTCCGAGTTCGAACCCGTGTGATCTTCTTCTTTTCTCCTGACTGTCGAGGGTTGTTGAAGGACTTGAGAGGTAGCTGTTACTAATCCTCGTGGACCCTCTTTCCTTTTATTTATGTTTTGTTTTTCTTGAGAAACAAAGACCAAGACTTGTATTAGTATTTAAAGTTTTGCATTTTCATTAGTGACTTGTACACATGAAAACCAGTATTTGGGGTATTATTTAGAGTAAAAAAAGTTTTTCATCTTTGTCTTTTACTTGATTTACATTTATGCATTTCTATCATTTTCGTTGGGTTGAGTCTAACTTATCCTTGTGGAAAGAGACAAGTGTCATCACATTTATTTTAGGGTTTCGACAAATGGAAACAGAGCCCTAGGTTCATAGATTCCACATGTGTATAAGGCAAGTCTAAGTACAATATTGAGGATCAGTAAAGAGGCAGATGTACTTATCTTCAAGAGGCTACAAAGATTGTTAGGAAATTTCTTCTTATTAATCTTTTCTTATAGTGTGTGGTTACCTTCAGTACTATTGGGTTGTTGCATATCACATTTTCCGAGGACCAAAGCGTCTGTTTTTTGTGGTAGACGTGAGGCATTCCCTAGGGTAGTTGTTGAGACCCCATCTAGGGGTAGGGGTAGCGCCCAAGCTAGAGTTCGTGCTCGTGGAGTATCATTGTCTTGAGGTTATATCCATGGAGTTGCAATAGGCGAAGGTTGAGCTAGAAAGGCTTCTCCTAGGAAATATGCATGTTATGACTATTGATAAAGAGTGTTAATATCTTTATCGACATTAGTTAAGTTTCAATAGAATCAATGTCGTTAAAGGCTTTAGGGACATATATAAAGAGTGCTAATTACCACTAAAATACATATTTACAGTAGTTAAAAATTAATTGCCGCAAAAGATAATTTTTTATATAGTGGCGCAGTCAGCCCAATGATCTTATGGTTCTGGAGGAGGTAGCTGTCACATCCGGGTTTAAACCCTAGACGTAATCCGCATCGTCGTCCTCTTTGAGGACTAAGACTAGCCTCTTAGCTTATATCATCACATTCATAAGTCAAATTTAGGGAAATTTTAAAACTTTTTATTACTTCTACTTGGAGGTTTAAATAGACCTTTGCATACACATAATATGTATAGAGAGTATACATAGACCCTTTGTATAGAAAAGTTACATAGCCTTGTAATTTTATTGCACATATATATACATAATATAGAACACAATCTTAAAGATTGTCTCATCTCGTACCATCAAAAAGATCATAGCAATTTGGGCATAGCCCTACATCAATGTAAAGAAGCCACATATAGGCTTATAAAAATCATACTCAAATGAAAATAGAGTAAACATAAGAGTCTTAGAAAAACAAGGCAACTTCATAAGCTAGATATTGACATCACCCTTGGAAAGTGAGGACCTACCCACTTGAATGGTAGAGAGTATCCAAGTCTTCTTCAAGTCATCTTGAATGAGACTTCAATGACCGGAACCTAAAATATTGGGAGAAAAGGAAGAAATGGGGTTAGTACGCCTGTTGTACTAAGTATAAGACCATATGCACATATACTTATAAAATATGCTAAGAAAAGGACATTTTAATAAATATGCATTTTCCATTTAAAACCTTCATGCACATTTAAGATGACCACACCCATCAATATTTCACATTTATTAAGTCATAGGCATTTTCATTGCAATACTACAACATCAAGTCTAGTTAAGTCAACCATTCAAACCATGTAAGTAGATACATACTCAAATAACTCTATCATCAAGTCAACTTTAGAAAAAAGCATGAATAAGAGTACATTTCATTATAATAAAGCAAGACAATTACCCATGAACCCCTATCAACTCAACAAGTGAAATGACCAAGCAAAGACCCATAACCTTACTCAATCAAGTAACCCAACAAGAATCATGAATAACACCCTACTTCATATAACATGACATTTAGACATATATTTCATGTTACTTTAACAATATAGACCAACACATATTCATAGATGAACTAATCAACATATAGTATCATCAATGTGCAAGTATATCATATGCATATCATATACCATTATAAACATAAACATACACAAGAACATCCTCCTAAGACTCCCCTCAAGGCTAACTAGTGCAATGCTTAGGTACAGTCCCATACCCCTACCTAGACTAAGATAGACCCCTTAGTGTCCTAGTTAGAGTTCACTTTTTTAATTCATTTTACCTTTTTGGGAACATCTTTCTCTAACCGACATATACCACATGACATAGTGTGGAATCAGTTTCATTAACCCTACACCGAAGGAAGGTGGACTACTTGCCAAGGTAGGACCAAAATATAAAACATAGCAACTACGTGGATCCACTAGCTAGTATTCCTATGGGGGCAACATAGTTCAAGAACTTAGAGATATAGTTGGGACCCTCTTTATACTACATTGATTGTAGTCTCCAATCTAAATATTACTTTAGTGCTCCTACCTTCCTTATATGGGAAGGGACAATCCCACTCTAGTTCACTCGATGCTAAGCTAGAGTTCCTTTTTTGAAATGTCTTTAAGCCTTTAATTATAAATTATAGCTTAGTTTAGGTCAAAGGGTCTAACCCTTGTATAATTATCATAATCAATAGCTCAATAATAATTGCATGGGTATAAGTCCTTTTATTACAATTCATATAAGTGAAGTTAGCACATTATCATTTCATATCATAATTAGGTACAATGATATTCATCACTATCCCAATATAACAATACACCTAAATCAACCTCACAACAAAGTCAATACATTTCAATTCAACATCACACAACCCTATCAATCCTAATATAAGGCTTACTACAACATGATATCATGACTTAATCACAATTCGATATCATGACTTAATCACAATTCACAACAATTGGAAGTAAGAGATAGAGATTATAAGACTTACCAAGTCTCCTTCATAGTTCATCACCAAGGTATTACCATAAACCCTCAATTCAATCAAATTTAGAAGTAAAACATCATGATTCCATAATCAACATGATAACAAGGCTACGAGAATCACTACATCACAATTCAATACCAGATCATAGCTGAAGATAAGACACTTAGGTTAATTCACTATCTAACCTAGATCTTCATCTCAAGAACTAGAATGAAAGACTAAAATTCACTCTAATTTGTTCATGATTAATTTAACAACATCAATTGATATCAATTCAACCAATAACCAAGTCCATTGAACAAATCTCAACTTAATTCATGTCAATATCCAACCTAGGGTTAAGTGTTAAGGATCATCATCTACAAACTAAACCACACAATCAAGATATACCACAATTGAGATAGAATACATGTTAATCTATTCATTTATCAAATATAAAAGATAAACAAATCAATTCATAACCTAATTTTTTAGATTGAGAAGAACCCACATGAAAAACCATCTTTTGAAAATATTTTGAAGGAGCCCTTTGAGGAAAGAGATCTCAAAGGTGAAATGATCCAATACCTCAACGTTTGATGAGTATTTGATGTTGAAATCGTACATATCATCCCCCAAATCCTTACCCTAGCTAGTGTTCAATGGTGTCTTCCAATAGAAAGAGAAAGAAGAGAGAAGGAAGAGGAATTGTTTTTGTGAGTTGTGTTTAATCTAATGAGGGTTGGGGTCTCTATATGGGTGGTCAATTAACTTAATTATACTCCCTTAAATCCCTAATTAACCACCTAACAACTTAACTAAGTAAATTAAACTAACTTAAAATGTGCAGGGAAATTTGACCCTCATAGATGGAACCCCATCGACGGTCCGTCTGTAAGTCGACGGGCACTGTGCCTTCTGTGCAGCACAACTGTCATTTTGGTCAGAGACTGGTGCAAGAAAGGGATCCAACAATTTGGATAAATGGTGGTCAACGGTTGGCATGGATGCCCTGTCTATCCACATAGGAGCCGTCGTTTGCCCTGTTGTGGTTGCACACTACCCACACTGTGTTGCCTCCTACGTGCTAGGGTCCTCCTCATGGGCCCTTGGTTGATCCTTGCAGAGTCGAACCCGGATGTTTTGACCACGAATCTTCTTAACACCTATTAAATACCCTTCCACAAATTTTCATGGATTTCAGACTTCTAAAAGCTCGTCAAAAAGGCTTAGGCACGTTGGTACCTCCTAGAACTAGTTTCTGGACGTCATGGATATTTTGGTTCGTAAACTTCTAAAATGACCTATATCCATTCAAACTGCTCTTAAAACAGTGTTTAAACCTCTTTTTAAGACTCGTGTTCGATTTTTAAAATGCTACATTATCCCGCTTTAAGGAATATTAGTCCCGGAATGACACTAAACATCTTCAAAAGGAAGGAATAGACTCAAGACTAGCAGCCCAACCAACAACAATACATAATAACATCAACAAGGAATTCAAAACATCAATTACCACACATAAGGCTTAACATTACGTTATGAGGAATATCTTTCTCATAACAACAACATATGCTCAAAATACTTTACATGAGTCAATTATGTGAAATTTCAGTCCATCAACATGCTATATATCATTTCAGAAAAATTCACCATATCAAAATGTACAAGATAATTCAACCAAGCCAAAGAGTAAAATTTCAAGTTCAAATTCTCACTTCATTGTAATTCACCGTAAAGAAAAAAAATGAAAAATGCACATGTTGAAATACTTCACTAAAAATCAAAACAACTTGAATTTTAGTCATTATATTCATTATAATTAAGAACTAATAACCTTAGTTATAAAATAGTGAGGGTAACGGGACTTCTTGTCGGCCTTGGCCTCCTATGTTGCACCCTCAACTAGGTGATTCTTCCATAACACCTTTACTGAAACCACCTCTTTATTCCTTTAGTTCTTGACTTGACTATCAAGAATTTGAATCGGAACTTCCTCATAAGAGAAGTTATCCTTGACACCAAGGCCCTCAATAGGAAGAATAGACTCGGGATCACTATTACACTTTTTAAGCATGGAAACATGGAAAATCGGATGAACCAATGCCGATTCATTAGGAAGTTTCAATTCATAGGCAAACTTACAACCCTTTGCTATTTCATGGTGACCCACATAACAAGGACTCAACTTTCCATTCTTGCCAAATCTACCCATCCCTTTTATTGGTGAAAGCTTCAAATACACTTTATCACCTTCTTTAAACTCCAAATCACTTCTTCTATGATCGGCATCTGACTTTTGCCGACTATAGGGCGTTTGCAACCGGTTTCTTATGATATGAACTTTATCTGAAGTCTTATAAACCAAATCAGGTTCAAGAAGCGAAGGCTCTCCAACTTCAAACCATACTATAGGAGACCTACATCTCCTACCATACAAGGCTTCATAGGGAGCCATGGAAATAGATAAATGAAAACTATTATTTTATCCAAACTCCACTAAAGGAAAATGTTTATCCCAATTTCCCTTGAAATCAATAATACAAACCCTAAGCATATCCTCAAGGGTTTCAAGAGTACATTCTGCTTGACCATCCATTTGGGGATGAAAAGCGGTACTCAAATTCACCTTAGTACCTAACCCTTTTTTGAATGACCTCCAAAACCAAGATGTGAATTGTGCACCCCGATACGATAAAAACGGAATACCATGGCGTCACATAATATCATATATGAAAATCCTAGCATAATCTTCCACCTAATAAGTAAACTTGACGGGAATAAAGAGACCGAACTTGGTCAATCAATCTACAACCACCCATATATAATCATATTGCTTTTGTGTCCGAGGCAAACCCACTACAATATCCATATTGATGTCTTCCCAGTTCCAAGTAGGAACTTGGATTTCTTGTAATAAGCCACCCGAATTTTGATGTTCGACTTTTACTTGTTGGCAATTTGGACACTTAGTGATACACTCCGCTATGTCCTTCTTCATACCTTCCCACCAATATACTTCTCTAAGGTCATGGTACATTTTCATCGAACCCGAATGAATGGAGTAGCGAGACCCATGGGCTTACTCAAGGATCCGGTCCTTCAACCCATCTACATTGGAAAGACACAATCTCCCTTGGTACCTTAACACACCATCCCCCCTAAGGAGAATGACTCATTTAACTTAACGAGAACCGATTCTTTAAACTCGATCAATGGTTTATCAAGGTGTTGTTTGGACTTCACCTCAACTACCAATGCTGACTCGGAGTTATTATGAACCATGAAACCACCATCCTAAATATCTTCTAACCCCACACCCAACCTAGCTAACCTATGAACATCCTTCACTAGGTCTTTCTTGGCTTCATCAATGTGTGATACACTACCCAGAGTCATACGAATTAGGGCATCTACAACCACAATAACCTTGCTGGGGTAATAGAGGACACTCATGTCATAATCTTTCAACAATTCTAACCACCTTATTTGACGGATATTCAACTCTTTTTGTGTAAACACATATTGGAGACTCTTATAGTCGGTAAAAAAAACAATATGAACACCATAAAAGGAATGCCTCCATATTTTCAAGGCAAATACCACGACCGCTAACTAAAGGTCATGAGTTGGATTGTTTCTCGCATGCACCTTTAGTTTGCTAGAAGCATAGACTATCACCTTTCCATATTGCATGAGCACACACCCGAATTCCACTTGGGACACCTCATCATACACAACAAAACACTTTGTACCCTCCGGTAAGGTCAACACCGGAGCGGAAGTAAGCTTATCTTTCAACATTTGAAAACTTCTCTCACATGCCTCCGACCACTCAAATTTCTTACACTTTTGGGTCAAACTAGTCAAGGTAGATGTAATGGATGCAAACCCCCCCAAGCCTCCGATAATAACCCGCTAAACCCAAGAAACTCCTACTATAGGTTGGAGTCAAATGTTTAGGAAAATTTTTCACCGCCTCCATTTTTCTTTGATCAACCTCAACTCCCTCACTAGAGATGATATGACCAAGAAATGTCACCGACCTCAACCAAAACTCATAATTTCTATACTTGGCAAACAATTGATGTTCTTTAAGTACTTGAAACACTACCCTCAAATGGTTCATGTGCTCACCCTTATTTTTCATATATACTAAGTTATCGTGAATGGAGACAATGACAAATAAACCTAGGTAATTTCAAAACACCCTATTCATTAGGTCCATGAACGCTGCCGGAGCATTAGTGAGACCAAAGGACATTACTATGAACTCATAATGACCATATCTAGTTTGGAATGCAGTCTTTCGTATATCCTCACTTCTCACCCTATGTTGGTGATACCCCGACCATAAGTCAATCTTAGAAAAGTAAATTACCCCTTGGAGTTGATCAAAAAAGTTGTCCATCCGAGGAAGAGGATACTTGTTCTTCATTGTGACTTTATTGAGTTGAAGGTAATCCATACACATTCTTAAAGACCAATCCTTCTTCTTCACAAACAAAACAAGAGCACCCCATGGAGAAATACTATGTCTTATGAAGCCTTTGTCTTGTAAATCCTTGAGTTGTGCCATCAACTCTTTCAATTCGGCCGGATCCATTTGATAGGGAGGACTTGAAATGGAATTTGTATCCGGTAGCAAATCAATACCAAAATCAATTTCTTGTTTGGGAGAAATATCGCGAAGGTCTTTAGGAAAGACCTCTGAAAATTCACTCACTACGAGGACCGACTCAATAGGAGGAATTTTCCAGTCACCACGTTGGGAGAGGTCTCTTGCTCACCCCTAGAGCAAAGAGCATAGAAACGGTTCTTCTTTAGAGCCTCATTTGAACTAGTTTCTTGAGCTTTGCCACCTTTTTATTTCCCCTTTATATTAGGTCAATCCTAACATTATGACCGCTTTTACCACAACAAAAACAATTGTCTATCCCCTTAAGGCAATCACCATAGTGCTTCTTGCCACACTTTCCACAAATTAGCTTGTCGGCTGATGAATTAGTACCTTTTCCCTTCTTAAACTTAGGGTTAGACACCCTATCGCCACTAGGCTTAGGGAACTTTTTAGTAACTTGACTTGAAACTCGTTTCTTAAACCTAGCCTTGTCTTGTATCTCAAACCTATTATTTGAAGAACCTCTATCAAAAGATCTTGCTCTTTTGGCATCTCTACTTTTCCTCTTAGACTTGCCTCTTCCACATGCTTGGCATGCACCATAAGACGAGAAATGTTCATGTTGTGAAGTAGCATAGCCGAATGACACTCCTCTTGCAAATCATCCGACACTCCATCATAAAGCGACTCATTTCATCTTTAGAATCGGGAACCAAGGATGGGGAATATTTTGACAATTTTGTGAGTTTAAAGGAGTATTCATGAACACTCATACATCCTTGGCGAAGGTTGGTGAACTCCACCACTTTAGATTGTCTCATCTACCTAGGAAAGAATCAATCAAGAAAAGCCTTCATAAAGATCTCCCAAGTCAATGGACCACATCTCAATGGTCTATTATCCCTCCATTGCACAAATTATGCTTGAGCCACATCCTTGAGTTGATAAGTGTCCAACTCGGCCTTCTCAATTGTGGACAACCCCATCGACAAAAGTATCTTATAGACTTCATCGATGAATTCTTGGGGGTCTTACTCAACCTTAGACCCGTAAAAAGTAGGAGGGTTTATTCGAGCGAAGTTCCTTAGACGGGAAGCCATAGTGGTACCTTGTTGATGAGAACGGGGTAAAATCTCCTAGTTGGCTTGGGCCGTCATAGCTTGTGCTTGAGACCTAACAACTTGTGCTTGAGTAGTGATATCTTGGGCCATTTGAAGAAGAGCTACCCTTATATTCTCATCCGTCAAAGGAGGAGGTTTGACCAGAGCTTGTTCCATATTAGCATCTTCTTCAAGTGGAGGACTTGATCACCATGGGGAGGAGCTCCCGCATTGGCAATTTCCTCTTCAAGTCTTTGTGCTGCATTTCTTTGAGTATTCATCCTTCCTATAATCATATACATACACACCCTTCATGAGGTTTACATAGACCTCTACATACAGATAATATATATATATATATATATATATATATATATATATATATATATATATATATATATATGTATACATACACATACATACACACCCTTCATATAGGAAGGTTACATAGCCTTCTACTTTTATTGCACATGTATATACATAAGATAGAACATAGTCTTAAAGATTGTCTCATATCATACCATTTAAATGATCATAGCAATTTGGGCATAAACCGACATTAATGTAAAGAAACCACATATAGGCTTATACAAATCGTACTCAAATGAAAATAGAGTAAACATAAGAGTCTTAGAAAAATAAGGCAACTCCATAAGATAGATATTGACATCGCCCTCGAAAAGTGAGGACCTACCCACTTGGATATTAGAGAGTATAAAAGTCTTCTTCAAGTCGTCTTGAATGAGACTTCAACATTAGGAACCTAATATTATAAAGGAAAGGAAGAAATAGGGTTAGTATGCCACTTGAACTAAGTATGAAACCATATGCACTTATAAAATATTTTAAGAAACGGACATTTCAATAAGTATGCATTTTTCATTTAAAACCTTCATGCAAATTTAACAAGACCGTACCAATCAATATTTCATATTTATTAAGTTATAGGCATGTTAATCTCAATACAACAATATCATGTCTAGTTAAGTCAACCATTCATACCCTGTAAGTAGATACATACTCAAATAACTCTATCATCAAGTCATCTTTAGCAATAAACATGAATAAGATTACATTTCAATATAACAAAGCAAGACAATTACCCATGAACACTATCATGTCAAAAAGTGAAATGACCAAGCATAGCCCCATAACCTTACTCAATCAAGGAACCGAACAAGAATCATGACTAACACCCTACTTCACATAACCTGACATTTAGATATACATTTCATCTTACTTTAACAATATAGACCAACACATATTCATAGATGAACTAATCAACATATAGTATCAACATGCAAATTCATCATATACATATCATATACAATTATAAGCATAAACATACATAAGATTATCCTCCTAAGACTCCCCTCAAGGCTAACTAGTGCAATGCTTAGGTAAAGTCTCATACCCCTACCTAGACTAAGCTAGACCCCTTAGGTAATACTAGTTAGAGTTCAATCTTTTAATTCATTTTACCTTTTTGGGAACATCTTGCTCTAACCGTCATAGACCACATGAGCTAGTGTTGAATCCGGTGTCATAAATCCTTACACCGAAGGAAGGCGGACTACTTCCTAAGGTAGTACCAAAATATAAAACATAGCAACTACGTGGATCCACTAGCTAGTATTCCTATGGGGAAACATAGTTGAAGAACCAGGAGATATAGTTGGGACCCTCTTTATTCTACATGCGTTTTAGTCTCCAATCTCAAGAGTACTTTAGTGATCCTACTTTCCCTATGTGGAAGGGACACTCCTCACTCTAGTTCACTCGGTGCTAAGCTAGAGTCCCTTTTTAGAAATGTCTTTAGGCATTTAATTATCAATCATATCTTAGTTTATGTCATAGGGTCTAACCCTTGTATAGTAATAATCATCAATAGGTTAATAACAATTGCATGAGTATAAGTTCTTTAATTACAATTAATATAAGTGAGGCAGCACATTAGTATTTCATATCATAATAAGGTACATTGATAGTCATCACCATCCTTCTATAACATTCACCTTAATCACACTTACAACATACTCAAGATATTTCAATTAAATATCATACCCCCCTATAATTGCTAATATAAGGCTTACTAAAACATAGCATCATGACTTAATCACAATTGACCATAATTGAAAGTAAGAGATAGAGATTATAAGATTTACTAAGTCTCCTTCGTAGTTCATCACCAAGGTCTTACCATAAACTCTCAACTCAATTAAATTATATGTAAAACATCATAATTGGATAATCAACATGATAACAAGGCTACGAGAATCACTACATCACAATTCAATACTAGATCATATCTTAAGAGAAGACACTTAGGTTAATTCACTTTCTAACCTATATCATCATATCAAGAACTAGCATGAAAGACTACAATTCACTCTAAATTGTTCATGATTAATGTAACAACATCAATTAATAGAAATTCAATCAACAACCAAGTCGATTAAACCAATCTCAACTTAATTCATGTTAATATCAAACCTAGGGTTAAGGGTTACAAATCATCATCTACAAACTAAACAAAACAATCAATATATATTAAAATTAAGTTAGAATACATGTTAATACATTCATATTATACAATATAAAACATAAACAAATAAATTCATAACATAATTTTCGAGTTTGAGAAGAACCCACATTAAACTTCCTTAAAACCCTAATTAACCACCTTACCCCTTAACTAATTGAATTAAACTAAATCAAAATGTGTAGGGAAATTTGACCCTTACACACGGAACCCCGTCGATGGTCCGTCTATGAGTCGACGGGCACTTTGCCTTCCATGCTGCACAATCGTCGTTTTGATCAGACACTAGTGTAAGTGAAGTATCCAAAAGTTTTCTATGTTTTGGTTGATGGTTGGCATCGATTTTCCGTCGATCCATACACGAGCCGCCATTTGCCCTCTCGTGGTTGCACACCGCCATGGTAGTGTTGCCTCCTACTTGCTAGGGTCCTCCTCAAGGGACCTTGGTTGGTTCTTGGGGATTCGTACCCGGATGTTTCGACCATGAATCATCTTAAACACCTATTAATTACCTTTCCACCAATTTTCATGGAGTTCAAACTTGTAAAAGCTCATCAAATAGGCTTAGGCATGCTAGTACATCCCAGAACAAGTTTCCAAACGTCATGGACGTTCTTGGACGTTTTCATTCCTTAATTCCTAAATGACATATATTCATTAAAATGGGTCTTAAAACAGTGTTTATACCTCCTGGTACCTATGTTTAGCTTTAAAAATCGTCTTGGATTTTTGAAATGTTACAGTACCCATGGTAGTCGTCTGGTTCTCAACAAAAGAATTTTTTTTGCATAGATATTTTTATACTTGTGGGGATCTGAGTCATGATGTGATAGTTTCCTCTAAATAGTTATCAAGGACTTCAGCATTATTATTTAGGTGATCCTGCTAGAGATTCAACTCCTCTTGTCAGGGGTCGAGGCATAGTTAAGACCATTATTGATAGAGGTAATCCAACTCTACAGGGTGGAGGTAAAGGTTCAACTCAGACTGTAGGCCGTTGGGAGGGACAATGTTATGCTTTTCCAAGAAGTCCTTCGGTGGAGATTTCTAATTGTGTGATCCTAAGAATCATCCAATATTTCATTGACCTGTATATTTATTGTTTGATCAGGGGTGTACTTTCTCATATATGTTGATATACTGTTGTTTCACGGTATTATTAATACTTTTTCCTTAAGTTTAGTGTGTCCAAAAGCCTTTTTGTGCTAATTTTTATATAAGTTTCTCTTTATTTTGTAGGAAATCTGTCCAAAGATGAATACGGAGATTTAGAGCAAAAATGCAGAAGAGACTACCTACGGAGCTTATGACGGTCCGTCGTGCTTGTGATGGTCCGTAGGTGGCAGCGTAGTGCAGCTTCTGAAGGAAGATGGGAAAGTCTTACCAAGTGTGGGGCTACAGAGTCCATGACGGTCCGTCCTACAAGTTCGTCATGAAGTTCAGAGAAGTAGTCCCAGTACCCATATTCCAAGTATTCAATTGTTTGGAAACGAAGACCCTCGACGGACCGTTGTTCCTATGACGGTCCATCATACCTTCCGTCGAGGGTAATGAAGAGAGCAGCAAAAGAAATTGCACAAGTATGGGACGACGGAGTCTATGACGGTCCGTCGTGACCACGATGATCCGTAGCGAGTTCCGTGGACCCAGCCGCATTTTGACAGATTTCCATCAAATAGAGTCCTTGTTTAATTAGGTTTTTATTTTCTATAAATAGTTCAAAAAACCTCGTGTTTGAGGTTAGACTCTATATTATTAGTTAGACTCTATATTATTAGTTAGACTCCGTATTGGTAGACTTTTGAATATTGTGATACTCTTTGAGAGATTATTGATTATCTTGAGACTTTTATCATTGATTGTTGGTGACTTTTACTGATTAATCAAGCAAACTTTCGGATTTTACTCTTTCTCATTGAAGTAAGTACATGAATTCTTATATAGTATATTTGAATAATGTGATTATGACTGTGGGTAACTAAACTCCATAACTAGAGTTGTGGGAACCATAGGCAAATAATAAGATAAAACCTAACTAAAATAACAATTCTAGAATAGTGTCTTGCATGTATTAATAATTCTTTCGCTTAGAAGTCTTTTTAACGGATGGACAACGTTAGAACTCGCCTTAATGCTACTTGCCGGACCAAGGAGGTAGATAATAGGAAAAGAATTATTAACATAGATTTAGTGTATACTATCTAATAGGCTAGTATTGATTGGTACGATGTAATTACTTAGTCAAATATCGAATACGATGCTTAATATGAGGTAAAGATAAGGGTTAGGAAAGCAAAACACGTAGCCGGACCAAGGTGCGGAGTGAGATTTTCTAGATTCCGGACCAAGGATTTAGAAATACATAACTTATCACTTTGCATGCAAGATACTAGGAAAGAATTGTTATAGTTAGAATTATCAAGTTATGAACCTGTGGGGAACACGTAAACCCTAGTTACTTTGATTAATTGATTAAAATCCAACATCCAAAGCTGTTAAGTGTCTCGTTCAATTAAGATAGTTATTTTCATTTATTTAGAAATAGAAACCCCCCCTTTATTGTTTTTACTTTCTTGGAAAGTAATTGACTAAACAAAAGTAATAATAGATTGAAGTTAAGTCTAGACTATTTTCCTCATGGGAACGATCCAAACTTTACTAGTTGGGTTATTTACTTGACATGACTGCTTTACTTCTTATTTGAGAAGTAAGTTTGAGCGTATCAAATTTTGGCGCCGCTGCCGGGAAAGTAGCTTTTAGATTAACTTGAACTTATTACTATTGTTTAGTTGATATTTTCGTGATTTTACTTTATTTTATTGTTTTTGATTTTTTTCAGAACTATCCTCCTTGTATGCCAAATACACGGAGAGGAAGAGAACCCTTGTTTCCCTACGATCAAGAATTAGAGCGTACACTGCGCAATATGAATCGAAACATGGGAATAAATGATGATGATCCAAACCAGAACATCCCAGCTCCGGTTGATGTTCATGGTCAGTTGTTACCCGATGCTCCGGGTGAACACCAATGGAGGGGACAAAATCCCACTCCACGTACCCAAGCATACTATAGAGGCTATGATAACATAGGAGACTCCGATGGGCCACTTGTTTTGCCTCCTCTACCCACAGGCCATACATTTGTGGTAACTAGTAGCCTGATGCAAATGCTCACTGCCAGAGGTTTGTTTTCAGGGCTACCTTCTGAGGATCCACATGCCCATATAGCTAAGGTAAGGGCAGTGTGTAAAAGCTTTGTAGGGAGGCTTGACTTGGATTTAGATGTAATAGGGATCAGAGAGTTTCCTCTCACTGACGGGAGAGACTTCTATATGGTTCACTGATCTCCCATACAACTCAATATTCACTTCGAACAAACTAAGGGATGTTTTCTTAGCAAGCTACTTTTGGGTCTCCAAGAAACTAAACAAGAAAGACAGAGTGAACAACTTTGTGGCACTACCAGGAGAGCCAGTTAGTAGTTCTTGTGATAAATACACCTCATTCTTGAGAAGTGTTCCAAATCACCGTATTGATGATGAGTCACTGAAGGAATACTTCTATCGGGGACAGGATGATAATAATAAAGCGGTGTTGGACACTATAGCAAGTGGATCTTATGGGGAATGTCCTTATGTTGAAATTGCCAAAACATTAGAGAAAATCTCTCGGAATAATAAAGCTTGGAGTACTAGGAAGTCAGATAACGGGAGAAACGTCTTCGCAGTGCAGTCCACTCACAACCCAGCCACAGATGAGATTCGTGAAGAAATGGCTCAGATGAGAACTGAGCTTGGGTTGGTACTAAAATATGTCACTAGGGGTGCAGAAAAGATAAATGCAGTCAACTAATTGTGTAAACCACCACCTCCTAATGATGAATGCTATTATGCGGAGGACACCTATGCAGTAAATGAGCAGACGGGGGGTTTCCGACCAAGCGCCCAAGGCTCAAATCAGGATAATTGGCGCCAAGGTTAAGGGAACAAAGGTTAGAACTACTATAACTATAACAGTGAGGCTCATTATGTCCGAGATGGAAACTACAACCGCGAGAACAACTTCAACAGGGGTAACTACGGTAACAGAAATGATAGGAATGGGACCTATGTCCCTCCTCAAAATCGTGAAGTTACTCCTATGGACATAGGGCCCATTCTTATAGTTTCTGTTACCGTAGTTACCCCTGTTGAAGTTGTTGTCGCGGTTGTAGTTTTCATCTCGAAACAAATGACCCTCACGGTTGTAGTTACCATAGTTCCGACCTTGGTTCGCTTGACCTTGGCGCCAATTATCCTGATTTAAGCCTTAGGCGCTCGGTCGGAAACCCCCCGTCTGCTCATTTACCGCATAGGTGTCCACCACATAATAGCATTCATCATTAGGAGATGGTGGTTTAGACAAGTAGTTGACTGCATTTATCTTTTCTGCACCCCCAGTGACATGTTTTAGTACGAACCTAAGCTCAGTTCTCATTTGAGCCATTTCTTCGCGAATCTCATCTGTGGCTGGGTTGTGAGTGGACTGCACTGCAAAGGTGTTTGTCCCGATATCTGACTTCCTAGCACTCCAAACTTTATTATTCCGGGAGATTTTCTCTAATTTTTCAGCAATCTCAGCATAAGGACATTCTCCATAAGATCCACCTGCTATAGTGTCCAACACCGCTTTATTATTATCATCCTGTCCCCAATAGAAGCATTCCTTCAGTGACTCATCATTTATATGGTGATTTGGAACACTTCTAAAGAATGAGGTGAATCTATCCCAAGAACTACTAACTGACTCTCCTGGTAGTGCCACAAAGTTATTCACTCTGTCTTTGTGGTTTAGTTTCTTGGAGACCGAATAGTAGCGTGCTAAGAAAACATCCCTTAGTTGGTTCCAAGTGAAAATTGAGTTGTACGGGAGCTCAGTGAACCATATAGCAGCCTCTCCTGTCAATGAGAGAGGAAACACTCTGAGCCCTATTACATCTAAATCCAAATCAGGACTCCCTGCACAGCTTTTACACACTGCCCTTACATTAGCTATATGGGCATGTGGATCCTCGGAAGGTAGCCCTGAAAACAAACCTCTGGCAGTGAGCATTTGCATCAGGCTACTATTTACAATAAAGGTATGGCCTGTGGGTAGAGGAGGTAAGACAAGTGGCCCATCGGAGTCTGCTATGTTATCATAGCCTCTGTAGTATGCTTGGGGCCGTGGAACGGGATTTTGTCCCCTCTGTTGGTGTTCACCCGGAGCATCGGGTAATAACTGACCATGAACATCAAGCGGAGCTGGGATGTTCTGGTTTGGATCATCATTATTTATTCCCAAGTTTTGATTCATATTGCGTAATGTACGCTCTAATTCGTGATCATAGGGAAACAAGGGTTCTCTTCCTCTCTGTGTATTTGGCATACAAGGAGGATAATTCTGAAAGAATCAAAAACAATAAAACAAAGTAAAATCACGAAAATATCAACTAAACTATAGTAATAATTTTAAGTTAATCTAAAAGCTATAATCCCCGGCAGCGGCACCAAAATTTGATACGCTCTAACTTACTTCTCAAATAAGAAGTAAAGCGGTTGTGTCAAGTAAATAACCCAACTAGTGAGGTTCGGATCGTTCCCACAAGGAAAATAGTTTAGACTTAACTTTAACCTATTATTACTATTGTTCGGTCAATTACTTCCTTGGAAAGCAAAAACAATGAAAGGGGGGTTTCTATTTCTAAATGAATGAAAATAACTAACAAAATTGAAAGAGACACTTAACAACTTTGAATGTTGGAGTTTAATCAATTAATCAATGTAACTAGGATTTACGTGTTCCACACAGGTTCATAACTTGATACTTCTAACTATAACAATTCTTTCCTAGTATGTTGCTGCAAAGTAATATGTTATGTATTTCCAAATCCTTGGTCCGGCATCTAGAAAATCTCACTCCGCACCTTGGTCCGGCTACGTGTGTTGCTATACTAACCCTTATCTTCACCTCATATTAAGCATCATATTCGATATTTGACTAAGTTATTACCTCGTACCAATCAATACTAGCCTATTAGATAGTATACACTAAATCTATGTTGATAATTCTTTTCCTATTATCTATCTCCTTTGTCCGGCAATTAGCATTAAGGAGAGTTCTAACGTTGGCCATCCGTTAAAAAGACTTCTAAGCGAAAGAATTATTAATGCATGCAAGACATTATTCTAGAATTATTTTAGTTAGGTTTTATCTCATTATTTGCCTATGGTTCCCACATCCCTAGTTATGGAGTTTAGTTACTCATAGTCATAATCGCAATATTCAAATATATTAGATAAGAATTCATGTACTTACTTCAATGAGAAAGAGTAAAATCCCAAAGTTCACTTGATTAATCAGCAAAAATCACCCACAATCAATGATAAAAGTAGTAAGATAATCAATAATCTCTCAAAGAGTCTACAAATTAATCAAGAGTCTAACACTAATACACAGAGTCTAATAATGATCCAGAGTCTAACAATACAGAGTTTAACAATACGGAGTCTAACCTTAAAAATGATATTTTTCGAACTATTTATAGAAAATAAAAACCTAATTAAACAAGGACTCTATTTGCTGGAAATCTGTCAAAACGCGGCTGGGTCGACGGACCTCGCGACGGATTGTCGTGGTCACGACGGTCCGTCATGGACTCCGTCGTCGCATACTTGTGCAATTTCTTCAGCTGCTCTCTTCATTACCCTCGACGGTAAGTATGACGGACCGTCATAGGCACAACGGTCCGTCGAGGGTCTTCGTTCCAAACACTTAAACTCTTGGAATATGGGTACTGGGATTACTTCTCTGAACTTCATGACGAACTTGCAGGACGGACCGTCATAGACACGACGGACCGTCATGGACTCCGTAACCCCACACTTGGTCAGACTTCCCCATCTTCCTTCAGCAGCTGCACTACACTGCCACCTACGGACCGTCACAAGCTCCGTATGTGGTCTCTTCTGCATTTCTTCGCTCAAAATCTCCACATTCATCTTTGGACAGATTTCCTGCAAATAAAGAGAAACTTATATAAAAATTAGCACAAAAAGGCTTTTGGACACACTAAACTTTAAGGAAAAAGTATTAATAATATCGTGAAAACACGGTATATCAGCTCACTCTTGCGAAGTGATAGTATAGTTAGCCAATATTATTAATATGTGTCTATGAGCTATAATGCTCTCCCTAAATGATGCATGTTCATGGAAACTAGTGCAACCTACAAAAGTAAATTTTGTGAATTTACTTCCTAATGTTGTTATGTGTGTCATGTGAGTTTCCATTTTTACTCCATAAGGAAGAAAATTTGAGTATGACTTTGTTCGAAGTTCATAGTTTTTCCTTAAATGAATTGACCTTGGTGAATTTCTTCAATAGAAGCTTTATGATGCCATGTATGTGTGTTGCGACTAGGAGAAGGTAGTTCCTTCTTGAACACACTTAAACATGGTAATGTTATGTATGATCTTGATGGTATTATTTTCTAAGCTATAAGATTGTAGTTGATATACAGTATTCATGATTTATGTGAAACTAAATGAATTGCTTAATTTTTTTATCATGAGAATTGAAATCCACTGTATGTTTGACCTTCTGATGAAATAGTGAGCATGCCTAAAGTTGTAGAAGATAGTTTCTCCAAATGACAATGGGTATGAAGAAGCATGCAAGCATGGAAATAATTGTAGGATTAGTCCATATTTGATTATGTTTCTTTAATTGGATGATGGTATGGAGTTGGTGTTACTTGTAAGTTTGGTGCATTAACTAATGAGTTATACATTTTGAATGATGTGAGCTTATGTTTGGGTCATTGATTCCTTAAAAGTGTTTTAAGAGTTCCAAGTGTCATTCGAGGACAAATGTTCCCAAGTGGGGGATATTATTAATACCCTCCAAATGAACTAAGGTATATATAGCCTCACATGTGATTTAAAAAATTAATAACATGTAAATTAAGTGTGTTACAACTTGTGATAGTTGTTATAAAGAGTTTGGAAGTCAAACGTCAAAGGACGACCAAAATGTTCAAAATCTTGCCGCTTGTTTGCTAGTATTCCTTTGTATGTTTGCCTTGCGTTAGAGTGTTGTTTGGAGTCTAAATTGATACCAGAGGATGCTAACATATATATGGACGTATTTAGGTTCTAAACTCCTAGGTACGACTCCCCAAGGACCACCCATAGGTTCCTTAAGGAGGATCGAAAAGCTGGCAAGGCAGTGTCAATCGACGCCCAAGCAAACGTTGGCTAGTAGATTGGTCGACATCCCGTTGATTGGGGGCACTGCTTCAAAATTAGGCGTGGGTGATCAGCTCCCAAAATGTGAAGTCTCAGTCACAAATGACGGAGCAGTATCACAACACGACGGCTCGTTCCGTGCCACCGTCGATTGGACCTCGAACATGTTGTCTAGACACGGCCAAGCTAGGGGTGAATTAGGAAATTCACCCTTTGTTACAACTAAAGTATGAACGTTTATTTTACCTTTTGGTCATTATAAGTTGATTAAAAACATAAAATGCCAATTTAGATTTCATTCTTCACGTCAAACCTTTCCCTCACAAAATAAATCCTCTCTAGAACCTCCATTGGAGACAAATCTCAAGCTCAAGCTAGGGATGGATTCAAGTATTTTCTTCTGCAATTTTTCATGGTATTCTCATATAGTAAGGTATGGTAATATTTCATCCTTAATTAAATTTTCATCTAAGGAGTTCTTTTGAAGGTTTTTCAAAGAGATTTCATGATAAAAAATCCTATCTTTCAATCTAGCCATGGGTTCATTGTCAAACAATTTTCGAAGAAATTCTAATGATGAGTTTTATGATTATTCAATGTTTTATGACGATTTCTTTAGGAATTTTTTAAATAACCCATCATCCTCCTATTTTCTCAATTGGCCTATGTTGTAGGTCTTGTGATCTTTATTAGATGATTATTCAATTATGATTTGATTATAGTGTATTACTTAATCCTAAAGTTATCTATATCAATTGATTATGAACTTTTGGAAATTGATCAATAATGATCATATCTAAGAGATTTGGTAAGTAGACTTATTTCCTTTATTTAGCAAAGAATATATATTGAATTGTGTCGTTTGATATGGTGCACTTATGGTGGTGGTTTTTTAATTCTTGTACATCCTTATATGTTATGATCATGGCCTTGAATGCAATTGATGTTTTGTTAACTGTTTCTATGATGATCACACATGTGAAGTTATATGTCTAGTCTTCCATTCTAGTTGCATGATCTAGGTGTATGGATGATTATGTATATATGTGGATGATAATGTTAGGGTAAGGTGTGGTATATATGATTAGTTGTGATGAATAATCTTGTAGCATGACCCCTACCTATGTGAACCCTATATGAATATGTGATCGTATGCATGTTAGGATTCTCCTATTCTAATATTGGTTATGTTCTTGCCCTCTATGATATAATGTGGGTATGTGGTCTATAGTCCCAAATACTCTTATGTGAAGTTGTTCATGACTTGAGGGATATTGAGTATGTGTTAGGATCCCTTGGAGGGTGGTTCCCTTTATAGCTATGTTGTTGATCTTATGTGATTCTAATGACTAATATGAACACACACACACACACACTATCATGCATAATTATGAGTAGGATAGATTCATGGTGTCAATTAAAAGAAATGTTTTCATATGCACCCTAATCTATTACTATGCGTATAATGTATATGATTAATGAATTATGAGCATGTGTTGCCAAGAGGTGTTTATTTCAAAGTATTTCTCACATATGAATATACACGCACATTAATGTATGAATGATTGGATTATGTGAAAGGACATTCTAACATAATATAGGTTCTATGATTAAAGTCATTCTCATCTTAAAAACCTTTGAGCTATATGATGTATGAGGGAGCAAATCCCTAAATCCTACTTTATGAACTAATGATAATAAAGGCTTAAAGATGTTTAAAAAGGGTGTTTGTGCTAAGCAATAAGTGAACATGAAAAATGAGAGCGGGGGCTTCATGTTTAGTAAGTCGGGCTTCCCACAAGAGAACCTTCACGTTACCAAGTCCGAGTTCCCAACATAGATGTTGTCGCATGAGATGGAAACCTCCACGTTAGCATGTCAAGATTTCTAGTGACAATATCCTTGTTCCTTAAGTACGTGCCCTGTAGGTCTTAGCTTAGTGGATCCACTAGAATAGGTATTTTGTATGGTTCTACCTTGGTAAGTAGAACACCTTTTTGGGATTCCATGTATCTCACTTAGTCTGTGTCAGTTACGGCTAATCATCTTTAAAAGTTATGAAATGAACTAAGATAAGAATATGAATAGTTTACATGATTCCTTGAAAGACTACTTAGTGTAGGTAGGACTATGGACCATACTTATACGTTGCACAAATTGAATCTAAGGGAAATTATGATGAGGCTTCTTTTCTAAAATAAGTATTATGGTTCATGCATGTAAATATGAATGCATGTCAAGGTTGATATTAGTTGTATCATGACATGAATCATGATTATGCATCTGAATTACACTTATGGCTTCTACATGGGTTAGCTTGGTATATGTGGGGGTATACGACTATATGTGTACAATGCAAAAGTAAGCTTGTGAAGGAGTTTTAAAGGTGGTTTACCTATGATATGAACTTAATGAGTTATGTCTAATAGTTAAGTAAATGAATGAATCCTTTTATGATGCTATGAAGTATGTGGTTTAATGTCTAGTTTTAACTGAGTGTGTTATGACTTGTTGAATATGATATGCCTAAGTCTAGGGTGACTTCCTAGGATCACTTGGTATGATTACTATTATGGGATGCTCCTTGTACATTCCACTATTGAGATTTTGAGGTTGACTTAGGAGATGGTTCTTATGTGTAGAATGTGTCTTAAATGTTATGAAATGGCTTCAAGTATTGTTTTGAGGTATATCAATGTCTATATGATGTATGTGAACTATATTGTACTTATTGTATCAATGTTCATGAAGATTTACTAAAAGTAAATGATGCATGCTTTCTAACTAAATGTCCTCTTTAACTCATGTTTTTGCATGGTTATCATACATAGCTCGTTCTTGTACTAATACCATTCTTCTTCATCTTATTACACAAAGTGTAGGTAGTGATGCCTAGAGGATAAAGTGAAAAACATGGATAGATACTTTCCCCATGTTTAACAGTGTCGTTATGATGCAAGGATCTTTATGTCAAGATGATTATTAAGTTTATGTTATAGCATAAATCATGATTTTATGGGTATAAGGATCGTGTAACTATTTTATTCTATTCATGTCGTGTCTAAGATGGCAAAAGGAGACTTAGTGTATTAATTGTGTACATATGATACTTTATATATATGAAGTGATGTTCTAGCGTTTGATGTGCTATGAAAAGTTTGAAATTTTCTTCTAAATTTCTACGTCAATGCGATGAATGATGTGTGGAAGCTTGTTAAGAGTATTTATAGTTTAATGGAGTCCTCTTGTGGATCGATAGGTTGCTTGATGGTTGTGTATCATGATAAGTGTACTATTATGCAACAGGCTTGAAAGGTTTTGGAGAAATGTGGTAAATAGGGAAAGAATGAATGTTGCTTTTTTATATGAGTGATGTTTCAAGGTTGTCATTGTGTAGATTGGAGTCTATTTATAGGCTTGATCCTATGAAAGGGAGATAGTGTGTTGAACCTTGTAAGGTTATCGTGAAGTATGCTAGTTAATGGGAGAACCCTTTTGATTTATTGATGTGTCCCTATATGAACTTATTCTAAGAATGGGGAAAAGGGAAGAAAGGGTTTATTCCATAAGTTGGGATTATGTCTTTTCCCTAAAGTGACTTAGAGGGAAGTATGTGCCCCTTAACTCTTCAATATAAGGAGAAACTTGATGTTGACCTACTTTGAAGTGATTAGTAGACTTTTAAGTTTGATATTTAGTATGACCATTTGAGGAAGTGCTTAGGTTGTTCCTAGGCATTGTTGGTTGGAAGTTTCTACCAATGGTGACGACCCTTGTAGGTTTGGTCTTGACCTGACTTTTCTTTGGTGGATAAGGGCATGAGGTTATGAATAATTTATTAGGCTTACCCTCAGTGGGGGATAACAATCCTAGATGGTAAGATTATGAATGCCCTTAATGGTCCTACTTTGAGTACCCTTGAACTTCCCTAGGTTAAGGATCACTTGGAGTGATGATCATGGATTGGAATAAGTTATCTACTATTTTTGACTTCTTGAATTCCTCACCTAGTGGGTGTGAGTGAATAACAAAGGGGGAATTGATTCCTTCTTGAGAAATGGAAGGAGGTGATGTGAAGGAAGGTTTGCATAAACTTGATCCCAAGAGGGGTGATGTTGTGCTTTACTAGAAGAATTGGTGAGTCCAAGTTCCCTTGAATGAGATAAGTTTATCTTAAATGGGTTTACCCTATGTGGGGGATTAATATGTGAGTTGTAAGGTTGTAGATATCCCTATATTTTCCTTCTATTCTTACTCAAGCTTGAAACCAAAGAGTTCCTAAGTAGCTTGTTTTATAATATGGAGTCTTGCATATGAGTATAAGTTGCATGTTCTCCATATTTTATGCATGTCTTAAATTACACTATGTTATGCATGTTATGAAAGGTCATTACTTCATGGAAAAGGAATTTAGATCAAATTGCATGATTCTCATGTTGTTGTGCCTTCTGATTTGATAAATGTGCATTTAACTTCTTGAGGTGTCTTGATGAACGTGCTTGATAATAGTTTTGATATGCGGGTGTTTTGGCCAAAAAATGAGGTATTAAGTTTTCTTTAAATAAGAAAAGATGAATCCCTTTAAATATGTATGAATTTTATTACTTAGGAAGTGTTGTTGTAGGCTCACTCTTGAGAAGTTATGGTATGTCTAGCAAGAGTCATCAATGTGTGCCTATGAATTTTAACATTTTTCCCTAAATGATGCATGTTTATGGAAATTAATGTCATGCTATGTGTGTGGTATGAGCTTCCATTTAGACTTCATAAGGAAGAGAATTTGAGAATGCTTTGGTCGAAAGTGGAGAAATCCTCCTTAAAATGTATTGACCTTTGTGCATTTGTTTTATGTGAACTCTATGATGACATATGCGAATCGTATGACTAGGAAAAGGTAGTTCATCCTTGAACAAAAGTCTAACATGGTAATGTCATGTATTACCTCGATGATATTGTGTCTAGGCTATCAGATTGTTGTTGACCTACATTAGTCATGATTTTTGCAATTAAATAAATTGCTTAGTTTTCTCATGAGTTAAAGTAGGTATTATGCCTATGTGTGCATCTGAAATCCATCGTATTTTTAAACCTATAGTGAAATAATGAGCATTTCTAAAGTTGGAGAAGGTAGTTCCTCTAAATGGCAATAAGTTTGAAAAAGCAGGTAGTCATGGAAATAATTGTAAGAGTAATCCATGATTGATTATGTTGCTTTAATTGCATGATGGCATGAAGTTGGTGTTTCTTGTAAATTTGGTGCATTGACTAATGTATTATGTTATTTTCAATGTTGTGAGCTTCCATATGGGTCATTGAATCCTTGAAAGTGTTTTAAAAGTTTCAAGTATCATTCGAGGAGGAATGTTCCCAAGTGGGGGATATTGTCAAGACCATATGAACTAAGGTATCTAGAGCCTCACATATGTATAAAAAGGTTATTAACATGTAAATAAAGTGTTTTAAAGCATGTATAGTTGATTTGAAGAGGTTTTGAGGTCAAACATCCAAGAACGTCCATGACGTTCGAAAGTTAGTCTTTAAACATACTAGTGTGTCCTTGTATGTTTTCCTTGTTTTTATGTGTTGTTTGGAGTCTAAAATAGTAGAGGTGCCCCTAATGTCTTAACATACATGTTAAGGGTCAAAACGTTTGGGTACGACTCCCTGAAGACCAACCTAAGGGTCCTTGAGAAGGACCCAAATGTTCGACAAGTACGCTGCCCAAGGGTGAGTGCATCACCAATATTCGGAGCCACTCACGTGTCGCGTGCCTCGCACATAATTTTTCTATGAATCGCGCGATCTACACAAGTCTCATTGCTCAAAAATCATGGGTGAAAAGATTAGGGGATGCCTCCGTGATGCGCAACCACTTCTCATATTCAGTTGCGTCGTTTTAAAGCCAAGTTTTACATGCCTAAAAGTCCAAATATGTATGGGTGTGTTTTAGTAACCTTGGGAGTCGGCTATAAAATTGTTTTAGGTCCTATTTAACCCAATCCTAATTCAAAACCCCAACACCTAATAACAAAATCAAAAAAATCCCAAAACTCCCTTCTCTTCGAAATTCTCTCAAACCTCCATTTGAGACCAAGCTCAAGAACAAGCTATGGAGGTGGATTTTTGGAGCTTTATTCTCAGATTTTTGTGGGATTTATGATGTAAAAGGTATGGTAATCCTTCATCCTTATATAACCATTCATCTAAGGAGTCCTTTCAAAGCTTTTTAAAGCATGATACTGAAGAAAAAAACTCTCATCTTTCAATCTAACCATGAGTTCATTGTAAAAGTTATTTAAAAAGAATTATAATGATGATTTTATGATTAAATATTGTTTAAACATGATTTTTAATCAAATTCCATGAAAAACCCATGATATCCTTAATCTTTCAAACTATGATATTATATGGGTTTTGTGATCTTGATAAGACGATGACTAGATTATGTTTAGATTGTAATGAATTGCTTAGTTCTATATTACTTTATGTAAATTGATTATGAATTGTGGGTAATTGATAAAGGTGATAATTATCTTTGAGATTTGTTAAGTTGACCTATTTCCTCTTATTAGCTAAGAATGTAGATTGAATTGTGATGTTTGGTATGGTCCACTTATAGTGGCAGTGTTTACATTATTGTATAGGTTTATGTGTTATGATAATTGCCTTTAAGGCATTAGATGCAAGATGAATTGATCTGCTGATTTCAATCTTTTGGAAGTTGAATGATGTAGCCTTGATTCTAGTATCATGTCTAAGAGAATAGATGTTACATAAAATTATATGTATCGTCTTCCATACTTGTTGCATGATTTAGGTGTGTGAATTATGTTGTGTATATGTGATTATCGTGTGAGGGTTAGGTGTGGTCTATATAGATAACGATGGTGACTACTCTTATAGAATGACCCTTACCTATATGAACCCTATATGAATGTGTAATAAAGTTATGATAGGAGTCTTCTATTCTAATGTGGAATATGTTCTTGCCTCCTATGAAGTTATGTGAGTGTGTTTAGTCCACAGTCCTTAATACTCTATATGTGTATGACTTGAAATGTGAAGAATGTTGTACATGTGTTGTGATCCTTATTGGGTGGCCTCCTCAATATTATGTTGTAGCCATTATGTTATCATGTTGACCAACGTACACAAACTTGATGCATGTCTATAAATAGGGTAGATTCACAATCATTAAGGAAAGGATAGTTCTCCTATGCATCATTACTTTTTTCTATGCATGTGTAAGTATATGATTAATGAATATATGAACATATGTTTCTAGAGGTGGTTATGTGAAGGTTGATATAACATTGTAGGCACACACACACATGATTGTATAAATATGTGAAAGGACATTCTCACATAAAGTAGCATCTATCACGAAAATACATTCTCATCATAGAAACCTTTGAGTTATACGATGGATGAAGGAGCAAGATCCTAAAGCCTAATCTTATGAAGTAATATACTAATGAATTAAATATGTTAAAAAAGGGAGTTTGAGCCTAGCACCAAGTGAACATGACAAATGAGAATTGGGGATTCACATTTAGTAAATCTGGATTCCCACAAGAGAACATTCACGTTTAGCAAGTCCGGGTTCCCAACATAGATGTTGTCTCATAATATGGAAACTTTCACGTCTAGAAAGTCAAGGTTTCTTGTAACAATATCCATGTTCGATAACTACGTGCCCCCGTAGATTATAGGTAGTGGATCCATCTAGATACCTATTATGTAGGTTCTACCTTAGAATGCTTTTTTTGTGGGGTTGTATGACACCGAATTTCATGTAGCTCACATAGCCTATGTCGGTTATGTCTATGTATCCCGAAGGTTAAGAAATAAATTAAGATAAGAATATGAACTCTAATCGTAATTCCTTGAGGAGGTTACTTATTTTAGGTATGACTATGGACCCTACCCATGCATTACACTAGTGAACTCCAAGAAAATACAAGTTTAGTACTTTGTTATGTGTGAATTGTATGAATGCATGTTGAATAGACTTTTCTATATCAAGACATGAATTATGAGTATGCATGTGAATTGCACTTATGGATTCTAAATGAGTTTTACTTAGTATATGTGGAGGTATGGGACTCCATGTGTACATTGCAAAAGTAATCTTGAGAAGGGGTTATGAGGGTGGTTTACATATGGTATGAACTAAATGTGTTATGACTAAAGTTGTTGTAAGGGCATGAGTCCTTATATGATGTTATGAAGTATGTTGTTCTTACGTCTAAGGTTAAATGCATGTATGGCATGTTATTGAATATGATGTGCATAAGTCTAAGATGACTTCTTAGGATCACTTGGTTTGAGTAGTAGTATGACATACTACTTGTGCATTACACTAGTGAGATTGGGAGGTTGTCTAAGGTGATGGTTCTTATGTGTGAATTTTTCCTTAGTAAATGATCATTAAATGTCCTTAAGCGTTGTTATGAGTAATATCCATATTTAAATGAAGTAGGTGAACTATATTGTGCTTGTTCTATCAATGTTCATGAAGTTTTACTATAATGACATGATGCATGATTTTTAACTAATTGTCCTCTTTAAATGCATGTTTTTGCATGGTTGTCATACTTGGTGAATTCTTGTACTAATACAATTATTCTTTATCTTTTTACACCAAGTGTAGGTGGTGATGGCTAGAGGATGTTTATAAGAGGGATGAGCTTGAATAGATACTTCCCAAGTTCAAGAAAGGGATCCTTAAGATTCAAGGATTTCTTATGTCAAATATGTTATTCAAACTACGTAATGGTCTAGATTATGTTTTCTATTGTTAAGGGTCGTGTCCCTATTCTACTATAATTTTGTTGAGTCTAAGATGACAAAAAAGACTTAATGTCTAGACTATGTACGTATTTTATATATATATATATATATATATATATATATATATATATATATATATATATATAAATGATTTTCTATGAAAAGTTTTAAATTTTCTGCTTTTTTATGTTTGTGCAATGCATGAATGCTAAGAGGCGTGTCTTAGACCTTCGAGAGGTCGACGATGCCGTGTGGAAGCCATAACTTCTAGGGTATACTCTCGGGTTGTTACAGGCTTGTACAAGACCTCCGAGAGGTCAAGTAAGCCGAGTTACTTCTAGGGTGTGCTCCCCGGTCTTGACACCATAGACCATGTGTGATAAAACCTTTCACCAGCTATGATATTTTCGTAACAGATTTATAAGACCCATAGTCATTAATTGCATACTAAGAATGCCCTACTACTAATAGAAATCATTTTAAAATTGTGATTCATAATCATCGATGGTACATCCAGATACTATACTAATCAAAACTTAATATAGGAAAATAGCCAAAAATAATATTGAGGAAAAGTTGTGATGTTATTCATGTCATGTTTCCAATTTTCATAAAGCATATAGACACCTTCATCTATAATCTTAATTAAGTCATATACATTGCTTTCATAAAATATGCATGTTTCTAAAAAATATATTCATAGATTCAAGCTTCTTCATAAATTAATGTAAATTAGCGTTATAGTAAAACCTCATAAATCAATGCATGTTTTCACATGAAATTAGTTGAAAATCATGTAATTAATTCAAAATCATTAAATTAAGATCATGATTGACCAATTGAATCCACACAAATAAAACTCATGAGGAATTGAATGAAATTCTAATTGATATTTTTGGCAAATAGAATAGGAGAATTGATGAAACATTGGGGACTCAATGGATTATTGGAACCAACTAATAAGTTCCATACATACCTTTATTGAATCCCTAAAAATGTAGAAGAAAAGATACTTTAAATTCAAGAACCATACATTCTTTTATCGTGATATAGAGATAAGATATTTGGAGAGAACCTTAGAGAGAATATAAGAATTTGAGGGAATAAATAAGTTGAAGGAAATTTCTAAGAGTGAAGGTTTTATAGAGCTTAGATTATGGGTAAAACGATTTTGTATAGGTTTTAATTATAAAGGAAAACACCCAGATACCATTTAATAATAAGTACAAGAATGATCATACGATATATCTAAACTTCTACGGACCGTATGGTCATCTGTAGAACTGGTTACAGGGGTCCAATTTTGAATTGATTTCCAAGAGACAACTCTACAGTCTGTCTAAACTTCTATGGATCACATACCCAACCGTAGAACCCAAAAGGCCAACAAATTTTCAATAAAGTTTGGAACCCTTCTACGACCACTTTCTATAGACCATATGACTTTATACTAACCATGTGGTTGTTTGCAGAAAACATTGGAGATGCATAAATCAATAAATCATTAAGGCCATTTCGAGGACTCCCTTCTACGGACTGTGGAATCTTATATTGTCCATATATAGGATGGGTAGACTTGAACCTACAGTCACCTATGCAACCATTCTTATTTTCAGGAGTTAAAATATCCCCCCCCCCCTTAGGAACATTCTCCCTTAAATGAGACTCAATCTAGCATGAATAGAGTAGGAGAGAAACTGACACCCCAAGATGAATGAAATTTCATCAAAATATACATAACTAAGAAGGAATATCAATTCCAAGAAAAAACATACTTTTAAAATATTCTTTCATAAACATATATGCAAATGGTACACAAAAAGCACATTATAATAAGCAATCAATGAAACTAAATTACAATATCAAAAATCATAATTTTCATGAGTATGCATTCATGATGATACGAGCAAATGTCTAAGAGCAGAAGAGTCTTAATAAGTGAACATGAGAGGCTAATGCCTCAAGCTAGACACGAAAACAAAGGAACGAGATAAGTATACTAAGACATCACATTTTCTCTAACCATTACATTACCAAATAATAATAAAGAAAAATTTCAACAATTTAAATAGTTCTACACACATACCATCCATGTAAGAAACACTATATCCTTAGGAGCAAACTTCACAAGTCTTTCTGAATCTATCTCCATCAACCAAGCATAAAACCAAAGTCTTAACAACCAGAGAACCACTGATACATGTAAATGTGTAAGTGATTCCCAACAAGATTTCAAGGTTGAATTTAAACACAAGAACTATACAGGGAGTTTTACAAGAATCAACGAAACACCCAACATCAAGAAATGCATCACAAGCTAAAATATCATAACATATCGATTTCCACATGGAGGAACCCTCGTGATCTTTTCGTGTCGAAAGTGCATAGAACCCATTTTTTCCTTGGGGTACCCAAACAAGAACCACTAGGTTGAACTTGCCTACCATCCCTTCGCTTAGGTGCAAGCAATAGGAAATGTCTCACCTAGTGACCACTCATTCCACACCCAAAGCATATATTTGAACTGGCTATACACTTACCTATGGATTTTTCCGCACCTTTACCTCTCTAACACAATTTTTTCCACTAGAACCATTACCTTGAGAAGATTACATCTAATGGACCCTCAAATGTGAGAAATCAACATTATCCCTCTTTGAAACCCTAGCCTTTTCCTAATGTTTTTCTATTTTGATTTGTTGAGCATGTATAATCAAACAAGAGGCATGCATATCCTTAACAAGCAATACAGTTAGACATTCTTTGATCACCAAGTTGGAAACACCCAACACAAATTTACTCATCCATTTCCTTCAATCGAAAACCATAGTTTGGGCACATTTGATAATTGAGTAAATTTCACTGTATATTTATTGATGCTCATGATTCCTTGATGAACATTACTGAATTAAAGCATGTATTCTTACCCCATATCTAGGGGAAAGAACCTATCTAGGATGGCAACCATTAATTCCGCCAATTAATATTTCCTCTCTTCCTTCCGTTTATTAAACCAAATTTGAGAAAAACCTTTGAGTTAGTACGCGGACAATTCTGCTTGTTCAACCAAAGTGATTGTAACAACCCATAAATGACTATGCTAAGTAATGCCTAAACGTACCTAGAATGCCTAGATTAGATCGGATTCACATGGATTGATGCACGTGGAACCAGACCTTTGAATCCATGTACCAGCAAAGTAAACCATCTTGGTGTGTTAGTTGATCTAGGAATGGTTGGGCCCCTCTATGTAGGGCACCCAAATATTAAGATTCACCCGACTGAGTCTAAATCGAACTTGAAAGGGGTAATATTAGGTTTGGAGGGTCTAGGGGTAAAATGGTGTTTTCCAGTCTAGGGGTAGTATTTTAATTACACTAAGTATTTAATTAATTATTTAATTAATTAATATAGTGGACCATTCGGGTAGGGTTGAGCCGAATTGACCCACTTTCGAGAGATGAGCTCCACCCGGGTTCGATCCTTGGAGGAAGCAATATCAAGTTTGATTAATTGGTATTTAATTTGATAATTTAAGTAAGGGAAAATAAGATTTTTTTTAATTTAAAAGAGTCCTAGTTTGACTAAGTTTTCAACTGAAACTCCTTCTCCTAAACTTACTCTCACAACTCTACACTCTCTTTCTCACGTCTATTCACTCTCTGTCTCACGCTCATCAACAGTAAACAGAACAAAAAAATGTTTATCACTCTTGAAGAACTAGAACGCTAATAATCAATAAAATAAACTAAAAATGAAAAGCAAAAGCATTTTTCAAACGGTATGTGCTTGAGGTTTTCTTGGAGAAGCGTTGTTTTTCGTGGGAGTTGGCAGCACTTGAGATCAGGTTTGGAAAGTGTTAAGCGACGAAAAAGGTATTGGTTTTCTTCCTTTTGGTCCCTTTCCCATGTGACCCCTAAGATTCAGTTGAAATCTAATCCGAAAACTAGGAATATTCCCCTTTGCATGTCCCTGTCACTAGCTCCCATCAATTGTTGTAGGTTGGGTATGTTTGCTGGTAGAATTTAGAAATGTAATCTGTTTTCATGATGATTATGTCCATGTATATATGTCATGAATTATGTGATGATAAACGTGTCCAATGTGTGGGTGTGGCCGTGTCTTTTTGTCTCGAATTGGAGCATGAAAATGGTATGAATTGGAGTATGAATATGGTATATTAAATCCTTGTGTTTTTGTATGAAATTACTTGGAAAAATGCATGTTATAATGTACGAAATGTCTAGAGAATTGTCATAAAAATCTAAAGTACAAAGGATTGAGAAAAATGGACTGGAAACGATGACCAAATTTCCAGAAATCGGCTAAGCATGGATGAAATTTTTGTTTTTTTTAAATTTTTTTTGTAGGTGTGAGGTCATTAGGGATTGAACCCAAGACTTCACCATATGCAAGAAACTAAAAATTTAATAATAAATGTGAGGTTAAGGCGAATCAAACTCAGGTCTTAGCTGAGTAAGAGAATCTAGAAAAATAATTAAAAGAAATGAGGTACATGGGATTCGAACCTGTGTGTCCTTGGCCTAAATTAAGACCGATCCATGCAAGAATAAAAAATAAATAAAATGAAGTTTGTTGGAATCGAACCCACAACCTCTCGGATGGGTGAGGAAACTAGGAGAACCAATTAAAAAAATGAGATTGTGGAGGATCAATCCTACATCCTCTCGGACAAAAATAGAAATGTCAAGGAAAGAAAAGAAAGAAAAGAAATGTAGGCGTTGGGATTCGATATCAGGTCCCAAAGCTGAAATTTTAAGTCAAATTTTAATATAAGACTAAGTGTTGCTCAAGGGTTTGAAATCGGGTTCCCTTGACCCAATTCCGTATTGATACATAAGTCGTACGTGAGCAAATATTTAATGAATGTTGCCTATAGGAATTTAACTCGAGACCTTGGCATACTTAGAAGATGCATAAGTCTTGTACATTATAATCTTGGGTAAGTATAAGTCACTAAGACGAATTATGAATGAAGCCTCATGGCTTGTATGTATGTATTCATAAGTCATACATATGTTTAAAAGTAAGTGAAGCTAAGATGCATATGATGAAATGATGTGACCCCGGAGGGTTAAGTAAGTGTGTGAAACACATAAAAAGGCCAAGTGCATTGGCATATGACGAATTGAATATTCACGTAATGGGGTGAGTAATTATGAAGAGTTAATATGCTAAAGTTAATGAATGTGATGACAACATGATAAGAGGCTAATATGAAAGACGAGACCAATCTTAAATGAGCCTAATAAGTTTTACCAAAAACCGTACTCACCTATGAGAGTGTAAAACTAATAAAGGGACCTGTCTCTAAGAAACACTCTTTTGAATTATTAATATTAATGCACACTTAATGCTAATGATGACATGAGAAGTCATATATTGAGCAATGATTCTCTTATGCTAGAATCCAACTTCTTTGATGTGTGAGATGAATGTAATGGAACTTTATACTGAGCACCAATAGGCAAGCTATGAGTTGGAATTCCTTCTTTCGGGAAGGCAGAGGTTTATGTAAATCTCATGGGATGATACTGATTGTTTAGGTGGGTGTGGGTCCTACTGATTGTTTGGGCGGGTGTGGGTCTCCTTATATCTCTTAGTCTTTGAACTTATGCAGCCAACATAGGGTTCTAGCAGGGTTCATATCCCTATATGTGCTAGCATGTTTTGGTTTCACCTTGGCCAGTGATTCCACCTCTTTTCGGTGGGGTGTAGACAATGGATTTCTTGAAACTCACATGATCTATGTCGATTATAGTTAATGTTCCTGAAGCAAGAATAAGGTCAGCCTCATGTAATGGAAACAATTAAATAAATGATATCAAAGGTGTTTGGATAGGATAATTAAGACGTGAACTAGACTCAAGTAATGACACTAGGTCATTCTTGTTCATTGCATAGTGAACCCGATGAGAGTCCTCAGCAGCATCCTAGGTATATAAATGAAAGAAAAAAGATGTACTTATGAATGAATGAAGCAGCCTCTATGTTTGCTAAAGAAGGCTCCCTAGTTGAGGTCACATATGTTAAGCCCTTATTTGGGAAGTCCTAATGTTAAGTCTGTGATTCAAAGGTTTCACAACATATGAATGAAAGATATGTGAGATATGTATGTGCTAAATGTAGTATGTTATATGTTGTGTGCAATATGAAAAGAATGATTATGCATGTTACTCTCATAGCATGACTCTCCTAATCTAATTTGGCAAGTCCAAATGACTTGGCTTTCCATAACTCATATCGTTAGGAGAGAGCTCTTATTAATCATGCATGTCCTTGGTGTATACTTGCATACACCCATACTTAGTACAAGTGTGTACTAATGCCATACAACCCTTTACTTTTAGGTGCAGGTGCAGGTGGACGCTAGAGCTTACGAGACTATGTTAAATCTATCCGGACGTGGAGCATTCATCCGGACTTGGTAGGATCCCATGCTTTCGAGGATGCTTATATCTTATATTCTAGATTAGAAGTAGGCATGATCTAGTTAGGATGTTTCACTAGTATTTCTTTCTTACTTATTTTTAGACGTCGTATTGGTTCCATTTTGACAACTTAATATTAATGCAGTTATGAACTATTTTCTTCATTTAAATATCTTATTATTAGATGGTTGTTGTTAACTGATGTGATATCATGCAATTCGTACTATGAAGTCTATGTATATTTCAAAGCAAAAAAAGTTTTAAATTTTCCGTAAAAATTAACCTATACGATGTAATGAGGTCGTATATGGGCTTGTCTGCGACCTCTGAGAGGTCAACGCCGACAGTTTTGGCTGGGGTTTAGACCCCAGCCGTGACAAACGTGGTATCATAGCATTAGTTTTAATTCTATGGAATATAATATGCATATCAACCACATTTGGTAGTTTCTGCGTAGTGAAGTGCACCACTATCATGAATTAGAGACTGCATGATGCATAGGAAATTTTCCTTCTTCTGATCTTATCGTGCTTTCCTTAATGTATGATTTGTTGGTGTTATGAGTGTACCTAACATCAATTCTTATTTTTTTAGAAAATGAACACAAATGGGAACGCTGGTTGGGGAAGGGTAGGAGCAGCTGCTTGGGGCAACAAAGTTCAACCACAGGCTCCAGCTGCAGGAGTGTCCATGCCAGTTAACCCAGCTTGTTTGACTGATGCGGAGCTGCAGACCGCTTTGGGAAAGATGGCTGAAGCCATAACTATGCACGCTAAGGCTATGACGGCCCAGGCCAACAGACAAGAGGTTCAGCGGGAGAATTCACCAGCCCACAACATGGCGAACAAATTGCGAGATTTTATGAGAATGAATCCTCATATCTTTACAGGATATAAGACTGTAAAGAATCTTCAAGAGTTCGTGGAGGAGGTCCAGAAGATTTTTGTGGCAATGGGGCCCACAGATATTGAGAAAGGTGAGTTGGCTTCAAACCAGCTGAAGGATGTTGCACATGCATGGCACAAGATGTGCCAGGATATCAAGGTGATCGCATGGGAGCTGTTTAAGAAAGCCTTTCTAGAGAGGTTCCTCCCTAGGGAGAAGAGAGAGGCTAACATTGAGGAGTTCATCAACATTAATCAAGGATCGATGACTGTTAGGAGTATTCCCTAAAATTCGTAAAATTGTTCAGGTATGCCACTTCCCTTGTGTCGAACAATAGGGACAAAATGAGCAGGTTCCTTACAGGACTCTCATAGGACTTGGAGGAGGAGTGTCGGGTTGCGATGCTCCATGACAGCATGGAACTGTCCAGGATGATGGTGCATGTCGACCCGGTTGAGGACAACAGGAAGAAGAGGAGAGTCAATGAGGTCAGGAGGCCTAACCTTTCTAACCAGACAGGTCCCAGCAATGGTGGTGGCAGGAGCACTCTCGGAGTTCGTCATCAGCCCAAATTTAAGAAAGGGGATCAGAGTTTAGGGAACTCTAACTCTCAAATGAGTGAAGCACATAGAGGAAGCAGACCCAAACCCAATAAGGGCAATGGAGATGATGTGCAGTGTCCCAAAAAGGAATATGGCAAGTGAGGCCGCATTCATAGTTGAGAGTGTAGACTAGGCACAGATGACTGCTTCGATTGTGAGAAGAATGGATGTATCATTAGGGACGGTCCACAGAATAGAGGTCAGGGTGGAGGTAATGCTCAGCATAGGCCTAATCCCCAGAATGCTGCTACAGCCGAGCCTCCTAAGAGGAAAAAAATCTATGCCTTAAAGGCAGGTTGGAGCAGGAGAATTCTGCTGATGTGGTCACAGGTATGCTACAAGTTTTCTCAACATCTGTTTATTCTTTACTTGATCCAGGGTCTACACTTTATTTGTGGCTCCCTTGCTTACTCTTACTTTTGAAACACTACCTGAGGTTTTGCATGATTATATCGTAGTTAGTACTCACTTAAGAGAAAATATAAGAGCTGATAGGGTTCATAAAGGCTTCCCAATAGTAGTATGTGGTAAGAGTATATGTGTACACCTTGTTGAGTTACCCATTAATGACTTCGATATTATACTTGGTATGGACTGGCTCCATAAATGTTATGCCTTCATGGATTGTCGTAGTAGGGTTGTGAGATTTTGTTTCCCTAATGAAGTATAGCTGGTCTGGGAGGGGTAGAATTCTAGTCATTGCAGTCCCTTGATTTCGAACCTAAAAGCTAATAAAATGATGTCCAAGGGATTGTTATGCCATATTATCAGTGTCAATGATCTAGATCATGACATTCCTTCCATAGACTCTGTGCCTGTAGTGAATGAGTTCCAAGATGTTTTACCTGATGAGTTTCCTGGAGTCCCTCCCCTCGAGAGATTGATTTTGGTATCGATCTCGATCTCGATACCAAACCGATTTCAATTCCTCCCTACAAAATTGCTCCAGCTCAACTCAAAGAGTTAAAGCTGTAGTTAAAAGATCTCACTGATAAGGACTTCATCCAGCTAAGCATATCCCCTTGGGGCGCTCCAGTGTAGTTTGTGAAAAAAAGAAAGATGGAACCCTTAGGATGTGTATCGATTATTGGTAGCTCAACAAAGTCACTATAATGAACAAGTATCCACTTCCAAAATAGATGAATTATTCTATTAGCTCCAAGTGTCTTGTTTTTTCTCGAGGATCGATCTTCGTTCTAGGTATCATCAGCCTAGGGTTAGGGATTAAGATATCCCGAAGACAGCCTTTCATACCCTTTATGGTCATTATGAGTTCTTAGTCATGTCATTTGGTCTCACTAATGCACCAGTTGCATTTATGGACCTCATGAACAGAGTCTTTCGTAAATACCTTGATTCTTTTGTAATAGTATTCATTGATGACATCCTCATCTACTCTAAGACTAAGAAAGAGCATGAACAACATTTGATACTAACGTTGAAGGCACTTAGACAACATCAGTTGTATGCCAAGTTTAGCAAGTGTGAATTTTGGCTTAAATAAGTGAACTTCCTAGGTCTTGTTGTGTCTGATCAAGGTGTGGAGGTGGACCCCAGAAAGACTGAGGCTGTTAAGAACTGGACAATACCTCTTACTCCCGCCGATATCCATAGCTTAATGGGATCGGCTGGTTACTACCGCAGGTTCGTGGAGGGTTTTTCTTCCATTGCTGCCCCACTGACAACTTTGACTAAGAAGAAAGACAAGTTCGAATGGGCAGAGACTTGTGAGAAGAGTTTCCATGAGCTCAAGGACAGACTCACTTCATCCCCAGTGCTTACGTTGCCTAAATGTGGTGAGAGTTACACTATTTATTGTGACGCATCTAGGGTTTGTTTGGGTTGTATTCTTATGCAGGGTGGTAAGGTGTTAGCATATGCATCCGTACAGCTCAAGGTTCATGAGAAGAATTATCCCACTCATGAGGTGCATGTGGATGTATTCACAGACCACGAGAGTCTTCAGTACGTGTTCACACAGAGGGAGTTGAATCTACGTCAATGGATATAGTTGGAGCTAATTAAGGACTATGACATGAGTGTCCGCTACCATCCAAGGAAGGAAAATGTTTTAGCTAATTCTTTGAGCAGGTTGAGCATGGGGAGTACAACCCACATTGATGATGGGAAGAAGGAGCTGGTGAAGGATGTACACAGACTGGTAAGACTGGGTGTGCGGTTGATGGATTCTACTTGTGGTGGTGTTTCAGTTCATCCTAATTCTGAATCATCCTTGGTAGTTGAAGTCAAGAAGTTTCAGCATCTTGATCTTTTGTGGATGGAGTTGAAGGACTCAGTGCTGATAAAGATGAATGAGTCCTTTGATTTTGGAGGTGACGGCAAACTTAGGTACCAGGACAGGCTGTGTGTACTATATGTGGATGATTTGTGGACCAATATTACTGCAGAGGCCCATGGTTCCAGGTATTTTATACATCAAAGTTTCACCAAGATGTATTATGACCTCAAGCATATCTATTAGTGGGATGGCATGAAGAAGGACATTGTTGAATATGTGACCAGGTGTCTTAATTGTCAGTTGGTTAAGGCGGAGCACCTTAAGCCTTGTGGTCTCACTTAGATGATTGAGGTTTCGAATTTTAAATGGGAGGCCATTAACACGGACTTTGTGGTTGGTCTTCTGAGGACTAGGAGACAGCATGACTCCATATGGGTTATTGTGGACAGGATGACTAAGTCTACCCACATTATCCTTGTGAAGTCTACTTACATGGCCAAGGATTATGCGAGACTCTACGTTGATGAGATTGTGAGGTGGCATGGGATTCATTTGTCTATTATTTCGGATAGAGGAGCTTAGTTCAATTTGCATTTCTAAAGATCCTTCCAGAAGAGATTAGGCATGCACGTAAAGCTCAGTACTTCTTTCCATCCTAAGACAGAGGGCAGGAAGAGCACACCATTCAGACATTGGAAGACATGTTGAGGGCGTGTGTGATCGAATTCAGAGGTAGTTGGGACGACTCTTTGATATTGATAGAGTTCTCGTATAATAATAGCTATCTCCAGCATTGGGATGGCACAGTTTGAGGCACTGTATGGCAGGAGGTGTAGGTCACCATTTGGGTGGTTCAAGGTTGGAGAGTCATCCATTTTTGGTCAAGAGATCATTCATGAGTCCATAGAGAAGGTCAGGGTTATTAATGACAGGTTGGCTACTGCTTACAGTCGGCAGAAGTCTTATGCAGATAAAAGGAAGTGACCCTTACAGTTTAATGTTGCTGACCAGGTCTACTTGAAGATATAACCCATAAAGAGGGTGATAAGGTTTGGCAGGAAGAGGAAGTTGAGTTCGAGGTACGTTTGGTCATACGAGATTCTACAAGTGTGTGGGTGAGGTGGACTATGAGTTGGTGTTGCCTGCGGAGCTAGATTCTGTTCATCTAGTCTTTCATGTCTATATGTTCAAGAAGTGCTTTGGTGAGCCAACATCGCTTCTACATGTTGATGTTTTAGGGGTTGGTGAAGACTTGTCATGTGAAGAGGTTCCTATTGAGATTTTATACCGGCAGGTGAAGCGACTAAGAAACAAGGAGGTTGCCACATTAAAGGTATTGTGGAGGAACCATCTTGTTGAGGGTTCTAAATGGGAGGCCGAGGTCGATATGAGATCTTTCTATTCTCATCTTTTCAGATCTTGAGGTTAGACTTCCTACTCTTAAGTCTAAGTTTCCTTATCTCCTCTATTCTTTGTTGCTATTACTTGACTAAGTATAGTACATAAGTTATGCTATGACTGGAATTGTGCTAGATGAATAAAAGTGTCATTCGAGGACAAATGTTCCTAAGGAGGGGATACTGTAACAACCCAAAAATGACTATGCTAAGTAATTCATAAACGTAACTAGAATGCCTAGATTAGACCGGATTCACATGGATTGATGCGCGTGAAACCAGACCTCTAAACCCATGTACCAGCAAAGACAACCAAATTGATGAGTTAGTTGAGCTAGGTAAGGTTAGGTCCCATCATATAGGGCACCCAAATATTAAGATTCAATCAGATGAGTCTTAACCGGACTTTAAAAATTAATATTAGGTTTGAAGGGTATAGGGGTAAAATGGTTTTTTTAAGCTAGGGGTAGTATTGTAATTACCCTAAGTATTTAATTAATTAATTAATTAATGAACTAATATAGTGGACAATTCGGGTAGGGTTGACCCGAATTGACCCATTTTTGCGAGATGTGTTCCACCCGGGTTAGATCCTTGGTGGAAGCAATATCAAGTTGAATTAATTAGTATTTAATTTTCTGATTTAATTAAGGGAAAATCATATTTTTTTTAATATAAAAGAGTCCTAGGTTGACTAAGTCTTCAACTGAAACTCCTACTCCTAAATTTACTCTCACATCTCTCCATTCTCTTACTCACGCCTATCCACTTTGTTTCTCACGCTCATCATCAGTAAACAGAACAAAAAAAAGTCCATCACTCTTGAAGAACTTGTACGCTAAAACTCAAAATAAAAACTAAACTTAAATTAAAAGCGAAAAACATTTTTCAAACAGTTTGCGCGTGAGGTTTCATCGGAGAAGCATTGTTTTTGGTGGGACTTGGCAGCACTTGATATAATGTTTAAAAAGTGTTAAACGACAAAAAAGTTATGGGTTTTCTTCCTCTTGGTCACTTTCCAAAGAGACCCCTAAGACTCAGTAGAAATCTAATCTGAAAAATAGTAATGTTCCAATTTGCATGTCCCTGTCACTTGCTTCCATCGATTGTTGTAGGTTGGGTTTGTTTGCTTGTAGAATTTAGTAATGTAACATGGTTTGTGATGATTATGTTCATATATGAATGTTTGGAATTATGTGATGATAAACATGTGCAATGTAAGTGTGGCTGTGTCGCTTGGTCTCAAAGTGGAGCATGGAAATGGTACGAATTGGATTATGAAAATGGTATGTTAAATCCTTGTGTTTTTGTATGAAATTACTTGGAAAAATGCATGTAATAATGTATGAAAGGCCCAACGAATTGTCATAAAAATCTAATGTACAAAGGATATAGAGAAATGGACTGGAAACGACGACCAAATCTCCAGAAATCTGGAAATTTGGTCTCATCTAAGCATGACTGAAAATCTTTAAATTTTTTTTAGGTGTGAGTTCATTAGTGATTGAATCCATGACCTCACCATGTGCAAGCTACTAAAAAATTAATAATAAATGTGAGGTTAGAGGGAATCGAACTCGGGTCATAGCCGAGTAAGAGAACCTAGAAAATTAATTAAAAGAAATGAGGTACATGGGATTCAAACCCGTGTGTCCTTGGCAAAAATTAAGACCAGTCCATGCGAGAATAAAAAATAAATAAAATGGGGTGTGTGGGAATCGAACCCACAACCTCTCGGATATGTGAGGAAACTAGGAGAACCAATTAAAGAAAAATAAAATGATGTTGTGGGGGATCGATCCTACATCCTCTCGGTCAAAAACAAAAAAAGTCAAGGAGAGAAAAGAAACAAAATAAATGTAGGCGTTGGGATTCGATCTCGGGTCCCAAAGCTGAAATTTTGAATCAAAATTTAATATAAGACTAAGTGTTGCTCAAGGGGTTCGAAATCGCGTTTCCTTGCCCCAACTCCCTATTTATACTTAAGTCTAACGTGAGTAAATATTTAATTAATGATTCTTGTTGGAATCGAACTCGATACCTTAGCATACTTACAAGATCCATAAGTGTTGTACCATATAATCTTTGGTAAGTATAAGTCACTTAGACGATTTTTGAACGAAGCCTCATGGCTTGTACGTATGGGATCATAAGTCAAGCGTATGTTTAAAAGTAAGTGAACCTAAGATGTATATGATGAAATGATGTGACCTAGGAGGGTTAAATAAGAGTGTGAAACACAAAAAAGGGCAAGTACATTGCATATGACGAAATGAACATTCACGTAATAGGGTGAGTAATTATGAAGATATAATATGTTAAAGTTAATGAATGTGATGACAAAATGATAAGAGTCTAATATAAAAGACGAGACCAATCTTAAATGAGGCTAATAAGTGTTACCAAAAACCGTACTCACCTATGAGAGTGTAGAAATAATAAAGAGACCAGTCTCTATGAAACACTTTAATGAAAGTATTGACATTCATTCAAACTTAATACTAATTATGAGATGAGAAATAATCTAGTGAGAAATGATGCTCTAATGCTAGAATCCATATTTGATGATGTGTGAGATTAATGTAATGGAAATTTATACTGAGCACCGATAGGCTAGCTATGAGTCGCGATTCCTTCTTTAGAGAAGGTAGAGATTCGAGTAAATCTAATGAGATGAGACTGTCTGTTTAGGTGGGTATCGGTCTCCTTATATCTCCTAGTCTTTGAACTTGTACAGCCAACATAGGTTTCTAGCAGGGTTCATTTCCTTATACATGCTAGCATGTTTTGGTTTCACATTTGTCAGTGATTACACCTCTTTTTGTTGTGGGGTAGACATCGGTTTTCATTAAGCTCACGTGATCTACGTCGGTTATAGTTAAAGTTCCCGAAGAAAGAATGAGGCCGGCCTCATGTAATGCACACAATGAAATGAATGATACCAAAGGTGTTTAAATAGGATAATCAACAGGTGAACTAGACTCATGTAATGACACTAGGTCATTATTGTTCATTGCACAGTGAACCCTATGAGAGTCATAAACAGCATCCTAGGTATATAAATGAATGAAAAATGAAGTATTTAGGAATGAATGAAGCAACCTCTATGTTTGCTAAAGAAGGCTCCCTAGTTGAGGTCACATATGTTGTTTGGGAAGTCCTAATGTTAAGTCCGTGATTCCAAGGTTTCACGGCATATGAATGAAAGATATGTGATATATGTATGTGCTAAATGTAGTATGTTATGTGTTGTGTGCAATATGAAAAGAATGATGATGCATGTTACTCTCATAACATGACTTTCCTAATCTGATTTGGCAAGTTCAAATGACGTGGCTTTCCATAACTCATATCATTAGGAGAGAGCTCTTATTAATCATGCATGTCCTTGGTGTGCACTTGTATACACCCATAATTAGTAAAAGTGTGTACTAATGCCATACAACCCTTTACTTTTAGGTGCAGGTGCAGGTGGAAGCTAGAGCTTACGAGACTATGTTGAATCCATCCGGACGTAAAGCATTCATCCGGACTTGGTAGGATCCCATGATTTCGAGGATTCTAATATCATATATTCTAGATTAGAAGTAGGCATGAGCTAGTGAGGATGTTCCACTAGTATTTCTTTCTTACTTATTTTTAGACGTCGTATTGGTTCCATTTTGGCAACTTAATATTAATGCAGTTATGAACTATTTTCTTCATTTGAATATTTGAATATGAGATGATTGTTTTGAACTGATGTGATATAATGCAATTCATACAATAAAGTCTATGTATACTTCAAAGCAAACAAAAGTTTTAATTTTCCATAAAAATTAACCTATACAATGTAATGAGAACGTATATGGGCTTGTCTGCGACCTCCGAGAGGTCAACGCCGCCGGTTTTTGCTAGGGTCTAGACCCCAATCGTGACAGTTATACCCATAATCTCTACAATCTCGTTCACCTCGTCGATGAACTCTTAACGATCTTCCTCCACTTTAGAGCTGAAAATCTCTAGGAGATTCATCCTTGTAAAGTCCCTCACCCTTGAAGCCATGAAACCCACCCTTATATTCGTGGCAGCAACAACCTCAATATTTTCTTGAGTTTCATATATTGAGACAATGAGTGAAATGTGGCTCGAAACACATCATTAGTCACCTGCTTGGCCAAAGGGTCGACCAAAACTTGAGGAACCTCGAGCATCACATTTTCATGAACATTCCTTGTGGAGGCATATTTTGTAAAGAATAAATAAGGACTAGGAGAAGACCTTTAAAGAGATAAACCCTATGGCAAGACTTTGGAGTAATGAAACAAGTGAGATTTCCTAAACATCTTATAACCTCTTATTCATAAATGTGGAACGCTACACACTCATGGACAAAACTATAATGATTGTGGCTTAAGAGACATCCTAAAACCTTTGTAAACATTGTGCTCTGAATACCAATTCTTTTTACGACCCAAGTACACCCTAGACGTCACATGGTGTAAAAGTCCCCAAGAGGCCCTACGCAAGACACTATGTATACACCATACAAGATAATAGATTTAATGATTTCAAATAAACAATCCTTATAAAAGAGTACTTACAAAAGTTTAAGTCTAATATAGTATCAATAAACCATCTATTACATCAAAAGAAGTGATTGAGATGTAACCCATACATCACATACAAAGTCTGGAAAATGGTAATAAGGAAAACCCTATAAAAGACACATCATCCTCTGAGTATGAGTAATCATCAAGTCTTTAAGTATCTAATATAATCAACTATCCATGAGGGGAAGAAGAGATTTATCAAGTCCTACATTAGTGAAATAATTAAGGCACAAGTTTGCATTAGTACATGAAATATACTAAGGATGAGGAAAATTCAATAAAATGTGAGACGTTATCATCAGAGGAAACAATAAAAACATGAAATACATGACAAAGTAAGACATAGTAAAATCATTTAAGACGAATCACAAATCATGAACATAGTCAATTAATCTTTAAATCATAAATTGAGATTTATAAAACATAAGTAATTTACTTAGTTTTTTGGAGGGAAGTTACAATTAACCAACATAGACTAAGGGAGATATAATATGGAATCTGGTATTTCTCTAAAAATGAAAGAATCGGATTCTTCTTGCCAAGGTATAATCCTTACACGTCGTACCATATGTTATATATGGATCCACGAGATAAATCATTTAAGGAAAATTCTACAGGGAAAAACAGTTTAGGATTTGAGGTTTTTACTAGAGACTAACCTAATTGAGTCTCCACTTCAAAACCACTCGGTGCTAAGTACAAATAGCCCAAAAGCATGAGAGAAAATCTAGATATCATTCATGTCATGTGGACAATCTTTGCAGAACATATAGATACCTTAATCTATAAGATTACTTCAGTCATACACATTGCTTTCATAAAAACTTGTATGGTTTACTAAAAACATATTCTTAGATTAAGGCTTCTTCATAACTTCATGTAAATTATGAATCATAGTAAGAATTCAGATAACGTCATCGATATACATGGAATTAGTTTAAAAGCATGTAATTAAGTCTAAATCATAAAAATAAGGTCATGATCAAGAATTGAATTCATACAAATAGAACCCAGGCGGAATCGAATAAAAATGTAATCAATTTTTTTGGTAAATTAAATTGGAGTATTGAATAAACTTTAGGGCATTAATGGGTGACTTGAACCTACTGATTAAATTCCTACATACTTTTAGCTACCTTAATTGAATCAGTAAGAAATGATGAAGAAATGATACTTGGACTTTAAGAACCCTGGCTTTATTTTTCTTTATCTACCGAGAAATGTTTTAGAGAGACTTTGGAGAGACTTCGGGAATTTGAGGGAATGAAAAGTTGGGAAAATCTATAAGGGTGAACAATATTTATAAGGCTTATATTTTCAAAGAATACAACATTGTATATGTCTTAATCACATAGGAAAAGACCCAAATACCCTTTAAGAATAACTGTTAAAAGGGTCCTACGGACTAACATACGATTCATATAAACTTTTATGGACCGTAGTGGTCATAAGTAGAACTCGTTACTAGGGTCCGATTCGGAATTGATTTCCATGATAAAACTTTATGGTCTGTCTAAACTTCTATGGATTTTTGACCCAACTGTAGAACCTTAAAGTTCAACCAATTTTCATTGAAATCTGGAACTCTTCTACAACCACTTCCTACGGACCAGATGAAATTCTATGGACTTTCCTGGTCATCCGTAGTAAACTGGAGAGATGAAAAAATAATGAAATTTTTAAGGTCATTTCTATGACTCCTTTCTATGGATGGTAAAACCTTATACAGTCCGCAAATAGGACCAGTTGACTTGAACCTACAATCAACTATGCAGACATTATTTTTCTAAGGTGTTATATGTATGATACTTGGGTATACTAGATCTTTTTGGGAATGGTAGACTTCAATATTATTTTGTGTATAGATTGTCTCTTTCCACATCATTTGATTCTAGATTTTTATGCTAATATTGTGATGTTGGCGATGTCATGTGTCTCAATAGTTGAGTAGGATCGTGCTAGTGTTTCCTACCCTTGAAAGCTATCTCCTTCATTAGAGCTCATATATTGGTTGAAAAAGGGTGTTTGTCCTACTTGGATTTCATTTAGTATACTGGTATTGAGCCATCTCCCATGGATTTGATGTCCATGGTTCGAGAGTTCATAAATGTGTTCCCTACTAATCTTTCAGGTGTGCCTCTTGATAGGGACATTGATTTTGCTATTAACTTAAATCTAGGAACCAAGCCCAACTTTACTCCTCCTTCTCATATGGCTCCAGCATAGTTGAAGGAATTAAACGACCAATTATGGGATTTGTTCAGTAAAAGGATTATTCAATCTAGTGTTTCTCCACAGAGTGCACCTATTTTTTCTGAGGAAGAAAGATGGATCCATGAGTCTGTGTAGTAATCATTGTCAATTGAACCAAATGATAATGAAAAACAAGTATTCTCTTTCTCATATTGATGATTTGTTCGATCATCTTTCTGGTGCATCTGAATTCACAAAGATTGATTTGAGGTTTGGTTGTTATCAGTTTAAGATTAAGTTTTGAATATCCATAAGATAACATCCATGACCCATTATAGGCATTGAGTTTTTCGCGATATCTTTTTATTTGACTAATGCCGTTGCAATATTCAAAGAGTTGATGAACGGGGTGTTCCGGCCTTATATGGATTTGTTTGTGATAGTGCTCATTGATGAAATTTATGAGTACTCCAATACTAATAAGAATCACGATCGAAATTTAAGGATTGTACTCCAGAGATTATGGGAAGAGAAACATTATGCCAAGTTCTCAAAGTATGAGTTTTGACTTGATTCTGTAGTCTTTATGGACACGTGGTGTCCAGGGAGGGTCTTTGGGTCAATCCGTTCAAGATTAAGGTAGTGAGGATTTGGCCCAAGCCTAGATTAGTTACTGAGATTTAGAGTTTTGTAGGAATTGAGGAATATTATCAGATATTTGTTCAAAGCATCTCTACCATTGCATCCCCTTTGAATAGACTAACCAAGAAAAGAGTGAGTTTTCAATTGTCTGATGAGTGTGAAGAGAGATTTCAAAAGTTCAAGACATTTTTAATGTCAACTCATGTTTTTAATATACACAAGGAGGGTGTTAGCTTCATCATTGTATCACCCCATATGCTAGAACTACAAAACTAAAAATTTCAGAGTTGTAGGTGCAATCCACGGCTGCCACCCATAAAACATAGGGTTATCCACAACCTGTGATGGTGTTTCGTTGATGGACACATACGACCCATCCCCATAAAGCCTCATAAAATTATCCCAAGTGTTGATCCATACTGGACCTACGAACCGTAGGTTATACCATGGTCCATGGTCAAGGGGCGTAGGTCAGACCGCCACTTTCAGCTCATAGTCCCCAAGCGACGGTTGACCAGCACGGACCTGTAGACCAGCCATGGTCCATTCGTTATGTCCGTCGGTGGCTCTGACATCATTTACATCAGGGGTTGTTTGGTCAATTCCTTATGTGTTGGACCCCTAAATTATGTAGTTTTGGTAAGTTTTAGCGTTGTAATAAATTAGAATCTACCAGAAGCAAATCATTCACCAAGAAATTGATCAAACTTAGAGAAAAACATAAGGGAAAGTCAAGCATCCCTAGTTCAGGAACACAACGAGTTTTCCTCTGTTCCAACCCCAAAATCAAAAGATTTATGCATGACTTTTGTCACCATTGATGTGGGATTTCACTAGTGGGTTTCTTTCACCCACTAGGTCACTAGATTTTAGTCAAAATCTTGATTCCCCTAATATTATCTAGACTTAGAGTTTCTTGAATGTTAGAAATTATAGGTTTTCAGCTGTTAGGCTGATCCAAATAAGATTGTCATGTCACAATATCGTTTTTCCTGATTCATGCATAAACTTAGAACCTTAGCTATATTATTATTTTAGTTAACGAATTACAAATGTTGTGTGTGTGTGTGTTAGTTTCTGAATGTATTATTATCAGTATATTAATGTTTCATTCTCAGTTTGCTTGTTAATATTTTGAGTTATCCAGTATTACAAAAGTTCAACCATAAAATATTAAATGCATAATCAATTATCAAAGCTTAATACCAAGTAAACTTGGGTCAGTCACCCTCATGTCCTAAAACTATATGCCTCGTAGGTTGTAAGTACCCCCTATTTGCATTATTTTATTATATACGTCAGTATGCTTCTATACCTCTGGTTGGGTATATTGGGTCCTCCCAATGGGGCTTATACATCGGACTCCATATTTAGCTCATGTAATTTTATGTCAGTTATTAGTAAACCCTTAAAGTCAGACTCTATTTCATTGACCACATTATCAATCACCAGTATTCAGTCTCAACATGTTATGAACTTGGTCATTGCATTGAGTTATTTCATGCTCACTATTCTCAATTTAGTGTGATGTTTATATCTTATCATTGTCGAGATATATGCTTTTGTTCAATAATGATTATTTTTCAACTTTATTCTATCCTACATGCATCGAGTACTGGCGCTACGTCATCTTGTAATGTAGGTTAAGGTTCTCAGTTTCCAGATCATGCATAGATCGGTTCTTGATCTTCAGCTCAGCAGTATCAATGTTGAGTCCTTATTCTCTGAGGAATGCATACATGTTTCTTTTTCTTTTAGTCTTTAGTTCATGTTTATCTAGACTTAGTTCAAGCATGTTCTACGATTTCTAGTTAGTTTAGAGGCTTATTTCAAACATAGTTAGATTCAGATTTAGTGTTAGAGTTTGACTTCCAATTGTTTTTCAAACTCTCACTTTTACATATTAAGATTGAGTATATAGGTATACACCACAATTTTATATTATCTTAGTTATTATCTTTCACAAAGAATTTATTCATCAAGTTTTCTTTAGTATGCTTATGATATGCCTGTAGGGTAAGCTTGGGGTAACTCGGGATCCTAGGTCCCGTGTTCACATCCAATGGTATCCTTGGGGATGAAAACTTGGTATCACAACAATAGGATTAAGAGTACTATAATGTATGAAAATCGTCGCTAAGTAGATTTCTTTACATGGGTGTGAAGTGAACCACATCTAATGAGAATGAGACTGCGAAGTGTTTTTCGAAAACATCATTCTCTTGATACTCTTATTGTGCCTAAGGTATGATCTAATTCTTCATTTCTAACTTGACATTATACGCTTTCATATCATGCCTTCTCGTAGAGATTATGAAATGAATGTGTATGTATGAAATGGAAACAATGCTCCTCTGGTACAAAATCAAGAAGTTTGGAATGCTCAGTTTCGGAATGCCATTCATCTTTAGGCTGAGAGTGTGACTAACGAGGACAACCAGCAGGTTCCAAATGCTACAGGTGGATCAATGTCATCCATGTTTCACGATTTTATTAGGATGAATCCACCATTGTTCTTAGGGTTCAAGATTTGTGAGGATCCCTAAAACATCATAGATGAGGTCAAGAAGACCTTTGGAGTAATGTAAGTGACAGGAGATGATATGGTACAGTTCGCATCTTATCAATTGAAGGATATAGCTCACATTTGGTATACTCAGTGGAAAGAGAACAGGGGTATCGATGCAACTACTATCACTTGGGAATTCTTTAGTGAAACTTTTCTAAAAAAGGTTCTTCCCAAGAGTGTTGAGGGAGTCCAAAATTCATGAGTTTATGAATTTGAGGCGGGGTTCCATGTCAGTCCAAGAGTATGGAATCAAGTTCACCCAACTCTCCAGTCCTCACATGATTGTCGATTCTAGGGCTCAAATGAATAAGTTTATATATGAAGTATCCGACTTGGTGAAAACTGAGTGGAGGAGTGCTATTTTGCTGGAACATTTGAACATCTCTAGGTTCAAGATTCATACTTAGCAAGTTGAAAGAGACAAGCTTAAAGAAAATTCTAAGGAGAATAAGAAGGCTAGAACAGGCAACTATGGGAGGTGGTCACTCACACTTTTAGCAGAAGTCTTTAGTTTTAATACCTTCATCGACTAGTGCTCTATCCTCCACGTTCTAAAATTATCAGAAATGTAAAGCATCAGGCTCCAAGACTCAAGGTAGTATTTTTGGCACCATAATCTACCCAACTTGTCTAAAGTGTGGTAAGAATCATTAAGCAAGTGTCTTGAACGGAAGCAATGATGCTTTGGGTGTGGTCATGTCATAGGTTGAAAGATTGTATTTCTAAACAGGATCAAGAGGACAAAAATGGTAGAGCTTAGTCTACAACATAAGTTGCACCAGAATGTGGCCCGACTCAATTGGGTAACTCATCTGGTATAGGTGGTGGATGGTGCCAAAATAGTTTTTATGCTTTTCGGTCTCGCTAGGATCAAGACGCTTCTCATGATGTAGTCAATGATACATTACGAGTCATTGACTTATATGTTTGTGCATTGTAATACCCAAGGGCTACTCTTTATTTTATAACTCCTTATATATCAATTAACATCAATGTTTGTAAAAAACAATCTCTGAGAACCCTTCTTCGTCTCAATTATTGCCGGTGAACAAGTTATGTCTAGACGGGTACACAAAAATTTCCCTGTCACATTCTACTAAAAAGTCACCTCAGTAGAACTTGTAGAGGTAGAAATGGTAGATTTCGACATCATTCTAGGCATTGATAGGTTACATTCCTGGTATGTCTTAGTTAATTGTAGATAGGTTACATTCCTGGTATGCCTTAGAAGGGCAGTAGCTTAGCACATATGGTTCGATTTATTTCTTACCTTAAGGCCAGAACAATGATTTCTAAGGGGTATCTCTATCATGTGGTTAATGTTAAAGACTCAAGCTCCGAAACCCCAACTTTTGAGTCAGGTCCAATAGTAAATGAGTTCCTAGAAGTTTATCCAAAACAGCTATCGGGAGTTCCTCCAGAAAGGGAAATTTACTTTGGAGTCGATCTCCTTTCATATACCCAACATATTTCTATTCCTCCATACAAAATGGCTCCAACTGATCTTATGGAATTGACATAGTAGTTTAAAGATCTTTTTGATAAGGGCTTCATCAGAACAGCATTTCCCCATGGGGTACACTAGTATTATTCGTGAAATACTCCATCCATCCGGTATTGTTTGTCGTGGTTTCTATTTTTAGAGTCAAACTATAAAAACATTGACTAACATTTTATGATTTATTTTTTCAATATATTAATATGCAAAAAATTGTAATTTATAGTAATTTTCATATAGTTTTAGAATATCTAATTTTTTGGTTCAAAATATCGAATTAATCTGATATAATTTACCTTTAACAATTAGTGAAATTGACTTTCGATAAGCGCAACATGACAAACAATATTGGATGAATAGAGTATAATTATGGTTGTCTCAGAATATGCATTGAAGAGAGGTAGTTGAACAAAGTCACAATCAATAATAATTATCGTAGCCCCGGATTGATAACTCGTTTGACCAACTTCATGGTGCTAGTCATTTCTCAATGATAGAACCCAGATCCAATTATCATCAACTTAGAGTCAGATATAGTGATCTCACGAAAACAACCTCCAGAACTCGATATGGTCATTATGAATTTGTAGTTATGTCATTTGGACTAACCAATGCTCTTGCACCTTTCACAGATTTGATGAATAAAGTATTCAAGCAGCATCTGACTTGTTTTTTACCGTCATGATAAATGATATCCTCATTTACTCCAGAAGGAGGAAGAATATGTGAATCATTTTAGGGTTGTCTGGCAAACTCTCAAAGATCGCTAGTTATTCCTTAAGTTTAGAAAATGTTAGTTTTGGTTGTGATATGATGATTTCCTTGGTCAATTTATGTCTAGAGAAGGAATTCGAGCGGATTCTCATAAAATAGAAGCAGTGAAATAATGTCCTTGACTGATGAATCCATAGATTGGACCTGTTTTGGGCTATATTTTGATAGATATAGTGTTCTTAAATGCTTATTTTATCCAAATAAACTTGAGTTTAAGGTATCTTAAATTAGAAGCAGAGCATGGACATTACATGGCAAAAACAATGAAAACAATGAAGAAATGAAGGCCTGAATATCGCCTTTTGTTCCAGTGTGCTGAGCCTTAAAGGAAAGGATCAAATCAGCAATGAAAAAGAGCAGTCAATTCAACACCGAAATGTTCTGCAAAGTAGTACCTTATCGTCTTGTGACCAAAAACACAAAGATGCTTGACTACACGTAAGGCGACGATGAATTTACCAAAGGTAAAATTAATGATTTGATCAGCGATTCCGACTAAGTGCGCAAGTGATCCGCTGTAGCACAAATCTTTGAAAACTATAAATATTTTTTCACAGTTTTAGCATAGTATCGAATTTTATTGAGTTTTACCAATTTTTATCTCTTTATTTTTGAGTTTTAACTTTGGAGAGAGTTTTCAAGAAGAACTTGAAGATTAAAAGGGTGTCATCTTCAAGAATATGGACTTGGGTCTCTTGGATTCTTCATTCTTAGCATGTAACAAGACTTAAATCCTCATACCCATTTTAATGCAAGCGCATTTTGGTATAAACTTCTATCTCTTGAACATGTCTATCAAAAACCCTAGCTCTTGGGGTGTGATTTTGTGACTAAGGGTTAAATTAGTTGTTGGATCTTTCTTGTTGATAGTTTTTTTTTAATTTAAATGTGATTTTGTTTAGTAGTTGTGGATGAAAATAATGAGGTCGTAGTTGTAAATATAATCTCATATATCTGTTTTTGGCTTGCTCACGAGAGAGGTTGTGAAACTAAGACTAATAAATTGATGGCAGCTAGGAGTGGGCTGACATGAAGTTCTAATCGAGTTAGTAAATCCTAGGATCACGCCATACACTCATCTCGAGAGAGTGAGTGAGCTAAGGCGGAGGCTTCTCTTCATGCAGAAAGTGGGTGTTCGAGAGAAACCCATTTGAAACTTAGTAAGTTGCTCGAGAGAGAGCTTATCCCCCTTAGAGTCTAGTCTAATCAAAATTATTCTATGAATTTTCTATCAAAATCATGTACCTTATAATATCGTTTATGTCGTATTTCTACCACATCCCAAGAATCGTTACTCTCCTTAATTAGAACTCTTTGTTAATTTGCTATTGTTTCTTAGTTGTGACAAAAAAAAACCCCATTTGATCATTGACGGTTGCGTCACCCACTCTAGATTTAGTATGTTTTTACTTGATAATGTTTTAAGGTATGACTAGTTTGAACGTAATTTTACTTTTCTATTAATTCTCACAACCACTCGGAAATGACCCCAACCCTTGGTTGGATTACTATACTACAGTATGATCGTTGACACTTGCATTGGAAGTTGTGTATTTGAGGACGTCACCAATAAAAATGGTGTTGGTGCCGGAGAGTGGTGTTATATGAAAATTTTAATCAGAGTAGAATTTTCGTTCTTACTTAGTTGTTGTTTACTAACTTTATTATTTATTAGTTTTGGTTGTTTCCTTTAAAATACTATTAAATGCAGACACCCTGATCTTGGCTAAAGAAAGTGATGGAAAGGCGGCTGAGAAAAATCAAGAAGTCGAGGGTGGCTTAATGTTAGTTGCACTGATAACTCAGTTGAACGACTTGGCAACTAAAATCTCAGAGGAATAAAACAAGTGCAAGAGTCAAGGGAGGTACCTGCCCTTTCATGAGCAAAACAATTCTAGAGACACCAAGAAAAATCCTATTGAAAATAATCTACAAATCATTCTCAAAAAAAATCTTTGAGAAATATAGAGTGGTCGAAAAAATGAAGAAGAATAATATCTTGCTGCATCAGATGATCAGCTCTCACTCTAGATCTATCTAGTTGATCAGAAAGCTCATGAGTCATGTAGTGCCTCATCTCCACCCAGATGAATAATTGGGGTTACCTAGTGACACTAGGGAAAACCCCAATAGTGGAGAGTGAGCAAAGACTTACGCCGTGCCACGTCGCTAATTAAGACGCTTTTTTGTAGGCAAATAAAGGTGTTATTGCTTTCAATTAATATTAGAATAATGGTGTGATACTGATACAAGTTTAAAGGTAGAGAGATTTTGGAAAGTACAGATTGGCAGGAAAAATGGCTAGTCAGTGAATCAACGACCTATCCTGCGTACTGGACTAAGAAAATCGCTTAGATCATCACATTGATTAATGATCCTATAAAACTTGACAATGTAAGCGAATATTCAACGTTACGCCGAATAGTTTGGCTAACATTATTAACGTCGCCAAATAAACGCGAAGCAGACAATTATATATGGCCAAAATCTCCAAAAGTTCAAGATCTTGACTTTCCCTCACTTTTAAACTCTACAATCTCGCATCAAGTTAGTATTTATTTCTTTCAAAAAGTATTTTGGTTGTTGGTTTTAGTTCTTATAATAAGGAGTTCCTTGGCGCCTAACATTACAATCATATTGTAATTGGCATATAAGTTTGGTCTATGAATCCCAAGTTCACTTTCACAAAGTTTTTACTCTTTTGCAATGATCATATCATATTTCTATGTACAAGGCTTGTCTAATAATACTAACTTGTTTAAAATCTTGTTTTCAATTTGTAAACCTTGGCCATTTTATATATCTTGATTCTTAAACAACCTTTTTGTTGTGCATTAAAATAAGTTAAATGTTATAGGGTTGTGTGTACTTGATGTTTGAAGTGGTTGATTGTTATGGTATGAGTTTAATTGTATCAATGCATGGTTTAATTGTATATTCGGGGGATGCAAGGTTGATGTCGAGAAGACGGTGAAAATAGGCATGTCGGGTTGGTTATGAGCTAAGTTGAGCTCACCGAATCACTTGGTGGTTCGCCTAATATCTGTATCTCACCCTTATTTCTTCTCAAACTTGATTATTGAGTCTCTAAATCTCTCCGAGACGTATCTGTCACCAAAAAGCATTTGGCATCTTGTTGAAAGTGCTCTTATCTCGCCTTTTTTACCTGTGCCCCTGATTTGATGATGCACTGGAGCTTTTGTCAGGCTAGTCATGGATAGCCGAAAGGTATCAATGATTAACCAAATGAGATGCCCCATCCCAACCTGTCATAGTAGTTGCGGTAACCTTCGCCGCACAATTTTTTTTTGCAACATGATTCGGCGCCTCGCCAAATTCATCACCGAGACTTGTTGTAGTTAATCTTCTATACTTAAATGTTTTTACTATGTATCGTCTTATATTTTTCTGAAATGGACAAAAAGCCTACCTAGAGGAAAAAGGGACTACTATCAATGAGGATGAAACTTCATCAAGGGGCAAGGTCACTAAACTTTCCACAACTAGTAGGAAAGGTAAAGGCAAGGACAAAACCTGGAGCTATCAGATGCAACCTCTGACAGAACTGGATTTTATACCAATGACCCTACCAACTCTAGAGCAGTCAATAGTACTGGTACCTCTAGTACAAGGTCCTTCACCAAAGTCAATGAATATATTAAAGATTGAGGGGCTGATAGCGATCATCAAGAAGATGGTTGTCCATAAACCCTGTGGATTTTACATACAAAGCTGGGTTAGAGAATTTCACAGTGCATACATTGCATTCGTACCTCAAAGGAAAAGGCTAGTAGCATCATTCAAAGCAGTTGACTAAGCAATTATCAGATGAATGAAGGTAACTTGTGACATCGAGTCTATCAACATAGTCTTGGGCATGTCCACTGAAATAATGGATCACTACCAACAATTTATTAGAAAAAAGAAAGAAATTGGACTAGATGAAAAAAGTGGTTATGCCTACCAATATAAGAGGATAATGCTCCGAAGTGGTTAGTAAAAAGAGTTCAATTGAAAATAAAGATCTAGACTTAACTTCAAAATACTTGTTTGGGTGTATCATCAGTACAAATATCCCATCCCAAAATTAATCAATTATTTGCCTGCTAGTGCATCTTGACTGGGATGCATTATGAAGAAAACCAGGCTAAACCTAGGACAATCACTTCTTCATAGATCTATACGTATGCGAAGCAGAGTAGCACCTCTCTCTCATTCCCATTGTTGATCATTGTGTTGCGCGAAAGATCTCGTGTACCTAGATATGCCAAGAAACACGTGGAAATAACTCCCACATCTTCCATTGATATCAGAAGAATTGAGGTTGAGTACCTAAAGGATCAAGTAGAGGAAGAAAAACGAAACTCTGGTGGCCATAGATCCAATACCTGCAGAGACATGTTTTCCTACTCCATCCCTTAGGACTTCAAGTACATCTAGTTCAAGTACTACTCTTACTCGTTTTTGTCTCCCATAATCAAATCACTCACGCATCCCTAATCCAAGTAGGCAACTATACCATTCCATCGATTATCGAGCGGCCAGTTTTAAAACCTCCATACCCCGCATGATCTAGACTGCATTCAATGATGTTGTGACACAACTAAAAACTACCATTAACACTGCCAAATATAGGATAGCAAGGTGTGAGAGCGGTCAATAGGCCACATGGGAGGTGTGATACGCTCAAACTTACTTCTCAAATAAGAAGTAAACCGGTCATTTCAAGTAAATAAACCAACTAGTAAGGTTGGGATCGTTCCCACGAGGAAAATAGTCTAGACTTAACTTCAACCTGTTATTACTATTGTTTGGTCATTGATTTCCTTGGAATGTAAACATAATAAAAGGGGGGTTTCTATTTCTAAATGAATGAAAATAACTAATGAACTTAAAAGAGACACTTAACAGCTTTGAATGTTTGATTTGAATCAATTAATCCATGTAACTAGGGTTTACGTGTTCCCCACAGTTTCATAACTTGATAATTCTAACTATAACAATTCTTTCCTAGTATCTTGCATGAAAAGTGATAAGTTATGTATTTCTAAATCCTTGGTCCAGCATCTAGAAAATTTCACTCCGCACCTTGGTCCGGATACGTGTGTTGCTATCCTTACCTCATATTAAGCATCGTATTCGATATTTGAGTAATTTATTACCTCGTACCAATCAATACTAGCCTATTAGATAGTATACACTAAATCTATGTTAATAATTCTTTTTCCTATTATCTACCTCCTTGGTCCGGCAAGTAGCATTAAGGCGAGTTCTAACGTTGGTCATCCGTTAAAAAGACTTCTAAGCGAAAGAATTATTAATAGATGCAAGACAATATTCTAGAATTGTTATTTTAGTTAGGGTTTATCTCATTATTTGCCTATTGTTCCCACAACCCTAGTTATGGATTTTAGTTACTCATGGCCATAAACACAATATTCAAATATATTAAATAAGAGTTCATGTACTTACTTCAATTTGAATGAGTAAAATCCAAAAGTTTGCTTGATTAATCACCAATATTCACTTGCAAGAATCTCAAAGTAATCAATAATCTCACAAAAAGTCTAATGATTATCTAGAATCTCACACTAATACACAAAGTCTAATAATATGATGTCTGACAATCCAGAGTATAACAATACGGAGTCTAACCTCAAAAACGAGGTTTTTTGAACTATTTATAGAAAATAAAAACCTAATTAAACAACGACTCTGTTTGCTGGAAATTTTCCAAAACACGGCTGGGTCGACGGACCTCACGACGGATCATCGTGGTCACGACAGACCGTCTTGGACTCCGTCGTCCCATACTTGTGCCATTTCTCCTGTTTCTCTCTTCACCACCCTCGATGGCAAGTAAGACGGACAGTCATAGGCAAAACGGTCCGTCGAGGGTCTTCATTTCAAAACACTTCAACTCTTGGAATCTGGGTACTGGGATTACTTCTCTGAACTTCATGACGAACCTGCAGGACGGACCGTCATAGCCACGACGGACCGTCACAAGCTTCGTAACCCCACACTTGGTCAGACTTCCCCATCTTCCTTCAGCAGCTTCACTACGCTGCCACCTACGGACCGTCACAAGCACAACGGACCATCATAAGCTCCGTAAGTGGTCTCTTCTGCATTTGTTTGCTCAAAATCTCCGCATTTAGCTTCGGACAGATTTCCTGCAAAACAAAGATAAACTTCTATAAAAATTAACACAAACAAGTCTTTTGGACACACTAAACTTAAGGAAAAAGTATTAATTATACCGTGAAACCACGGTATATCAACACCCTCAACTTAAATTCGTTGTTTGTCCTCAAGCGACGCACTATAACTCACTTCACAATCTTTGTACAATAGTATCCATGTTTTATCCTTTGCAATCACTTGGCTATCAATCCCGATTAATCTCATCAAATCTATGCATGCTATCACTATTAGGCTTGAACTATGTGGGATCAAAACATGACACAGACTCTCCATGTATTAACACCTATCCTCTTAAAATTCTCACTAAGGTGCTAACAATTCCGGTATTGCAACTAGTGTCCTCACTTCAAAACAAAATCCTCATTTTTCACACAATGATTTCCATTTGAGTATAAGGATTACTTTTCAACACTCGCTCTCAGAACAAAGTCACACTCATTCATACCTATTGCCATAAGCTTTCCCTTAATTTCAGTGCCTTAAGTTCGCTATACAACCCTTAGGATCACGATAGGACGTTCTTGGCTTGTAACATAGGCTCAGGGTCAGGTAGGGTATATTTAGGTATACTTTAGTGACTCTTTGGCCTCCTTGACATATCGGCTAAACGTTCCACTTTCTATCATTTTATCTTGCCCAGTTTCTCATATTCTTCCACCTTATTAGTTTCTCTTCTTTCTTCATTTGTGTAAGTGACTCTCTTCTTTTCTTACTTGTATTTCTTGTATATTTTTATTTTTCTTCACTTTTCTTTCAACTAATTCTTGAGTCACTTTACTTTTGTTCTTTCCCTCTATTTGTTCTTTCAACCCCACTTTCCAGAGCATTCCTCATAATAGCCACCCTCAACTCATGGATTTGCTATGAGTCAAGGTACACAATATCAAAAATTGGGTCAGGGCCATAATGAAGGTTGTTTACTGCATTAGCCACCCTCAACTTATGCTTTTGGCATAAGCTAAGGTGCACATGTCCAAGGAGGGACCAGGGCCAACACATCGTTCCCAGAAAAGATCAGTTGGGGTGAAAATGAAAGGTCTAATTTAAGCTCAGATTATTTGGATCAAAGAAGGATAAATTTCATTTGGTTTCTTTTTTTTAGGCTAGAAATGGGCTATATTGAATAAGGGCCTATGATCCTTTCCTAATTGTCTATTATAACTTACTTTTAGCAGGACTAACCAGGCAAGTTCTAGCTCAGTACAAATAGTGGACTTATTCGGATTTTCCTCACAATCACTTGGCCATCACTATACCAGATTATCCGACACCTAGTTCGAATTTAAGACTTAGGGTAATGCAATAGTGTAACTCTATGTCATGCTTAGAGCCACACAATTATCAATTACTATGCCTAGTCATGCATCATTTTCCAGTTTATCACAATATCATTTTAGCCATCATGCTTCAGAATTAAACTATGTACAAAAGATATAAACATGTCGGTTCAACAGAAAAAGTAATCATTCTTTTGGGAAAAAAGAACACAGGCAAGAAAACCCCAAAAGAGGATAGTGAGTTGGGCTACTCAGACTTCACCCTAATGCTCACTTTCCATTTACCCCACCCCCAATAAAAAAACATGCAATTGTCCCCAATGCATAAAAATCTAAATACTAGAGTGGTAGGTGAAGCAAACTCGTGGCGCAAAGTGCCATCAATCAGCAAGCTGGTGGGTTAAGTTCCCCGGAACCCACGTCCTCTACAATCTGGACACCCTCAGTGGTGTCCTCAGCAACAACTGCACCATCAGTAGTGCCTCCTTCTATATCCACAGTGTGGGAGCTAGACACCCCAGCCGCTAACTCTAATGCTCTCATTTGGTGCGCCTCCTCCTCAGCAAGTGAGGCTCTCCTCGCAGCCTCTATCTCTCGGCGCTCCTTCTTCCGTGCTCGCGCCTTGTCCTCTGCTCGAACCCTACGCCTCTTGGAACTCTCTCGAGGGGGAGGTGGCTGAATTTTTGAAGTAGCAAAAAGGGCCGCCAACACTGTGTCCTCAGCAGGCTCGACAGAAGGGGCCTCAGACTCCGGCCCCTAGCTTCTAAGATCGTGTCGATGTCTGCACGAAGACAGTCGACTGCAGCCTAAAGAGTTGACACATCCACCAGAGGGGTTGGTCGGGCTTGCACCCTCAACTCAAAGGCCTCCAAGCGCTGGTTAACCTCAGCGATCTTCCGCTCTCTAAACTGGACCATTTTCCTCTCTAGGCGCTCTTCTGACTCAGTAATAGCCTTCTCCATCCACGGCTGGATATGATGCATAAGTGTGGCCATTTGCGCCTCTAGTTTTTGGACCCTAGCAAGCAAAACCAGTGCCGGTAGAGGGGCTGTGCGAGAAGAACTCGGGGTAGTGCTACTACCCGGGATAGACTCAACCGAGGTAGTATCAGTGGACGCTGCCTGTGTAGCCGTGCGGGCCTAGGCTACCATATTAGCAAGATCATCAGCAAGTGGGGGCAGCTCTGGACGGGGCCCTCTACGTGGAGCCAAATCATTAGCCTCGTCTCTGATGAGGACGACGTCAACAGTGCCCTGCGGGGTCTTAAGCTGATCTACGTGCCATATGGGCACACCTGCGGACCTGCATAGAGCATAGATCATGCACTGGAAAGGGTAGGTAGTAGTGACCTTGAATGCCCTCTCGTGCATGACTGCCTGTAGAAGCCATGCGAAGTCCACCTCGAACCCAGCTATCATCGCTGCCATCAACACTGCTCGATCCTAGGTAATGATATTGTGGGGGAAAGGCAGTGACGGACAAGCAGCCACAAAAACTTCGCCATGAAAGTGAGGTTATCCTTCTTGATGGCCCCCTTCGGCTCAGTCACCCAATCGGCACCCTCTCCATCTACTGACAGGTGCAGGGCCATCCACCGCTTGGTGGTCTCTCTCAGTGATGGCTCGCGCAGGAACTGGCCATATTTAACTATCTGCTAGCGGTAGTCAAACACGGCACTGAGAGAGGTCCGAGTAGCATCAACACCCTCGCCGTATAGAAACCGGCGGATGGCAGGCAGTGAAATGTCAACCTGTACACCCCGTACTTGGACCTGCTCCAGGGGGGCTTTTTATCAGGGGCAACCCGCCTATCTATATGTGATCGAAGAGTCGCTACGTAGGATGCGTAGAACTCTCAGACCATTTCTTCATTGCAACGTCCCAGTGGACGTGCTGTCCACTCCAAGTGATGCTTGTGAAGAGACGGTAGATCTCAGGCATTATCGAGAGACTCCCTATAAGGACCCGCCGCTCCATGGTGAGTGTTCGAGTCATCACTCCTTTATCAGTCAGGAACATGGCGTCGGAGTATACTTGAAATTGGCCGTCGACGCACCACCGGTTGGGCTGGTCAGTTGCTGGGGTGGGGGCCTGAGCTGGTGAGCCTGAGGTGGAATCCGAACTATCAGCCTCCTCAGACGAGGCCGACGCTGCAGCGGTGGCGGGTGCAGGAACCTCAGCAGATCCGGAGGCTTCCTCTGACCACGATACTCCTAAGGAGCCAGACGCTCCTTCTTCATTTGTGGCTGACCCAGAGGGTGTGCCGGTCAGTGTGCGCTCCTCTTCAGACTGAGAGGCAGTCACTAAGCGGACGCCACCTTTTTGGGTGTGGCTCTGGGAGCACGTGCAGCAAGGGAAGGTGTGGAAGTGCCTGGGGGACCTACTCAGGGTCAAGCTTATCATCAGAGCCGATGACTATGCGGGCAGACGGGGCGATAGACTTTGATTGCCCGCGTGCGTAGATTCGGTCTTGCTTGGGTTCCATAGTAAATAGTACCTGTAAAGGATCAATATTAGTACGAGTAGTGGAAAACAAGACAAGCAAAACCATACGAAATAATACATTGAAAATAGTATGTCGTTGCTATAGAAATAGTGACACATGACGGGCCTGGTGACGTCTCATCGTGACTATGACGGACCATCATGAGGTCCTTCGTGTTTTACTTAGACTATGTATATATAGAGAACCCTGAAGGAAAGTCTTTGACTAGCATGACGGTATGTGTAGGACGTAACGTCACAGGTACGATGGTCCATCCTAGAACACTTGAAAAAAAAATATGGAGACCCTTAGGGGAAGGGTCTCTGACCGTCATGATGGTCATGCAGAATGAACCGTCGTTGGTATGACATTCCATCACATGTGTCCGTTGAAGGACACTTAGAAAAAATAGAGAGACCTAGAGAAACAGGGTCTATGACAACCAGAACGGTTGTGCAGGACGGACCGTCATGAAGACGACAATCCGTCACAGGTGTCCATTGAGGAACACTTGGGGAAAAAATGAGAGACCTTTAGAAACAGGGTCTCTGACAACCGGAACGGTTGTGCAGGATGGACCGTCGTGCGTACGACGGTCCGTCACATGTGTCTGTTGGGACATGGTGCTAGGGCTTTTGCAACGGTCCCTACGACGGTCCGTCGTGGGTACGACGGTTCGTTATCAGGGTCTCATTCAGAATAATAGTGACAGAACTGAGGGTACCCTATGCATCCCCGATGAACCCACATCAAACTTTTAGTGTTTTGGACCTACATTTGTTTATCCCAACTACCTAGGAAACAAGCAATGCAAAGGCCCCTATGTCTAGGGCTGTAAACATGGCAATTTCAAACATTTTGAACCTAGGTTAGACAGAATCTAATAAAGGAAACAACATATGATGAAGAACTAAGCTAATACTAACTAATAAACGAAAATACAAGATAAATGAGTAGAAATTAGAGACACATACCTTAGAATTGGAGAAAACAAATGGACAAGTACTCAAAGGCCAGCAAAACACCCACAGCAGCAACTCCGACTAGTACATTTACACTTTTAGGGATTTGGGGAATTGTGGGGGGCAATGATCGGTGGTTGATAGAGGAATAGATTGTGAAAGTTGAAAAAGAGAGAGTAGTGGGAGGAATAATGAAGGACTGGGGTGAAATGAGTGGTTGGGGAGTTTAAATGGTCTAATTTTGAAAAAGACTCCAGCTGGGTCGGGTCAGGTACGACTCATTAATCACACGACGGTTCCCCCAAAATGGTCCATCGCAGTTGTGACAGCCCGTCGTTGGTTCAGTCGTGTGTGCCCTAGTTTGAAAATAGCAGAAAGACGTACCTGGTACGATGGAGGCATACGACGGTCCGTCGCAGGTGCAACGGTCCGTCGACGTATCCATCAGTGACTGCTGCAGAGTAATTTTCTGCAGAATTTCCTGGTGATGTGCCAGCAAATTTAAAAACCCATTAGTAGAAAAATGCTACCATTACTATAAAGACTATAAGTATTGGGTTGCCTCCCAACAAGCGCCAAATTTAATGTCGCGGCACGACTGGGGAACCTTGATTACTCAGACTTCATCAAGATGGTATGCCTCTAGCACTTCATTCCCCGATGCTTTATGCCCAAAATAGAGTTTTATTTTATCTTTATTCCTCTTAAACGCACTCCCTCCTTGGATTTTAACTCAACTGCTCCATGAGGGAATACTTGGGTTATCAAGTAAGGGCCAGTCCATTTGGACTTGAGCTTGACCATAAGACAAGGCCCCCAAGAACTGTCTACAAGCACCGAATCCCCAACCATAAACTCTTGTTTTGCATTTTTCTGTTCAGTCTCCTTCTTCATCTTTCCTTTGTGGGATTTGGCAGATACCGATTGGAGCTCACCACTCTGCCTCATGGTCCTACAAATGTTGAAGGTCGCTTCTTCATTATTCAACTGAAATGTCATCTGTCCCTTCTCCATATCAACTAATGCTCTACCTGTAGCAAGGAATGGTCTCCCAAGAATAATAGGCACTTCAAAATCGACCTCACAATCAAGAATAACAAAATCAGCCAGAAAGATGAATGACTCCACTTTTACTAGCACATCATGGAGTATCCTTATATGCCGTTTCACTGTCCGATCAGCCATCAGTAGCCGCATCGCAGTGGGTTTTGGATCCTCCAAACCCAATTTCTTGTAAATCAATAGGGGCATGATATTTATGCTTGCCCCCAGATCACATAATGCTTACTCAAAATGTAATGACCCAACTGTACAAGGGATTGTGAACTCACCAGGATCTTCTTTCTTTTGTACGAGGGATCTTGTAGCAATAGCACTACAATGTTGCAATCTATCATCATCCTCGAAAGTGACCGATCTTTTCTTGGTGACCAGATCTTTAATAAATTTTGCATAACCGGGCATTTGTTCTAGAGCTTGTACCAAAGGGACACTGATAGGAAGTTGTTTCAACATTGTTATATAACGCCGTTATTTACCATCCTCGGTCTTTTTCACTAATCTGTGAGGGAAAGGTGGTGGTGGCCTAGGCATGGGAATTACCTTGATAGGTACTTCTGCATCTTTTCCATTAAATTCCTCTTCTTCACCACTACCCTTTACCACATTATGATTATCCTTTCTCACATTTTCCTCAGTAGATGGCATAGGGGGGTCAATGGTTTTCTTACCACCCCGAGTAGTGATTGTCATATAGTGCGCATCATTCTTTGGGTTTTGGACAGTGTTGCTAGGAAGAGTGCCCGGTTGCCGTGTGTTCACTGTCGCAGATAATTGGGCCACTTGCAATTTGATCTGTTTAATCGAAATTGCATGTGTATCCACTTTTTGCCCAATACTAGCTAAATCAACCCTTAACTCTTTATTGTGCTCATCACTAGCATTGAACCTCCTCATCATTTTGTGCAACATATCCTCAACTCGCGCCATACTATCTCCACCATCCCTAGGAGTAACTTCACAATTGTGAGGAGGTACATAGGGCTCATTCCTGTCGTTTCTATTAGCATAGTTACCCCTATTAAAGTTGTTGTCGCGGTTGTAGTTTCCATCTCGGACATAATGACCCTCATGATTGTAATTACCATAGTTCTGATCTTGGTTCCCTTGACCTTGGCGCCAATTATCCTGATTTGAGCCTTGGGTGCTTGGTCAGAAACCCCCCATCTGTTCATTTACTGCATAAGTGTCCTCCGCATAATAGCATTCATCATTAGGAGATGGTGGTTTAGCCAAGTAGTTGACTGCATTTATCTTTTCTGCACCCCAAGTGACATGTTTTAGTAACAACCCAAGCTCAGTTCTCATCTGAGCAATTTCTTCACGAATCTCATCTATGGCTGGGTTGTGAGTGGACTTCACTGCGAAGGTGTTTCTCCCTGTATCAGACTTCCTAGTACTCCAAGCTTTGTTATTCCGGGAGATTTTTTCTAATTTTTCAGCAATCTCAGCATAAGGGCATTCTCCATAAGATCCACCTGCTATAGTGTCCAACACCGCTTTGTTGTTATCATCCTATCCCCGATAGAAGTATTCCTTCAGTGACTCATCATCTATATAGTTATTTGGAACACTTCTCAAGAATGAGGTGAATCTATCCCAAGAACTACCAACTGACTCTCCTGGTAGTGCCACAAAGTTGTTCACTCTGTCTTTGTGGTTTAGTTTCTTGGAGACCGGATACTAGCGTGCTAAGAAAACATCTCTTAATTGGTTCAAAGTGAAGATTGAGTTGTATGGGAGCTTAGTGAACCATATAGCAGCATCTCCCGTCAGTGAGAGAGGAAACACTTTGAGCCCTATTACATCTAGATCCAAATCAGGCCTCCCCATACAACTTTTACACACTGCCCTTACCTTAGCTATATGGGCATGTGGATCCTCAGAAGGTATCCCTGAAAACAAACCTCTAGCAGTGAGCATTTGCATCAGGCTACTAGTTACCACAAAAGTGTGGTATGTGGGTAGAGGAGGCAAAGCCAGTGGCCCATCTGAGTCTGCTATGTTATCATAGCCTCTGTAGTATGCTTGGGGCTATGGAGCGGGATTTTGTCCCCTCTGTTGATGTTCACCCGGAGCATCGAGTAACATCTGACCATGAACATCAACTGAGCTGGGATGTTCTTGTTCGGATCATCATCATTTATTCCCAAGTTTCGATTCATGTTGTGCAGTGTACGCTATAGCTCGTGATCGTAGGGAAACAAGGATTCTCTTCCTCTCCGTGTATTTGGCATGCAAGGAGGATAGTTCTAAAAAAAATCAAAAACAATAAAACAAACTAAAATCAAGAATATATCAACTAAACTATAGTAATAAGTTCAAGTTAATCTAAAAGCTAATTTCCCTGGCAGCGGCGCCAATTTGATATGCTCAAACTTACTTCTCAAATAAGAAGTAAAGTGGTCGTGTCAAGTAAATAACCCAACTAGTGAGGTTGGGTTCGTTCCCACGAGGAAACTAGTCTAGACTTAACTTCAACCTGTTATTACTATTGTTTGGTCAATGATTTCCTTGGAAAGTAAAAATAATAAAATGGGGGTTTCTATTTCTAAATGAGTGAAAATAACTAATGAACTTGAAAGAGACACTTAACAGCTTTGATATTGGATTTTAATCAATTAATCAAAGTAACTAGGGTTTACGTGTTCCCCACAGGTTCATAACTTGGTAATTCTAACTATAACAATACTTTCCTAGTATCTTGCATGCAAAGTGATAAGTTATGTATTTCTAAATCCTTGGTCCGGCATCTAGAAAATCTCACTCCGCACCTTGGTCCGGCTACGTGTGTTGCTATCCTAACCCTTATCCTTACCTCATATTAAGCATCGTATTCGATATTTGACTAAGTTATTACCTCGTACTAATCAATACTAGACTATTAGATAGTATACACTAAATCTATGTTAATAATTCTTTTCGTATTATCTACCTCCTTGGTCCGGCAAGTAGCATTAAGGCGAGTTCTAACGTTGACCATCCGTTAAAAAGACTTCCAAGCGAAAGAATTATTAATACATTCAAGACACTATTCTAGAATTGTTATTTTAGTTAGGGTTTATCTCATTATTTGCCTATGTTTCCCACAACCCTAGTTATGGAGTTTAGTTACACATGGCCATAAACATAATATTCAAATATATTAAATAAGAGTTCATGTACTTACTTCAATGAGAAAGAGTAAATCCAAAAGTTTGCTTGATTAATCACCAATATTCACTTGCAAGAATCTCAAAGTAATCAATAATCTCACAAAAAGTCTAATGATTATCTAGAATCTCATACTAATACACAAAGTCTAATAATATGATGTCTAACAATCCAGAGTATAACAATACAGAGTCTAACCTCAAAAACAAGGTTTTTCGAACTATTTATAGAAAATAAAAACCTAATTAAACAAGGACTCTGTTTGCTAGAAATCTGCCAAAAGCGGCTGGGTCGACGGACCTCACGAGGGATCATCGTGGTCACGACGGACCGTCATGGACTCTGTCATCCCATACTTGTGCCATTTCTCCTGCTGCTCTCTTCACCACCCTCGATGGCAAGTATGATGGACCGTCATAAGCACAACGGTCCGTCGAGGGTCTTCGTTTCAAAACACTTCAATTCTTGGAATTTGGGTACTTGGATTACTTCTCTAAACTTCATGACGAACCTGCAGGACGGACCGTCATATCCACGACGGACCGTCACAAGCTTCGTAACCCCACACTTGTTCAGACTTCCCCATCTTCCTTCAGCAGCTTCACTACGCTGCCACCTACAGACTGTCACAAGCACGATGGATCGTCATAAGCTCCGTAGGTGGTCTCTTCTGCATTTCTTTGCTCAAAATCTCCGCATTCAGCTTTGGACAGATTTCCTACAAAACAAAGATAAACTTATCTAAAAATTAGCACACAAAAGGCTTTTGGATGCACTAAACTTAAGGAAAAAGTTTTAATTATACCGTGAAACCACGGTATATTAAGGTGATGGCTTTAAAATCGACCTTGGCCGAGCTGACAGAATATGTTGACTATCGAATTCTATCGATATTTTCATGACTTTGGAATAGTAGAGAATCTAGATGCGCCTTGATGCCTCACACAATTACTGTACATGAGTGTAGTATAGACCAGAAAGTCGATCTTTAATTAGAGGCGGAAACTGATGATGAGATGGTTGAGGATCCTATGGAAGATGCCAATGAGGATTGTACTAAGAGTGAAGCAATCATGTTAAATTCTAATTTGTGCAGGCATCCTTCGCAAAGGCACTGACTTTTGTACCCAGTGGACCTAGTCCTTCTAAGGCCAGTTTGAGCCTTGATGCATCAGGCAACAAATCCTAGAGAGATAAAGCTACTGAGTAGACACAATCCCTCTCTACCTTCTTCTTTTATCTGTATTATTTACTTTTAAATACTTGCACATGCATTTGAGGACGAATTTTATTTTATTTGTTATAGGGTGAGGCCATCCTAATGTTTGACTATTTTTATTTGTGTTTTGTGTTTTGTGTTATTATTTGGGTTGTGCTTCTTTAAATTGTGTTTTATCTTCTATTGTGAATATTTTAGTTTATGTCTACCTTTTTGTTATAATTGAAATTGATTTTGACCCTTTGGATTTTTTTTTAATTTCTCATAAATTACTGCCACCTCTTTTATGTACTTGAAGTGTAGTCATTCTTAGGCAACATTAAGTCTCGGTTTTGATCAATACTGATAACTTCAATAGTGCTCGTAAACAAACGAACATGAAATTATGGCCATAACGAGACCAAATGAAGTTTCATACATAATATGTAAACTCTTCACATCTCGTTGTAAAATCGATTCTCTTGTAATGACCGCTGCACACAAAAAAAGTGTGGAGTCTTGTTTGAGTTTAGTGTTGAACACGTTGTGTGATAAATCTACCTTGAACCATGTATAACAACACCTAAAATTTACCCCGTTGATCCAGTTAACTAAATAAGGTTTTCTTGATATGATCTTATACTATGAGCCAATTTGACCTATTCCCCTTTTGTGACCTACCTTGCGAGAGTGTGAACCTCTGTTGAACACCCCTTGAGTTTTACCTTTCTTTGGAAGAACTTGACAAAAACATAACCTGTTTTAACCCTTTACCCAATAATCCTCTTGATTTGTGAAATGGAATTATCAATCGTGTGAGGGAATTTGATTACTTTTGTTGAGTGAATTTGCATTTGAAGTAAGTATTGCGAGCTTAAGAATCATTGGCAATGGTGTGTCACAACTTGAAAACTTGGATACACAATTGATCCTTGCAAAACTAAATTGATTCTTGTTGTGCATATTCATGATTGAATCTTTTGTAGCACTGTGTGATACATCCTTTTTGAACTGCTGAACTTTAGTTTTACTTGAGGACAAGCAAAAGTTTAACTTGGAGGTGTTGATGAGTCCATAGATTGGAGTAATTTAGGGTTATATTTTGATAGAAATAGTAACCTTAAATGTGTTTTTTTTCCCAAATCTTGATGAATAAACATGAGTTTTAGGTACTTTGAGTTTGAGGCAAATCATGGACACTACTTGGCAAAATGATGAAAAGAACAAAGAAATGAAGGCATGAAGATCGTCAAGTTCACTTGGCGAATCCCTGATAGGTTTGAATATAATTTCACCTTTTGTTCCTTTGTGCTAAGCCCTGCAGAAAAGGATCAAATCGGTGGTGAAAATGAGTAGTCGGCGCATTGCCAAGAAATTTCACAAACCAATACCTTATCCTCCAATGACCCAAAATAAGAATATGCTTAGACTAAACGCAAGACGTAAATGAAGTTACCAAAAGGAAAATCCCCGATTTTATCTGTGATTTTGACTATCTATGCCAAGTGATCCGTTTTGGCACAAATCTTTGAAAACTATAAAGAGTTGTTGAGAGTTTTAACTCAGTATCAAATTTTATTGAGTATTATCGAATTTTATGTGTGTATTTTTAGCTCTAAGTAAGAAAGGATTTTGATAATAACTTTAAGACTTAACGGGTTTCATGTCAAAAAAGTTGAACTTGAGTCTCTTGGATTCTTCATTCTTTGCCTATAAAAAGACACAAATCTTTATACATGTAACACTTTGAAAGTATAAGATGTATTCAAGAGCCTATCATAGGTGTCAAAAGGTTTAGAAACTGTTTTAACGTCTATTTTAATGTATATATGTCATTTAGAAAGTTTAGGAATTAAAATGTCAAGGAACGTCCATGATGTCTGAAACTAGTTCAAGGAGGTGCTAGTGTGCCTTAGCCTAGTTGACAAAGTTTTAGGAGTCGAAAAATGATGAAAATTGGTGGAAGTGTGTCTAAAATGTTTTAGAGTTATCTCATAGTCGAAACATCCGGGTACGACCCCCCAAGGACCAACCAAGGTCCCTTGAGGAAGACCCTTGCATTTGGGTTGAAGGTTGTCAAGGCAGTGTGCAGCAACAACTTGTCATAAATGGTCTATGTTCCAATCGATGGGCGTCGATTCCCTCCATCGATGGACACTTATAATATTTGTCCAAAGCTAATTATTTACAAGTCTATGAACTTAATGCGGAGCACCAGGACAGTTGGTTCCTTGGCCCATCGATTCACACACGAGGGGTCGACGGGATCTCGTTGGTGAGTGGACTGTTTTGCTGCTCGTTTTAAATTAGGTTGAGTTAATTAAATAGGTGGTTATTCGATTATTTGCGGTTCTAAGGAATACTAATTAAGTTAATTAATACCCTATATAAAGACCCTAACCTAATTAGACAAACCTTGCTCTCATAATTAAACTCTCTTCCTTCTCTCTTCTTTCTCTCTCCCAAGTTGAATCACACCATAGAAGACAAGGTAAATGTGGGTTTTCGTGATTAAATCACCAAGGTTTATCCATAAATCTTCATCAAATAACAAGGTATGAGATTCCTTTCACCTTTGGGACTTCTTTCCCCAAAGGATTCCATCAAATTGATTTCAAAAGTATGAAATTCAAGTGGGTCTTGTCCAATCTCAAGATTGATCTTTTGAATTACTTTGTTTATGATTTATTTTGTATATTATTAATATATTAACATGTATTATAACTCAATTATGTCATTTCTTGATGGATTGGTCTAGTTTTTAGAAGATGACTTTTCCCCCTTAACCCTAGGTTGTGATTTTAATGTGAATTGTGCAGTGTTTGTTCAGTTGACTAGATTATTTGTTGAATTACTATTACATCATGTTATTATATAAATTATTAATAGATTAATATTAAATGTAGTCCTATGATTCTAGTTCTTAAGTAATTAATCTAGGTTATGAAGTATATTATGAATTTGACCTAATTCTCCAATCTTAAGCTATGAACTAGTGATGGATTGTGATGTAGTGATTCAATTGGATTTGTTATCGTGTTGTTTATTGTTGTGTGATGATATTACACCCTTATTGGGTTGATTTAAGGGTTGATGGTACTACCTTGATGATAGATTATGAAGAAGACTTTGTAAGTCTTATGATCTCAACTCTTTACTTCAATTGTGGTTAATTGTGATTAAGTGATTATATTTCATTGAAGTATAACTTGTATTAAGATTGATAGGGTTGGTATGAAGTTGAATTGAAATGTCTTGTCTATGATTTGTGAGGTGTTGGCTAAGATGTAAATGTTATAAGGATAATGATAACTACCAATGTGCCTTATCATGATGTGATTATGTAAATATGCTAACCTCACTTATATGAATTGTAATGGAAGGACTATACTCATGCAATTCTTATTAAGCTATGATGATGATGATTATATAATGGATAGACCCTATGACCTACATTAAGCTATGATGATTCATAAAGACATTAAAGATTTCAAAATGGACTCTAACTTAGCACCGAGTGAACTAGAGTGAGGAGTGTCCATTCCCACATAAGGAAGGTAGGATCACTAATGTACTCTTGATATTAGAGACTATAATGCATGTATCATAAAGAGTGTCCCAACTGTATCTCCTAGTTGTTGAACTATGTTGTTCCCATACGAATGCTAGCTAGTGGATCCACGTAGTTACTATGTTCATGTTTTTGTACTACCTTGGCAAGTAGTCCATCTTCCTTCGTTGTAGGGTTCCATAACACCGGATTCCACATTAGATCGTGTGGTCTATGTTGGTTAATACAAGATGTTCTCAAAAGTTAAAATGAACTAAAGGAATGAACTCTAACTAGGATAACCTAAGGGGTTTAGCTTAGTCTAGGTAGGGGTACGGGACTCTACCTAAACATTGCACTAGTTAGCCTTGACAGAAGTCTTAGGAGGATGTTCTTATATATGTATATGCTTATAATGGTACATGATATGTATATGATGATCTTGCACATTGTTGATACTCTATGATGATTGGTTTCACTTATGAATATGTGTTTGTCTTCATTGTTGAAGTATGATGATATAAAGTCTTAATGATGCACTATATGAAGTTGGACATTGGCTATAGGTCTTGTTGAGTTTACTTAATTGAGTAACGTTATGGGTATTTGCTTGGTCATTGCACTTGTTTACTCAATGAGGGTTCATTGGTAATTGCTTTGCTTTGGTTATGTTGTAATAAACTCTTATCTATGCTTGTTGCTACTATAACTTGATGATAGAGTTGTCTTAACTAAGTGTTCAAGTATGTTGATATGCATGTGACTTGATTTGATATAAGGTTGTTTGGTATTGTGTAGTACATGGTATTCACTTGATGTATATGTATTAATAACTTGTATTGGTCCTTGAATGTGCATAAGGATTTCAAAATGTAAAATTGCATGTTTTAATGAATTATCCCTTTTTAGCATGATTTTATGATATGTGTGCATATGGTCTCATACTCAGTACAAGTGGTGTACTGAACCCATTTTATCCCTTTTCCCCCAACATTTTAGGTTCCGGTCGTTGAAGGGCTCTTGAGATGACTTTGAAGGAAGACTTGTAATTCTTTTTATCCAAGTTGGGTAGGTCTTCACTTTCCGAGAGCAATGCCAATATCAAGCTTATGAAGTTTTTCTAGTTTCAAGACTCCTATGTTCTCTCCTTTTAATTTTGAGTACTAAACATTGTATAGCCTATATGTGGATTTATTACATTGATGTATGGTCTAGGCCCAAATTGTTTTACTCCTGTTAGATGGTTATGAGATGATACATCCATTTGAGACTATGTTATATTTTATATATTTATGTGCAATAAAAAAGTAGCAGACTATGTAATCATCCTATAAGAAGGGTCTATGTATACTCAATATAAATATTATGTGTATGTAGATGTCTATGTAAACCTCAACGTAGAAGTAGTGAAAAGTTTTAAATTTTCCGTATTTTTGACCTATGAATGTAATGATGTAATCTAAGAGGCTAGTATTACTACTCAAAGAGGAAAATGGCGCCGGTACATCTATGGTATGCTCCCCGGATGTGACAATACCCATTTCAATGCACACTCATTTTGATATAAATTTCTATCTCTTGTACATGTCTAGCTAAAACCTCAATTCTTGGGGTGTGAATTGTGAATATGAGTTAAATTAGTTGTTGGGCATTGGTTGTTGATAGTTTATTTGTAGCTTAAATGTGATCTTGTTTAGTAGTTTTGGATGAATCTAATGAGGTTGAACTTGCAAATATAATCTCATATTATAAAATCTGTTGGGAAGATGAAAGTGTCTACCTTTACCAGCACATTATACAAAATTCCCACTAGTCTTCTAACTAATCTGTCAGCCATCATCAACCTCATCGTTGTAGGTTTTGGTACTCCCAAACCTAACTTGTCATATGGCTAGTGACATTAGATTAATGATGGCTCCTAGATCACACAAAGCTTTTGCAAATCTGATTGACCCAATGGTGCATGGGATTGTGAAAGCACCTCATCCTCCTTTTTCTGTACGAAAGATCGGTAGCAATGGCACTACAATGATGGACATTGTTAGAAAATCAAGACTTAAAGCTATTTTATTAGTGAACATGTCTTTCATAAACTTGGCATATCTTGGCATTTGTTCAAGGGCTTCCACCAGTTGGATGTGTACTTAAAGTTTCTTCAGCATAGTAATGAATTTTGTGAATTTCTAATCTTTCGCTTTCTTTTTGAGACTTTAAGGGAAAGAAGGAGGAGGTCTAGGAATATGTTGTAACGGCAGATTATCTTAGATCTCTTTCTTTTTTCCTCTCATAGGAGTTCCAAGTCATCTACAGGTGTAATCTCATCCTTTACTTTGTAGCTTGATCCTTGACCTAATAAGTTTTGGTACCTACAGAGATAGGGTTAGACAAAGCTTTGCCGACCCTGGTGATTATGGATATGCAGTGTTCGTCCTTGTAAAGGTTTTGAATGGTATCACTAGGTAGTACCCGTTTTTCCTCTAATTTAGTGTGGCTGAGAGTTGCCCCAACTGTTTCTCTATTTATTTTATGGAGGTGGTGTAAGAGTATACAAATTGACTCATGCTAGAGAAATCACTACTCATATTTTTTTACCCCTGCTTTAGTTAGTTTAAATTTTTGGAGTACTTTGGCCATCTTGTCTTCAAGCTTAGATCTGCCGGAGCTACCACTTGTTTAGTCTACGCTACATGAGGGTACTTACACACCATTGCGATCATTCCTGTACCTATCCCTATTTTTCCAATTTCCTTGATCTCTGATTGTTGGCCTATCATACTGGCTATCTCAAGCGTAGTTCCAACCTGTATTCCAAGAATCGTAAACCTGATTTCAAGATTTATAGTTACGGAAACCTCTTTAATCTCCCAATTAGTTTGCTTCCTCATTAAAGTAAATGTCTTAATCTTCATACCTGCTTTGTTGTCCTATAACATTGACATTTTCCGACTTAGTCATAATGTGCTTCATCAGTAGATCTATTTTAGTCCTTAAATGTGCCATGTCTTAGTCCATTTATTCTTCTCTCTTCCTCTATTCAGTTGACATCTCATATGTATACCCTAGCTCCACTGCTTCTGCATCTCTAGTGTACTATGCTCTATTGTTTTTGGAGACTTCATCTAAGAGTTGCATGCTCTCTGCAAATGGTTTCCTCATAAAGGAACCTCCACAAACTGCATCAACAATAGGCTTAGTAAAATAATTAAGAGACCTATAAATGGCATGCTTGAGATGTCTTTCAATAAGATCATGGTTAGGACATTTCTTCAACTTTTGGCTGAATCTCCACCAAGTATTATGCATTGCCTCTCCTGGTAACTGCTTATGTATACTGATTTCATCTTTCATCTTCAGCCTTGATTCTTGAAAGAATCGTTCCATGAAGGCTTCTTTTACCTCACTCCAAGTTCGAATGGATTCAGTTGGCATCTCATTCAGTCAGTTAGTTTCCTCTCCAATAAGAGACGGTGGAAATATCCTCAGCGTCAATGTTGTCTGATTTACCCTTCGAAAGCTCTTGTGACTTGCGTACTACCACAAAAAAGTATCAGATGTAGATTTGCATCATCATCAGCTGCACCTCTATACATTCCTTTTAAATTTAGCAGTTGGGTCGTAGTGCTAGTGATAGTAAACTTGACACTTGGAGGTAGTGTTGGTAACACTATAGCTCCAATAGCTCCATCTCCGTCCAGATCACCATCATTTTCCTAATAAATCATATGAGTTGGGGGATGAGCTCTACCCCTTTGGGATATTGGGTGGCGATGGGAAGGAATTACTCTCTCTCTTTGTTCTCATGGACCACCCTTGGTTGATTTATAGCACCTTTTTTGAGGGGAGTGTCCTGGGATGGTTAAGTCCAACATTCTGTTGGACATTCTATGCAGTATCGAGTTATCCTCCAGGACCAATCTGTGTCTCTAAGCCTCTAGGCTTCTGCTGAAAATGTTTGTAGAGCTTAGGGTCGTAAGGAAACAATGGTGCTCCTTAACTTCTAGTGTTGGGAATGAACCAATATAGTTACGTGTAATAGACCAAAAAGTAGCAAATATAACTACAAGTCAAATAATACCTAGTAAAACTCTTCTGAATCAAAATTCCCCGGTAGTGGAGCCAAAATTTGATACGTACAAACTTACACAGTGAATAAGAAATGTAAGCGGTCGCTTTCAATTTAAAGAACTAAGCTTGAGTTGAGGTCGATCCCACAGAGAATCTCTTTACAAATAAGGTTTTGCAGTTGTGTTTACCAAATGTTTTTATTATCTCCTAACAAATAATGGCAGAAAGTAAAATTGGGTATAATTGACGAGTAACAGTCACAAATTCTTACAATCAAAGTGATAGTTACGATTGACAGACTACAATGGTGTAAAATTTATTTAGTCAATTAAGAGGAACCAGGTTTGTGTTCACTATGACGACAACTCTAATGCTCTCCTTTAAATTAAGTACTAGGAAAATCAATGTTAACAAAGCCTTAGAGAGTAAGCTTTATCTAATGTTTTTTAGCGCTATTAGATAATGCTCAAATGTATTCTCTCGAAATATAAATGATCTAAATTTTAAATCTTTCTACATTGACATGAAGTTAAAAATCACTTCTCTCGTACTCCAACTTCAACTCCGAGTTGTTAAAGTAGTTTTGGTTTTTTCTTAACAAGTGTTTTTCTCTCAAACAAATCCTAGATACATGGTCTTCTGACGCGTGCGCTCAATAGATTAGATTAATATTGAAAGTTGTAAACTACATATTGTAAACAAAGATTACTTTTTACTCGTTTTACAGAATCGACTCTATAGTATCAACACAGATCCCACACACCCAGTCGAGGTATTTATCTAGTCATATTTTCACGCGCACAATTAATAGTAGAGAATGAAAACATATTTCTAGATTCTTACGATATCACTTAGCAAATTAACAACCATTTCGATATTCTGATAACCAAAATCCAAGCTTCAATTGCAACAAAAAAATAGTTCAAATTCAAAACCTGCAAAACTCTGGTTCTTTTGTGCATTCTCTGTAAAAATATCTATATACGTCCTCTACATACTAGGCAACCTTATAATTCAAAATTAAAATGTTTAAAAGGAGTCAATATCAAACTAGGTCTGAACTGTCATGCTTTTTCATAACCATAGTCATGATCCTTCAAGGGCTTCACAGCCCGTGAAGCCCTCCGTGGTCTTTCCTTTAAACATCCCATTATTACATCTTCAACTATAGTTACTGGACTCAGCATGACGAGCTAGACCATTGACCGTCAAAGGGACCACTGTTCGTGAAGTCATCTGTGGTTTTGCCTTGGAATTTCCCAAAATCTAGGTCTTCAACCTACTCAGTGGAATGTTGATCATGGTCTGGACCACGGACGTCAAAGGTACCACGGTCCGTTAAGATGTTTGTGGTCTTCACTTCAAATTTCCCGAAAATGGGTCTTCCAAAAAGTTGATCAGTGGACTTCACCTTTAGATTACCATCACGGTCCGCAAATAAGACCACGGATCATGAAAATTACCGTGGTCTTCAATTTTTAATCATTATTGACTACTTCTTTTCCACTTTTCTATATATGCCAGATTCTACCTACACAATCAACAAATACATCAAATCTTACAAAAACACACTCAATTCTAGTATTAGTTCCTCGTTTTTTAAGTATAAAATATGCTAAGATATCGCAGCACATCATCTCTACCTAAGAAAAATTTCGGCCTAAATGTTTGCACCACTGGGCTACTCAAAATACTAAGATGGGTCTTTACACCCTAACATTGAACCAACAAAAATGCTTCTATTGTGATGTTCATTTGAAGATTCTATCATTTATATTCATATCATTACTACCCACATAAAAATCTTAAATGCATTAATGTTCAACATCAAAGATTATATATCATTAAGGAATAAATAGTTGCTTTAATGCATTATTAATGTAACTACCTCGCAACTCTACTCTTAGAATATGAATCATTAGCCATAAGAATAAAATCTTGAATCTGGTGATATTCTACTTGATATTTTATTTTAATGTCCATTACCAAGTGTAGAAAGTGTATCAAAAGTTACTTAGGGTAATAAGGAACCTCTAGCGCTATGTTGAGATAAGAATCATCCTGCTAGCTAAGTTTTTCACAAGAGTTCATGAAAGAATAACCTTTAAATGACCATATGTTTCTGAATATATTGAGAGTTAGTATCCTATGGCCTTTCACATAAAACTTCTATGATCTTTTCAATGTCACCGAATTTGTATCAAATGGAGTTCAGATTGAAAAAGTTATGACATTTAACCTGGAAACATCCCGTAGAGTTATCATAATCTACCAACTATGAGCCTTATTTATGGGTTGTAATGTACAAGTCTAATGAATATCGCGAATCAAAATTCTGAATCAACTTTTGGGATTGATTCTTACAGACCAAACTATGGGTCATAAATCTATCTATGGGCCATAATTTTGGCTTATAGAATCAAGTCCTGAAACTTACTTTTTTGTTTGATATTTACGTATTCAACCACAATACATAATTTAAAAAGAACATCCATAATTTCTCTTATGGAAGGAACTTTCGAGCCCCTGATTTTGTTCTAGATTCCACGGATGGAATCCAAGAGTTGTAGATCTAACTATGCACCACAACTAGACCTCCTTAAAGGATTATGGGAGTTTGTAATTGAGGATATTTTAGTATTTTCTCATTCTTTTTAAGCCAAAACCTTGATTTTATAGTACCTAATTTGTTAGTGTATCCTATTATTACCTAAGAATACTCGCATATCTTTCTCCCAAAACATAGTGAAAAAACCAATAAAAGAACAATCCACTAATTCAAGCTTTCCAAAAACTCTTATTCTATATGGTATGTAAGGCTATCGTAGTGAGTGAATAAGTTGTTCTTCATGTCCAACATCTAGTTCAAAGTTAAAAATACTATGACTAGGGTGTTTACTCCAAAGTTATCCCAATTTGAAATTCACCATACATTTTTAGTGTAGTTCTTGACTTCATTGTAAAGATTACAGTTCACTACATATTTATAATCCTCGATTGTTGTTCATTCTTATTATATCACATGTGGACTATTTGATTAAGATTGTTTAGAGGCCCTGGCATATCATTCATCATGAATTGGTTTCACGTTCAGATTAAACTTCAAGTGTTTGAACCATAATTCAAAAAGAGTTGTAAGGCAATTTGAAACGCTCCAAGTTCATTATTTTCATAAATAAAAACATGGATATTTTTGAAGGAATAATAATTAGTTTTAGAGAAAGGTTTCCGGTCAGTTTCTAAAGAAAGTTTTGTATAGTCATTAAGAAGTATTTTGAGTAGCAATTCGAGAGAGATTATTAGTTTTTCCTAAAGTGCGACACTTTTTTCTAACATGGAACCTTATGCAGTTATTGAGCACCATTGCGTTGATTTGAGAGTTTTATTGAATACTAAGTTGGAAAAGTATTTAGACAGCCTAAAGTCCATAACTTCACAACCACCATAGGATTGGATCGTGCCATTAATTCGGGCGAATCCTCATAATGCCCCTTGTAAGGGCCTAGATATTAGATCTATTAGTTTAGTCCATCCTTTACCCTGTCAAAGTATTTTATGGATATGGTTATGTGGGCAAGACTCTATATCATCATCAAATTTAGTGATGATTTTATGCTAGAGAAACTCCCTAAGAAAAGTAAAGTATACTATTTAAGCATTTGATATTATTGCATATATCTATATTGTAGAACATTATTGTTGTAAATAAATATGGATGATTTACTTTAATGTTATATAATTTTCAATCTTTCTCTAAGTTGTTCTTCAATTATGTGTGTTCTATATAACCACTATCGTATTCATCTAATTTACATACCATACCTTTCATGTGATGATGACATTCGGCGCTGCATCTTTTAATGATGAATATACGTGTACATGGGGTCAACAATAGACACTTTATTGAGATCGTCTATATTAGCCTTTTGTGAGACCTCCTTTCTTTCAGAGTTCTCCAATTCTGTTAATTATTTTATTAATTAGTAGAGATTGTAGTTATTTATCTGCTAGTAATTGGTCTTGTCACATGACCTATCTTAGTTTAGTAGAGGCTTCATAGATAAGTGAGCGAATCAGTTAAATCTTGATCATCAGATGTTTAAAACATTATTATTATTATTATTATTATTATTATTATTATTATTATTATTATTATTATTATTATTATTATTATTATTATTATTATTATTATTATTATTATTATTATTATTATTATTATTATTATTCATACTTATATTTCATACTTATTGAAGCATATTCAAATGTGTGAATATTTATCACTATTAATGCTTTTGCATAAGTGTTTAGACTTCTGTTCAGTAGTAAGCTCGACAACAAAATACAGAAAAGAGCTTTTTTGCTCAAGTTGTTTTAGGCTGCAACCAACAAGGTGTTGTAGAATATATTTTATCAAACAAATTTTTAAAGAATTATTTCATTGGCTTGCTTAGTTTTTCATTGTACTGGTGTTTTTAATAATAAAAAATCTATGTGTAAATTAAGTAAAATGAACAAAAACCATAGCGAATTAATGTTTGTGAGAAAATCTTCCAAATCTAAAACTAGATTTCTTTGACCGGACTTTTGGACAATGTAATTTAAGAGATTCTTTTGACCTTGAACAGCTACAACTTAAATGCACGTTCATTTATGGCAAATTTAAAAGGAGAAAAATTGATCAAAGGACACTTAAGGAACACTTTAAAATGTTTTTCCAGTAAATAAATGACCATTAATCAGATAAGAATTATATAACATATTTCTCGGAGTTGGTACAACTATAAAACAATTTCAGAGCATAGATATGGATAATAACATCAAAATATTGTTGTCTTCACAAAATTTTCAAATAGAATGGAATCTGAAGCCTCTGATCGACACCAGAAGAGGACCAAGCACGTTACCATTGCTCTATTTTCTTTTTTTTTTTAAATATTCAAACTTTCCAACCACTGTTCTACCAACAGAGATCATTATTGAATTCCTCTTAAGGCTTCCGATGGAACCCTATTGAAATTTAGGTCTGTATCAAAATATTAGCTTGGTTTATTCTCTACTCATAAATTTTTCAACACCCATCTCAACATATCTTCTAATACGAAGGACTTTCATAAGCTTATGTTGGGGTTCAGCCGACATGAAAATATACAATCTTAAGAGTTGTTCCATTAACTCTTTATTTTATGATGATGTTACTAGGGAAATTGGCTTGGATTATCCTCCATGAAAAATATCTTATGAATCTATTTGTGGATTCTATCAATGGGGTTATTTGTGTTTCCATTGAACAAAAAGACTTGTTTCGCTGGAATTCGTCAATTAGGAAGCTCAACAAAATGCCTACTTCTAGAACCGATTCCATTTATATAGATGGTTTTGGATACGATGAGCTTCTTGTTGATTATATAGTAGTGGATATCCTCTAAATGTGGGTGATTACAATTCAAGTTATAATGTGGGGAAAATGTATAGTCTAATTAATAAATCTTGGAAACATTTGGATGATTTACAGATTGCAGTGTCATTCAATAAATAGTGTATGCTTGTGAATGGGAAGCTTCATGGGCTATTACTAATAAGTATTTTGGTCATTATAATGATTGTGGCATCTTTGTGGTTGACTTGGCTAATGGTAGATAGGAAGAAATGGAGAACCATATCTACGGAGAAGGAAATTTTCATTTTACGAAGTACCTTAGTGTATTACGATATGGTTTGTCTATGATTAGTCTTCCTCAAATGACTCATGCAGATATGTGGGTTATGAAGGAGTACGGAGTTAAAGAGCCTTGGATAAAAATGTTTCACATCAGGTGTGTGGGGTATAGTTTCTTTGGTCCACACTTTTACATGTCAAGTGACGGTGATATTTTGTTTAAGAATGGATCAAATATCATTATTTTCTATCATGACGGTGACTCAATGAGATTTCAAGACGTTACCGATTGTGGTCACCTTGTTGACAAAAGGCTCTACACTGAAAGCCTTGTTTGGCCCTTTGTTGTGGAACATACAAGGAATGCAACAACAACAAAGGCAACACATAATTTAGCTCAGATTATGAAAATCATGTTATTGATAATTAGTAAGAGTTTATTTATAATTATTTAAGGTTACAATGAAGAAGGGTGGGTTTTGGCTGCTTTTACTGTTCATTGTGATGTACAAATATCTTTTTTTTTCATTCAGAACAAGATTTACAAATGCTCGTTGATTGCATATCACATTTTGTTGGTTGAGAAAAGATTTATGTAAACTGAAAATTTCATTAGAATGCTCGATAAAGTAATGTTAGATCTATCCAATGCTCATCTTTACAACAACTATATAGTTAGAAAATCAATGTTCTATGATATACTTGAAATGAGAACATTTTGTGCTTGATGAGAATTATAAATTTCTTTTTCTATTTTTTTTCAAATAACATCCATTAATTGTCGTATAGCACTGGAAACTGCTTTTTCTTATCAAAAATCTAGATCACACAACATATATACTTTACTATCAAAGTTTAACCATTAGAACCACAAGTTTGTGGGGTGCTTTAGGAAGTGTATCAGAAGTTGCTTAGGGTCTTAAGGGACCTTTAGTGCTAAGTTGAGATCCAAATCATCCTACTAGCTATGTTTTTCGCAAGAATTCATGAAAGAATAACTTTCAAATGACCATATGTTTCTGAAATATTAAGAGTTAGTGTCCCATGGCCTTTTACATAAAATTTCTATGATCTTCTTTCAAATGTCACCGAGTTTGTATCAAATGAGTTCAGATTAAAAAATCTATGACATTTTACCTCGACACTTCTCATACGGTTTGCAAGGACTGTAAATATGCAGGTGTAATGCGGAAGCTAGCAAAGCAAACCTCGAAAGACCACGAGTCAGAAGACAACGATAAATATACCAAAAGACACAAAAATTTAACGTGGTTAGGTCAATTGACCTACGTCCACAAAGGAGATGAACAATCAACTATAAATATGAGAGTACAAAATACAGAGAAAAAAAACCTCAACCAATTCACTCGGAATACATGGAAGGTTCACACAAGTGATAACGTATCAGGCTTGTGACACACAAATTCTCCCCCTAACCAAAACTCACAAAGCCCTTAAAGACTACGTTGTGAATGTTGATTAAGTTAGAAAGAAAAAGACTCTATTTACAGAGTCCTAAACATTTTTCTACAAGAAAAAGGATTGTTAATCCAAAACCTTTTTGTAAAAGAAAAATCTATCTATGGTAAGAAATCATGGCAAATAAAATCCAACAAATTTCCCTTTTGGCCTGAATTTCTGAAAAAATAAATTTGTCCACGTTTTTCGCTTAATCTTCAACAACTTGCTTCTCCTCTCCATTATCTTCTTTGCAAAGAGAACCTCTCTGAAATAATTTCTCCAACAAAAATTCTTATTACTGTCAAAATGTTTGCGGCTAGAACTACACCTGCCAAGATGAACACCTCTTTCTAACCTGGTTCAATCATCGATTATCGAACCATTAAACCTGACTCCGTTATTAAATTTTTCTCTGATACTACTTGTTAGGACCGAAATATAAGGAGGTGTGATGCGGAATCTAGCTTAGCAAACCTCTAAAGACCATGAGTAAGAAGAGGACGAGAAATATACCAAAAGACCTAAAAATTTAACGTGGTTCGGTCAATTGACCTACATTCCAAAATGAGACAAGCAATCCACTATAAATATGAGAGTACAAAATACACAGAGAAAAAACCTCAACCAATTCACTCAGAATACATGGGAGGTTCACACAAGTGATGAAGTATCAAGCTTGTGACTCACAAGTCCTCCCCCTAACAAATAATCTCAAAGACCCTAAGACTACATTGTGAATGTTGATTAAGTTAGAAGAACAAGCCTCTATTTATAGAGTCCTAAACCTTTTTCGTACAAGAAAGAGGATTGGTCAATCTAAAATCTTTTCCTATAAGGAAAACCTATATATGGTGAGAAATCAGGACAAATAAAACCCAATAATTTATCAACTATGAGTCCCATTTATGTCTTGTTAAGTGAAGCATAGATGCAATAAATATCACAGAATCAAACTTCTGAAGCCATTTTTGGACTGATTCTTACGCACAAAACTATGGGTCATAAATCCGACTTTGAGACATAAATTCGGCTCCTAGAATACAGTCCTGAAACTTATTACTTTCTCTTATTTTTATGTATTCAACCACAATCCATAAATTAAAAAAAAATCATCCACAATTTGTCTCATGGAACGAACTTTCTAGCCCTTGATTTTGGTCTAGATTCCACAAATGGAATCCATGAGTTGTATATCTAACTGGATAAGATTTGGTGTTGTGCCCACAAAAATAACTTAATGTAGTCTATAGCCACCACATTTATTTTTGATTTATTTTGTAAATTTACTTTAAGAAAAGGTCAAAAAGTGGGATAGGCTTGTGGGGTCATGGGACTTTTAAACACTTTAAAAACTTAATGGATAAATATAAGTTTACAAAAAACACAAACTAGTCTCTTTTAATAATTATTAGATATTCCATATTTATAAATTCATATAATTATTCAACAATTTCTCTCTCTCTCTTCTCAACCTCTGTTCTTCCTCTTGTACTTAAGTAAGTTTATTTTTCTTTTCTAAACAGTTTTAGCTTTGTTTAACTAATTTTTTTTGTATTCTAGTTTAATTGATTTTGAATTTATACAAAAAATTGATTGTTCTTGATTAGATTTGTCAAAATTTGATCTGTTTTGAGTTCATATATATGATTATGCATCTTTAATTGTGTTTTTCTTTGTATAATTGTTTTAAAAATTGAACTTTTATTTATATTTTCTATCAACTTAAAAATAATATGTGGTTTAGTAGACGTTAATGGTATTTTGGATGTTGTCTTTTGCATTCGCTTTTTCTAAAATTACTTCTACTTGTTTTGCATGTTTGATAGAGTACTTTTCTGTTTAGTCAATAGACTAGTGGTTGATATATTGACCACTACAAATTTATTTTTGCTTATAGATTGTAAACTATGACTAAAGATTAAAAAAATCATTAAAAAAAAATTATTTCTACTGCTTGCATCAATAAGAAATATAAAAACTGAAGAAGTTAATCACTTTAGAAATTTTTTTTCAGAGAAAGGTGAAGGTTTATCGTGATCACTTTAGAAAAAATCTAGTTGATCAAAAGCTCTATACTGATTTCAAATAAACTGTTTGAACACTTGGTACATTTGCAGAAGAATTTTTAAAATAAATGACTTGCTATATGTTGTTGCGATGAGAGAAGAATAAAAAAAGTTATATGACACCTAATTGTATGTGAACGATAATCCAACTCGTTTCAACTTAAATATAAATTGTTTTGATTATGGGGTTGAATTGTTAGCATACACCGTAATTTAAAAAATGAGCAAAATCCATTAATGTTGTGAACCTTTTTATTTCAAAGTGATCAAGAACATCACTACTGAAAGGTTGCTAAGTGATCAAATGTATTCAATAAAGAAAGGAGCAAAAGTTGAAGTGTCTCTTAGTTTTGTGTATGCACTCAGTGTTGCTGTCAAGGGATTCGTCGAAGAAAGTGGATTCAAACCAAATCAAAATAGTGGTCGATTTAAATTTCTTTGAGAATTATCCATTAAGAAAAGAGTCATTTGGGATAGCATAGAATTGTATGATGAAGTATGATTTGAATAAACAGGGTAAAAGCTTTTAATAAGTAGAATAATGACTTGTACATTTTACATGGATTTTTCTAGAATTTTTTGCTACTTATTATCTATCATCTTGTCGATATATTATAAGCTCTTATCTGTTAATGTAGTAATACATAGATTTTATAAATTTATCTATTCTCTATTGATTGCAGCGTTGAATTTATGAGACTTTTTCTCATCTTGAGATGCTTTTTGCATAACTTTTTTGCATCGGATGTTTGAAATGCTTGAGACATTGTAGTTATTTAAAATTGAATAAAAATTAAAGTCAACAAAAATGAGGGAGTTAAGACAAAGTTTACCTTTTTATATATATAAAAAGGAATGTTAGAAAGACTTAAGATTCTTCTTTGCGTATTCATCATATATTAAAATGGAACAATAACGTAATAAAAGACAACCCATTCATTTTTTACTTAATGGAACAATAATTATTTTTCATTGGATATTTGAGGTGTTTGAGACATTGTAGATATTTTAAATTGAATATAAAATAAAGTCAATATAATGAGGGAATTAAAATAGAGATTGCCTTCTTTTTTATATATGAAAAGTCATATATTACGAATAGGTGCAATTTGAGGTATACTTTACTACGTTTTCATGAAGTGAATAATTAAATTTTGTTACTATTGTACGTCAATAAATATAATCAATTATTTCTCATGTGGCTGGTAGATTATGAATTACACAGATTGACACTTCATCATTTGTACGATATATGCAGGTGCAATGGTAAAAAAATAAAATTAGTATATAAAAATTAACTATATAAATATATTATATTGAGGACCATAAACTGAATTCACTATAAATTATAAACTACATGTTTTATCAATAGTATATTATATGAGCTTATAGTCCTTACTAGCATATTATCAAAAAGGAAATAATTAATTAACAAAAAAAAATATTGATATGTCACACAACTAAATGTGCTTAAACAAATCATATGATCATATAAGAGTTCACGTAAATTGGGACGATGATCGGAGATGTGTGAAGATGATTAGTGATTAACAACTAACATCCTAAAAATAATGTTTACTAAAGTACAAATATGTTTTTTGAGGATTTCATTTGTTCAACCACAACTTATCCTCATACATCTTTGATTGTTATTTTCAATTTATGTGAACTCTTATGTGATCATCATGACTTAATTGTATACCAAGACTATCATCCATGATAAACTTACTAGATTATGATACACATGTATAGAATCTAACTAGTAGAATTTTAAAAAGCGAATGATTAATTAATAAAAAAAATTATTAAAATTTACACAATTAAAAGAGTTTAAACAAGTCATATGATCATATAAGAGTATGCATAAGTTGGGCATAGTAATCAGAGTGTATGCAGATGAATTGTGGATGAACAAATGAAATCCTCAAACCATACTTGTGTTTGATCAACATAGAGTCCACATAAGAATGTTGATTGTATAACCACAACTCTTCCTCGTACACCTTTGATCACAAGCCCCAATTTATGTGTACCCTTACATGATCACATGACTTGTTTAAATTAGATTAATTGGATAAAAAAAATTTAAAATAATTTATTATTAATTAATTATTCTCTTTTTAAAATTCTACTAGTTATGGTCTATATATTAGTATCATATTTTAGTAGGTGCAATATCAATCATTATTTAACATAATTATAAACCTGAATATATCTTACTAATGTCAGAATGTAATTTACATTGGTTAGACGGACATCACGGTATCGACTGTATAAAGGGTCTATATATTTTGACAACCGGTAAATATTTAGATATTAAAGTTTGACAAAGGTAACAAAAGTTATACTTAAATTATTTCTTAGTGATTATTTGATTTGGTTCATTAAAAATAACATGCATAATAATAATACACAGCTTGAGATCATGATAATTTTTTAGAGCACTTCGTTCATTAATCATTCTAATACATGCACTAAAATCATTGCATTATGAATAACATGAATTTTTAAATATTAATAATACATAATGAGTGGACTTGATAATATACATTAATAGATAGTTTACAAATATGTCATCTTTCGATTCATCTACATTAAATCAAGATTAATTTTCAAAATAGCTGGCATTAAATTAACCAAAATTTTGGGGTCCAAAAAAATAGTATCCCTCGATCATCTTTTTCTTGCAAATTTTTCGACAGTCAGCACCATTTGATTACCCTTTGATTTGAGGATATATGCATGTCTCTCACTGAATAATTCTCAAAACCTCTTATCAATCAAATTAAATATAGATGTCAGGGATACTCTCCTTTGTCCATAAACATAACACTAAAGGGATCGGGATCTTCCACATTTATTAGCTGATTTTCTACGTTCATTAAATGATCGCCCAAGATCTCCATGAATTATCACCCAAACTTTTATTTCCAATAGAATCATTGTCGTTGTTAAATGAATTTTTTGGTTCAATTGGAGGTATCACATTGACATTTATCCTCAATGTTGGCCTAGAGTCATCAATATCAATATCTAACATGTACAAGCTGATGTGCCTATCCTTTTTTTTATGAATGTGAAATGCATTTTTTTCCCATCCGTTCATTTGATAGAAATCATATCGTCATATGAATCACTGCTATGCAACACAATCGACACTATCGTCTTACTCAAAGATTTTCAATTCTAGCTTTTGGGTTTCTTCTCCCTTAAATACTATATTGCAATATTAGTCTTCGACAATCGTTGATATACGAGATCTGTACAAAAACGCGACTAAATGAGATTTTGTTCAAAATTGAGCTCCTACAACGAAAAAGCTTATTTTTAATGCTTCTAAACTACTAAATGTATCTACTAATGAGTTATCAAGTGATTATGAAAGATTTCTCAAATTCTAAAATAACGAAAAACTAATTTTAAAGCTTGTTTTTTAAAAGAAAATGGAGTAGGAGATGATGATTGTTTTATCATTGAAATGGATAATATGGCCAGAGAAGTCGTTGGAATCGGCAAAAAAGTAGCAAAAGCGAGCTGCTTGTTGGAGACTTTTTATTTTTCTAATATAAAACATTGGAAATAAATATATTGATTCATTCTACATTTGTTGGAGAAGAAGAGGGAGACCACAATGGAGATATGAAAACTTAGGGGAGTCTTTTGTATGTCCAAAGTAGGGCACATGGATGATGTCATTAATAGTGGGTATACCACATACTTTTCATGACTTTGGTCTTAATGTCCTGGAGAGTGACTATTTTATCAACTCTCCCATCTAACTATGGACCATAATTAGGCCTCCTGGTAGGAATACGGGAGATTTAAATTGAGGATACTTTAGTCTTTTCTCATTCTTTCAAAGCCAAAACCGTTATTTTATGGTACCTAGTTGGTATGTATACATTAGTATTACCTTAGAATACTCTTATATCATTCTACGCAAACGTAGTGTAAAATCAATAAAAGAACAATCCACGGATTCAATCTTTCTTCAAGAACTCGTATTCTCTATAGTGTGTAACGCTATCATAGTGAGTGAATGAGTTGATCTTCATTCCCTACATCTATTTCTAAGTTAAAAAGACTATGACTAGGGTTTTCACTCCAAAGTTATCCCTATTTGAAATTCCCCATACATTTTAAGTGTAGCTCTTGATTTCATTGTAGAGATTTCAGTTCTCTACATATTTATGATCCTCGAATGTTGCTCAAGATTAATATATTACATGTGCCCTATTTGATTAAGATTGTTTAGAGGCCTTGGCATATCATTCATTGTACATTGCTTTAACATTCAAAGTAAAGTTCAAGTAATTGAACCATAATTCAAAATGAGTTGTAAGGCAACTTGAAACGTTCCAAGTTCATTATTTTCATAAAGAAAAAAATGGCTAGCTTTTAAGGAAGCATAATCAGCTTTATTGAAAGGTTTCCGGTCAGTTTCTAAATCAAGTTTAGTATAGTCAGAACGAAGTATTTTCTGTAGAAGTTCAAGATAGAGATTATTAGTTTTTTCCAAAGTGAGACACATTTTACTAACATGGAACGTTATACTATTGAGCATCAATGCATTGATTTGAGAGTTGTATTGAATACTAAGTTAGGAAAGTGTTTAGATAACTTAAAGTCCATAACTTCACAACAACCATCGGATAGGATCGTGCCATTAATTCAGGCGAATCCTCATAAAGCCCCTGGTAAGGGCCTAGATATTAGATCTGTTAGTTCAGTCTATTATTTACCTTGTCAAATATTTCATGGATATGGTAATGTGGGAAAGACTATATATAATCATGAATTTCATAGTGATGATTGTCGGTTGGAGAAACTTCCTAAGAAAATTAAAGTATACTATTTAACCATTTGATATTATTGCATATATCTATGTTGTAAAACATTATTGTTTTCAATAAATATGCATGCTTTACTTTAAAATTATAGAATTTTCAATCTTTATCTAAGTTGTTCTTTAATTATGTATGTTCAGTATAATTATTGTTGTATTCATCTATTTTACATATCATACCTCTCATGTAATGATGAAATTCGGCGTTGCATCTTTTAATGATGATGATACAGGTACTCACGGTCAACAACAGAGTCTTTATTGAGATCCTCTATATTAGGTTTTGGTAAGATCTCCTTGCTGTCAAAGCGCTCAAATTCGGTTATTTATTTCATTAATTAGTAGACATAGTAGTTATTTATTGAGGTAGTCGTTGGTCTTGTCTTGGAACTATCTTAGTTTAGTACAGGCTTCATAGATAAGTGAGCGAGTCAGCCAAAACTTGATCTTCGGAGGTTTTAAAATTATTATAATTATTATAATTCATACTTATATTTAAGACTTATTAAAGCATATTCAAATGTGTGAATGTTTATCCTTTTAAAAACTTTTGCATAGTATTTAGTCTTCCGTTCAGTAGTAAGATCGACCAAGAGTTCTCTCGGGACTAGTAAAGATTTTCGTGTGTTGGCCACACCCAAGTCATACGCTCGGGCCTAGATAATTTATTTCCTATGAATAATTTGGTTCATCATAAAGTAGCTATGATAGAGATAGACAACTTAGTACAGAAAAGAGCTTTTTTTCTCGAATCGTTTTAGGCTGCAACCAACAAGTTTTTTACTTTACTAGTGTTTTTAATAATAAAGAAAATCTATGTACAAATTAAGTTAAATGGAAAAAACCCATAGTAAATTAATGTTTATGAGTAAATCCTCCAAATCTAAACTAGATTTCTTTGACCGAACTTTTGGACTATGTTATTTAAGAGATTATTTTGACCGTGAATTTCCTACTACAACTTAAATGCACGTTCATTTATGGAGAATTTAAAAGGAGAAAAAATGATCAAACAGCACTTAAGGAACACTTTAAAATCCTTTTCCAGTAAATAAAAGACCATTAATCAGATAAGAATTATATAACATATCTCTCGGAGATGGTACACCTAGAAAATATTTTCAGGGCATAGTTATAGATAAAGACATCAAAACATTGTTGTCTTCACAAATTTTTTCAACAGAATGGAATCTGAAGCCTCTCATTTTATTTTTTTTTATTCAAGATTCAAACTTTACAACCACTGTTCTACCAACATAGATCATTACTGCAATCCTCTTAAGAATTTCGGTGAAACCCCTCTTGAAATTTAGGTCTGTATCAAAATTTTGATTTGGTTTAATCTATAGTCATAAATTTGTCTGCAACCATCTCAACATATCTTATAATAACAAGGCCTTTCATAGGCTTATGATGGGGTTCAACCCACCTAAAAACAATCTTAAGGACTTTTTCGCTAACTCTTTAATTTATGACGATGTTACTAGGGAAATTGACTTGGATTATCATCCAAAAATCCTATGAATCTATTAAGGTTGTGGGTTCATCAATAGAGTTATTTGTGTTTCCATTTGTGCAAGGAATTGGAGAGAATAATTGGTCTCTTATTCAATAGGTAAACATGTATAAATACAATAATATCAGAAGCTAACTAAGGAAAGAACTAAAGAGGAAATCCTAAAGCAATGCTATCTATCTATATCTTTGTACAATATCAAGAAAGAGATCTTTAGACATTCTGTAACACTCCCCCTAAAGCTAAAGCAGGTATATTGATTATGCCCAGCTTGATACAACGGTAATTTACTCGAGCTCCATGAAATGCCTTCATGAACAAATCAACTACTTGTTCTCTTGTCTTCACGTAGCCCGTATATATCAAGTTCTCCCGAATCTTCTCACAAATAAAATGACAATCAACCTCAATATGTTTCTTCCTTTCATGATACATTGGCTTTGAAACAATATGAACCGCAACTTGATTATCCCATCAAAGTTTTGATGAAATAGAATGCTCTAGTCCAATTTCTTGTCAAAAGATGATCTATCCACATGATTTCACATGTAGAATGTGTCATTGATTTGTACTCGAATTCTGCACTGGAACGAGATACAATGTTCTGTTTCTTACGTTTCCATGACACCAAGTTTCCACCAACAAAAACACAATAACTAGTACTATATCTTCGATCAATCTTGGATCCAGCCCAATTTTCATCTGCAAAATACTCAATATGAGAGTGTCCATGATTTCTATAAAATATACCAAGTCCAGGGGATCCATTTAAATAACATAAGATCTGTTATAAATATATCCAGTGTCTGACTGTGAATGTGGACATGAACTGACTAACCACACTTACTGCAAAGGCGATATATGTACGAGTCACAATAAGATAATTTAATTTACCAACAAACTTTCCATAGCGTTGTGGATATTCAAATGGATAGTCCTCATCTTTTGTAAGATGAACATTAGGAACCATTTGGAGTACTGCAAGGCTTGGCAGCCAACTTTCAAGTTTCTAGTAGTAGGTCAAGTATATACTTTCTCTGACATAGAAAAATACCCTTCTTGCTTCTAGATACTTTTATCCCCAAAAATTATTTAAGTTCTCCCAAGTCTTTTATATGAAACTTAGTGTGTAAGAAAGACATAACAGAACAGATACCTTCATATACACTTCCAATAATGACAATGTTATTGACATATACAACAAGGAGAATAGTTCCAGCACCAGATTTCCTGTAAAAGACTAAATGATCACATTTGCTCTTTTTCAATCCATACTCTTGAACTACCTTGCTAAATTTTCAAAAACAAGCTCGAGGACTCTTTTTCAAGCCATAAAAGGACTTATTCAAGTGAAAAACCTTTCCATACTCCCCCTGAGAAACAAATCCATGTGGTTGCTCCATATAAACCTCATGGAGATCACCGTGAAGGAACACATTCTTAATATCCAATTGATGTGACGGCCATTCTCAGAAGAAGCTAGAGCAATGGACAAACGGACATAAGTGAGTTTGGTAACTGGAGAGAAGCTGTCTGAAGAATCTACCCCATAATTCTGAGCATACCCTTTAGCCACAAGTCTGGACTTATGTCTCGCCACAGAGGCATATTAATTAACTTTGACTTTGAACACCCATTTGTTTCCCACTGCTTTCTTTTAACTAGGTAAGTCTACAAGATCCCATGTGTAATTTTCCTCTAAGGTATGTATTTCCTCAAGAATTTCTTTAGACCATCCAAGATGATTCAAAGCCTCCTTAACAATTTTGGGTACAAATATAGAGTCCATAGATGCAATCAAAGATCTAGATGCGGGAGATAATTGACTGCAGAAAACAAAATTACCAATGGAATTTGGCAAGTGTGTGTACCTTTGAGAAGAGCAATCGGAAGGTCAATATTTTCTGTAGGATCACTTGGATGAGGATCTGATGACGAAGGAGTTGGTGCAGCATAGGTATCATTAGTCTCCCACCTCCTAGAGTAAACCTGAACAAAGGGTGGCCTTGTTGGAGCTGATGGAACTAGCATTGAAGGCACAATAGTAGATTGCTTCTCAATTGAAGAATCAGGTGATGTATGAGAAACGTCAATTGATCGCTCTGGTATGGCCCTAGTAACTTGGTACACTAACCACTCATCTTCCTCCCCTGACTCGTAAAAATGGGAGATGCATAGAAGAATGGTGTAGCCTCCGAAAAGGTTACATCAGTTGAGACCAAATATTTTCTAAGTTCAGTAGACTAACAACGATATCCTTTCTAAAGGTGAGAATATCCAAAGAAAACACACTTCAAGACCTTGGGATCCAACTTGCTAACTGATAATTGAACATCTCTAACATAACAAGTAATTCCAAATACCTTTGGTTCCACAGGAAATAGGGACTTATTTGGAAAACAATGTTATCATGCATATTGCTTACAAGCATAGTAGATGGCATGTGATTAATCAGAAAACAAGATGTAAAGATTGCATCAGCCCAAAATTGTTTAGGAACATTTGTTTGATATAGTGCCGAAGCTATCTCAAGTAGATGCCTATTTTTTCTTTCAGCAACTCCGTTTTAGGAAGCGTATCAACACAAGATGATTGGTGGAGAATACCATGTTGCCTCATATACAACTGAAATGATTCTCACATGCATCCTTTAGCGTTATCACTCCTTAGTTAGCACACGATGGTATTAAATTGAGTCTTAACTTCATTAGAAAACACACAAAAATGGGAAAACACTTCACATCAATCTTCATAAAGTATATCCACGTCATTCTAGAAAAATTATCCACAAAAGTAACAAAATATTTATGTCCAGTTTTGGAAACAACAGGACACAGTCCCCAAACATCATAATGAACTAACTCAATACATAATTGTACTCGCTTATTAACCCTTGGACTTAACGAGGCGCGATGGTGTTTAGCAAATCGACATGATTTACAATCCAATGAAGAAATATTTTGGAACTCGGGGAAAAACTTCTTCAACAAAGGTAGTGAAGGATGTCCCAATCGACAATGTGCTTCAAATGGAGAAATAAACATGAGCATGAAACAGACCGAGGTTCCCATTCATCAAGGATATAAAGATCATTAGATATATGTCATTTACCAATAACTTGATTCGTTCCAATGTCATGAAATAGACAATAACCGGGAAAGAACGAGCTATAATAGTTAATGTCAGTCGTAAGTTTGCTAACAGACATCAAATAAAAGGCCAATTTTAGGAGACTTAAGACAGATGACTAGGTAATAGATGAGGTTGGTTTAACAGTTCCAGATCTAACACTAGTATAAGTTAATGCATCCGCTACAATAACTAGAGATGGTACTTTCTGTGGCTGGAAGTTAGAAAAAGTACCTCAGTTACCTGTCATATGATTTGCGGCGCCTAAATCAATCACCCATTTATTTGAAGAGGTAATAAGGCACGCTTGTCCTGACTCGACAAAAGTAGTAACTGAAGAAGATTTCTCATACTGAATGAATCTAGTATAATCTTCTAACAAAACCAAAACTGTTTTATCCTATGATGGCCAATGATCTACATCAACCTTACTATTATGCTTATCTCAACTCTTCCATTCTTCTCCCTTATTATCATTCATTCTCACAATGTCAATACAAATTAACAACTATATCACCAAAATTCTCAATATAAAGGTTTTAACAAGAGAATAATCAACTTCACAAAATGTCACACTCAAATCGAGAAAAGCAAAACAGAGTTTAGATGGTTCGAATACCTAGCAGTTCACAAAGTAACAAGAAACTAAAATATGAATAGCCAAAGGCTTTGAACAGAAAACCAATCAAGCAACAGAGAGGAAATTTGAACCAACAACAAAGATTAGACAGTAGTCTGGCTCAAAACAGACCAAACCATACAACAGCAGAGGAAACAATTCAAACTATAGTATAACCAAAACAAATACTGCAGAACATGGATCTTGAAGTTAAATCTTCAAAAAATGGTCCAATGATAAGAACACCACAATAAATCAATTGGGAATCTTAGGCAACGCCAAATCAGTAAGATAGACCACCACCAAACCACCAGTGTTCAAGTCTCGTGAACCAGAAATATGGCAGCAGGTAAGTTCGGCAGCCACCAGTGGTGAGGCTCGACAGCCACCACTTCAAGTCTCACAATTCTGGTTACGCTTTGATACCGTGTGCAAGGAATTGGAGAGAACAACTTGTCTTTTATTCAATAGGTAAACATGTATAAATACAATAATATGAGAATCCAACTAAGGAAAGAATAAAAAGGATATCCTAAAGAGATGTTATATATCTATATTTGTACAATATCAAGAATGAGATCCATATACATTATGTAACACCATTGAACAAAGAGACTTGTTTCTCTGGAATCCATCAATTAGGAAGCTCAAGAGAATGTGTAGTTCTAGAAACGGTTCCTTTTATATGTATGGTTTTGGATACGATGAGCTTCATGGTGATTATAAGGTAGGGGATATCACTCTAAATGTGGATGATGACAATTCATGTTATAATGTTGGGAAATGTAAAGTTATTTATTTCCATGCCATTCAATAACTCGGGTATGCTTGTGAATGGGAAGCTTCATGGGCTATTACTAATAAGTAATCTGGTTATGATAATGATTGTGTCATCTTTGTGGTTGACTTTGCTAATGGAAGATGGGAAGAAATGGAGAACCCTAGCTACGGAGAAGGAAATTTTCATTTTACGTCGTACCTTGGTGTATTAGGAAATGATCTGTCTATGATTTGTCGTACTCTAATGACTCATGAAGATGTGTGGGTTATGAAAGAGTACGGAGTTAAAGAGTTTTGGACAAAAATGTTTCATATTAGGTGTGTTGGGTGTAGTTTCTTTGGTCCACACTTTTGCATGTCAAGTGAAGGTGATATTTTGTAGAAGAATGGATCAAATATCTTTATTTGCAATCCAAAGGATGACTAAATGAGATTTCAAGAGGTTACCAATTGTGGTCGCCTTGTTGACACAATACATTGAAAGCCTTGTTTGGCCCTTTGTTGTGGAGCATAGAAGGAATGCAACAACATCAAAGGAAACACATAATTAAGCTCAGATGATGAAAATCGTGTAATTTATAATAAGTAAGAGTTCATTACTAATTATTTTGGTTTACAATGAAGGGTGGGTTTTAGCTGCTTTTACTATTCATTGTGATGTACAAATATCTTCTTTTTTTTCATGGAGAACGAGATTTTCATACGTTTGCTGATTGCATACAAATTTTGTTGGTTGAGAAAATAATTATGTCAACAGAATATTTCCATTACAAGGCTCGATACAGTTATTTAACATCTATCCAATGCTCATCTTTACAACAACTACATAGTTAGAAAATCAATGTTATATGATATGCTTGAAATGAGAAAACTTTTGCGCTTAATGAGTTTTATAAAGAAGTTTTTTTTCTATTTAGTTTTCAAATGACTTCCATTAATTGTCGTATAGTACTGGAAAGTGATTTTTCTTAGCCAAAATCTAGATCATACAACACATATACTTTACTATTAAGGTTTATAGCATTAGAACCATAAGTTTGTGGGGTGCTTTGGGAAGTGTTAGATTATTATTTTTTTCGGTTATTCAAATTTTTTTGGTGTCAAGAAAGTATTATAGGTGACTTAATGACTTATGGTTGCGCTAATTTTATTGTGGTGCACTATATTTTTGATAATTGCATTGGACCCCCACTCTATATTGCGTGTTTTCAGTAAAATGATCGTCAATTCATTTAGTGGCACTCAAATATGTAATTTATTGGTTTATATCAATTTTAGGTAATGAGATTGATTAAATTTCTCACTATCCTGTTACTGTATTAGATGATTAGTTTATAAGTTGCAACTCAGCCTTGTGTAAGCAAGTCACTATTGTCAGTAAACAAGAGCAACAACCCAAAAAGAAGAATGTTGCACAAAATGCATTACTATGTAATCCTTAAATTTTTCATGTTGATCAATTTGCAACAATAATCTTTTGTTTCCTTCATTCCCTTCCTGCAGATAAAAGTGGTAGGAATTGCAGCATCGATCAGTGATGTGTTTAAGAGGGAGATATTTCTATGTATATAGGATGTATCCGTATATTTTAAAAGAGTGAACTTTCAAGCAAAATAACTTAAAACACAGGGCTGAGAAGGGAAACAACATCTAAAGCCATTTAGATTGAAAGACACCAAGCACTATAGCGAAATAACTTTCTTTCATTAAAATACTGCAAAAAGGGAAGATGACTACCAAGATCAGAATCTTATGTTGTAAAGTTTTCCCCTTTACTTGACTTTGGAAGCAGTGGACACACCACATAGCTCGAACTACCATGAGGAAATCTGATGGTGTAAAGTTTTTCCCAGTTCTCTTTGACCCCAGTTACCTTTAAATTCGTGCAGGTTCTCCGATTACTACAACATCCCGAAAGATCACTTCCCAACACTCTGGAAGTCTTGTTTCCATAGCAAGGTTGCTCCAGCTTTCCTTACTTCTCATCGGCCAAATCAATAGACACATGATAATGAGGACCACCAACAGTAACCCAATATAGCTTCACGTTAACCAAATTCAGCTGACTCAGACTCTGACATATCACCCTGGAAATCATCAACTTAAATAATATATATCACAGCTATAACCACCCTCGATGACATAAGAATACGGACCATCTTGTAATCATCATGAAACTTATCATTATCCAAACTTATAAAAATATATTTGAATGTGCTTTCTCTCCGGAAACAAAGGTTATTCTTCTTTCTACTGCGCATTATGTGCTCCACTTCAAGGATAGTTAGCCTTAAAATGTCCAGAAACCATAAAACATGTGGTTTTAAGGCCAGTAAGTTTTTAATTCTTGATTTTGTCACTAGTACTAATGTGAATAACCACACACATCTTAAGGGTATGCAAAAACAAAAATACATCTGCAGGCAAAAACAAACATACAAAAATATGCAAGAAAATGCAACTGCTCAGATCACTCAGATAGATGATTCCCGTACACTCATAGCATTCAAATATGTACACTCTACTGAAAAGGCCACAAACTACTTCGACTAACCCGTTAAATGGCTAACTTTACATGTACTTCCCTACACTCAGCATCAACTAAAACAATTAGTCATTCTGCGTTAACACATTGCCTCCTCATTTGTATCATTAACCATGGTAAACTAATATTGTTTGGTATCAACACCATGTGTGAGTAGTTATTCTTCCGTGTCGTGTCGACTATCTCAAAAACAGTCTGCTGCACCGTAAGTCGTGGAACTACGGATCAACAATCTCCCATACTCGTCTTGATGTGTCATGCTACAGTTGCTCATAAGAGAATACTAAGTTGCTGCTTCAGCTGCGATTATTGAACAAGTAAAGAGAAATTAAAATTCTTAGTAGGTAGATACCACAGTACTAACCAGCTTCCATCAAATACTACATAAATTTGAACTGACCAGCAAGAAGCTACAGAACATTGTGAAATAAGTGGTAGTAACTTTAGATGAACAAAATGTAACTTATGATGCCAACAAAGGAAATTCATAATATTGTTTAGTGATCTTAGGCATATTTATAAGTCAAAGTTGCCAATAACTTCCCATGTAGGGATTAACTTCAAGAATAATCTTGAGACTGTTGACATTGTTTTGTTTGACCTGTGATGATTGTGCACTAAAACACATGATTAGATGTTGCAGCAACTTTCAAGGAAAATGGAGTTGATTTGAAGAAAGGAGAAGCAAGAAAGTGCGAAACGAAACTAAGGCAAATTGCAGAATGGCGCACTGCCTGGCGCGGGGCGCCAAGGCATGAACTACAGATGCCCTCACCTGGCGCACTACCTGGCACGAGGCACCAAGGGTCATCCTACTGCTGCACTTGCCAGGCGCGCTTCCTTGTGTGGCGCCCCAACCCAGTTCCGAAGTGCCAAGCGAAAACTTAATTAAAAAGGATTCCTTTTTGGATTAGATTTGGACTCTTGTTTTCCTTAATTCTATAAATAGACCCCTAGGGCTATTTTGTGGGGGGTGGACATTATTTTGGTGTGCAAGAGCAAGATTTAAGTTTTCTAATTGGATTTGATTTTCTAACTCTTCTTTATTTTAGAAATTGCATGAAAAACTTTATTTTGCGGTTTTGAATATTATGAGTGGCTAAACGCCCTTGTTCTGGAGCTGTAGGTACAGACTGACTCTTGAATATTGAAGGCTTTGAATTAATTCTATGTTATCGTTTTAAGTTACTTCTATATTTTTATTTTAGTATTTCTTGAGTGCCCATCGTAGAGATAAATCTCCTTTCTATTCTTGAAATCGAGAGAGGGTAAGGCAGATAGATCAAAGAATATAAAAAGTTTGATCTTCCATTGAGTTGATTTCTGTTTAGAAGTGACGCCCAGACAAATACCTAGCTTGGTTAAGAAACGGGATGAAATATAAATGCTCGCCAATTAGAAGTGCATAGTCCCGCTCAACGATGTAGTTAGACTGCGAATTGGAGTAGGCGACTAGAGGTCAAGCGACCCTACTCATATAAATAAACTTGTAACTGAGATATGATACATGAAGTTTAAAGCAGGGTGCAGTCTTAGAATTTTCTTTTACTTGCTTGGAACATAAATTTGAAGTCATTCACATTAATTACTTTTATTTGTTGCATAAATCGTAGTTTGTAAATGTTACAGCCATCAAACTTTTTTAAAAGATTACTTTTTGTCGAGTTGTGGAATTGAGTAAAAGTTGATCATAAGTTCCTTGGGAAGAAAAACTCATTTCTAAAAGAAAATATATTACTTGAGCGACCAAATTTTGGCACCCGAAACATATATCCGAAACATTCCCTTTCTTACCCTAAGCCGGCATTACATCCAAAATAAAGTCCTCTTGATTTCTTGTGAAATATGTGGTGAAAGTAAAAATGCATTGTGGTCAAGCTTATGGCATGTTAAGAGTAGTAAGAATTTCATTTGTGAGAGTGAGTAAAAATGTTTGAATAATAGGCCTCGTCTATAATATGATTGCTTGAGTAAAAGGTTGTACTAAACACAAAGGTGAGAGGGCATTCATGGAACATGTTACGAGTTCATCTATTTGGTTTGTTTGTATAAGTTTGTATTAGCCCAAAAATATAAGAAACGAGACATTCTTTGAGCATATGAGTTGTAATTTGGTGTATCATGGTGAGATAATAAAATTGTTAATTGTTGCATCCAATGTGAACTACAAAAGCATGATTAAATGTGTTTGGTTAATTTTACGGTGGATTGGTAAGTCCAAAGGTTAGGAAAATGAGTTAACGGTTTAAAGATTGTTCGAGGACGAACAAATATTTAAGTGTGGGGTGGTGATCATAGGCATATTTATATGCCGAAATTGCAAATAATTGCCCACGTTGGGATTAACTTTAACAACAATCTTGAGACTATTGACGTTATTTTGTTTGACTTGAGATGATTGTGCACTAAAACACGTGATTAGATGTTGCAGGAACATTCAAGGAACTTGGGGTCGATTTGAAAAAAGGAGAAGCAAGAAAGCGCGAAAAGAAACTAAGGCAAACTGCAGCATGGCGTACTGCCAGGTGCGGAGTGCCAAGGCATGAACTACAAAGGCACTGGCCTGGCGCGAGGTACCCAAGGTCTATCCTACAGCAGCAATTGCCAGGGTCACTGCCTGGCGGGGCACGCCACAGGGAGAACCACTGAGGACTTCTCCATGACGTCCTGATTCTTCCAAATCCAACAATATGTTACATAGTAACCCGGTAAGATGCCATGATTTTGTTGCTTTCACAATACATGGTGTCTTTCGACCTAAGAATATTGTCAATTACTTTCTCTTTGGCAGATACGGTAAAGAACTAACTACTACTTGAATCGTTATATATTGGTTCTTCAAAATTATAATAGTAACTTCCATGGAGTGAAAGAGTTTACTCTTTATTATATGTGCACCCTTAATACTTGACCCCTTTATGAGGACCGATTTGTTCCCATTGACTACCAGAAGTCCCAAAGAAGGTTATAACCACAGCAATTTCATAACACTTAACCTTACCATTAACAGCGAATCACCCCAACAAGGAAACTCAATGTTATCAATCAAGAACTAGAGAACCACCCTTACTTATTATCTTTTCCCCCCTTAACAAAAATAAACAACACCTTAACCATCAAAACATTGTGTATGAAGGCCTAGGCATTAAACCTCCCTCCAATTTAGAGAATACCATGGAGTGAAAAAATAAGTTTAAATAATCAAATAAGAAAACCTAGCCTACCAGGGCACCAAGAAACTGTTTCAGGAGTCTGGCCGCAAAACTTGGACCCTTTGTGAAGCTTTAGCTTGTTCTTGGTCTAAAATATCAATACAACACAACATTTAATCAAACCATGGCCTAATAATTCTCGGATTACAACCGAATCCTAAACCTAGGCAAATTCATGATCATTTTATCCAATCAAAGGCTTTTCCCACCATTAAATCATTTTAAACTCTCCCCGAGAGTAATAACTTAGATTATAAGGCTTAAGAATCAATCTAAAAGGTTGAGGAGTATTAAGCTTACCTTTACTGTGCTCTATGGAAAATCGAGTGCAGACATTCCAAAATTTCCCCTCTCAACTCTAAAAAAACAAAATACAAAAAGGAGGTTCGCGGTTGTTTGTACATAAATCTCATTTTAGCCCTCTATAACAATCCAACCTGCTATAGAGTCGATGTTATAATAGAAATTAACCCCACTATAGCCGTCTGAGAACCGTTATAGTGAAACGCCTCCCGCTATAGCAGCCTGGACGATACTTCAGAAACTCAAACTCTAGAAAAAGGCCATTTTTACAACACAACCTCTTTCCTTAACAAGACATACCTTCCACGCTAATATCAATTTAAGGAGTTCTACTTACTCGGATTAGATTTCAAAAGGCCCGATGGACTCCTGAATGTCTCGGATAAAAGAATATATCAACCAAACCTCATTATTAATCCCCACATTCATGGGTGATCATGTTTTTTTGACCAAATTATTTAACCATTGGCCTACTCAAAATGACCAGGATGGATCTTTACAATAGATTAATTTACCCACAGCTCGTCTCTAAGAAATCAAACAACAAAATCTGGTGAAGTCAAGAAGAAGGAAGTACCTGAATCCTCAAACAAGTGAGGGTACTTCTCCCACGTGCCCCTCTCATTTTTCCCAGGTGGCTTCTTCAACTGAATGATACTTCCATCGAACCTTGACTGATATTATCACCTTAGTCCTCAACTTTTGGACATCTCGATCAAGCCTAGAAACTACCTCTTCCTCATATTGTAGCTCCTTGCTAGCCCTATCAAGTCCCACTTGCTAATGCGCTCACCATTTCCATGGTCTAAATTGAATTATACTTCCCAAAAGTGTTAACAAGACCCACCACAAAGACAATAGTTATCTTCTCCCAAAAGTTTATATGGGATGCTAAGTCCCTCACATATCACTATACCACCTTAGTTTTCTCCAATGCTACATATCGAGACACCAAATATCTCTTAACCGCACAAGATTTTCATTGGAACAATCGTAGCCTGAGATTTTTCGCCAGCTCCCAGCCTAGGGAGAACTTTACCCGACATCCACATCCTAACCAAAGTTATAAAGAGAATATCATCACCAATCAACGATCATTAACCACAATGTATTATCATGATCAACAAGAGGGATATGATTGATCAAGAAATCATTGACTAATCCCACTCTCCCCAACCTAGCCTACTACTAAGTGTCATTGATCATGAACAATCAAACTTATTTCAAATCATTCGCTATTCTCTTTCAAGAGCTACTATAAACCAATGATCACTTCAATAAACACCAAGAGTAATGTCCAACACCCCAGCCAGCCAACTACTGGTCATTTTTTCAGATACTGCATGAGTGACTATTCCCACTAATGGACAATCATTATTTCACCAATACCCAAAAATTTGGTCCCACCAATTTAATGGTTCCTTGGTAACCATATATCATAACTACAACGTAAGTAGTTACTCAATCAAGGATAAAAATCACTACGTCAATTGCGGTCTGATGTTTGAATATATATCAGTATCCTTAACCATAAAGCGTCACACATATGAAACCAATCAGCCACACCAAACCAATAACCCTTACACCCCAGGTTTACCATACCTACCCTTTCCTTTTATCACACATGGATGCCAATCTTTATATTTGCATGCAATATCTCACAAGTCAACTAATGATTTAAACAACTTAAAAATTAAAAGTAAAATAGGAAAATCTGATAGGAATTTTTCCCTGCCCATCCCACTATAGAGGCTAGCATACTGCTACGGCAGCCACAAATAGTAACATCCTAGAAAATTTACCCTTTTTCTACAAAATGTTGTCATTCCTTAACCTGGTTCTGAATCATAACATATGAAACCACACTATGGACTTTGACATAATTCCAAAACCAAAACAAAAAATACATAGACAAGACTCAACATCACATTATAACATAACAAATTTCAAACAACATCTGAACACAATTTATATTATCACATACCCGCTATCATACATGAGTTGCCCTTTTCACGGTTCTCAACCATTACCGACTACCCCACAATTAAAGTTTCCCTTTACTCACCATTAATTTTCCCCCTTACAATCTTTACCCATGGTAAGCCCGTGTAGTTTTAATTTCATTTTAACATTGTTTGCAAACATGTATAATGCAATCTTTGCCTCATGGCCATATAATTTTAGGACTGAATCACACAAAAAATGTTCAATAATCACATAACAACTTTAGTCATTCACGCAAGTATAATTCACACATAGGAAAGTATAATCCCCACATAAATAGTTATTCAAATATTGCAATGCACCTAATAACAATCATTCAGCATTCATCACCAATAAATCAAGTTCAAGATATAATTTGCATTATGGATAACCACTAACTGACCATCCATGCATTCACATGACTTAAAAGGCTAGATATCAATTGGAACCTTCTCAATTTCAATCTTTTCTTACTTGTTTACCTTCAACCATGACCACAACATCCAGACTACTCCATTAAGATATTAACAAGAATCTAAAGATACCAATTGGACTCAAACCATACCACAAGCATAAACCATACGAAAAGAGTGAAGAAGTGAGATAAATTCATAAAATGCTTCATAGTGCCCTAAAAATTAAATGTAAACACCAATACACCAACTCTCAGGACTTAATTTGACATTTATCTTATATTAGAAGAGCAGTAACCTAGGCTCTAATACTAATTTATCACGACCCAACCCATCAGATTGTGCGAACACCTTATGTATCACCTACAAAGGAGAGCCCTCAACCCTCAAACAGGTCATAACATGTAGAAAAAATAAATAAGCCATAAACTAACACCCCAATTGGTTATAAAATTATAATAAATTGATTCAAACCTCCAAATTTATTTTACAAGAAAATATACTAACACCACCAAGGAACTAGCCTTAACAAGTACAAGAGTTGCTAAAGAGTGCATTTATTAAATTAAATTAGACAAAACTCCCACCATAAGGAACGAAGAGTAGAAGCTATTGGAGGTCATCATTGTCTTCACATATGAAACATCATTGAATTCCTACAACTAGATTATGCCAAGTCGCATAGCAAGAGTAGTATCAGTAGAAAAACCACATACTGATAGACATTGTCGGTTGACCTAAACCTACCATATAATATAAAGTAGACTTTCAAAAGGGAACATGCAATATCCATCCACCTGCTTTTACCTTCCTATGTATAATGTCCATATACTAGTACACTTTGATCCCAACCTCCTAATTTATTCCGCTGCCAACTTTACTATTAATATATTTGACCTCTTTTTCACTCTAAGGCTTCCCAAGCATACTTGTGATGTCACTCTCATATCAGGTCATAGACTTACCCTTCTATCACATTAATATTCATAAATACAAGAACATCATAATTCTAGGTCATAGTCTAACCCTTCTATCACATTAATATTCAAAAATACTAGGCCATCATAATGCCAATTCATAGCCTAGACCTTCTGTCACATTAATATTCATGAAGACAAGGCCATAACTAGCCCTAAAAAAACTTACTAGTCCTTCTAAATTTCTCATGCCAACTACATAGCCCTTTTGGAACAGTACATTGCACTGGCCTTAGACAAACTCACCCATCTTGACTCATATTCTCGTTACCTAATAAGTTCTAAGAATACTAGACAACCATCACTTCAATAAACTAGTAAACATCATGACAAAAAGAAATACAATTTAGACAACTAAAGCATTGAGGCCCCGTAAATAGAACCCAATAGGTAAAACAATTATAATCACACGTATAACATAGTTCGAACTCCCAGTCCTCACCTTGGATTCGTATGCACCACAAATACTATAAACACGTGCAAATTAAATGAAACAATGATCATCATATATTACTAAAAGCATGAACAAAAAAGTTGAAAGTTGAATTATGTTTTTACCCTTTCTATAAATTAAATTGTTATAAAATATTTTAATATTTGATTGTATAAATTAAATTAAATGTTAATGACTTTTAGACTTCCTAAGATTAATTTCCTAATTAAATATCTAATCTATTAATATTTATCATCTATAATCTATATGTATATAATAATTATAATTTTAAAAAAAAAATTCTTTACCTAAATTTCTTTTATTTTCTTCCTCTTCTTATAACTTTTTCCTTAACCCCCTCTCATGAATAATATAATTGATATGGATAAAGTATTATCCTTTATGATAAATAACGAAATTTAATCATTTAAAGGGTGCAAATCTACAAAATGGAGACGCACATTGATAATGTCCTCTTGTTTATTATTAAAGAATGACTCTGTCTTCACAAATTTATATTCGTTAATGCTTAATTACATGATAAGAACTTTAGTTGTTCTTTTTACATGGTTTGCTAACTTTAATTTTTTTTCATATTCTTCATTTATTTATTAATATTTTCTAATTACTTATTTAAATTTTATACTCTTAGTATTCATAACTCTCATCTTTTAATATCCATAACCTCCAAAAATTTAAACTAAAACTTTAAGATATCTTTTGATATTCCTTCTATTCTATTTATATAAATTCAACTTCTTTATCTCATGAAACCCCTACCAAGATTATTAGGCTATTATTTTTATTCTATAGTAAAAACACACGATGAAAACTCCTGAATTTTGATAGGATATGAAAGGAGTTGATAAAAACTCAGAGAGTTATGTACTTATTTTTTCATCTATATATACATCGATCTTATAAGAATAATATCTATATTGTATTTTTTCTTAAATATTTTGTTTCTTTTTGTCTTTTTTCACTCTATTAGACTTCTTAATTTAGTTTTCTATTAGTTTTATTGCCGTAAGTCTTTGAATTTTGTAATTGTTACATTTTATTATTCATTATAATTTACATATATATTTCCATGAGATTTTAGTCATTCTAACGCATCTATAAAAATGCGTATGAGACACTCGTGCGAAGCACGTCCTCAGAAACTAGTGAATAAACCAATCACAATATCATGAAATTTACCAATGTTTAGGATCAACCAATGGATAGAATATGTCCCTCATGATCACAAATGCACATACCTAGTCCTCTCATGGAAATTATGCTCAATTTGTTAGTGTAATGGCGTGTTACCTGCGAAATCTATAGTAAGTGTACTAGTGTCGTAACCGATTCGTCCTTAATTAATGAACTGTGGTACATAAGTTAACCATATATAGATATATATGTATCAAGTGTGGTACTCAAGCAACCTGTTAGTATATATCATGTGTGATATCCGAGCCAACTATAGGTATATCATGGACCAGGCATGGTACCCGAGCCAACCAGCAATCACAAACAATATACACAATCACAATGACTATATACATTTAAAACCACAAGTAAATAAAATAGGTTCATTGCATGATATTTTCATATGAAGCCATTTCATAATCCCCCTTTGTTTCCTGGACTTTTTGTAAAACCTCAGACTTAAGGTTAAATTGACCTAACAAGCAAGTCTACAAGCCTAAAAAAGACTAAGGACTCTTTTTGAGACCCTCAAAGTTCGGTTAAAGAAACCACTAGCCGTTAGAGGTTGTGGGATGGACTTTAAAGGAAGCCCTGAAAAAGGTCTCCCTGGACGTTTGTCTTCCTAGACCATGGATCCCTAAATGGTTTGGGTAGCCTCCCATATAAGTTACTTTAGCAGTTTTTAAGTTAAGGTCATTTTTGCCTTTGTCCTATTTGATTGGTACCTAAGTTGTGTCATTTTACCCACTATTTCAATGATAACATAAGTGATTTAAGTCCTAAAACTACCAAATCTAAATCATAAATGTAATTCCTAAATTTCCCTCCAAGTTCATCTCTACAATCCTTTCTAAAGCTAAGGAAGAAGAAGTTGGGTTTCACTTCAAGATTCTCAATTGACCATAGCTTTAGGGAATTGATCACTAAGATATTTTAGTATTCACTTTGAAGAATTTTCCTCCACAGGGTTCAATAAATATTCCAATATTACAAGTTAGATTCTCAATTCAAAGTTAGAGTGTTATCCAATCTTTATGGATTCTTTTCAGTGATGATTCAATTGATTATTTTATATATTTTTATGCATGAATTGAAGTAATTACATGATTTTGAATAACCCGTGCATGATTCATGATCTTTAAACTATGAACATATTATGACGCTTATGAACTAAGAGATATGAATTTACCAATATGTATGATTTTTATGAACTTGATGTAAATGATTTGAGGATGCTTTTAAAGTAAAGTATCAATATTATTGTGAAAGTTTTTCTCATACACTACGAAGAACATGATTGTGAAAGGATTTCTCACATGAAGGATTCATAAGTTTGAAAGGTTTTCTCACCTAATTTGGATTTAGTTTAGGAGCTATTGGAAATAAATTCTAACTTAGATAGGTTTCTTAATTGGGTCTTTCCATGGATGATAATAGGACTATGACAAATGACTATTCCGCAGGATTTTACTTAGAACTGAGTGGAATACCGGTGATTACCCATGTCCTATAAACTATGTTCCACCACATGATGGTTATCTCATATAAGTTACTTTGGCAGTTTTTAAGTTAAGGTCATTTTTTACTTTGTCCTATCTTTGTCCTATTTAGTTGATACCTAAGTTGTCATTTTACCCACTATTTCAATGATAACATAAGTGATTTTTGTCCTAAAACTACCATTTCTAAATCATAAATGTAATTCCTAAATTTTGCTCCAAGTTTATTTCGAAAATCCTCTCTAAATTTAAGGAAGAAGAAATTGGGTTTTGACTTAAAGATTCTGAATTCACCATAGCTTTAGGAAATTGATCACTAAGGTATGTTAGTATTCACTTTGAAGTCCTTTCCTTCACAGGGTTCCTTAAATATTCCAATTGTAAAAGTTAGATTCTCAATTCAAAGTTAGAGTGTTATATAATCTTAATAGATTCTTTTCAATGATGATTCAATTGATTATTTTATATATTTTTATGAATGAATGGAAGTAATTGCATGATTTTAAATAACCCGTGCATGATTCATGATTTTAAGACTATGAACATATTATGACGCTTATGAACTATGAGATATGAATTTATGAATATATGCATCATTTTTATGAACTTGATGTAAATGATTTGAGGATGCTTTTAAAGTAAAGTATCAATATTATGAAAGGTTTTCGCATACACTACGAAGAACATGATTGTGAAAGGATTTCTCACATGAAGGATTCATAAGTTTGAAAAATTTTCTCACCTAATTTGCATTTAGTTTAGGAGCTATTGAAAATAAAATCTAACTTAGATAGGTTGCTTAATTGGGTCTTTCCATGGATTATAATAGGACTATGACAAATGACTATTCCGCGGGATTTTACTTAGAACTGAGTGGAATACCGGTTATTACCCATGTCCGATAAACTATGTTCCACCACATGATGGTTATCTCATATAAGTTACTTTGGCAGTTTTTAAGTTTCATTTTTGCCTTTGTCCTATCTTTGTCATATTTGGTTGGTACCTAAGTTGTGTCATTTTACCCACTATTTCAATGACATAAGTGATTTAAGTCCTAAAACTACCAATTCTAAATCATAAATGTAATTCCTAAATTTTCCTCCAAGTTCATCTCTAAAATCCTCTCTAAATTTAAGGAAGAAGAAGTTGGGTTTTGACTTCATGATTTTGAATTCACCATAGCTTTAGGAAATTGATCACTAAGGTATGTTAGTATTCACTTTGAAGTCCTTTCCTCCATAGGGTTCCTTAAATATTCCAATTTTACAAGTTAGATTCTCAATTCAAAGTTAGAGTGTTAGCCAATCTTTATGGATTCTTTTCAATGATGATTCAATTGATTATTTTATATCTTTTTATGCATGAATTGAAGTAATTGCATGATTTTAAATAACCTGTGCATGATTCATGATTTTTAGACTATGAACATATTATGACGCTTATGAACTATGAGATATGAATTTATGAATATATGCATGATTTTTTATGAACTTGATGTAAATGATTTGATGATGCTTTTAAAGTAAAGTATCAATGTTATTGTGAAAGATTTTCTCATACACTACGAAGAACATGATTGTGAAAGGATTTCTCACATGAAGGATTCATAAGTTTGAAAGGTTTTCTCACCTAATTTGGATCAAGTTTAGGGGCTATTGAAAATAAAATCTAACTTAGATAGGTTGCTTAATTGGGTCTTTCCATGGATGATAATAGGACTATGACAAATGACTATTCCGTGGGATTTTACTTAGTACTGAGTGGAATACCGGTGATTACCCACGTCCTATATACTATGTTCCACCACAAAGATGGTTATCTCATATAAACATTATCTAGTGAGTCCACTTTCTTTCAAACTCATGGTTCTTACCTTGGAAAGTAACAACATATATTTTTTGTATGGGATAGACACCAGATTCCATGTTATATCTCACATGGTCCATGTTAGTTATATGGTAAACTTATCACAATAATGAACTAAGGTTACTTCTAAAGTATCTCATAAGTATTTCAAAGATGTTAAGCTTTATTGACCATGACTATGACTTATGTTTCCTAACCCTTTTATCCTATGATTTGGCTTTGTCATTGCATGTCATGTAAAATCCTTTTTAAAATGATTTCATAACTCTTAACATTGTTATCATTAGAAATACATATTCCATGTACTAATGCATACTTGTGTCTACATCGTTTCACTTATGTAGGGTCGGACTCTCCTACCTCTCACTCATGGCTAGTTTATCTTTTGACACTCAAGGATTGGTGACTCCTCAAGTTCCAAAGAACGAGAAACTTTTCTTACTGTCTTTATTTTAGTTTCAAAGTTTGTACGTTCAATATGATTTACGTCTCAATCACTTCCTTACGATGTAATAGATGGCTAGTTTAGACTATATTAGACTTCCACTTTGTCAAACGCTTTATGATAGAAGATTCTTTCTTTTAAAATCTTTATTTATGTTATCTTGTATAATATATGCTGAGGGGTTTTTTTTAGGGTGGGGTTCTGTATGTCATATTACGCCTAGGGTATACTATGGATCGTGACACATGCATTAAACAACATTCCAGAAAGAACAATCAATATAAACATATACATACATGTATACACCTGTATGAGTATACCAACAGCTCAACACTAGACCCATTTTATGAGCATGTATTTCTTCACTTTGGTTACCACAAGTCCTAGAAATGACTATAACCCAGCAATTTTATAATACTTAATCTTACCATTAACACTAATTACTCCAACAAGCAAACTTAAGGCTATAAATCAAGAATTTGAGAACTACCCACAATCATTATATTTACCCACTTTTACACCAATAAAAATAAACTTAACCATCTAGAAGGCCTAGGCATGAAATATCTTGTCAATATACAAAATACCATGGAGAAAAAGAAAAGGTTTAACTACGTAAATAAGAAAACATAGTCTATCTGGGTGTCAATCAATTGCTGCACATGTTTGATCATGAACCTTGAACCCTTTGTGAAACTTCAGTTTGTTGTTGATCTAAAATAATAATACAACACAATATTCCAACAAACAGTGGCCAAATAATTTTTGGATTACAACCAAATCCTAACCCTAGTCCTATTCATGGTCATCATATTTGACCCAAGGCTCTTTCTACCATTAAATCATGTTAGAACTTAGACTCCAAGGCTCAATAGTCAAAGTGCAAAGTTGGGGAGTAATAATCTTACCTTAACTGATGACTTATATTAAAAATCAAGTGCAAACATCTCAAAATCACCCCTTCCAAGTATAAGAACACAAAGTGCATAAAATAGGGGTTTCTAGGCTATTACTACATAAATAACATTTCCCCTTGCTATAAAGGCCTAACCTGCTATAGCGACACGGCTGCAGTAGAAATTGACCCCGTTATAGAGGTCTGAGAATGACAATAGCGGAACGCATCCTGCTATAAAGGCCTCGACAAAACATAGAAATTCATACTTCATAAAAAGTCCATTTTTACAACACAACATCTTCCCGTTATGTCCTGACACATACCTTCCATGCCAAGACTAATTCTAGAGTTAACTTTATTGAATTCTCAAAGTCCCTATGGACTCCTTAATGCCTTGACTACAAGAATATCTTTATCAAACCTGAATATCACACCACCCATATCGGATGGCCCTACACCTCTCCAAGCCTAGATTTTGTATGAGGCTGGCCTAGACTAATAATTTAAGTCACTACCTGAAAAGCTTTTTTGCCTAAATTTTTTCACCATTGGCCTACTCATAATGACCAAGATGGGTCATTACACCCCAACATTGAACCGACAAAAATTCTTTGATTGTGATGCTCATTTGAAGATTCTATCATTGATATTCATATCATTATTCAACTTATAAAATCCTTGAATGCATTAAAGTTTAACATCAAAGAGTAAATATCTTTAAGGAATAAATAGTTGATTGAATGCATTATTAATGTAACACTTTGCAACTCTACTCTTAGAATCTGAATCATTCGCCTATATAAGCTTGAATCGGGTGATATTATACTTGATATTTTATTTTAAGGTCCTTTACCAAGTGTAGAAAGTGTAACTGAAGTTGTTTAGGGTCATAAGGGACCTCTAGCGTAAGTTGAGATCAAATTCTTCCTACTAGCTAAGTTTCTCGCAAGAGTTCATGAAAGGATAACCTTCAAAAGACCATATATCTTTATATTAAGAGTTATTGTCCCATGCCCTTTCACATAAAACTTCTATGATCTTCTTTCAAATGTCACCAAGTTTGTATCAAATGGAGTTCAGATTGAAAAAGTTATGACATTTTACCTCGGACACTTCCCGTAGAGTTATCAAAATCTACCAACTAAGAGCCCCATTTATGGGTTATAAAGTGAAGTACAAATTTAATGAACATCACATAATCAAACTTCTGAAGTCATTTTTTTTACTTATTCTTAATGACCAAACTATGGGTCATAAATCCAACTATGGGCCATAATTTCAGCTCGTAGAATAAAATTATGATATTTACTTTTTTTTTCTTATTTATTAAGTATTCAACCACAATCTGTTAATAAAAAATCATCCACAATTTGTCTCATCGAATGAACTTTCGAGCCCCTAATTTTTGTCTAGATTCCATAGATGAAATCCATGAGTCGTAGATCTATCTAAGGACCATAGTTAGGCCTCCTTAAAGGAAGATGGGAGTTTTAAATTGAGGATATTTTAAAATTTCTCATTCTTTCTAAGCCAAAACATTAACTTTATAGTACCTAATTGGGAAGTATACCGTAGTATTACCTTAGAAGACTCTCATATCTTTCTCCCCAAACATTGTTGGAAAAAAAACAGTTCAGGGTTTCATGCTTTCTTGTAGAACTCTTATTCTCTATGGTATGTAAGGTTATCGTAGTGAGTGAATGAGTTTTTCTTCATGCTCTAAATCTAATTTTTAGTTAAAAAGACTAAGACTATGGGTTTTACTCCAAAGTTAGCCCTATTTGAAATTCACCATACATTTTTAGTGTATATTCTTGCTTTAATTGTAAAGATTTCAGTTCTCTACATATTTATGGCCCTCGATTGTTGTTCAAGATTATATATCACATGCGCCCTATTTAATTAAGATTGTTTAGAGACCTTGGCATATCATTCATTATGCATTGCTTTCACTGTCAAAGTAAACTTCAAGTATTTGAGCCATAATTCAAAAAGAGTTGTAAGGAGAATGTAAAACGTTCCAAGTTCATTATTTTAATAAAGAAAAGACATGGTTAGTTTTGACGGAAGCATAATCAGTTTAATAGAAAGGTTTCCGGTCACTTATAAAGTGAGTTTATTCTATTCATAACAAAGTATTTTGAGTATTATTTCACGATAGAGATTATTAGTTTTTCCTAAAGTGGGACAATTTTTCCAAACATGGAACCTTATACAATTATTGAGCATCATAGCATTGATTTGAGAGTTGTATTAAATACTGAGTTAGGAAAGTGTTTACATAACTCAAACCCCATAACTGCACAACCACCATAAGATAGGATCAAGGCATTTATTCGTGTGACTCTTCGTAAAGCCCCTAGTAAGATCCTAGATATTAGATCCATTAGTTCAGTTCATCCTTTACCCTATTAAAGTATTTGATGGATACGGTAATGTGGTACAAATGTTATATTATCATGAAGTTTATAGTGATTATTGTTGGTTAGAGAAACTCGCTAAGAAAAGTAAAGTATACTATTTAAGCATTTGATATTATTGCATATATCTATGTTGTAGAACATATAAAATTTTCAATCTTTCTCTGAGTTGTTCTTCAATTATGTATGTTTAATATTACTGTTGTATTCATCTATGTTGCTTACTACATTCAATGAGTGATGACATTTGGCGTTGTGTCTTTTCATGATGTAGATACAAGTACTCGGGGTCATCAACATACACTTTGTTGATATCCTCTACATTAGCTTTTGGTGAGATCTCCTTGATTTCAAGAGTTCTCCAATTAGGTTGTTTATTTCATTAATAAGTAGACATTCTAGTTTATTATTCATGTAGCCATTGATCTTGTCCCTGATCCTATCTTAGTTTAGTAGAGACTTCATAGACAAGTGAGCGAGTCAGTTAAGTCTTGATCTTGAGATGTTTTAAACATTATTATTGCTATTATTATTCATTCTTATATTTTAGACTTTTTATAAAGCATGTTCAAATTTGTGAATGTTTATCAATTTTAAAACTTTTGCATAAGTGTTTACTCTTCCTTTCCGTAGTAAGCTCGATCAAAGGATTTGGTGGGACTAATAATAATTCTGGTGTGTTGTCTACACCCAAGTCATAGTCTCGGGGCAGGATAATTAATTTCCTATGAATAATTTGGTTCATCATAAAGTAACTGTGACAGAGATAGACAACTTAGTACAAAAAACATTTTTTTTTGCTCAAGTTGTTTTAGGATGCAAACTACAAGGTGCTTTAGAATATATTTTATCCAACAAATTGTTAAAGAATTATTTCATTGGCTTGCTTAAGTTTTTCACTTTATTGGTGTTTTTAATATTAAAAGAACTTATTCCCAGTCTAAATCCACTATAACAACAAAAATCTATGTATAAATTAAGTTAATTGAACAAAACCCATAATGAATTAATGTTTATGAGTACCTCCTAATCAAAATCTAGATATCTTTGACCGGTCTTTTGGACGGTGTAATTTAAGAGATGCATTGACCGTGAATTTTAAATGCATGTTCATTTATCGCGGATTTAAAAGTAGAAATATTGATCAAATTACACTTAAGGAACATTTTAAAATCTTTTTCCACAAAAAAAAACCATTTATTTGGATAAGAATTATATATCATATCTCTCAGAGATGGTACAACTAGAAAAATTTTTAAGAGCATAGTTGTAGATAAAAACATCAAAACATTGTTGTCTTCATAAATTTTTGCAATAGAATTGAATCTGAAGCCTCTCATCGACACCAAAAGAGGAGCAAGCACATTACTAGTGCTCCATATTCTATTTCTTTTGTTCAAGATTCAAACTTTACAATCACTGTTCTACCAACAAATATCATTACTGAAATTCTCTTAAGGATTCAGGTGAAACCCCTCTTGAAATTTAGTTCTGTATCAAAATCTTGACTTGGTTTAATCTCTAGTCATAAATTTTTCAACACCAATCTCAACATATCTTCTAATAACAAGGCCTTTCATAGGCTTATGTTGGGGTTCGGTCCACCTGAAAACAATCTTAAGGATTGTTTCCTTAACTATTTATTTATGAAGATTTTACTAGGGCAATTGACTTGTATTATCCTCCAAAAAAATCCTATGAATCTATTAAGGTTGTGGGTTCCGTGAATGGGGTTATTTGTGTTGCCACAAAAAGGACTTGTTTCTCTAGAATCCGTCAATTAGAAATATCAAGAAAATGCCTAGTTCTAGAACTTGTTCCTTTTATATGTATGGTTTAAGTACGATAAGCTTCATGATGATTATTTGTTTGTGGATATCACTCTAAATGTGGGTGATGACAATTTATGTTATAATAATGTGGGAAAAATGTAAAGTCTAAATAATAACTCTTTGTAACATTTGGATGATTTACAAATTGTCGTGTCATTCAATAACTCGGGTATGCTTGTGAATGGGAAGCTTCACTGAGCTATTACTAATAATTATTCTAGTTATTATAATGATTTGTCTCATCTTTGTGGTTGACTTGGCTAATGGGAGATCGGAAGAAATGTATTATCCTTGCTATGGAGAAGAAAAATTTTATTTTACGTCGTACCTTGGTGTATTAGAAAATGATCTATCTAGAATTTATCATCATGTAATGACGCATGCAGATGTGTGGGTTATGAAGAAGTATGGAGTTAAAGTGTTTGGACAAACATGTTTCACATCAGGTGTGTGGGGTATAGTTTCTTTCGTCCATACTTTTGCCCATCAAGTGAAGGTGAAATTTTGTTTATACCTTAACCATCTCCGACCCATCTCCTTTTTACTTTACTGACAAGATTTATATCTTTAGACCATCTCTGACCCATCTTTATTTACTCTTCAATCTCTATATTTCAAGAGTAAAATAGAGAATGCCCTCTCCAACCACTTTCCATATCACTCTCTAGTCTCTATACTCCATTTATATGGAGAACTACTATTCACCTCTCTATTTTACTTTATGATTATTTTAATACTATTTTCTAAAATAATATTATTTTTATGACATCATTAATTAAATATTATTTGTAATTATTTTCTAAAATAATATAACATCAAAAAATATATCATTCTAAAGTTACCACTTTATTTGAATTAATATTTATTTTATTTTATTTTATTTTATTTTATTTAAAAAACACTTTAAATATGTAATTTAGAATTATTTCAACGTCATTTATAATATACCAGACTATTAATTAAGTCTCTAATATTTGTAATTATTTTCTAAGTAATATAATATCTAAAAACATATTGTTGATAAATATACTACTTTCATCCCGAATAAAATTTCTTCTAATTTTATTTTTTAAAGGTTTTTTTCACTTTAAATATGTAATTTAAAATTATAATTAAGAATATACAAAATATACATGATAATCCAAACAATATACTTTTATGTTATAGTGATAAATGATTAAACTACACTTTTTAATGAGTATAAAAATATTTGATGCAATAGTTTGAAATGGAATACGGGAACTAAAGTAGTATCCAAAATAATTGGATACGAAATGAAATTTAAATAATTTTTAGCTACAAGTAAAATAAAATAAGGACAAAAAATTGCTCATATTGAACTCGTAATACATTAATAGAGTATTTATGGGAGAAACGTAACAATCTTGAAAGTTGAATATTTATGTTAAGTTTAAAATAATTTTTACAATAATACAATATTTATGATATAATTGCAGCTCATCAGTAATTTCACTTTGATTTGAATTTTGCGTTAATATGTATTATAGATAATATTTGTCGCATATTTTTATATTAAGAATAAAAATATTTTATTAAATGAAGAATTTGAAAAGAATAAAAATTTATATTGCATAAAGATTATATAGATTATAGGGTGATTATTTACGAAAAAGAAATCGATTTATATTATGAAATAAAGAAATAGAAATGGAATGAAAATAGTAATATAATATTAGCGAGAGAGAAGAAGATTCATTTTTAGAGAGTAAAAAGAGAATCGAACTGAAGTTGATTGACTGAAATCATTAAAAAAACCTCTATATTTAGAGAGTGAATTAGAGGGTGGTTGGAGATGCCCTTAGAACCACAAGTTTGTGGGGGTTCTTTGAGAACTGTTAGATTATCTTTGTCTCGAATATTTAAATTCTTTTGGCGTCAAAAAGTACTACAGGTGCCTTATAAGGATTGCGCTAATTTTATTGTGGTGCACTATGTTTTGTACAATTGCATTGGACCCCACTCTCTAATGCGCATTTTTAGTAAAATGATTGTCAACTTATTTAGTAGAACTCAAATAAGTAATTGCTTGGTTTGTTTCAACTTTAGGTAATGAAATAGATTAACTTTGTCACTAAGCGTGGCAACGCTACCGGAACCGGGTGAATCGGTACGGTAATTACCGGAACCGGGACGGAACTGCTACTGTGCAAAGCGGTAACGTTCTGGAACGGGGATCGGATCGGACCGAGAAACCGATAGAAATTGTACTGTTCCGTCTCGGTCCGGAAGGGAACCTATAGTATACCGAACCGGACCGGTAATTAAAAAAATTAAAACTTAAAGATTTAATTTTTTAATTGAATTTAATTTTTATTATAATAATTAAAAAATTTAAATTTCACACTTTAAAAGTTAAAAAAAAAGAAAAATTTTCAAACTTTAAAGTTATAAAATTTAAATTTCAAACTCTTAAACGTAGAAATTTTTAAATTCAAACTTTAAACTTTAAATTTAAAATTTTCAAACATTTAAAGTTTCAAATTTAAATTTTCAAAGTTTCAAACGTTAAATTTTTTAATTCAAACTTTTAAAGTTTGAAAATTTTAAATTCAAACTTTTAATTTTTGAAATTTTTAAATTCAAACTTTTAAAGTTTGAAAATTTTAAATTTAAATTTCAAAGTTATAAAATTTAAATTTCAAACTCTTAAAGTTTGAAATTTTTAAATTTAAAATTTAAAGTTATGAAATTTAAAATCGACAATATTAAAAATTAAATTTAATACAACAATATTAAAAAACAAATTAAGGCGAATAGCCTATATTTTTATTAATATTTATTTGATATTAAAATTACATTTACAAAAATATTAGTAGAGTATTAAAAGATTTAATCTACACAGCTACCTTCTAGGAAGGGTTCTGTTTGAATTAAATCACGAATTATCATACTTTTACTAATAGTTGGTGCCACCAAATCCCTTCGTAAATCATTCAACATTTCTTTAGTAACATGTTCGGGAATTGGTTGAATAGAAAGATCTTCCATTGCTTCAATCTCGTCGTCACTATAATCCTGCATTACTTCATCAACGTCATCTTGAAATTTTGTCGGTAGTGATTTACGACCCAAGTTTCTTCTCTCGGCATTAATTCAATCTCGAAATAATACTGATATCTCCAAGCTGTCGGCTGCTAGTGAATGCCTATGTTCTCCAAGTTAAATCTTTGCTGCACTAAATACGCCTTTCGAAGCTACTGACGACGCTTGCATTGCTAATATATCTCGAACCATCGGTACTAGTTTTTGAAATCCTTTACCGCGATTTCTCCACCATTGTAGAATATCTTCAGTAGATTCTGTATTTTGATTAACATAGACATCAAAATCATTTCTATTATCGTGAGAAAGTTCAAGATAATCCTGTAAATAATCATCAATATTATTTTCATCAAATGTAACCCTAAAGCTTTGAGGTTCATTTTCACTTGATAAATTTATATTAGCATTATATAAATCATACAATTTTCTAGCTTCAATTTTTATGCTATCTTTAACTTGTTGACAACTAGGAATTTCTTCTAATACATCATTACTATCTAAGTTAAAATACATTTTTTCAATCATCCTTGATGCACCTACATCTTTATACTTAGGGTTTAACAAACATACAGTTAAATAAATTTGAGGAATATGAATATAATATTTTTTAAATTTTAGAATCATTTTTTCAATGGTTTGTTGAAATCTTGGTTTATTTTTAAATATATATAATTTAGAAGAAATCATACAAATATCAGGCAAAACAGTACAAATTGATGCACTATAAAGTACATATATTCGTTTTGTAGTTAAGTAAAAAGCTTTTAGGAAATCTATAGGTTCATTTATATTACGCCAATCATTGTCATCTAGTCTATATGTCATATCAGAATTATGAGCATTCAAAACTATTTGTAAGGGTATTCGATATTCATAAGCGACTACAAGCATTTCATAAAAACTATTCCATCTAGTAGCCACTGTTTTTGGAATTTTTCTAGGTGGAAGATTATTTTCAAAACAGCGATTTTGAAAATCTTTACGCCTAGACTTAACTTGACATTTAAATATAAAATGACATGCATTTTCAACTTTTGTACATCCGTTATCATACATATGTACATCATCTCTAACCATCAAATTATATATATGTGCACTACACCTAATATGATAATTGTCACCATAGAAAGGACAAAGTGTAGGTTTTAAATATTCAACAACAGCATTATTACTTGAAGCATTATCTAAGATTATACTACTTATTTTATCATATATTCAATAACTTTATAAAATATCTAAAATAGTTTTAGCAATATAACTACCGATTTTTTGCATTTCACAACATTTATAACCTAAAATTTTTTTTTGCATATACCAATTTTCATCAATCCATTGTGCAGTAACAGTCAAATAATCGTTACCGTTTACACTACGACCCATATCAAAAGTAATAGCTATTTTACAAGTATTATAATAAAATAAACAACGAAGATATTGAAAATGTTGTGCATGATAATCAAATACAGCCTTTTTTATTGTATTTCTAGCAAAATCTTTAAAATTTGGATTATATACAAGTTGAATATAATGTATAAAACCGAGATTTTCAGCAAAACTAAATGGCAAACCCATAACACATATCATTTTAGCTAGTTCTTCGAGATCTTTTTCTCTACTATATGAAAGTGGTAAACTAGAGCCAGAAACATTAGACGGATTTAATTGTGTTTGTACCATGTTAGAGCCGCCTACTCCTACATTTTCAGGAAGTGGGGTACCATTTTTTTTAGCTTCCGCTACCGCTTTAGCATGCAAAAATTTATTTTTACAACAAGACATTAAATGACTACTCAAATGTCCCGTCCCGCCAGATTTACCAACAGTTTTATGATTTAATCTATATTTACATTTATTACAAATAACTTGTATTTTATCTTCGTTTTGTGTCATAAATTGCCAAACAATCAATTTTTTAACATGTTCTACCTTAGGCCTAGGATGTATTCTGGGAACAGGGGCTGGACAACGAAATGGAGCGGGACTTGGAGTATTAGGAGTCGTAGGTGGCTCAGTTTCATCATCATCATCATCAAAAGTAGGCGTATCAGTATAATTATCAATATCATTATCATTATCACTAGGCAAATCCTCATCAAAATTATCAAAGCGACGTTGTAAAATGTTCATGATAAAGATCTAATCGTGAATTACTATCAATATTAAAAACCGTACCATCAACATGTGTATAATAATCCGTATTTATTCTTAATATAGTAGATTTTTTAGTTTTTGATTAGAAGAACTACCGGTTTTTGCATTATCGGATGATGTAAAGTTACAAATATTTTTTACACGCTCTAATGCACTTTTTTTTCCTTTCCTTTTTGAACAATATTTTTACCGAAATCCATATTAAAATATTAAACGTGAGATTATATATTATACGAAAAATGTAATGCAAATAATAAATCACAAAATAAATAAATAATTATTTAAATATAAATAAAACGTAAAATAAAAGTTGGAACGAATGTACCGCACGTCTACTTAAAAAAGTAGACGTTTATGACCGCCGAAAGCCGGACGTGGAAAGTTGAAAATTGAATTTTGAAGCTCCAAATCTAATTTCCAAAGACCAAATGAGGCAACACCGGAATTTAAGATATTATATATTATAGAATTAGAGATTAGAGAGTAGAGAGTTGAGAGAGTACAAGATGAATAGATGATTTTCTGATTTAAAAAAATGAAATTTAGGGATATTTATAAGTAAACAAATGGGTTAAAGTGTAATTTTTAAAACTTTAGGGTATTAAAAAAGTTTGGGTGGGGTAGGACTCCTATTGGCTGAAATTTCACTCGAATAACCATTGGGGGGGCCCACTAGCCGTTACCCAACGACTATTGATCGATATATTTTTTTTAAAAAATTAACCGGACCGGACCGATAATTTCCAGAACCGAGAAATACCGGTAAATAACGATTTCCGTCCCGATACCTGTCCCAGAACCGGAAAGAACCGGTCCATACCGGTACTAACCAGTATCAAACCGGAACCGAACCGGAACGGAACGGACCAGACCGGTAACCGGTAAATACCGGTTCCGCTGCCACCCTTATTTGTCACTGCAATAACTTATTTCTAGTTTTTAAAGTTTCAACCCGAGCCTTGTGGATAGGATGCACCAATATCTTTTCATTCTCAATTGATGCATGCATGTAGGATCCTGAAGAGTCTAGATATAGTGTATTTTGATGAAATTCAACACAAATTTGACTATTTAAAAGAGTAAAGGTCCAAGCAAAATAACTTAAAACATAGGTCTGAGAAGCGAAACAACATCCAAAGCCACTTAGATTGAAAGACACCACTATAGTCGATCCAATTGTTCTAGCAAAATAACTATCTTTCATGAAAATACTGCAAAAAGCGAAGACTAACAAGATCAGAATCGAAGAAAATTATCTTACCTTTACTTACTTCGGAACCAGTGGAGACACCGCAAGGCTCGAACTATCAAGAGGAATTCTGATGTAGTCTTTGACCCCATTTGAATTCTGTTTGTTTTAATTCTTGATTTTGTCAGTAGTACTGATGTGGATAACCACACACATCTTAAGGTTTTGAATTTATTATTTTCTTAACTTTTAACCTGAATGCAAAAATATTTGTCTAGCAAAAAACAAACATTCAAAAATATGCAAGAAAATGCAACTGCTCAGATCACTCTGACGGATGATACCCATACACTCATAGCATTCAAATATGTACACTTCACTGGGAAGGCGACAAACTACTTCTATTATCCAGTCAAATGGAACTTTACATGTACACTCAGCATCAATAAAAAGAAATCTGCATTCAGCGTTCACACATTGCCTCATTTTTATCATAAACCATGGTAAACTAATATCGTTTGGAATAAGCATCATGCGTGAGTAATTCTTTTTCAGTGCCGTCTATTTCCTCCAAAACGGTCTGATGCACCATAACTTGTGGAAATACAGATCAACAATCTCCAATTCTCTGCTTGATGCATCATCCTACAGTTGCTCATACGAGAACAACTAAGTTGCTGCTTCAGCTGCAATTTTTGAACAAGTAAAGAGAAATAAAATTCTTAGTAGGTTGATTACCACAATACTAACCAGCTTTCATTGAATACTACATAAATTTGAACTGACAAGCAGGAAGCTACACAACATTGTGAAATAAATGGCAGTAACATTAGGTGAACAAAACGTAACTTAAGATTCCAACAGAAAATGTCTTTTCCAGTTTCTCCTTCTTGTTGTCCTACTTTTCCAATATAGAAAAATTAGGCTAAATCAAATGTTTGTCAAGCTAGCATAAGAAATCTGACATATAAGCACCTAAATATTTACTTAGGCATATGGCTACTTGCTATTTGGTTGCTTTTGAACTTCTGCTTCTCCTTCTTTTACATTGTTAAGGGCAACTTGAATTTTCTTCGACAAAAGCTCCATCTGCTGCTCAACATTTTCCAAAAAAGTAACTAGTTGCTCCCTGTAAAGGTCACATAATTTATCCTGATGCTCCAACTCCATAGACAGTTCTTGGATTCTCCTGTCCTTTTTATCCTACAAGAGAAAATCAAAGGCAGTTATTTCAGAGATCATTAGGAATTACAGGCCCAGTTTTGGTCACATGAAGACGACATACACTTTCAAATATCATTAATTGACAAGGCTTGAGATCCTTAGAGGGGCACATGCTTTGGTCACCGATTTCCTATGGGATCCCAACATTAATTAGTTCTTTAAGCTTCTTCTGATATTTTTCTATAAGTAATAAGAGGAAATTCATAATAGTGTTTGGCTACCTAATAATGGAGTTCATGAGGCTTAGGCCAAAATCAACACATGATAGTAGAAGAGCAAATCCTACATTGTTTACTGATATTATAGCAAGAAAGCACAAATGAACAAGCACATCACCAGCTAATAATGAGTCCAGATTAGTAGGATTTGCAGGACAATGTATACGGAAAGAAATAGGTGAGACACCAATTGCTGTAAATAACCAAGTCCCAGCGAAAGCCAATGGAATAGTGACTACAAGTCCAGTTGCAGTCCAAGTGTTTGATAAAATTGCCCTGAAAGCAAAACAAAAGAAGGCAGAGCAACAATGGACGTATGTGGAGCTGGATGTTAGTGGGAAAGGCAGTTCAAACCCTCCTAGTAGCAGCAGGAAATCTTGGGCTGAGATGGTAGAAGAGGAAATGGGAATGCCCGAATGGAAGAGATCAGTATGGGATGACTTTAACAGTGGTGAATGCAGGATTCAAACTGGACTAGTGTGCTATGTTTTGGGTGCCCACCCTCCATTTAATGTTTTGAAAGGGTACATTCAGAGACTGGGGTACATGGAATTAACAAACTTGTGATGTTGAAGAATGGGGTAGTCCTTGTCAGGTTTGATACAGCAGTGGGTATAAATGAGGTGATCCAGGGAGGAATCTATATTTTTGATAACAAGCTTTTTATTATAAAGGCTTGGACTCCTGATGTGGAGTTCTCTAGAGATGGAATTGTACACTATTCATATTTGGATAAAACTGCCAGGACTAGATTTCAAGTACTAGAGTCGGAAAGGATAAAGTAAGATTAAGAGTTCGGTTGGGAAACCGCCAATAGTAGATCATAGTACAGAGAAGAAGACTGGACTAAATTTTGAGGTGGGGACGGATGCAAGTTTGCCAGATAATATAATGTTTAGGAATGAGAAAGGCAATCTGACAGAAAAAAAAGTATCCTATGAATGGAAGTCTGCATTATCTAAGCATTTTTGAGAAATATGATCACTCGGCAAATGTATGTAGGAAGAAAAAAGCGGAGAAGCCAGTGGTGGAAAAGAAAAGATCAACAACAAAAGCAGCTGCAAATATCCAAGGGATCCATACGAGCCAATGCTAACTCCTCGCTGCCAGGAAGAGCACGTGTTAGTGGGGAACAAACCAGAATAAGGTCAATTCACCAAGTGGGAATCCAATACTAGGTTGCCCCCTCTGATAAAAGCCAATCTGGTCGTGAAAACTGGGTTACCCAACTAAGAGCCCGTTTGGATTGGCAAAAAAAAAATTGTTTTTAAGTCAAAAATGAAAAGTCGAACTTAAATGACTTTAAAGTCGGACCTACTTTTGGTTTTTGACTTATTCAAAATCATTTTAAACTCATTTTAAGTCATTTTTGACCTTGCCAAACAATTCCTAACTTTAAAGTTATTTTTAACTTATTTTAAGTTATTTTTATATTTGCCGAACACTTCCAGAAATCAACAACTGACTTAAAAATAGGTTCGATCAACTTTTAACCCAATCCAAACACCCTCTAAAATTTGGGAGGAGTACAGATTTGCAATACAAAAAATCAGGAGATTACTAGCTTAATATATTTCAGGTGTTAAACCAACAAGCCACTTCATTGGTACATCCGAGTCCAGAATCTGTTGGAAATGTTGGACAGAAGACCATCCCATCTTCTGGGGATGGTTAGCATCCTAAGTTGGAATGTTTTTTGAGATAAAGGTAACTGAGTATTCACAAAAGGCTCATCATCAAATAAATGATGAGTATAGGTCACTTACAATCTCCTCAGAGCATATCAAACTACCCTACGGGAGATAACAAATTATTTATAAAGTTCTCATAAAGTTTTATAACCCCCATCATGTCTTGTTTACACCAAAAATACAAAAGACTAACACTATTCACTCTAATTTTCTGGTTGTTGTTCCGCTTATCCTCAAAGTTGGAATGTTAGGGGGCTAAATGCCCCTAATAAGCAGAAGATCATTTGCAATGAGGAAAGAGTTGGTGTAATTGGGTTGTTAGAAACGAAAGGAAAACAGAATAGAGTAGAACAATTAGCTAATACTCTGTTTGGGAGATGGCAAAACCTTACTATTTGGGACAGCACTATAATGGTAGAATATGGATTACTTGGAAACCAGGGTTTTATCATCTAGTTCCAATTAGAATGAATGCTCTTACTTGTGAAGTGTGTTACGTGCCTCTAGAAGTGTCCTTTTTAGTAACATTTGTATATGCATTTAATACCAAGGAAGAAAGGAAGAGTCTATGGGAATACTTGTTGCAAATGAATGGCCAAGAAGGCTTGGTTGATCTTAGAAGATTTTAACTCTGTACTTGCAACTGAAGATAGTATTGGAGGAAATCCTGTGGCATGGGCTGATCAGGTGGTTGATTTTGCAAATTGTATAGATGAGTGTGGAATGATCCAACTGTCTTACCAAGGGGAGAGGTACACCAGGAATGATAAAAGTGGTATGACAGAATATTCTCCAAGATAAATTGGGTGTTTATCAATCAAGAGTGATTAGAGACAATACCCTGAAGTAGAACTATTTTAGTACATGAGGGGATCAGTGACCATTGCCCTGCCAAAGTAACACTAGAAGATGAGAACCATACAAGGCTAAATGCATTCCAGTATTGTAATGTTTGGGGCCAGCACCCTCATTTCCAGAATGTTGTGAAAGAAGGATCGGACATGCCAATATGTTTGAGATAATAATATAGATACTTGCATGATGTTATTAAGCATAGAATGCTTAAGCAAGCAATAACTCAGTTGAAGGAGGATCAAGGTAACTGTCAGACTGACCTGATCCTGACACTATCGCAAACATATTTGTGTCTTACTAAAAGGACCTATTATGGAAGAAGGAACCACATAGAAGGAAGGCTAATAAGTATCTCATGCAAAATGGTAATGTCCTCACAATAGAACACCAGATTAAGCTTTTGGCTCCGTTCCCTGAAAAGGATGTATAAACAACAATGTTCTCTATTGATAGTCCACGCCCTGATGGTTATGGAGCTGGTTTCTTCAAGTCTACTTGGAATATAGTTGGGAAGGACATTATAGAAAATGTTTAGGAATTTTTTTAGAATGGGAAATCGCTTAGACAACTTAACTCCACTAATGTTGCTCTCACTCCTAAAGTTGATAGTCCAGAGTTGGCAAGTCAATACATGCCAATATCTTGTTGCAATGTGGTGTATAAATGCATTTCCAAAATGATTTGTAGCAGACTGAAGGAATCAATTAGACATATTGTAGCAAACTACCAAGCTGCTTTTGTCCAGGGCAGATCCATGCTTCAAAATATACTAATTCGTCATGATCTACTTAGGCATTATAATAAAAAGACTACTCCTGGATGTCTAATGAAAATAGATCTTAAGAATGCCTTTGATATGGTGAGCTAGGAATTTTTAGAGGAGGCACCGGTAGGATAAGGTTTTCCTACTAGATTCATTCAATGGATCGGGGTGTATGTTACTTCTACCAAGTTTACAGCGAAGATCAATGGTGAAGGACATAGTTACTTTGAAGGCAAAAGAGGACTCCGACAGGGACCTACATCACCATTATAATTTGTTCTAGTGATGGAATAAGTGTATGAGCTTCTTACCAACATTCAGATTTCATCCAATGAGTCAGCAACTGCAGTTAACTCATCTAATTTTTGCTGATGATCTAATGATTTTCTACAAAGGTGAAATTAACACAGTCACCCAAGTTAAGGAGACATTGGAGCATTAGTGCAAAACTAGACTGGTGGCAAATGTTGACAAATCAAAGTATCGTCCTAGCTGGTATGGGGATCAGATGAAAGAGCAGTTAATCAGCCTGATTGGATTCACACAGGTGTATTTCCTACAAGATACTTGGGCTGCCCTTGACTTCAAAGAGGTGGAGCAAGATGGAATGTCAAGCTTTATAGATAAGATTACTGGAGAATCAAGACTACTTATGCAAGGCAATTATCCTATGCAGGAATACTACAGGTGCTCCTAGAATTGCTTTTCTCCATTCATAGCTTTTTAGGGGTCTATGTTCATCTTGCCTCAAAGAGTTGTGAAAGACGTTGATAAGAAATGTAGGGTGTATCTTTGGGGGACTACAAGTCTACAACAGACAAAAAGAAGTTAGTATTAATATATTCTGATAGAGTTGTGTACCAAAGAAATATGGAGGTCTTAACATTAAGGGATATGGGAATTGGAATGTAGCTTCAATGGGGAAATCGCTCAGGCAGCTTGCCCTAAAGGAAGGCTCGCTATGGGTAAAATGGGTACACGGACTCTACATTAGGACAAATATCAATATCTGGAATCACAAGGCTCCTTTGGATAGTAGCTGGCACTGGAGAAAATTAAATTCACTAAAAGACAGAATGAGAAAGTGGTATGAACAAACATGATACACAACCTCACTGCAAAAGGGACTTATTCTATATCTGGGAGCTACATGGCACTAGGTGGGGATCAGGTGAAGTGTGATGTTGCTGAGCTTGTCTGGAATAGTGTCTCTCCTCCCAGGCATAGATTTATTATGTGGCTTGTTGTGCATCAAATACTTCTAACTAAAGGAAGGCTAGCGCATATGAATGTATATGTTGAAGATATGTCATGTAGCTTGTGTGATACACAAGATGTGGAAACTAGTCAACATTTGTTCAAGGACTACCTCTGGTTCAGATTAGCAAGAGATGAAGTACTCCAATAATTTGGCATTACTCTACCATCTGGGGAAATCAAACAGGTTATGGATATGATCATGAGACGGCATTGGAAGAAATTCAAGAAAGAAATAGTGGCAGCTATTATGGGAGGATTAATATATCACAATTGGAGGGTTAAAAACTAGACATTATACAAAGGTCTTGCGGTACAAAGAAGTGAAGTTCTAGAGCAAATCAAACTGGAAATTGTAAACAACATAGATTTTTTAAAATATTCAAAGTGTGCTCATAGGAGTAGGAATTTTTGGCAAAAATTTTGTACCTAGTTATCTGTTTTTCCGAGGCCCGAGGATCATCACTATTGGAAATGGACGAGATGCTCTTAGCTTGTATTTGTTCTTGATTGTTAATGGTAATTTTTCAATGTTACCCAAAAAAAAAAACAAGATAAAGAGTAATTAAGAGACCGGTAGCTTTTTTTTTTTACGAGGAATAAGAAAAGAGTAGGTTGCTCTAGTAGTGGTGTCAAATACTTTTCTTTTCAAATCTCCCCTTAAGAGACCAGTAGCTTCTTTTTTTTTGACGAGGAATAAGAAAAGAGTAGGCTGCTCCAGTAGTGGTGTCAAATACTTTTCTTTTCAAATCAGCCCTTCGACCTTTTCAGTGACAACATCCTTCTCTTACCTTTTTTAAGACAAAAAAAAAAAGCAAATTTGGATAGGTTCTTAGGAGTAAATTATGGAAGATTTCTCCCCCCTCCCATGGGAGGAGACGTGATTTCATCTTCTTTTGCTAGAACGGATAGTATAGCTGCACTAGTCTCCCACAATGAACGAGTGTAAAGTAATCATCGTGAAGACTGAATAGATAAAAGTGTAAGGTGTAAAAGTCACACATTCCATAAAGTCTCTCCCCACTCCCCAGCATTCTATTTCTAACATAGTAATGCAATGAGGTCAAGTAATAGCCTCTACACAGTTACCAGCAACTTCAGGGAGAAAGAAAGATCTTTGTCGAGCAATTTTCCTAAGACCATGAGTGTTATTTCAGTTATCCTCTATTATCATGAGCATTGTGCACAAACAAGCACCACCAAAAGCTCAAGTATTGTTCAGCAAGCAAAGCCCCGCCAGTGACCGGAAAAGAAGTCCTCACACACTCTCACGCACCAAACAGAAGCACATTTTCAACAAGATCTATGACGGGCCAAGTGTGAGTCAATTTATGGACACTTTCAAATCAGCAAGACCTATCTCAGTACAGTCAAGTTTGCAATTTCGGTTAACAGTTCACCAGCATGTTTCTTCTCCTCTAAAAGGAGTTTGAGACAAGGGATTCCCTGTCACCTTTTTGGTTCATATTAGCAATGGAGGGGATGAATGATAAACTTCAGAATGCTTGAGTTGAGTTGAGGGTTGGAATAGGGATTTTGAGGTAAATTCCAGGGTAGACAGCAACATGGAAATATCCCACCTACAATATGCAGATGACACTTTGATATTTTGTGATGCAGATTTGGAACAATTGAGGGTATTGAGAGTTATCTTCTTCATTTTTTTAGGCAATTTCTGGAGGCTACCTATTAACTGGGGATAGAGCTTCATCTATCTAGCAAATAGAGTGGAAGAGATTCAGATGCTAGCAGACATTCTGGGAGGTGAAGTATGAGAACTACCAAGTGTGTACTTAATTATGCCTCTAGCTGCAAAAAGCAAATCTATGGAAATATGGAGGAGAAATGTGAAAAGAAGTTGACAAAGTGGAAAATGCAACATTTGTCTTTCTTTTCGTTTTTGGGGGGTGGAGGAGAGTCGACACTCATTAACAGTGTGCTAGATGCTTTACCTACATATATGATGTCATTATTTCCCGCCTCTGTTAGTGCGATAAAGAGAATTGACACGTCAAGAAATAACTTCTTCTGGCAGGGAAACAGTGATGAAAAGAAGTTTCATTTAGTCAAATGGGATATCATGATAAGAAGAAAGAAAGAGAAAGGAATGAGTATAGGGAATTTAAAGGCTCAGAACCAGAGTTTAATGCTGAAATGGCTTCGGAGATATGCTTCAGAAGAAGAACCTACGTTGAAGAAAGTTATTTAGAAGAAATATGGGGAAGAGGGTAGTTAGACCACAAACCCAGTAACCACTCCCCATGGTTGCAGTGTTTGGAGAGATCCATCAGGAATCTATGGACAAAGACGAGGAACAATACAGAACAAAGAGTGGGAAATGGTATAAGATCTCTTCTGGTAAGACAACTGGATTGAACAAAGTGTATTACAACAATTGTTCACAAACATTTACACTCTATGCCAACAACAGGAAGCAACAGTGGCTGAAGCTTGTTTTAATCGAGGGTGGAATCTAACTTTTAGAAGATCTCTAAATGACTGAGAAATAGAGAGAATAACAGAGTTTTACCATACTTCAAATCAGGTCAAGGGGGTCACTGAAAATGCAGATACTTTGGTATGGCAAGTGAACTCTCAAGGAATTTCTTAAGTGGTTTAGGCTCAAGAATTTGAGCAAAGTCAATAAACAAGTGGGTTGTCGGCCATGGAAAATGATCAGGAAAGAAAAGATTCAATTGAAAGTAGCTTGTTCTCTTGTCTGGTGGCCAATGAAGCAGTATTGACACAGGAAAAGTTGAATATGAGAGAATGAACTTATGTCCCAGATGTTATTTGAGTAGGAACAAGCAGAGACAGCCAACCATTGCTTTCGGCACTGCAGATCTGGAGAATTTTCATTAACCCAAGGGGAATCAAGTGGGTGATGCCAGGAAACACAAAGGGGCTTCTTGACAGTTGGGGAGAGATGGTATTTGTCCAATCAGAAGGAGAGATGGAGGGTTGTGCCAGCATGTATCAGGTGGACTATGTGGAAAGAAAGAAATCAGAGGTGTTTTGAGGACAAGTGGTGCAACATTCAGAAGATGAAGATGAGTTGCCTAGCTCTATGCTAATTTTGGTGTAAACAGGAATATCTAGTACAAACAGAAAATATTTTTTAATGTTTTAGACAGCAGGTAAGAAGCATCATAGGAAGTAAGGCTTCTAAATTTTGTGGTTTTCTAACTTTAGGGGACTATATATCTTGGTATAGTACACCTGATAATATATAGAATGTTACCATTTAAAGAAAAAAAGAAGCATGAAAAATGATCTCCTCAGAGTTACCTAACTACTCAAGTTCTGATACACTTGCCACATAAACGTAACAACAGCAATCATATATCCACAGCAGAGAAACTAACTTGATTGAGAGGCTTCTTGAATCTACTCACACTAGGTCTTATATGAAGAATGTCAAACAAACTCAAAAGAAAAGCATATGGTCATGGAAAAAGTAGAGAAATTAACTGGATTGAGAGGCTTCTTGAATCTACTTACACTAGGTTTTATATGAAGAATGCACACGAACTCAAAATAAAAGCATATGGTCATGGAAAAATTATTTATCTCAACTCCTAAGTCAGTCAATCGAAAGTGATTGTTAAATGTCAAACTTTGTCTAAAGCCCCTCAACTGTGAAGTTCAAACTCAGCAGAACCAATTAAAAGCAATGAAGTTGCTTGGATTATGTTCTTGGCCAACTATAGGTCGTCCATGAAAAGGATGTCTTTTCCTCCTCCTTTCTTTTTACCCCTACAGCCAGGCTACAACATGAAAGGCCAACTAAATCAGGAAAACTACACTCGCCAATAAAATATGTTAGAGGCTTTCAGATTGACCAGATTAGAAAATGAATGAGTGAAAGGAAATTACCCATTCCAGATCTTAAGATTAAAGATGGAAGAAACTGTATCTGGCGCCTGGACCACTTAACAAGAGAAACTGCAATAAAATAAATGGCCAGGCCAATATGTTTTCCTTTATACTGCTTCTAAGATGTATGTATCTAAATGGAAATCAATGATTACACAGAGGACGTTATGGACAATATAACTCAAGATGGACGATAGAAAAACAGAGTAACTGGTAAAGCTAATTGATTACTTATCAATCACCCAACCTCCTATTTCATAGTCTATATGATAGGAAGGCGGTAGCAGCTAGACTAGATGAGTTATTCCATCCCAGGCAAGAGAAGATCCGAGAATGAAAGCAGATCTGCATAAGCTTTTCTAAGAATTTGTGCTCTAAATATCTTTCATGAGGTAATACAAAGTAAATTGACTTGAAAGATTGAACTCAAAAACAAAAAAAATTAAGCTTAAAATGTACCATACAGAGAATTTCTTGATTACCATTGCATTACCAGGAGAACAGCCAGAAGGCACCAATTGATGGGTATGCTCCTTGACGAATCTCGTCACAACCCACTTATCAGACTTGTTAACCTTTACCAACAACATTGCCTTGCACCCTTCTCGTGTGCTGGTGCGTGCTTTTCGGGGTGGTCCATGATGGTTTTTCATTTTCACATAATGGCCCTGCTTGTTACATGAAAGTCGTCGTGAAAGGATTCTCTTGTCAACTTCTGAACGCCGGCACTGATCAATGCGCATGATAAACCCAACACACCTAGCATAGTAATCATAAAATTCCTTGGCAGCATATTCCGACTCAAACTCCATCCCGATAAATGGTTCAGGAACCACATTGTCTTGACATACAACGGACTGACTTTCAGCAGAACAATCTATAGTAGTAACTCCAGCCTTTAAGTCCACTGCCACACCAAAATGATGCGTATCACCTAAGAAGACCATCAAGACATGACTCTGTCGATAAATCAAACAATAAAAATCACAGAGAAGTAATGAAAATTATTAAAAAAAAATGTCTTTTCCAGCAGAGGATCAGTGGCACTTAGTTTGGTGCGAGGTATATGTATATAATCCCAAGATCAAATGCAGGACTATTTTGTCAGTTATGAGATTATTTATGCCATCATTTATACTAGGCGTGTCAAAAATGAACCCAAACATAGGTAGCCCGTCCAACTCGCCCACAATTTTAAGGGTTGGGCTTAAGATAATTTGAATTGGTTCAATCTCAACTCATTCAAGCTTAACCCATTTGAAGAGAATTCTCAATTGAGCTCAATTCAATCTCCAATTTCAACCCGTTTTAAAACTTTTATTAAGATATGTTCCTATATCGAATGTATGAATTATTATCTATTTAACATCTTTTAGAATTTATCTATCGATTTGTTACTTTTTAAACAAAAAATTCTTGAGCGGAAATTCAAATTGTGATTATAAAAGTTAAATATCAATATATTAAATTATAGAGATTAATCGGGTCAAATTGGGCATGTCGAGTCCCAACCCATTTTTTAGCCCATTTGAGCCCAAAGTAAACTTGGGTGGGTCAAAACCCAATCCAATTTCTATTCAACCCATTGTAATATTTTCAATTTCAACCCAACCCGCTCATTTGACACCCCTAATTTATACCATAGTAATGAATAAGTTATATCAATATAAATGATGGAATAACCCAAAAAATCTTATACCGGTATAATAATCCCGGATAACTTGTTTTCAACCAAATAAAGTACCTCCTTCCAAACAACTTATTAGAAGCATTTATCTCCCCACCAACGTATGTGCCCCCATTGCCCAGGGGAACTAAGAATACAACTGCTGGCCAAAAACACTCAACTGTACACGGAATCAAATCACGAAATACGCATGTTCGTGAATTAAAGACCACGCTGCACAATTGCTTTTGCCTAGGAAATTGAATTTCTAGCTTAGAGCTTTTACTTAAACACGTACTTCCATTGAACAACTGCATAACAATTATGAGAATTTTTTTCGATCTTGTTAGTATTAAGTGAACTACTTCAGTCCTTAAATTAACAATTCAAGAGTCAAACTCACTTGTATGGACAGCGGAGGCCGCTTTTGATGTTCCGCTAGGGACCAAATTTTGTGGGTTTAGGGCCGTTGAAGCTTTAATTCGGATTTCAGACGTTTCTTCTCCCAAATCAGGCTCTTCTTCTTCAAACATACATTGTTCATTGGCACGTCAGAAACAAAAAGTGGAGTATTTACGCAAACGGATGATAAAGGAATAGGTCTCCGGAGAAATAGTACCACCAACGGATAACCCAAATAATTTCAGAAGTGTGTTACTAAATTCGGATTGGGCTCTGAGGAGACCCGTAACTCTAGTTAATGCTCAAACACTACAATCATTTTATTATAAATTAAGTGTTATTTATACAAAAAAAGATATAAATAGCCTCTAAATTATAAGAGTAGGTCTAAAATGATTTTTTATTTATACACTTAACAAATTTATTCCTTTGACTAAATATTCAAAAATTTATCCGTTTTGATCTCTTTAACTATACACTTGTGATCTTATTCCCTTAATTATAAATTTTTTATTTTAGTTCTTTAAATATTCAAAAACTTATTAGGTTTGATCTTTTTTCACTTTTTTAATACAAATAGTTTAGGTTTATATTAACGAAATTCATGCCTCGAGAAATTAAATCATCTAGCAATTTTTGTTTCTTTCTCTCCGCTAATTTTCCTTCAAATTAGCCTTATGCGAAGAACCTTAATCTCAACGATTTAAAATGAAATTCATGAGAAAAGAAATATAGTCATAATTTTATTCAACGGAGAATAAAATGAATCATATTACTGTTACTAATGACTTGAATATGTTAAACTTTATAACAAAAAGAAAAAAATTATTACTCGTTAAATCCAAAGTTTGTACTTCAACGAATTCATTGAATGGAATTTGTTTAATTTTTCAGAAATTGAAATTCACAAAATGGTAGACTTGCAAACTTTTTAAAAAATTATTAAATAGATCAATTATATTATTCTATTCATTTTATTTTACGTAAAAATAAATTGAGTAAATTAAATAAAATACATACTAGTTAACATATTCAAGTGCAGATTCAAGTCATTAATAATAATTATAGCTTAATGTTATCCTCCATCGAATAATATTAAGATTTATATCTTATTTCCTCATTTTTACTATGAATCGTTGACGTTATTGTTCTTTTCATAAGAGTAGTTTAGGAAAAAAGGGCAGGCACAGAGAAATAGCTTAAAAATGAGTTAAAAATTTAATTTCACGAAAATTTTCGTTAATATAAACCTAAGTTATTTTATATTAAAATGGATAAAGACCAAATCTAATAAGTTTTTAATACATAAAGACTAAAATCGGTAGGTTTATAGTTAATGAACTAAAACCGGTAAGTGCATAGTTAAGAAACCAAAACTGATAAGTTTTTGTATAATTAAAGGACTAGATCTGTTTAGTGTATAGTTAAGGGACCATTTTAAATCTATTCCCATAGTTAAGGGACCATTTTAAATCTATTCATATAGTTAAGGGACTATTTATGTCATTTTCTTTAAAAAGTACACTAAATAGCCTAAAATGCTAAATCATTTTTACCAATGTACTCCATTCATTAATAACTCTAATTATGTCTAACTAGTAAAATTATTCACACGTGATTTTATTACTTAAAATCTATCAATTATTAAAACTAAAACATATTATAAGTTATTAACTACTTTGAATCCTAGATGTAAATTATACGATTCATCTAGTGAAACTATCCTTGTCGAAACTAATTTTGTTAAATCGAAAATTACGACAAGAAGGCCTATTAAATGGGATGAGATCAATTTTCCAGACAAATGGATTTTAAACAATATTGTGTCTCAAAGACAGGTTGCTGAGGAAGTCACTAATAGTGACTATTCCCATATTTCACAGAATCTTGATGGAAAGGTATGTATTGAGTTTTCAAATAACTCTTCTGCTTATAACTCTCCTATATACAATAGGAGGTCTTTCTCTGGTTACAGGAGGTTACCAGAAATCCAACATATTTCTCCAATAAGTCAGGAAGGTCCTAGCTATGAAACAGCTAGAAGAACGCCTCTATCTCTTCATACTCTAAGTGATACTATGAGCGAAGGATTGGTAGAAAGGGTAAGGATAGACCCTGAGACAAATATTGTCCAAGCAACAGATAGGTTGTCAGATATGGATCCAACTCAGTCAGAAATGGATTTCAGTGTTGATAAATCAACTGATCTTAATAATATTTGATTATGTTTAAACAACTTATTGATTTTAGTCCAGGGTCCCTGGCAAGAAAACATATTCAAAAAGAATTTTATAAGAAAAAATGGAACTAATTTAGAATTTGGTTTTTTGAAACTTATAGTGAAAATGATTTAAAAAATATTTCCGAAGATTTTTATGATATTTGTATATTACATAACAAAATTATTTATTTTGTTCCTTGGTTTATAACTACTTATTTACCTTTATATATAAATGTTATTGAAAGGACTTATAAAGAGAGTGGTGGTGCTATTACTAAAGCCATTTACCCTCCTCAATCTCCTTTTATTTTACCAAATAATACTGGGATAACTTTTTCAGCTTTTCAAAAGTTTATTGAAACAGATGTTGCCCAGATTACTGTTCAAGAGGTTAATAACCTTATTTCTCAAAATAATTATTTGAGTCTTTATGTTAAAGTCCTTGGTGAACATATCAGTTCTTTAGACAAAAAATTAGATGATGTTTCTATTCCAGAAAAAGGGAAAAATGTTTTAGATGATGAAAACCCTGAGCCAAGTGTTAAATTTCTTGGAATGCTTCAAATTGTTACTGCTCATCGTTGGTATATAAATTGTACAATTCTAATTAATAATGATTTTAAAGTTTCCAGTATTGCCATGATTGATAGCGGTGCTGATGTTAGTTGTATTCAGGAAGGATTAATTCCTTCAAGATATTTTGAAAAAACTACGCATGTTGTTAAATCTGCTTCTAATCATGCTTTAGACATAAAATATAAACTTTCTAATACTTGTATTTGCCAAAGTAAAGTTTGTATTCCTCATTTCTTCTTTCTGGTTAAAAATCAGCTTAACCCGCCAATTATACTTGGCACTCCTTTTATAAATGCTATTTATCCTTTCTCAGAGTTAAATTCAAAAGGTTTTACTGCAAATTATAATGGTAATACCATTAATTTTGAGTTTATAACTGAGCCTATTACTAGAGATATTAACTCTTTAATCCATTTGAAACAAAAACATATTGAGTCTTTACAAATGGAAATTTTCAGTCTTAATATTTCTGATTCTTTACAAACTCCTAAAGTCCAGGAAAAAATTAAATTAATTTCTGGAAAAATGACTGCTGACATCTGTGCAGATCATCCGAATGCTTTTTGGAACAGGAAGAAACATATTGTAACTCTTCCTTATGAGGACTCTTTTAATGAAGCAGATATTCCTACAAAATCTCGTCCTTGTCAAATGAATTCTGAACTTCTTGATTTCTGCAAAAAAGAAATTGATAATTTATTAGCAAAGGGACTTATAAAACCCTCTAAATCTCCATGGTCTTGTACTACATTTTATGTTAATAAAGCAGCAGAACAAGAAAGAGGTGTTCCCAGGTTGGTAATAAATTACAAACCTTTGAACAAAGTTTTAAAATGGATTAGGTATCCAATTCCTAATAAAAAAGATCTTCTTTCAAGATTATATGATGCCAATATATTTTCAAAATTTGATTTAAAATCAGGCTATTGGCAGATTCAAATTTTTAAAGAGCATACTTATAAAACTGCGTTTAATGTTCCCTTCGGGCAATACGAACGGAATGTTATGCCTTTTGGTTTAAAAAATGCACCTTCTGAGTTTCAGAAAATTATGAATGATATTTTTAATCCCTATATGGATTTCATTATTGTATACATTGATGATATTCTTGTTTATTCTAAAACTTTAGAATCTCATATCAAGCATCTTGATATTTTTAAAAATATTGTTATTCAAAATGGTTTAGTTATATCTAAAACTAAAATGAGTCTTTTTCAGACCGATGTAAGGTTTATAGGTCATCAAATTTGCAAGGGGAGAATTACTCCAATTCAAAGATCCATAGATTTTGCATCAAAGTTTCCTGATGAAATCATTGATAAAACTATGCTACAAAGATTTTTGGGCAGCATAAATTATATTTCACCTTTTTACAAAAATTTATCTAAAGATCTTGCTCCTCTGACAGATAGGTTGAAGAAAGGTAGAATGTTACCTTGGAATGAAGATCTTACTAAATTGGTTAAAACCATTAAGCAAAGAGTTAAAGTTTTACCTTGTCTTACTCTTGCTAACCCTAATTGGATTAAAATCATTGAGACAGATGCGTCTAACATTGGTTATGGTGGGATTTCAAAGCAGGTTAATCCTAATGACAAAATAGAATACCTTGTTAGATTCCATTCAGGCAAATGATCTGACTCACAGCGAAAATATGCGACTGTGGCTCATGAAATGCTTTGTGTGGTTAAATGTGTATTAAAATTCCAAGATGACTTATATAATCAAAAATTTATTATAAGAAATGATGCTCAGTCAATTAAGTATATGTTTGATAAAGACTTCAAGCATGATATATCAAAATTAATGTTTGCTAGGTGGCAAGCACAGTTAGCTCCTTTTGATTTTGAAATTCATTATAAAAAGGGAAGTGATAACTCTCTTCCTGATTTCTTATCCAGAGAATTTCTAAATAATTAAAATGTCTCCTTATAGTTTTGTATTTGGAAATAAGACTCTTATTACAATTTTTATAGCTTTACAGTCATTAAGTACAGATTTAAAAGAAACTATTATTGATAGAATATTTAATAGTATTCTAATGGAAGATCTCCTCCATGATTATGAAACTGTTTCCCTAGATGATAATAATTGGGAATATGACATCGAAGGACATTTTGATAATTATTAAAGTTTGTTCGTCTTTTCAGGATGGCGGGAGGTACTGAACCTCCATGGTCACATATTCGTGGTCGAGGAGGAAGAAACAGCAGGGGTAGAAGAAGATCATCCTCTTACTAATCTACAAGGTCGTCATACGACTCTTCTTACCCAGTTATACGATATGGACACAAAACCTTGATTAAATCAAAGGTTGGAGAAGCTTCTTCATCAGTTTCATCTACATTAAATCTTAAGGATATTCCGAAAGAAAGTTCATTATATAAACAAATTCAAGCATATCTGCAAACAAAAAAGCAAAGTCATACTTTTGCCTCTATAGCCAAAGAAACTGACCCTGTCAGTAATCCAGAAGAAACGGATAAAAAAGAAATTATATTTCTTTTAGAAAATTCTAATATTCAGAGAAAAAATGAGCGTTGGAATATACTCCAGAGATATCTCACGAAAGGATTATATTTTCCTGGCGAGACATATAAGTCTCGAACTTACTATGAATCTATTCTCAGTAATACTAAAAGTGCAGAATTCCAGCACTTTTCTGATTTTGATAATACTATTTATAAAATAACATTCAAGCAGATTATATCAGCTGAAGATTGGGGAATCTCCACTCTTCAAGAAAAACAAGTTATGGTTAATGGGGTAAATGTGAGTTTTACCTACTGGGATTATATCAAGCTTTTAGTAAAGTATTTTATTATAATAATTATAAGCAAAAGCACACTTGGTTTGTAAAAATATGTGCTAAGGTTTTTTCCAAAGATTTACCAAACTGGTTTTTAAATTGGTGGTCTTTCCATGGACCAACGGTAAAGATTTTACCAGATAACTTTTTTATTCTTTATAAGGAATGGGCAAAAGTTTCCCCATTTATTACAAACTTATTTTTACAAGATCATGTTTCATGTATTGACAAGATAGATCAGATGTATTTTTTTAATAGAATTCTCAATTCCTTGGATCCATAAATGGACTCCAGAAATGGGCTATACCCCAGGAGAAAACATCACTTGCTTATACAGAAAGTATTTTACAAGTTTTTGGGACAAGTTAAATCGTAAGGATCCAGCCACAGGCAAATTATATGGACAAGAACTTCTGGATCAGATCAGCAACACTACAAAAATTTATCAAGAAATTCCTCAAAAGGATATTTCTGCAGAAGGTTCAGTAAAGCATATTGCTAGAAGAATTTCAATCCAAGAAGGACATAAAGAAGAATAAATAAATAAATATTTGGCCGAAATTAAAAGTAATCTGCTAACAGATATTGCAGAATTTGATAAATCAGACACTTGTATGAGAAGTGGTCAAAGCGATACAGCTGATGAACAATCTGTAGATCAAAACTGCGAGCTATCAGAAGGACAGCTGCAACAAGTGGAAGAATTCCTAGCATCTATGAAGGAACAGGAACACACAATAAAGAAGAACCTTAAAGGAAAAGATAAGATTTAAAATCTTATCGAAAATCTTATCTTGTAACTGTTTAAAACATTATGTAGGGCCCATATGAGGACCCCCTCTTTACTTTTATTATATAAGAAGCCTCACTTAGAGGCAGAAGTAAGCTTAGATTTGGAAGTTTGCAGTTTTCTCTCTCTTTTCTTCGCTCTCATCTTTGTAAAAACCTTTCTTTGTGAGTAATAAAAGCAATAGCTTTGGTTTGAAAGATCTCTGTTCAAGGTATTATTTTATTTTCTTTTATTATTATCTTTTCTTGTTTGCCGCCTCCATGGCCGGCTAAGTTATTTTCATATCTATGCTAGCTTCATAAGATTTGTATGATGTTCTTACTTACTATCTGGATCTAACTAAGTTATAATGCATTCATATTATAGTTCTTTATTCTTTTATCACAAGTTTTGACTTGGTTTCAAGGTGGTGGAAAATTTTAGATATCAATGATAGCGAGCATGAGGTATTTGTAAGTCCCCGTTTGAGTTAATGTTAGGGGCAGCCTGAAACCCTTGTTAGAACTGCTATCGATTGATGTTTAAAATGGTCTCCCATGCTTGAGTAAAAGTTTACCATACAGCCGAAACTTAGGATAAAACTTAAACACAACTACAATACGTTGCATATTATAACCTGGTGTACAAAGCTAGATCTGTCAGGCCGCGCGGACTACCGCCAGCCTATAGATCCTGTTATGGTGGCAAGCACAGTTAGCTCCTTTTGATTTTGAAATTCATTATAAAAAGGGAAGTGATAACTCTCTTCCTGATTTCTTATCCAGAGAATTTCTAAATAATTAAAATGTCTCCTTATAGTTTTGTATTTGGAAATAAGACTCTTATTACAATTTTTATAGCTTTACAGTCATTAAGTACAGATTTAAAAAGAAACTATTATTGATAGAATATTTAATAGTATTCTAATGGAAGATCTCCTCCATGATTATGAAACTGTTTCCCTAGATGATAATAATTGGGAATATGACATCGAAGGACATTTTGATAATTATTAAAGTTTGTTCGTCTTTTCAGGATGGCGGGAGGTAATGAACCTCCATGGTCACATATTCGTGGTCGAGGAGGAAGAAACAGTAGGGGTAGAGGAAGATCATCCTCTTACTAATCTACAAGGTCGTCATACGACTCTTCTTACCCAGTTATACGATATGGACACAAAACCTTGATTAAATCAAAGGTTGGAGAAGCTTCTTCATCAGCTTCATCTACATTAAATCTTAAGGATATTCCGAAAGAAAGTTCATTATATGAACAAATTCAAGCATATCTGCAAACAAAAGAGCAAAGTCATACTTTTGCCTCTATAGCCAAAGAAACTGACCCTGTCAGTAATCCAGAAGAAACGGATAAAAAATAAATTATATTTCTTTTAGAAAATTCTGATATTCAGAGAAAAAATGAGCGTTGGAATATACTCCAGAGATATCTCACGAAAGGATTATATTTTCCTGGCGAGACATATAAGTCTCGAACTTACTATGAATCTATTCTCAGTAATACTAAAAGTGCAGAATTCCAGCACTTTTCTGATTTTGATAATACTATTTATAATTTCTCCAAAATAACATTCAAGCAGATTATATCAGCTGAAGATTGGGGAATCTCCACTCTTCAAGAAAAACAAGTTATGGTTAATGGGGTAAATGTGAGTTTTACCTACTGGGATTATATCCAAGCTTTTAACAAAGTTTTTTATTATAATAATTATAAGCAAAAACACATTTGGTTTGTAAAAATATGTGCTAAGGTTTTTTCCAAAGATTTACCAAACTGGTTTTTAAATTGGTGGTCTTTCCATGGACCATTGGTAAAGATTTTACCAGATAACTTTTTTATTCTTTATAAGGAATGGGCAAAAGTTTCCCCATTTATTACAAACTTATTTTTACAAGATCATGTTTCATGTATTGACAAGATAGATCAGATGTATTTTTTTTATAGAATTCTCAATTCCTTGGATCCATAAATGGACTCCAGAAATGGGCTATACCCCAGGAGAAAACATCCCTTGCTTATATAGAAAGTATTTTACAACTTTTTGGGACAAGTTAAATCGTAAGGATCCAGCCACAGGCAAATTATATGGACAAGAACTTCTGGATCAGATCAGCAACACTATAAAAATTTATCAAGAAATTCCTCAAAAGGATATTTCTGCAGAAGGTTCAGTAAAGCATATTGCTAGAAGAATTTCAATCCAAGAAGTAAATAAAGAAGAATTAATAAATAAATATTTGGCCGAAATTAAAAGGAATCTGCTAACAGATATTGCAGAATTTGATAAATCAGACACTTCTATGAGAAGTGGTCAAAGCGATACAGCTGATGAACAGTCTGTAGATCAAAACTGCGAGCTATCAGAAGGACAGCTGCAACAAGTGAAAGAATTCCTAGCATCTATGAAGGAACAGGAACACACAATAAAGAAGAACCTTAAAGGAAAAGATAAGATTTAAAATCTTATCGAAAATTCCAGTAGAAAATGTATAGAAGCAGAAATTCAGCAAGCACAAATTCCAGACGAATATGAAATTCGATTTGGAAAAACACAAGAAATAGGAAGTACTAGTAATCCTAGACTTTCATTAGAATATGGAAAAAATACCATTAGAAAAAGTATATCTAATAGGTATTCTATAAAAAATCAATATTCTAATATATTGAAAATAAAAGGAAGAATCTTTAATGGATTAGAATGGAAAAATCAAGATATATTAATACAAACAGGAGCGACTGCTAATCACATAAAAGAATATCTTATAAATGGATTAACAGTGTACGAAGGAGAACAATATATATATATAAAACCTTTGAAGGTAATAATTTTCAGTTGTAAAAATATGGTAGATTTACCAATACAACTAGATACAATAAGAAAAACAGTTCCCTGTTATATTATAAATCATGAAAGTAAACAAGAAATAATTTTGGGAAATTTATTTCTAAACAATTTAGAAGATTATAACATCGGAAAAGATGGAATAGAAATGATATATAAAAATGAAACTTGTTTCGTACCAAAAATATAAATGCCGAAGGAAACAATCTTTAAAGTTTCGGTTTTTATAGAAATAACAATATATGATACAAAATTGACAACTTATTGTCAAATAGATAACGGATCAGAAGCAAGTCTAGAAAAATCTTTTTTAATAAAAGATTGGGACTTAAATAAAAATAACATCTCCATGATAGGAATCACAGGAGATAAAGAAAAATTAACAAAATCTAAAGAAAAGGTAGAAATAATTTTAGGATCAAAAATTGTTTCTATAAACAACTTGTTTGCTTATGATAAACTTGAAACAGATTTATTATTAGGAAATGATTTCATACAACAATTTCAGAATTATCAACAAACATTATATATGATAAATCTGAAAACACCTTGTGGACATTACATTGAAGTCCCGAGAATACAAAATGTTTATAATCTTGAAAAAGATAAAGACAAATCTAAAAGAAAATATTTAGATAATTTAAAGAAAATTACTTGTAAATGTCTTAATTTGGAAAAAATTAAAGAAACTTTACAAAAATCATATGGAGAAAATCCATTAGAAAAATGGGAACAAAGCCATGAAAGAGCAAGTTTAGTACTAAAAGACCCAAACATAATAATTAGGGTAAAACCTATGTTATATAATGAAGAAGATAAATTGGAATTTAAAGTCCAAATTAATGAATTACTAAAATTAAAACTCATAAGAATAAGTAAAAGTCCTCATAGTAGTCCAACATTCTTAGTAAGAAATCATGCTGAATTAAAAAGAGGAAAGGCAAGAATGGTAATAAACTATAAAGAATTAAATAAAAATTGTTTATTTGATGGATATTTTATTCCAAATAAAAACAATTTAATTAACCTTGCAAAAGGAAAAACTTGTTTTTCAAAATTTGACTGTAAAAGTGGATTTTGGCAAATAAAATTAGAAGAAAACTCAGTTAAATTAACTGCATTCAGTACTCCTAATGGACATTAAGAGTGGTTAGTAATGCCTTTTGGATTAAAAAACGCACCACAAATATTTCAAAGAAGAATGGATAAGATCTTCTCAGAAGACAACTATTTAATAGTTTACATTGATGATATATTAATATGTTCTAAAACATATGAAGACCATTTAAAACATCTAAAGAAATTTTCAGAAAAATATTTAGAAAATGGAATAATCTTAAGTCAGAAAAAGGCTGAAATAAACAAGAATGAAATAGAATTCTTGGGAATGATAATTTCAAAAAATGGAATAGAACTCCAAGCTCATATTGCTAAAAAAACCATAGAATTCCCTGATAAACTTACAACAAAACAAGAAATTCAAAAATTTCTAGGTTGTTTAAACTATGCAGGAGAATTTATACCAGAATTAGCAAAGAAAAGAAATTTACTACAAAAGTTAATAAGAAAATCCAACAGACTTGGTTGGACGGAAGAACACACAAAATGTGTAAAGAGTTTAAAAGAAGAATGTGCAAAATTGCCAAAATTAAGACTACCAGATGAAAATGATAATCTAATACTACAAACAGATGCATCGGATTATCATTGGAGCGCTATTTTGCAAACAGATCTTAACGAAATTTGCAGGTACACAAGTGGTACATTTAATGAAGCAGAAACAAGATATTCCACTAATGAAAAGGAATTATTAGCTATTGTAAAAGGAATTAGAAAATTTTCTACATTTCTTTTACCAAAACAATTCGTTATTAGATCTGATAACACTCAAGTTGCAGGACTAATAAATAACAGATTACCTTCTGAACCACAGTACAGAAGACTTCATAGATGGCAAGTTTTATTGTCATTTTACACATTTTCTATAGAATACATTAAAGGAACTGACAATTTTCTTGCAGATTTCTTATCAAGAAACGTCCAATATGGACAATCAGACGAAAATCCTAACAAATAGGATATACGAAAGAATGAAAAAAGTGGATGAATCCATAGATGAAAAAGGACAAAAATTGTTCAAAATAAGAGATGAACTCTCAAAGTTATCAGAACAATCTCGAATGTTGCAGTTCGAAATAAATCAACTCAGCACTGAACAAGCTGAAAATATGAGAGAATTTTTACTTCTCTGTGAACACTTGGACACACGTCCAATTCAGAATTCAAATCTGAGAGGAAATATCATCCTCAACAAGGTGGCAGGAGATGTCCCACCAGCACCTAGTGCAAAAAACATCTCGACGGTACGCACGGATATGCCATCTTCATCCAAAAAGGATGTAAGAGAAAGCCGAGCAAATGAAGCTTCAAGCTCATCATCAGTTAAGACTGAAAAAATATCTGGAAACCCAGAAAATAACACTAACCCAGATTCTTCTGGAACAAAAATTTTTACTCTGCAGGGAAAACAACATCCTAAGGAAGAAGAGTATTTAAAATTCACTAAATACATTTACAGTCTTCCGGAGCACAACGGAGAAACTTATGGAGTTTTGGGAACTACCAGCTTATTTCCTAGAATTTCCATATTCCCAAATGGAATTCCGAGCTTTACAGCTCAATTATTTGAGTTCGGATATTTGGATCGAGTATACACAGGTCCAGATCTCAAGGAGATATCTCAACTACCGACAAGATTGTTCGAGGCAATCAAAAACTTCAGCCAAGGCGATGGAGGAGTATTCTGCAGATTCTACAGCATTTCAATGGAATGCCAAGATTCTCAAGCATACTATCCTACTCTCAACTACATATCAGTTGAAAAAATAAAAGATTTCAACGTTAAGGCTACAGGAGTTGATAAAAAACTTCCTTTTCTTAACAAAAAGTGGATACAGACCAGAAGAGCGTTAGGGATAAAAGCCCTGTATGCTATTCTAAGCAGATTTTACCGAGATAATTTCAAGGTAATTGATCAAGATTCTGACTGGGTTTTAATCACTAGAGGAAATTCAAAGTCAGAAATACTTAAGGAGAGGATCCTTGACATTGAGCTCCATAGATTGGGAGCAACGGAAGAAACTTGGAAACTAGCATGCAAGATGCTAGAACACAAACATGATCTATGAGAGAGAAGATCGACGAAGAAGACGAAGAGCGTAAGCAATTACGTCATCAAAGCACAAAACGTAAGCAATTACGTCAAAATGAAGAAAAGGACATAAAGAAAAAGAAAGATGTTTTTTTTTTGTCGGCCATAATCAAAAAGAAGATGTGATAAGAATCTTGACTAGAAGGGGTCAATAATATAATCTTTAAAGGAGGTCCTTTAAAGAAAAATATTTTGTAAATAAGTCCCTCCTTAAGATCTATAAAAGGAGAAATATTTTATGTAATAGGCAAGGTGAGTTAGAGTGAGAAAAGTGTGAGCTTTAAAATAAGAATATTTTAATATGAGTGAGTGAGTTAGCTTCTCCCGCTAGGGAAAAGTATTTTTATTAAATGTTTTACTAAGATAAATACTTATCTTATGTATGTATTATTGTGATATATGAAATAAAAGTTTGTTTAGATATCATTTTTCTCAAAATTGATAAAAAGTCGAAGTGGAAGTTGCGATTTCCAGCCTTTAGGAGGAATAGCTAGGAAAGTAGCCGTAATTGAGAGAAGAAGGCGAAAAATGCTATTCATGGCCAAAGAGGAGAAATGCTGAGGCATTGATAGGACTGATTATCAACAAGAGGAAGAAGGTATAAAAAACCTAACTTTTATTACGTATTTTACAATATTATATACATAATATAAGTTGTTATCTTAAGTAAACGTTAATAGAAATTACTTAGTACCTGTAGGGATTTAAACATATCATGTTTTACAGAATGCTTTGCATAAATATATAATGCTAATTGCATTAAAATAAATAAAATGAAACATATACAGCGGCACTTACATAGTGTAAAAAAAAGAGCATGGAAACATAAGAAAGCCTTGTTTCATATAAAAAAGGCAATTTATGAAATGGAAAATGTACTTGAACTTACCAATTTCAGGTATGAAAATTTAATTACATCTATTTATGAAATGAGAATGTATAAGATACAAGAACAATTTGAGTATAAGACTGCTATACTCATATTAAAAAATAATATGCTTTTTACTGCATAAAAATGAATTACTATATTACTGTTTACATTTAATTACTGTTACAGTTTTTCTAGTATTACCCTGTTAATATGACAGCTGTTTTACTAGTTTTACCCTGTTAAGATAACAGCACAACCAAATTGGTATCAGAGCTTAGTAACGAATAAAATGGATGACAATATTAAACCTTTATGGTATTTAGGAACTGAAACACTTGTTACAATTTTACAAGTAATAAACAATTTAGATGAAGATCTAAAAAGAAAAATAATAAAAACAATTATATTGTATAATAAGAAACAAGAAGAAAGATATAATATGTGGTATAATGATGACCATTTATATGATGTATCTGATTGGTATTATTAAGACTAATGAGTCTTAAAGAAATATCAGATTTCTTAAAGGATCTCATAGAAAGTAATAAACAAATATCATTAAGAATAAGAATGATAGAAATAGAAATAAAATATATCAAAGAAAATATTCCAGGAAAAGTAACTAGTTTTATTGAAAAAACAGATAAAATTGACAAAAGAATAAGTCAAAGTTATATAAAAGAATTATTAAATAAAAAATCAACAAGTGAAAATACTTATCAAAAAGGAAGTATGGATGAATTATTAATTCAAAAATTCCTTGAAAAACAAAAAGGAAAAGAAAAATATATAGAAAATGAAAATGATTTAGAAATAAATCATAGCGAAAAGGCAATAATAGAAATTGATTCAACAAAAAATGAACAAAATCATGAATGAATTAGACGAACTGGTTTATTCTTTAGAAGACCTAAGTCTATCAGATTCAGAAAAAATAAATGTATTCATGAATAAAGGGGAAACAGAAGGACCCCAAGGAAAGTTCGAAGCTTCAACTTCGATGAAAAATGAATGGCAAGAGCCAGAAAATAAAAATGAAAATTTTACAAATAAATCAAAAACAAAAAATGATTTCTCAAAAAATTATCATAACAATGATAAATCAAGGTTTATGCCTAATAGACTACCTACAGGAGATATTAGCATACAATTCTTAGATTTAGAATGTAAAAGAAATTCAGAAAATAGTCTAGATCTTTGGTCTCAAAATATGTTAATGTATTTCCTATTGGGAAAGGGAGATTATACAGATGAAGAAAAATACTTCATAATGATAAATACCTTTACTGGAAAGGTAAATGACTGGTTTTCAGGATTAACTGAAGATGCTGAAAATATAATTAAAAATGATACCTTAGAAGGATTAAAACATTCTTTGCAAGAAGGTATAAATAACCTTAAGCAATATATTACGAATGAATTCTTTGGAGGACAAGGAAGTGAAAAGGAAAACAAAGAAATAATAAAAAATTTAGCAAAAGAAAAATTAGAAAAATTACAAATATGTAAAATGAGTTATATTCGAGAATACACTTGTGAATTCGAAGAATATTATTACAAAATATTTGATAGTGGTAAAGAAATGTTACCTTATTTGGAAAAATACTATCAAAAATTACCAGGCTTTTGGGCCAAATATTTTAGAGAAGAATATGAAAAAGAAAATATGAAAGGAGATACTCTTGGACAGAGAATAAGTTTCCTAAATAATAGATTAGGACAATTATGTATGTCACATAATATTCAAAGAAAAGCTAAAAGAATAAATACCCAAATTTATTGTAAAGACACACAGGCATCTACTCAATGGGGATGTGATGATAGACCATATAAAAAGAAAAAACAACCTAAAAAGGGGTTAATTAAAAGGGAAAATTTTTCTAAACAAAAATATATACCTAAGAAGAGGTATTATAAAAAGAAAAGAGAATTTACTAAAACTAAAAGTAAATGTAAATGTTACAATTGTTGAGAAGAAGGACACAAAAGTTATGAATGTAATAAAAAGAGAGTAAAAATCTCAAAAATAGATAGATTAGAAATAGATTCAGACTTAGAATCTATAAAATCAATAAGTAGTGAAGATTTCTTTGAAGAAATCTATGAAGAATATTCAACTAGTTCAGAAGAGTCTGACTAAATGAATAAAGAAATACAAGAAAAAGAAGATTCTGTACAAATAATGGATACAGAAGAAGATCACCATGGTTATGCTTTAAAAGCAACTTTCGATGGAGAAACATTTAAGAAAATCCAAGGATTAAAATTAAATCTTAAAACAGAAGATAACTTATCAAGCAGAATGCAAAAGATTTTCACAAGAGATAAAATCTCTTATCATGAATATCAAGAAGTTGAAAAGGTAATAGAAATTACCCAAACTACAGGAAAACATAAGTTAAACTTATTAACAAAGCAAATGATAAATCAAATATTAAGAAAAATTCCTGAAAAGAAAAGAAAGAAAATGAATTATGTTCATTTGGGAGGAATTCAAATATTAGTTAAATCAACCTTTAAAGAAGGAATAAGAAGAAGAAGAGGAGGAGGACGAGGAAGAGAAAGAAGAAGACTGAGGAGGAGGATTCACCTAGCGTTTCAAGTCAAGGTCTCAATTCCTCCATTGAATATTAGAAATTGACTTCAAGGTATAATAATTTTCATCAATGAACTCCTTCCATTCATAGAGTTACCGAATTCTTTTATTTCAAAGTTAGAATTCCCCTATTGAGTTAGGGTTTTCTCCAATTACCATGGATTCTAATGATTATTGATGTAAATGATTGAATTACAATATCTTATGCATGAATATATGGAATACTAAGGTTTATGACGTTTTCCTCTTTGAATCCATGTAATCCCCATGTTTTCAAGTTATGATCATATATTGTTGAATATATATTTTGAAGGATGATGAAATCCATATCTAACCCATGTTTTCTAAATGTTGAACTGGTTTTTAGCCTGGAAAGGTCATTTATGGAATTATGCACATTTTCATGAGAATTATGTAAATGTTATAAAAATTCTTTGAGAGTAAAGTATATGATTATGACATGTTATTGTGTTGTTGAAAGGATTTCTCATAAACACACTAAAGCACAATTGTGAAAGGTTTTGTCAGAAAGTGGGGATTCCAAGGTTGAAAGGTTTTCTCACCTAATTTAATCAAAGATAAGGAGCTATTCTAATGAAGCTTAGCTTGGATTGACAATATGACATGCCCTTCTATAGATGATAAGAACAAGTAAGAAAGGACTATTCCATGGGAATCATGCTTAGCATCGAGATGATATTGAGATAGAGGTTCTCCCATTAGTAGATATCAAGTTTCTAGAAGCAATCTTTTTATCCCTTACTTATGTGCCCCCATATGTAGGGGGAACATTCGGTCGGTTTAGTTCAGTTTGTAATTTCGGCTCCATTTTTTGGTTTTTCGGTTCGGTAAAAAGGTGAATCCAAACCAAATTGAAAAAATTTGGTTCTATTCGGTTATCACAATTTCGATTAGGTTTGTTTTGGTTCGATTTAGGTTTAATCAAATTTCATAAATAATGATACATTATAAAATTAAATCATTCTTGTTCAATTTCTTCAACCTCTCATGTTCTTACAAGTCACATCCAACTCTAATGCTTCGCAAATGTTTTGGCAGTGCAAAAAAGATACAGAAATAGTTAGCAGTTTCCCCTTCACAAAACACATGGAGAATAGTATCACTAGAGCAACAAGAGCATCTAAATGTCATTGATTTTGAAGCTTAGCAATCACCTACTCTAAAAGGTATTTTATCATTTAACAACGTCCATGAATTAGGATTTCAAAGGAATTGAATTGCGTCATACTCAACAATAGATTTTTATTATTTCTATGCTTAGTAATCTGCTAGGCAGAATGCAAAAGCATTAGACCTCTTGCAAGTATCAACTTGCAATTTTTATGCATAGTAATCAAATGTTAACTACTAACTCTCAGTGAAGTTCTAAGTATGAGATACAAACTTACTAGACTAACAAGAGTAAATGAGCTCAGATGAGAGTTGGGAGTTGTGAACTAAGGTCGGACGCGATGAACACTCACCACTCACCACTCACTAGCGGCTTGTGAGATAATGACCGCAGCTCTAAGCAGCGTCATACGAGGGGGAAAAATAAACATTTAGCAAAGCTGCTTGCGAGCATCAACACCGTAGTGAGCAGTGCGGCTTGCAAGCATTCAACACTACCGTGAGCAGCGGACTAGCCTGAGAAGTGAGAATTGAACAGTGGTGGCAAAAGATTTTAGTTAGGAATTTCAGTTTTTTTATTTATGATTTGGGAATATAGGTCCACATTTGAATATATGTTTGGGCTTGTGACATGTGGACTTAAATTATCAAATTAAGGCTGGTATATTATACGGTATAAATAATATATACACATAATTTTGATTTTTTGTTTAACCGAATATATTAGCTAAAAACCAAAAACTAAACCGAAAAGCTGAAATATTAGAATTTGTAGCCAATATCGATCGAATACACTAAAATTAAAAAAAATCAGTTTGGTTGTTTCTTTCGGTTTTAACCATACTCATAGGATGATTGTCATGATAGAAATAGCTAGTGGATCCACTTAAGCTAGAGGTTCATGGTCTTTACCTTAGAAAGTAGGACAACCCTTATTTGTGTGGGAGACACTAGAGAATCATGTTATAGCTCACATTATCTCTAGTCGGCTAAGGCTAATTCCCAAAATAATTATGAACTAAGGTTACTTCATGAAATATATCACATGAGTTCAAAGGTTCTAAAGATGTTAGCTTGCATTGAGGATGTTTTATGGATTATGTTTTCTAAATCATTTATACAATGTTTTAACTTGGTCAATTGCATATCATGAAATGTCCTATTTTAGAATGATTTAAATGTAGGGTCTAATATTTCGGGTTCACAATCCCGTGGCTAGTGATTGGCTTGGTTGATTTTCTAGTTTTGGCGAGTCCTGATGCTTCGAGGACGGATTTCCATTGTTTAGTTTCTATTTTGTATTTTAGTTTTGGACATGAGGGATGGGCTAGGCCCAATTTCATTCTATTATATTAGATGGCTTGAGACAAAGTGTTTAGACTTTTTCTTTCTTTTATAAAAACTGTTGGACTTGGACTATTGTTTTAATTCTATTATTATATTTCTTATGTTATGAAATCTAAGTGACTTGTATAGGGTCCTTCAGAGTTCTATACACCATGTTACATCTAGAGTGTACACTTGAGTCGTGATAATTTTAAAGCTCCCCATTAAATGTATCATAAGAAATTATTAGAATGGAAAATTAAAGGAAGAATGTATCATATATGACAACAATTAAACTATGTCATATACATTTGAAAGAGAAAAATGTCACACAAAACTATTTAGATTGTTTAAGTTTTAAAATGTAGCATACCGGAGTGATGTAGTTCATTTTGAAAGTACACTTCTATTCCAATTGCAGTGTCAAGAAACACTTTTATTAGTTCAAGAAAAGTATTTACAACTTGCAATAAAATTAAAAATCTATCCATACTTCATATTGAATATGAACAATTAATATATTGTTTAGTTATCTATGTCTTTGAATTAAAAGAGGTTTCAATCAAGTCATATTCCTCTATAGGTCATCTGATACAACATCTTTGAAGTCATGTCAAAATCTTATTAATTTGTGACTTCTTTTCGTGGTTCACTTTGTACATCAAGGTACAATCAGGTTTTTAAGGTCTATATGTCGTTATAATGGCATACAAATTTGAATTATGTATTCAAGAGATAGTAGCACAGACCTTTAAGGGATTTTTATGGTACCTTCAATAATTGCACTAGAGAAAACTTGCGTAAATACTTAATTAACGTGTGTTATTTAATATATACTAACTAATACTTATAACAATAACTTTGCAGAAACATAAAAAATAAAGTTTAAAGCACGTACTAAAAAACAATAAGATTAACATAAGTATAAATTTATGACGATAAAAAAATATGCCAAGATGTGTAAAAATATAATTAAACAGAGAGGAAAAAATCAAGCTCACTAAATGCACAGTTTCCCCTTAAGAAAATTATTCCCCTTCTAATATCTGAGGTTGAAAAGAATAAATCCTCTCAGGATAGAACAATTTCATTCACCGGTATATTGATACAAAAATAATGGTGTTAGTGAGTCATCAAAGTATACAAATATTTAATTATGCAATAGAATATGAAAAAGAAGTTCAGAATTTTTGTTGTTTTAAAATGAGAGGAAATCCCTCTATTTAGAGATAACCAAGGGTAATGTGAAAAAATATTTATTGTGCCATATCGGAAATGTCACAACTCTTGGAAAAGTTACAACCCTTAGGAAAGGTCACAACCTTTCATGAAAGTCACAACTTTTCATAAAAATTGTAATTCTTCATAAAAATTGCAACTTTTCATATCATTAAATTCACAACTCTTCATATTTCATTCAAACTCTAAAAAATGACATTTATTGACCTTCAATCTAAATTGTACCATCACAGACAAAAAAATGATTAATCAAGTCAGTAAAGATAAAGTAAGATTATAGAGAAACAGTAGACTAATGCATGCAACAATGTAAGCATACATAGGATGAAAGGATAAGCATTCACAATTTCAAAATTAAAAAGAAAATTCTCAAGGTATAATTGTTATATATTCATGTGAGTCAGTTAACTCACATAGCTTGGCTCAATACTTCATTTAGGTACCAGTTCATTAAACTTAAGTTTGACTTGATATTCCTATCTAGTGATCAATTGCTTAAATAAGTTCAAAGAGTTCTGATATTTATACAAATGAAAATTTTGGTGAGTTCTTAATTTGTAAGATTATGTTTACGGTTGGGAAGATTTTTGCGAGAAGGGGAAAATCAATTCTGAAAATAAATAAATTAAAAGGAATTCATGGTTTATGGTGAAGTCACGTAGGCAAACCAATGGTTCTCTTCACACACATACACACAGACATATATATATCTATACACACACACATATATATACACATACATATAGCAGTTCAAATAAATAAGTTAAAATAATAATAATAATAATAATAATAATAATAATTAGACAATGTCACACTAAGTTGATTTATAGAAATATTTGTACGGGTATCATCTATTGAAGTTAAGTGATTTCTTGGGAAGTGTATCATTTAATAATCATGACGGTGTAGTTTTAGTATGATATAGAACAAGGTAATGATTATTTTCCCTCACTAATATTTTATGCTAGAATATATAAAGGACCAAGAACCTTATTGATGATTTTTTTCTGAGGTGATGATGATTTTTTCTAAGGTGATTTATAAACCTAAATGATATTGTTATTGTATCACTAATGAATGAGTATTTTTTATGAAAAAAAATGGTGCTACCATAACTGTATATTTACATATTGTGATGATATCATACATGATCTGTGGAGTGTTACTAAATATATGAAACAATCCTTAATGATATCATACTAATATATGATATTTTATGATGGTATTGTTGCAAACCCTTCCCCCCTCTCCCTTGCCTCTCCTCTCTCTCTCTCTTCCCCTCTCCTATGTTTCGCCTCTATCTCTCTACCCTTCCCCTTGCCTCTCTTCCCCTCTCCTTCCCCCTCTCTCCCTTGGCTCTCCACCCTCTCTTATATAAAATAAATACATAATACAATGCAACATAAATACAATATAATCTCCTCTATCCCCCTCTCGTGATTTCATTTATCTCTCTCCTCCCTCTATTGATATACTCGTCTCTCTCCTCTTAATATATATTCATTTTAATATAACTACTTTGCGTTTGTATTATTATTCTCCAAAGTTTGCGAAAGATACACTCTCTCCTCTCTCTTCTAAGCCTTTCTCGCCTCTCTCCTCTCCTAGCATTTTGCTATTATTCGTAATTAAGCAAACTACAGCTATAAAAGTGCCTAAAATTTGCTATTTTCCAAAAGTTCCGGACTCTTTATTTAGTGATCTAATAAGTAAAAAAAGGATACATACATATATATATATATATATAAAGGAGAACATAAAGAAGGTGATGTGACACCTCTCTATGACCTCCATTCATATTTGTTTCCCCCCCCCCCACCCCTCCTTTTTTTAAATCATTTTTCTTCATTATTTAATTATTTCTTTATAGTATCTCAAAAAGTCTTCACATTCAATAAATTAATTTTCACCTGTCACTATAATATATATTTAATATCTTTAATAAAATAAGAAATAACTATCTGTAACTCACACCTTTTCAACTTATAACATTAATAATACTCATAACTCTTTTTTTTAAATCTTCATAACCCCAAATTTAAGTTTATTAATTTATGACACCTTATGATAGTCCTCCGTTTTCTATATAAGTTCAGATTTTGTAGCAAGAAAAATTTCATTCAAAGTTATTCTTTCACTTCTCATCACCATATCATACATTAAGGTGAGGAAGAAATGCTAATCATCACATCATATGATTGCTTTCAACAAAGTCACCTTAAAGAGAGTCCTAAAAATTCAGATTGTCTTACCTTATTCTAATTATCCTCAATTTCCCTAACTAATTTCTTAAATCTAGATTATTTTATTTTTTTATTCTATTTATTTATATTTTTCTCTCTTGCACGATCTTCTTTTTCATTTTTTATACATTTTTTCTCTTTCTCTTTGTTCTTTCTTCTCCTTTTTTGTTTTATTTGTTTGTTTGTTTATTTTTTTATATTTATTTTTTATTGTTTGTTTTGTTTATGTTATATTACTATTTTTATTTTTTTTATTTTCTTATCTAAAAACTAAGATTCTGCACTATATTTCGAATTAAACTCTCCACTCTCTCACGTTGCTTCAAATTAGCACTAGACTTACATCCAAAATTATTATAAAAACACACACTCAATAAAACACAAATAAATCATAAAATATACAGAGAGACAGAAAAAAAAGACGACATCAAAAGCATAAAAGTGAGTTTTCTTTTGGTGAATTAAATCTAGAGTTGGTTTTGTTCATGGATCTTAAAGTTAGCCTTGCTAAACTTTGAAAATCAGTAGATTTGTACTTACTTCATTGTTTAGTCTAAAACAATTTAAAGGTGCATTTTGCCAGAGCATCTTTATTTTATTTTAGTAAAAAGTTTTATACACTATATGTTTGATCCTTTTATGTAGAATCATGATAAAATATGTGTCTTATGAAATTCTCATTTATGTTTCTTGAACAATATTTCCGCTTTATTTATTTATTTTACGATTAGCCTCGTGTTATGTTTTTTTCCATTATTTAAGAAATCATTAGCATGTTCGCTTGTGATAATTAGATGTTAATTTCATGTATTTAATCGCATGCTCATTGTTTAAATTGTTTAGATATTGATTAACATTAGATGTGATTAGGAAATAATAGTTTACTATAGGCTTGTGAGATTAGGATATAAACTAAAATTTAATCCATTAGTGCTTTAGAAAAGCTTTGAAAAATACGTTTTATTCGTCTAAAATTTATTTATTTTAATAAACTAGTTTACTTTAAGAATAAATCTAGGATAATATTATTTAAATTGAGGTTGTTAAATATATAATTAAGTCGAGATATAAATTTTATTTAGAGAATCAGAAAAATAAAAATAAAATAATAATAGTAAAGATAACAAAAAAAACACATACGGAACATGAGAAGATCGAAATGACATATAAAGAAAATTTTAAAAGAACAAAAAAAATAAAAAAAAATAAAAGGAACAGTTGTAAAAGTTATTAAAAAAAGAAAAATAGGTAAAAAAAGAAAAAAAAAGAGTAAACAAAAACAGAATGTTAAAACATGATTTAAATAAAATAATAAAGAGAAGAAAAAAAAAGAAAAAGAATAACTTGTGAGAAACGAGTAAGAAAAGGTGAAAAATAATAATAATAATGATAAAAGAAAAACATAATGTTGTTAAGAAAAAGAAGAAGAAGAAAATAATTTTTTTTTAAGAAAAACAAAAAACGTGCAAAAGGAAAAGGTGAGAGAAAAAAAAATTAAAATAAAAGGAAAAAGTTTTTGCAATTCAAGAAGGGTCTTTCTGAAAAAAATCGAGTCCTAAAAAAAATTCTCAATCTCTTTAAAAATTTTCTTTGTTAAAAGTAATCATAAATTTATATTTTATCTCCTATTTTTAATCTAATTTAAAAATACAATCCTAAAATATTCAAACTCAAAAAATCTCAATTCTACACAAATTCATGTGCATACATATTTTTAATTAATGGACCTATACAAAAATAAATAAGACAATTTTAAATAAGTTTAAAATAAATCAAAGAATAAGGAAACATAATATTTTTATTATTAAGTTAAATAATACAATATTCAAAAATTAAGTCAAGTCATACTAAAATCAATAAAGCGATTGTGCTAGAACGATGGGACTCGAGGAGTGCCTAATACCTTCCTCCCGGTCAACAGAATTCATTATCGGAATTTCAAGTTCGCAAACTAGTAAAAATAGAGTTAAATTTCCTTTAGATTAGCGATTTAAATAAGGTGACAGATGGCGACCCCGCTGGGGATAATCAGAATTCGAGGTTGTAAATATTGACTTATATATGACTTTTATTTGTTTATTTATATATATTTTTGGATATTGTATTTGTTGGCTAAATGTACTAATATTCTATTTATTTTTTGCTTTGATATTATTTTACCCGCATATAAACTATTTTATTTCGCACACCCCTCTCAATCTTCAATAATACCATTGTGAGAATTGCGACTGTACACCCCCTTCTATCAATTTCTTTTGTCCTTAGTGAAAGGTTTTTAGTCACACCTATTTAGGATGGGAAACACTCATGACAAAGTCGAAAAATATTGCTACCAGTACGTTGCTACTCCCGAACCCCAGTTGTTTGCTCGTTTCACAGTCAGTCTAGACACCTTTCTCCAACAAGTTTAACTTGGTAGAATTAAAACCATATATGATTACCCCTAGTAGGTTTCACTTATTTGAATAATTTGTATTTTACTTAATGAGACTCGACATAGGATCAAATTCATCTAAGAAAGATAACTTTATTTTATTTGACCACCTAAATTATTGTATACTCTATACTTTTTCCATTAAACAAAAATCACAACAGAAATATTTTTTTATTGTGTATAGTTTACAAAAAGAAATTTCAATTTTTTATATCACTTTGAACAGAAATTATAGTTGCATTTGTCAACAAAATTCTAAGCTTCAAAAAAAAATTGTTTTATTGTCCAATCTGAACGAAATACTCCACCTAATTATCACATCAATGAGCTACGTAGGCAACTCTCCTTGAATTCGGTGATCTTTTCTCAATTTTTTTTAAAAAATATAATCTATTCCTTATCAAAATTATTCAAGCATAATAATCGTTCTTTATTTTGAAAAAATAAAGCAGAAATATTTATTTCTCATAACAAAAAAAGTGTGTTTATGATTTTTCTGAATTGCATTTGATATGATCCTTGCTTTGACGAGATATGTAAGCAACTTTATTTTGAGGTTCGATTCAACCAAGAAAACAATTAATTAGTTCTCACTACAAAAATTGGTGCAAAAGGACAGATAAAAAAAGTTGTTTGTGTAAAACATTTCTTTGCAATAATTTATTTTTTAAATTTAGAAAGAAAAAAAATGATTTGATTGGTACTAACATACTTAGGGACAAACCAACTTTGGTGTGACCTATAGATTTCTATTGGCATCTGTCAATATATTTATTTAGTATTTGAGAAATCATCTTGCTTAAAATTATGGATAAAACAAGTTCGACCTCATTGTTTCGAATGCATTATGTGGTGAGAACTTTAGATATAAAATTCAATGGCATGACTTAAATGGTCTACAACTTGGCCCTAATATTGATTGAGACGAAATTTTGAACAACATTTAACTTGAGAAAGGATCATAGGCTCTCTTTGATCCAATTATGCCTTTTAATCCTACCGAATGATATGTTATCCATTCCATTTCGAGTCAGAAAGCTTTTTGTTGAATAACCACATCTTAGCATATATCTTTTTGAGTGCATAAATGCACTATTCCTTGGTCCCAACTCCTTTTGCGCACTATGAATTATCTACACCAATATCAAACATTTATGTTGGGTAAACAAGAGAAAAGATCAAATATGTGAAAGTAGAAAAAATTACAAAGAAAATATAGAAAGAAAAACTAAAAAGAAATCTCTAACGAAAAGAAGAGACATAGACAAGGAAAAAGGAACATACAATGAGAAGGAAAAAGGAAATGAAAAATAATGGAGAGCTTTCAAGAAAACAAAGGTCACATGTAAAAATGGGAAAAATATTGAAGTATTGTGTAAATTTTAAGGAGGAAATACTCTTTGTATTCCAAATGAATATCCTACCTTTCCTTGGGTCTACATTACTAGCCTTTGACAAGTCCCATTTGATCTCATTTTTGTGTTTTCACATTAGTAGATACTTACATGAGGGCCAAGTATATGGTATCTCAATCTCATGCATTGAACATATTTTTGAGTGTAAATGACTTTCAAAAATGTCTTACAATCTAAATTATTCTATTATGTGAAGTAGGACTTTCATTTGTTGCGAGGTCATTTGAAACATAAAGATATGAAAAATTTTATCCCCTAATTTAGGCAAGATGAACTGATCTTGTAAATACTCAAATATGTTTTAGATACCATTTGAAACTATAGGGATTATTCAGAGTTGACCTTATATTTATTTGAAAGTAGTTGAATGTGATTTATATGCTTCACACTTATTGTTGGTACCAACTAAAGTGAATATATTATCAAACATGAATTGATTTTTTTCGAAAGTTTTTTTTATTAAAAAAAATGATAATTTTTGATTTATTGAACTACGTCAGATCATATTCCTAAGAAGATATGTAGGCAGCCCTTCATTGAGGCTCCGTGTCATATTCAGGAAGTACCCCCTAGATGTAACCAATGTTATCGACCTCGAAGAAGACTAAGACTAGCCTCTTAGCATTTATCATTACATTCATAGGTTAAAAATACGGAAAATTTAAAACTTTTCTTGTATATCTATCATGAGGTTTACATGGACCTCTCGCATACACATAATATATTCATATCGATAGTATACATAGACCCTTCGTATATATATATATATATATATATATATATATATATATAAGAGACATAACATATTCTTAAAACGGATGTCTCATATCATAACCATCTAAACAAGAGTATAGCAATTGGGCATAACCCATACATCAATACAATAAAAGCCACATATAGACATACGATCTTAGTACTCAAAATGAAAGGGAATGAACAAAGTGTCTTTAAGACTAATCAACATCCAAATGCTAGAAAGTTGCATTGTCCTCGAAGTGGGGAGGACCTACCCAACTTGGAGAATGAGAATCCAAGTCTTTCTTCAAAAGTCGTCACGAACCCTTCAACGACCGGAACCTAAAATGTTGGGAAAAGGGAGAAACGGGGTTAGCACATCACTTGTACTAAGTATAGGATCATATACACACACAACATCGAAATCATGTAAAAAAGGGACATTTCATTAAAGCATGCTAATTTACTTTGAAAAGCATTATGCACATTCAAGGACCAATACAAGCCAAGAGTACATATTTATTAAGTCAAAACCATGTACATCACAAGACCGAAAATACTAAATCTAGTCAAGTCAACATGCATATCAACATAATTGAGAACATAATCAAGACAACTCTATCATCAAGTTATAATATCAACGAGCATGTATAAGAGTTCATCACATTATAACCAAAGCAAGACGATTACTCAAGCACCCTCATTAAGTCCACTAGTGCAATGACTAAGTAAGGTCCAATAACCTCTCTCAATCAAGTAAACCCAATCAGAACCATAGGGAATGTGCAACTTGACATACTATATCATTAAGAGTAAACATCATCATACTTTGGCAATAGACACCAACCACATGATCATAAATGAAACCAATATCACATAGTTTCATTAACATTTAAGATCAACATATACATATCATTTACATTTATAAGAGTATAAGCACATAAGAACATCCATCCAAGACTTCTCTCAACGCTAACTAGTGCAATGTATAGGTAGAGTCTCATACCCTTACCTAGACTAAGCTAAACCTCTAAGGTCACCCTAGTTAGAGTTCAATTCATTACTTAATTTTATCTTTGGGAACATCTTGTCTTAACCGACATAGACCACATGAGGTATGTGGAATCTTGTGTCATGGAACCTTACATCGAAAGAAGGCGGACTACTTGCCAAGGTAGTACCAAAGCATGAACATAGCATCTATGTGGATCCACTAGCAAGTATTCCCATGGGGTAACATAGTTCAAGAACTAGGAGATGTAGTTGTGACCCTCTTTATGCTACATGTATTATAGTCTCCAATCTCATGAGTACATTAGTGATCCTGCCTTCCCTCTGTGGCAAGGGACACTCCTCACTCTAGTTCACTCGGTGCTAAGCTAGAGTCCCTTTTGAAATGTCTTTAAGCCTTTATTAATCATCATAGATTAGTTTAGGTCATAGGGTTTATCCCTTATATAATTATCATCATAATCAATAATAATTGCATGAGTATTTTACTTTCATTACAATTCACACATGTGAGATTAGCACATTTACATAATCATATCATGATAAGGCACATAGGTAAGTAATCAACATCCTTATTCATTACATCTTTAGCCAACAACTCACAAACCATAGTTCAAGACATTCCAATTTAACATCATACCAACCTTAATCAATCTTATCATAAGATATACGTCAATATAACTTCATCACTAAACACAAGTAATCATAATTAAAGTAAAGGATTGAGATCACAAGACTTACCCCAATCTCCTTCACAATCAATCATCAAGGTTTTACCATAAACCATCCAACTCAACCCAATAATGGGTATAATATCATCACACAATAATAATCAACAAAATAATGAAGTCAATTAAATCACTCATAGCCTAGGGTTAGGGACTTTGGTTAAATTCATGATCTACTTCACAAACTAAGTCAATTAATCAAAAACTAGCATAATTAAAATTACCATACATAATAATTAATTCATAATTATCTAAAGAAATCATAAAAGAATAAATGTAGAAATTCAAATTCGTACTAGAAGAAAACCCACTTGAATATTCTTCTTTTTGAAATCAATTTGGAGGAACCCTATGGGGAAAGAGATCACAAAGGTGAAAGGAGTATCATACCTTACTAATTGATGAAGTTCTATGTAGGAAAGTAGTCTCCTTTCTGGCTTAAAAACGACCTTTGCTTGGTCTGGTATGGAGTTTCTTTGGGAGAGAGAAAGAAGAGAGAAGGAAAAACAATTGGGTTTTGAGAATTATGAGAGTTAGGTTTAGTTTAATTAGGCTAGGTATTTATATAGACGTTCTAAATAAACTTAATTGAACCACCCCTAAACCTTAATTAACTAATTAAACACTTAACTAATTAAATGAAATAATTAAAGCGGAACAACAAAATAGTGGCAGGACCTATGAGACCTCGATCGATACGTAGTTCAACCTACGCCCTTGCCCCCCCCTCTGTCCTTCACATCCGTTGTTGGTGTCACTTACTAGTCCAAATGGACCTTTGGACAAAATTTCTAAGTGTTGGTCGTCGGAGGCATCAACGCTCAGTCGATCCACCCACGCCTTGTGGATTGTGGTCGTAGGTGAACACTGTCCAATTGACAACTTTTTGCCAAATTACAAGGGTCGTCCTCAAGGACCCTTTGGTTGGTCCTTGGGGATTCGTACTTGGAAGTTTCAAATATAAACCAACTATAATACTTGTTAGACACCTTACCACAAAATTTCAATAAATTTCGACTCCTAAAGCCTTGTGAATTAGGGTAAGGCACACTAACACCTCTTGAACTAGTTTCAGGACGTCATAGACGTTCCTTGACGTTTTGATTCTAAAACTTCTTGTACTTTGAAAATAGTTGATTTTCCTTATGCACTTTAAACACCACCTTCAAATATTCCATGTGTTCATCCTCATTTTTCGAACATACCAAGATGTCGTCAATGAAGATAATGACAAATGAATCTAGGTAAATTCTAAACACCTTATTCATGAGATCCATTAATTCCACCAGGGAATTAGGATACTAAAGGATATTACTAAGAACTCATAGTGACCATATCTAGTTCGGAATGTCGTTTTTGGTATATCGTCACTCACCCGAAGTGTAACACTTAGAAAGTCTAAGATGTATTCTAGAGCCTAACATAAGTGTCAAAAAATTTAGACACGACTTTAAGGTATATTTTAATCAATATAAGTCATTTAGGAAGTTTAGAAATCAATACGTCAAAGAACGTCCATGACGTCCGGAAACTAGTTCAATGAGGTACTAGCGTGCCTTGGCATATTTGACTAGCTTTCTGGAGTCAAAAATTGATGAATCTTGGTGGAAGGGTGTCTAACACGTATTAGAGTTAATTCATAGTCTAAACTTCCGGTCACGACTCCCCAAGTACAAACCAAGGGCCCTTGAGGAGGACCCTTGCAAAATTGACTAAAAGCTGTCAACACCAAAAAAATGCCACAAATGGTTCGTCGTCCAATCGACAGGGCGATGATTGCCTCTGTAGACAGATACTTAGAAAATTTGGATAAGGGCTTGTTTTGAAAAGTCTCTGAACTTATCTACGAATATGCAGCACGGAGGGAACAGTGCTCGTCGATGGACACACGATCCGTCGATCGTAGTCTCATCTGTTGAGCCATTGCACGTTTTTAATTTGTCCATTTAATTATTTGACTTAATTAGGAGGTTAATTATGGGTTAGGGGAGGTCTAATTAACTTAAATAACAACCTATATAAATACCCTAACCTTATTAGACTAACCTAAGCTCTCATAAATTCCAAAACCCAAACTCTCTTCCTTCTCTCCTCTTTCTCTCTCAAGTTGAAGAACTCCATAGGATTCAAGGTCAAGGTGGGTTATATGGATCCAATCACCAAAGTTTCATAATCAATATTCATCAAACATTAAGGTATGTGATTGCTTTCACATTTGGGACTTCTTTTCCCAAAGGATTCCGTCAAATTGATTTCCAAAGTATAAAATTCAACTGGGTCTTTTCCAATCTCGAAATTGATCTTGTGAATTACTTTGTTTATAATTTATTTTGGATATTATGAATATACTAAAATGTATTATAACTCAATTATGTTATTTCTTGATGGATTGGTCTAGTTTATAGAAACGACCTATTCTTCTTAACCCTAGATTGTGATCTTGATATGAATTGTGTAATGTTGGTTCAATTGAATTGGTATTGGTTAAATTACTACTAGATGATGTTAGTGTATAAATTATTAATATATTAGTATTAATTATATTCCTATCATGCTAGTTCTTGAGTAATTGGTCTAGATTATGACTTTGACCTAAGACTCTTATATTAAGCTATGAACTAGTGATGGATTGTGATGTAGTGGTTCAATTGGCTTTGTTATCATGATTGGTTATTGTTGAGTGATGATATCACACCCTTATTGGGTTGAGTTAAAGGTTGATGGTAAGACCTTGATGATGTATTATGAAGGAGACTTGGTAAGTCTTGTGATCCCTATTCTTTACTTCAATTGTGGTTACTTGAGATTGAGTGATGATGTTGCATTGACCTATATCTTGTATTAGGATTAATAGGGTTGGTATGATGTTGAATTTAAATTTCTTGACTATGGTTTGTGAGGTGTTGGACAAGATGTAAATGATATAAGGATGGTGATAATTTACCAATGTACCTTATCATGATGTGATTGTGTAAATGTGTTAACCTCACTTATATGAATTATAATGAAAGGACTATACTCATGCAATTATTATTGAACTATGATGATGATGATTTTACAAGGGATATACCCTATGACCTACATTAAGCTATGATGATTAAAAAAGACATTAATGACATTTCAAAAGGGACACTAGCTTAGTACCGAGTGAAATAGAGTGAGAAGTGTCCCTTCCCACATAGGAAAGGTAGGATCACTAATATACTCATAAGATTGGAGACTATAATTCATGCAACATAAAGAGGGTCCCAACTATATCTCCTAATTCTTGAACTATGTTTCCCCCACCGAGATATTAGCTAGTGGAACGCGTAGTTGCTATGTTCATGTTTTGGTACTAACTTGGAAAGTAGTCAACCTTCCTTCAGTGTAGGGTACTAAGAAACTGGATTCCACATTATCTCATGTAGTCTATGTTGGTTGAGTCAAGATGTTCCCATAAGGTAAAATGAACTAGAGGAATGAACTTTAACTAGGATAAACTAAGGGTTTAACTTTAACTAGGACTCTACCTAAACATTGCACTAGTTAGCCTTGAGGGAAGTCTTAGGAAGATATTCTTATATGTGAATATGCTTATAATGGTACATGATATGTATATGATGATCTTGCACATTGTTGATACTACATGATGATTGGTTTCACTTATGAATATGTGTTGGTCTTCATTGTTAAAGTATGATGATATGTACTCTTAATGATATGCTATGAGAACATGGATGTTGGTCTTGAGTATTATTGAGTTACTTGATTGATTAAGGTTATTGGGTTTTCCTTAGTCATTGGAGTTGTTCACTTAATAGGGGTTCATTGATAATTGTCTTGCTTTGGTTATGTTGTAATGAACTCTTATTTATGCTTGTGGCTATTATAACTTGATGATAGAGTTGGTTTGACTATGTGTTCAATTATATGATATGCATGTTGGTTTGACTAGACTTAGCATTGTTGGTCTTATGATGTACATGCCTATGACTTAATGAATATGTCTTAATGATTGGTACAATCTTCTTGAATGTGCACAAGGCTTTTCAAAGTAAATTTCATACTTTGATGAATTGTCCCTTTTTAGCATGATTTCATGATATGTGTGCATATGGTCTCATACTTAGTACAAGTGGTGTACTAACCTCATTTTCACCCTTTTCCCTAAACATTTTAGGTTTTGATCGTTGAAGAGCTTTGAGATGACTTTGAAGAAGACTTGGAATTCACAATCATCCAAGTTGGGTAGGTCCTCACATTCCGAAGGCAAATCCAATATTAAGCTTATGAAGTTGTTTTAGTTTTAGGACTCTTGTGTTCTTTCCTTTTCATTTGAGTATTAAACATTGTATAGCCTATATGTGGCATTATTACATTGATATATGGGCTAAACCCAAATTGTTATACTCTTGTTAGATGGTTATGAGATGAGACATCCATTTGAGACTGTTATATTTTATATAGCTATGTGCAATAAAAGTAGGAGACTATGTAATCTTCCCATACAAAAGGTCTATGTATACCCGATATAAATATTATGTGTATGTAGAGGTCTATGTAAAACTCAATGTAGAAGTAATGAAAAGTTTAAATTTTCCGCATTTTTTGACCTATAAATGTAATGATGTAAGCTAAGAGGCTAGTCTTAGTCCTTAAAGAGGATTATGTGCCAGTTATGTCTAGGGGTGCTCCCCTGATGTGACAAACTTGATATCTAAGCATGAGGTTGAATATCTTTGAGTCGATGTCTCTCTCAACCACGTCTATGTAGATTTGTATTCATAATTGTGAAGCATGTCACACTTATGGATAGGAACCTATATGATGCTTAGGAAACTCTCACTTTCTTGGAAGTCCAATTTCGATCCTCTAGAGTCTTGTACTCTATGTGTTCTTAGTATCTAATCCTTTTATAGTGATTATAGGCAATGAATACTAGAAGGAACGTGGCACGAAGACTTGAAGAAGAGATTGCCAATGAGGGAGTTCCTCCCCGAGGCAATCCAGTCACTCCTCTTGAAGATGATGTTAATGATGACCAACTTCTGGTCAATCCTCCTCCTTTAACGGATGGTTACATAATGGATGCTCTTATACATATGGCCCAAGCAATTACTACTCAAGCACAAGCCATCACTACTCAAGCTCAAGCCCTGATGGCCCAAGCTAATCGGGAGGTTATACTCCGAGCAAACCAATATGTTGGTACCGTGGAATCCCGTTTGAGGGATTTCACTTGGATGAGTCCCCCTACTTTCTGATACGCTCAAACTTACTTCTCAAATGAGAAGTAAAGCGGTCGCGTCAAGTAAATAACCCAACTAGTGAGGTTGGGATCGTTCCCATGAGGAAAATAGTCTAGACTTAACTCCAACTTGTTATTACTATTGTTCGGTTGATGACTTCCTTAAAAAGTAAAAGCATAAAAGGGGGGTTTTGTACTTCCTAATAAAATAAAAATAACTAACGAACTTGACAGAGACACTTAACAACTTTTAATGTTGAGTTTTAATCAAGAAATCAAAGTAACTAGGGTTTACGTGTTCCCCACAGGTTCATAACTTGATAATTTTAGCTATAACAATTCTTTCCTAGTATCTTGCATGTAAAGTGATAAGTTATGTATTTCTAAATCCTTGGTCCGGCATCTAGAAAATCTCACTCCGCACCTTGGTCCGGCTACGTGTGTTGCTTTCCTAACCCTTATCCTTACCTCATATTAAGCATCGTATTCGATATTTGACTAAGTTATTACCTCGTACCAATCAATACTAGCCTATTAGATAGTATACACTAAATCTATGTTAATAATTCTTTTCCTATTATCTACCTCCTTGGTCCGGCAAGTAGCATTAAGGCGAGTTCTAACGTTGATCATCCGTTAAAAAGACTTCTAAGCGAAAGAATTATTAATACATGCAAGACACGATTCTAGAGTTGTTATTTTAGCTAGGGTTTATCTCATTATTTGCCTATCGTTCCCACAACCCTAGTTATAGAGTTTAGTTCCTCATAGCCATAAACACGATATTCAAATATATTAAACAAGAATTCATGTACTTACTTTAATGAGAAAGAATAAAGTCTGAAAATTTGCTTGATTAATCAACAAGAGTTACTTGTAAGAATCTCCAACAATCAAACACTAAGAAAAATAAAGTCTAATAATATGATGTTTAATCTCTAAGAGTCTAACCCCAAAAACGAGGTTTTTCGAACTATTTATAAAAAAATAAAACCTAATTAAACAAGGATTCTAATTACTGGAAATCTGCCAAAACACGGCTGGGTCGACGGACCACGCGACGGAACGTCGTGGTCATGACGGACCGTCGTGGGCTCCGTCGCCCCATACTTGGTGCAATTCTTCTGCTGCTTTCTTCATTCCCCTCGACGGCAAGTGTGACGGAACGTCATAGGAACGACGGCCCGTCGAGGGTCTTCGTTACGAAATACTTCAACTCTTGGAATCTGGGTACTGGGATCACCTCTCTGATCTTCGCGACGAACCTGCAGGACGGACCGTCATATCCATGACGGACCGTCACAAGCTGCGTAATCCCACACTTGTTCAGACTTCCCCATCTTCCTTCAGCAGCTTCTCTACGCTGCCACCTACGGACCGTCACAAGCACGACGGACCGTCATAAGCTCCGTAGGTGGTCTCTTCTGCATTTTTCGCTCAAAATCTCCGCATTCAGCTTTAGACAGATTTCCTGCAAAACAAATAAAAACTTATATCAAAATTAGCACAAAAAGGCTTTCGGACATACTAAACTTAAGGAAAAAGTATTAATTATACCGTGAAACCACGGTATATCACTTTCTATGGTCCAAGGTTGAAGAAGACCCCTAAGAGTTCATTGATGAAACCTACAAGATCCTTTATGCTATGGGGTTGACTACAATTGAGAAGGCCGAGTTAGCCACTTAATAACTCAATGATGTGGCCCAAGTGTGGTATGTCCAATGGACGGACAATAGGCCTTTGATAGGTGGACCGATTGTCACACCGGGTTTTTTCCAATTTAAGTGACATTATTAATTAGGGGATTATTTTAATTTTTCAGAGTTGCCACTTGGAATTGAATGATGGTGTTCCAAGTCACCTTTTTGTTTTTACTCCCTAACCAAAAGAAAATGACTTTCTTAGTTTTGGTCTACGAACCAGTTCGAATAAGGAATTCTGTTGACCGAGGGAAAGGTATTAGGCATCCCTCGGGTACCGTTGTTCTAGCACGGTCGCTTTATGGATTTTTATGACTTAAAGTAATTTTTTGAATATTATATTGTTAAAACAAATGTATTTAACCTCATTTTTTTATTCATCCGATATGTTTAAAACTATCCAATTTTATAAGTATGTCAAGTTTTTATACATTATTATTTATTTATTTTATTCCTTCAATATTTTGCTTGTTTCTTAATTTCTTTTTTTATTTTTCTTATTTATTTTTCTTTATTGTATTTTTTTTGGCTTTGCTGAATTGTTTGCCTTTTTTTTTTGTTTGTGTAGATTTTCTTTTTACATTTTTGGTTGCTTTTTTTCTTCTTCTTTTTTTCATTCTCTTTGCACGTCCCTTTTTTTCTTTTTTTTTACTATTTAATAATTTTGTTACCTCTTTTTTTTTTTTAACATTCTTTATATTAATATTTATTTTTTTCATCTTTATTTTATTAATAATTTTTTGCTCGCATTTTTCCCCTTTTTATTTTTTTATTCTCTTTATTTATTTGTTTATTTAAAAGAAAGTTTTTATGATTTATTTAGGGGTTATATTTTTAGAGTTATGATAAGTTTAGGATTGTTTTTTTATTGTTATTACTATTTAGATTCAAAATAAACTTTTATGAAATATATAATTTATTTTAATAAAAAAGTTTAAAAACATTAGGACTATTCTTTGAGAAAATTCTGTTTTAATATTTTTCCTTTTTTTGTTCTTTTCTTTTTCTCAATTTTCTTGCACGTTACCTTTTGCCTTAAAAAAATAAATCTTTTATTTTATACATTTTCTACGTATATTTCTTATTCCGTTCTTCTTTTTCTTTCATGTTTTTTTCCTTCATGCTTTGTTTTCCTCTTTTTTTTGAATTTTGTTGTGGTGTTGTTTTTTCTATATTTGTATATGCATTTTAAACCATTTTCCCTTAAGTTTTGTTGATCTGTTTTCTTATTTCTATTTTTCCCTCTTTCAAGTATATTTTCTGCCACTTTCTGTTTATTTATTTATTTTTCTTTTGTTTTTTATTTTTTTTCTTAAACCCAATAACAAAACAAATTAGATGAAATCTTAATTTAGGTACTAATTATGCAAAATACACATACGATTCATGAATAGAAATTGCCAACAGATAACCCATTTTATATATTTTTAGATATGTTTTTAAGGAATTTAAAGTTATGCAAAGAGAATAATCTCGTTCACTTTTCAATCAAAGCAGTCATCAACAAATGTACTAAAGTAAAACTTAAACAAAATAAAGTTCATGACTATCCATGTATTGTATACATACAATGTAAATAAATAAAATCGAACCTTTGTACATGTAAAACATAATCATATAGTCCACCATTGTTACATTATAGTTAACGAGAATAAAACTCATGATTAATATAGTTATTATGCCAAAGAAATATTAAGAAGTTTCAATAACAACTTTAATGTATGAATTTCAATTCTTACTCAATGATAACATACATTATACAAACGTTGGATATAAATAAATGTTACCTCTAACGAAAACTGATTCACGAGAAAAAAAAAACAAAACCAGCAATTAGAAGTCACGAACTTTGAACCGCAAGATTGGACCTCAAGATTTCTATCACAATAAATAAAAATACGATGTCTATTGTTTTTTCCCTTTTTTTCCTCTTTTTTTTCTTTTTCAGTTTTTTTTGTGTGTATGTATAGTAGTAGGTGTGTAGTAATGTGTACGTGTGTACATGTGTGCAAGTGGTCGTGGGGGGAGTTGGGAGTTGGTTAAGTGGGGGTAATGGAAAAAGGTCTTTTTTTTCTTTCTTTTTTTATATTAAATATATATAAAATGATAATCATATAATTATTAATTGTTTTGAGTAAATATATAAATAAAAGCTAAATTGATAATTAAAAAAATATAATTAAGAAATTTGAGTTTATTTAAATAATACACACACACACACACACACACATATATATATCTATATATATACATATTTTTTAACAATCAAAATAAACTTATCTAATAAAAAATATATGTTGTTTATTTTTATATCTTTTAAATAAACTTAATGAAAATAATAAAAAAGTCAAAATATATTTAATTTAGATTGATAAAATTATTTATGCTCTAAAAATTGGTGTTAAACTTAAATTCGGTCAAAAATTACGTGTCTACAGTTTTTGCCCTTCTTTGACTGGAAATATGAAGGGTTTTGAGACAAAGAAGTAGACAAAGTGACAAGTTTTGACCAAACTCTTATTTGAAAGACCAAAAATTGTGCGGCCGAGTTCTTGTTTTGGACATCCTACATATCCCGGGTGATTAGGGAATCATGCCACATGTAGTTCGAGGAGATGAAGTGATGAGTTAAGAGTTAAGTGAGGTTCCATTGAGTCTCCAAATCGCGGCTCTTATGCTTACATAAAAATTGAAAGCTATTAGTCAAAAGAAAAACAAATGTACAAGCTTCTATCCATGCAACTTTTCTTGAATCTTCACTTGAATTTTGACTTTAAGATATCACCATGATTTTTGAGTGAATATCTTAACCTCGAATTGGAATGGAGGCTGAACTTTCCATTTAGACGGAACTTTTGACATTATTCAAAATGACAACTTCAAAAATGCTCTTGAATGACTACGTGTTTGCTTGATCAAAAGTTGACTAGTAAATGATGCGAGGAAGTCAGATTACTACATGCATTGAAGAAGCTATTCTAACCATCATGGAATTGATCATTCTAAAAAAATTAAAACTTTGTTTTTGAATTTTAAATCCATGTCTTGCTTGAGGAAATCTGAAGACCATCGCAAACAAAAAAATAAATAAAATTTTTGCCCCAATTTTCACTCGGAAAATTTTTGCGAGTTATCAGCAATTATCAATATAAAACATAAACTCCGACTAGGAAGTGTTTATTTTAGGAGAAAATAAAACTAAAAATCTATACTATAAAGTGTTTATTCTATGAGAAAGTAATCTAATCCCATTATCTAGGAGGGTCCTGCTAGTCCGATTGTCCAGGAGGGTCCTGCTAATCCCATTATCTAGGAGAGTCCTGTTAGTCCCATTATCCAGGAGGTTTCTGCTAGTCCCATTATCCAGGAGGGTCCTGCTACTCCCATTATCAAGGAAAGTCCTGTTAGTCCCATTATCCAGGAGGGTCCTGCTAATCCTATTATCATGGAGGGTCCTGTAAGTCCATTATCCAGGAGCGTCCTGCTAATCCCATTATCCAAGAAGTTCCTGCTAGTCCCATTATCCAAGAGGATCCTGCTAATCCCATTATCCAAGAGACCATTATCCAAGAGGGTCCTGCTAATCCCACTATCTAGAAGGTACCTGATAGTCCCATTATCCTGGAGGGTCCTGCTAATCCCATTATCCAAGAGGGTCCTGCTAATCCCATTATTCAATAGGGTCCTGCTAGTCCCATTATCCAGGAGGGTCCTGCTAGTCCCATTATCCAGGATGGTCCTGTTAGTCCCATTATCCAGGAGAGTCCTGCTAGTCCCATTATCCAGGAGGGTCCTGATAATCCTATTGTCCATAAGGGTCCTGCTAATCTCATTATCCATGAGAGTCATGCTAATCCATTATCCAGGAGGGTCCTACTAATCCCATTATCAATGAGGGTCCTATTAGTCACATTATCCAGGAGGGTCTTGTTAATACCATTATCTAGGAGGGTCCTGCTAATCCCATTATCTTGGAGGGTCCTTTTACTCCCATTATCCAGGAGGGTCCTGCTGATCCCTTTATCAAGGAGGGTCCTGCTAATTCCATTATTCAGGAGAGTCCTGTTAGTTCTATTATTTTGGAGGGTCCTGCTAATCCCATTATCCAGGAGGGTCCTGCTAGTCCCATTATCTAGGAGGGTCCTGCTAATCCCATTATCCAGGAGGGTCCTGCTAGTCCCATTATCCAAGAGGGTCCTGCTAATAAAATTTTCAATAGATTAATAATACCAACGAAACATTGTGAATGCTATCCTCATTATTTGGCATTTCCTTCAAGGAAAAGAAATCACAATTATAATAATAATAATGATGATAATAATAATAAATAAAATAAATATTCCAACTTTCAAGTAATTGCTATTTTGATATATATTAGCCAATTTTTATATAATATTCCACAAGTCATTATTGTAGGGTTTCCATTTCGCTCGCTGTAGACTAGGTTGAACATCTAGGTTCCTCGAATCTTCAATTTTGAAACAACTTGTGTCCCTATTTCAACAAAGAAAATTCGTGAGTTTGAAAAGGTGGTGGTTGGTTTGTGGTTCAATATTTCGACAAGGGTGGCTCAAACACTTGTGACACTTTGGTTGTTTCCAACGGTCAATACTTCTTATTGATTGATTGTACTTTCATCCAAATTTGCTTATTTTGGGACCTAAATCCAATGCCTTTATCTCACAACACTCATTGTTTATCCTTCATATAATTAGAGAATTTTCGAATTCAACACTTGAAGACATATTATAATTCATTAGTCTGATGCTTCGCCTAGTACCATTTAGAGACTTGGTAGCGAGTCTTGAAATTCCTTCCTAGTTTCTTGACAAAGACGTGATTCAAATACATACGAAAAAGTGACGAAAAGTATAAGAAAATTACGAACTATATGCGAATAAAAGAAAAGATTCGATGAAGACTCTTTTTTTAGTAAGAAGAAGAAAGAAAAACTTATCAGAGTGTGGGAGCCGAGTTTACTGATCATGCCATGCAATTTGAATTGATTTCCAAACTTGGCTATCCAATCTATTCATCAACCATTACTGATCATTCAATCTTGATGTGGAATCCTGACACTTAATGAAGCCATAAATAATTTTGAACCCTTATTAACTTTATGAAATTCACGAAGGTCTTTGCCACTAAAACTCTATCATGTTAATTACTCAAGCTCATGTCTGTCTTATGGTGCATGTTAGAATTTTCACCAATAAGAATCTCTCATATCCAACTCCTTTTTGCCTTACGGTGTCCACTTAGGGTTTTCACCAATAAGACTCTCTCTCTTTTATTTCTTTCTACTCGCATTTGTCTTGTGGTGCCCATTCAGGATATTTACCTATCCTTAGCCAACTTACTCTCGGCATATCAAGGGTTGATGCAAAGAAATTTCTTTGATTGACTTTAGATGATGGCGTTTATTTAGATCTTTGACATGATAGACCAAATGAATTAACAAATGACTTTTGCCCTAGTTTACTACAATATGAATTTTTGGATTTGTATTTGGTTGAACGGAACCCAACACTAGGGCTGCGTACGTATCTTGCGGAAACAAGAATCCGGTCGAACATAGTTCAGACAATTTTTTTTGAAAAGTCAAGGAAACAACATAATCAAGAGATTCCATTGAACCAACCCTTGAAATGTCGAGCAAAAACATAAGGGTTTCTAATGTCGAAAATCAAATCATATGTAATATCTTTTCACAGCATCTACATTGACGACCGTTTCTGTCACTTTGCCTTCTATATCTGCTAAGCAAAGAGCACCATTGGGTAATGCCCTTTTAACAACGAATGGTCCTTTCCAGTTTGGAAAAAATTTGCCTTTGGTTTTGGCATGATGTGGCAAAATGCGTCTCAACACTAATTGACCCTCTTCGAAAAGTCTGGGATACTGATATCAGACGCTTCTCATCAATCAAACTTAATTACTCTAACCAAGTTTTAAATATCATCATCAATTTCAGCCTCGACAACAATTCGTAAAGATGGGATCTCAATCTCTGTAGGTATAACTGCCTCAGTCCCGTATACCACTGAATATGGGGTAGCTCCCACTGACGTACGGACTGTAGTGCGGTAACCCTACAAAGCAAAAGGCAACTTTTCATGCCATTGTCGAGAACTTTGTACCATCTTACGAAGTATCTTTTTTATATTTTTGTTAGCAGCTTCTACGGCCCCGTTTGCCTTTGGGAGATACGGAGTCGAATTTCGATGCTCAATCTTAAATTGGTAGCATACCTTTTGCACTAAGTGGCTGTTGAGATTTGCAGCGTTATCAGTTATAATCGCCTTTGGAATACCAAACCGACAGATGATGTTGAAATGGATGAAATCCGCCACGACCTTCTTGGTCACTGACTTGAAAGTTACTGCTTCCACCCACTTTGTAAAATAATCTATGGCCACCAAGATGAACCTGTGACCATTCGATGCTTTTGGTTCTATCGGTCCAATCACATCCATTCCCTATGCCACGAAAGGCCACGGAGCACACATTGCATGCACCTCAGAAGGGGGAGAATGTATCAAATCACCATTTGTTTGACATTTATGACATTTACGAACAAATCGTATGGAATCCCGCTCCGTGGTGAGCCAATAATATCCTGCTCGAAGTATATTCTTGGCTAGAACATGTCTATTCATATGAGGTCCACAAACTCCTGAGTGTACATTAATCATTATTGTGGAAGCCTTTTGAGCATTTACACACCTTAGAAGACCTAAATTGGGTGTCTTCTTGTACAGTATGCCTCCGCTTAAGAAAAAACCCTTGGTAGTCGTGGAATAGTCCTTTTTTGATTACTAGTTACATCCGACGGACATTCTCCACACTGAAGATATGTTTTGATATCATGAAACCAAGGCTTACCATCAAATTCCTCCTCAATCATGTTGCAATAAGCATTTTGATCACGAATTTGTATGTATAAAGGTCGATATGAGCGTCATCATGGTGTTGGAGCTTTGAAGATAAAGTGGCCAATGCATCTGCAATCTCATTATCCACTCTGGGAATGTGTCTAAACTTTATCGACAAAAATCTTGACAAAGACCTTCTAAACAGTGTTGGTATGGTATGAGCTTTGGGTCTCGAGTTTCCCATTCTCCTTGAATTTTATGAACTAGTAAGTCTGAGTCTCCTAACACTAACAATTCTATGCCCATGTCAATAGCTAACCTCAGACCCAAAATGCACGCTTCATACTCAGACATATTATTAGTACAATAGAATCTAAGTTGGGTTGATATAGGGTAATATTCCCCTAATTCAAATATAAGAACAACTCCTATTCCAACTCCTTTCCTGTTAGAGGCACCATCAAAAATAACTTCCAACCTTGATTGTTATCGTGAATAACTTCATCGATACAAGATATCTCTTTGTCTAGAAAATAGGTTTTATGTGGTTCATATTCTTCATCAATAGGGTTCTCTGCCAAATGATCTGCCAATGCTTGAGCTTTCATTGCGGTCCGCGTTACATAGATAATGTCAAACTCTGTGAGCAATATTTTCCATTTCGCAAGACTGCTTGTGGGCATGGGATTTTGAAAAATATATTTCAACGGATCCATAAGATAGATGAGATAAGTAGTGTAAGATAAAAGATAATGTTTCAACTTCTATGCTACCCAAGTTAGGGCACAATACGTTCTTTCAAGAAGGGTGTACTTCGCTTTGTAAACGATAAACTTTTTGCTGAGGTAATAAATGGCCTGCTCTTTCTTCCAGTGTCGTCATGCTGACCCAGTACACAACCAAAAGAATTATCAAGTACTGACATATATAATATCAAAGGTCTTCCCGGCTCGGGAGGAACTAACACAGGGAGATTCAATAGGTAATTCTTGATTCTTCCAAAAGCTACTCAACATTCATCGGTCCACTCTACTGTGGCATTCTTTTCCAAAAACTAAAAGATAAGCTCACAAGTTGTTGTGAGTTGAGCAATGAATCTACTGATGTAGTTTAACTTTCCTAGAAGGCTTATAACCTCAAATTTGTTCTTTGGAGGTGGCAATTCTTGAATTGCTTGTATTTTTGAAGGATGCAACTCGATACCTCTCCGACTGACTATAAACCCCAAAAGCTTCCCCGATGGTACTCCAAATACACATTTTGCAGGATTTAGCTTGAGATTATACTTGCGGAGCCTTTCGAAGAATCTCTTTAAGTCTTTCACATGATTTAACTGTTTTTTAGATTTAATGATAACATCATCCACATAAACTTTGATTTCACTTAGATTTAATGATAACATCATCCCCATATCGTGAAACATGGTTGTCATTGCTCTCATATAAGTTGCCCCTACATATTTTAATCCAAAAGGCATAACCCGATAATAATATGTACCCCATGGAGTGATAAAAAATGTTTTTTATGCATCTTCGTCATCCATAATAATCTGATTGGAGCCCGCATAACAATCCACAAAAGATGCAAACTCATGTTTAGCACAATTATCCAATAAAATATGGATGTTAGGCAAAGGAAAATTGTCTTTTTGACTTGCTTTGTTCAAATCACGATAATCAACAAACATGCGAACTTTGCCGTCTTTCTTAGGGACGGGTACGATATTGGCTAACCAAGAAGGATATTGAGCGACTTGAATGACTTTGGCCTCAAGTTGTTTTGTGATCTCCTCTTTAAATATTACACTCATGTCGGTTTTGAGTTTTCTCAACTTCTGCTTTATCAGAGGAAAATTTGGATCAATTGGCAACTTGTGAACAACCATGTCAGAGCTTAATCCAGTCATGTCATCATAAGATGATGCAAAAACATCTTTGTAATCAAGCAGGTCCCTTCCTTTTGATGTCGAACATTTACACTTATCTTAGTCTCCTTAATAATTTCCTGATCCCCCAAATTTATCGTCTCAGTTTCACTCATGTTTGGATTTGACTTATTCTCAAAATGATTAAAATCCCTCCTTATTTATTTAAATACTCTATATTCATCATATTTGATTTCTTGACTTATTATCTCAATATTAGGTCGAAGATTAGATTGGATATTAACATCAGGCGAAAAATTCTGCATGCATGTCATATCACTAGAATCAGCATAGAAAGAAATGTATAAAAGAAAACGAACAAATATATTAGGCTAAAATAAGGGTGAAATTACATCATATTAAAAAGAAAAATAGAGAGTTTGAAATAAAACAACAAGATAAAATTCGAATTACAATCCTTGAATGAATCGGACGACGAAAGAAAAAACAAGACAGACTACCAAGACTCATCTTTGATGGGTAGAGGGGTGGCCTCATAATTGTTTAGCTTGACATCAGGATAAATGAATTGCACATCTCTGTCATTAGTGCCTTCTCCGAGTTCCACCATATCAACCTCGAAAATAAATCTTGAAAATAGTTGATCATTTCTTTACTTATTTGCATCACTAGCTCTGGAAAATATGATTGATAAGATTCTGTTGCGCGGGCTTTGATGAAAGATTTGTAGATTGGTTGTATAGGCTTGGTAATTGACCATACTTCTCTTCTGCTTCTTTGCCTTAAATTTTGTCGTCGACTCTAGGTTGGTAGCCTAAGCCAAAAGTACCGATGCTCTTTCGTAGACTCAATGGATTAGCTCTCCCTTGCAAGAAGATTCCCAAGCCTTTACCCGGCTCAAACCCATGTTTCAGAAATTCATTCACCACCATTATAGACGCGATGGGAATCTTTGGTTTTCAAAATGACACTCCCCTCGAGGACATGCTCAACAATCACTACCTCAAAAGCTTGATAAACCAGTGCCCCATTTTCATTATTCACCTTGATAAAAGGGAAGGAAGAGTCTTTGTAGATTGACAAATCCCCCTCACCATAAACAATAACCTCTTGTTGGTCGTATTCAAACTTTATCATTTGATGCAACGTTGATGGGACCGCTCCAGCCTTATGCACCCATGGCCTCCTCAATAATAGATTGTAGGACGCGTTGATATCCAACACTTGAAAATTCACATAGAATCCACAGGCCCTATGGTTAGTACGATCTCTATCTCACCAATGACATCTTTTTTTGACCCATAAAATTCTCTAACATATACATTGTTGGATCAGACCCTTTCAGCACTAACATTCAATTTCTGTAGAGTTGATAAAGGAAAAATATTTGCTCCAAATCCTCCATCAATCAGAACTCGAGTGACATATGAAAGCTCACACTTTACAGTGATATGGAGTCCTTGGTTATGTCTTGTACCTTCTTTGGGTAGTTCATCATCTTAAAAGGTGATGCGGTTTACCTCAAATATTCTCCCAACAATCTTCTCTAACTGACTCATTGTAACTTTACTAAGAACATGTGCTTCATTCAAAATTTTCATTACAACCTTACGATGTTCATCAGAATGTATTAGCAAAGACAACAAAGACATTTCGGCTAGAGTTTTTCTTAATTGTTCCACCATGGATTAGTCTGATAGTTTCATCTTCCTTAGGAATTCCTCTGCCTCTCCTTTAGTGACCGAACTCTTTTTTGTATTTGGTCATTTTTAGTTTTCCTTGATTCCATTGGGACATAACATCTTCCTGAATGGGTTATTCCTATTACTTCATCTATTTCTTCATCAATTTCTTTTCCCTTGTATGTCACGAGAGTAGGCTCATAATTCCAAGGAACAACTTTGGGGTTAATAATTGGGAGCTGGGGTACTGGACTGATAATCACTGGAGGAATATGGGCCCCTTGCATGATCAAGATAGGCTTGTTTGGCCTTTTTGGGACAAACAATCTTGCCTTACTCGGACTTGCCCAAAAATCTACAGGGGCTCTTTTCATAGTTAAGATGGGTGTGTTTGATAGGCTCAACTTTTCTAACCTACTTTCCACCCCCAAAGGCATCATTTTTGTTAAATCAACAATATTTGCCGACTTCTCAATGCCAGTTCCAACCTTAAGGATTGGCTTATACGGAGATGGAAACTCTTCGTGACCCTTCATCATTTCTAGCATGTTCGTTTCAGTATGCCTCAACAATGGATTTGATTGATGTTGGGTCCACTCGTACTTTCAACTATAATTCGATTAGAATCGATCAAATCCTGAATAACCCTTTTCAAATACAAACATCTCTCTATGTTGTGCCCTGGGGCATTAGAACAATATGCGCAATGTTGATATTGATCCAAATTTGTCGGGGGAGGATTCGACATCCTTAATTTTTGGAACAAGCTAGCTTACGACTCCCCAATAGGAGTGAACTCATCTTTAACGCTATTTCCCTTCTTGTATTGTAGTCTAGGACGGAAAGGAATTCTACCAGTATTATGATGAACTTGTGGGGGTGGTGGATGATTTTGTGGAGTTGGTGAATGCCATTGTGGATAAGAAGGGGGTGCAATTGGTTGTGCATTAAAAACATGATATGGAGAGTATGAGACAGAATATTGTGGAGCTTGGGAAGGAAAATAGTGTTGTGGGGAATTATCTTGGACATGAGTCCTAGGCGCTGATACAATAGTGGATACATCCTCCCTACTCTTCTTCCCTCTGATATTTCCAAAACCATTTTAAAGCACTTGTGTTGTGTCTTTTAAGGCAGCTTGACTTACAATCTTTCCTGACTTGATGCCATTTTCCAGCATTTCCTCTACCTTAATAACTTCAGCGAATGTCTTCCCAACGACAGAAAGCAGATAATGAAAGTAATCAGGTTCTTGCGCCTGGAGAAAAAACGTCAATCATCTCTGACTCCTTCATTGGTGGTTTAACCATAGCAGCTTGTTCCCTCCATCTGATAGCATATTCACGAAAATTTTCTCTGGTCTTTTTCCTCATGTTGGCTAATGAGGAGCGATCTGACACAATGTTAATATTATATTGGAATTGCTGTACAAAACATCAAGCCAAATCATCCCATATGTGCCAGTTAGTGATATCCTGATCTATCAACCATTCAGATGCAATCCCTACTCAGCTTTCCCCAAAATAGGCCATAAGTAATTCTTCTTTGCCCTCGACACCCCTCAATTGGTTGCAATATCTCTTTAGATGAGCTATGGGGTCTCCATGAACATCGTATTTCTCAAACTTTGGAGTTCTAAAACCGGCAGGCAAATGGATGTGAGGAAACATACACAAGTCACTGAACGAGATGCCTTTGTGGCCTCCTAGTACTTGCATATCTCTTATACTCTATTCCAAACTCTTCATTTTCTTAATTATTATTCATGTTCCTCATTCTTGACCATCTTCTCAATTTCGACAGGGGGAACTATATTAATGAATGTGGGGATGAGAGCTTGGAATTTTAATGGCCTCTTCAAGAGTGTAACTGTGATCATGCCGAACTTTGGGCGGAGGATCGCTGTTGGATTTGGGCACCATCGTTGGTTGCGGGACACTGTTAGTCGGGGCAGTTGACACAAAGAGTGAATTACTTCTCATAGGTGTATTCAAAGGGCGCACCATAGAAGTTCCAGCGTCATTGGATGTGTTAGCATTGGGGCCAAATCCAGGGGGATATATCAGATTGCTTGTCAACACCTTGATAGGGGGAGACATATTTGTATTAGAATAGTCTAGGATTGAAGACGATGGAGGTTTTCCACTCATCCAAGCCTCGTTCATCTCTTCCATTTGTTGTTTTACTGCCCTTATCTCTTCTGTTGTCCATGTATCTTGTGAAGTCATCTGGTTTTTGATCTCATCATTGTCCAATTCATTTCCGTCTTTGGGGGCCATTTTTCTATTTCCCTTTCGATCTTGTATTGTAAGGATGTGATGCCAGTTTAACCACAAACCACTACCTTTAAGCTTGTATATCTCTCTTTATTTCTCTCTCTTTCTTTCTCTATCTCTGAATGGAGGAACAAACTGATTAGTGTGAAGAAATTATGCACATTGCATCCACATACATACTTCTAATATGGAGGACCTTATGTTTCATCCCGGCTTACCTAGACATTCTTCTCTTCCTTAGTTTTTTATTATTTTATTATTATTATTTATTTATTATTATTATAATTATTATTTTATTTTTTTATTCGCTTTTTTTTTCAGAGAGGGAAGAAAGAGAAAAAAATAATAATTTGGCTCAAACCCCCTGGGTTGCCTACGTATCATGTTTGACCCATGAATCAGATCTTGCGTAGTTCTAAGATATTAATTTTTTTTTGCATGACATATGCACATAATGTGACCAAAAGCAAATCTTTTTCATTCATTTTCAAATATTTTTATAACACTGATTGAATAAAACATAAAAACACAGAAGTACCTAGGACTTAGATAGACTCTAAATGAAATAAAATAAAATAACAAAAACGAAAAAGAAAGAAAGAAAAATATTAATAATAACAAAATAAATTAAATAATCACTACTAACAAAATAGACTCAAAAAGAAACTGAATCCTCAAATCTCAATCATCTCCAAGACCCTTATAAATCTTTGCCAACGCTTTCGGTAGATATGGAGCCAAAGAACAGGCCTGTCGGCCTAACCTCTCATCATTCTGGTGTAAATATCTAGCATAAACATTATTGAGTTCATCCCTGAGTTGTAGTATTTGGTCTCTGGCTTCATCCATATTGTCATAACAATTCTATAACCAGTGGCGAGCAGTATTAACCTCATGCGTCAAATTTTCCCTTTGTTCATGGAGATCTTCAATTTGAAGGTGGAGTGCATCTCGATCAACTGTCCTTTGACCTCTATCAATCTCAGAGTCTGCCTGATAAGCACTAAAAACACCTTGCTATTTCTCTTTACCGTTCCATAGAAGTTTTAACTTGAGTTTGGAGTCTAGACTGTGCGCAGATAAGCTGGACTTTTTCTTTTTTATACTCCTCTTCCTGTTGCTCAGCGCCTGTGGCAATGCCCAAGTCTTCTTCTAAGGTCAGAATGGTAAAACGGTGTTTTCTAACTCTAACTTCAAATATCGAATCACGTTAGGCCAACTCCTCTTAGCGTTTTTCAGGTCATTAATTAGGATACCCAGAGTAGATTTATAGTTATTTTTTACTTTGAGGCGAGCTTGCTTAATCCTAACCTCAATTTTTGCTTCTCGGTCTACGCGTCCTATTATTGACCCTTCTGGCATAACCTTAGGAAGAGGCTGATCATGAACCCACTCTAAGTATGCTTGGTCCACCTCGCCTCTTATGCAATCCTTCACCATATCGTGGGGACTTGAGCGTATGCATCCCCCCCCCAAATCTTAAATATCTCTGATTGCTTAAAGGTATCTCGGGATGAAACTCATACATGAATTCCCACATATCTTCATTGGGTGGTAGAAACTGGCGTTGCCCAAGTTGTCGCATAACTCTAAGTGGCATGTAAGGTTGGACATCTCGAAGACCCATTAGGACGATGAATGATCGAAAAGTAGACATGTATATCACCTCGGCCGACGAAAACCAATGATAATTCCACATAATCTTGTCAGCTGTCAGATTATTGAGGTGTTGCTTCCAAGCTTCAATACCCTTCGAAAAACTATGATCTTTGATTCTTTCTTTGTGGCCTCCAATATAATCATTCCATTCTACTTTAAAGTCCATTGCATAAGAGTGATGACGAATGTGTTCAATCTTCCATAATTGTAATAACATATTGCATCCCTCAAAGTAGTCTTTTCCATCCATGAAAATTGTTAAAGCACGATAGATGTCTGCCATAATCATTGGTACGATGGTGATATTAGGCTTTCTCTCAAATACTTTAATGACTGCAGCCAAGTTCATGCTTATGTTTCCTCCCTTTTTGTAAATACCATGATCCCCAAAAAAGCCACCACGAAGGCATCATAATTGTGTGCTTCCCAGGTCACACGACAACCATTATCATGGAGTTTCTTTCCATAAACTTCGAATCAATCACTTTTGCTATATCTTTTGTACAAAAATTCTAACGGAACCCATCCATTATCGAGACAACCACCTATATCATTCTCATTTATATGTTGTAATTCTAGAAACCTCCTTCTATTAATATGTTTTGGTATAATAGGCTCTCCTTTGTGAAGATGTTTACCCTTTCCAATGAATGCCCCTATCTCCTCAAGGGTGGGGGTGAGTTCACAACCAGAAAAACAAAATACATTTCTTAACGGATCCGAAAAATGCACTAGTGCTTCTATCAAATCTCGTCGTGGCTCAACATACAAAAGGCTTTAGAAATCCCAAGCGTTTGAACACCATTCTTTGTCCACGATTTGTCATATTTTCATACCATGTCTTCAAGAGCGTTGGGGCCTTATTCAATATCATGAATCGAGGTGATTTATCCTCCCTTTGTCTCTTATCTCCCTTTCCATATGGATTCATATTTTCCTATATTATGAAAGTGACAAATTAGGCTTAATAAAATATATTTTTTAATAAGAATAATGTAAAAATCATACATTTATTTTTTTTATTTTTTATGTTTATTTTATTTTTATTATTATTTAAAAAAAAATATGATTACTAAAGGAAGAATGAGAATATATATATATATATATATATATATATATATATATATATATATATATATATATATATATATATATATATATCCCTCAAATTTTTTCCAAAACTAAAATATTAGTATATTTGATTGTATTTTATTTTTTGTTAATTAAATTTTCAATCTTTTTTTTGGTTTATATAGAAAAACTTGATGATAATGAAATATTTTTCTATTTGTAAAAGAAATATATATTTTGATAGGGAAAACTGTGTTTAATAAATGGAATACGTCAAAACTTTAGTTTTATATTTTTCATTATAATTAATATTTCGTTATAATTTATTCATCTAAAGCCGATCAACATTTGTATAGTCTTCCATAATGCAACAAGTAACACAAATAATGTACATGATAGTCTTAAGTAGGGATACTTCTCCTAGACAGGCTCGATCCCTGTGTCGAGCTCCCCATTAATTCAACAATATGCATGATGCAAACAAATCAAATCCTATTAGGGATAGTCATAGTTGAGACTTATTTTACTAGGTAAACAATCTAATAGAGCAGATGTCTAGACTGGCTGTAAAACAAGCGGACCACTCAAGTCGAGAAGGGACATCTTACTAGTAGTAGGGCTTTCCGGCCTCACTGTTAGTCCTTCCCATCCTAAGACTTGTGTTATTATAGAATCCTTCCCAGATGCGTTGCCGCATCTCTAGTATCTCATGGCTCGGGAGCGTAATCACATCTTCGAATAAAGTATCTCTGGACTCAAATGGATGCGCGAGGAAAGACAGTTATATCATAATTCACATATTATCAAAAGGGTAAATAAGCAAGCAAATAATATAATGCCATTTAACACAATATCCACAAATCGATAAGTACGTAAATAAATAATAAAGTCATGTAGAGGTCCATGTTTACAAGATCGAATTCTAGTTAGTCCCTAGCGGAGTCGACGGAGATGTCACACCCCTTTTCTGCGCGGCGACGTATGGGTTTTTCCAATTAAAGTGACGTTATTAATTGACGGATTATTTTAATTTTTCAGAGTCGCCACTTGGAATTGAATGATGGTTTTCCAAGTCACCTTTTTTTGTTTTTATTCCCTAACCAAAAGCAAATGACTTTTTTAGTTTTGGTCTGCGAACCAGTTGGGGTAAGAAATTCTGTTGATCGAGGGGAAGGTATTAGGCATCCCTCGAGTCCCGTGGTTCTAGCACGGTCGCTTTATGGACTTTTATGACTTAAACTAATTTTTTGAATATTATGTTGTTAAAACAAATGTATTTATCCTCATTCTTTGATTTATCCGATATATTTAAAACTATCCAATTTAATAAACATGTCAAGTTTTTATACATTATTATTTATTTATTTATTTTATTCCTTCAACATTTTGCTTGTTTCTTAATTTCTCTTTTTGTTTTTCTTATTTATTTTTCTTTATTGTATTTTTTGTTTCTCTTTCTTATTTCTTTTGTACTAATTTTTCACGTTTTTTTTGGCTTTGCTGATTTTTTTTTGCTTTTTTTTAGTTGTGCAGATTTTCTTTTTACATTTTTGGTTGCTTTTTTTTTTCTTTTTTTCATTCTCTTTACACGTCCCTTTTTTTTACTTTTTGATAATTTTGTTGCCTCTTTTTTTAACATTCTTTATATTAATATTTATTTCTTTCATCTTTATTTTATTAGTTATTTTTTTTCTCACATTTTCCCCCTTTTTTATTTGTCTTATTCCCTTTATTTATTTATTTATTTAAAAGAAAGTTTTTATGATTTATTTAGGGTTTATATTTTTAGAGTTATGATAAGTTTAGGATTGTCTTTTATTATTACTAATATTTAGATTCAAAATATATTTTATGAAATATATAATTTATTTTAATAAAAAGTTTTAAAACATTAGGACTATTCTTTGAGAAAATTCTCTTTTAATATTTCCCCCTTTTTCTTTTCCTTTCTTTTTCTCAATTTTCTTGCATGTTTTTTTTAACCTTTTTTCTTAAAAAATAATTCTTTTATTTTTTACATTTTCTACTTATATTTCTTATTTTGGTTCTTCTTTTTCTTTCATTTTTTTTTTCTTTCACGCTTTGTTTTCCTTTTTTTTAGTTGTTGTGGTGTTGTTTTTTCTTTATTTTTATATGCATTTTAAACCATTTTTCCCTTACGTTTTGTTGATCTGTACTCCTATTTCTATTTTTCCCTCTTTCAAGTATATTTTCTGTCACTTTCTGTTTATTTATTTATTTTTTATTTATTTTTATTTTTTTAAACCCAATAACAAAACAAATTAAATGAAATCTTAATTTAGGTACTAATTATGCAAAATATACATACGATTCATAAATATAAATTGTCAACAGATAACCCATTTTATATATTTTTAGATATGTTTTTAAGGAATTCAAAGTTATGCGAAGAGAATAATCTCGTTCACTTGTCAATCGAATCAGTCATCAAAAAATGTACTAAAGTAAAACTTAAACAAAATAAAGTTCATGACTATCTACATATTGTATACATAAAAAGTAAATAAATAAAATCGAACCTTTGCACATGTAAAACATAATCATATAGTCCACCGTTGTTACATTATAGTTAACGAGAATAAAACTCATGATTAATATAGTTATTATGTCAAAGAAATATTAAGAAGTTTCAATGAACAACTTTAATGTACGAAATTCAATTCTTACTCAATGATTACATACATTATACGAACATAGAATATAAATAAATGTTACCTCTGATGAAAACTAGTTCACGAGAAAAATAAAACAAAACCAGCAATTAGGTGTCATGAACTTGGAACAACAATAATTGGACCTCAAGATTTCTATCACAATAAATAAAAATACGATTTCTATTGTTTTTTCTTTCTTTAAAAATCCCCCTCTCTATTGCTGATTTTTTTTGTCCCTTCTTTCCCTTTTTTTTTCCTTTACTTTTTTTTTTTTTGATTTTTTTTGTGTGCATGTATAGTAGTAGGTGTGTAGTAATGTGTACGTGTGTACGTGTGTGCAGGTGGTCGCGGGGGGAGTTGGGAGTCGGTAAAGTGGGGGTAATGGGAAAAGGTCTTTTTTTTATATTAAATATATATAAAATGATAATCATATAATTATTAATTTTTTTGAGTAAATAAATAAATAAAAAGCTAAATGGATAATTGAAAAAAACATATTTAAGAAATATTAGTTTATTTAAATAATACACACACACACACACACATACACACACACACAGATATATATATATATATATATATATATATATATATATATATATATATATATATATATATGTATATATATATATATATATACACATACATATATATATATATATATATATATATATATACATACATATATACATATCTTTTTTTTCTAACAATCAAAATAAACTTATCTAATAAAAATTATATTTATGTTGTTTATTTTTATACCTTTTAAAAAACATAATGAAAATAATAAAAAAAGTCAAAATAAATTTAATTTAGATTGATAAAATTATTTTGTGCTCTAAAATTGGTATTAAACTTAAATTCGATCAAAAATTATGTGTCGACACCGACAACTTCAGAGGTGTTCAAAAAGGCTTTTCTTGATAGATTCTTTCATAGGGATAAGCGAGAAGCTAAAGTGGTGGAGTTCATCAACCTTCGTCAAGGAGGTATGAGTGTGCTTGAATCCTCTTTGAAATTCACTAAATTGTCAAAATATGCTCCTTCTTGGGTTTTTGATCCTAGGGATGAAATTAACCATTTTTTGATAGGAGTGCGGATGAATTGAAATATGAATGTAATTCGTCTATGTTACATGAAAATATGAACATTTCTTATCTCATGGTTCATGCTCAACAAAAGGAAGAGACAAGGGCTAAGAGAAAGAGTAGAAAGGCCAAGAGGGAAAGATCTTTGGATGGGGGTGTTTCAAAGGGTAGGCTTAGTATCCAAGACAAGCCTAGGTTCAAGAAGAGGGTTTCTAATGATGTTCCATAAGGCTAGCAACGACAGGGTGTCTAACCCTAAGCTTAAGAAGGGAAGGGATACTAGTTCATCAAACAAGAAACCAACTTGTGGATGGTGTGGCAAGAATCATTATTGTGACTGTCTTAAGGGAAAGGATATTTTTTTTGTTGTGGTAAAAGTGGGCACAAGGTTCGAGATTGCCCAAATGTAAAGGGGCAAGACAAGGAGATTCAGCAAGCAAGTGGTTCTAATGATGCTCCAAAGAAGAATCACTTTTATGCTCTCCGCTCTAGGGGTGATCAAAAGGCTTCCGCCGATGTGGTGATCGGTATGTTGAATGTCTTTTCTATTGATGTATATGATTTACTTGATCCCAGTGCTACTTTGTCATTTTTTACTCCTCTGGTACCTAAAAAGTTTGACATTTTGCCCCATCCTTGAATGAAGCTTTTATAGTGTCTACCCCGGTGGGTGAGTCGGTTGTTGCAAAAAGAGTATATAGAAATTGTCCTATAATGTTTCCCAATAGAGTTACTCATGTTGAACTAGTAGAACTTGATATTTTTTATTTTGATATCATATTGGGTATGGATTATTTGTATGTTTGCTTTGCCTCTATAGATTGTTGGACGAGGGTGGTGAAGTTTAACTTTCAAAATGAGCCCGTGTTAGAGTGCAAGGGGGGGGGGGAATTCCATTCTTAGAGGTCGTATCATTTCTTGTTCGAAAGCTTGTAGGATTATATCTAAAGGGTGTTTATACAATATAGTAAGAGTCCAAGATTTAGACTCCAAAATTCCTCCCATTGAGTCAGTCCCCGTAGTGAGGGAATTTCTGGAATTCTAACCTAATGATATTCCCGGTATTCCTCCCAAATGTCAAATTGATTTTGGTATCGACTTTTTACTGGATACAAATCCCATTTCAATTCCTCCTTATCGGATGGCTCCGGCCGAATTAAAAGAGTTGAAGGCTCAACTCAAAGATCTAATAGACGAAGGCTTAGGCCTGGTATTTCTCCATGGGGTGCTCTAGTTTTATTTGTTAAGAAGAAGGATGGGTTCCTTAGAATGTTCATAGATTATTTCCAAATCAACAAAGTTAATATTAAGAATAAGTATCCTCTCCCTCGGATTAACGACTTCTTTAATCAACTCCAAGGGTCAAGCTACTTTTCTAAGATTGACTTGAGATCGGGGTATCCCTAACTTAGGGTGAGAGGTGAGGATATACCAAAAATGACAATTGATATGGTCAATATGAGTTCTTAGTAATGTCATTTGGCCTCACTTATGCCCCAACAACATTTATGGATCGCATGAATAGGGTGTTTCGAAGTTACCTAGATTCATTAATCATTGTTTTCATTGACAACATCTTGGTATATTCAAAAAATAAGGGTGATCATATGGACCATTTGAGGGTGTTGTTACAAGATCTTAAGGAGAACCAATTATTTGCCAAGTATAGCAAATGTGAGTTTTGGTTGAGGTCGGTGGCGTTTCTTGGTCATATCATCTCTAGTGAGGGAGTTGAGGTTAATCCAAGAAAAACTGAGGCAGTGAAAATCAGGCCTAGACAATTGACTCCAATCGACATTAGGAGTTTCTTGGGTCTAGATGGTTATTATTGGAGATTTGTGGATGGTTTTGCATCCATTGTATCTCCCTGGACTACTTTGACCCAAAAGAGTAAGAAATTTCAGTGGCCGGAGGCAAGTGAGAGAAGCTTCCAAATCTTACAAAATAGGCTTACTTCGACTCCGGTGTTGACTTTACCAGAGGGTACCAGGGGATTTGTTGTGTATTGTGATGCATCCGGGTGGGTTTAGGGTGTGTGTTTATGCAACATGGGAAAGTAATAGCCTATGCCTCTAGACAACTTAAGGTGCATGAGAGAAAATATCCAACTCATGATCTTGAGTTAGCGGACGTGGTATTTGCCTTGAAAATATGGAGGCATTACTGGTATGATGTTCATGTTGATGTGTCTATCGACCACAAGAGTCTACAATATGTGTTTACTCAAAAAGAGTTGAATCTCCAACAAATAAGGTGGTTGGAATTGTTGAAAAATTTACAATATGAGTGTTCTCTATCAGTCCGGAAAGGCCAATATGGTTTTTAAATTCTCTTAGTCGTATAACCATGAGTAGTGTGTCTTATGTAGAGGAAGCCAAGAAAGATCTAGTGAAAGATGTTCATAGGTTCCCTGCATTAGGTGTTAGGTTGGAAGATTCTCCGAATGGTGGTTTTATGGTCTATCATAACTTCAAGTATATTTGGTGGTTGAGGTTAAGTACAAACAACACATTGATCAACCATTGATGGAGTTGAAGGAATCAGTTCTTGGTAAGCTTAATGAGTCATTCTCCTTAGAGGTAATGGTGTCTTGAGGTATCAAGGAAGGTTGTGTGTTCCCAATGTAGATGGTTGGAGGAGACGGATCCTTGAGAAAGCTCATGGGTCCTATTACTACATTCATCTGATTCAACAAAGATGTACCATGACCTTAGGGAAGTGATTTGTTAAGAAGGTTAGCGGAATTTGTTGCAAAGTGTCCAAATTGCAAAAAAGTAAAAGCCGAAAACCAAAAGCCGGGTGTTTTACTTCAAGAATTCCAAGTTCCTACATAGAAGTGGGAAGCCATCAATATGGATTTTGTGGTAGGCTTGTCTCGGACACAAAAACAATATGACTCTCTATGGGTGGTTGTGGATAGGTTGATCAAATCAGCTCATTTTATTCCCATCAAGTCTACCTATTCGGCGGAGGATTATGCAAAGATCTTCATAGATGAGATTGTGTGTCGCCATGGTATTCCGTTATCCATCATATTGGATAGTGGTACACAATTCACATTTAGGTTTTAGAGGTCATTCCAAAAAGGGTTGCGTACCAAGGTGAAATTAAGCACTGCTTTTCATCCCTAAACGGATGGTCAAGCGGAGAATACTATTCAAACCCTTGAGGATATGCTTAGAACTTGTATTATTGATTTAAAGGGAAATCGAGCTAAGCATTTGTCTCTGGTGGAGTTTGCTTACAAAAATTAGCTACCATTTATATATATCTATGGCTCCTTCTGAAACCTTGTATGGTAGGAGATGTAGGTCTCCAATTGGATGGTTTAAAGTGGGTGAATCTTCACTTTTTGTTACCGATTTGATTTATAAGACTCTAATGAAGGGTTATATAATAAGGAATTGCTTGAAACGGCCTATTGCCGGCAAAAGTCTTATGCGGATCATAGGAGAAAGAAATTAGAGTTGAAAAAGGTGATAAGGTGTACTTGAAAATTTTGCTTATGAAAGGGGTGGTTATATTTGGCAAGAAAGGGAAGTTGAGTTCTCGTTATGTGGGTCCCTATGAAATCTTGCAAAGGGTAGGTAAGGTTGCTTATTGAGTTGAACCTCCCTAGTGAATTGGCTTCAGTTCAACCGATTTTTCATTTTTCTATGCTTGAGAAGTGTATCGGTGATCCCGAGTTGATTTATAAGACTCTAATGAAGGCTTATATGATAAGGAATTGCTTGAAACGGCTTATTGCCGGCAAAAGTCTTATGCGGATCATAGGAGAAAGAAATTAGAGTTGAAAAAGGTGATAAGGTGTACTTTAAAATTTCGCTTATGAAAGGGGTGGTTATATTTGGCAAGAAAGGGAAGTTGAGTTCTCGTTATGTGGGTCCCTATGAAATCTTGCAAAGGGTTGGTAAGGTTGCTTATTGAGTGAACCTCCCTAGTGAATTGGCTTCAGTTCAACCGATTTTTCATTTTTCTATGCTTGAGAAGTGTATCGGTGATCCCGAGTTGATTCTTCCTATTGAGGTTCTTGGTGTGAAGGATAATCTCTCCTATGAGGAGATTCCGATTGAAATCCTTGTTCATCAAGTGAAGAGGTTGACGAACAAAGAGATGGCCTCCGTAAAAGTGTTATGGAGAAACCACCTAGTTGAGGGAGCAACATGGGAGGCCAAGGCCGACATGAAGTACTGTTACCCTCATATATTTGATAACTAAGGTCAGTTATTCCTCTTAATAATTAATATAATGACTAAAAATTGAAGTTGCTTGATTTTTGGAGAAGGTTTGCAAAAATGTGCATTTTTGGTGTCATTACAGTGATGTTACAGTGAAATTGTGCATATTGACTTGAAAATTTGCAATTCTTCTTGTTTTGAGTTATCTTGTGCATTTTGATATGGTTAGTCTTTATGAATTGATATTGAGCATGTTAGTAAGTTACGTTTTGACATAATTGACTCATATATGGTATGTTGAGCTCATGTTATTGTGTGAGAAGGAAATTCCTCATAATGTGATTTTGAGCCTTGTAAGTGGAAATTGAAGTTTTTAATTGCCTTGTGTCAATTTCATGATTAAAGTTTCAACTCATGTTGTCAAGTATTGTTGATTGGTTGGGCTGCTATTCTTGAGTCTATTCCTTCCTTTTAAAGATTCTAGTGTCATTCAGGGACGAATGCTCCTAAAGAGCGGATAGTGTAACACTTCAAAATTCTAAACATGTTGTAGAGCCTAACATAAGTGTCAAAAGGTTTAGACACTTTTTTAAGGTTTATTTTAATCAATATAAGTCATTTAGGAAGTTTAGAAATCAAAACGTCAAAGAACGTCCATGACGTCCCAAAACAAGTTCAATGAGGTACTAGAGTGCCTTAGCCTATTTGACTAGATTTTTGGAGTCGGAAATTGATGAATTTTGGTGGAAGGGTGTCTAACACTATTAGAGTTAGTTCATAGTCGAAACATGCGGGCACGACTCCCCAAGGACTAACCAAAGGCCCTTAAGGAGGACCCTTCCAAAAGTGAGTAAAAGTTGTCAATAGACAGTGTCACCAAAGAATACCATAGATGGTTTGTGGTCCAACCGATGGAGCGTAGATTGACTCCGTCGATGGAAGAAAATTTGGCAAGTATCATAAATTATCTACGAGTATGCAGCACAAAGGTAACAGTGCCCGTCGATGGATACACGATTCATCGATGTAGTCTCGTCTGTGGAGCCATTGCACGTTTTTAATTAGTCCATTTAATTAATTGTCTTAATTAGGAGGTTAATTATGGGTTAGGGGAGGTCTAATTAAGTTAAATGACAACCTATATAAAGACCCTAACCTAATTAGACTAACCTAAGCTCTGATAAAATTCCAAAACCCAAACTTTGTTCCTTCTCTCTTCTTTCTCTCTCAAGTTGAAGAACTCCATAGAAGTCAAGGTCAAGGTGGGTTCTAGTGCTCCAATCACCTATGTTTCTTCATCAATATTCATCAAACATTAAGGTATGTGATTCCTTTCACCTTTGGGACTTCTTTCCCCGAAGGGTTCCATCAAATTGATTTCCTAAGTACGAAATTCAAGTAGGTCTTTTCCAATCTCGAAATTGATATTGTGAATTGCTTTGTTAATGATTTATTTTTGATATTATGAATATATTAACATGTTTTATAAATCAATTATGTTATTTCTTGATGGATTAGACTAGTTTGTAGAAGATGACCTATTTCCCTTAACCCTAGGTTGTGATCTTGATATGAAATGTGTAATGTTGGTTCAATTGAATTAGTTATTTGTTGAATTAATACTAGATGATGTTATTGTATAAATTACGAATATATTAGGATGAATTATATTCCTATTATGCTAGTTCTTTATTAATTGATCTAGATTTTAACTTTGACCTATGTCTCTTATCTTATGCTATGAATTAGTGATGGATTGTGATGTAGTGGTTCAATTTTCTTTGTTATCATGATTGGTTATTGTTGAGTGATTATGTTATACAATTATTGGTATGAGTTAAGGGTTGATGGTAAGACCTTGATGATGGATTCTGAAGGAGACTTGGTAAGTCTTGTGATCCCTATTCTTCGTCAATTGTGGTTTCTTGAGATTGAGTGATGATGTTGCATTGAAATATATCTTGTATTAGGATTAATAGGGTTGATATGATGTTGAATTTCAATGTCTTGACTATGGTTTGTAAAGTTTTTTGCTAAGATGTAAATTATATAAGGACTTACCAATGTGCCTTGTCATCGTGTGATTATGTAAATATGCTAACCTCACTTATGTGAATTTTAATGAAAGGAGTATACTCATGTAATTCTTATTTAGCTATGATGAAGATGATTATACAAGGGATAGACCCTATGACCTACATTAAGCTATGATTATTAATAAAGACATTAAAGACATTTCGGAAGGGATTCTAGCTTAGCACCGAGTTAACTAGAGTGAGAAGTATCCCTTCCCACATAGGAAAGGTAGGATCACTAATGTACTCTTGAGATTGGAGAAGATGGATGTTGGTCATGAGTCTTATTTAGTTACTTGATTGATTAAGGTTAATGGACTTTGCTTAGTCATTGAAAATTTTCACTTAATAGGGGTTCATGGGTAATTGTCTTGCTTTGGTTATGTTGTAATAAACTCTTATTTATGATTGTGGCTATTATAACTTGATTATAGAGTTGCTTTGACCATGTGTTCAATTATATGATATGCATGTTGGTTTGACTACACTTAGAATTGTTGGTCTTGTGATGTACATGCCTATGACTTAATGAATATGTCTTAATGATTGGTATGGTCTTCTTAAATGTGCATAAGGCTTTTCAATGTAAATTGCTTACTTTCATGAATTGTCCCTTTTAGCAAGTTTTCATGATATGTGTGCATATGGTCTTATACTTAGTACAAGTGATGTACTAACCCCATTTTCTCCCTTTTTCCCAAACATTTTATGTTCCGGTCGTTGAAGGGTTTTGAGACGACTTTGAAGAAGACTTATAATTCTTAATCATCCAAGTTGGGTATGTCCTCCCTTTCTTAGGGCAATTCCAATTTCAAGCTTATGAAGTTGTTTTAGTTTTAATAATCTTGTTTTCTTTCCTTTCCATTTAAGTACAAAACATTGTATAACCTATATGTGGCTTTATTACATTGAAGTATGGGCTCGGCCCAAATTATTATACTCTTGTAAGATTGTTATGATGAGACATACATTTGAGACTATGTTATTTTATATATTTATGTATAATAAACGTAGGAGACTATGTAATCTTCCTATACGAAGGGTCTATGAATACTCAATATAAATATTATGTGTATGTAAAGGTCTCTGTAAACCTTAATGTAGAAGTAATGAAAAATTTTAAATTCCGCATTTTTGACCTATGAATGTAATGATGTAAGGTAAAAGGCTAGTCTTAGTCCTTAAAGAGGATGGCGACGGAGTTACGTCTAAGGGTGCTCCTCGGATGTGACACTAAGTTGGTGATATCTCGATCTCAAGTCAATCTTAGAAAAGTATCTTTGTCCTTGGAATTGATCAAACAAGTACTCAATCCAAAGGAGAGGATACTTATTCTTAATAGTGACTTTATTGAGTTGGCGATAATCAATGAACATTCTAAGGGACTCATCCTTCTTCTTCACTAACAACACCGTATTACCCCATGGAGAAATACTAGGTCTAATGAAACCTTTGTCTAGTAAGTCCTTGAGTTGAGCCTTCAAATCTTTCAATTCGTCCGAAGTCATCCGATAAGGAGGAATTGAAATGGGGTTGGTATCCGGTATGAAGTCAATACAAAAATCAATTTCCCGTCAGGGAGGGATTCCGGGAAGATCATTAGGAAAGACCTTCGTAAATTCCCTTATTACGGGGACTAACTCGATGAGAGGATTTTCGGAGTCAAAATCTTTGACTCTAACAATGTGATATAGACACCCTTTTGAGATCATTTTATAAGCCTTAAGACATGAAATAATACTACCTCTAGGAATAGAATTTCCCCCCTTCCACTCTAAGACATGTTCATTTGGAAAATTGAACTTAACAATTCTTGTTTTACAATAAATGGAAGCAAAACAATCATGCAACCAATCCATACCCAAAATGACATCAAAATCGACCATATTAAATCTTACTAATTCAACATGAGTAACTCTATTGGGCAACATTATAGGACAATTTCTATATACCCTTTTTGCAACCATCCACTCATCTACTGGGTAGCTCCCATGAAAGGTTCATTTAGAATGTCGGGCAAAATATCAAACTTTCTAGATATCAAGGGATTAACAAATTATTATGTAGCATCTGTATAGAGTAAAACATATACATCAATAGAGAAGACTTGTAATATACTGGTCAGCACATCGGGAGAACTCTCTTGTTCACCCCTAGAGCGAAGTGCATAAAAGCGATTATTCTTTGGAGGATCCACATTAAAACCACTTGCTTGAGATTGCCCGCTACATTTATCTTGCCCCTTCAAATTAGGGCAATTCCTAACCTTATGACCACTCATGCCACACCCAATGGAATTTTCCGTCCTAACAAGTTATAATATCAACGAGCATGTATAATAGTTCATCACATCATAACCAAAGCAAGACCATCACTCATGCACCCCCATTAAGTCCACTATTGTAATTACTAAGTAAGGCCCGATAACCTCATTCATTAAAGTAAACCCAATCAAAACAATCGGGAATGCCCAAATTCACATACTATATCATTAAGAGTAAACATCATTATACTTTAGCAATAGAGACCAACCACATGATCATAGATGAAACCAATATCACATAGTGTCATTAACATGTAAGATCAACATATACATATCATTTACATTTATAAGCATATAAGCATATTGAACATCATTCCAAGACTTCTTTCAAGGCTAACTAGTGCAATGTATAGGTAGAGTCCCATACCCTTACCTTCTAAGATAAACCCCTTAGGTAACCCTAGTTAGAGTTCACTTCATTTCTTCATTTTACCTTTAGGAACATCTTGTCTTAACCGATATAGACCACATGAGCTAAAGTGGGATCCAGTATCATAGAACCTTACACCGAAAGAAGGCGGACTACTTACCAAGATAGTACCAAAACATGTACATAGCATCTATGTAGATCCACTAGCAAGTATTCCTATAAGGGCAACATAGTTCAAGAACTAGGAGATGTAGTTGGGACCCTCTTTTTGATACATGCATTATAGTCTACAATATCATGAGTACATTAGTGATCGTATCTTCCGTATGTGGGAAGGGACACGCCTCACTCTAATTCACTCAGTGCTAAGCTAGAGTCCCTTTAGAAATGTCCTTAACCCCTCATTAATCATCATAGCTTTGTTTAGGTCATAGGGTATATCCCTTATATAATCATCATCATAGCACAATAAGAATTGCATGAATATTTTCCTTTCATTACAATTCACACATGTAACATTAGCATATTTATGTAATCATATCATGATAAAGCACATAGGTAAGTAATCACCATCCTTATACATTACATCTTAGCCAACAACTCACAAACTATAATTCAAGTCATTCCAATTCAAAATCATACCAACCCTAATCGATCTTAAGATAAGGTATACTTCAATACAACTTCATCACTAAACACAAGTAATCACAATTGAGGTAAATGGTTGAGATCAAGACTTACCCCAATCTCCTTCACAAGCCATCATCAATGTTTTACCATCAAATATTCAATTCAACCTAAAAATGGGTGTAATATTATAACCAAATAGTAATTAAAATAATAATAAATTCAATTGAATCACTACACAATAATTCATCACTAGTTTATTGCCTAGGATTAGGGACTTAGGTCAAATTCATGATCTACTTCACAACTTAGGTCATTTAATCAAAAACTAGCATAACTGAATTACCATACATCATAATATACTCATAATTATCTAAAAAAATCATTAAAAAGCAATGTAGAAAGTCAAATTCGTAATACAAGAAAACCCACTTGAAAACTCTTCTTTTTGAAATCAATTTGGAGGAACCCTTTGGGAAAGAGATCGTAAAGGTGAAAGGAATCTCGTAACTTACTTATTGATGATGTTTTATGGAGGAAATTATTATCCTTGTTTCCCTACAAACCTCCTTTGCTTGGTCTTATATGGAGTTTCTTTGGGAGAGAGAAAGAAGAGAGAAGAAAGAGCAATTTGGTTTTGGGAATTATGAGAGTAAGGTTTAGTTTAATTAGTCTAGGTCTTCATAGAGAGGTTCTAAATTAAATTAATTGAACCTCACCTAACCCTTAATTAACTAACTAACCACATAACTAATTAAATGAAATAATTAAAACAAAACAGCAAAATAGTGGCTGGATTTATGAGACCTCGATCGACGATCCGTAGGTCAACCTACGCCCTTGCCCCCTCCATCTTGAACATCCGTCGTTGGTATCAAAGAGTGGTCCGAATGGACCTTTGGCCAAAATTTATAAGAGTTGGAAAACGGAGGCATCAACGCCCCGTCAATCCACACCACAGCTCGTCGATTGTGGTCGTAGGTGAGCACTGTCCAATTGATAGCTTTTTGCCAAATTGCAAGGGTCCTCCTCAAGGACCCTTTGGTTGGTTCTTGGGAGTCGTACCTAGAAATTTAAACTATAAACCAACTCTAATATGTGTTAGACACCTTACCACCAAATTTCATCGAATTCTGACTCCTCAAGCCTTGTCAATTAGGGTAAGGCACACTAGCACCTCTTAAACTACTTTCCGGACGTCATGGACGTTCCTTGACATTTTGATTCTAAAACTTCCTAAATGACTTAAACACTTTATATTTGACCTTAAAACAGTGTTACGACTCTTATAATCTCATGTTAGGCTCTAGATTAGGCTTTTGACTTTCTAAGTATTACATTATCCCCCCCCCCCCTTAGGAACATTCATCCCTGAATGACACTAAAATTCTTTTAAAAGAAAGGAATAGACTCAAGACTAGCAGCCCAACCAACAACAACATATCAAACATGAGTTACAATTCAAATCAAAATAACCACATGACCTTGTTCACCATGCAGCTGAAAACATCCTTGTCAACCCATAAGAGTTCAACATTTATTAAATGCTTATTCATTTATGCCAAAGCTTTCTTTAACACATATCAACATGCTCAATACAATTCATGAAGGAATAATATACCAAAGTATACCACATAAGTTCAAATCAAGTAAAAGAGCATTTTCTTGAAAACATTAATGTCAATAGGCACAATTCACAGTAACTTACTATAACAAAGCACATAGTTCAACATGTTACCAAAAATCAATGCAACTTCAAATAAAGTCTTTATTTTCACTATAAATAGGAACAACCAACCTTAATTATCAGATAGATGAGGGTAACGGAACGTCATGTCGTCCTCGGCCTCCCATGTTGCACCCTCAACTAGGTGGTTATTCCATAACACCATTACTGAAGACACATCTTTGTTCCTAAACTTCTTTACTTGTTTATCAAGGATTTCAACTGGAACCTCCTCATAGGAGAGGTTCTCGGGCACACCTAGACCCTCAATAGGAAGAATGGACTTGGTATAATTGATATACTTCTTAAGCATGGAAACATGAAACACCGCTGAACCGAAGCCAATTCACTAGTTAACCTCAACTCATATGAAACCTTACCAGACTTTTGCAAGATTTCATAAGGACCCACATAAGGAGACTCAACATTCCTTTCTTGCCAAATCTCACCACACCCTTCATAGGTGAAATTTTTAGACACACATTATTACCCTCTTCAAATTCTAAGTCTCTTCTCCTATGGTCAACATAAGACTTTTGCCGGCTATAGGCTGATTTCAAGCGATTCTTTTAGTATATAAACCTTCTCCAAAGTCTTATAAATCAATTCGGCACCCAAAAGTGAAGACTCGCCCATTTCAAACCATCCAATTGGAGATCTGTATCTCTTACCATACAAGGCCTTTAAAGAAGTCATAGATATAGAAGAACGGTAACAATTGTTGTAAGAAAACTCAACCATAGGCAAGTGTTTACCCCAACTTCCCTTGAAATCAATTATATAAGCTCTAAACATATGCTCAAGGGTTTGAATAGTACGCTCCACTTGATCATCCATTTGGGTATTAAAAACGGTACTTACTTCACGTTGTTACCCAATCCTTTTTGAAATCACCTCCAAAACCTAGATGTGAATTCTGCACCCCTATCCAATATGATTGATAACGGAATACCATGGAGACACACAATCTCATCTACGAAGATCCTTGCATAATCTTCTGCCAAGTAAGTGGACTTGATGGGAATAAAAAGAGTTGATTTGGTCAACCTATCCATAACCACCCATATGGAGTCACATTTCTTTGAGTCTGAGGCATCCCTACCACGAAATCCATATTAATGTCTTCCCACTTCCAAGTAGGATCTCGGATTTCTTGAAGTAAACCACCCGGCTTTTGGCGCTCGGCTCTCACTTGTTGACAATTGGGACATGTTGCAACATATTCCGCTATCTCCCCTTTCAAACGTTCCAAAACATACACTTTTCTAAGGTCATGATACATCTTCTTTAGAATATGAATAAATGGAATAACGGGACCCATGAGCTTACTCAATAATTCGGTTTCTCAAGTCATCTACATTGGGGACACATAACCTTCCTTGATACCTCAAGACATCATCCTCCCTATGGAGAATGATTTATTTAGCTTACCAATAACTGACTTCTTCAACTCCATCAATGGTTGATCAAAGTGTTTCTTGGACTTCACCTCAACCACCAAATGCCATTTGGAGTTAAAATGGACCATAAAACCACCATTCAGAGAATCTTCCAATCTAACACCCAAACGAGCCAACCTATGAACATCTTTCACTAGCACTTTCTTGGTTTCTTCTACATGTGAGACACTACCCATGGTCATACGACTTCGAGCATCCGCAACCACATTGGCCTTACCGTTGTGGTAGAGAACACTCATGTCATAATCTTTCGACAATTCCAACCACCTTCTTTGCCGGAGATTCAACGCCTTTTGAGTAAACACATATTGAAGACTCTTCTGGTTGGTATACACATCAACATGGAAATCATACAAATAATGCCTCCATATTTTTAAGGAAAATATCGCGGCCGCTAACTTAAGATCATGAGTTCGATAATTCTTCTCATTCACCTTAAGTTGTCTAGAAGCATAGGCTATTAATTTACCATGATGAATAAGAACACACCCGAAGCCCACATGGGAAGCATCACAATATATAACGAATCCCTTGGTACCCTCCGGTAAAGTCAACACTAGAGCGGAGGTAAGTCTCTCTTTCAAGATTTGGAAGCTTCTTTCACATGCTTCCGACCACTCAAATTTCATACTCTTTCGGGTTAAGGTAGTCAACGGAGAAGCAATGGATGCAAAACCATAAAAAACCTCTTATAATATGCAGCTAGAACCATAAAGCTTCTAATGTCGGTTGGAGTCTATGGTCTAGGCCAATTCTTGACTGCCTCAGATTTCCTTGGATGAACCTCAACTCCCTCACTAGAGATGATATGACCAAGAATTGCCACCGACCTCAATCAAAACTCACATTTACTATACTTGGAAAATAGTTGGTTTTCCTTAAGCACTTGCAACACCACCCTTAAAATGTCCATGTGTTCACCCTCCTTTTTTGAATATACCAAGATGTCGTCAATGAAGGCAATGACAAATGAAACTAGGTAACTTCAAAACACCCTATTCACAAGATCCATAAATGCCACCGGAGCATAAGTGATACCAAAGGACATTACTAAGAACTTATAGTGACCATATCTAGTTCGGAAAGATCATTAAGAAAGACCTCCGGAAATTCCCTTACTACGGGGACTAACTCGATGGGAGGATTTTTAGAGTCTAAATCTTTGACTCTTACAATGTGATATAGACACCCTTTTGAGATCATTTTACAAGCCTTAAGACAAGAAATAATACGTCCACTAGGGATAGAATTTCCCCCCTTCCAGTCTAAGACAGGTTCATTTGGAAAATTGAACTTACCAATTCTCGTTCTACAGTCTTTAGAAGTAAAACATTCATGCAACCAATCCATACCCAAAATGACATAAAATTGACCATATCAAGTTCTACTAATTCAACATAAGTAACTCTATTGGGCAACATTATAGGATAATTTCTATATACCATCTTTGGAACCACCGATTCACCTAGCGGAGTAGTTACCATCAAGGTTCATTTAGAATATCAGGAAAAATATCAAACTTTCTAGTTATAAAGGGATTGATAAATTATAATGTAGCACTCGGATCAAGTAAAACATATACATCAATAGAGAAGACTTGTAACAATTTGGTCACCACATCAGGAGAACTTTCTTGTTCACCCCTACAGCGAAGTGCATAAAAGTTATTCGTCTTAGGAGGATCCGCATTAGAAACACTTGCTTGAGAGTGATCGCTACCTTTGTCTTGCCCCTTCAAATTAGGGAAATCCCTAACCTTGTGGCCAGTCTTGCCACACCTAAAGCAATTGTTAGTCCCAATAAGGCAATCATCATAATGCTTCTAATCACACTTTCCACAAGTTTGCTTCTTGCTTGATGAGCTTGTACGTCTTCCCTTTTGAGGATAAGGGTTAGACACCCTATCATCACGAGCCTTGGGAAATTGGGTAGGAACTTGATTAGAAAACATCTTCTTGAACCTAGGTTTGTCTTGATGTCAAGCCTACCCTTTGAAAAACCACCTTCAAAATACATAGCCTTTTGTCCTCCCTACTCTTTCTATTTATCCTAGTTTTTTACACTTGTTGAGCATGAACCATGAGACTAGAGATATTCATATTGTCATGAAGCATATCCGAACGACATTCTTCCACCAAGTCATCAGACACCCCCATAAGAAAAGGACTCATCTCATCCCTTGGGTTTGAAATCAAGGATGGAGCATAGTTGGACAATTTAGTGAATTTCATGGAGTAGTTATGTACATTCATACCTCCTTGATGAAGCATGATGAATTCTTACACCTTAGCTTCCCTCATCTCTTTAGGAATGAACCTATCAAGAAAAGTCCTCTTGAAGATCTCTTAAGTCACATGACTACCTTTTGTGCCCTATTATCCCTCCATTGCACATAACAAGTTTGGGCCACATCCTTGACTTGATAAGCCACTACCTCGGCCTTCTCCGTTGAGGTCACACCTATGTCATAGAGAATCTTATATACCTCATCGAGGAAATCTTAAGGGTCCTCATTCGACCTCAACCAATAGAACATATGTGGATTCATTCTAGCTAAGTCTCTCAAATGTGAGGCCATGGTGTTAGAATGTTGGGGCACTCGAGGTCCAACTTTCCTATTCATTTGGGCCTTCATAGCTTGAACTTCAGAAATGACGGCATGTTCTTGAGAGTTCATAGCTTGATTCAAAGTAAGAAAATTTTCCCATATATTTCCATCGGTAATCGGTGGAGAAGCGACTGAAACTTGATCACCCAAAGCAACTTCATCAAGTGGAGGCACTTGGTTGTCTTGTGGAGGCACTTGATTGTCATTAGCTCCCACAGACATTCCTTCTTCGGCCCTTCTAGCATCTTCTTTTCGAGTATTCATACCTAAAACCACCATACAAGGTTTAGGTGAAAGCATAATAGTACTCTAGAGGCACGACATAGGATTACAAGAAGATGAGAGTTTCCAAGCATCACATAGTCTCTCATTCATTAGTATGGCGCGCTTCACAATTATAAATAAGAATCAACATAAAATTGGTTTAATGAGACATTTTTTTCTCGGGATATTCAATCTCATACTCTGATACCAAGTTTTTCACATCCGAGAAGTACCCCCTAGATGTAACTGAGATCGTCGTCCCCGAAGAAGACTAAGACTAGCCCTTTCGAATTTATCATTACATTCATAGGTTAAAAATGCGGAAAATTTAAAACTTGTCTTCTATATCTATCATGAGGTTTACAGAGACCTCTCGCATACACATAATATATTCATATCGAGTGTACATAGACCCTTCGTATAAGAAGATTACATAGTCTTCTGCTTTTATGATACATATATATTTAAGATACATAACATAGTCTTAGAACAAATGTCTCATATCAGAACCATCTAAACAAGAGTATAGTAATTAGGCATAGCCCATACATCAATAAAATAAAACTCACATATATGCTATACAATCTTAGTGCCCAATGAAAGGGAATGAACAAAATGACTTTAAGACTAATCAACATCCAAATTCTAGAAAGTGGCATTATCCTCGAAGTGGTGAGGACCTACCCAACTTGCTCATTATTTAATAGTTATGATAGATTTATTTTTATTTTAGAAAAAAGGATAGTTCAGCCATCGATCCATTCGTTATCCTATTATTTTCTTAGGTAAGATATTTGGTCTCTATATTCGCCTTATCAGGTGCATTCATGTTTTAATGGTGAAAACCAAACTCATATGTATACCAGGTCGACTGTAAGTATATTTTTCGAAATAATTCTTATTTTACTTGAATAAAAAATTGTTTTCTAAAAACTAGAATAATCAACAAATACTTGAAATTTAGGTGGATGGTCATGAAAAACAGGATGTTACAATACTATGTTTTTGGGATTTATTCAATTAAATCGAGTAATACCTATAGATTGTGCTTTTACAAGGACCTCAGAGACAAACATATTACAAAGAGGAAGTGTTTCTCAGGCTTTATCAGGTACATGTTCTAATTTTGTCCCAATATATATGAGGGAATGACACAACATTTCTTTCTATATTACATTTACATAATCATATGATATGTTGTTAGACAGAATATTTTGATTATAATCTTATAATGTCGGTGATGAACGAGGAGATAGGAATGTGGCCATATGAAGTGTTTGGAAAATTGAGTGCAAATGACGAGGATATAGTGCAATTTGGAGAAAAAGTGTACACCTCAAGAGGCCAAGATGTTAACCCTTGTCACAACCCAAAAATGGATGTGATGACACTCTCTTTATCCCACCAAGACAAGTCAGTCTAACCCCGATTATCTTGACAAAGTGAGGAAGTAAAAAAAGGTCAAAAAACAATTACAAATACGGAAAAAAAATCCACTTAATTCAATCCTCCAAATCTAGCTTTCACATGCACAAGCCTCTAATATAAATACTAGAATTGTAATATTATACGCAAGTCTCAAATGATGTTATCTTTCAAGTGAAAACAAAATCATAAACATGATTCAGAAGGACTTATGAGATTACAAACAATTATCTCAAAATCTCTACAGAGAGCTTGGGATATGAGGAGAATATAAGTTATCATGAAGCTCTGGCCTCGTAACCTACAAAAATTTGTAGAGGCAAGGAGTGAGTATCAAACAACGCGGTACCCAACAAACAAACCTCTAAACACAAGCTAAGGGAACATAATACGGGTAATCCTTGCATAAAACCAACCCAACCTAACAGTTTACAGGTTCCATAATACATAGCTCAACAACAACACTCTAACAGTTTACATATCATCAATAACAACTCAATATTCATCAATAACAACTTCCGCAGAAAGGTACTCACAAGATCAGCAACACACAAGATCATGTTCATCAATGATAAAAATGTGAAATGCATTTATCAAGTATATTGAAGCATGTCAGACCTAACAATACACACCCGTTGTCTCTCAGTTAGGGACCCATGGGGGACACATCTATCCATGTATCTATTGCGGTGTGCGATACGTCCCTTGATATATAGTATCCATCGCAGCGTGGGATACGTCCCTCAAAATATAGTCTCCATCGTGACGCGTGATACATCCCTTGAAATGGTACATACTCTTATCACATCACACTTATAACAATCATGTCTCAGAACTAATGCAAATGACATGTTCACACAAATAATGAGGAAATGACCATTTTAATATCATTGCACAATTCACAACATCAACAATTAAATAATAACCCTTTCAAATCATTCTTAAATATCACACACCAACAATTAATCATATCACATTTTTATAAGCCTTTTTCCATCCTTAGAATTATTCAACATGGTCAATTCAACCCATTACTAATTTTCATTACCTCCAAACATATACCACTAGGAAATACACACATTTCATACACTTGACAAGGGTTTAGAAATCCAATTGCCTCAAATAACTGAACAATCACTCCGAGACTAGAGCCTTCCCTTTTTGCCGAGCTTCCAAATGAATACAATCTATTCAAGTACATATTTACAATAAGATTTTGAAACTAATCAACACCCGTATTACTATAGGTTTAGCCTAGACCAAAAAAATCATTCAAATCAATAATCAAGTTTTAATTTTCAAACTAAGGTTAAGTATCAATTTTTCAATATCAACTCTAATAGTTTCTGGAAGATACACCCAATAATCGATTTCATATCTCAATATATCAAAATTGAATCATAATATGATAACTATAAGAAATATCTTAAATCAATGTTTTTGGCCTAATAAGTGATCTTTAATAATGAATCATTACTTTCCAAATAATAACACAGATTCATGATCGGTGACGTCATCAAAGACAACTTCCAATGCAAGTGTCGACGATCGTACCATAGTATAGTCACCCAACCAAGAGTTGGGGTCATTTCCACTGGGAATGGTGGTGAAAATAATATAAAAGTAAAATTACATTCTATGTAGTCGTAGATATAGAGATTATCCAATAAAAGCATTATAAATCAACGATGGGCTGACAAAAGCGTCTAATATCAATGAGGTTTCTCACTGGTAGTAAAAACAACGAAATTAACAATAGAGTCTAAATCAAGAGAGGGGGAATTATTGGGATGTGATCGGGAATATGGGTTAAGATAAATCTTTGGGTACATGTTTTCGATATGAGATTTATAGAATAATTGTAACTAGGCTAAGCTTTAACAGAGATAAACTCTCTCTCGAGCAACTTACCCATTTCAAATGGGTTCCTCTTGGACACCCACTTGTCGCTTGTCGACCCACCTACACCTTAACCCACTCACACTCTCGAGATGAATGTATGTGAATGAGATTAGGTCACACTCTCTCAAGCAGAGCCTCAAGTCGACCCACTCCCACCGGTCATTAATTTAGTCATCTTAGTTTCACGACTTCAGTCTTGAACAAGTTGAATACACGTTAATACCTTCTATTTGCAACTAAAAATTCATTAGATTCATCCTCAATGACTAAACGAAATCACGAATAAACTACAATAAATATATTAGATAGCAAGACCCAACAACAATCTTAACCCATATTCGCTAAATCACACCCCAAGAATAAGGGTTTTTATCTACACATCAAGAAATAGAAATTTATACCTAAATTATCTTGCATTAAAATGGGTATGAAGATTTAAGTCTTGTTACAAGCCAACAATGAAGAATCCAAGAGACCTAAGTCCAAATCCTTGGAGATGAAACCCTTTCGGTCTTCAAGTTCTTCTCCAAAAACCCACTCAAACTTAGAGCTCAAAAACTGAAAGAAAATAATCTAAAAAGTACCAAAAGTCTTACATTCTTTGACACTAAGCTAAACACTCGAAAAATATTTATAGTTTTCAAAGGTATGTGATGTAATGGATAAATCAACAAAGTAACAATTTGGTGGTTCACCCTCTAATAGTGTCATCGATGTCTTGTTCTTAATCAAAGAATCTTAGTGTTTTGCATCAATGTGCAATAAGGTACTGTTGTGTGGAACTTCTTGGTAATGCACCGACTTCTCATTTTCACCGCCGATTTGATCCTTTCCTTTGGCTCATCACACTTGAACAAAGGTCGATAGTCAGACCTATCGGTGAGTTGCCAAGTGCACTTGATTGTCCTCAAACCTTCATTTCTTCTTTTCGTTTATAGTTTTTCCTCCCTTTTTCTAAGTAGTGTCCATGTCTTGCCTTAAACTCAAAATACCTAAAATGCAAGGTTATTCTTCAGTAATTGAGACAATACAAGCATTTAAGGACATTATTTTAATAAAAAAAATACAAAAAATGAGTCCAATTTGTGAACTCATCAACATCCCCAACTTAAACTTTTGCATGTCTTCAAGTAAAATTTAAGCTCAGTAGTTCAAAAAGGATGTATCAAACAGTGCTACAAAGATATAATAGATACAAGCATTAATGTACACAACAAAACACAATTTACTTATGCAAGGATCAATTGTGTACCCATTGATTCAAATTAAGACACACCATTACCAAAGATTCTCAAGCTCGCAGTACTTGCTTCAAATGCAAGTTCAAGCTCAAAAAAAGCATTCAAATTCCCTAACACAAATGATGATTCCAGTATCACACACATGATATTAATCATTTAAGGTTCGTAAATCAAATACAAAACTCATTCTCAAAAAGAGAAACATAATGCATGCTTTCACCATAGGTTTGCCCATATTTTCCTATCAACATTTGTTTCAACTTTCTCAAGATCAAAAAGGTCTTTCTAAGGCTTGTACGAGATGTGTGCAAAGGTATGACCATTTTTGCTCAGTGAGTATGATCCTCATAAAATGTGGTGCTCACAACACTTCTCTTCCTTTTCTCCCATTACATTAATTAGTGTTTACAAGTTATCCCTGTATTCGCTTTCCCATAATGTGTTGGAAACCCTCTTTTTATTTTTGTAACTTTCTAGTTTATTTCACAACTTTTCTTTTTCATTCTTTTTTTTTCTCTTTTCTCTTCTATTTTGTATATATAGCGGGGTTTTATTTTTCTCAACAAAATGGGTAGAAGGAATTTTTCTGGGACTTTCTTGACTTGCTTTCTCTTTTCACCAAACCCCACCTTAGGCTTTTGGCCTAATTTAGCTATGCTCTTAAGCACAAATCTAGACGAATATGATAAAGAGTCAAGAAAGTTTATGTTGTTGTCAAGTTTCTTCCAAATATAGGTAAGGCTAAAGGGGTGTTCAAGAGAGATTCACGCACTCAAAAGGTAGTTCACAAAAGAGGTATATTTCAAATTGGCTTACACTCTTCAAAATTGCCTAGAAGATCATATCAAGAGAAAGCTTTACTTAGTGAATAAAACTAATGGGAAAAATTCTAGGTGTTGTCATGCATGCTTCAAGTTAAGCTTATCACACAAGCCATTGACACTAAAGTCAAACAACACTCCACACTTTTGATAGTGTGAAATAGTCATTACAAGAGAATCAATTTGAAAATAGGCTAGTCACAATGATATACAAAGAGTTCACATATTGCCTATGCAACTTCATTTGGCCTTGTTGTAGCGGTACAATTATGTTTTTCGATTGCGAGCACTATTCAAGTCATCAACATAGACCAAAACCTAGAATTAAATTTGCCTAAGAATAGGCATGTTTTCAATTATATACATGAGGTCGTGAAAATTTATGAAAAAATTAAAAATTTTCGAAAGGGTCAAAATTATTTTGCAATTAGAACAAAAAAAGGAGCCATAAGCTCAATCATCCACAAAAAGCAGATTAAACACAATTTAACAATTGACAACCCAAATATAAACACAAAACGCAAAATAAAATAGTAATCGCACAAAAGGTAGTGGGACTCACCCACTATAATTAAAAAAATTTGTCCTCAAATGCACATAAAACTATCTTAAAGGAGATATAAGAGATACATAGAGAAGATAGAGAGGGATCTTGTCTACGCAGACTCTCCTTCTATCGGGCCTTCATGCTTGGTGCATAAATTTGGATCTAGGTACTAGTGCTCAGATCGGCACCCTCCTTCTTTTGGGTTTCAGCGTCTTTGGCTGGTTCAGCCGCGACTTCAACAACTATATTTTCTTCAACCATCTTGTCAACATTGTGCCTTAAAGGCATAGATTGCAATAACAAACCCTCGAGCCCACAAGGGGACATTAGGATCAATGGGGGATCTCCTCCTGGAAGTTCCTTCCTTCTTCAAAGTTTTGGCCTTCCGTACGCTTTTCCTGAAATTTGCTGCCCTTATATGCCTGGGTGGCATGTTTCTCCCTTCTACCTTTGGTCTAGCCAAATCTGCAAAGCTTTGATAAAAAGTTAGAAAGCATTCAATTATGAGCAATGAAAATTCAAATGCATAATTACTCTGCTGAATCAGTAGGCAAGGTACATGAACTTTCAGGCGATTTGCCAAATACGGTGCTCAAAGGATACATGGGTGCAGACAAGAGGCGAACACGAGTAATTTCGCGAGGTGGCGAATGCACTTTACGGCTTTAGACTTTTCATCGGAAGTTACAGAAATAACTATTCATTTATCTTGTAATTAAGGGAGAGATGGATACATAAGGCAAACCACCAAGCGATTTGGTGAGCACGACCCAGCTCGCCAAACATCCCAACGTGCCCATTTTCAAACCAACTTCTTGAATTCAACGCTGCAACCCTCGGAAGCTAAATTAAGGCATGTGCAACTCAAATAAAGTTTAGACCTAGTAATAATTATGCACGACCCATGATTTTTTTAATCTATTTTAAGAAACAATGTTCATGAATCAAGCACTTAACTTATTGCGGTAGAAAATCATTAAACCCAAAATAGATAGACAACAACATTACTCCTACTAGGCAGATTTAGCACACATCACAAGATAATGCTACTACATTCGAGAACTAAATTTAATAAAAAGAACTTAGTTTTAAAAATCAACCTTTCGTGCTGAGTAGGATTATTTGAGATGCTAGGCGCCAATGCAATTCAAATCCAAGCGCAAACTGATCAACCAGAATAAAATATGGGTGCAGAAATTTAAAAGATAGATGTGAATGTGTGAGTTTGAAGAATTAAAAGAGATGGCACCTTTAGGAGTATAAGAAGTTTAAACCTGAAATCGAAAAGACCATTCGGTTCTTGCCCATTCATCGACGTTAGTCGTGGTCGCTCAACCCTTCAGCGGCACACCAAATCATTGCTTCCCTAGCCAAGTTTTACAAAATTCACAGTCAATATTGAAAATCCAAATAGATGTACAAGTTAAAATTGCCGAAACATTGGCGACTCGCGCATATTTATTAGGCTAGCCAAGTTTTACAGCTCTAGCTCAACATTTCCTTGAGTCTAACGGCGGACTGGATCGTGGTCGCCGACACATTTGGTCACCCGCGAAATGATATAATTACTTGTAGAACTTCGTATTTCCTAGCATTGGCCCACTTCATCTTGCACAACCAACACACTTTTATTTTATCAACACACAAATAAAAGTTAAAAAAGGGTCTTGGGTTGCCTGCCAAACAACACCTTAGTTAACGTCATGGCACGACGCAAGTCTATGTATCTCTAGGCAAACCCCCTTGCTATCTCGGATTTAGGTGAGATGAGATATGGCCCATTTGGGTTCTAACTGTTTGATAAAAAATGAATGGGAGGTGAGTGTCTGACTAAGGGTGGACACATCTTCTTTCATGTCTTATTACATTTTGTTCGACCCTTCAACTTTGTTGAGAATACACGAGAGGATATCCTCAGACCTGCCACGTTTATAAATTTGGGCTTTTGATGCTCATGGGAAGGCACATATATACATCCTTCTCCCCATATTTCCAATTTGGATTACGGTCCCACCATTAATGATCTTGATACATCCTAGCGTCATCTCTAGACCAACCTTAGTTACCACCCTGGCTTGGGTATTTTAGACAATAACCACCGCATTGGTTGGCTAGAAAGTTTACCTCCTCGTTATACAAGGTTTTGAACTTCATCTCCTCAGGATTTTCACACCGAACCCCTACGGCATTGGCACCTCCGGCACAAACCCCCATGACATTTTTGGATAGAATATCAAGTTATGTCATAATCTTGTCCATTGTATTGGTCTCTCTCATTGTTTTTTACAATTTGCTCCTTAACTTGAAAGTTAGAGGAGAGACTTGATCTTCATGAGTGTACCACATTCTGTTGATAGTTGACATATCGTCCAAAAGTTATGCTACTACGGCATATGGTTTTTGCATTAAGCCTCCCGGCAAGAGCTGGTTGGTGACACCTTTGTTTACCAAATCCAAATTTCAGTAGAAGTATTGAAGAAGCACATTATCAGGCAGACCATGGGTCGGGCATTCTAGCACCAACTTTTCGAACCGCAGCCAAGTTTCGTACAAAGGCTCGTCTTTTAATTGATAAAAGCTCTGAATGTTATCCCAAAGTGACATCATCTTTGAAGGGTGGAAAATCACAATTGAAATACGATCACCAATTCTTTCCACGATCTGATGGATTTTTGTGGCAGCTCTGCTAGCCATTTGCAAGCTTCTCCCATTAGCGAGAAAGGGAATAGCCTTAACTGGACTAACTCTTCAGAGATATTTTTAAATGAAAATGGTTTGTATATATCGATGAAGTTTCAAAGATGTTCATGAGGATCTTCATAAGCCAATCCACTGAAGAGTCCGTTTAGTTGTAAAAGTTGCAATATGGTTCTCGTTACATGGAACACTATATTTCTCTCGGATGGGGTAAAGGATGGCTCCAGCACCTCCCATAAGATGGTGGTCATTCATGTTGGGATCTTGGATAACCTTGAGATTATTGATGTAATCTTGGTGGCCCACCCGGCTCCCATTACTTCCATTAAAACTCATGCTTTCTAGAATAGTCAACCAATCAAATGAAACAAAACTAAAAATTAGGTTAGTAAAACTAAAACAAAGCAAGAACGGAAATCTAATATGACTACAAATTTTCACGTAACACCACTCCCCAACAGCGGCGTAATTTTGATCGGTGACTTCATCAAAGACACAAATTCCAACTGAAGTGTCGACGATCGTACCGTAGTATAGTAACTAAACCAAGGTTGGGGTCATTTCCACAGGGAGTGGTGGTGAGAATTTAATAGAAAAGTAAAATAACATTCTAACTAGTCATAACTAAATACATTATCGAATAAAAGAATTATAAATCAATGATGGGGTGATGCAAGCATCAAATATCAATGGGAGTTTTTGTCACTTGTAGTCAAAACAATGAAATTAATAAGAGAATCTAAATCAAGACAGGGGAATTCTTGGGTTGTGATTGGGAATATGGGTTAAGCTAAATTGTTGGTACATGCTTTCGATAGGAGATTTATAGAATAATTGTGACTAGACTAAGTTTTAAGGGAGATAAGATCTCTCTCAAGCAACTTACCCCATTTAAAATGGGCTCCTCTTAGACACCCACTTGCCACATAGAGACTAACCTATGCCTTAACCTACTCACTCTCTCGAGCAGAGTGTACGGAAATGAGACTAGGGTCATTCTCTTAAGAAAATCCTCATGTCGACCCACTCCCATCGGGCATCAATTTAGTAGTCTTAGTTTCACGATTTTTGTCTCTCGAAAAGCGAAAACACATAAATAAACTTTTATTTGAAACTACAAATTCATTAGATTCATCCACAACTACTAAACGAAATCATAAGTAAACTACAATTAATTTATCAGCTAGCAAGACTCAACAACAATCTTAAACCATATTCGCTAAATCACACCCCAAGAATTGGGGGTTTTAGCCATAGGTTAAGATATAAAAATTTCTACCTAAAATATCTTACATTCAAATGATATGAAAATTTACATCTTGTTACAGTCCAAGAATTATGAAATCCAAGAGACCCAACTCCAAATCCTTGGAGATGAAACCATTTTGGTCTTCAAATTCTTCTCCAAAAACCCTCTCAAACTTAGAGCTCCAAAATTTATAGAAAATAATCTAAAAAGTACTAAGAATCTTAGAATATTGGATACTTATCTAAAACACCCCCACGTATTTATAGTTTTCAAATATTTGTGTTGTAGAGGTTGATTAGGCGCAGTAAGCCAGAATCGCCGAACAATTCAGGTGATTCGCCCTATGGTAGTGTCATTGTTGTCTTGCACTTAATCCAAACATCTTTGTGTTCTGTATCAATAGTCGATAAACTACTGCTTCACGGCACTTTTTAGCGATGCAACGATGGCTCCTTTTCACCGTTGATTTGATCCTTTCTTTCAGGTCTAGGCACATTGGAAGAAAGGGCGATAGTCAAACCTATCGGCGAGTCTCCAAGTAAACTTGGCGGTCCTCAAGCCTTCATTCTTCGTTCTTTTCATCCTTTTTGCTCCTTTATGCTAAGTAGTGTCCATGCCTTGCCTCAAACTCAAGATAATCATAAGTATTTGAGACAAAAAAAAGAATTTAAGGACACTATTTCTATCAAAATATTGCCCTAAACGAATCCTATTTGTGGACTCATCAAACTAGTATTGTTCAAATCTCCCAAGAAATATATAGAGCATTAACTAATTCCTTCAAAATATTATATTCCAATGAGTACCTCATTACTTACTACTCATCATTAACCCTCCAAATATACATTACCATCTAGTCCCCACTTAATTTAAACAAAACTTGAACTTACCGTATTCTAAAATCTAATACTTCCAACACTATAATATTGGTAAGGTCGCGAACAACAAGGTATAGAACATTTGCCTGATTTTTATAGAGCATACTTGTATTGAGAATAATTATATATATACTTCTACAAATTCATTCTCTTAACCCAAAATTTAATAATCTAAAAATATATATTAATAATAATGATGTTAACATTTTTCTTGTCCCCTATATTTCTAAAGCCGCCGGAAACAATGACTTCACCACTTCCCCCCTTAAATTTAATACAACCATTATACTAATTCAATAAAATTAAATAATGGTTACCTCCACAAAATTTATCAGCAATAAACAATAAATAATGCCTATCCATCAATTTGAAAACTAGCAATATAGCAGACAATCCAATTCATTCCATACCAACATATATACTAATTTAATTGTAAGAATTGGAACTTAATAATATAATTATTTTATATTTATTTCATGTGTAATTAAGAAGAAATTTTTTTCATCCATACATACCTGCACTTTCGTTCTTCTCTCAACACACGCGCATGCTAGTTTTCTTTCTACTCCTCTTAATTTTATTTTCTAAGTTGATTATGTATTAAAAGTGATAAACATTACTCACTTATTTTACTAAATATATGTTGTATAGTATAGGACCTTAAATAAATTAACACTTTAGCCCATTAGCTATCAATTTAAGTCATTTATCTAATATTACCCATGAATTAATTAACTCACGTAAAACATATAGTTCAAAATTTCAAAAATAACCTCCCAGATCATTACATTTTTAGTGGGAAATGGTCAACTTAGAGGAGGATATTGGCAATTATCTTTTTATATGCACAAAGTATTGTATGAAATAGAAATAGAAATAGATGGACAGAAAAAACGAGTATTGTCAGATGATTCTAACATTATGTAAAGAACTGTTCCAGTCGTTATGAAAACTCCAATTAAAATAAAATTAAGGCACAAAAATTTTATGGTAGTAACATAAAAATACCTACACTAGTCCAAATTTGGGCTAAATCGGAGTTACTGAGGTATAGGAAGATCTGGTAGCGAATGAGAGATCTAGTAATGGATTTTATCACATGATTGGATAACTAATACGTTATGAAACATGTACGACTTTACGGAATTGATTTTGGGAGAGTAGGACTCCCAAAATCAATCTTAACGTGAATGGGTAGTTTCTCAGTATCATGGATTGCAGGTGTATTGTGAAATTGGAGTTTAAAACTCTTAATTTGACTCACTGTATCAATGTAGGCCATAAGGGTGGGATCATTCTCGCCAGGGTGGGCCGCCATGGCGGGAAGGGGTCGGCATGTTGGGATAGTCGCGAGTTAAGTCGGAAATAAATCCTAAAAATGTTGTTTTTGCAAGTTTTGTTCTTGATAGCTCGGAGACAACCCTAGGTGGTTTCTTGATAGTTTCCCACGATTTTTGATACTAAAGGTAAGATTTTTACTCCCCAAATACGTTTTCCATTTTGTTGAAGGTGGAATGTTGACTATATATTGTTAGGGAGGATTTTGAATTGAATTAGATGGTGGGAAAAAGCTCTAGTTGCATCTTAGGATCCTAATTTGGGTCTTGGGTTATTAGGTTTGCAATAATCCGGTTAACTTGACCTTTGTTTGTCGATCCTTGTGTACATTAACTATTTTTAGACATAGAACAAACGGAAAGAATCCAAAAAAGGAAAGATCTAGGTGTCTTAGGGGATCAAGCTTGGATGCAAGGTAGGTGATGGTATGATTTCATATTTTGTGTATTGTATGTTAGTAATTGATTCATCGTAATGCATGTATGTAAATGAAGCATATTGATAAAATCTAATCTAAATAAGTATGAAGGAATGATCCTACCTTAAGAATCAACACTTGATTGTATGATTATGAGAATGTACATTGGGGGTAGTGATTGTGGTATGACGATTAGAGCGGGTGTCACATTCTTACATACTAACTTGGATCAAGTTCCACGTTTCAGCGCATATATTTGATCATGTGTCACGTTCCGACATACTAACTTGGATCGGGTGCCAAATTCTAGCATATATATTGTATGGGGTGTCACGTTCTGACATATTGACTAGGATAGGGTACCACATTCAAATACACTAACAGTTTTTGTATGAGTTCCATGAGAGGGCATTATATTAGGTTCCATGAGAGGACCATTGAATTGGGTTTTGTGAGTGGACCATTGAATTGTGTTATGTATTTACTTGTAATGATTACTTCATATTTGATGATGATTGATATTAGACATATGTATGTTTCAGTCAAAAGATAACCAATGTACATACATATTTTGTACATGTCATGTTTATCTTGTTGTGATTCTGATATATGTTGTTACTAGGATAGCCGTGTGATCGTAGCAGTACACTGTAGTTGTGTATTAATATTGTACGTTTTCTTTCTTTGTTGAGTACAGGACATCTTTAGGCCACTTCTGACAAACCTCCATTAGATGACTATTGCGCGTGATCAGATTTAAGAGTGAGTCAATTATTTCAGGATGCCCTAGATCTCTTTTATGTAACTCCACTCTTTTCAGACTTATACTAGGTCTTTAGACGTTGTTGTGTTTTACCTTTCGAGATTGTATCTCTATATCTTAGACTTGTGAATTTTTAGATTTTTGGTACAATGATTTTAAGGTTCTAGGGTTAAGACTTCCGCATTAGTTTTGTTAGTTATATGTTTAAACTCTTGGAGATTATGCGGACTCCATTTTAATGGTCATTTAACCTAATTTTGTATCTTTAAATATCTGAGGTTTTGGTTAAATTGTTTAGTTGGGTTGTAATAAGGATTCTCTCATTGGAGGATTAGTGTGGGAGCCAATCGCGACTGTCTAGGTTATGACAAAGTTTGTATTAGAGTCGTACGTCAATTGATATCATTGTACCAAAACGAGTCAAGTAGAGTCTTGCGGAACGGTACGAAGACGTTTGTACTTTTCTTCGAGAGACTATAGGACTTTAGGGGAAAAAACTCATTTCTTTCTACTTCTTTTGTGTTATGAATTGAATCCAATTGGTATCTAGGTGATACAAATTGATTTCTTAATATCTTCCTTCTATTTCACATTTGGTTAGGAATGGAGTTATAAAGATGAAAACAACAACAACAATAGAAAATGTGTCCTTGAAAATAGGTATGTTTTCATGACTCAATATGGACTAGAGACAAACATAAGGTTTTTATTATGTTCTTAAGGTTGAAACCTTCATTTTTCTTGGGTACTGAATCTTAAGATTCATAGGATTCCTTGTTGACTGTCATGAGTTGCTTCACAATATGGATAATTGTGATATATCATTTCAAGGGAGACAAGTTATACCATGGTTTCACGGTATTATTAATACTTTTTCCTTAAATTTAATGTGTCCAAAAGCCTTTTTGTGCTAATTTTTATATAAGTTTCTCTTTATTTTTCAGGAAATCTGTCAAAAGATGAATGCGGAGATTTTGAGCGAAGAAATGCAGAAGAGACCACCTACGGAGCTTATGACGGTCTGTCGTGCTTGTGATGGTCCGTAAGTAGAAGCGTAGTGCAGCTGCTGAAGGAAGATGGGGAAGTCTGACCAAGTGTGGGGTTAAGGAGTCCATGACGGTCCGTCGTGTCTATGACGGTCCGTCCTGCAGGTTCGTCATGGAGTTCAGAGAAGTAATCCCAGTACCCATATTCCAAGAGTTGAAGTATTTTTGAATGAGACCCTCGACGGACCGTCGTGTTTGTGACGGTCCGTCATACTTGCCGTCAAGGGTATGATGAGAGCAGCAGAAGAAATTGCACAAGTATGAGACAAAGAAGTCCATGACGGTCTGTCGTAACCACGACAATCCGTCACGAGTTTCGTCGACCCAGCCGCGTTTTGACACATTTCCAGCAAATAGAGTCCTTGTTTAATTAGGTTTTTATTTTTCTATAAATAGTTCGAAAAACCTCATTTTTGGGGTTAGACTCTGTATTGTTAGACTGCGGATCATTATTAGACATTGTGTATTAGTGTTAGATTCTTGATTAGCATTAGACTTTTTGTGAGATTATTGATTACTTTGAGATTCTTGCAAGTGATTATTGGTGATTAATCAAGCAAACTTTTGGATTTTACTCTTTCTCGTTGAAGTAAGTACATTGATTCTTGTTTAATATAGTTGAATATTGTGATTATGACTATGAGAAACTAAACTCCATAACTAGGGTTGTGGGAACCATAGGCAAATAATGAGATAAAACCTAACTAAAATAACAATTTTAGAATAGTGTCTTGCATGTATTAACAATTCTTTCGCTTAGAAGTCTTTTTAACGAATGGCCAACGTTAGAACTCGCCTTAATGCTACTTGCTGGACAAGGGAGGTAGATAATAGGAAAAGAATTATCAACATAGATTTAGTGTATACTGTCTAATAGGCTAGTATTGATTGGTACAAGGTAATAACTTAGTCAAATATCGAACACGATGCTTAATATGAGGTAAAGATAAGGATTAGAAAAGCAACACACGTAGCCGGACCAAGGTGCGGAGTGAGATTTTCTAGATGCCGGACCAAGGATTTAATAATACATAATTTATCACTTTGCATGCAAGATACTAGGAAAGAATTGTTAGTAGTTAGAATTATCAAGTTATGAACTTGTGGGGTACACGTAAACCCTAGTTACTTTGATTATTTGATTAAACTCGAACATTCAAAGCTGTTAAGTGTCTCTTTCAATTTCGTTATTTATTTTCATTCATTTAGAATTAGAAACCCCCCTTTTATTGTTTTTTAATTTCCAAGGAAGTCATTGACCAAACAATAGTAATAATAGGTTAAAGTTAAGTCTAAATTATTTTCCTCGTAGGAACGATCCCAACCTCACTATTTGGGTTATTTACTTGACACGACCGCTTTACTTCTTATTTGAGAAGTAAGTTTGAGCGTATCAAATTTTGGCGCCGTTGTCGGGGAACGTAGCTTTTAGATTGACTTGAACTTATTACTATAGTTTAGTTGACATTTTCTTGATTTTACTTTGTTTTATTGTTTTTGATTTTTTTCAGAACTATCCTCATTGTATGCAAAATACACGGAGAGGAAGAGAACCCTTGTTTCCCTACGATCAAGAATTAGAGCGTACACTGTGCAATATGAATCGAAACTTGGGAATTAATGATGATGATCCGAACCAGAACATCCCACCTCCGGTTGATGTTCATGGTCAGTTGTTACCCGATGCTCCGGGTGAACACCAACAGAGGGGACAAAATCCCGCTACACGGCCCCAAGCATACTACAGAGGCTATGATAATATAGCAGACTCCGATGGTAAAATCTGAGTAGCCCAATTCATTATCCTCTTTTGGGGTTTTCTTGCCTGTGTTCTTTTTCCTCAAAAGACTGATTACTTTTTCTGTTGAACCGGCATGTCTATATCTTTTGTACATAGTTTAATTCAGGAGCATGATGGCTAAACTGATATCCTGACAAATTAGAAAATGATGCATGACTAGGCATAGTAACTAATAAATGTGTGGCTCTAAGCATGACGTAGAGGTACACCATTGCATTACCCTAAGTCTGAAATTCGAACTAGGTGTGTGATAATCTGGTAGAGTGATGAGATGTCAAGTGAGTATGAGGAAGATTTGAATAGTCCACTATTTGTACTGAGCTAGAACTTGCTTGGTTAGTCCTACTAAAAGTAAGCTATAATAGACAACTAGGAAAGGATCATAGGCCCTTATTCAATGTAGCCCATTTTTAGCCTAAATAAAATAAAACCAAATGAAATTTATCCTTCTTTGATCCAAATGATCTGAGCTTAAACTAGACCTTTCTTTTTCATCCCAACTAATCTTTTCTGGGAAGAATGTGTTGGCCCTGGTCCCTCCTTGGACATGTGCACCTCAGCTTATGCCAAAAGCATAAGTTGAGGGTGGCTAATGCAGTAAACAACCTTCGTTATAGCCCTGACCCAACTTTGGGTATTATGTACCTTGACTCATGGCAAAGCCATGAGTTGAGGGTGGCTATTATGAGGAATGCTCTGGAAAATGGGGTTGAAAGAACAAAGAGAAATAAAGAACAAAAGTAAAGTGACTCAACAATTAGTTGAAAGAAAAATATACAATAAATACAAGTAAGAAAAGAAGAGAGTCACTTACACAAATGAAGAAAGAAGAGAAAATAGCAAGATGAAAGAATATGAGAAACAGGGCGAAATAAAATGATAGAAAGCGGTAGATTTAGCCGATATGTCAAGGAGTGAAAAAAGTCACTAAAGTATACCAAAATATACCCTACCTGACCCTGAGCCTATGTTACAAGCTTAGAAAGTCCTATTGTGATCCTAAGGGTTGTATAGAGAACTCAAGGCAGTGAAAATAAGGACAAGCTTATGGCAATAGGTATGAATGAGTGTGACTTTGTTCTGAGAGTGAGTGTTGAAAAGTAATCCTTATACTCAAACTGAAATCATTGTGTGAAAAATGAGGATTTTGTTTTAAAGTGAGGACACTAGTTGCAATACCGAAATTGTTAGCACCTCGGTGAGAAATTGAAGAGGATAGGTGTTAGTGCATGGTGAGTCTGTGTCATGCTCTGATCCCACATAATTCAAGCCTAATAGTGATAGCATGCATAGATTTGATGAGATTAATCGGAATTGATAGCCAAATAATTGCAAAGAATGAAACATGGATACTATTTTCCAAAGATTTTGTATTGAGTCATAGTGCGTCGCTTGAGGACAAACAACGAATTTAAGTTGAGGGTGTTGATATACCGTGGTTTCACGGTATTATTATACTTTTTCCTTAAGTTTAGTGTGTCCAAAATCCTTTTTGTGCTAATTTTTATATAAGTTTCTCTTTATTTTGTAGGAAATCTGTCCAAAGATGAATGCGGAGATTTTGAGCGAAGAAATGCAAAAGAGACCACCTACGGAGCTTATGACAGTCCATCGTGCTTGTGACGGTCCGTAGGTAGAAGCGTAGTGCAGCTGCTGAAGGAAGATGGGGAAGTCTGACCAAGTGTGGGGTTACGGAGTCCATGACGGTCCGTCGTGTCTATGACGGTCCGTCCTGTAGGTTCGTCATGAAGTTCAGAGAAGTAATCCCATTACCCATATTCCAAGAGTTGAAGTATTTTGGAAGAAGACCCTCGACAGACCGTCGTGTTTGTGACGGTCCATCATACTTGTCGTCGAGGGTATGAAGAGAGCAGCAGAAGAAATTCCACAAGTATGGGATGACGGAGTCCATGACGGTCCGTCGTGACCACGACGATCCGTCGCGAGTTCCGTCGACCCAGCCGCGTTTTAACAGATTTCAAGCAAATAGAGTCTATGTTTAATTAGGTTTTTATTTTTCTATAAATAGTTCGAAAAACCTCGTTTTTGGGGTTAGACTCCGTATTGTTAGACTGCTGACCATTATTAGACTTTGTGTATTAGTGTTAGATTCATGATTATCATTAGACTTTTTGTGAGATTATTGATTACTTTGGGATTCTTGCAAGTGATTATTGGTGAGTAATCAAGCAAACTTTCGGATTTTACTGTTTCTCATTAACGTAAGTACATGAATTCTTATTTAATATATTTGAATATTGTGATTATGACTATGAGTAACTAAACTCCATAACTAGGGTTGTGGGAACCATAGGCAAATAATGAGATAAAACCTAACTAAAATAACAATTCTAGAATAGTGTCTTGCATGTATTAATAATTCTTTCGCTTAGAAGTCTTTTTAACGGATGGCCAACGTTAGAACTCGCCTTAATGCTACTTGCCGGACCAAGGAGGTAGATAATAGGAAAAGAATTATCAACATAGATTTAGTGTATATTATCTAATAGGCTAGTATTGATTGGTACGAGGTAATAACTTAGTCAAATATCGAATATGATGCCTAATATGAGGTAAAGATAAGGGTTAGGAAAGCAACACACGTAGTCGGACCAAGGTGCGGAGTGAGATTTTCTAGATGCCGGACCAAGGATTTAGAAATACATAACTTATCACTTTGCATGCAAGATACTAGGAACGAATTGTTATAGTTAGAATTATCAAGTTATGAACCTGTGGGGAACACGTAAACCCTAGTTACTTTGATTAATTGATTAAACTCCATCCTTCAAAGCTGTTAAGTGTCTCTTTCAATTTCGTGATTTATTTTCATTCATTTAAAATTAGAAACCCCTCCTTTATTGTTTTTACTTTCCAAGGAAGTCATTGACCAAACAATAGTAATAATAGGTTAAAGTTAAGTCTAAACTATTTTCCTCGTGGGAACGATCCCAACCTCACTAGTTGGGTTATTTACTTGACACGACCGCTTTACTTCTTATTTGAGAAGTAAGTTTGAGCGTATCAAGACACCAAATCGTGGCGGTGGTCTTACGTCGAGTGTCACTGTTAATTGCACTTCTCATGGCTTTGTGAAATATTTTATTACTTACTGTATGGAGAAGTATATACCTTGAACATTAAGGGTAGGAGGAGAGATGAGTTCTTGAATATATAGATAAACATAACGTAATTGTTGTAGCCTTTAAGTAAAAGTTTGTGTTTTATCCAAATATAGTACTCCACTTTGCTTCAGTCTAAAAGAGCAAACTGATTGATGTGTGAAGTCATAAGGTAAAATTTACAGAATCAAAGATTATAAATGACAACATTCAATAAGTTTTGTAAGGGACGGCTTGATAATGAACACCATTACTTAGAAAATGCATTTAATATTGTTGTCATATCATGTATGGATTGCTTAGTAAATGATGAAATTATTTTGCGACAAATGAGGTTAGATCTCTACTATGATTTCCTATATGTGTATATCAAAGAGGGTCATGATACGACTATTACAATAGAAGAAATTATTACTTTGTTAAGTTATTAAGTGTGTTAAAATTGTGAAACCTGGCATATTTGGAGAAAAAATTCAAGGCCATGGAGGCAGGGTATGGTAATGCAGGTAGAGGAATAGTGCATCCAGGTACAGAGGTTTCCCATCAAGATGACAGGGCTCAGTTTTATGCTTTTTTGGGTAAGATCTAGTTTCAGGTGTCGGATGCAATGGTCACAAGTGTCGTTGTTATTTGTGCCTAGATGTCTATTATTTTGTTTGATCTGGGTTCTACTTATTCTTATGTGTTGGTTCAATTACCTTAAGATTTTGTGTTGTTTGTGATGTACTTGATGTCCCTACTCATGTTTCTATCCTATTATGATTGTCTTGTTTATTAGTTTTCAGACTTGGGCTAATTTGGTTATTTTGGGATATGATTGGCTTTGATATAATCTTAGGAATGACTTGGTTGTCCCCATATTATGTAGTAATTAACTGTAATGCTAAGTTTGAGACTTTAGAGATTCCCGATAGGGAAAGATTAGAGTGGGAATGGGTGTACAAGCCTAAGCTAGTTAAGATTATATCCTTTATTATAGATAGGAAACTGGTAGGGCAGGGTTGTTTGGATTATTTGTCTCATGTTCGGGATGTTGAGGTTTGTTCTCCCTCTATTGAGTTTATTCATGTAGTGTCTAGTTTAAGGGATTGTTTCATACTGATTTTCCTAGTATGTCTTTGGCTAAAGAAATAGATTTCTGCATTGACTTGGAACAAGATACTCGCCCCATTTCCATCCTTTTTTTGTTGCATGGCTCCTCTAGAATTGAGAGAGGATACAACTCAAATCTAGGAGCATCTTGATAAAAGTTACATTTCATCCTATTGCTTCTTTGTGGGGGTGAACATTCCTTGTTAATTAAGAAAAAAGATGGTAGTAAGAGGATTGATGATTTATCTTAGGCTATAAAGGATTGGATTGATACATGAATGACAAGCTTATGAATAAACAAAGTTCCATTGAGTATACTTGGGCAAAGGAAATTGAAAATTTTAGTCATAAAATGCATATAAAAATTGGTTTAGTCCTTAGAATTGAATGAGTATACCTAAGTTTGAGGTGTTGTGTTGATGATAAGGTTGACCTCGTAATGATAGCCAGGTCTAACTGAGCATAATGGTAATAAGAGTTCGTGATGAAACTATATAATAAGATTATTGTTAAAGCAAATTTTGTATAGTGACTACGACTTGCGAGTATTGAAGGTCGTGGGTTTCTAATATTGATGAGTAATGTGGTTGTATGAAAAGATTTAAGACATTGTGGGACACCACGCGAATCGAATTTAAAAGAGTCTTAATAAAGAAAAATAGTGGGATGTAGTACAACCTTTAGATAGAGGCAAGATCATGAATATTGTATCTAATTGCAAAGGCTAAACAGGTAGCTTCATAGGGGTAGAGAATTGGGTTCCGAGATGTGTGAATACATTCATTGATGTGTCTATGGTAATAGTGTCAAAGATCCATCAAGTTGGTTAAAACTGTGGGAAAAGACTTGAGAAAAGAGTGTTGAGATATTAGCTCGAGGGTGATGATAAATGTTCTGGTTTTGTTTTTGTGTTTAGTAAGGAGTACGAGTGAATTTTTGGCAAAAGATACCGCTAGATCGATGGAGATACGATTAATGATAAGGGAAGATCCATGAATTTATAAAGATGTTAAAGGTACAAGATAATGTAATAGATAAGGAGATTGTGTTTTACGTTTGAACTTACAATATATTTTTCATTGCAAGTCTACATTAGTGGTGATATATATTATCAAGGTATGAGTTGGTCAGGTGAGAAATGATCAATTGTATCAAGTACTAAACAATTGAAAGGACTTATACCTGGATTGAGTAGTAAAGTTTATTACTTTTGATTGTTAGTACCTAAAGAAAGTTTCATTTAAAATTGTTGGATTATAATACGGTAAATGGTTAGAGTGTTTATGATGGATGTGAGTATGATTCTCTAACTATGATCACGTGTATCTTCATTTTCATGGTTAGATCCCAAGTGGTGGATCAAGGGTACCAATCCCGCGATGTTATCTTGGTTGAGTAGGAATATTCACAAGATTTTTGTTATTTAAATGACATATTTGGTGTTGTCTTGGAGTTGTTAAAGTATTCTAGTATTTCTACATGTACCACCCTTATTATGAAAATTTATAGAAAAGCTACCATGCCTATTTATGGTTATCCGACAATGTTAATATTCATCTTATCGTCGAAGTCATGTATCGATTATGTGATGTTGAATGTAGGGACCATTGGGTCCAATTCTACTATTTTAAGGGTAATCTACAATCACAATTACTAAATCTATCATTTCGATAGTGTTGTTAGTGGGTTTGTATGCTTGGACATATCACTCAATGAGTATCCAATGTCTAAAGATCAAATTTTTTATAACTTAAGCTTATGGGAATTTATATGGTGAAATAGATATGTTGAAAAGAAGTGTGATTGTTTGGATATCATGCTTGTGTTTTTGTTGGTTCAAGTTCAGTTCTAACCATAGCGAGAATGAATTCAAAATTTTATCATGTCTAAGTGTAAAAGGATTTCGCCCCAATGATTGTGTCAAAGTTCTTGATAACATGTTGAAGACATGTGTACGATCAACTGTCTTGGTTGTTGGGAATCGATTTTGTTAGTAAAGTTGACTTACAACAATATTTATCCCATGAGTATTGAGATGACTTCATTAAGGCATTGTATAGGAAGATGTGTAGATCACACACATGGTGGTTTCGTGCTGAATATCTAAAACCTTTGGGAGTTGATTTGGTTAAAGATGATCAGGATAAGGCTAAAAGTATCCAAGTTAAGCTTCTAGCAGCCCAGAGTCTATAGAAAAGGTACGAGGGAAAAGTACCCCGAGTTATTCGAGTTATTTGAGTTATTCAATCATTCAGATACTACTCTACCCTTGCTTTATTCTTTTTTTCCTAGTTTGTCACTCGGGGACGAGTGATGGGTAAACTTTAGAGTTGTCAATATGGGCTAGCCCACTCCATTCGGGCTAAATCATACAGGCTTCCACATTTTACGGGTCAGGCCGGGCTAGCCCATTTTTGACGTGGTCAAGAAAATGGTCGGCCCAACCCACAAGTACGTGGGCTACAGGCTTGACGGGCCAGCCCACTTTTTTTAAATATATATATATATATATATATATATATATTATAATTATTAAATTGAATTTTAAATTATAATTTAAAATATTATCATAAATATCGACAAAACAATATTACATGATGGTAATGTTAGTACTTGTTAATCAAATCAAAATAAAATTATTTTTATAGTATTTATTAGAGATAACTTCAGAGACCTCCATGTTTCGCTCCATAACACTCACCTCCCCTTTGGTTTACGATATTACGTCTACCTCCCTTATTTTCATTTACTTGTAACCACTCATTAAACCTATTTAAAATAAATATAAATTAATATAGATTTGACAATTTTACTCTTTTTTATATAAATTTCTTCTTATTAATAAATATTATATAAAAAATAACTCATTTGACAAATACTTTAAAAATAAATTAACATAAAGACTAGTTTTTTTTAATCCAACAAAGATCAAAGTCTTCAACTAAGCTGACCCACATTTTCACCAAATATTAACTCTTTATCTCTATTTCACCTTTACCAATTCACGTAATTTTTTTCCTCACAACAAGCCATCATTTTCCGGCAACAATCTCTTCAAATAGAAGACCAAATTGAACTTCCCAAGAAAGAAATTCGATAAGAATGATAAGATTTTGTTCTAGTTAAACATTTACACAAGTGAAGAAAAAACATCATCTAACGAATAAAGATAAATCATTGAAAATTAGATCTAAACATTCATATATAAGGGTAAATTTGTCAAATCTAAATTAATTTAAATTTATTTAAATAGGTTTAAAAAATAGTTACAAGAAAACAAAAATAAGAGAGGTAGACGTAATATCGTAAACCACAAGGAAGGTGAGTGTTATAGAGCAAAGCCTGGAGGGAGGTCTCTGAAATTATCTCTATTTATTAAGTTTTTTTTAAGTAAAAGTATAAATATATAAATAAAAATAATAACCTAATTATTTTGAATTTGGACTCTCTTTAATTTTAAAATTTAATATTATATTATATTTTTCAATGAATTATTATTAGCCCACGGGCCGGCCCTACCTATATTTCTCAAGCCCATCAAATAACCAGGCTTATTCAGGCCGGGCTAAAAAGCCTTTTTCTTAAATGGGCTCCAAAAATCTTAGCCCAACCCTATTAAATTCCGGGTTAGGCCATGTCGGCCCAATGGGCCTAGCCCATATTGACGGCTCTAGTATACTTGTTCTTGTTGTTATGGTAAAGATAATGGAGAAAATTTTTTGGATCGGAAAACTTTTTGGTACTAACTTGAGAATTCCTAGCCTAGTCTAGATTTTGATAAAATCCAAGTTTGTGATGTCTAGGAAGATCTAGTAGAATATGAGAGATATAATAATGATTTGATTGCATGAGTGAATATCTAAGACGTTAAGAATCTCGTACAACTTTACAATTGAATTCTGGCGAGTAGAACTCCCCAAATCAAGCATAGCATGAAATATAGTTTCTAAGTGTCATGGGTTGAAGGTTTGTTGGGAATGGGAGTTTAAAACTCTTAATTTGACTCACTATTTTTGTGCAAGCTTCAAGGGCATGATTATTCCCGCCAGGGAAGGGTCATTGTGGCGGGATGGGGGCCGTCATAACGGGATAATTGCAACTTACGTCGGAAATAAACCCTAAAAATATTATTTTCTGCCAGTTTGATTCTTGAAAGCTAGGAGATGACGCCATGTGTTTTCTTCATTTTTTTCCCCATGATATTGGATGATAAAGGTAAGATTTTCACTCTCCAAATTTATTTTTGATCCGAAGAAAGTGGAATCTTGATCATGTATTTTATTATTAGGGGAGGGTTTTGGATTAAATTGGATGGTGGGGAAAATCCCTAGTTGCACCTTAGGATCCTAATTTGGGTCTTGGTTATTGGGTTTGCTATAATCTGATTAATTAAACATTTGATTATTGATCCTTATGTATATTAATAGTTTGTAGACATAGAACAAGTGAAAAGAATCCGGAAAGGGACTATTCAAATTTCTTATGAGATTCAAGGTTGGATTCGAGGTAGGAAATAGTCTAATTTTATGTTTTGTGATGTATGTTAGTAATTACTTCATTGTAATGCATGGATGCATGTGACTGAAGCGTATTGATAAACCTAATGTAAATAAGTATGAATGAACAATCGTCTGCCATGAATCGGCATGTGATTATATATTTATGAGAATGTACATTGTGATTGTGATTGTGGTACGATGGTTGGATCGGGTGTCACGTTCAACACACTAACTTAGATTCAGTGGCACATTTTGGCGCAAATATTGAATCTGGTGTCACGTTTTGATATACTAACTTGGATCGAGTTTCACATTCTGACATATTAATTGGGAGCAGGTACCACGTTCAAATATACTAACAGTTTGGGTATGAGTTCTATGAGAGGGGCCTTGAATTGGGTTCCATGAGAGGACCATTGAATTGGGTTTCATGAAGGGACCATTGAATTGTGTTGTGTATTTACTTGTAATGATTACTTTCATATTTGATGATGATTGATATTAGACATATATATGTTTCTCTCAAAAGATAACCAATGTACATACATATTTTGTACATGTCATGTTTATCTTGTTGTGATTCTGATGTATGTTGTACTAGGATAGCCATGTGATTCTAGCAGTACACTGCAGTTGTGTATTGATACTGCAATTGCTCTTTCTTTGTTGAGTACAGGACATCCTTAGGTCGCTACTGACAAACCTCTATTAGATGATTATTGAGCATGATTAGATTTAAGAGTGAGTCAATTATTTCAGGTTGCCATGTATCTCTCTTGTTTAAGTCCACTGCATTCGGACTTATACGAGTTCTTTAGATATTGTTATGTTTTAGCGTTCGTGATTGTATCCCTATATCTTAGACTTGTGAATTTTAGAGTTTGGTACAATGACTTTTAGGTTCTACGGGTTAAAACTTCTGCACTAGTTTGGATATTTATTTGTTTAAACCCTTGGAGTTTATGGGGACTCCATTTTTACCATCATTTACACCCGCTTTTGTATCTTTAAATGTCTAAGTTTTTGGTTAAGTTGTTTAGTTGGGTTGTAGTATTGGTTCTTCCATCGGAGGATTAGTGTGGGTCCCAATCACCACATTGTGGATCGTGACAGATTATATCTCAAGATTCAAGGTGTTACAATCAAAGATTTTAACCCTCTCATAAAAATATATAACATTGATAAAAATATAAATATGTACATTTTAATTTAATAAAAAATAATATTATATTAAATTTTTTATAAAAAAATATTTAAAAATAGTTTCTCTTTATAAAATAATCTTAATATTAAAAGTAAATTGATACTTGCACTTTTTCGCAATTTAATTTTCAACACTATTGTAAAAATAAACTTTCTGAGGTCATAATAATAATAATAACTTCTTAATATCAAAATGGACGAGGCATAAGCTCTATATATCAAACATTTCTCATCAAAATAATATTAATACAGAAACTTTCTTGTTGACCAACAAGATGCACATACAACATAGATGAACATGCGAACCACAAGATCCACGTATAATGCATGATATGCACGTACAACACACGTTATGCATGTTTAACACTAATTCTACCTTGATTTTAAAAGGTGATCACAAGTCATGGTTTATCATTTTAATATACAAAGTTCCCACACCGTCATAACATTTGTCAATCCTTGGTAGAATTTTTTTCTTTGTTAAATATGATTAATCAACTAAAGATCCCATCATTCAGGGAATTAATAAGATTGCAACGAGTACAAAGTTGTCTTGTAGCTTTTGAGACGAGGTACATACTTATCTCAAAACATTATGATTTTTAGTAACTTTTTGTGAAAAAATTGATGAATTGTCCAGTTATTTAAACTTGAGTCGGTTGTATACATTCCTCTTTATGATTAGAATTATTAGTATAAAATAAGTATGAACGTATATCAATTTCAAGTGATGAGGAACGTCTTTCCTAATATAAGTACAAAATGTATATTACCTTACTTTTTGATAGCCCGAGAATGATAGGACGGTTCAATTTATGCTCATGAATGATGAGTGTGCATAAGAAAGTCGGATTCCAACAGATCCATTAGTGTAGCTATAAAAAATCTCAACAAAGACACCAAAGCATCCAACAATCAATCTACTTAAAACACTCTCTTTAATTAAAAAAAAACATTTGCAATGACAAATGACCTTGGAACTAGAAAATACACCACATCTGTAGAAAAACAGACATTGTAGAAGCAAAAAAAAACTTTTAGATGAAATAAAAGAAGAAAACACGATTTGTTTTGCATGTATAAAAGCTTGAAAAGTATTGACCCTACGTTTTTTAGAATGTTTGAGGAGCTCCTTGATAAAGTTTCCATGGTGTTTTAAATAGTTATATAACTTAATTTCTAAAAATATGACTATATTGTTGCATTGAGTTCTAGTCGTATTCCTAATTATTTCTTTATGTTGAGCTTCAAATACAACATTGGCCTCATTTTCTTGATTGAAAGCATTTTTTCGTGGACAGATAATCTTCTTTACGAAAGAATCCCCTTAAATAAGCATCCAAGGAGGAACATGGTTTCCAATTCCTTTAATTGTATTTCATTAAAGTATTGCATGAAATATAAGTAGACGGGCAAATAAAAATCAAGTAGTGTTAGTTGGTTTTAAGATTGTATCTCAAGATTCAAGGTGTTACTATGAAGGAAATTATTATACTGCCAATGATGGCTATTGGGGCTATAACTTCTTGTTTGGGGGTTCAAGTGGTAAAGATCAATGGAAAACTTGTATTTATTAGCTAGGAAATAACTTTGAGCTATGCTTGAAGGTTCGAATATAAATTGTCAACCAATAGTGTCTTTCAACTTAAAAAATGGTCTTTCTCTATTTTTCTTTCTAAAGAACCTTATATATATATATATATATATATATATATATATAGAAGGGACTGTACCAAAAGAGAACTCAAGGTTGTTCGAGTGAATTAGCTCACCCTTGAATTTGAATGATCACCGAACTTCTAAGTGAGGTCTTTCAAAAGTTGCATGAAGATGTCTCGTACTCAACAAAATAAGAACAAGTGTAGAATCAGTACACAACCACCATGTACTAATAGAATCACACGATTATCCAACTAGTGTAACATAGACAAGTCAATTCATCATTATAATACATGCATAATATCAACATATTCAATACTGTCATCAGAATCAACATCATATTCACATGCTTCATCACATAGTTGGTCCTCTCATGGAACCAAAAATCAAACTGTTAGCGTACCAAAACGTGATAATTCGATCCAATTTTTATATCAAAACATGGAAATCGATCCCAGTTAGCATGTCGGAATGTAGCAATACGATTCAATTTTTATGTCGGAACGTGGCAACCAATCCCAGTTAGCATGCCAAAACGTGAAAGTCCGTTCTCAATCACACATCACAATAACACAACAAGATCGAACATTTAAGGCATGATTCAGTTTAAAAATCTATAATAAATATTTCAACATTCATACATATACAAGTATCACAATGAAGAGAGAACAAGTATATATCACATAATCATAGAATCATAACCATCACCTACCTCGAATCAAAGCTTGACTCCCCCAAGACACTTAAATCTTCCCTTTTCGGATTCTTTCCGCTTGTTCTAGGTCTACAACAAATTGATATACGCAAGGATCAACAATCAAAGATCTAATTAATTGGATAATAACAAACTCAATAACCCTAGAAAAAACCAAAGATCATAATACCCAAATTATGGCTTATTACATAATAATTCTTAGATCAAAATCCTTCTGAATGATAATAACCAAAGCAAATAGGTTTCACGGATCAAAAAATGGATTCAGGGAGTTAAAACCTTACCTTTAACCTCAAATATGGAGAAGAATTTTTAAGAACTCGTCTAGGGTCACCTCCTTAGTCCTAAAAGTTGAAAATATCAAATAGGTTCATCTTAGGGTTTATAAGAGACTTTGAAACGTGCCATTCCCGCTCCAGTGGAACCATGAATCCGCTGCAGCGGTGCCGCACCACCGGCCTAAATCCCTCTACAGCGGCTTTAGCGCAGACAAAATGTACCTATTCACGAAAAGATCAATTCTGGGAGTTCTACTCGTCCAAATTCGATTTCATAAAGTGCTACGGGTTCCTTATCATTTTAGTTATCCACTCATATAATAAAATTCACAATTATAAATCTTATTCATTATAAGATATTCCCTACAACTTAATGAATCTGATTTCTTCTAAATCTGGACCAGGTTGGGTAATTCCAAGTTACTACGAAGGAGTTTTCTGGCCCCAATTCTTTCTTCATTGACTTTTTCATAACGACTGAATCAGGCTGTTACAGTAGATACCAATTTACCCATCAATCTTCCCCGAGTGATCAACGAGGAATGACTTGGGTAAAATGAAGGTAAAGTAGTGTCTGAAACGTTGAATTACCAGGGGTACTTGCCTCGCATGCCTTTCTTATCAAGTCTCATTTACCTCCTAAGGGTTTCACATCTCCAACCTCAAACCAAGCAATTTAATACATACACATCCTCCATTATCATGCCTCAATGAAGTAATCTCAACACTCGAGTGATATATAATGTTGTATGTAAACTTAACTAATCATTAAAACGAATCCCAACAACCACCAAAGTTGATCGTACACACGTCTGCCATATGTTATCGAGGATCTTGGCACAATTTAAGGACTAATCCTTCCTCACAATACCATGTTAAAATTCTAAAATTAAATTTCGCGACAATTAGAGGTGAACCTAAACCAAACAACACACGCTCATATAGACAAACAATCATAGTTCTCATCAACATCTCCATCACACAACATAAATTTTCATAAGCTTAAGTTACAAAAGTTTCAATAAAAATCACATATTCGTCGAGGGATAAGTCCAAGCATACCACCCCTCCAACAACACTATCGAAATGCTAGATTTGGTATTTGCAGATTACATCTTAAGAACAACATAAATGAATTTAATGATCCCCACATTCAACACCATATAATTGATACATGAACTTAACGAGAAGAATATTAAGATTGTCGGACAACTATTATTATGCAAGGTAGCGCTTCTATAAATTCGTCTAATCAAGATGTTACATGTGCAACCTCTGAAATAATTTAACAACTCCTAAACAACACCACATACGTCATATGAATAACCAAATTCTTCCCAATTATCCCATTCATTCAAAAGAACATCGCAATATCAATACATTAGATCCACCACTAGATATCCACCCACAAAATAAAAACACGCGTGACCATAACTAGTTCATAACGCTTCCAATCATGTACAAATGAAACACATGGTCACATAAGAATTTATTGAATAACACAAAAAAATTTCCTTGGAACAGTCGATACCAGTAATTACCATTCAGTTGACTCAACATACTCTTCACATCCTTCGATTAGGTCTAACACTCTTAATACCAACAACCATGATAAACACTACGACCATTGAACCTTCAGAATGAAAACCTTCCTCAAACACCTTAACAATCAAAAGTGATAACTTTACAAACTCAAATCAAGTGTAAGTCTTTTCAAATGCTCAATACTTGATACGAGTGACCATTTCCACACCTTGCAAATTCATAGCTTGGAAAAATATATTGCAACTAATGTAGATGTACAATGAAAAATCTGAATTTAATAATTAAATCGTCTAACATAAACCCCTTATCTATCAACATTAGCTTATATTTTTATTTAACTACCTTCAGTCGCATTGAACCTGCCACAACGTCACCTATCCCGCTGTAGCGACACTTTTTGAACCAGTGACCTCTCGTCTAAAAATTCCCAAAAATCTTATAATTTCAATCCCGGCCTCATTTGCTACAGCGACACCCATCTTACTGTAGTGGCGTCGCTGCAGCGGCAGAATCGAGCAGTGAGATTTAAAAAAAATAGTTCTCTTCTTTTTACAACAGTCTTAACTTACTACACTCAGAAAATACCCTTAACTGTAAGATCGATTCCCGGAGATCTATTTATCCAATTCAAAACAAAACAAGGCATTTATCATCACTCTCAAGCTAGTGTCTGTACACTCCTTTCTCGAGTCATTTTTCAATAGTTTTTAACCAATCTGATTGACTTGTGATACTATTACCATAATCATAACAACAGTAAGAAAATTATGCATCTCTGCACCCAATTATCAACACCTTTAAAGATAACTCTTTAGCCTTTCCAATCAATACAATATTTTTGCCCTCGCTTCTCTTTAAAGGTTGTACTACATCCCACTATACTTAGCTCTTTAAAACTGTATATGAGTGGTGTCCCACCAACACTTGAAACTTCATATACAACCACGTTACTCACCAAATAATAGAAATATACAACCTTAATTATTTGCAAGTCGTAATTATTACACCAAATTCACTTAGCCACAATCTTATTATATAGGTGCATCCCGTCTTAATATACTACAAAGTCTTATTATCATTGAGCTTAGTCGTCCCTCACTATCTCTACAGGTCAGCATTTTCATCCACATAACACCTCAAACTCGTGTCATCAAATTCAAAAGACTAACCCAATCTTGGTTAGCACTTTCTAATTAGAATCATCAATTTCCTTCACCCAAGTATACTCAATAGAATTTCCTTTATCCATAAGATTTCCATTCCAGTATTAATCCACTCCCTTATGGATTCATGTAAAATCACCAGTCCTCATACTACCCTCCTTTTATTAACAAACAAGACAGGAGCACCCTATAGAATAACACTAGGACGGATGAAACCTTTATCAAGAAGCCCTTGGATTTAAGCTTTAAGCTCTCTCAATTCTAATACCAAAGAAATATACTTAATAGTGAGGGATTTGATCTCAACCTCCCGAATATGAGTCAATTACGCCAACCAATCTTGTTGTACCAGTTTTCTAGCCCAAATGAAGGATATGATCTTAGCTAGATTAGGCTTCTACACCCCTTCCCGTTCTGATCTTTCCTTATCAGAGATCTCTAAAGTTACTGTCTTGGCACCATAATTAAGCCCGGTATAATAGGGAACAACCAAGTCATGCCTATGATTATATCAAGTCAATAGTATCCAGCATAACTAAATCAACCCAAATCTAAGAATCTACCACACAACAGAACAACACGATATACATGGGTAACTATGACTGACTCCTCGACTAGGGTAGAAACATGTATGGGGGAATCAAGTATATCACAACCCACATAAAATAACCAAGAAATTGCACTGACACGTACGTATAAGTAGAATCCGAATCAACAACATAACACTTGTGATCACTACATCCGACCCTCATATGCCCAGAATCTCCATAATTTTGACACACCTTATAACTTATATTTGATTATTGAATACAAATGTACAATTCTAGGTTCATAATTATGACTAGAAAAATAGAGGAGACAAAGCTGAGATTTTGTCTCAGCCTGTCCCGCTCTAGCGGGAAAAATCTCGCTCCAACGATCCAGCTCTGGCAGGAAGAATCCCGCCCCACCAACCATAATGAAAACAGAACCCAAGCCAACTAATTTTCTGGGCTTTTTATCTTTTCTAATTTCCACCAATGTCCCAGCTTTACTTAATACCTTTAGAATAATGCCTATATCTAGGACAATCATTAGTTACTTCTAGTAAATCTTAACGACATAGATTCCACAATTTCTCTTACGTTACATTCAACACTAAAATTCACTCGCTCCCAAGATACACCCAGACATTTTCATGATTATCAGTTGATCTAACACACAATCAATATTTCTCTCTTTCAAATCACATCATAATTTATCTAGACCCTTGCGCCTAATATCATGATGATTTTCCTTTTACAACCAGTCCCACGATACTTAAGTGGTTACAACTAGCGTACTTTCAACATTTAGGCCAACACATTGCAAATATTACATTTAGTCAAGCAATACTTGACACCTAATCATACAAAGCATTCAAGTAATACACCCTTTCATTTATAGATAATTTGAGACAACTAGAAGCACTTATTTACCGTTCCAAGATACAATTCGCTAATAAGTCCAAATCCTTAATAGTTATTTTTCTCCATAGATGATTGTTACTAATGATTTATGCGTTATATGATCCCCAAGGATAGAAACAAATTGGAACCTTCTTAGTTTCAATTATCTTGGTTGTGTTCCATCTAGTTCACTTCGTTGAGATACCAATTGAAATCGGGTGATACCAATTGAACTCAACTCATATCACATGGGACAATATTAGCCAGCAAGCCCCATAAAACTGCTAATTTCAATCACATAATTTTTCCAAACCCAATACTTAGCCGCCTAATTCTTTAAATCATAGTAACCAGATTTTAAATCAATCCTTGAGAAAACCTATGCACCTTGCCATTGATCAAAATGTCATGTATCCGAGGTAATGGCTACTTGTGCTGAATGGTAACCCTATTCAACTATCAGTAGTTTATACACATTCTCTCTTGCTAGTGACGGTAATACAACTTTTGTTGCTCTAGTTTGAGCCATAGAGTGAAGGAGGAAGGATACCAATTTATATCACCCAGATGCCAATTGGATTCAAGTCATATCACGAAGGAGTAGAAAGAAGTGAATTTTTTCTACGTATAGCCTCTCGAAGATAAGTATGGACGTCAACGTACTGTTCTGTAAGACACTAACCTAGGCTCTAATACCAACTTGTCACGATTGAAATCGCCGTGATAGGCACCCACCTTAACCCTCCGGTGGGAGACCTACTACTACCATCCAACTAAGGAAATAATCTAAAACTAAGGTATCTAAGCTATAGAAGCAAGTTAAAATAAGCTAAAAGAATGCAAAAATAATGCCTAAAACTAAAAGTTATTGTACCAAAACTCTTACAAGGTTCATAAGTCTAACAGAAAATCATTTAAAGAACTAGTCTAAGTTCTAATATAAGGGATTGTAAAAAAAAAGAACTCAAGAAAGCTCGGAAGAACTAACTCAACCTTGAATTCGAATGATCGCTGATCTCCTAAGCGAGGTCTATCAACAGTCGCATGAAGATGCCCTATACTCAACAAAATAAGAGCGAGTGTAGAATCAGTGCAACCTGCGTGTATAGGTAAGATCACGGGGCTATCCCACTAATGTAACATAGACAAATCAATAAATCATTATAACACATACATAAATATCAACATATTCAATACTATCATAAGAATCATCATCACAATTCACATGTTTTCATCACATAGTTGATCCTCTCATGGAACCCAAAATCAAACTGTTAGCATGTCGGAACGTGGAAATTCGATCCAATTTTTATGCAGAAACATGGAAACGATCCCATTTTGCATGCCACAACGTGACAATCCATCTTAGTTAGCATGCTAAAAGGTGGCAATTCGATCCAATTTTTATGCCAGAATGTGGCAACCGATCCAGTTAGCATGCCTAAATGTGGCTTTCTAATATCAATCACACATCACAATAACACATCAAGAGCACACATTTAAGTCATGATATCAATTTGAACATCTATGATCAATATTACAACATGCATACATATACATGTATCACAGTGAAGAGAGAACAAGTATATATCGCACAATCATAGAATCACAACCATCACCTACCTCGAATCCAAGCTTGAATCCCCTAAGGCACTTGAATCTTTCCTTTTCGGATTTTTTCCGCTTGTTCTAAGTCAACGACAAACTGATATACGCAACAAGGATCAACAATCAAAGGTCTTTGCTTTTTCAATTTATTTAGTATTTTCCTTTCTTTGCTTTTTTTTCACTTTTATTTTTTATTTATTCGATTCAAAAAATTTATATCTTTATATATTATAAATGTATTTCTTTTATCTACTTTATTTGTGTGTTTTCATTTTTCTTTTAATTATTAAATTTTACCTCCATAAATCTATTAAACTTCAATCTATTATGATATAATTAATTCTATCAGTTTTAAGCTTTCATAATCTATCACTTTTAAGCTTTCATAATCATAGCATCCAACTTAGCAATTTAAATTTAATATAGTTTACGAATGCTTATTACGTTTGAGACATTACAATTTCTATATTTTATCAAATTATTTCTATACAAATTATACAACCTATTTCAATTATCATATAATTACTGGTTGATTTAGTCTTTTTTTTTATTATCATTTTCACATTATAAACTCTATGTTATTAAGTATTTTTTCAAGCATAAGTGAAGAAAAAAATTAAAAAAGTATATAATTTAAAATCAATTCTCTATCTTCAATCTATGATGTTTCACAATATTACATATACTATATATAATTAAGCTAATTAATACATATGTAGTGTGTGAATTACACAAAATGATCAGCTTTGTTTTTTTTTTTTTTTTTTACATTCTAATTTTAAATCTGTATACGTCATAATTTTGGGCATATAAATATAGTTATTATCACTTTGTTATGGATGGATCATGTTCTTCTCTTTTTCTCATATAATTTTTTTTTAATGAGCTTTATTTATTTTTAACCTGGTTATATGACATTAAACAATCTTTATTTAACCAGAATTGAAAAAGTGCTATTTTCTTCCTACATTTAATAGTATATTATTTTATTTGTTATAAATTATTTAAATGTGAAGAATAAGATGAATCCAAATTTTTATCTATTTAATTGAATTTGAACTAAGAAGTCTTTCATATTCATATAAATAATAATATGAAAAAAATGATTTATACTTTTGATTTAGTAATATTTACGGGCCGGCAATTTTAATCTAATAAATTGATAAATTATTTTAAAACCATTTTCTGGGAGAGCGTTTTGGATAGTTGAATTGTGTGAGATTAGAAGGCGTTTGGCCAAAAATCGGAGCAAACACGTCCTCCTTTTCGGCAGGGCAGACAAACTGCCGGTGTGTGGAACCAGAAGCAAACAGAATTGTTATTGACAATTGGGGATTTGGATGTGTATATAATACTTAGTAAGTAAGTAGCCGCATTTCTCTGTACATATTGTGGAGGTTGAAACAACTAGTCTTACCAATTTGTTGAATAGAGCTTGCAGTTCCAGCTTTTCAAACCCCTTAATCTAATTTGCCGTAAAACTAACACTTTATCCTCCTTTCTCTACCCATACTACTTGTGCTATCTCATATTTAGCTTTACCCTCGTGCCATGGCAGTGGATGAAAGCAATAATCATGATGATGAGATGGTACAGACTTCAAGTCCAAAGGAGTTCACCACAAATCAAGGTTGTTTTAATGTCGGTATGGGATTTACAGAAAAAAGTTTCTTTCTTTACTACCTTGCAAAATACACTACTACTTTTTGTTAAGCTTGTCATATTGTTGGTAACTTTGGACTGTGGATATTTGTTACACAAACTGATTCTGCTCTTTCTCATAGCAGATAATGCAACAGATGACGTGGGGATTGTAGAGACTTCAACTGAGAAGGAGTTTACTCCAAATGGTCTTGAAGTTGAAGGACGCTCAAATATGGAACCTTATGTGGGTATGGAATTTGAATCAGAAGAAGCTGCTAAAGCATACTATAGCACATATGCCACACATTTAGGCTTTATCATGCGAGTAGATGCATTTCGACGATCTATGCGTAATGGGGAGTTGGTGTGGCGTCGACTTGTCTGTAATAAAGAGGGTTTTAGTAAAAGTAGACAAAGTCAGAATGGAAAAAAAAAGTGCAGAGCAATTAGGGAAGGATGTAAGGCAATGATAATTGTGAAGAAAGAACAATCTGGAAAATGGCTTGTTGCCAAATTAGTGAAGGAACACAATCATGAACTGGTTGTCAAACCTGTTAATACCCCTAAAGGTGCAATCTTATGTCAAACACCGGTAAGTACTTCAAATTAATTGTTGATATTTGAAATCAGGTTGTGGGCTGGTTTGTATCAAATGCATTTCTTCTTATTGTCATCATTCCTTCCTTTTTCTTACATTAATTAATTAGAACAAAAATCAACAGTTTGCTGTACTGATTGAGACGTAAGTGGACAACTTCTTTTTTGTTCTTCTGCTTTGTTGCTAAAACCATAACTGCCTCTTCCAAGTCTTTCATCTTTGAGTTCTTAGCTAATGCATTTAATGATCCTCATTTATAAATATTAGTTCACTATGATTTAGGGATGCCTGTTAGTGTGGCATGACCTTCTCCATGGAAAATAAGCTCCTTGAAATGCATTGATTGTTACCGCTTCCTTACTAGATATTCATATTTGCTCCAAATTATTAAAGTTATTTAAAGAACGATTTATGGGATTGTCTTTGTCAATAAATATTTATAGCATTAGGAATTTGAAGAAACTTCTAGTCCAAAATATACGTCCTGCAACTTGGCTTCTTTGTAATCAAGCATGAAGGGTTGTCAATGAAGGAGATATAGCTCGATTGCAATGACATTTTGAAATCTGTTCTCTTATCATATGTGAAAAGGCTAAACTACAGGAGGAACGGAATTTCATTAATGTTTAAAGTCAAACAGAATAGATGTCTGTTACTGATCAGGTGATCCAAGGCTTCTGAATCAAGAACCAGAGACAACACATGAAGAATGTATGGGACACTCAATTTCTTAGGATCGATGACTGATTAGACTGTGGAATCTGCATTGATCTTGAGGTGGCAAACACAAACTTCACATACTTTGTTAGAAAGTTTTTAGGTGAACATGAACTTCAATATTTTATTCCTTTGGCTCTTGATCTTGGTTCAAAAGTTGAGATCAAATTTTTCTCCATACTTGGTGAGATTCACAAGAATTAGGAAACTTTCTTCAAATCTATTGTACAAAAAGCCCTATAATGTTATGTTAATTACCACTCTGGTAAGAGTTTTCTCTCTTCACTTGTTTACATATGATATCAGCACATGATATCCCGGTTTTCTGACCACCTTAGTCTTGCAGTTGAGCTTTTTTTTTTTCCAAATAGTCTTCTATTCTTGTCTGCCATTGGTGACTTAGTGTAAAACCATATCTCTTTAGTGTCCATCTTTGTTTCTTCCCTCATTCCTCTCAATTCTGATTATTGGTCTTCAAGATGAGCACAACTGTGAAGATCACCCTCGAAGTCCTTCACACATCAGGCTTGAAGTCTCAGCTCCTATTTATTTTCCTGGAAAAGCATCTCTGCTCCAATTGTTTGTCTGTCCCACACACCATCAAGTGTCAAGGACCGATATCAGTCCATGTCAGCAGATATTTCAAGTCAATCCGTTTTGTCTATCATTGATTTACATGTGCTACTTATAAAGTTAGCCATATATCTTAGTTGATATGTCAAATCAACAATCAATTTTTCTCCAGTCAGTAGTTCTCATCAATTCACTTGTCTAGTCAGCATTCTATCTTTGCTGAACCAGCAGCATGTATCATAAGTCTTTGTCAGCAATCTAGTCAAGCTGGTAACGTGTTTATTTTTAAGTTCAATTGTCCCTCATATTTGTCCGAGCAACAAGTTTAACCATCTCCTATTGATTCATGGTAGCATCATGTGCAAGTCACTAGCTTGCAGCGCCAAGTTAGTTATATTTCATGGCAGTGCCAAGTTTGTTTTATTTATTATAATGATATCATTAAACCAACTTTCAAAATTTTCACTATTTTTACGTAACTCAAGTCTCTCTCTTAAACAAGCCTTGCATATAATATGACTTATCTATCTCCTTTCTCTGCTCAGATCAATTAAATTAGGTGCTATCATTTGAAGAGAGGTAGCAATCTGATCCACTACTCTCTACTTTTTTGATGTAGCAAACAAATCTGTAGTCCCTGACCCATTAGTACATGTTTCTCATGTGCATTGGGCTAATCTCTCCAAACCTGCTTTTAATTCTCCACATCCAAGCAGGAGACCAGTACTTGGTCCCTATGAAGAACTCAAGAAAGAAATCAAATGATAAATCATGTATCAGCAGGAAATGATAAAGTGCAGTTCACCCCAATCTTAGGGTGGATTTCACACAAGAGAACATTTTCTTGTCTCAACTTCTTGGCAGCCACAATCATTAGCCTCCTTAATTAGGGTATTACAGTTGCAGATTTGGTAGTCAAACAAAGGGTGATCTACTTAACTGGTGTTACATGTCTGCTAGACTAGGTAAACATTATGTAGATCAGTGGAGGATGACATATTTGTCTGTCAAACTTCTGCCACAAGTATTATTACCCATTTAACACATGTTTATAAATAGTCTTTAAATCAACACAATGTCCCACCTGGATCCTCACTGGAATTTATCAATATATGTTAAAAACATGCTTTTAGCAATATCTAGTCTCGCACTTGATATAGCCCAGATAACAATTGGTTGGACCATGGACACAATGATGGTAAAAATGTTATGGTATGAATCCAATTCATCGAAGATCTACTACAAATTGTTTCTTTATCTGAGATATGATATGTGTCTGCATTTGAGGTTCTGGGGGAGTGTATAAATCATTGGAGCGAAGTAATCCATTTTCAAATTATAAGCTTACTTGATGGATATCTTTAAGTTATTTGCCCCTTGTCATATATGTGAGAAATGTTGAAGAAAATATTATTGAATGTGTATCTACATTAGTGCACAGAGAACCCTATTTATAGACATTATAATACAATCCTTTACCAAGTCGGATACTATATACAATTGTTGTTCCTATTCCAAGTAGGGTTGTGTATATACCGATTCCTATTCTTATTCTGACCCCCCCCTCTTTCAGCTGATGCATAAAAATCAAATGTACCTAACTATGTAATTGTACGAGGACGTGAGTTGATCACTTGACTTCATCAATTTGGTAACAATATCTCTTGAGAGTATCTTTTCTCTGAAAATGTGACAATCAATCTTAATGTGCTTAGTGTTATCCCGAAACATTGGATTTGCGATATGGAGGGCGCTTGATTATAACACACAAGTTCCAGATGATCGATTTTTCCAAACAATTGGTCTCTCAACAATTGTTTGATCCAAACTAGCTCACAAGTTGCTAAAGCCATTATTTGATATTCTACTTCTGCATTAGATCGAGCAACCACACGCTATTTCTTACTCTTCCACGACACCAAGTAACCTCCTACTAAAACACAATATCCAGATATAGAAGGTCTATCAGATGGTGATTCTATCATCGATATAGAATGTATATCGATGATATGCTTATGACCTTGATCCTCGAAGTGTAGTATTTTACAGAGGGCTGACGTTATACATTGCGGAATACAAATAACTACATCCTAATGACTATCACAAGGAAAATTCAAAACCTGACTTACACCAATCACAGGAAAAGAGATGTCAGGTCTAGTCATTGTGAGATAATTCAACTTTTCAACCGACTGTCTATACCTGGATTACTGAGTGGCTCCTTTTGTCTTGGAATGAGTTTAACATTCTAAACAATAGGAGTGTCAATGTGTTTACATCCCATAATTCCCGTCTCCTCAAGAATGTCTAAGGCATGTTTGTTTTTGAGAAATAACCATACATGATCTAGTCTGAGCAACCTCAATACCTAGAAATTTCTTTAGTCTTTTAAGTTAGGAGATGTTGAAAGAGAGGTTGCCTCAAATTAACGATGCCATCTTGATCATTGCGGGTGATAACAATATCAGTAATGTAAACAACCAAATAAATACATAGATTAGGTGCATAATGCCTATAAAACACGGAGTGATCAGCTTCGCTACTAGTCATGCCAAACTCTTGATTCTTGTGCTAAACTTCCCAAATTAGGCTTGACGAGGGTGTTTCAGACCATAGAGTGACTTACGCCATCAACATACATGGCTACTAGACTCCCTTGACCAACAAAGCTCAAAACCACGTGGCTACTCCATATAAACCTCTTTCTTAAGATCACAATGATGAAAATCATTCTTAATCCAACTAATGAAGGTCCAATAACGATGACAACCACAAATAGAAAAGACGGACAAATGCTGTTTTTGCCATGGGAGTGAGAGTATAACTATATTCAAGCCCAACTATCTGTGTATACCCTTGGGCAACAAGGCGAGCCTTAAGCCGATCAACCTGACCACAACAAACATTAGATTTACCCGTAGTAAGGGAGACACAAGTACAACTTGTATGTAAAACAGACATATCATCAATATAGCCTTGCCTCCATTCAAAAGGAGAAGTACTTTTGTCATGACCCAGGGGTACCCCTTAGATGTAACAAGGCGTATAAGACCCTGAGACGCCTCATACAAGCCACTTAGCATATCATAACATAAAGTAATAAAAAAGGGTGCGGAAATTTAAAATATTTTCCAATACAATCTAAGTCTTTCATAAAACGAACCAGAAGTCTTTAACACTTGTCTCAAACCATCTAATACTTAAATAGTCTTGGGACACAACCCATACAATAGTTCTAAAACAGAAAAGAAAGACGTAAAGAAAGGTGGTCAAATCCTCGATGTAATGAGGACTCACCATATCTTCACTTGCTTGCTCTACTAAGATTCTAGCCGTGGCCCGTGGGGATGGAAGTCTATATCGACAGACCTTACATTTGATAAGAATGTAGGCAAGTGTTTGCGGTAGTACAAACATGTACCAATATGATGGCTAGCATAAATCATCGACATAAGCATATCATAGGCATTAGTTAACATAAGACATAATCTATAAATATAAGAGACAACAACATAAGTCATAAGCATATTCAATGCACATAAGTCATCATATCATAAGAGGAACACTTCTCCATTAACCTCAACTTATTCTTACTCAAGACTTGGGTCATCACCTGTAGTCATACATATCAAGGAAGGCAACTCAGGCAACAATCCAAGCTAATCTAATGTCATACATGTAAACCTCATATCAAAACATACTTACAGTATTTCCTTGAAGTAATCTTGTTTTATCATAAACATGCTACTTTGATTAGGGACTTGTCCCTCTTTAGTCATTCTTACAAATCACGGAAGAGTACTTCTTTGCTAGTCCAAGACATATCGTCACTCATGAATGGTTACGATTTACCAATTCAAGGCTATCAAGGAAAAACAACTCATCATGCAAGACCAAGCTATCATGGAAAACATACTCTCATGCAAGTCCAAGCTACCCAAGGAAGGGTACTATTGCTCAATGCAAGCTATCATGAAGTGGTTTACTGTCGCCTCACCAAGTCAAGCTATCATGCAAGCATCCTCTATGCTAGTTCAAGCTACAATTTGAAGGGTACGATCTTTCAATCCAAAGCAATCCATGAGTAGTTCAAGCTATTCATGAAGGGATATCTCATTACTACTTCAAGCTAACATAGTTCATACATGCCCATTACTCGTGAAAGGGTGTCCTTGGCCTACCGATTCAAGGTATATCATTAGTTTAACTCTTTAGACCATGCGTGAGCAACTATCAAGTATCACCATCCATGATCTATATATGATGGCTCTTTAGCCTGTGAACACTACTAGATACTTCTTTAAGCATGTCTTAGTTCATTATGAAAGCTTATTGGATCATGCGTGAGCACTCATCACCATCCATCACCATCCATGATCACTTTTACTCTTAGATTCATTTTAGGTGAGCGAATCTTTCAACCTAGAATCATTTGATGTGAGAAAACCTTTCACATTATACATGCATACTTACATAATATAGATCATATGGGTAAATCCTTCCACAACAATACTATATACAAAACAGCAATACTGATTCTCTTCTTTCTTCTCATCTTTGTACTTTTTCAAGATGTCCTCTTTACGTCGCCGAGAACTATATCTTCCCCAAATCTTCTCGGCCTCAATCAAAGTGTCTGGATCGGATTTACCGAATTCGACATGCACCCCGCACTCTCACCCGCACCAGTGTCACATCGAGACGGGTTAACCTGCAAATATGAAGAGTCTGCACAACATAGGGTAGAAATAAAGAACAAAGTTGATACAAAAGCATAATGCGTGACAAGAGACGATGATAATTCTAGAAAGTATAATGTGGCTAGCATTTTGAGTGGATTGTATACGTTTTTGAAGTGCAATCAATTGTCTAGGAGGAGGCTAATGCACAGTACGATCAAGGTTCGACACATTACCTGAATCATTTGGGCCTGTGCTGGATACGAATGATGATGATAAAGTCAATCCTAGTGGCAGTACAATTAGAGATAATTAGAGATGTAGAAGTAATCATAAATTTTATCCAAAATTGGTACATGTAAGACATGAGGCACAAGGTTGAGATTTAAAGAATGTAACATCAACAAATATGTGCTATCGATGGAGATTAGATGAGTAACAATGATACCCTTTATGAACCAGAGCATGACCAACAAAGACAATTTGAGAGCAAGAGTGACTAATTTATCTTTTATAGGACCTAAGTTAGGCACAAAACATGTGCTCCCAAGTAAAGATGTGACAAAGGAATATATGGAATGTGGAACCTAATTTTGAATAGAGTATGAGGACATTCTATTAGTTAAGTAACAAGATGCACGGACTGCATCTCTCCAAAAATGCTGTGTAACATCGGATTCAATGGGTAGAGTGCAAGCAGTTTCAAGGAGATGCATATTCTTCCTTTATGCTACAACGTTCTCTAAGAGGTGTATGGAGAAGATGTCTAGTGAATAATTCCTTGGTAAGTCATAAACTTCTGAAATTGAGAGGATAAGTATTCTAAGGTATTATCATTAGGAAAAGTATGAACAGAAATACCAAACTTATTTTGAATTTCAACAAAGAAACTTTTGAATATAGAAAATTACTTAGAACAATCTTTCATTAACAAAACTCAAGTACATCTTGAATAATCATTAATGAAAGTGATGAAATCCTTAGGGTGAATTGATTCTACTAGGACCCCAAATATCAGTGTGAACTAATAAAAAAAGACTTTGAACGGCCCTCGGTACTACAAGAAAAGCCTTGTGATTCATGTCCTGTGCCAATCATTTGTCTCGTACTGCGGTCCAACATGAGAAAAAAGTCATCGATAAATGTTATGCCACAATGTAAGGCATGCGTCAAATGACTAAAAGATGCCTGATTAAAAGTAGAACCAAGGACATAATGATAAAAAAATCTATGGTGACTGAAGATTAGCTTTTCCAACCCTTTTTGGTTTTGTTTGGACCCTATTGACTAAAGTAATAGCAGGAAGAGATTGTGAATACATAATATCAGACAAAAGTGTTCTGTTACCACAAATATGATCAGAGGAGCTTAGATGACCCATGATCTGCGAGAACTAGACTAAGAAACACAAGTAAAAGAATTTTTTGCATTACAAACATTAGGTTGAACAACCGAGGCTACTTGTGGAGAAGTTTGCTTACTTGCTTGATACTGATGGAACTCATCATATTCTGTGTGAGCAATATTAGCATAATTGGATGGTCAATCAAGTTGAGCAACTGATGCTACTTGTGGAGATGTCTATGAGCTCATTATATTTCTTTAGAGCAATAGGATCAAAATTGGGTGGTGGACCATGCAAAATATAACATATGTCATGAGTGTGTCCAAGCTTATAACTTAGATTGAGGTTTTCCAGAACGACTTCCTCCTCTTGGATTCTCCATTAATTGATGTATTCGTTTTTCTGTAGTTTGAGATGCGAGAATAGATGAGTCAATGGTGGGCGATGGAACTACTTTGTTACTAAGAGACGCGACATGAGAAGTAGACGCGAGTATAGTTCATCAATTGTAGGAATTGCAAGACTGACTAAAATTTGATCGCGCATTGAATCATGTTCAGTAGGAAGTGCAACAAGTCTAAGAACTAGAAACAACATCTGCCTGTGCTCTTGTTGTTTTCCAACGTTCATAGTAATTGGTATCAAAGTTTCAAATTCGTCCATGACTGCCCTGTCCTAAGTAAGTAGACATTAGATTCTTGTGTCTTTAAGTTGATCATTCAAGATATCACATCATAGAATTGAGATATGTCATTAGTGTATCAAGCACAAGCCTCTTCGAGACTGAATAACATGTCTAGGATGGGCAAAACAAGGGCATCAACTTTGAATCAATAGATCGCCATATTAGACTACATTATTGAGCATCAAACTTCTCCCATGTGCTTTGGCCGTTGCATCTTGCTCACTAGCCTTTGTCTTTTCATCTACCACACAAGCATTTCTTGTTAAGTGGTCTTGGACTCCTTAACGCTTGCACTACAACTCAACTAGGGAAGCTTAAGCTAAATGGTTTGAGCTTCCCATTGTTGGTTCTGAAGTGATCATAGGGCTTGAATCTCTTATATTTTTGGAGCCAAAGATATCAATTGCGAACAACATATTGTAAAATTAGAATTCTCATACAAAATTGAGAAAAGAAATGGGGATAAATATGAAATAAAGGCTAATTTCGCTGGAATGATACTTGACAATAATTCTCATAATCACTCTGATAACATGTGAGAAATATTGAAGAATAATATTATTGATTGTGTATCTACATTATTACACAAAGAACTCTATATACTACTACTATTCTAAGTAGGATATTTTAATTTTATGAACTTTTTTGTCAAAAAAATACTCTCTATCCCAATTTATGGAGGTAGTTTGACTCGGCACGATCTTTAAGTAAGTAAGGAAGACTTTTAAAACTTGTGTTTGAAAATGAATGATAGAAATTTTGTGTTACTATAAATCATTTCATTAAGGGTAAAATAGATATTTTATAGTTAAATTGTTACTTAATATAAAAGTGTGTCATTCTTTTTGGACTGACTAAAAAGAACAGTAAGTCACGTAAATTGGGACAGAGGAAGTATATACTATATACTATTCCTATTCATTCCTATTCTAGCAATACACAATCATCTAGATTAGCTAATCTACTAGATTGTTTAAATGATTTGAAGTCTTTATCATGATCAATTGTATGCACTAACCTCTTTCTTTCCAAAATAAATTTCTCCTACCCTCCTTTACTTTGATTATGTATTATGCGAATGTATTCCATAAGAATCTAATATATTTCCAATTTTCAACTCCATACGGGAGCTTGTGTGTTACCATGATCCAAGAATTTTCCATCTTATACTTCTTTCTAACCATTTGCCTATAAAGCGCCTCCTCCTTAATCTTCATCGTAAAATCTTCAGAACGACTTCATTAGAAGACTTTTGTTTAGTACCTTTAGGGGTCGTTGGTTTCAAGACAAGTTATGTTTGGATTAGTTATGATGGGATAAATTATGTTTGGGATAAGTTATGCTGGGATTAGTTATGTTGAGATTATTTTTTGTTATTGTTTGGTTTGTCAAATATGCATGGCATAATTTCTAAGAATAAGTTGTTTGTGTACAAAAATTACCTCTTTAAATAAGTTATTTGTTTATCAAAGAGGGTTTAAGGGATACTTTTGTTAATTTATATTTTTATCCCGGGAGTAGTATTATTCCGCCCTCAAGTAGGGATAACTTATCCTAGTCGTAATTTTTAATCATGGGATAAATTATCCCACACTTCGTAACCAAACAAAGAATTGAGGGGTACTAAAAACTTATCCCAAGATTATTTTTCTTTATCCATCACCAGACGAACCCTTAAGAGTTTTCACTTCCAAGCTGGCATTACGGCTTTTTACTTAACCAGATTAGGAGACTTTTTCTTGTTGTTTCCTTTCCACAAAAAAATCACTCCTTAGTTCATCAATTGTTTTAACTTTTTGGGAAAGAGTCACATAGTATAAGTCGGAAGTGCATCTAGAACACCATTAATTAGAACCGACCTTCCCTTAAGGATAAGTATTGTCTTTTCTAATTTGCTAGTCTCATTTTACACTATTCATTCACCCGTTACAAAATATTGTATTCTATATGATTGGTAATTAAGCTGGTAATTTGCCCACATTGAATTTGAGTGAATTCTCCAGCTCTTTAATGTTGGACACCTTGTTCATCACAAAAATCTGGCTCTTAGCATAAATTTTTTGTGACCTTATATTGCTTCAAAGAGCAATAAGATTTTCTTCAAATATGGTATTTCCCCTTGGCTTGAGTATTTTTAACTTACATCGTTGCACTAGTATTCATATCTCTAAACCAACTAAAAAGACTGCAGGCAAAGATCGTATAATGTAAGTGTACCGACAATGCTAAGTCTTAATCTCAACTAGTGGCGGTCAGCAACATGGCTCTTTTGCTTATATTGTATTTTGTTCTGTCCTTGTTCGCAGTGATATTAATTTTTTCTATAGCTTTTTGAAAATGCTGGTATATAACAGTATCCCACTTCATGTGCTTAAAAACAGAATTTCAAAGAAAAATTGCAGACCCTTTTGGGCTGGTAGGTTAAAGACTTGATTTCATATGATCACACAGTCTTGTTCATTTAATACTGTGAAAGTCACAAGGCCAGAATGGTTTCCTACTGATGTCTGCGCATTTGCATGTATGGTTTTCTATATGCGGCAACTGCTTTCTTTTCAGTAATGAATGCATATGGTCTAGTCGTGCCAGAGGGGTTTTGTCGGTTATGTAAATGACACATTCGTTTGTTATACATTCAGTTAGCAAAAATAGTAAATTAAACCAAAAAATATGTGCAGTCACGGAAGCTCAATTAATTCATGACTGCAGTTACAATCTTGAAGTTAGTTGTGAAATTCTTCTAAGATTTACAGTGTTGCTTTATCATTGAATTTCCCGTTCCCCTCTGCTCCTAGTATTAATCAAGATCATCTTCTTTAGGAACAATATAGTTTGATTGTATCATGTCTCGACTGTTCTTGATATTCGGTTGACCAATTTCAGGATGATAAAGATGTCAAGATCCGGGAATTAACAGCAGAGTTACAGAAGGAGCGTAAAAGATCTGCAGCTTTACAGGAGCAGCTAGATATGCTTTTGAAAGATATGGAGGATCACTCAGATCAACTGTCAAAGAACATTAATGGCATAGTTAAAAGTGTGAAAGAATTGGAATCAAGAAAAATTGTCTTTCCAAATGTCGGATAGCTTGTTTAGCCTTTTCCCCTTTCTTTCCATTTTTCTTTGGAAAATAGTAACATAGGCCTGTAAATTATTCAGATGTCTTAGTTAAACCTTTTGTACTGTTAATAGAAACAGAATCCTTTATACTCTTGCTTTTTAATTGTAAAAATCCTTGTCAGTTACCATCAGTGCGGTGTCATGCGCAAGAGCATTTTGGCATGCACGGGTGTGGCCTAATGGCAATGAAATGGGTGAAGAAGACCTTAGAGAGTCCTGAATATATAAAAACCATTTGGTTGTTTCTTTCCATTTGTCTAAGTCTCGATAAGATAAAGTTATTTTGGTATCATCGTCGGTAAAATGCGTGCCAAAAGAAGTTGAACATATTGTACTTGCCTGAAGCTAGTAAAGTGGACCTATTCCTTGCTCTGATTTTGCTGGTCTGTAGCAGGGATGAAGGTACTATTTTGCTTCAAGTAGGGCTTGGATCTTTTTCTTCTTTTCATTCTAGCCTTAAATGTTCAGTGAGTGGAAGCTCGAGTCTAGGAATAAGGATGTGCAGTGGCAATTATATTCTCAGCCTATTTAGGCAAAAGTAGTGTTGTCTAATTTAACTCCAGCAAAGCTTGCTAGACGATGTCACCATCAAAATTCAAGCGCCGGTATTGACACTGAGAGCTTGTTTGGCATTAAGGTCAAAAAATGACTCATTTTAGAAGCAACTTTTTAAAAAATGATATATTCAAAGAAATGCTTTTGAAAAAACGTAATTTGTGCTTTACTAATTCATTTGAAAAGTGCTTTTATAAGGAAATTACATTTGGCTGATTCTTTTTTAAAATGTGCTTTTGAGAGTTAAATTACGAAAAAAATTTAATTATTAATGTAATTTTACTATTAAGACTCTTTTATAGGCAGAAATTATTTTAGATATCTATATAAAAGATTAATTCAACTTCTATTTTTATCAAATCAAATTTTACATATTTAAATTTTCAATAAACATTATACCTTTTTGGTGGGTTGAAGCCTTCAATTGTTTTTTTTTTCTTTTATTTATCTAACCTAACATAAAATATTGTTTTTACCTTCTTTTCTAATTCTCTAAAATTATACGTAAAATAATATGTAAAATACAACATAATAATATATAAACGTAAAATAAAATATAAAATTTATGATGTAAAAAATAAGAATCAAACTTATGAGATATATATTAATTAGTTAAGGGATAATGCACAAGTACCCCCTCAACCTATGCCCGAAATCTCAGAGACACACTTATACTGTACTAAGGTCCTATTACCCCCTGAATTTATTTTATGAATAATTTTCTACCCTTTTTGGCCTACGTGGCACTACCTTGTGGGCCCAACACCGTCTGACTTTTTTTTTAGCTAGTGCCATGTAGGCCGAAAAGGGGTATAAAATTACTTATAAAATAAGTTCAGGGGGTAATAGGAACTTAGTATAGTATAAGTGTGTCTCTGAAATTTCGGGCATAGGTTGAGGGGGTACTTGTGCATTTTCCATTAATTAATAATAGATATATTGATAAATATGTATATATAAAGAGCATTTAGTCTTGAGAAAAATATTTTTTGTTTCTACTTTTTTTAAGAAGCACAATTTTTTAGCTTCTTCTCAATAATAGAACAACTGCTTATGCTGCTATTTACAAGCACTTTTAGTGACTTGTCAAACACATAATTTTACAGCAAAAGTGTTTTTTCTTTTACTGGACTCCCAGTAACAATGTATCTAATGTCCATCAAACTAGTAAAAGTATTACAATACTTACTCAATTTTATATTAATTGAATCTACGAGGTAATACATATTATTAAGAAATAGGTTTAATGCACAAGTACCCCCTCAACCTATGCCCAAAATCTCAGAGATACACTTATACTATACTAAGGTCCTATTACCCCTTGAACTTATTTTATTAATAATTTTCTAGCCTTTTTCGGCCTACTGTCACATCCGGGTTTACCCCCTAGATGTAACCGATGTCGTCATCATTTTGAAGGACTAAGACTAGCCTCTTAGTTTCATGTCATTACATTCATAGGTTAAAAAATGCGGAAAATTTAAACTTTCATTATCCCTACTTGGAGGTATACATAGACCTCTACATACACATAATATATATTCATATCGAGTATACATAGACCCTTCATATAGGAAGGTTAAGGGACATTAACACTTTAGCATTTCATAACATATTAAGGCTCTTTGATAGTTTTCACCATCCTTATAGCACATACACCTTAATCAACCTCACAACATAGTCAATACATTTCAATTCAACATCATACCACCCTATAATCCTAGTATAAGGCATACTTCTTTTTAATATCATGGCTTAACAATAATTAATCACCATTGGAAGTAAAGATAGAGATTCTAAGAATTGCAAAGTCTTCCTCATAGTCTATCATCAAGGTCTTACAATCAACCCATAACTCAACCCAACTTAGGGAGTAACATCATCACACAATGATAACCAATAAGATATCAAGGCCAATTGTATCTTTATAACACAATTCATCTTTAGATCACAACTTGAGACAAGGTACATAGGCTAATTTCACATTATAATTCATAACCCTAAATCACATCTCAAGAACTAACATGATAGGCCTATAACTCATTTTAATTTAATCATAATAAAACCATAGGATATTAATCTAATCAACAACCAACTCAATTGAATGATCATAATACAATATAGGTCAAGATCACTACCTAGGGTTAGGGATAATGAATCAAACTCTTCAATTTAGACCAAACCATCAAAAATTACCATAAAGAAGTTGAATTACATGTCAATCCACTCAATATAACCCTAATAGTTCATTAAAAACCAATCCATAACTTCAATTTCGTACTTGAATCAAACCCATAAGAAAACTAAACTTTTTGATATCTATTTTGAAGGAACCCTTTGATAAAAGGATCTGAAAGGTGAATAGAACCCATACATTAATGTTTCTTAACAATTTAATGCAGAATCCACCCTTTTCCAGACCACAGTTCATCTTCCAAGCTAAGATTCTACAGAGTCTTCCAATTAGAAAGAGAAAGAGAGAGAAGGAAAAGGGTTGATTTGAGTGTTTTATTTTGATTAATGAGGGTTGGAGGTATTTACAGTAGGACTTAATCAGCTTAATTAGTATCTATTTAATCCCCAACTAACCCCTAAATCATTTAATTAATTAAATGATCTTAATTTAAAACGTGCAGGAATTTACAGACCCCATCGACGAAACCTCGATCGATGGACCGTTGGTCCACTGACGGTCCATGCTGCACATCCGTAAGTTTGGTCTGAGATTGGTGCAAGCGAGGATTTTCTCCAATTTTCTAAGTGTGGGATGGTGGTGGCATCGATGCCCCGTCGATGCACACACGGACCTAGACTGCACCTCTGCACTTCGTCGATGATTTCAGAAACTGTTCAGGTGAAGGGACCTTCTCCACCAGCCTAAGTGTTGGGAAACGATGGCATCGACGCCCCGTCGATCCACACACGGGCCGTCGTCTATCCCGTCGGTGCACACTGCCAGGCAGTGCTGCATCGAACTGCAGGAGTCCTTCTCAAGGGCCCTTGGTTGGTCCTTGGGGAGTCGTACCCGAACGTTTTAACCGTGGAACAACTCAAACAACCATTAGTTACCTTTCCACAAATGTTTGCACAATTCCGATTCCTAGAACATAGTGAAGTAGGCTAAGGCACACTATCATCCCTTTGAACCAACGTCCCAGACATTTTGGATGTTTTGTTTCTTAAATCTCCTAAATGACCTATATCCACTAAAAATAGACTTAAAAACAATTTTTAGACTTAATGAATCATATGCTAGGCTTTACAATGAGTATTTGATTTAGTTTTTTTCAAGGTGTTACATTATCCCCCCCCCCCCCTAAGAAACATTCGTCCCCGAATGACACAAAAATTCTTTTGAAGGAAAGAATAGACACGAGACTAGCAGCCGTACCAATCAACAAAATCAAATTAACATAAAACATGTCATTTCAACAAGGAAAATATCAAAACTCATATTACCAAACATAAGTCTCAAAACACTTTATCATGAGGCATTTTCTTCTCACAACACTTATGGGCTCAACATACAATTCATGAGTTGATTAGCGCAAAGTTCAATTTAACAACATGCTACTTATCATTTAATGAGGACTCACTATATCAAAATGCACAATATAACTCAAAACAAGCAAAAAGCAATATTTCAAGTTTTTAATAGCAATACTACAATAACTTCACTGTAAGTTCTTTCATAAATGCATAATGTGCAAAGCTTCACCTCAAAATCAAGAAACTTCAATTTCTAGTCATATTTATATTATTAAAAAGAATGGCTAACCTTAATTCTTAAAAAGATGAGGGTAACGGGACTTCCTGTCAGCCTCGGCCTCCCATGTTGTTCCCTTAACTAGATGATTATTCCATAACACCTTTACGGAAATCACTTCTTTGTTCCTCAACTTCTTGATTTACCTATCAAGAATTTTTACCGAAACTCCCTCATAAGAGAGGTTATCCTTGACACCAAGACCCTCAATAGGAAGAATGGACTCGAAATCACCGATACACTTTTTCAACATACAAAAATGGAAAACTAGATGAATCGAAGCCAATTCACTAGGAAGTTTCAATTCATAGGTAACCTTATCAACCCTTTGCAAGATTTCATAGGGACCCACATAACAAGGTCTCAATTTCCCTTGCTAAATCTAGCCACTCCTTTCATTGGTGAAATTTTTAAATACACCTTATCACCTTCTTCAAACTCCAAATCCCTTCTCCTCTGATCGGCATAAGACTTTTTCCAACTACAGGGCATTCGCAACCGGTTCCTTATGATATGGACCTTTTTCAGAATCTTAAAATCCAACTCGGGACCACGAAGCGATAGCTCACTGTCATATCCCGAAACCATACCCTAGAAGTTAGGGTAAAATCTTGGATTGTAATCGGCGTCGTTGAACTCTCAGAATTCTTAAACAAGCCTCTTTCATATCATTCATTCTATATACATAGTGAAAAGTAGTGGGGAATTAAAATTTTTCACAAAACATAATATAGTCTTAAAAATCTCTTTCATATAAAAGTAATAAGAAATACTAAGTCTCAATCTGATCATCTTAAGGCACAAGAATACTTGGGACATGGCCCATACATCAAAATACGAATATAAAAATACTTAGTCTATTAAAATACTTTGAATGAAAACATAAAAGACACATATATGCCACCGAGTCAAGTGAGCACATACTTCCACTTCTCTTGAATGATCTTCTAAGTCCATGTATTCACTTCTCAAAGCTTCTCACCTACCAAGAACTATATAAATAGAAGTATGGAATTAGTACAACCACATCTACTAAGTATGACTTTATGCACAAAAATCATGAAAACGAACTTTATTGGAAATATGCATCTCTTCATTTAAAAATTATATTTTAATCATAATAACATCATAAATCAATATAAAAATTTATAAGATACTTATTCCATGTAATTTCATTACTTAAAGTCATCCAAAAATTCACTTAAGTCATACAAAGAGAGACCTCCCATACACCCTCTCTAGATGTGCCTAAACGACCTTTAAGATTACCTATAATGAGTCACATACTTAATTACAAGCAATCATAAACATCAAGGTAAGATTCTTCTACCAAAGGTGAACTCTAAGTCTCACTTGAGTGAGTTGTGAAGCGACCGCCCATACAATCCATTACACACACGCTTAAGAGATCCTATAGACTCCCTAAGATAGAATTATGCTCACATAATACATCAATACATAGGTGATATGACATTCTTTTCCCAAAGGCTATCAAAAAAACTACTTAAGTAAATCAAGAAGATAACGTCCATAGTTACCTCTTCAAGATTACCTAGATAGTCCTTAAGACTACCTAAGGCTTAGATCATGCCCACAAAATCAACAAACTTGCCTAAGTAGAGTCATCCTCAAGACTTCCAAAGATAAGACATGAAGAGATCATCCCTTATGACTTCTCCATACTTTAGCTAAGGAATCCTTAAGTCACTTTAGATGAGGTACTAATTTATTCACATACTCCGTAACATAAGTCATTAGTTCATTAGTTCATTAGTTCATGAAGACTCATACAACACATAAAGGACATTCAAATAATGGTCTTAGACAAGACCTAAAAACTCCACATAACATCTATAAAGTCTATTGTACAATGTCTAAATAGCGTCCCATACCACCACATAGACTCCTTAAACTCATCAAATGCTAATAGGTATTCCATATAATGAGAATAGGCAATAACCGACATAGACCATGAAAGCTAGACATGGAATTTGGAGTTCTATCCTACTCCGATGAGGTTATCCTACTTACCAATAGTAGAACTTGGAGACATACCATGTAGGCACGTAGTTAAGGAATATGAAGGGCTTATTTTTATTCTAGTCTCATACTTAACTAGAACTATTTCCCTTACCATACTCACTCAGTGCTAGCCTTCGTTCTCATAGATCAATTCTCATTAAGGTTCATATAAATGGGTCCCATATCTAGTTCATGACCCAATTATCTTCAACCAACCAAAGCAAGGTCTACTAGGACATATCTCACTATGGCGACAAGAAGCTCATCGCAACTTTCCTAAGGTATGATATGATGCCGTTCCAGCCAATCAACCTTAAGTCCATCACCCTTTACTCTGAAGGATACCATTACAGCTTACACTTCAACAATCTTAACATTACGCTTAAGTCAAGGTTCCATATAAATGACCTTCGTATCATCATGCAAGGTCTCACCTATATTCATTTATTCAAGACTAAGATCCTTTAGGTTCCTAAGTCAAGACATCACATATTCACATAAGCATCAAGTAAGGACCCAAGTCTACTTAAATAAGACATAACATACTTTCATTTAACACAAATTCCCTATCTTCCGTTTAGATTCTCAGGAATGACCCTTAACCTTATTTAGTCATTCTATTCATTACCTTAACATTATCAACCTAACCATTTTACACTCATCTAGCCAATTTAGGATCAACCATGTATCAACTCTAAGACTGCACACTTAACACATAGCCGTAACATAACATTTTAACTAAATAGTAATAGTCTAACACATACTTTCACAAATAGGTAGATATGATCACACATCATCAAATTAAGTACACAAATATCCCTATAAGTTCAAGTAGTTGCCAATAAGGGCATGCTAATGATATTGCATAAAGTAACGCTGACAAGGCCACTTCAATTGCTAGTAAAACATATAACACCGCCACCATAAGTGGACCATACAAATCACAATATAATCGAAGTATAAATAATATCAAATTAAGCAAATCCGGGCAGCATACCTTCATTCCCTTATTCACACTTCAATTCAATGCTAAATCGTCCAATTCAACATCACAAGGCCCTTACCCAAGGCCATAACCAACAATTCAAGCAATAATCATAAAATCCAATGAAATCTGTATCAATTCAATCTAGGTTTAACAATATAGGATCAATTGGATAACAATTGAATATAATTCTTATATCATTAGAAAGACCATAAGATACTACATAACAATTCATCAATATTAGCTTAATATCAAGTAACCCACATTATAGTTAAAAACTAGGGTTCATTAATTTACATGGGTTCAAAGGTAATTTAGTTTGAAATCATCAATTCAATACCAATTAGATCATCATTCAATGTTTAGAAACCATTTATACAAGAACCCATGGTAGAATCGTGAAATTGGACAATTCACTTTAGAAAATTTTGAAGAACATCTTGAGAGCTGGGCTCCTTGATGAAACGAGTTTCAAGGATCAAAATCCATACCTCAAGGATGATAATTCTTCACTTTGACAAAGAATTTTGACACAAAAACCCCTCACCAATCTGCCTCTTCAAGTTGGATTTCAATGGCGGTTTTGTGATATTTTCTAAGTGTTTTGGGTTTTCAATTTGGAAGAATGAAGTCTTTAAGGTGTTTACCCTCTATATACTTATTTAAACACCCAAAGACCATTAATAAACCTTTCGTGACTTATTTTATAAGTGAAGTGAATTTACCAATTCACCCCTTAATTGGAAGCAGACCTGCGCAGGAGAACAGGTCGCACGACGCCTGCCCTTGACGGGGAGTCACCACCTTGATGGGCCGTCATAGGTCTCCGTCGGTGGCAACAGTAGCAGGACAAGCTTCCAATATTCACCCTTGGATAAATCCCTCACGACGGGACCCTTTGACGGGACGTCACAGCCACTACTGGCCGTCGAATGCTCAGTCACCAGGGTCTGCCTGGGTACTGATTTTGGGTCCTTCCTCAAGGACCCTTTGGTTGTCCTTGGGGATAATATCCTGGAAGTGTCCGACCCAAATATGATCTTCTATAAGTTTAACACATATCACATGAATTTTATACAAAATGAACACGTAAAACTTGACGAAACCTTCCTAGACGTACAAGGTCGACTCAACGCATATCTTTCGAACGCCTTGGACGTTCTTGGTTGTTTGACCTCCAAACTTCACAAAACTTTAAACACTGCCTATACATGCTATATTAGCTCTATTAAGAACCTTTAAACACCATGAAACACGCATAAACACATAGAACCACATTGTAGACATTTAGGTGACTTAGTCGTCGAACGTCTTAGTCGTCCCTTGACGTTTGACTTCCAACACCTCTAATACTTTAGATAATACCTCTATACCATATATTAGACATATTTAGGACATTATAAAATCAATATCAACATGTTAGGATCTAGTTAACCGAGGTCATCTTCGGGGTCTTACAATCTCCCCCACTTGGACATCATTCATCCTCGAGTGAAACTTGCCCCTCTCCGAACACTTAAAAGATTAGAAACTTATTTAGAAGCTAATAAACATGCCATACAACACATAATCACAAGAAAAGACATCAATTTTACATAGTCAAGATATTCACAACACAACAAGAAACTAGAAAACAATTCTATAACTCATTATGCTACGAAACTCACATTCTTCATTCCAAATAATAAAAACTCATTTTATACTCAATACCCCACTCATATACATTATTTCTAACCACATTACAACATTTTTAGGCAAACAAATCAATAAGTCATTTCTCAAAAATATGGCAGCATGCAGTCTTAAAGTAATAGTGGTTTTAAAGCAATTTTTTAAAAATCCACATTTTAAGCAATTCATGATATAAACATGATAATATGCATAGAGCTTACAACATAATCATGGATTCATAAAACACAAAATTGAAGAAGTTAATGAAATTCAATTTCAGCCGAACTCCTAAACATCATGCACAAGCAACAAATTCAAGAACTTCTATCCTACCTACAAACCATACTCCCCACTTAGAAGGAACTCATGTCTTAACAAAACAAAGAGAAATTACCAACATCATCATCACTCTCCTTCTCATCCGGCTTCTCCACTCTAGAACGGAGTGCATAGAAATGCCTCTTTGTTGAAGCATCATCTTTTGGAACACTAGGAGCAACTTGCTTACCCTTTTTACCTCTAGAAGCAATCATAAGACAATCTCTCACTTTGTGCCCATCTTTTTACAACCAAAGAAACTCCGGGTACCCAATACAAAACTCACCATAATATTTCTTGCCACAATTTGCACAAGTAGGCTTGCCATCCTTGGAACCACCTCCTTTCTCAACCTTGAACATAGTAGTCCTAGATTCTCCTTGAGATTGAACCTTCTTCTTAAACCTAGTTTGATCTTGATCACTAATGCCACTCCTTTTCAAACTTCTAGCCATCCTCCTAAGTTTAGACTTTTCAATTGATTGCGCATACACCATGAGTCTAGCTAGGGTCATATCATCATGCAACATAGCGGTACGACATTCTTCCACCGCTAAGTTGGCTACCGCCGTAACAAAATGACTCATTTCATCCCTTGGATTGGACACAAGAAAAGGGGCATACCTAGACAAAGTTGAGAATTTCAAAGAGTACTCCGCAACACTCATATTGCCTTGCTTGAGATTGATAAACTCCTCCACCTTAATTTCTCTCCTCTCTCGGGGAAAGTACTTACCAAGTAAAGCTTCCTTGAGTTTTTCCCATTCAATAGGACCCGATCCTTCTGGCCTATTATCCTTCCATTGAGTGTACCACATTTGAGAAACATCCCTCAATTGGTACGAATCCAACTCCGCCTTCTCTCTAGATGTAACCCTTATAGCACTTAAAAATTTGTACACTCCATTAAGAAACTCTTGGGGATCCTCATTTACCTTAAATCCAAGAAAGATAAGAGGATTTATCTTCACAAAAATCTCTCAAACCTAGATGTTATAGTGCTCTCCACATCCCTAGGCATCATATTCAAATTAGCTTGCATAGTCACGGCTCAGGCTATAGCAATTAAAGCATATCTAATCTCCCTATTAGACATCTCTAGAACCTCCATACCTCCTTCCATATTAGGAATACCATCACCTTTGGGAGGAACTTGGGCATCTTGAGCACCTTGAACTCCTTGGCCACCTTGAGGAACTTTCTCAACTTGAGGGGTAACTTCCTCATTCACCCTCTCCACTTCCAACCTTCTAGCGCCTATCCTTCAAGTATTCATCTCCTAGAAAACACAAGAAAACTCATAAGAAGGATAATCATAACATTTACTCTACCGCAGGACATAGGAGTAGAAAATAAGGGAAACTCTATCGTCCTATAGCCTCTCACCCATAGATGTGTCATGACTCACACAGATGGTCGAGACTCTACTAGCCGTGACTTGATGAGACTTCTTGATTCCTAATACTATTTTCACCAACCTATGCTCTGATACCAAGCTTGTCCCATCCTAAAACCATACTGTAAAAGTTAGGGTACAATCTTTGATTGTAACCGACGTCGTCAAACTCTTGGAGTTCTTACACAAACCTCCTTCATATCATTCATTGCATATACATAGTGAAAAGTAGTGCAGAATTAAAACTCCTCACAAAACATAATATAGTCATCTCTTTCATATAAAAGTAATAGGAATTACTAAGTCTCAATCTCATCACCTTAATACACAAGAATACTTGGGACACGACCCATACTTCAAAATTAGAATATAGAAATACTTAGTCTATTAAAATACTTGAATGAAAACATAAAAGAAACATATATGCCCTCGAGTGAAATGCGGACATACTTATACTTCTCTTGAACGATATTCTAAGTCCAAGTCTTCACTTCTCAAAGCTTCTCACCTACAAAGTACACCCTCTCTAGATGTGCCTAAACGACCCTTAAGATTACCTATAATGAGTCACATACATACTTCCAAGCAATCATAAAGATCAAGGTACAATTCTTCTACCAAAGGTGAACTCTAAGTCTCACTTGAGTGAGTTGTGAAGCGAACTCCCATACAATCCATTATACACACACTTAAGAGATTCTATAGACTCCCTAAGATAGAATCATGCTCACATAATACATCAACACATAGGTGATATGACATTCTCTTCCCAAAGGCTATCAAAAGACCTACTTATGTAAATCAAGAAGATAATGTCCATAGTGACCTCTTCAAGATTACCTAGATAGTCCTTAAGACTACCTAAGGCTTAGATCATGTCCTTTAAATCAAAAAACTTCCCTAATTAGAGTCATCCTCAAGACTTCCAATGATAAGACATGAAGAGATCATCCTTATTCCCTATCCACACTTTAGCTAAGGAATACTTATCTAACTTTCGATTAGGTACTAATTTATTCACATACTCCTTAACATAAGTCATTAGTTCATTAGTTCATTAAGACTCATACATCACATAAATGACATTCAAATAATGGTCTTAGACAAGACCAAAGAACTACACATAACAACTTCAAAGTCTATTGTGCAATGTCTAGATTGCGTCCCATACCACCACCTAGACTCTATAAAATCCTAAAATGCTTATAGGTATTCCATATGATGAAAATAGTCAATAAACAACATAGACAATGATGGTTAGACATGGAATTTGGAGTTCTATCCTACTTCGTTGAGGTTGTTCTACTTTCCAATGGTAGAACTGGGACACATCCCATGTAGGCACATGGTTAAGGAATATGGAGGGCTTCTTTGTATTATAGTCTCATACTTAACTAGAACTACTTACCTTACCATACTCACATGGTTCTAGCCTTCGTTCTCATAGATTAACTCTCATTAATAATCATATAAATGGGTCCCATATCTAGTTCATTACCCAATTATATTCAACCAACCAAAGCAATGTCCACTAGGACATATGTCACTATGGCGACAAGAAGCTCATCGTGACTTTCCTAAGGTATGATATGATGCCGTTATATCCAATCAACCTTAAGACCATCACCCTTTACTTTGAAGGATATCATTACGACTTACACTTCTACAATCTTAAGCTTACCCTTAAGTCAAAGTTCCACATAAATGACCTTCGTATCATCATGCAAGGTCTCACCTATATTAATTTATTCAAGAATAAGATCCTTTACGTTCCTAAGTCAAGACATCACGTATTCATATAAGCATCAAGTAAGGGACCAAAATCTACCTAAAGAAAACACAACATACTTCCTATTAATACAAATTGCCTATCTTCCTTTAGACTCATAGGAATGAACCTTAACATTATTTAGTCATCCTATTCATTACCTTTAAATTATCAACCTAAAAATTTTAGACTCATCTAGCCAATTTAGGATCAACCATGTATCAACTCTAAGACAACACACTTAACACATAGCCATAACACAACATTATTAACTAAAAAGTATCAATAGTCTAACACATATTTTCACATATAGGTGGATCTGATCACACATCATCAAATAACCTAAACAAATAGCCATATAAGTTCAAGTAGTTGCCAATAAGGCCATGCTCAAAATATTGCATAAAGAAACTACATAACAATTCATCAATATTAGCTTAATATCAAGTAACCCATGTTATAGTTAAAAACTAGTGTTCATCATTTTACATGGGTTTAAAGGTAATTTAGTTTGAAATCATCAATTTCATATCAATTATATCATAATTCAATGTTTAGAAATCATTTATGCAAGAACCCATGGTAGAATCATGAAATTGGATAATTTACTTTAGATAACTTTTAAAAACATCTTGAGAGCTGGGCTCCTAGATGAAACGAGTTTCAAGGATCAAAAGCCATACCTCAAGCATGATAATTATTAACTTTGATGAAGAATTTTAACCCAAAACCCCTCACGAAGCTTCCTCTTCAAGTTGGACTTCAATGGAGGTTTTAGGATATTTTCTAAGTGTTTTGGGTTTTCAATTTGGAAGAATGAAGTCTTTAAGGTGTTTACCCTTTATATATTTAATTAAAATACCCAAAAGACCCTCAATAAAACGTCCATGACTTATTTTAGAAGTGGGGTGAATTTACCAATTCACTCCTTAATTGGCAGCAGACTTGTGAAGGGGAACAGGTCGCGCGACACCTGTCATTGACGGGGCGTCACCAACTCGACGGACCGTCACAAGCCTCCGTCGTTTGCAACAGTAGCTGGACAAGATTCCTATCTTCACCCTTATCTATTTCCCTCACTACGGGATCCTTTTACGGTGCGCCATATCCACGACTGACCGTCGACTGCTTCGTCACCAGGGTCTGCCTGAGACAACCTGTACACTGATTTTGGGTCCTTCCTCAAACACCCTTTGGTGGTCCATGGGGATAATTTCTCAGATGTTTCCAACCCAAATATGATCTTATATAAGTTTTATACCTTTCATATGAATTTCATCCAAAACGAATACGTAAAACTCGATGAAACTAGCCTAGATGTACAAGGTTGACTCAAGGCATATCTTTCGAACTCCTTACACGTTCTGGGTTGTTTGACCTCGAAACTTTACGAAACTTTAAACACTGCCTATAAATGACATATTAAATCTATTAAACACCTTAAAAAACCATGAAACAATCGTAAACACATAGAACCACATTTTAGACATTTAGGTGACTTAGTCGTCGAACGTCTTAGTCGTCCCTTGACGTTTGACTTCCAACACCTCCAATTCTTTAGATACTGCCTCTATAACATATATTAGACAGATTTAGAACCTTAGAAAATCAATACCAACATGTTAGGATCTATTTAACCTAGGTCATCTTTGGGGTCTTACACTCACCCATTTGAAACCATCCAATAGGAGACCTACACCTCCTACCATAGAAGGCTTCGTAGGGAGCCATTGTAATGGTTGAATTAAAACTATTGTCGTAGGCAAACTCCACCAAAGGTAAGTGTATATACCAACTTCATTTAAAATTAATGATGCACACCCTATGCATATTTTTAAGGGTTTGTATCGTACGCTCCGCTTGACCATCCATTTGGGGATGAAAAGCAGTGCTCAACTTTACTGTAGTACCTAACCTAAAATGTTTGGTAAAAAGGGAAGTAAGTCATATAAACCAACCAAACATGCTTTTTATCTCAACAAGTAATATTTATCCAACATACTCGAAACCATGATTTACTACAACCCTAACATCAAAGAATAATATCACAAGAGTAAAAAAAGAGTCAACCATATCATAATAAGCAAGACAACTACTCAGAAGTCCTTATCAAGTAAAAAAGTGCAATGACCAAGCAAAACTCCATAACCTTACTCAATCAAGTATCCTTAACAAGAAAACATGAACAATGCCCAACTTTACATATTATGGCATTTAGGCTTGCATTTCATCGTATATTATCATTATAATCCAAGGAATATTCATAATTGAACTAATCATTCTATAGTAGCAACAATGTGCCGTGGTCATCATATATTATCATAACATAAACATATAAGAACGTCCTACTAAAACTTCCCTCAAGGCTAACTAGTGCAATGTCTGGGTAGAGTCCCATACCTCTACCTAGACTAAGCTAGTCCCCTTAGATTATCCAAGTTAGGGTTCAAATCCTTTAATTCATTTTAACTTATTCGGAACATCTTGCCCTAACCTGCATAGACCACATGAGCTAGTGTGGAATCTGGTGTCATAAAATCCTACACCGAAATAAGGAGAACTACTTGCCAAGGTAGTACAAAAACATGAAAATAGCAATTACGTGGATCCACTAGCTAGTATTCCTATGGGGGCAACACAGTTCAAGAACTAGGGGACTTAGCTGGGACCCTCTTTATGCGTCATGAATTATAGTCTCCAATATCAAGAGTAATGTAGTGTTCCTACCTTCCCTATGTGGGAAAGGACACTTCTCTATATAGTTCAATGGGTGCTAAGCTAGAGTCCCTTTTTTAAAAATTCTATATGCCTTTAATGATCAATCATAACTTAATTTAGCCATAGGGTCTACCCCTTGTATAATAATCATCACTCAAATACCTCAATAATAATTGTATGAGTATATGTCCTTTCATCACATTTAATATAAGTGAGGTTAACACTTTAGCATTTCCTAACATATTAAGGCTCATTGATAGTTTTCACCATCTTTATATCACATACACCTTAATCAACCTTACAATATAGTCAAGACATTTCAATTCAACATCATACAACCCTATTATCCTAGTATAAGGCATATTCCAATGTAATATCATGGCTTAACAAAAATTAATCACAATTAGAAGTAAAGATAGAGATTTTAAGACTTACCAAGTTTTCTCATAGTCTATCATCAATGTCTTACCATCAACCCATAACTAAACCCAACTTGGGGAGTAACATCATCACACAATGATAACCAATAAGATATTAAGGCCAATTGCATCTTTATAATACAATTCATCTTTAGATAACAACTTGAGACAAGGTACATAAGGTAATTTCACATTATAATTTATAACCCTAAATCACGTCTCAAGAACAAGAATGATAGGCGTATAACTCATTTTCATTTAATCATAATAAAGCCATAGGATATTAATCTAATCAACAACCAACTCAATTGAATGATCACGATACAATATAGGTCAAGATAACTACCTAGGGTTAGGGATATAGAATCATACTCTTCAATTTAGACCAAACCATCAACAATTTCAATAAATAAGCTGAATTACATATTAATCTACTCAATATAATCCTAAGAATTCATTAACAACTCAATCTATCACTTCAATTTCGTAATTAAATGAAACCCATAAGAAAACTCAAATTTTTGAAATCTATTTTGAAGGAACCCTTTTAGAAAAGGATGTGAAAGGCCAATAGAACCCATAACTTAATGTTTATCAACAATTTGATGAAGAATCCACCCTATTCCAGCCCCCAATTCATCTTTCAAGCTAAGCTTCTATGGAGTCTTCCAATTAGAGAGTGAAAAAAGAGAGAAGGAAGAGGTTTTATTTGAGAGTTGTGTTTTGGTTAATGAGGGTTGAGGGTATTTATAGTTGGACTTAATCAACTTAATTAGTATCTATTTAATTCCCAACTAACCCCTAAACCACTTAATTCATTAAATGAACTTAATTTAAAACACGTAGGAATTTGCAGACCCCATCGACGAGACCTCGATCGACAAACCATTGGTCCATTAACGGTCCATGCTGCACATCCGCAAGTTCAATCAAAGAGTGGTGCAGGCGAGGCTTTTATCCAATTTTCTATGTTTGGGACGACGGTGGCATCGACACCTAGACGATCTACACACGGACCTAAGCCTGCACCTCCAAACTCCGTCGATGATTCCAGATACTATGCAGGTGAAGGGACCTTCTCCACTAGCCTAAGTGTGAGATTACGGTCGCATCAACACACCATCGATCCACACAAGGGCCGTCATCTGTCTCGTTGGTGCACATTCCTAGGTAGTGCTGCATCAAACAACAGTGATCTTCCTCAAGGGCCCTTGGTTGGTCCTTTTTGAGTTGTACCCGGAGATTTTAACGATGGTAAACCTCAAACACCCAATTAGTTATATTTCCACCAACGTTCGCACAATAATCCTAAAACTTATTCAAGTAGGCTAAGACAAACTATCATCCCTTTGAACCAACTTCCCGTATGTTTTGAACATTTTAGTTCTTAAATCTCCTAAATGACCTATATCCATTAAAAATAGACTTAGAAATAGTGTTTAGACGTTATGACTTTATGTAGGCTATGCAATGAGTCTTGGATTTTTTTTCAAGGTGTAACATTATCCTCCCTTAGGAATATTCCTCCCCGAATGACAAAAAAATTCTTTTGATGGAAAGAATAGACCCAAGACTAGCAGCCCAACAAATAAACAATATCAAATCAACATAAAACATGTCATTTCAACCAGGTAAATATCAAAACTCATATTACCACACATAAGGCTTAAAACACTTTATCATGAGGCATTTCCTTCTCACAATACTTATGAGATCAACATACAATACATGAGTCGATTAGCACAAAGTTCAATTTAACAACATGCACTTATCATTTCATGAAGACTCACCATATCAAAATGCAAAACATAACTCAAAACAAGCAAAAAGCAAGATTCCATGTTTTTAATAGCAATACTACAAGAACTCCAGTGTATGTTCTTCCATATATGCATAATGTGCAAAGCTTCACCTCAAAATCAAGAAACTTCAATTTATAGTCATATTTATACTATTAAAAAGAATGGCTAACCTTAATTCTCAAAAAGATGAGGGTAACGGGACTTCATATCGGCCTTGTCCTCCCATGTTGAACTCTCAACTAGATGATATTTCCATAACACCTTTACGGAAATCACTTCTTTATTCCTCAACTTCTTGACTTGCCTATCAAGAATTTGAACCGGACTTTCCTCATAAGAGAGGTTATCCTTTACACCAAGACCCTCAATAGGAAGAATGGATTCGGGATCACCGATACACTTTTTCAACATAGAAACATGGAAAAGTGGATGAACGAAGCAAATTCACTAGGAAGTTTCAATTCATAGGCAGCCTTCCCAACCCTTTGCAAGATTTCATAGGGACCCACATAAAGGGGACTCAATTTCCCTTTCTTGACAAATCTAACCACTCCTTTCATTGGTGAAATTTTTAAATACACCTTATCACCTTCTTCAAACTCAGAATCCCTTCTCTTATGATCAACATAAGACTTTTGCTGACTCTAGGCCATTTGAAACCGGTTCCTTATATTATGGATCTTTTCCAAAGTTTTATAAATCAACTCGGGACCAAGAAATGATGGCTCACCCACTTCAAACCATCCAATAGGAGACCTACACCTCCTACCATACAAGGCTTCGTAGGGAGCAATAGAAATGGATGAATGAAAACAATTATTGTAGGCAAACTCCACCAGACGTAAGTGTCTATTCTAAGTCCATTTAAAGTAAATGATGTATGCCCTAAGCATATATTCAAGGGTTTGTATCGTATTCTCCGCTTGACCATCCATTTGGGGATGAAAAACAGTGCTCAACTTTACCGTAGTACCTAACCCTTTTTACAACAACCTCCAAAATCTAAATGTGAATTGTGTGTCCTGATCCGATATGATGGATAACGAAATGCCATGGAGGCACACATTAACATCTAGGAAGATTATTACATAATCCTCCGCCGAATACGAAGACTTGACGGGAATAATGCGAGCGGACTTAGTCAATCGATCCACAACCACCCATATGGAATCATAGGACTTTTCGGTCCGAGGTAAACCTACTATAAAGTTCATATTTACGTCTTCCCACTTCCAAGTAGGAATTTGGATCTCTTGTAGTAAGCCAACCGACTTTAGGTGTTCGGCCTTTACTTCTTGGCAATTTGGATACTTAGCGACAAACTCCACTATGTGCCTTTTTAGACCTTCTCACCAATAGATCTCTCTTAGGTCATGGTACATTTTTTTCGACCCTAGATAAATTGAGTAGCGGCACCTATGTGCTTCTTCTAGAATTTGACGCCTCAAACCATCTACATCGGGAACACATAATCTCCCTTGTTACCTTAACACACCATTCCCCCCTAAGGAGAACAATTCATGCAACTTGTCGAGAACTGATTCTTTCAACTCCGTTAAGGCTAAATAAAGGTGTTGTTTGGACTTCACCTCACCCACTAAAGATGACTTGGAGTTACGATGAACTATGGCTCCCCCATCCGGAGAACTCTCCAACGTCACCCCAACCTAGCCAACCTATGTACTTCCCTAGCCAGGTCCTTTTTGGCTTTGTAAAGATGGAATACACTACCCATAGTCATTCGACTTAGGGCATCCGCTACTACGTTAGCCTTGCCGGGGTGATAAAGGACATTCATATCATAATCTTTCAACTACTCAAGCCACCTTCTTTGTCGGATATTTAACTCATTTTGGGTAAACACATATTGGAGACTCTTATGATCGGTAAAAACATCTACATGAACCCCATACAAGTAATGCCTCCAAATTTCAAAGCAAACACCACAACCGCTAACTCAAGGTCATGAGTGGGGTAGTTTCTCTCATGTACCTTTAGTTTCCTAGAGGCATAAGCTATCACCTTCCCCTGTTGTATAAGAACACACCCCAAACCCATTCGGGATGCGTCACAATACACCATAAAACCCTTTGTACCCTCTGGTAAATTCAACATCGGAGTGGAAGTAAGCCTATCTTTCAACAATTTGAAATATCTTATCAAATGCCTCCGACAACTCAAAATTTATACTCTATTGGGTCAATGTAGTCAAAGGACACGCAATGTACACGAACCCATCGACGAAACCTCCGATAGTAACCCGCTAAACCTAAGAAGTTCCTAATTTCCGTCGGAGTCAATGGTCTAGGCTAGTTTTTCACCGCTTCTGTTTTCCTTGGGTCTACCTCAACTCTCTTACTAGAGTTGACGTGCCCAAGAAAAGTCACTGACCTCAGCCTAAACTCATACTTACCATATTTGGCATACAATTGATGTTCTTTAAGGGTTTGCAACACTACCCTCAAATAACCTATATGATCATCCTCATTCTTTGAATATACCAACATATCATAAATAAACACAATGACAAATGAATCTAGGTAATTTTGAAACACCATATTCATTCGGTCCATAAACGCCACCGGAGAATTAGTGAGACCAAAAGACATTACCAAGAGCTCATAGTGCCCATACCTTGTCCGAAAGGCCGTATTCGGGACACCTTCACCTCTCACCCAACGTTGGTGATACCCCAAACTCAAATCTATCTTTGAAAAGCAACTCGCTCGTTGGAGTTGATCAAACAACTCATCAATCATACGAAGAGGATACTTATTGTTGATAGTAACTTTGTGGAGTTGACGGTAGTCTATACATATTCTCAAAGACCCACCTTTCTTTTTGATAAATAACACCGGAGCATCCCATGGAGATATACTAGGACTTCTAAAACACTTATCTAGTAAATCCTTGAGTTGAGCCTTCAACTCTTTCAATTTGGCCGGAGCCATTAAACATGGAGTGATTAAAATGGGGTTTATTTTCGGTAGAAAATCCATACCAAAATGAATTTCACATTTGGGAAGTATACCAGGAAGGTCATTGGGAAAAACCTCTAGAAATTCACTCACTACGGGGACCGACTCAATAGGAGGAATTTCATAATCCAGAACTTCAATTTCGTAATTGAATGAAACCCATAAAAAAACTCAAATTTTTGAAATGTATTTTGAAGGAACCCTTTGAGGAAAGCATCTCAAAGGTGAATAGAACCCATACCTTAATGTTTCTCAACAATTTAATGAAGACTCCACCATTTTCCAGCCCTCAATTCACCTTCCAAGCTAAGCTTTTATGGAGTCTTCCAATTAGAGAGAGAAAAAAGAGAGAAGGAAGAGGGTTTATTAGAGAGTTGTGTTTTGATTAATGAGGGTTGAGGGTATTTACAATAGGACTTAATTGACTTAATTAGTCTCTCTTTAATCCCCAACTACCCCCTAAAACACTTAATTTAAAACATGTAGGAATTTGTAGACCCCATCGACGAGACCTCGATCGACGGACCGTTGGTCAATCGACGTTCCATGCTGCACATCCAGAACTTCGATTAGAGACTGGTGCATGCGAGGCTTTTCTCCAATTTTGTAAGTGTGGGATGACGGTGGCATCGACGCCCCGTTGATCCACACACGGACCATAGCGTGCACCTCAGCACTCCGTCGATGATTCCAGAAACTGTGCAGGTGAAGGGAACTTCTCCACCAACCTAAGTGTGGGATGACGGTTGTATCGACACCCCGTCTATCCACACATGGCCGTCGTCTGTCCTATCGGTGCACACTACCAGGCAGTGCTGCATCAAACTGCAGGTGTCCTCCTCAAGGGCCCTTGGTTGGTCCTTGGGGAATCGTACCTAGATGTTTTAACCGTGGAAAAACTCAAAGACCCATTAGTTAACATTCCACCAACATTCGCACAATTCCGACTCCTAAAACATAGTCAAGTTGGCTAAGGCACACTATTATCACTTTGAACCAACTTCCCAGACGTTTTGGACGTTTTGTTCTTAAATCTCTTAAATGACCTATATTCATTAAAAATAGACTTAGAAGTAGTGTTTAGAATTTATGACTCCTATGTTAGGCTTTACAATGAGTCTTGGATTTATTTTGCAAGGTGTTACACCTACGTGAGACTTTCTTGTGGGCGCTACGCTGGTTGACTTATTTTTTCAAGACACTGCCACGTAGGCAAAAAAGGGGTAGAAAATTACTTATAAAACAAGTTCAGGAGGTAAATAGGATCATAGTATAGTATAAGGGTGTTTCTGGGATTTCGGGCATAGGTTGAGGCGGTACTTCTGCATTTTCCCTAAGAAATACATTCATGTACATAATTTAAATCATACTTTTTATTGTTGTTCTTTGTGAAATCATAAATGTAATTTTGCAACTAGTGTAGTTTATCTCCTAACAATACTAAACTTTATTGAAGAAAAGGATAAATATAAAAAAAGTTTCAAACATCCATTTTGTAATTTGAATAATTTCATTATTTTAAATAATGATTTTTCCTGAAATTTCAATTAATATAAAATAGAGGGAGTATCAAATATCAATAATTTTTTGGCAGATTTTTCTCTATAACAAGAACATCATAATATCTCTGTAGTAAACCATGCAACAGTTCAACCTACAATCCTCAATTATAACAAGATATGTCTCAGAGCCGAAAGAAACAAAAATATCAAAATCCATATCCTAAAGAATAGTCAAAGAGAATTTAATATAAAAATACAAAACAACAATTTAAGGACACAACATGATAATTACGAATATTCCCTCTATTCCATATCAATTAAACTTGTGAAGCAATGTACAATCATTAAGAAAAATATTTAAGGATTATAATTCAAAATTATATTTTTTATTATTGTCCTTTGTGAAATCATAAATATAATTTTGTAAGTATTACAAGTTATTTCTTACATAATATCAAACTTAATTAATGAAAAGGGTAAATATAAAAAAAAATTAAAACAACAATTTTATACCAGATCAATGAGGATCCACTTCGGTACTAAAGCTAGGTGTTTGCAACAAATTTTAAGGATATGGAAAATAAATAAACCATACAAATAAAATATGAAGAAACATAATTTTATTAATCAAGTTTGTTAGTACAAATTTGTTCCTCTCTTTATTCTCCTCTCCTAAGATATATTCATGATACGAGGTCGTTTGTGGCGTATTTATCGAACTATGATGATTTAGATTTGATCTATCTATATGAATAATTCATCAATTTTTAGACTATTCGAGATCTTGATCTCTTTATGGAATTTCTAAGATGCCTTTTAAGGGATTTTAATACCCTTTATATAAGCATAAACTAGGTTTTAGGGTTGAGTAGCCTCCAAGAATCCTACACTAAGTTAAACACAATTTGTAGAGTCCCAACTCAAATTGAATGCATCTTGTAGAGTCCCACAAAATTTCAATGTCTACAAATTCTCCATGCTTCAAGGCTCGACAATGTGTACATTTACTGAAACATAAAGACGAGGCTTAAAGTACTTATTCTTCCACCTTTTCAGCTTCAGATTTTCAAGGGAAAATTCTGTCCCACTGAGCGTGCCAGTTTCTTTACAACAAATTTAAACATATGGAAAATAAATAAATAAATCATACCAATAAACTATGAAGAAACATGATTTTATTAATCAAAATTGTGAGTACAAATCTATTCATCTCTGGATTCTCCTCTCCTAAGATTTATTCATGATTCTAGAGAAGTTAGTGGCGTATTTATCGAACTATGATGATTTAGATTTGACTTCTCTATATGAAGAATCCATCAATTTGTGTAGTATTCGAGGTCTTGATCTCTTTATGGAATTTCTGAGATGACTTTTAAGGGAATTTATCACCTTTATAAAGGCATAAACTAGATTTTAGGGTTGAATAGCATCAAAAAATCCTAATCTGAGTTGAACACAATTTTTAGAGTTCCAACTCGTACTAAACACATCTTGTAGAGTCCCATAAAATTTCAATGTCCACGCTAGGATCCATACAAATTTTAACTAACTTAATTTTATTTGTATAAAAAATAAGGGGATTAGTAGATGCTTCTATAGGAAATATTTTCTAAATGTGAGTATATAATGTGTGCTAGAAAAATCTTATTTACTTGGTCACAAAGATGGAGAGGCATAAAGAGAAGGGGCAGATTCTATGTTGTTGATACGCCTAAATTATACCTCCTTAAAGAAGTATAACACAGTTTGTCAACTATATAACCCAACTAGGTTGGGATCAAATCTCATAGGGAATTAGAAGAGAACTAAGCAATATGTGGTTATTTATCATTAATTATTTATTTTTATAACAAATGGGATCATATGGGATTTGTTTTATGTTAGTATGTAACATGTAACAATCAACGATACGATTAACTAAAAGTTCATAGAGATAATTAATCAACATTGTGTTCACCAAGATTGTTTCTCTATTTTCGAGCTAATAGAAAATTTCACCTTGCATTGCTAGTAGGCCAATTTATTAAACTCATGCTAATTTAATCGTCTCTCAACTGCACTAAATGAACATCACTTTTACTCTTTCAAACTAAAAGTGTTTAACTCGTTACACAATATAATTATGCAAATATTTTTTAAATGTTGTTACAATATTAACCATCACACGATTTCAGATTATCGAATCTTTGTTATTAACTTTTTTCTCAAGTTTTTTGTTTTTTACTCAAACAAGAAACATAGGGTAGGTTTTGATGCTCTCAAAAATTTAAAAACAATTTATTAAAGAGATATAATAAGATATAAAATCACAATATGCGATTTATTTTGTAAAAATACTATTTTAAATTCAAATCGTCATGGATTAAACAACCCTTAGCTGTGATGTTTAGCCATTTAAGATAGTTGAAACAAAGAAGATAAATGCATTCATTGAATAAGACTGTATTATAAAAGGTAGATACAATCACACTTCGATTTCAAAAACCAATTAAAAACTCTCGTTCAAACACGTTCAAGTGTACTTTATTCTTTGCTAAAAACATGATACTGAAATGAACCCTCAAAATACTACTTATAGATATAGGAATTTTGAAATTTAAAATAAAACAGATGATCTATTGAGGTTCACCCAACACTTCACCTGAAAGCTTGCCAGAAGTGTGAAGGTTTTTTGCCTTGGCTATTGTCTAATCTTCATTAGAGTAGTTTCAATCATGAAAGTGTGACTCATTGATGAGAAATCCTGCAAGTGTGAGGATTTGCCTGATTTCTGTTGATGAGGGGTAGATTTTCACTCATTTGAGTATTTTTTTTTAATTTCAACTCTTAGAGTCCTAAATGATTATTTAAATCCTATTTTGATGATATTTTGATGTTTTTCAGATATGAAGGCTAAAGAATAAGACAAGGATGAATACATAGAAAAAATGGTCAAAACATTGAAAGGAGTACTAACTCCCAATGGTTGTTTAATAACAAAAAAGACAGATTCTCTAATTGGCTTGACCTCGCTAAGTTAACATTGAAAATATTCAAGGTACATCGCCGAAGTAGAGTTGAAATGACGTTTTCACTGATGTAGATTGGGTGAGCTAAAGTTGAAGCACTAAAGGTGAAAAATTGTTTGGTAAAAATGAAAGCTGAAAATGCGAATAAAGTGATAATTAGTGATCCGCTAAATGTGTAAGGCTGACTCCTATGAGTTAACGAAATGAGTTTAAACACCTAAAGCCTAAAGAAAAAGGAGGATGAGTTAAAGAGCAAATGATAATCTGCTGAATGATTTAAGAGAGCTCGAATAACATCACCAAGTGAGTTGTGTATGAAATATTAGGGCAAATTTGAGAAAAATATAAATAGCCCAAAAAAGAATAAAAATAGAAGGAAGTTTAATGTAGAATGTGTGGATTTGAAACACAATTTCCCCCCTAATTTCATAGTTAGATTTTTGATATTGATAAATACTTTATGCTTAGTTTTGGTTTTTTTTTCCAACATTCTTGTGATTGACAATTAAGGGCTGAAATCAAAGTGGGTATGAAGATTATTGCCTAATTTCAACACACTAAGGGCTGGTAGCATCATAGGTATAATTTCTTTAGTTTTTATGATGTTTGGCTAAAACCTCAATTCTAGGGTTGTGATTATGGGGCTGAATGTTGATTTAATGTAGTGAGTTTTGTGTTATGCTTTATTTTACTGTTGTTTATCTATGGATTTAGGTTATTTATTTATCATGGCGTTAACTCATGGGTTAAGGCTGTAAACTTAATCCAAACCTACATCTTCGGTTAAAGCTCGACAGATTGAAGTGGGTAAATAACTTCATGCATGGAATTTAAGTTTGATTTCTATGATTTTCTCAATAGAAAAGTTGTGATTCATTTCTTGTTGTCAAATATCCTTGAAAGAGAATTTTTTTTAAGGTACCAGTTGATTTGTGATATACGCAGATAAGATCAAAAGGATATTCGAATGAAAATCTATGTTGTTAAATATTACCTAGCACATCCACATTTGTCTAGCACTATTGAGCAACACTTGTAGCCCTAACTGGCTTATTAGGAAACTAGAACTTAATTATTCGAGTTCTACAATCAATTGAGGCATAACAGACATGAAGTAAATCCATACCTAGAATAACATCAAAATATACCATGTCTAACTAGATTAGTTCAGCCATTGCGTCTGTGTGATTGACAAAAATGACACAATCACAATAAACTCTCTCAGCTAAAATAGACTAACCACAAGGTGTAGAAACACTAAGGGCTCAAGAAGTTTCTTAGGAAGGATATTAAAATTCTTAGATACATAAGAAGTCACAAAGTATAGATTCACGCATGGATCTATAAAAGCATAAACGTTAAAAGAAAAGACTTTGATCATGCAATGACAACATCTAGAAAATTCTCTTTCTCTTTGCAACTAGTGATAGCATACAAACATGTTCCTCGGCCTGTCCTTTAAGTAACTTATCTAGGTGCAACTTTGTCAGGCAGAGCAACTAAAGAAGAGTGGGCTCTATATCCCCCATTACGATTTTCTTGCCTACTTTTAGGGAACTCTCTCATGAAGTGACAATTCTGATGACACTTGAAACTACGAAGGGAGCCATCATGACACATTCTTGAGTGGTTCCTACAATATTTAGCACATGCAGGAGTCCTATTACCTCATTGTGTCGCAATACCTTGAGACAAAGCAGGTTTAGCCCTAAAGTTCTATGAATTTTGATTCTTTAATTCACTTCTGGTCCTTGGTGCAACTGTAGATTATGGAGCAGGTCCATTTGGCTTGTGTTTAAAATATGTTTGGTTTACATTAATCTTCTACTGTCTAGACTCTCTACCAGTTGTCTTAGTTTCTTATTTCAGAACTCTTCTCTATCTATCAACTTATCTTCCTCAACCTGCTGCATATGGATAATAAGTCTGGATATGTCCATGTCTCCTATCAACATAGATGCCTTACCCTTATTTCTTGACAAACGATAAAACCCAAAAACAAACAAACTCATCCTTCTCCTTATGTAAACAACTATCTCTTAGGCATAACGGGACAATTGGGTTAGCTTAAAGTCCTACTAATGTACGCTTATAGATTCTTGTTTAAGATTTACAAATTCCCTTATCTTGGACTCTCTAAGTTCACGGGGAAAGATAATTCTCAAGAAGGCCTCCTCAAACACCACCAATCTCACAATTAGTGCATCTTCAATTCTATTCTTCTTCCACTGGTCAAACCAGATTCTAGCGGCACCCTTCAATTGGAATGAAACTCTACTCGCTCGGCATCAACAACATGCATAATCTCAAAAACCTTTTGTAACTCTTCCACAATGTTTTCCAGATCCACAGTTTAACCTTGTGAAGTCAGGAGGATTCATCCTTAAGAACTCCACATCCTGGACGTATCAACCACATCCTGTGTAATTTCTCTCCTTTGCCCAACTTTGTTGGTAACAACTTGACTTAACTTGTGGATAGGTCCTTGAACTCAACATTCGTGACCTCTCCTTGGGGTTGCACTTCTAGTGCATTGGGTAACCATTGATCCCCAACGTTCCTCTTAGTAGGATGACCTGAGAAATTTCTTTGCGGAGGCATGCTTTGAAATATACGCGCAAACACCAGTTATTTATTTTATGGAGATGAACACTATCACACAAAAAGAGTAAGAAAGAAATGAGATAGTTCCTAAATAGCGCAGCCTCCTAATTAAAGATGTGGCATACTTCACACAAATAACTAGGGCTCTACATACACGACTTTATAGACACCCTAGGACTCTTGAAATCTGTGATTTGATACCAAGTTTGTCACGCTCTGAACCTACACTCTAGGCGTAGACAACATTCAAGAACCATTGTTGTCCACAACCAAATCCTTGACTTGGATCAATACTCTACACGAAAGATTATACTAATCATTTAAGAGAACCCAAGAGATATACTCATGTAATAAACACAAAATGTTGTAATGGACAACATTCAACTTGACAAAGAGGATACTTAAGTCTTTAAACATAACAACTGAAATGAACAAGACTCATGAACTAATGTCTATCTATCTATGAAGCCTACAATACTATCAGGGATGTCGGGACAAGACCCCAATCATCCTAAAAAAACTCAAATGATAAAATATAATAGAGGGATCCTCCAGAAGCAAGGAGGCCCACCAAATAACTCTAGAACTCAACCGGATCTATGAAGCCCTATATGCTGATCTTTGTTACCTGTATCTGCATCATAAAGATGCAAGACAAGTGGCGTCAATAAATGGAATGTGCGATCATATGAGGGGAAATCTAAAACAATACATAAGCTAGAACTAGAACTGAAGAAACACTTTCCTCATCTCAACTCAATCTCATTTCAATATAAAGCAATAGATATAATAGAGTACAAAGAAAAACTTATATGAGTAGATAATAAATCAATATATTAGAAAATATATTCTTTGTTTGAAAGGCAAAGTAACCTATGTTTGGGAGATTCTTCAATCGATAAGCATCACTATGAGCTATGTGATGATACAATGTCTATCTCACACTGTCAAAACTGTCCTATACTGAGACGAGGTACATAACTCCTTAACTAAGTGGATCCTCTAGTCTATGCATGACACAAAGAAATAAATGAATCATGTAAATAATATGACCATTTTTTACCCACGTCGGGTACATGATTTATGGGGGATGTAAGTTGTTAGAAGTCTCCCCCATATCATTTCTCAATATTACTCTCAAAAAATACTTAGATCATTGTGATTTAAACAAAATAGTTCCACATAATCAACCTTCAGATGGTTACACAACATGTTTTCTCTAAAAAGATTAGTACTTTAAATTGCTCATTCACTCTTTTAGAAATCAATATTTCCACTTTTCTTAAATGCTAAAACATTACTCTTGGGAATTCTTAAGTCCCATATATCATTTTAAAGAAAATGAACTCCACTTTATTATTTTTCAAACTCAAGTTCTCAAGTCTTAAAACAAGTTTAAAAGATTGTAAAAAGAATTCTTTAAATGACTCAAAGAACTCTCAAGACTTGACTCTTAGCTCTACCTTGAATTTAATTTATGGATTCAAGGTTATGATTTATGTTATGAATTATTTTATAAATTCTTAGAAGTAGTTTAGAGTTGTTAGAGTCAAAAGGGAGTGAATGTATACTTTAAAAGGACTCAAACAAGATAAACGATGGATAAACGGCGGAGGCATACGACGATGATGGTGCAAATAAAGTTCATAAACTCTTTTCGGCACACTGCTGGCATGCCACACTAGACCCTTGAGTGCATCTTGGGCGCGCCGCGCCATTCCCACAACATTCTGACAAATCTGTCTTCTCATTTTCTGACCCTAATCCATCTAGAATCGATTTCTTTTCTCAAATACTCTTTAGATTCAATTACCTAATCCAAGTAGATGAGAATATACTTAAAAAAATTCTTAATACTGTTACCTCAATAACTCATCAATCCAATCCTAATTCAAGAACGTGCAAAACTTCAACAACACTAATCAAGACCTTAAATCCTTCAACATCATGAACGAAATAGTGCTGAAAATAACTTGATTGGCATGTGGGTGAATGAATCATATAAGAAGTCACATAACTCTTAGGAATCAAACCCTTGGTGAAATCGACAACAAAACTCAAGAATCTTGACGAACGCCTTGAATTTTTCTCCCTTTATCCTCTTCTTGAACTCCTATGAAAACCCTAAGCGGAAATTGATTCGGAAAAACTGAACCAAATTAGTTTAGACCCCTAATTATTTACTAAATCTGCTTAAATTTGAAAGGGTAAGGAAAAGAACAAAATACCTCTCATATTTTCGGGTAACGTTCTTTAATTGGACAACCTGAATTCAAACAAATATATTTTTCTCCTAAAAGCTCGAAAACTAGCAAACTCAGTGGCGTTCATAAAAGGAATTCAAGAGTTTTCATTTGACATATTATGGGTCACCTAATTCATCATGTATTGAAAGTTATGGTTGTATGAAGTTGACCCAAAATTCACGACTTATGCATAACTAACAATACTCAGATACATGGTATTTCAAATTTAGTTTTTTATTTAATTTTAAGAATTGGGCCTCAAATACCCTTCAACTATACGAGTCGGTACAAAATTACCCTTCTTCTACCTTCGGGACTAAAATGCCCTTGACGTCAACCTTTTGGCTTTATTTTATCGTCATCTTTGAAAACACAAATAATTAATGATGTTTCACTATTTTATTGGATACCCTCATAATTAATTTAACTAATTAACAAACCCATATGCCCACCAAAAAAGCCCCACCCGTTTTAACCCAAATCTTTGAATTAAACTTTCATCCCCAAAGCATATAACCAAAAAATAACATACACTCTTTATAACTATATAAGAAGAAGGATCATAGAAGACAATTAATAAACAACATATCAATCTAACTTGATATCAACCATAACGGAAGAGATATTTAGAAGATAAGTATGGCAAAAAATCAAGGAAACTACAGCAACAAATGATTCCTTGAGTCACACCCAGTAACAAATCCATAAGAAGTACGAAAAGTAAGGAAACACTTCAAAACCCTAAAGTATCAGTCAAGTGAGATGAACAATTCATCAAAACCACACAACCACTCAACTGCAGAAGAAAAAAAATAAAATCAATATGAAAAAATTGTCGATATATATGGAAAACAAATACTCCATGAAAACTAATCGTAATTTTCCTGACAATGAGTTAACACCATTTGACTATAATCAGCTTGTTAGAAAGTGTAGTCACCTTTTTAAAAAATAGTGACACGGGTGCGGATGAAGGTTGGGTTAATAGATTTTTCTTAAAAAAGGATCGGGCTTTTTTAGGTGGGCATATGGTTTTCTTTTAATTAGTTAAATTTACTATTAGGGTATCAAATAAAATAGTGAAACGTTTGTCACGACCTGAGCCTACAGGTTGGATGTGGCCGACACTCGAGACCCATTGCTGGTCTCCAAGCGAACCCTCATCCTGGATGACTACAAGTGGAAAACTAACTCAAACATACAAAAGCTTCAAAACTTAATTGAGTTCAATAACTGAAATATTCAATACTTAAAAAGATATGAGAACGACTGAAAAGATAGATCAAGAGTTTTTTTTTTTAAAACTCAAAGAAGAAACATACTGAAAATGCTCAACTTTGTCTATCTGTGAAGCCTTTACTATTACAGAAGAATATAGGAAAAAGACCCACGAAATCTAAAAATTAATATCTGTAAGATAAAGGTGAATTCCTTCGGAATATGAAAAGTCTCACCAAAGCTGACTGGAATATCACATAACCTCAATGAAACGTTTGTTGATCATTCTGAAGGCTTGTAGTTGCATCATGGAACGATGCATGTCAAATGACTTAGTACGTGGAATGTACGAGCATGTAAGGAGAATTATGAAGCATAAATTTAGGCTTGAACTTGATAAAAAGGAAACATACTTACCTCTTTTCGACTCACTCAACTAAACTCAGCTGAAGAATAAGATACTAAACTCAAAGATTAGGCACATAACTTAAAGATATGATAGATGCTCAACTCAAGATACTGAACGATAAAACAAAAAAAAGATGCAACATATGAAAAACTTTTAAAATAGTGCATAGAAACTCAATGTGTTGAAGAATACAATAATTACTCAGTTTGTATATAAAAAGTAAAATATAACTCATTGGGAGATTCTCTATCCGACAACCATCACTATGATCTATGTGATAATACATCGTATCACCCATTCTATCAGAGCTATCCTATACTTTGCCGAGTATATAAACTACTACTAAGTGGATCCACTAAATTTTGCATAAAAAGAAATAAAAATAATCTAAAAAGCATGACCCTCTCTACCCACATTGACTATATGGTTTATGGAGACTTGTGTTATTTGAACTTGTCTTCATATCAGTTCTCAATACTAATTAAAAAACTATACTCAACTCATATGTTTAAAAACATAATTCTTTACGTGGTTTGAGATTGGTACTCAATCATTCTCTTAAAAGAGATGGTACTCAAACTGGTCAAAAATCTTTTGAAAATCTCAATTTCCTCTCATCTTAAATGTAAAATAATTTAATCTTGAGAATACTTAGTTCTCATGTATCATTTTGAAGGAAATGAACCAAATCCACTCTTCCTCAACTGAGTGCTCAAGTCTTTAAAACAAGTTTTAAAATAATATGTAAGTACGAACTCTTAAAATAGGAATCATGCCAAATTATGGACGGGAACAACTCAATTCAAGGTTTTAAAAACCATGCATAGAACTCAATTCTTGGAATTACAAAACTCTAAAGATCATGGAGTTAATGATACTACTCATCTCAAGAATGCTCAAATTGAAGGGTTAATGCATAATTATAGGCATGAACTACTCAACTCAAGGACTTAATGATACCTCACATCTCAAGACTACTTGATTGATAGGGTTCATGGAGAATTATGGGAATGAACTACTTAACTCAAGGACCTTCATGGCTAACATGTAGTAGCCCCATGATTACAAAATATAATCCCAAAATGATTAGGAACTCAATTTTCAAGACTTAAAATTTAAAGATACTACACCTCTCAAAGATATTCAACTGATGGAGTTCATGCAAAAGTTATGGGCATGAACAACTCGACTCAAGGGTCTAATTAACAATATGGAACTTATGCATGAGAATATTTTCGTTCTCATACTTACTTCCTCAAAACTCATTCTAAAACCCATGTGTTAGCTATGAAAAACTGCTCAAGATTTATAACTCAAAATAGGTTTCATTCTGAATTATAGACATGAAAAAATCAGCTCAAATATCTCAATAAAAATATAGAAACTCCATAACTAGTAATAAAGTTTTTTAAATAACCATAAAGTCAAACCAACTTATCTCAATAATACTCAAATCTAGGGTAGAATCCTAGATTTCTCTTTTACTAATTTGAAAGTATATGTAGAGCGTGAGGAAGAATTAGTCCAACACTATGATAGCCTTACATACCTGGAAGAACAAAGTCCTTGAAGAAAAACTTGATTAGAAGCTTTAAAAAACCCTAGCTTGAAGGTAAACAATCAAGAATGAAACTCTTGAATTAGTTTCTTGAAATCTCTATGGCCAATAATTATGATTTTCATTAGTAATTCATAATTGTATAGAGAAATTGAGTTGAAAAAATGGAATTTTTGGAGAAAGACTTATTGATATACCGTGAATTTATGATATTTTTGATGCGTTGTTTGTTTGTTTCTTTGTATATTTTGTTGTTAGAAATAATGGTTTTATGTATTTTTACATGATATAAGTTTGGATGCGGTTGGTGGAAATAAGAGATGAAAATTTGCAAAAGTGGCCAGTGACGGAGCCAACCATGGACCATAGGTCCAGTGAACGGGTCGTAGGTACTGCAAAGTAAATGAAAGATCAAGTAATTCTGACCAGGTTTGGAACTACAGAAGCATCAATGGACAATAGGTCAACCCACGAGTCATCCTACACATCAATCATTGGTGCTTAGAATGTTGAAGTCCCAGTATTTGAACCACAGAGTCAAGTTATGGGTTGTAGACTAGGCCGCGTAATGTAGTTTCAACCGTTGTTTGAAGGTCATAGAATATTTCCTAAGTGTTAATCCATGGAGAGCAAACACGGACGGTAGGTTGACCCATGGTTCGTAGGTCGTAATGCCGATATAAACCACATCTGAAACAATTATTTCCTTATTTTGTTTATAACTTTGTTTGCAGTGTTTTTTATTTTATAAATAGTAGTTCTAATTCTCATTTTTGGGGTTGACATTATTGTTCAGTTCTAGTGTTTGGTCTTTGAAAATTATTTTGCAAACTATTTATAACAATCTAATTTCCAATATTTGTTCGATACAATTTTCTCTTTCAATTTCAATTCAAGATTTTGGGTTTCATCTATTCTAACTGTAAGTTCATGGATTATTTCAATTTAATTATGAATTTTGAATACTCAAGCATGAGTATCCAATCCATAACTAGGGTTGTGGGAACCATGATCAATTGAAAATGTATGGAATAGTAATAAGTTATTCTTGAATAGTGCATGTATTGTTCATCCTTTCGTTTAGAAGTTATTCTACCGGTGCACAATGCCTGAACTCGCCCTGTTTCTACTTGACGGACCAAGGAGGTAATGAATGAGAAAAAGTTAAACAACAAAAAATTAGTGATGCTATCAAATATTATGATTTCAATTGATGTGAGGGTGAAAGATAAACTACATTGATATGACGACTAATCTGGGGTAAAGGTATGGGTTAGTAAAGTATGCACCCGTAGGCATACCAAGTTGCGTGGTTAAATTCCCTACATGGAGGACCAATCACTTAAGGATACCAAACTTACCAACTTTGCATGTCTATTACTAGGAAATGATTTCTATTATTAGGATTAGTGCGTAAAGAGCTTGTAGGGAAACCATATACCAGTTTCCATCTCATATTGATAACTCAAAGTTTTTATATAGTTTGCTTGTTACTTAATTTACAATCAGTTACATTAGATAAATAATCCCCTATTTACTTTTCTCGGAAATAGTCTGACCAACATGATATAGTTAGTTAAGCTTAAGTCTGAACCATATCCCTCATGGGAATGACCCCAACCTACAAGTTGGGTACTTTATTTGACAATAAGCTCTTATACTTATTTAGGGAGGTTTAATGTGGGTGTATCACTTACCTTGAAAAAGAACATTGAATAGGATTTAAAGTTTGAGAGAGAAGAAAATGATGGATTTAAAGATGAAAATCTGTTTGTTTTGAGCCTTTTATTAGTTAAGAAATTCATTTTTGATTTCTTGGAGGTAAAGAAACAATAATGGCCCTTTTTAATGTTTTCCCATCAGCTAATTCGTGACAACACTATATCAAGTTACTAAAATAGTCACAACTTTTTACTTCTAAATGGGATTGACGCAAAATTGGTGGCGTTGGAAAGTAGAATCGAATACCTTTCATTTGGTAAATTATGTCCTATATAAATCTTTATATTCCAAGAGATATTTTAATTTGAAGTTGAACCATTTAAACTCTTACATAAAAGGTTTAATAAGGAAACCTCAAGAAAACTTATCAAGCACTCATCATGAAATTAAATTGCTCAATATATATTGATAGATTCTCAAAAGAAACTCATGATTGACGTGTGGGTGAACGAATCCAACACTATGGATGTTATGAACAGAGAGTACCCCTTAGATGTAACCTGCATTTTGTCCTCGAAGAGGTCTTAGATAAACCCGTAACATATATAATAGCATCACATGTAAAATAAATAGCGGAAAATTTAAAAACTTTTCTTCGAATTTCAACTTCAATTTGCATATATTAAAAGAAGAATCTATAATAGTCTCACCTGACCATCTAAACATAAGATTACAAGATTCGAGACTTAGACTTACATCATTACAATATGTCTTATAATAGGAATTACAATAAAGTCTTTGAATAAGGAAATATGAAGCTAGAGTTATTCATCTTCATCCCTAGACTTGAGGACTCACCAACTTGGGGTAGTAATCCTAGTTCTTCAAGAAATGAGTGGAATCTCTTCAATGGCCCGAACGTACACTTTGTGTAGAAAATAGAAGAGATATGGGTTAGTACAAACCACAAGTACTAAGTATGAATATATGCAAGTAAAACAATATAAAACATACACAAGATGATATTTTATTATAAACATGCTAAGTTCACTTTAAAAGTCTTTATGCACATTCCAAGAACATATACAAGTCCATATCACAACAACATGAAGACATATTCATATGCGTGTTCAACAGAAGTATCATAATAAAGACATATTAAACATTTCATGTTTTAGAGTCCATTTCATCAACACATCACAAGAGCCAACTCTTAATCCCAATCTAAGTCAAGTAGTTAAATGTGTAAGTGAATCCGCATAACCCCACATAAACCAAGTAAACTAGCAAATAGACCATAAGCATTGCCTTTACATCATATAACATCATAACTAGTGTAGTCATCAACATACATAACAATTTAGACCAACATTATGAATATCAAGTGAAACCAACGTTAGATAAGACTTAACATTATGCATTTCATTCATGCCAGATGCACATAAAGAATCCACCCTAGAACTCCCCTCAAGGTCAACTTGTACAATGTATAGGTAAAATCCTATACCCTAACGTACACTAAGTAACACCTCTTAAGTAATCCTAGTTAGTGTTCCTATTCTTACTTCAATTCATTCATTTTACTTTTGGAAAACTTTGCCATAACCGACATTAGACAATGTGAGCTAAACATGAAATCCGGTGTCAACCCTTCACACCAAAAGGAGGGCATGGTACTTGCCAAGGTGGTAATTCAACATCATCATAGCATCTAGGTGGATCTACTAACTAGGTTTTTTATGGGGAACATAGTGAAAGAACTAGGAAGTTGTTTATAGAAACCCTTTTTATGATAATTCACATTATAGTTTTCACCTCATGAGAACATAGGGTGAAACTTCTTCCTGAAAAGACCTCTCTCATGTCAAATTTACTCGCTGGTAAGCTAAATTCCCTTTTTGAAGTATCATTAAGTATTTCTTAACATCAATTCATAACATAGGTTTTAGGAGTTCAACCCCTCATATAACATGATCATATCGCATAGGTTTTAGGAGGAAAAAATCCTTTTATCACAAACCCAACATCATGTGAGAATATTAGATCATAGAATAATTATAAGATGCATATAGGAATTAACTTCAATACCTCATAATAGCACACCCATCATCATCTCACAACCATCATATACATACAATGATCATACATTCATAACTTCATCATTTATACTTTAACTAACCAACATTACCAAAGATAAGCCAACAATAGAACAATACAAAGTTCATGACCTTGAAGGTCTTATCAATGGCCTCCATGAAACCCATCTAAGACTACATCCCAAACTAGTGATATGTACTCATCCAATCAATTATCATCATCATAGTATATTCAATTATACAAGAACATACTCAGTTACATCAACTCTAGGTATTAACCAACACAATTCAAGAGTTAGGGTTAGGTGGGGCAGGGCATTGATGGTTTCTTAAAGAACTAGACCAAAAACCAAATAAATACATGATATAAGGAATTCCATGAAGTAATAATACAATTAACACCAATATAACTGTCACGACCGGAGTCTAGACCCCAGACGAGACCAGCGTCGTTGACCTCTCAAAGGTCGCAGACAAGCCTACATACGTCATCATTACTTCATCTAGAGTAATTTTAGCGGAAAATTTGAACTTTTTCTTTACTTAACATTCACATAAGGCATTCTACTTAAACACATAAGCGTTCACAATCAACCATCTAATCTTAAGATCATCAAATGAAAGAAATAGTTTAATGCTGCATTAAGTGTTTGCTTGCCAAAGTGGCACCAATACAAAGTCTGAAATGAAATGGGAAGTGGAACACTAGTGGAACATGCTCCACTAGATAAAGCCTATATCTAATCTAGATAATAACATTATATAGACTCAAAAGAATGGGGGCCTACTAAGTCTGGATGAAAGCTCCACGTCCGGATAGGAACAACCTCGTACAGTAAGATCTAACGTGCACCTGTGCCTGCAACTAAAAGTAGATATTTGTATGGAATTAGTACACACTTGTACTAAGTAATGGTATATTCAAGCAAATACTAAGGCCATGCATGAGTAAGAATGTCTCTTTCCTAACAACATGAATTATGGAAGGTCAAGTCAGTGGACTTTCCAAATTAGGATTAGGAAAGTCAATGGACTTGGTAAATTTTGATTTGGAAAGCCATGCCATGAGTGTAAAAGGTATCACCATGTTTATCATTTTGCAAATATCACATAACATATTTCACATATTACATCACATAGTTCATATCATTCTTTCATATGCCATGAGACCTTGGAAACATGGACATGACATCAGGAATTCCCAAAATGAGGGATCAACATATGAGACCTCAACTAGGGAGCCTATTTCAGCAAAAATAGAGTCTGCTTCATTCATTCATATGTACTTCATTTTTCATTCTTTCATACACTAGCGCAATCACCAGTCATACCTAGGATGTAGTTTAAGACTCTCATCGGGTTCGCTGTGCAATGACCAAGAATAACCTAGTGTCATTACTTAAATCTAGCTCACCTTTTGATTATCCTATCCTAACTTCTTTGGTATCGTTTATTTCATTATGTGCATTATTTAAGGCTGTCCTTATTTATTGTTTTGGAACTTTAACTTTAACCAACATAAATCATGTGAGGATCATGAAACCAGTGTATCCCCCACACCGAAAAGAGGTGGAATCACAGGCCATAGTGACCCAAAACATGTTAACGTACATGGGAATTAAACCCCGCTAGATCTCTATATGGCAGTATAGGTTCGAAGACTAGGAGATATAAGGAGACCCATACCCGGCATGCTGGACAGTCTCATCTCATGAGAGTTACGTGAACCTCCGCCCTTCCCAAAGGAAGGCATCACCGCTCATAGCTAGCCTATCGGTGCTCAGTATAAAGTTCCATTACATTCAACTCATACATCATTGAATCTTGATTCTAGCATGAGGACTTCATAGATCATTAGATGATTCTCATCTCATCATTAGTATTAAGTATGAATTAACTTCAATACTTTCATTAGAGTGTTCATAGAAACGGTTCTCTTCATTAACTTTATACTCTCATAGGTGAGTACATTTTGGTAACATTTACTAAGGCTCATTTGAGATTGCTCTCGTTTTTCACATTAGCCTCTTATCATGTTGTCACTACATTCATTAACTTTACCACATTTGCTCTTCATAATTACTCATCCCTTTACATGAATGTTCAATTCATCATATGTCAATGCACTTGGCCACTTAGTGTGTTCCACACTTTTACTGAACCCTTCTATGTTTACATCATTTCATCACATACATTTTAGGTTCACTTACTTTTAAACATATGCTAGACTTATGAGTCCATACATACAAGCCATGATGATTCATTCATAGTTTGTCTAAATGATTTATGTTTACCCAAGATTATGTGGTACAAGACTTATGCATCTAGCCGATAGGACAAGATATTGATTTTGATATTTAAAGGCAAAATTCATTAAGTATTTACTTACATATGACTTATATGTCAATGTGGAATTGGTCAAGGGAACACAACTTCGAATCCCTTGGACAATACTTAGTTAATTTTCTTTCACATAATTTGGGATTTACATTTCGGCTTGGGTAACCCGATTTCGAATCCCCTCACTAACATTATTTTCCTTTCTTTTTCCCTCCACTCAGTTGACCTAAGCGTTTTATGCATTAGGGGATCCGGGATCGAACCCGCATAGCATCATTCATTTAATTCTGTTTTTCCTATGTTTGTCCATGTTTGCTGAGAGGAGGTGGATTTGAATCCCACTCCTGTCATTATTAATATTTTTTTTCTCCTTGTGTCCTCCTTTAGACAAGAGGTTGTGGGTTCGAATACCACTCCTCCCATTATTTTTATAAATTTATTATTTCCCTTTTGCTCTCTTTTTTGGCCGAGAGGTTGTGGGTTCGAATCCCACTCCTCTCAATTTTTTTTCCAGCTTTCATGTAGTGAGGTCTTGTGTTCAATCCCCAATGACCTCACATGCTTTAAATTATGTTTCAAACTTTTCAAACTTCAAGTATTCTGGCCGAAAACTCCATCACCGAGTGCTAGAATGTTTTTTAAATTTTCTAGCCTTTATTTAACAACATTCATACATTCGTTTTGTGGTATTTTTACAATTTGTTTAACACGTTTTTAGGTGTAGATTCATTGTTGTTTAAGCTTAGATTTTTCCACTTAAGATCAGACACCTTACACTTAATTTAAACATCAGAATTAACACACCTTATGCACATTAATTCCAATCATCAAACAAGCCATTTTAAGACTTCAAAGTGGAGAACAACAACAATTATATTACATATTGCACCACATCAATTTCGGTTGACATCATTGAACATGCTAGCTATTTCCGAACAAAAAATCACAAAGAACATCATATTTAAAACATAGCTGCCAGAAACCGTACCAACAACATAATTTGTTACAAAATTTAGATTGAAATCGGAAGGAGACTAGGGAGAAGGAATTCGACAATAAAGAGGACAACCCTAGTTTCATACGTTGAATTTTGTAGAAAGAAAGTTCTCTTGGATAAAGTATTCCAAGAGATAAAACCATACCTTGTTTTATCTTTCCACACCTTTAAAGTGCTGCCCAAATCCTTCTCTAAACCTTCAACACGATCCCGTCGAAGATGATGTAAAATTTTTCGTTTCTTAACTTAGCTTCCTTGTTTGTATATTCTTTTTTGTAAGTTCTTTGAGTGTAGAGAACTTCTGATTGTTTTCTAATGTTTTTTTTTTCTGTTTTTGCATCCAAGAAAGAAAAATGGACGAGAGAGGGGTTAGGCGTGTGTGAGAGTTTGTGTGAGATAGTGCCCCTTAAAACTAGGATAGTTGGCAAGACTTAGTCAATTTAAGTTAATAATTATTAAGTAATAACTAAAAATCTGATTTACCGTTTTTTAATAAGATAATAATTAAATAATATTAATTAATTACATAAATTTACCCACTTAAATAAAACCAATTTAATTTATTGTTTCCACCTAGGTCCGAACCCGGGTAGAGCAAGACTTTACTCTTAGAGACCATTTTTGGGCCTCTCTCCAAAAATACCCCTCTACCTTATTAATTAGATAATAAAATATATATTTAGGGTAATTACGATATTAACCTTAGCCTGGAACAAGACAATTTTACCCCTTGACCCTCCAAACTTATGATTTTCCTTTTTTATGTCTGGTGAAGACTCATCCAAATAAATCTTCATATTTGGGAGCCCTACATGCCTGGACCCAACCTTTCCTAGCTAAAATAACTCCCCAAGTTAGTTGGCTTTGATGTTGCAAGGGTTCAGAGGCCTAGTTCTACGTGCATTAATCCGTGTGAACGCGGTCTAATCGTAGGAATTCTAGATACATTTAGCATTACTTATGTTATACATTTTTAGGGTTTTTTCAATAAAACTTAGTATACTCATCATCTTCAAAAAATTCATCAAACAAGGTCCAAGATTTATGGAATTTAGGGAAAAAAATGGGTCCAATGGAATCTCAATTAAAAAAACAATTAACCATTATTATATGCTTAAAAATCTTAAGTAATCATAATTCATCTTAATTGATCAGCAATTTTAGTTCTAGAAGGAGACCCATGTGAAGAGAAAACCTTTGATTTTTGAGGGATATGAAATCATCTTTGAATAGACCTGTTGGGGAAAGGAGTCCTAAAAGTGAAAGAATCCATACCTTAGAAATTTGAGAAAGGAAAGCAATGTTCTTGAAGCCCTAGAGAAATCTTGGTTTTCTTCTTCAGTGAGGGTCTTGAGTTGAGAGAGAAAATTCTAGAGAGAGCGGAGATACTTTGGAGTTTTGGGATTTTGAAGTTTGAAGACTTGTTTGCTGTTCTAAAATCCCTTAATGTACCTAAAATAACTAAATTAGAAGACCATATATTTAAATGTCCAAGGGTGGAATTTACCGAACCAGCCTTTGCTTGGCCGTGTATTGCATCGGTGTGCAGGCCCCGATCGATGCCCATGGTTGACGGTCAGTCAATCGAAGAATGAACCGTCCTAGTCATCCGTCGTTTGGATCAGAGAGTGCTCAAATTGAGATAAGGCTCCATAATTCTAACTATGGACTCACGGCCTCCAGGGGTGTGAGTCTATTGATGGGGCGTCAATTGCACTCGTCAAATTCATGCTATTTTTGTCATCTTGTTGGGTCAAATCTTTGGATCCTCCTCAGGGACCCTTAGGGTTGTCCTTTGTGAGTCGTACCCAAAACTTTTGACCCTGAACATACACAAAGGTGTACTATAAATATTTTTACAAAGTTTCATTTTCTTACGACTCTTCAAACCTCGTCAAGACCTACAGGCACACTAGGTCACTTTTACAAGTTTTCGGATGTCGTGGTCGTTTCTTGAGATTTAGGATTTAATACTTCCAAATAAAGTTAATTATATTAATTTAGGACTAGAAATATCATTTCAAATATTATTCATTAGGTGAGGTTCGAGCCTAGATCATTGTATTTTCGAGGTATAACAATATCACCCTTGGAAGCATTCATCCTCGAATGAAACTTTAATATCTTTCTTTGGAATTTATGACTCAAGACTAGCAACCCAACCAGAACATGCATATAATGGTAATTCAATAACAAGGACGACATATTTATTCCATTTTCAACCATAACATTGCATCATTAGACGTAGAAACTATGCCAACTACCAAATATGCACACATTTCATCCTTTCACATTTTGCAAGGAAGTATGTCCTTATCCTTCTTATATAGCTTAACATATTCAACAAAGAGACAATACATCATTTCATCACTTCACACTTGAGCAATTTAATAACAAAGAGTGACACATAACTCAACTATACCAACCATATAATCGCGTACCATCAAGTATAAAGAACATATAATGTAAGACACATATGAAACATGGATTTTTCATAAGAACATGCATAATGAAGGGAAGTCATAAAAGTTCAAAAAAACTTATGACCCTTCATGAACAAACATTAGGAGGAGTTGACATCATATCCCCTCGGCCTCCCAAGTATCATTTTCCACAAGATGACTCTTCCAAAGAAACTTTACGAAAGCTACTTCCTTATTCCTCAACTTCTTCACTTGCAAGTCTAAAATCACAACATGATCTCTATATAGGAAATTTTATCATCAACTTTTAGACCTTCTAGAGGAATGATAGACAGTGGATCACCTATGCACTTTTTGAGCATTTCACAGTGAACACCGTATGAACTGAAGCCAACTCAATAGGTAATTTCAACTCATAGGAAACACTAGCGACGTGTTTCACAACCTCATAGTGCCCAACATACCGGGGAATAAGTTTCCCCGTTCTCCTTAACCTCATCACCCTTTTCATGGGTGATATGTTTCACCTACCATAAACTCAATGTACCTCTTTATATTGTCAGAATAAGATTTTTTCCAACTTTGGGCCGTCTTCAATATATCCCTTATAAGTTGGAAGTTCTCCACAACTTCATAGATTTTTTCAGGACCTATTAAGGCAAACTCACGTACCTCAAACCACCCAATTGAAGATCGACATCTCCTCTCATAAAGGGACTCAAAGGGTTCCATGTTTATACTTGAATGATAGCTATTATTGTAGGCAAATTCAATCAATGGTAGATGCTCATCCCAATTACCCTTAAAGTCAATGACACACACACTCAACATATATTCCATGGCTTAATGGCTCATTCCTCCAAACCATCCATTTATGAATAAAATGTGATTTTAAGTTTCATCCTGGTACCGAGTCTACTTTAGAATGCATTCCAAAAGTGAGAAGTAAATTGGGGATCCCTAGCCTAAATGATAGGCAAGGGAGACCGGTACATACTCACGATCTCATTTATATACAACTTAGCATATTCTTTCACTAAATAAGTAGATTTGATAGGAATAAATTTTGCTGATTTAATCAATCTTTCTACAATAACCCAAATCAAAACATATTGCCTTTGTGTATGAGGTAAACGCACAATGAAATGTATGTCGACATCTCCCCACTTCCAAGTAGGAATAGCTATATCTTGAGTTAACCCTCCCATTCTTTTGATGTTCGGCCTTGACTTAGAGAAAATTCGACACTTGACAGCAAATTTTGCTATATAATTCTTCAAACCATTCCACCAATAAATCTCTTGTAGATCATTAGACATTTTGGCGGCACCGGATGAATAGAATATCGGAAACCATGAGCCTCGTCCAAGATTTTTCCTAATAAGTCATCCACATCCGGCACATACAACCTACCTTGGTACCTAAGTACCCCATCCTCTTGGGAGAATGACTCTTAGATTTACTACAAACTGATTCCTTCAACTCAATCAATAGAGAATAAGATGATTCTTAGATTTCACCTCAACAATTAAAGATGATTCAGAGTTATGATGAACCATGAAACCCTTTTCAGGGAGAATATTATAGTCGTAAGAACAACTGGTCCAATCTATGTACATTTTTTACTAAATGTATCTTATCACCGGGAACATGGGCTACACTACCCATAGACATTTGACTCAAAGTATACGCAACCACATTGGCTTTCCATTGTGGTAAAGAACACTCATTTCATAATTTTTAGAAGCTCTAACCACCTTATTTGTCGAAGGTTTATCTCTTTTTGAGTGAACACATATTCGAGACTCTTATGATCTGTGAACACATCTACATGCACTTTATATAGATAGTGTCTCCATATTTTAAAAGCAAACACTACGTCCGTTAGTTCAAGATCATGAGTTAGATAATTCTTATTATGCTCCTTGAGTTGTCTAGAGGCGTATGATATCACTTTACCATGTTGCATGAGAACGCAATACAAAACTACTCGAGAAGCGTCACAAAAACCACAAACCCTTTGGTACCCTCTGGTAAGGTTAAAACTGAAATGGTGGTAAGCTTATCTTTCAACTTTTAGAAGTGTGTCTCACAAGCTTTCGTCCAGTCAAATTTGAATTTTTTTTGGGTTAAGGTAGTTAATAAAGAATATATACATGCAAATCCATCAAAAATATCATGCATACCCAGCTACACCCAAGAAACTTCGAATGTCGGTGGGAGTCAAAGGTCTAGGTCAATTCTTAACCGCCCCTTTTTTCTTTGGATCGACCTCTATACCCTCATTTTAAACAATGTGACCAATAAAAACCATCGACCATAGCTAAAATTTGTACTTACTATATTAGCAAAGAGTTGATGTTCCTTAAGGAATAGCAATACTATCCTCAAGTGACCCATCTGTTAATTCTTACTCTTAGAATATACCAAGATATCATCAATAAGGACAATAAAAAATGATGCAAGATAATTCCAGAACACCCTATTCATAAGGTCCATAAAAGACAATGGGGTGTTAGTTAGACCAAAGGGCATGACTGAGAACTCATAATGACCATACCTTTTTTGGAAAACCATTCTAGGAATGTCAACTCCTCTAACTCTAAGTTGATGATAACCCGAACTCAAGTCCATTTTTGAAAAGTAAGTTGCACCTGGGATTCGATAAAACAGATATCAATTCTAGGAAGCGGATACTTATTCATTATGGAGACCTTGTTTTATTTATCGGTAGTCAATACACATCCCAAGAGACCCGTCTTTCGTTTTCACAAATAATACTAGAGTGCCCCATGAAGATATGCCTGGTTGTATAAAACCCTTGTCTAGAAATCTTAGAGTTGAGACTTTATTTCTTTCAACTCGGCCGAAGCCATCCGGTAAGGAGGAATTGCTATGGGCTTAGTATAAGGCATCAAATCTATGTTGAAACATATTTCCTGTTTGGGAGGAAATCCAGTTAAGTCATCACGGCAGAGTTCTGAAAGTCCTTCACTACGGGGACCGACTCTAAAGGTGGAGCCTCTGACTCATGGTCCTTGACCCTCATAATATGATAGATAAATCCCTTAGAAATCTTCTTACAAGCTTCTAGACATGAAATAATTTGACATCTAAAAGGATTGAGTTTCCCCCTTCCATTCTAAGAAGGGTTCATAAGGAAATTGAAAATTTAAGTACCCTTGTTATGCAATCAATTGAATCAAAACAAGCATGTAACCAAACTATCGCGAATATGATATTAAAGTCCAACATATGTTACTGTAAGGTGTGTTTTGCTTCTAAAACTATGTGAGTTCTACTTTATGTGTTAAATGATGATTCTTATACTATTTAAACTTTTAAATCTTATCAATTTGGCATGAAAGCTTATTTTATTAAAATATCCCTTTTTGCATGTTTTTGAATATGCCATACTTAATACATTTTTTGTACTAACCCCATACTTCTCTATACTCTATAAGTATAGGTTTGGAAGCAAGAATTCTAAAAGACAAATCTTGGGAAATCTACTCTCTCTAGATTTTGTATGTCCTCATATATTCTAGGATATAGTCTATGTTTCTTAGTTTTGTTTTGAAGACTTATTACGTATATTCTTTAAATCTTAAAGGTCATGTCCCTAATATATTATGTCGTGTCTTTAAGTTGACTAGTGTATCATGAGACCAAATCCTTAAGTCTTATGTAAGATGTTTTCTTTATTAATTTATTCGTGAAAAGTTTTAATTCCGCACTAATTTTCATTTCTTATGTAATTAATGATAGATAATGCTTGTACAAGACTTCCGAAAGGTCAAGTACACAATTGTTCTGACTTATGGGTGCTCGTCGTTACACTCAAATACCACATGATGGAGTACTTAGGTACCAAGGTAGATTGTGTATACTGAGTGTGGATGGGATAGGGGGAAACTTAGGAATAAGCTGATTGTTCCCGATATTCCATATTACGGAACTGTATAGTGATCTTTGAGAGTTTATTGGTTGGATATTTGAGAAGGGACATAGAAGAGTTTGTGGCCAAATGTACTAATTGTAAACAAATTAAGGTCGAACATGACTGACCGGGTTGTCTTACTCAAGTGATATGTCCCTACTTTTATATGGGAAGATATCGACATTGACCTTTTAGTGGGTTTGCCTAGGCAAAATAATTCTATATGGGTGATTGTTGATAATTTGATGAAATCTGCCCAGTTTATCCTTGTCAAATCTAATTATTTGATAGAGGAGTAAGCAAGATTATACCTTAATGTGATTGTGAGCTTGCATTGGATCTCTTTGTCTATCATCTCGGATGGAGATGCCTAATTCACTTCTTGTTTTTGGAGGTCTTTTCGAAAGTGGTTGGGTAATCAAATAAAACTTAGCATTATTGTTAATCCTCAAAAGGATGGTCAAGCAGAATGTACCATCCACACTGTAGAAGATATATTTAGAGCTTGTGTTATTGACTTTAAGGGAAATTGGGACGATCACGTATCGTTGATTGAGTTCTCCTACATAATTGCTACCATTAATGTATTTCTATGGAACCTTTTAAATCACTCCATGTTACGTGATGTAGGTCTCCGGTTGGGTGGTTTGAGGAAGGAGAGTCTTCACTCCTTGGTACCAAGATAAATTATGAGGCATTAGAAAATGTTTGTATGATATGGGATAGGTTGAAAACAGCCTATAGTCGCTAAAAATCATATGTCGACAATAGGAGAAGAGATCTTGAATTTGAAGTAGGTGATATGGTCTACTTCAAAATTTAAGACATGAAAGGGGTGATGAGAATTTGTAAAAAGTAGAAGCTTAGTCCCGGTATGTGGGTGCTTATGAGATAGTTAAATGGATCGAGAAGGTTGCTTATGAGTTGAAGTTACCAAGTGAATTTGCCACAGTTCATCCTGTATTTCATGTCTCCATGCTCCAGTAATGTACAGGTAACCTCTATTCATTCTCCTGATTAAAGGATTACGAGTGAATGAGAAACTTTCTTATGAAGAGGTTCCTATTGCAATTCTAGATCGCCAAGTTAACAAGTTAAGGAACAAAGAGGTGGCCTCTGTAAAAGTCCTAAGGAGAAACCACCTAGTTGAGGGAGCCACATGGGAGGCTAAGGCCGACATGATATCCCGTTATCCTCATCTATTTCCTCAAAATTCTAGTCAAAGTTGAGGTTAATAATCCTATTAAAATAATATAATAAATAATGTTGAAGTTGGGTTCCTTTGCTAATATGTGCATATTTTTTGTAAAGGTTCATGCCAAAATGAGCTTTCATGGAAAAATGCTCTCTTGCTTAACTTGCACTTATTTGTGTTATGTGTATAGTTTCCTTGATGAAATAATAGTGAGAATGTTAATGTTTCCTTAAAGAAGGTTTCAAGGTAACTCTTGATGTGCATGATTGAGATTCTGTTTATATTTAGAAGGTAGTTCCTCATTATTTGATATGAAGTATTGAACTCTTAAATGTGATATATTTTTAGTTGGGTTTCTATGTGCTAAGTCATGTTTATGTGTTTAATGTAGTTGTGATGTACTTCAATGGGATGTGACTCATTGTGATTTTTGTTGTTGTTTGTTAGGATGCTTGTATAGAGTCTCATTCTCTCCCTATAAAAAGATTTAATTGTTATTCGAGGACGAATGTTCTCGTGGGGGGGATAATGTATACTGTGAGCACTTTGACTTAGACTAGAGCCTCACCTGATGAAATAAAACTTAAAACGATGTTTCTAAGCCTAAAAAGATGTATTGAAACTAATTAGGAAGGGTTAGAACAAAAATGTCAAGAAACGACCATGACATCTGGAGATTTGTAAAATAGCAGCTTGTGCGCCGTGGTATGTTTCAAGGGGTTTTATGAGTTTGAATTTAGTAAAATTTTGTAAAAATATATTAAACATATAGTATAGTGTGATTAGGGTTGAAACATTTGGGTACAACTCCTCAACGACCACTCTAGGGGTCCTTGAGGAAGACCCTTACATTTGACCAAAAAGCTGTCATTTGATAGTGGCTATGAACGAAACTAAATGATGACCCTCCGATGGTTTAACGTCCCATCGATGGTGGTAATTTTTGAAGACATAGTTATTTTCCAAAAATTTCCAAAAATTCACTCTCTGATACGAATCACAGACTGCTAATACAGGGACGTAGTCTGATCGATGCCCCGTTAACAGGCAGTCGTGGTTTGTGGTCGACTTAATTGTTCTATTTTGGGTTAATTTAGTATAGTTAGTTAATTAGTTAATAAATCAATTATGTGTTAATGGGTGGTTAATTAAGTTAGTTGGAGACTCTAAAACAGTTAATGCTTATTAAACTAAGTCACCACTTCATAATTTTTCAATCCCAATTCGCTCCAACTTCTCTCTACGTTCTCTCTCTATTTTAAAGACCCCATTAAAGATCAAGATTAAAGGTTTACTAGGTCTCCAATACTCAAGTTCCCCTCCATCATTCTTCAAACAATATAAGGTATTGAATCTATTCACTCTTGGGATATCTTTTCCTAAGAGGCTCTTCGAAATTGGGTTCCAAAGATATCTAAAACATAGGTCTTTTTTTTTAAATTTTGTTAATTGACTTTCAAATTGATTAGATTTTGAATTAATTTGGCTTATATCGATATATTATGATTTTTTATTGGTTAATTATTGTATTTCATAGTTATTGACCTAGTTATGTGGAGGAATTCATGAATGAATCTTTTTCCATAACCACAATAATGAATTGAACTTGTTGATGATAATGGATGTTGGAATTTAATATGTTATTGTCTAATTAACTATTATATAATTATGATAAGTGAATATATAGATGAATATTTTGTAATTGAGGGTAAGATCTTGAAGGAGGCTTCGAAAGCTATTGGTAGGACGCTATGGGATTATGCGTTCTCTATTTAAACAATGATGGTTTATTCTTGAAGATGATGGTCAATTGAAGTATGATTAAGTGAATATAAGTGGAATATGATAATATGATGGCATATTGTAAATTTGTTGAATTCTAAGATCTTTGTAATGGTATGATCATGCAAGGTCGAAGGTGCTCTTGTGTGCCTATTACTATGACTATGATGTGTTGATCTCACTAATGATGGTTTCTCATGAAAGAAAAGTTTTCATGCTATACCAAATGATCTAATGACATGATTATAGAAGGGCTTAGTCTCCTATGGACCATATTAGGGTACGATGATAATAAAGGCATAAAGACATTTCAAAACGGACTTTAGCTTAACACCGAGCGAACTAGATATGAGAGGTATCCCTTACCAATGTGGGAAGGTAGATTCACAATGGTTCTCACGAGATAGATACTATAATTCAATTGTTCATAAAGAGTGTTTCCAACACATATATTCTAGTTCCTGAACTATGTTTCCACATAGGAAAACTAGCTAGTGGATCCATCTATAATTCTATGTTCATGTTTTGGTTCTACATTGGCAAGTACAACGCCTTCTTTGGTGTAGGGTTTCATGAAACCAGATTCCATTACTTAGTGTAGGTAAGGGTATGGGACTTTACCTATGCATTACACAAGTTGAACTTGAGAGGAGTCCTAGAAGGTTGTTATTATACATTTACAACATGAATGAAATGCATATGTTGACTTTACATGTTGATGATCCAATATGATGTTTGTTTCATTGATGAATATGATATTTATCTAAATTGTTATGTATGATGATGATTATACATTATATAATGTCATATGAAGTATAAGCATTCCTTATGGTCTCTTTTCTAGTTTACTTGATTATGTGGTGTTATGAGGCTTCACATGAGCATTACACTTGTAGGATTGGGACGAGACTGTGAGTAAGGGCCTTGTATGATTTGATGTTATGAAATCTTCTACATGAGTTAATGTTAAGACTTCAGGATGAAGCTATTCATTTTTATATAACTCTATGATGATGCTATAAATATTGATATGACTTTATGATAATGTTTATATTATTTTATATGTGCACATTTGTTAATGAAGTTATGACTATTGACTTATATATGTTCTTTTTTATGTGCATAATAGGCTTTCAAAGTGACTTAGCATTGTTTTTAACAAAATGTCCCTTTAAGCATGATTTTAATGGTTTTACTTGCATATGTTTCCATACATCGTACATGTGGTTTGTATTAACCCATATTCATTCCCTTTTCCCTTTTAGAAAACAATGTAGGTTCAGGCCATTGCAGTGTGGAAGGCCACTTTGAAGGAATAGAACATTCAGAACTTTCCCTATGTTATTGGTACATCCTCAGCTCTAAGGATGTTTCCATTCTTCTAATCTACCTATGACGTTGGTTATGTCTAAAGATGATTGTTCCTTCCTTTATCATTTGATACTGTTGTTGTAAGCCTATATGTGGCATATTGTACTATTGTAAGTGTTATGCCCAATTTTTAAAGTCTCTATTAGAAGGTTTATATGTGAGATTATGTTATCTGACTATTTCATATGAATTAGCTATAATGCAAAGAATAGAATTGTATATAAACTTCATAAGGTAATTCCATTAAACTATAACAACTCTAATAGAGGAAATTGAATTAGATATCATGCATCGTTTATTTTTAGTAAACTTCATGAATATTTGCACAATAACCACAATATAGTTCACATACTTCATAAAGATATGTACACTATTCATAATAACACATTGTAAAACTCCAAAAATCAAGTACTTGGTCTAGCCTCTTCATACATGAATTAAGACTCAAAAAAAATGTTTATAGGTCTAAAATAATGTATTTGAACTAATTAGGAAGTGTTAGAGTCAAAGCGTTAAGAAACGAACAGGATGTCCAGTGAGTTGTGAAATGTGCAGTAGTGTGCCGTGGCATGTTTCAATGAGTTTTACAAGTGTGAATTTAACGACAATTGTTAAAATGGTGTTAAATATATTGAAGAGAGTGTTTAGGGTCGAAATGTCTAGGTACGACTCTCCAGGGACCATCCTAGGGGTCCTTGGAGAGGACCCTTCTAATTGACCCAAAAAGTTTTCTTTTGACAGTGGGCATCCACGAGCCGAATGACGAGCCATCGTATGATCGATGATCCATTGATGGATTTGTGGTTAAAAAGTTAGTAATTTTCCCAATCATCCAAATGGAATAAGTCTCTGAATCAAATGACATCTTGCCAGCACGACACCGTCGTTTGATTGACGCCTCATCGAAGGGCAACCGTGATTGCAAGTCAAAGTCTACGGTCCAAATTTTTTGTGAGTGACTTTATTAGTTAGTTAGTTAATTAATTAATTAGGGGTTATGGGTGGTTAATATGTTAGTTGAGGAACTATATAAGACTTAACCTTCATTTGACCAACCCAACAACACATAATTCCACAAACCCTATTGTCTCCCACTTTTCTCTACTTTCTCTATCCCAAAAACTTTAACCTCCATTGAAGAACACTAGAGTTTATAGGATAGGACAAATTAACCAAGGTTTTCATCCAAAATTCGTGGCAAGATCAACACTAAGGTATGATTTCTTTCACTCATGGGATTCCTTTCCCAAGATGCCTTTTCAAAGATGATTTTCAACTTCCCTAAGACTAGGATTTCAATCTAGACATGGGTTCTCTTTTCAAAACGAAATTGTAATTAAATTATGATGAATTATCGTATTTTATCATTGTTTAAATAAGTATTAATGGTCAATTGTTGTTAATCACTCAAAATTGTCCCTTTGAACCCTTGTTCTTCCCTACACTAATCATGCCTTGTAATTCTATTGTAATTGTAGGAGATGATGATTATATGAATAAGTAGAATAGTAATTGTTATTTTATACTTGTTGAATTTAAATTATTTATGCATCGGATATGTATTCTTTGGTAATTGAAGTATGAAGGCAATGAAAGGGCAATAAGTTATGAAGATTGATTCTTATTGAATTCAATTGTAAATATTATTTACTTAGATTGTAATTCTTTAATGTCTAATATGTAGTTATGAAGTTTATAGAAAGTTCTCCTCATCCTTAACTGTAGACTATTGAATCGTCTATCAATCATGCAAGCATGTAAATATGTGATTATTATATGATTGAAAGTAATTTCTCATGATTAGGATAAAGTGTTGAGTGAAAGGTTAAAGTGTTGAGTGAAAGGTGTACGCACTTGTATATTGTTCTCTAAAGTGAATGGGTAGTTCTAACATATGAGTAACTATTGCAGATTGTGATAAATCGTTCACATAGGTTTCTAGAAGTGACTAATGTGATCTTGTATGAAGAGTCTGATTACTACTAAAAGGGAATATATGCTTAGCAATGAAAGAACATGTAAATGAGATTAAGGTCTCACGTTTATTAAGTCCGACCTCCTACATGGGTTTCTTCACGTTTAGTAATTTTGATTCCCAAGATATGTGGTGTCTCATGAGACGGAAACCTCTACGTTAGTAAGTCATGGTTTCTACAAGAAATCTCCTTGGACCTTAACTATGCTCCCACATAAGACTATAGCTTAGTGTATCCACCAAGATAGATATGTAATAATGGTTGCACCTTAGGCAAGTGTTAACACTCCCTTTTTGGTGTGGGAGGAGAATACCGGATTCCATGTAGGTCACATGGTGTTTTGTCAGTTATTGCACTTCTTTTCCTAATTAGATAAAGTATATGAATAAGTCAAGTATGTGAACTAATATTAAGGTTGTTCTTAACGGTTACTAAATAGGGTGAGGGAGGGTATGAGACTTCTCTTACTCAATGCACATGTTGAATCATAAGAGAGGGTGTTAGTAGTGTTCTTGTCTGATTTAGTTAATTACATGTTATGTATGTCAACTTTTATATGAACTTATGAATCAAGCATGTTATAATAAACTATTTAGTTATGTTGTATTCATGTTATAAGTGGCTTAATGCCATACTTATCTTTTGATAGGGTTATGAGGTTCTATTCTTGGTATTGCACAAGTATTACTTTGGGTTGCTTACATGTTGAATTAATATCATGTTGCTTTGACTTATGATGTTCCTTAAATAGTGCATGCTGCATCATTTTATACTATGCATTTATTACTAAATTATCACTTTTCACATGGATTGATAATTTTATGCATACAATCCATACTTAGTACATGCAGTTCGTACTAACCCATATTTCTTCCTTTTTTTCCAATATTGTAGTTTTCTCCCATTGAGGAGTTTCTAGGTGTAACATTCAAGAAAATGTGCTCTTCTAGTGAAGAGTCTATTAGGTTTGAAGAATATGTATTGGGGTACATAGGCATCCCAATGTATAATATTGAGTAATATTGGGCATGTTAGAGAATATTGGCTAAAGGGTGTTAGCCAATTTCTCTATGTTAACAAGTGACTTAAAATACACTTTGGTTTAAATGCTCTAACCCAAGCTTGTTTAGAAAGTGTACCTGCAATGAAGACCCTAAGATAATCACATTGAATTCTTAGCACATTAGGTACGAGTCATCTAAGTGTCAATCCTAGGTACAACAACACATGATTATTTAAAATGATCATGTAGATTAAGCAGTGCCCAGGGAAATAGTGAGGGTCCTTGGACAAGAAGTGCGCAGCAAAACAAGTGCTACTAGCCAAGAGACCAAGCGACAAGCCCAATTGAATTTGGTTTGGGCGGTTAGGGGCCAGGCACGCAAACATGTCAAGCGACATGGGGCCTAGATTCCTAACCAACCCTAGTACTAACTAAAATAAAGTAACTTGTGAGCCCGAAATCCTTAGAACTTACCGAGTGACACTAGCCGATTAACTAACTAAAGAAACATCCTAGTACCTAACCTAGGATGGCCCAAAGGGGTTGGTTATGGTCCTAATGACTTAGGGGTACTTTAGTAATTACATTAGGTTACTTAATAAATTAAATTAGCAACTTAATTAATTAATTTAAAAACAATTTTATTTTACCCGAACCCTTAGCAAATTTTTTGAATTTGGCTAAGTCAAATGTTCTCCTATTTTTTGTCAATTTAGAAGGGGCATTTTGGTAATTAACTAATTGATTTATTTACTTAACTTAATAATCCTAAGTTGAATTTGTCAATATTCAGTTCCTTAGACCTAGACTCACATTTATCCAGTAGAAAACTAACGTTACACTAAACAAATGTATGAAAAACAGAAAATTCTCCTCAGGTAATTTCAAGGCAAATTCATCAAGATTTCGTACAAAGTACAGGGTAATCTTCGTAAATTCAATTCTACAAAAAGGTATGGGTTTTCTCTCTTTGATTCCTTTCCATAAGAAATTTAATAAGTCATTATAACTTTTATAAAGAATGATACAAGACTACCGAATAACATTGAACAAGATAAGATGAGTAATGAAAGAACTAAAAGCTTATGAGTTATGAAATTGACCTAGAATGGGGTGTTGAAGGAAGTGAGATAAGTCTCACTTGCACCTAAATAATTATGTTAAATATACTCACATAAGAGGGTGTTAGAAAACGTGAGAAAGTCTCATTCACACCATAATTAAAATGTAAGATTTAAGTTCACATTCATCAAGAATAGAAAGGGACGACAAGTCATCCATTGACCTAAGCGTTCCTCATACTAGAAGCAAGCTTCCATAATGTTTGAGTCAATTGTAAAAGTTTTAAAGTATGATAAATTGAGCAAAGCACCGATAGACTAGCAATGAGCTTGTGCAAGAACATGTGAGCCTCATGATATAGACTACAAACAAGGTACGCAAGGGTATCCAAATTCTCCTAGTCTTTGAACTATGTCGCCAACATAGATTAGTAGCTAGTAGATCCTCCTAAGAGTGCTAGGAAGTATTCAATTTTACTTTGGCTAGTGAACCACCTCTTTTCACTGTGGAGAAGATACTGTATTTCATGTTAGATCACATGATATATGTCAGTTAATGCTAAAGATTTCTGTAAGAAATTAAGAATGAAAGAAATAACTTAAAAGATTATGGGTGTTCGGATAGGATGACCAAAGGGTGAGGTTAGACTAAATAGTGATGTAAGGCATTCTTAGTCATTTGATAGAAAGATATCAATAGAAGTCTTAAAAGAATATTCTAAGTCAAGCTAGCATGTTCAAAGGGAACATGAGATCAAAGAAGAAGAAATGGATGTTCAAAGTGAACTAAGTAAGAAAAAGCATAAGTATATGAAATAATCAGTGATTGATAAGAATGAAGTTTTAATAGTTATTGGCTTATGCCAATAAAGGGAGCAAAACATAATGGCTCAAATATTGGAGTATTAATATATTCCACAACGTCTTTATACTATGCAAATGATAAAATAATGGGCATAGCCAATACATATTGGCCTAAAAGGACTTCATTCCCAATTTAACAAGAATGGAAAGAATAACTTGTATATAGGGTAGTAAAATCATTTACTTAGTATTTTGGATCACTTGATTCATTGTAGGAATAGGACTAAAATGAATCGTTTCAATCGTAAGTAAAACATAGGATCACATGATATCATTGAATACACAACAAAAAGAAGAAAAGATTGAAAAATAAACTAAGTCTGAATTAAGGAGCACTCGACCTAAGAGGGAGCAAAATTATTAAATTGTTCTTGAGTTATTCTAAAAATATGTTCATGATTTAAAGGTATTATGTTCATATATAAATGAGTTTTGTACCTTAAATGCATGAAAATATGTCATATTGATAGCATGATTCATAAATAACTAATTAGTAAAGTAAAGAGACTTCAATATCCCAAAATGACATGTTGCTATAGGAAGAGATTTTCTTGATCATGCATACTTCATATGTGTTTATGTGCATACAACCATACTTAGTACAAGTGTGAACTAACCCATATACAATTACAATTTTAATAGGTGCCGGTTCCTGAAGAAGATTGAAGATCAGTTAAAGCAGTTTGGTCTAGTACCTCTAGACTTTGGTAGGTCCTCTTGATTCGAGGATGTCTACGCTTTATATTCTAGCTTTACTAGATTAGACATAGCTAGTGGATGTTGTCCTAGTGTTTCTTTTCAAACATTGGTTTATGCTTTTGTACCAAGGCCGGTTTAGCAACTGTAATTGATACTATGAATTCTTCATTTTAATTGTTCAATCTGTTAATAGATGGTTGTTTAGTTTGAGCTATTAGTATATCACTCTTATGCATGAATTATATCAAGTCTAAGTACACTTCAGTGAAGTTAAATTTTTTTAAATTTTCTGTTAAATTTAACTGTATAATTGTGATGAAAGATAAGAAAAGGCAAGTCTGTAACCTCTAAGAGGTTAACGACGCTAGGCCAATCTAGGGTCTAGGACCGATGTATGACACTAGGCCACTTTGCAAGGATACATGGACTTCTTCCTCCAAGTAGTTGGTGAGTCCTCCAAGTTCGAGAATGGATCCTTTTGATCTACCTTGGTAGTAGTTTTGTTATAGTCTAAAGACATTCATTTTCCTTCCTATTTTTGAAGTCATTGTTGTAAGCCCTTTGTAGTAATTATGGATTTGTATAAGGTCTATGCCTGAAAGTTCTACTCCTTTTTAGATGGTCTAATATGATAGGGTATGATGAGATTAAATACTTTTATGTTGTTTATATTGTCTAAACGAAAAGTCTATGAAAGCTTCTTACGCGAGGAGTCTAAGTAAACTCCAAATGTAGTATGTGAGAGATCTATGTAAACCTCAATATGTAAAAAGTTTTCCAAATTTATGTATTTTAACCTATGATGTGACGAATGATAAGAGGCTAGTGTTACTCTTCTCCAAGGATGACGATGCCGGTTATGTATGGGGGGTTCTCCCTGGTCGTGACAAACTTGGTATAAGAGTATGAGGTTGAAAAATCTTAGGATTAATGAGAGGCTATGTGATGCCTAGGAAGGTCTCTCTTTGTTGATATTCTTGAAGTCGTGCTTTTAGAGTCTTAACTCTACATATTATACTTATCTTCTATTATCTTTCTTGTGCTTATAGGCAATGAGTACAAGAATGAATAACACTCGAATGGTCGAAGAGGAGAATGTGAATATGGTGGTTCCCCCTTCCGTCTCCTTAAAACCCTCAAGTTCCTGTTAAAGAAGGGGATATGTCTAAAGTTCAGATAAGGATGGCCATTATTAGCTTGAATCAAGTTTTGGGTACTGAAGTTTCAAAGGATACTAGGGTCCAAGTGAACCCCAACACACCGCATAAGGGATATCACAAGGATGAATCCTCCTACTTTGTTTGACTCCAAGGTGGAGAAGGACCCACAAGGGTTAATTCATTAAGTGTTTAAGGTACTAGATTCTATGGGGGTCCCTTTTCAAGAAAAGGATGAACTATCAATCTAGCAACTCAAAGATATGGATCAATTTTTTCATGAGCAAGGGAAGGATGAGAGGCCGGTTAAAGAAGGTCGAATTACTAAGGGAGCTTTCAAGATGGCCTTACTTGATAGATTTTTCCCTTGGAACTCAGGGATAGGACAATGCAAGAATTCATCATTCTACTCCAAGGGGGTCTGAATGCGAAGGAGTATAGTCTTAAGTTCACTCAACTATACAAGTATGCTTCTAATATTGTGGAGGACTCTACAGCGAAGATGAATAAATTTGTTTTGGGGGTATGACGTTGTCGTGAATGAATCTAGGTCGCCTATGTTGATTCCTAATATGGACATCTCTCATTTCATGGTTCATGCCGAACAAAATAATGAACAAAATCTTAAGCAAGATGGTAGATAACTGAAGAGGACAATGGCCAAAGATTGAAATTATTCAAAGGCTAGACTTGAGGTGCAAGCTAATCCAAGGTTTAAGAAAAGGTTCCCTAATCAAAGTCCTTCCACAATTTCAAGGGTCAACAAAGCTAAAGGGTCTAAACCCAAGCCTAAAAAGGAAAAAAGTAGTGGTCCTTATGTTTAGAAGTTGATTTTTGCTTAATCTGGTAGAAAACATGAAGTCAAGTGTCTAGTTTGTACGGGATATTGATATGGTTGTCATATCTGGAGAGCAACCCCCAGATGGACCGACATCGTTGTCCTTCTAAAGGACTCAAACAAGCCCTTAACATTCGTCATGACATGTTATCAGTTAAAAATGCGAAAAAATTTAAAACTTTTACAAATACTAAGTGAGGTATACTTAGTCATCTCACATAGAATCTTACATAGGCTTTCTTATAGCAACATGATAACATACATACGAAAGTCTAAAAGTTGTCTAACATAAAAACCATCAAAAGAATACGAGTTTTGGACATAGACAATACACAAATAATATGCACTCCATATATGCCTTACCACAATAGAATCCAAATGTTTAAAGGAAGTAGAGAATATCTCTTAAAATTACTAAAGCCTTCATAATCTAGAATAAGAAAAAGATAGCATCCCCGAATATGAGGATCTATTAACACATGAAGAAAGAGTTCCAAGCTTCTTTAATCGACCTTCTTAATCTTCAATGGCCAAACCCTACATTTGTAGTTATATAAATTAAAGGGTTAGTAAAACCACATGTACTAATGATGAGTATATGCACATGACATTTAAGGACATGCATAAAAAGGACCATTTCATTAGAAAGCATGATAAGTCATTTGAAAAACTTTAATTCACATACAACAAAACATATACAATATAAGGATAACAACAACAAAAAGATTGATCATAACCAAAGACATATCCTCATAAAGTGATATTATCATTTCATGTTCATTAGATCATATAACATAACATACAAGACACTTACAAATTATCCAATCCCAAGCATACAGGTGCAATTATCTTGTGAATCCCCATAACCCCACATACTCAAGTAAACAAGATAGGAGACCATAAGTAACGCTTTGCTTCGTACATCTTATAACACAAGTATTTATCATCACATATAGCATCATAGACCATTTTATCCTCATTAACATAGTCAATATCATATAAGAACAACATAATATATCATAAGCATGATACATTTCATGTTCATATTACATGAAAACAATATTCTAGGACTTCACATAGATTCCACTTGTGCAATGTTTAGGCAACGTCCCATACCCCTACCTATACTAAGTACACTCCTCAAGTCACCCTAGTCAATGTCCGTTTACTTGTCTTTCATTTCACTTGCGGGTATAATCGTCTCAATCGACAAAAACAATGTGACATAAACGTGAAATCCGGTGTCATGAAACACCACACCAAAAGAAGGTGGTCTACCGGCCAATGTAAAACCAAAACATGAACATAACATTAAAGATGGATCCACTAGCTAGTATTCCTATGGTGGAAACATAGTTCATGAACTAGGAGATATATTATATACCCATAGTTCCACATTACATGGAAGCCTCTATCTCATTAGAGTCATTGTGAACCTACCTTCCAACTAGGGAAGGGAAACCTCTCATATCTAGTTCATCAGTGCTAAGCTAAAGTCCCTTTGTGAATAACCTTTAAGTCATCATTTATTCATAAATAATAACATAGGTCATAGGAGATTAAATCCTTATATAAACATGATCATAATCTCTTTAGTTTAAGATGATAATTTCCTTTTATAACAACCTTCATTTGTGAGACTAACATATAATATCCAGTGTGTAAGGCATACAAGATAAACATTATAAACTTGCATTATCATATCCTTACTTTGATGTCCCATTCAACATATTCTTAGGACTTCATATATTCATGGAAACATCATACATAATTCAATTGCATAACAATATAAAATATAAGCCAACATCAATATAATAGAGTAATCATGACATTAGAAGACTTCCCTAATTGCTTCCAAGAATCTTCATCAAGAACTTACACTCAATTCATAACATTCACTCAATAACCTAGTGAAATACTCAATAACGTAACCAATCCCAACTACTTTAGTCATACACAAAACCAATTCATAGTTAGTGTTAAGGGAAAGGGTTCATTTATGAATTCATTCAACCATAGTTCCAATTGCTACGTTTTCATGACATTAAGTAGTAGATATAAGATTAATAAAATTCATTATTCAGGGAGGGAACTTCATTCACACGAAAATCAAACATTGCATATAAATTAATCAACATTACATATTTAATTAACCATAGAAAATTGTTGTTTTTAATCATTAGTCATAAATCTTGAGTTAGGAAGAAAAGCCCATTTTGTACAGTAAAAACCTAGAGTTTATTTATTGTAAACCATATTTAAAAGTACCTCTTAAGGAAAGGAATACCGAGAGTGATTAAACCCATACCTTATTGATGAATATTCAACGAATTTTGAATAAAAAATTTAAAGTCTTCGTCTTACTCCTTCAGCTTTTCTTGTTCTTCAATGTAGTTTGAAAAGAGACAGTTGTTTTGAGAGAGATGACAGGGTTTTGTTAATTTTAATTTAGAGTGCGTGAAAGTGGTATAAAACTAACCTAAAACCATTATATATACATACCTTAAATTTTTGAAAATACCCCTCACTTAAATGGGTCTTTTTGTGAAGTTAAATTGACTTAAAAACGACCACGACGAATCAAGAAAGTGGTTGCGTGTCCCGGGGCCAATTCCAATTCTTTTTCTGAAAATTTGGGTTGATTAATAGTGGAGGCCCCCCATCGTGAGACAACTTTTTGTCTACCTCGTGTTGGCTTCGTGATGAGTGGCTGGCTCCACATTTTTGTTGTCGCAAGCTGCTTTGGCAGCTTGCTCGCCATGGTTTGTTTCCTCCTCAAGGACCCGTCGGGCGGTCCTTGGGGGGTTGTTACTGGACATTTGGACCCTTTTACTACATACTACCTATTTAAAGTCTTTTTACAGGGTTTGAACTTCATTTGACACTCACAATCCATTACAAAACACAGGGACATCAACTAGTTCAAATTAGCTAGTTTCTAGACGCCAAGGTCTTTCTTTGTTGTTATTGCCCTATGATTTTCTAATTGACTTCATTACATTAATATAGGTATGGAAACACATTTTAATCACTTTTAAATTGTCTAATATCTATTCTATGCCATGGAACTGACGGAGTGTTACATTATCCGCCCCCCTTTAGGAGCATTCGTTACCGAATGAAACTAAAATCTTTTGGAGGGTAAGGTTAGACTCAAAACTAGCAGCCAAACCAACAACATCATATAAACATATAACAACTCAATTCATGATGCAAAATGTATAAGAGATTCAACATTTCATAACACATAAATGAGGAATTTCTTTCTCAACATCAACATGAGCTCAAAATACTTCAACAGTTACCATGTTATCATTCAATTAAATATAACAACAAAACAACACAATATCAAGAAGAAAACATCCATACATATTTCACATAGGTGCAAATGTAGAGTGTGAAGAAATTTTCTTCAAACTCCATTCGGTATAAATTCAACCAAAACATGCACCTTCTTAGAAAATAAGATAATTTCGCATTATTCATTATTTGTCTTATTAAGAGTAATGTTTAATATCAAGGATTAAAGAATGAGGGTAGCAAGACTTGATGTCTCCTTTTGCCTCCAATGTTGCACCCTCAACAAGTTGGTTCCTACATAGAACCTTTACGGAGGCAAACTCATTGTTCCTCAACTTGTTTACTTGGTGATCTAGGATTTCAACTGAAACCTCTTCATAGAAGAAGTTCTCATCCCCCTAAACCTTCAATAGATAAAATAGACACTTGGTAGCCTATGCATTTCTTGAGCATAGAAACATGAAACACCGTATGAACCAAAGCCAGTTCACAAGGTAGGTTCAGCTCATAGGGAACTTTTGAAACCTGTTGCAAAATCTCATACAGACCAATATATTGGGGAATGAATTTACCCGTCTTACTAACCTCATCACCCCTTTCATAGGTGAAATCTTTAAATTGACGTGATAACCTATTTCAAACTCAAGATCTCTTCTCCTATTGTCGGCATAATTCTTTTGCAACTATAGGTTGTCCTTCATCTATCTCTTATGACTAAAACATTCTCTATAGACTCATAGATAATATCAGGACAAAGGTGTGATGACTCACTAACCTCAAACCATCCAACCTGAGACCTACATCTTCTACCATAAAGAGCTTCGAAAGGTGTCATGGAGATTCTCGAATGGTAGCTATTATTTTAGGAGAACTAAATCAAAGGTAAGAGATCATCCCAACTTCCTTTGAAATCAATAACGTAGGCTCTTAACATATCTTTAAGGGTATGAATGGTACATTCCGCTTGACCATCTGTTTGAGGATGAAAAGCAGTGCTAAGTTTCACTCGAGTACCTAAATCCTTTTAAAAAGCTTTCCAAAAATGAGAAGTGAATTGAGAACCTCTATCCAAAATGATGGACAAGGGAATAACATGAAGACTCACAATCTCATGAGTGTAGATTCTTGCATAATTGTCGGCATTATAAGTAGACTTAACATGAATAAAGTGGGCAGATTTGGTCAACCTATACACAATAACCCATATTGAATCATTTTGCCTCCTGGTTCGAGGCAACCCAAAAACAAAATCCATATTTATGACTTCCCACTTCCAAGTAGGAACATCCATGATTTGCGTTAAACCACCCGATTTTAGATTCTTAGCTTTGACTTGTTGGCAATTTTGACATTTAGCAACAAACTTAGCTATATCCCTTTTTAAACCATCCCATCGGCATCGTTGACCTCTCAAAGGTCGCAGACAAGCTTACATACGCCATCGTTACTTCATCTAGGTTAATTTTAGCGGAAATATTTGAACTTTTTGTTACTTAACATTCATATAAGACATTCTACTTAAACTCATAAACGTTCACAATCAACCATCTAATATTAAGATCATCAAATGATATAAATAGGTTCATACTGCATTAAGTGTACACTTGCCAAAATGGCACCCATACAAAGTTTGAAATAAGATGAGAAAGAAATGCTAGTGGAACATACTTCACTAACTCAAACCTATATCTGAACTAGAATATAATTGGCAAGTATCTTCAAAAGCATGAGAACCTACCAAATCTGGATGAATGCTTCACGTCCTGATAGCTTCAGCGTCGACATGTAAGCTCTAACGTCCACCTGTGCTTGTACCTAAAAATTTAGAGTTTTATGGGATTAGTACACAGTTGTACTAAGTATGGGTATATAGAAGCACAAACCAACGACATGCATGATTAAGAATATCCCTTCCTGTCGATATTAATTATGGAAAGTCAAGTCAGTGGCCTTTCCAATTTGGTATTAGAAAAGTCATGCCATGAGAGTAACATGCATCATCATAGTTATCATTTTAAAAGCAACAAATAACGTATTACACAAATAATATCACATAGTTCATATCATTCTTTCATATGCCATGAGACCTTGGAATAATGACTTGACATTATGACATCCCAAAATAAGGGCTCAACATATGGGACCTAAAATAGGGATCCTTCTTTACCAAACACATAGTCTACTTCATTCATTCATACGTACTTCATTTTCATTCTTTCATATACTAGTGCAGCCACCAGTCATACCTATAATGTAGTTTACGACTCTCATCGGGTCCGCTGTGCAATGACCAAGAATAACCTAGTGTTATTACTTAAGTCTAGCTCACCTCTTGATTATCCTATCCTAACACCTTTGGCGTTGTTCATTACTTGATGTGCATTCTTTAAGGCTGTCCTCATTCTTTCTTTCGGAACATTAACCTTAACCGACATAGATCATGTGATCATCATAATATCTAGTGTGCAATCCCCACACTGAAAACAGGTGGAATCATCGGCCAAAGTGAACCGAAACATGCTAGAGTATATAGGGAATTGAACCCTGCTAGATCCCTATAATGGCAAGATAGGTTCAGAGGCTAAGAAATATAAGGAGACACATACCCGGTATGACAGACAGTCTCATCTCATGAGATTTATGTGAACTTCCGCACTTCTCGAAGGAAGGCATCACCACTTATAGCTAGCCTATCGGTGCTTAGTAGAAAGTTATATTACATTTAGCTCAAACACCATGTAAGATAGCTTCTACCATGAGGACATAATACCGCATTAGATGATTTCTCATCTCATTATTAGTATTAAGTATGCATTAACTTCAATACTTTCATTAGATTTTTCATAGAGACTGGTTTCTTCATTAACTTTACACTCTCATATGTGAGTATGTTTTGGTAACATTTACTTAGGATCATTTGAGATTGCTCTCATATTTCACATTGGGCTCTTATTATATTGTCACCTCATTCACTATCTTTAACACATTTGCTTTTATTAATTACTCACCCCTGCACGTGAATGTTCATTTCATCATATGCAAATGCACTTGGCCATTTAGTGTGTTTCACACTAGTACTTAACTTTTCTAGGGTTACATCTTTTTATCACATACATCTTAGGTTCACTTACTTTTAAAAGTATGCTAGACTTATAAGTCCACACATACAAGCCATGAGGCTTCATTCATAGTTTGTCTAAGTGATTCATGTTTACCCAAGATTATGTGGTACAAGACTTATGCATCTTTTAGATAAGCCAAGATATTGATTTCGATCTTTAGAGGTAGTATTCATTAAATATTTACGTATGTATGACTTATGTGTCAATATGGAATTTGTTAAAGGAAAACCAATTTCGAATCCCTTGGACAACACTTAATCTTATTTTAAGCTTGATAATTTTATTTTTCAGATTTGGGGGACCCCAGTTCAATGCCTATCAACCCCATAATATTTCCTTTCTATTTCTCAACTCCTTTTTTGTTCAAGTCAAGGAGGTTTTGGGTTCAATCCCCCCCAAGCTCATTATTTTTCTTTTAATTTATCTCTTAACTTTCTCACCTATCCAAGAGGTTATGGTTTCAATCCCCACTCTCCACATTTATTTTCTCCTTTATTTTTCTCCTAACTCTCTCATCTATTCAAGAGGTTGTGGGTTCAATCCCCACCCACCACATCTATTTTACCTTGCATTTTGCTCACGAAGTTTTTATGAAAATTTCATATTGTGAGGTCATGGGTTCAATCACCAATAACCTCACATTTAATTTTCTTTCAAAACATAGCTAATTTTACTCATCCTTGGCCGAGACTCAAAATTTCCAGCAAGCTGGAAATTTGGTCTATTCCAATCCATTTTCCTCTAAATGTTTTGTTGATTCTTTTGTAGCTTCCTTATAATGATATCTTGGGTTCAATCCTTAGTAATTTCACTTATTTTACTTTCATTTTTCATAGCATTTTGTACCAGTTTTTTTGGCAGAACCCAACCTATCTAATGCTGGAAATTTGTTAACTATTTTCAGCTTCTTTTTATAGTCAATCTTACGTTAATTCTTAAGGCATTTCGTGGATCATTTGGTGCATCTTTAAGTGTAATCTTTTTATAACTATATTCAACCAATAATTACCATTAAATCCAGCAAAATTACACCACTTTTCTAGCTCATGATTTACACAAACATTCACACATAAAATTCAACCATAAAAACATATCATTGTTAAAGCTTAGAATCGAAAATCATGTCACGACATATACATACATTTTTCACAAAATTTCGGCAGACATAGTTCATCATTCATACAATTACGAATACATAATCATGAAAAAATTATCACGAAAATCACACTACATACCTAATCTACCAGAGAGCATATGAACCTAAGATCTGTGATAGGAGCTAGTGAAAGGGAAGATGTAATGGGGAACAATCCTAGTTGCGGAATAGAATTATCTGAGTCTTAAGGGTCTCTTGGGAAAAGGACCAAGTGTAAGAAAACCCATACCTAATTTTAACAATGTTCAACACTTGAACTAGCTGCCCAAAAAATCTCCAAATTCACGTCTAATTCCGAAACCCACACCTTACCCGATTAGAGTATTACATTTTGCTTAACGTTTTCGAATTGCTTTCTCATTTGTGTTTTGCGTGCAAGTTCTTCAAGTATGAAGAAATTTTGTTTTCTGATTTTTTTCTCACGTGTCGCAGCAAGAAATATAGTGTGAAATGAGAGATACATAGACGTCATGGAGAGAGAGATAAACGTGAAAGATGTGAGTGGCTTAGGATTAGTTGAAGTAGTTTAGACTTAGTCAACTAGGACCCTTTCAAACTTCAAAAAGCTGATTTGATTAGTTTATTGAAATGACCATAATGCCCTTACAAAATCATATTATAAACCTCAATTTAATCCACTTAAATGTTGCTTCCGTCGTGGATCGAACCCGTGATGTTCCCATCGCGAAAATGGGTCCCTTCAGGTCGACCCGACCCAAACCGTCCCATTAATTAAATAATTAATAATAATAATATAATTTTTCTTTTTTCTTAAATAAACATTTAAATATCAATTAATTAAATTAATTCTTCAATATAAATAATCAAGTTAGAGCATGCTCCTACCTAGGTTCGAACCGAGGTGGAGCAAGATTTTTCTCAATGGGCAATTTCGTCCCTTTCTACTGAAAATGCTCCTCCAACTTATTAATTAAATAATTAATTACATATTTAGGGTAATTACGATACTACCCTTAGCCTTGAAAAGACCCTTTTCCTTCTAGAACCTCCAAAACATAAGATTTTCCCTTTATAAGTTCGGTAGAAACTCATCCAAGTAAATCTTCATATTCAGGTGCCCTACATGGTTCGACCCAACCTTTCCTAGATTAACTAACTCACCAAGTAAGTTGTCTTGGCTGTTGCAGAGGTTCAGAGGTCTGGTTCTACGCGCATCAATCCGTGTAAATCCTGTCTAATCTAGTCATTCTAGATACGTTATAAATTACTTAGCATAGCCATTTTTAGGGTTGTTACATTATCCCCTCCTTAGGAACATTCATCCCCGAATGACACTACACATCATTTAACATAAAGAGAGTGCTTTTCGAGAGTATGTTAACATACGTGAGACTTTACTCTTTCTGAATTTCTCTTTCACACTTACTATGGATAGTGCATATTACTCAAGCTTATCTGAAGCTTCATATTTGAGATTAAGGAACTTCCTTCTCAATTGCACTTAACTTAATGCACCTCGCCACTCACGCAACACAAAAAAGAAAATAAAAAAGAATCATTTCCACACTATCTAAAATAGCAACATAGCATAAAAACACGAATTCATTTTAACTCACATAGTGCAATTATAACACATACAATTTTGGACTTACAACAGCAAGTTTACTGTTGCACATAAACATAGAGGTTCTTAAACAAAACCAGCCTTAAGATGAGTATATCTAACCATTAGATAACATCTTGATGGACTCACAATTTCAAATTATATGGCTTTGTTGGATTGGTCCACGCCCTGCCCATTAATATCCTATCTCATTTGGCAACTGAAACCTCACTACCGTTTTTTGATAGTCTATGGTAGCATAACACTTATGCAGAAATACATACCTAAGCTATTCAATGCTTTTAATTGGCGAATATCTGATTTACATATTATTTTGTTGGTGCACATCCTTGAAACCTACTAGCAGCTTCATATTAATATACTAAGGAACTCCTTCCTAAACTAGTCTCATCAAAGCATACAATATAATAAACACATAAGTCAGCAACCAACATGATGACTCCAACTTGTTAACTTCATACTAGTGCATAAAAAGATACACATGTAAAACCAATTTAGGCTACGCACCCGAGATATCACCAGAGGTGTCTTCCTCTACAACCCTTGACTTGAGTGCGAAGAATCGTTGCCTCCTTGGAACCTCTCCACTTGGACCATTCGGCTGAACTTTCTCCTTCACTTTTTCTCGACCTCTCGTATACGGATAATCCTTCATCATGTGACCCGGTTTCCATACCTATAACAAGCGTTAGAGACCCTCCTACACTCCCATCCATTAAGTTTGCTACACTTCCTACAAGGTGGCCTCTCTTGAGGTGTATCTACTTCATCGTTTCTATTAACTTCGGGCTCGGAATCCCTTTCATAGAGAACCTCGGATGAATTTGACTCTCCTTGGTGGGAGAGTCCTTTCCTAAACCTGGGCTTATCCTTGATTTCATTACTTCTCTTCCTTTATAAATTATTCTAATCTCTCCTAGACATGATTCCTGCCCTATTATGTTTGCTCTTCCTGCTTTCCTCCACTTGTTGGACATGGACCATAAGCCTTGAAAGGTCCATGCTATCATGAAGCATAGATGCCCTACACTTCTCCTTGAGATCTTCAGCAATCTTAGATCCAATGTAAACGGTAGGATTCATCCTCGTGAAGTCTCTTAACCTGTTAGCCATGGTGTTGGAAGGTGGGTTCTCCTTGGGAACACCTTGTTGCTCCACCTGGGCTGTCATAGCCTGATCTTGTAAAGTGATGGCTTGGTCCATCTGTATCAAGGTTGTGCTGACTTCTCCATCTGTCAGCCCAGTTGGGTTAACAGGCATCTCCATTCTAGCAGCTAGAGCCTGGGGAGGAACCTGATTTACACTAGCAGATGCTCCTCCAATCTCTCCGCCGGCGTTTCTCCTCGTATTAATCTTTTGGATTTTCAAGAGTTTATTTTAGATATGCTATTAACACCAACAAACCAGACACTCAAGAAGGAATAATAAGATTAGAAGAAGGGAATTTCCCTACGCATCATCTAGTCTCTATATCATGATACCGTGCACTTCACTACCAGAACTTAGAAAGTACTCCATGTGGTTAATATGAACGTCTTATCCTCAGAATTTAACCTAAACTCTGATACAAACTTTGTTACGATCGGAGTATAAACCACAGATGAGACCGGCGTTGTTGACCTTTCAGATGTCGCACACAATCCTACATACATCATCGTTACTTAATATAAGTTAATTTTAGTGGAAAATTTGAACTTTTTTTTACTTAACATTCATATAAGACATTCTACTTAAACTCATGAACGTTCATAATCAACCATCTAATATTAATATCATCAAATGAAAAAAATAGTTCCATACTGTATTAAGTGTATACTTACAAAAATTGCACCAATACAATGTCTGAAATAAGATGGGAAAGAAACGTAAGTGTAACATACCCCACTAAATTTAACCTATATCTGAGATAGAATATGATGGGCAAGCATTCTCGAAAGCATGAGGGCCTACCAAATATGAATGAACTCTCCACGTCCGAATAACTTCAGCGTCGACTTGTAAGCTCTAACGTCCCCTGTGCCTTTACCTAAAATTGTAGAGTAGTATGGGATTATTACCCACTTGTACTAAGTATGGGTATATGGAAGCACACACCATGTACATGCATGATTTAGAAGATCTCTTTCCTATCTATATGAATTATGGAAAGTCAAGTCAGTGGAATTGCCAATTTTGGATTAAGAAAGTCATGCCATGAGTGTAACATTCATCATCATATTTATCATTTTGCAAACAACATATAACATATTAAACCTATCATTGTTAGGATCGAATTCACGCACACACACTAGATAAATGAAGAACACAAGAACTTTCAAGAGAAAGAGATGAGAGATCTAGAGAGAGAGAGAAAATCCAATATTTTGTGGTAACACCCCGTGAGTAAAAATTCCACGGCGGTGAGGTATATTTATAATAATAAATCAGAGTATTTTTGGTTACAGAGAATAAAAAGGAAAACCTAAAATAGAGAATAAATAGGAAAACCTAAAATTAATCAGGCTCCACTACCTAGCAATTCTCCCACTTGGAGACTGACTCAGTTATAAAAAAAATGCATTCTAAAAAAAATCTTTTCATCATCAACATCTTTACCGCACCGCATTATCCGTAGCAACAACTACAGATGCCCAACCGAGTTTTTACATAACCTCAGTTTCCCAACAACAACACATTTCGTCAACATGTCTGCCGGGTTCTTTGCACCCTCTATCTTCTCCAAGCACATATCACCATCCTCCACTGCCCTGCGAGTTAAATGGTATCGCCTTCTGATGTGCTTTGTCTTCGAATGATAGACTGGATTTTTCACCAACCGTATGGCACTCTGACTATCTGAGTAAAGAATCTTCTCTCTCTGCTTCTTTCCCAATTCCTCAAGATAATCTGCCAGCCATATCATGTCTTTCCCAGCTTCAGCTATTGCCACATACTCAGCATCAGTAGATGAAATAGAAACACACTTCTAAAGCCTAGACATCTAACTCACTGTTGTTCCACCTATGGTGTAAATGTACCTGGATGCACTCTTGCTCGAGTCTTCATCCCCACCAAGATCACCATCCACAAAACCCTGTAGAGTCACCTTGCCTTTGCCAAAACAAAGTGAAGTACTGGATGTACCTCTCAGATATCTCATATACCACTTCACAGCTTCCCAATGCTCTTTCCCAGGGTTTTCCATGTACCTTCTAACTACTCCCACTGCATGTGCTATATCAGGTCTAGTGGAGACCATAACATAGATCAAACTACCAACTGTTGAAGCATATAGAAAAAGTGTCATGTGATCACGCTCCTCGGCAGTCTTTTGTGACTGCTCCTTTGACAATTTAAAGTGATTTTCCAATGGAGTAGTCCTTGGTTTAGCATCATTAATCCTGAATCTGCTCAACACCTTCTCAATGTACAACTCCTGAGATAGAGTTAAGGTGCCAACAGATCTATCCTGAGAAATCTTCATCCCCAAAATCTGTTTTGCTGGACCCAAATCTTTCATCTCAAACGCTGCAGACAACCTTGTCTTCAGATTGTTAATCTCCCTCATACTAGATCCTGCAATCAACATATAATCCACATACAAGAGTAGAAAGACATATGAATTAGTGTATTTCTTGAAGTAACAACAACGATCCTTTTCATCTTTGCAGAATCCACTCTTGGTCATGAAGGAGTAAAACTTCTTGTACCACTTCCTTGGTGCTTGCTTTAGTCCACACAAGCTCCTGGTGAGCTTGCACACCACGTGTTCCTTGCCTGGAACCACAAATCCTTCCGGTTGCTGCATATAGATCTCTTTGTCCAGACCTCTATGTAAAAACGTTGTTTTTACATCCATTTGCTCTAGATGCAAATTTTCCGATGCAACAATACTCAACAGAATTCGAATAGAGGTTAACTTCACAACAGGAGAGAATATTTCAGCATAATCAATACCTTTCCTTTGTGAATATCCTTTAACCACTAAACGAGCCTTGAACCTTCTTTTGCCATGTGGTTCAGTCTTGATTCTGAACACCCACTTGTTCAGCAAAGCTCTCTTCCCTGCAGGTAACTTAGTCAACACCTATGTGTCATTCTTCTCAAGTGACCTCATCTGATCATCCATGTGTTGCTCTCACTTGATCGAATCCTCCACCTGTAGGGCCTCATCAAAAGACTCAGGTTCCCCCTCATCAGTCAGCAATAGATAGTGTAATGAAGGTGAATACCTATCTGGTGCCCTGATGGATCTGGATTATCGCCTTAACACCTGCTCAGGTGTAAGTTGGTCCACTTCAGATTCCTCAGTAGGAGTTGGTTGAGTATCTGCTTCGACATCTTTAGGGTTAATCTTCTCCAACTCAACCACAACTCCCACTTGATTTGTAATCTCTAGAAACTTCTGCTCTCTGTCCTTGTACAGGACAGACTCATCAAATATCACGTCACAATGTCTTAGGATATTTCTGTTCTTGTCATCCCAAAACCTGTAACCAAACAAATCAGAACCATATCCTATGAAGTAACACTTCACAGCCTTGGCATCAAGCTTGTCTCTGTTTTCTAGATCAACATGAACATAAGCAGTGCAGGCAATAGTCCTCAAGTGTGAGTATTTGAGTTCTTTTCCTGTCCACACCTCCTCTGGAATCTTGAACCCTAAAGATACTGATGGTCTTCTGTTGCTCAAGTATGCAGCTGTGCTCACAGCATCCGCCCAAAGTGTTTTGGGCAGCCCACAGTGTATCCTCATACTCCCTGCACGCTCATTCAATGTTCTGTTCATCCTCTCAGCAATTCCATTCTACCTTGCCTTACCAGGAACTGTTCTCATCAATCTGATTCCCTCAGCTGCACAAAGTTCCTTGAACTCTGATTTGTGATACTCTCCTCCATTGTCAGACCTTAGGCATTTGACTTTCAAACCGATCTGATTCTCAACTTCAGCTTTCCACTTCTTGAAAGTTTCAAACACATCAGACTTATGCTTCAAGAAGTAAACCCATACCTTCCTGCTTAAATCATCAAAAAAGGTAACATAGAATCTGGATCCTCCAAGTGATGATACAAATGATGGTTCCCAAACATCTGTATGGACCATTTCCAACCACACTTTCTTTGGCTCTCTAGGAGTCTTTGTGAAGCTTACTCTTTTCTGTTTGCCCATAACACAGCCCTCGCAAAGACCCATATCAGCAGACTTAAGAACCTCTAATGCTTGTTTTGCAACCAGCATCTTCATTCCTTTAGTACTCATGTGTCTAAGTCTGTTGTGCCACAGACATGAACTAGAAGCACCTTCAGCAGCAACGACCATGTTTATACACCCTGTCGTGGTGTACAAGGTTCCAGATTTGGTGCCACAAGCTACTACCATAGCACCTTTCAGGATCTTCCACGAACCTTTCCCAAACTCTGCTGCATATCCCGTGCTATCCAACTGACCAATAGAGATCAGATTTTTCTTGATCCTAGGAATATATCTAACATCCTCCAATGTCCACTGGTTTCCCGAGGTGGTCTTTATGAAAACATCCCCCTTTCCTTCAATCTCTAACGTTTTATTGTCAGCAAGATATACTTTTCCAAAATTTCCAGATTTGACGTTTTGGAACAAATCCTTGCTTGGAGACGAATGGAAAGATTCACCAGAATCCAAAATCCATGATTCAACCGGGCTGTTCACACTAAGGATTAGAGCATCCCCAATCTCCTTTGCTAAATTTACAAAATCATTGTCATCCCTAAATTTCTGATTCTGTTTTTTCTTTGGCTTTGTACAGTTTGTCCGAAAGTGCCCTTTTTCTCCACAGTTCCAACAAGTCACGTTTGATCTGTTCAGTGATTTTCCTCGATTCTTTGATTTTGATCGACCATGTTGATTTTGGCCTTTCGTCTTAATTCTCCTCCTTCGATCAACGCTGAGAGCACTGCCCGATGAATCTTCCACTTCTCGTTTGCGAATACTTTCGCTAAGAACAACATCACGGATTTGATCGAACTTCAGTTTCTGAGATCCACGGGAACTGCTAATCGCAGCAACAACAGTATCCCAAGACTCGGGCATAGATGACATCAAAATCAACGCCTTAATTTAATCTTCGAAATTAATATCCACAGATTAAGTTGTCTGACAATCATATTGAACTCATTTATATGATTAGAAATGGATCCAGTTTTAGAATTCTGTAAATTGAACAATCTACGCATCAAATATACCTTGTTCATAGCCGATGGTTTTTCATACATGTTTGACAGTGCCTTCAACAGACCGGACGTAGTCTTCTCCTTCAGTATGTTGAACGCCACGTTTCTTGACAAAGTCAACCGGATCAACCCTAGAGCCTGGAGATCCTTGAGTTTCTACTTCTCCTCCATCATGGATTCTGGCTTCACCCTGGTCAACTGTTCGTGAAGATATTTTTGGTACAGATAATCTTTGATCTGCATCTTCCAGAAACTGAAATTGGATCCATCAAACTTCTTGATTCCAAGCTTCAAACTTTCCATCTTCTGTGATCATGTTGAATCTCCTTAGCTCTGATACCAGTTGTTAGGATCGAATTCACGCACACACACTAGATGAATGAAGAACACAAGAACTTTCAAGAGAAAGAGATGGGAGATCTAGAGAGAGAAAGAGAAAACCCAATATTTCGTGGTAACACCCCGTGAGCAAACTTCCACGACGGTGAGGTATATTAATATTAATAAATCAGAGTATTTTTGGTTACAGAGAATAAATAGTAAAACCTCAAATAGAGAATAAATATGAAAACCTAAAATAAAAAATAAATAGGAAAACCTAAAATTAATCAGGCTCCACTACCTAACAATCATATCACATTGTTCATATCTTTCTCTAAAATGCCATGAGACCTTGAAATCATGGACTTTACATTAGGACTTCCCAAATGAGGGCTCAACATATGGGACCTCAACTAGGGAGCCTTCTTTAACAAAGACAGAGTCTGCTTCATTCATTCATACGTACTTCATTTTCATTCTTTCATATACTAGTGCAGCCACCAGTCATATCTTGGATGTAGTTTAAGACTCCCAACGGGTTTGCTGTGCAATGAACAAGAATAACCTAGTGTTATTACATAAGTCTAGCTCACCTCTTGATTATCCTATCCTAACACCTTTTGTATCGTTCATTTCATTATGTGTATTCGTTGAGGATTGCCTCATTTTTTCTTTGGGAACTATAACCTTAGCCAGTATATATCATGTGAGCATCATTAAATCTAGTGTGTAATCCCCACACCGAAAAGAGGTGGAATCACCGACCCAAGTGAATCAAAACATGGTAGCGTATATAGTGAATTGAACCCTGCTAGATCCTTATATTGGCAATATAGGTTCAAAGACTAGGAGATATAAGGAGACCCATACCCGATATGCAGGACAACCTCATCTCATGAGATTTACGTGAACCTCCGTCCTTCCTGAAGGAAGGCATCACCGCTCATAGCTAGCCTATCGGTGCTCAGTATAAAGTTCCATTACATTCAACTCATACATCATGGAAGCTTTCTTCTAGCATGAGGACATCAAATCTCATTAGATGATTTTTCATCTCATCATTAGTATTAAGTATGAATTAACTTCAAAACATTCATATAGAGTTTTCATAGAGATTGGTCTCTTCATTAACTTTACACTCTCATAGGTGAGTACGTTTTGATAACTTTTACATAGGCTCATTTGAGATTCATCTCATTTTCACATTAGTCTCATATCATATTGTCACCTTATTCATTAACTTTAACACATTTGATTTTTATAATTACTCACCCCTTTACGTGAATGTTCATTTCATCATATGCCAATGCACTTGGCCATTTAGTGTTTTTGCACTCTTACTTAACCCTTCTAGGGTTACATCATTTTATCACATACATCTTAGGCTCATTAACTTTCAAACGTATGCTAGAAATATGAGTCCACACATACAAGCCATGCGGCTTCATTCCTAGTTTGTCTAAGTGAATCATGTTTACCCAAGATTATGTGGTACAAGACTTATGCATCTCGTAGATTTTCCAAGATATTGATTTCGATCTTTAGAGGCAGCATTCATTAAATATTTACTTACGTATAACTTATGTGTCAATACGAAATTGGTCGAGGGAACCCGATTTTGAATCCCTTGGACAACACTTAACCTTATTTTAAACTTGATAATTGCATTTTTTAGATTTAGGGGACCTTAGTTCGATCCCCATCAACCCCATAATATTTCCTTTCTATTTCTCCTCTCCTTTCTTGTTTAAGTCAAGGAGGTTGTGGGTTCAATCTCCCACAAGCTCATTATTTTTCTTTTAATTTATGTCTAACTTTCACAGCTATCCAAGAGGTTGTGGATTCAATCCCCACTCTCCACATTTATTTTCTCCTTTATTTTTCTCATAACTCTCTCATCCATTCAAGAGGTTGTGGGTTCAATCCCCACCCACCACATCTATTTCGCCTTGCATTTTGCTCACGATGTTTTTATGAAATTTTCATTTGGCAAGGTCATGGGTTCAATCCGGAATGATATCAAATTAAAAAAAAGTTAAAAACATATCTAAGTTTCCTCATCCTTGGCCGAGACTCCTCAATCTTTTGTTGATTTTTTTTATAGCTTTCATGTAATGATGTTTTGGGTTCAATCCTTAGTGATCTCACTTTTTTTACATTCATTTTTCATTGCATTTTGTACCACTTTGTTTTGCCCAACCAAACCTACCAAATGCTGGAAATTTGTTCATTATTTTCATCATCTATTTATCATCATTCATACGTTAATTGTTAAGGCATTTCGTGGATAATTTTGTGCATCTTTAAGTGTAATATTTTTATAATTATATTTAGCCTATAATTACTATTAAATCCAGCAACATTAAACCCCTTTTACACCTCAAGATTTACATAAACATTCGCACATAAAATTCAACCATAAAAACATATCATTTTTAAGGCTTAAAATCGAAAATCATGTCATGACATACACATACATTTTTCACGAAATTTCGGCAGACATATTTCATAGTTCATACAATTCCGAACACGTAAGCATGAACACATTATCAATAAAATCACACTTCATACCTAATCTACCAACAAACATACCAACCTAACATCATTGATAGGATCTAGTGACAGGGAACATGTAATTGGAAAAAATCCTACTTTCCGAATAGAATTATCTGAGTCTTAAGGGTCTTGTGGGAAAGAGACCATGAGAAAGAAAACCCATACATGATTTTAATGTTGTTAAACCGTTCAACTTTCTGCCCAAAACATTTCAAAATTCACGTCCAATCCCAAAACCCACACCTTATCCGACTAGCCTATTACGTTTTGCTTAACGTTTTTGGATTGATTTCTCGTTTGTGTTTTGTGTGCAAGTTCTTCAAGTGTTAAGAACTTTTGATTCCTGATTTTTCCTCACTTTTGGCAGCAAGATAGAAAGTGTGAAATGAAAGAGAGATAGACGTGAAGGAGATATAGATAAACGTGACAAAGGTGAGTGGCTTTGGATTTAGTAAAATAGTTTAGACTTAGTGAATTAGGACTCTTTCAAACATTGAAAATCTGATTTATTTATTTTAGTGAAATTACCATATTGCCCTTACAAAATGAGATTATAAACCTCAACCTAATTTACTTAAATGTTACTTCCGTCGAGGTTCGAACCCGTGATGTCCCCATCGCAAAAACGGGTCCCTCCGTATCGACCCGACCCAAACCGCCCCATTAATTAATTAATTTATAATGATAATCTGATTTTACTTTTTCTTAAATCAGCATTTAAATATTAATTAAGTAAATTAATTCACCAATATAAATAATCAAGTTAAATCATTGCTCCCACCTAGGTTCGAACCAGGGTGGAACAATATTTTTCTCAATGGGCAATTTTGGCACATTCTACCTAAAATTGCCCTCCACCTTATCAATAAAATAAGTAATTACATATTTAGGGTAACTAAGATACTATTATTAGACTGGAAAAAGAATATTTTACCCCTAGTCCCTCCAAACTTAAGATTTTCCCTTTTTAAGTCTAGTAAAGACTCATTCGAGTAAATTTTAATATTCAGGTGCCCTACATGGCTGGACCTAACCTTTCCTAGCTCAACTAATTCACCAAGTTAGTTGTCTTGGCTGTTGCAAAGGTGCAGAGGTCTGTTCTACGCGCATCAATCCTTGTTATCCCTGTGTAATCTAGGCATTCTAGATATGTTAGACTTTACATAGAATAGTCATTTTTAAGGTTGTTACACTGCGTTGAGAGACAACTTTTTTGCCTACCTCGTGTTGGTTGTGTGACGCGTGGCTGGCTCCACGTCTTTACTATTGCAAGCTGCTTTGGCAGCTGGCTCTCCATGTTTTGGGTCCTACTCTAGGACGCTTCGGACAGTCCTTGGGAGTTGTTTGTCATGACCCGCAAGTAGACCCTAGAAGTCAAAGGGTCCTTGTGTCACCACACGGGAAATGAGACTTTAAGAAATCTCATCTATGCCACTTGTATCATTCATTGCATAATAAACATGCTAAAATATGTAAGTATTTAAAACTTTATTCTCACAGAAAGAACTCTTTCCATAATCATTACAGAAGCAGAAGACTTTCATTTAATATATCAGACCTTTACAATATCTTCTTGAACTATCTAATTCTTTGGACATAATCCCATACAGGACAATAAAATAAAGACTAAGACAAAAGGAAACACGTGTGGATATTGTCCTCGAATCAATGAGGATTCACCAATATTTCACTTCAACCCTTAGAAACCTATCAATCCTCAATGGCACATCCATTCTTTAAATTCCCCACACTTTAGTCAAAATGAGAATAGAAAGGGTTAGCACATTAGATACACGAAGTATGGAAGCCATGCAGAAACCATGAAAAAGGGACATTAAGTAAATAACATGCTTTTCATGAATTTTTGATTAAAACATCATACCTCAATCATAAGAACAACATTTAACAACTTAGCAACACATAAGAAATCATTTAAGCAAATAGTCACATTTTTAGGAACACTTTCGAGTGAACTACTTCATTGTACAGTGAACTTCTTCACAGTTACAGTGAAGTTTCTCAACTTTGCTTCAAACACCTTCTAGCATATAATCCACTCACTAAAAGCTATCCTAAGACTAATTGGGTGAGACAAAGAGAGATCGTCCATACACCCTCTCTAGGCACACCTAAATGATCTTTAGACCACCAACAATGAGATACATATACTTACAAATACATCAATCACATGAACATGAGATCCTCCTGCCAAAGGTGATTATAAGGTTCACTTGAGTGAGTTGTGAAGCGACAACCCACACAACCTTTTACACACATACTTAAGAGATCCTATAGACTACCTAAGATAGAATTATTTTTCACTTAATACATTAGCAAACATATAATATAACATTCTCCCTTACCAAGGTTATAAAATGACTTACTTAAGTAAATCAATAAGATAACATCCATGATTGACCTCTTCAACATTACCTAAGTACTCCTTAAGAATATGTAAGTTTGGATTATGTCTGCATAATTCAACCAAATTTTCTAAATAGAGTCATTCTTATAGCTTATCTAGGTAAGATACGTAGTGACCATTCCTATTACCCCTTAACACCTTAACTAGACAACCCTTAACAACTCTAGATAAGTACTTATTCATTTATCATACTTTCTTAACTCAAGTCATTACATTCATAAGTTCATTTAAGACTCATTCATCATATAAATAGATTCAAGTAATGGGTTTTGACTAGACCTATGAACTCTCACTAATAACTTAAAATTCTATTGTGCAATGTCTAGATAGCGCTCCATACCACCACCTAAACTTCATAAAAATTCTCTAATGCTAGTAGGTATCCCATATGATTAGAATAGACAATAAACGACATACACCATGGTATCAAGGCATGGAATCTAAAATTCTAAGCTACTCCGATGAGGGTGTTCTACTTGCCAATGGTAGAACTTGGACACATCCCATATAGGCACATAATTAGGGAATATGATGGGTGAGCTTTGTATTCAAGTCTCATTATTTAACTAAAACTACTTCCCTTACCATACTCACTTGGCGCTAGACTTTGTTCTCATAGAATAATTTTCACTTAAGGTTCATTTAAAGGGGTTCCATATAAAGTTCATAACCCAATCACATTCACCCTACCAAAGATGTCCTCTAGGGCTACCTTCCAATGGCAACAAGAATCTCATCATGACTTTCCTAAGATTTTATATGATGCCACTCCAGCCAATATACCTTAAGTCTATCATTCCTTTACTTGAAGGATACCATTACGACTTTCGACTTTAATATTCATAACCTTACCACTAGGTTCAAGGTTTCACATAAATACCCTCTTAAAATCATTTAAGGTCACATGTCATTTATACATTCAAGACTAAGAGACTTTAGCATCCTAAGTCAAGAAATCTCATATTAACATTAAGACATGCGTCTACTAAGGGACAAAAGTCAACCAAGACAAGACACGACATACTTCACTTTAACACATATTACATGTCATTCTTTAAGTCACTTCGGAAACAAACCATTATCATTTTTATATTAAACTTTACACTACCATATCATCACCAATATAACCATAATAGACATATAGTGAAGTAGGAAGAATCATACATCAACCGTAAGCCTACACATATAAACACATAGCCATAGTCTACATGATCCCCTAACTTACATAGAAAGAACACATACTTTCACATAAATAAACATATAGAGAGATATGCTCATACTTCACAAAAATCAACTACACAAATCATCATTATATTTTAAGTAGTGCCGACAAGGTCATGATTATCATATTGCATAAATTGACACCGACAAGGCCATATCAATTCACATAGCACCACGACCATAAGTTTACTTTACCAATGAACATTATAACACAAAACTATCGATAATGATTAAAAGAGTTAGGGAAGCCTACCATCCATTCAATCTCACCACTTCAATCTCCAAGCTAAACAATCCAATTCGATACCATAAGGCCCTTACCATGGCCATGAACATCAATACAATACATAAACTATAATACTCAATAAGTCTATGTCAATTCAATATATAATTATCAATATAAGATCAAATAGACATCAATTCAATAAAATTGTTATATCATTCAATAGCCCATAGGATACTACATTAGAAATCGTAAGTCTTATACCAATATCAAGTTAATAAAATTAATATTGAATAGATCTAAGCATCTATAATACTCAATTGATAAAATTGAAACAGCCTAAAATATAATCAATCATATCTATACATGAATCACAAGCCCATCACAATTTGACACTTGAATTCATTAATATCAAAGCATAATCACATAACCGATAGTTTAGTCAAATTGAGAGATTTGTGAAGGTCAAGGGTTCATGGATAATTTCATTGAAAAACATCAATTATACACAAATAATATCATATCTTAACGTTTAAAAACCTCTCATGCAGGAACCCAAGACTTAGAGTAGAAATTGGACTTTTTATCTTTTTGAAATCTTTGAAATTCATTTATGAAATTTGCTCTAAGGTGATATCAAGCCTTAGATTAATAAATTGCATACCTTAGTACAAGAATCAAACGATAATTGAAAAATATACTCCATTGAAGAACCATCTTCAAGCTCCATCTTCACCTTGAGCTCTCATAATGGTTTTTGGAGAAACTTTTGGAGGGAATGTGTTTTGATTTAGATGTTAGGGTTTAAATAAGAGTTTAATGACTTATTTACACTGAAAATACCTATAAACACTAAAAAAACTGTGCAAAGTCTTATTGGGACGTGGGGTGAGTTTACCAATTCACCCCTCGAACTTACAGTGATTTGCGTAAGGACAGACACAAACGACGATGGACCATCAACGACCCATCCCTTGAATAACTGACTGTCCTGTTGGTCCATGTTATGGGACTGAAGATTATATTTGGTCCTTTCTCTCTGACAATAATCATCAATCGATGATACACCACGAACGGGGCTCCGACTGACCTACTGGGTATCAATTGCAATCCTTTGGTGGGCTGCCTTGGGCAATTTTGGGCACCAACATGGGTCCTTCCTCAAGGACCCTTGGATGGTCCTTGAGGATGTTTGAGCGGATTTTTTCAACCCAAATGTGTTTGTATACAATATTAGGACCTCACACATAAATTGCATAAAAAAAACACGTAAAACTCGACGAAGCATGCAAAGACACACATGGTCGTTTCAAGGCAAATATTTCAAACATTATGGATGTGCCTGGACGTTTGACACACTGACTATATACACCATAATAACTCATTTAAGGACTTTATATCCTCATGAATAACACATCAACAAATAAAATCACATATGAGGCACATAAGTGACTTAGTCGTCGAACGTCTTGATCATCCCTTGACGTTTGAGTTCAACTGCACCTAAACTCTAAGACACTTCCTCCAAATCACATTATAAATCAATTAGGACCTTAGACCATGTTAGTATCTACCATCACGACAACCACGTTAGGTACTAGCTTCACCTAAGTCATTTTTCAGAGTCTTACATCGTTACAGGACATTTGGACCTATTGTACTACATACCACCTCCTCAATGTGTTTTAAAATTTTTGAACATCATTAGACACTCCAAAACCTTAAAAATACAAACAGACATCAACTAGTTTAAATTAGCTAGTTTCCAGACATCAAGGTCTTTCTTTGTCGTTTTGATCTAAGCTTTTATAATTGAGTTCATTACAATAGTATAGGTATGGAAACATCATTTTAATAACTTTTCAATAGTCTTATCTATAGTCTACGCCATGGAACTTCCGGAGTGTTATAATGGTGTGGCAAGATTGGTCCCATGAATAGAGTAATGCTTAAGCACAAGGAAGTACTCCCAATCCCGATGCTCCTAAGAAGAATCTCCTCTATGCTCTTAGGGGTGATCAAGAGGAGTCTTCCGATGTCGTTAATAATACGTTACAAGTGTTCTCTATTAATCTCTATGCTTTATTAAATTCGGTGCTACCGTTGCATTTGTAACCTTCTTCTAGCTAGAAAATTCAATGTATTACCCGATATTATAATGGAAACTTTTTAAGTTACAACCCAGTGGGTGACACTGTCATGTCTAGAAGAGTTTTCAGGAGTTGTCCTGTATTATTTCCCAATAGAGTTACTTTTGTGGACAAGATCGAACTTGATATGGTTGACATTAATGTCATATTTTGTATGGATCGATTGCGTGCTTGTTTTGCTTACATAGATTGTAAAACAAGGGTAATCAAGATGATCTCTAAAGGGTGTCATTATTATGTTGTAAGTTCAAATACCTTGAATAATAAATGATTCCATTAGAGTTGGTGCCTATTGTGATGGAATATTTTGAAGTCTTTCCAGATGACTTGCCCGAAGTTCGTCAAGAACAGGAAATAGACTTTAACATAGACTTGTTGCCGGATACAAAAACTATTTCAATCCCTATTACAAGATGGCTACGGACGAGTTTCAAGAACTTAAGCTTCAACACAAGAATTTAATTGACAAGGGTTTCATAAGACCGAGTATTTCTCCTTGGGTTGCTCTGGTGTTGTTTGTAAAGAGAAAAATTAGGATGTGCATTGACTATCATTTGATAAATAAGTTTATTATAAAAAAACGTATGATTTTCCTAGAATTCTAATTTTTTAATAATTATAAGGGGCAAGCTACTTTGTCAAGATTGACTTGAGGTCGGTTTATCACAAACTTACGGTGAGAGGGGAGGACATACCTAAAATGACTTTTCGATCTAAGTATGGTCACTAAGAGTTCCTAGTCATGTCCTTTGGTCTAACAAATGCCACATTGGATTTTATGACCTAATGAATAGGGTGTTACGAGATTACTTTTACTCCTTTGCAATTGCCTTTATTGATGGTATTTTGGTGTCCTCCAAGATATCGTTTGATTGACGCCTAGGTGACGGGCAACCGTCGATTGAAATTCCAAGTCGACTGTCAAAATTTTAAGTTAATGATTCATTATTTAGTTAATTATTTAATTAGGGGTTAGGGGTGGTTAATTAAGTTAGATGCGGGACTATATAAGATTTAACCTTCATTAAACTAACCAAAGACCACATAATTCCCCAAACCCAATTCTCTCCAACTTCTCTAGACTTTCTTCTCCCCAATACTTCAACCTCAATTGAAGAACACTAGATCTTCAAGTGTAGGACGAATTCACCAAGGTTTTCATCCCAAATTCGTGGTAAGATTATCACTAAGGTATGGTTTCTTTCTTTCTTGGGATTCCTTTTCCCACAGAGGCCCTTTCAAAGATGATTCTCAACTTTCCCAAGAATAGGGTTTCAATCTAGACATGGGTTCTCTTTTCAAAACGAATTTTTTATTCAATTTATGATGAATTATATTGTTTTACACATTGTTCAACTATGTATTGACAGTCAATTGTTGTTAATCACTCAAGATTTTCCCTTTGAACACCTATTCTTTCATACACTCATTATTCCTTGTATTTTTATGATAATTGTAGGAGATAATGACTATATGTATAAGTAGAATCGTAACTGATACATATTACTTCTTGAAATTGTCTTGTTTATGCATTGACTATGTATTTTTTTTTCAATTTAAGTATGAAGGGTATGAAAGGAAATAATGTATGAAGATTGATTCTTCGTGAATTCAATTATAAAGTATTATTTACTTAGATTGTAATTCTTTTATGTATAATGTGTGGTTGTGATGTTGATAGAAAGTACACCTCATTGTTTACCCTATACTATTAAATTGACTATGAAGTACGCAAGCATGTAAAGATATGATTATTATATGACTGAAAGTACTTCTCATGATTATAAAATAGTTTTGAGTGAAATGTTTACTCATTTGTATGTGGTATTATAAAATGAAATGGTAGTTCACACTTATTAATAACTATGAGCTATTATGATGAGTCATTCATATAAGGGGCGTATAGAATATACGAATGTGATTTTGTAATAAAATTGTTATGACTACTGAATGGAACAAGTTCTTAGCAATGAAAGGGCATGGAAACGAGATGAAGGTCTCACGTTTAGTAAGTGTGACCTCCGACATGGAATCCGGTGTTCTCCTCCCATACTGAAAAAGAGGGTTAACACTTGTTTAAGGTGTAACAATTCGTACATAGCTATATAGGTGGAATCCATTAGCTATAACCTAAGGGGGAATATAGTTATGGAATATGGAGATTGCTACTATATAACTTGACTTGCTATACGTGGAGATTTGAATCTCATGATAAAACATCTATGTTAAGAACTCGGACATGCTAAACGTGAATGTTCTCTTGCGGGAAACAACTATTGCTAGACGTGAAGCCCCCACTCTCATTTGTCATGTTCAGTTGGTGCTTGTCTCAAACTACCTTTTTAAACCTACATAAGCTTTTAGTGTATTAGTTCATAAAGTAGGATTTAGGAGTTTGGTCCTTCATACATCATATTTTTCAAAGGTTTCATAGATTAGAATTACATTGTAGAACCTATATTATGTGAGAATGTCCTTTCGTATTATAGAACCTATATTATGTGAGAAAGTCCGTTTATATCATAGAACCTATATTATGTGAGAATGTCCTTTCATATAATTCTACTATTCATACGATCATGTGTGTGTGCATAAATATGTGAAATCTAACTTCACATAAACAACTCTATTCACACAAGTTCATAACTCATAAATCATATAGTTTACATGCATAGAGATAGGTAATGATGCATAGGAGAACTATCCTTTCCTTAATAAGCATGAATCCACTTTATTAATAGATATGCATGAAGTGTGTGTGTACATTGTTCAACATCATTACATAATGAATATAAAATAACATTGAGCTTGTATTGAATGTGGGGTAAATTTTCCATTCACCCCTTTAATGGACAACGTGCATGGAAAGAAGTTGCAGGCTGCATCGATGGAAGACAATTAAAGGAGCATCGTCTGATCGATGAGTCATCTTGATGCTACATTGTTTGGGACAAAGACACCATATTGTGGGGCTGAGATGACACTTCTTTATGTTTATAAACACCTAAAATTCATGTGGCATTGATTCATTAACGATAGTTCGTTCATGTGGTCATCGATTTGACACTACAAAGCCAGTCCTTGGCAAGCGTTTTAGTCCTCCTCAAAAACCCTTTGAGTGGTCCTTGGGGAGTCTTTTCCGGACATTTCGAACCTAATTACAATCAAATATATATTAATGTCCTTCATTATCAATTTGAGAACCTAATAACATGTAAAACATGAAATGGCACACTAGAACACACTAGCATGTCTAAAAACTAACTTTTGATCGTCTTGGACGTTCCTAGACGTTTGACCTCTAAATAATTTCATATCAATCATACATCCTATGAAACACTTATTAACATATTATTAAGCTTTTAGGCACATGTGAGGGTCCATACACCTTAATTCGTTTTGAGGGTCTTGACATCATACCCAGGTGAGTCTTAGGATAACTTTGGATAAAGGGTCTAAATTGATTAATGGATTATTTGATGAATGTTGTTATGTGTTAATAATTGTGAAAGTATTTCCTTGTATGTAAACCTAGACAAACTCTAATGTATACCAAAGCCGTTTCACCAAGTTTAGATTTCATCCCACTCTTTAAACCCCTTTAAACATCAAAAGGAACACTAGGTTGTTTTCACAAATATTCGAACGTCATGGTCGTCCCTTCATATTTTTGTTCTAATACGTCCTAATAAAGTTGGGTAAATTAATTTAAGTCTACAATTATTATTTCAAAATATATAAGACTCGATTCTGAGCAATGCAACTTCTGGGGATTACATTAGCCCCCTTGGGAACATTCGTTCACGAAAGACACCTTAACTTGCTTTTAAAGAAAGGAAGGGACTCAATAGTATAATCCCAAAGAAAACAACCACATAAAATCTTAATGATTTACAGATCATAATATTAATTCTCGACTTCATTCAATACATAATCATTACCTTATACATAACAACTTAATTTATAACTCATCACATATAAGAGTTCTAATGACCCTTATAATGATGTAGGTTGAACTAGATTTTTTATAGTGTTTTGATGAGTTAATAATGTGTTAAAATAGTTAATTTTAATTTTTAAAGTCAGTTTGAAAAGTTTGGAAGTCAAATGTCAAGGGACTATAAAGACGTTCGACGACTAGACGTTTGAGTGCTTATGTGAGTTCTTCTGTGCCTTTGAATGTTTGCTGAGTTTTTAGGAGTCCAAATTAATGTATGAGGAACATAAGAAATATATCAACATTTTAAGAGGTTCAAATTATGGGTAAGAATCCACCTAGGATCCACGAGGATTCGTAGGAGAGAACCCTATACTAGGCAACAAAACTTCCAATTCACTGCCCAATCGACGACCTCACCAACGAATAGTACGCTGGTCGATGACCCATCGTATTGGGCGTATGTCTACACTTAGTTGTGGGAATATTTTACCCATGAATTCAGTGTCTAAACATAACGATGCCCAACAGGATTGATCGTTGTTCAAACGACGCCCATTAGTTCGGGTCTGTCGTTTGGTCACTACGTAAAGCTGTAGGGAAATCAGCCAAGCTTGGGGTGTTTTTTGTAATTCACCCCAAGTATTTTATGAATATTGGAGTTTTTTTAGGGTATTTAGGGTACTTTATATTAGTTTATACTCCAAGGCCTAGGTTAGACTGCATTTTGTAAATATTAAAACCCCTCCCTCAAAAAACACTCTCTCAAAATCTACAGAATCTACAACTCAAGGAAGGTCTAGAAGAGAAGTTCTTGGACATTTTATTCACCAAATTTCTTGAGTTTCATCATAGTGATCTATGAAGGTTAATCCTTGAGCCTTTTTTCATTCAAGAAGCCATTTCATAGAGATTTCAAAAAGGGTTATTAAACTTCAACTTCTTCTATCTTTGAATCTAAGCATGGATCTTGAGAAGAGAATATTTGAATGATTCAAGCATTTTATTTTATTGTTATTTGATGATTTTAATTTCAAAATACCTATGAAACAATGCTTTGTAATTTTTAACTTTTAGTTTATGAAGTGGGTTTAGTGTATATATCTAAATAATGTTAGGAAATATTAGAGTTGTAATTGTTTATGCTATATTTTGATTATATACCGCCTCAAATGCTACTTTATGATGAATTGTTGGTAAAATTGAGGAAAAGCGGTGAAACCTTGGATGAACGGTAAGTTTATTATAGTGATTATTTCATATTGTGAAATGACCTTGAGTGGTATGGTCAACCTTTGGTGGCGGTGTTTATTTGCAGTAAATTAATATATGTATGAATATGTGTAATGTGATTATGGCCTTGAAGGCATAACATGTGAAGTAAAGTGATGATTGTGAACGATATGCATGTGGTGCTCTTATGAAGTTGTTAATGCGTTACTTGAAGTCATCATGTTTAAATAATGTATATGTATATGTAAAGCATGATAGTATATGAAATATGATGAATGAAGGTATGACTATGTTTAAGACTCAAATTATGAATATTGTGATTTTGTGACAGGTGTGCTCACATGTACTCGTACACACACTTTGAATGAATGAATGATGTTCACAAATGTAAATGGCGGATTTTTTGGTGAACACTCTTCATGAGTTGAGATGAAGTGGTTAGTAACAACCTCACTATTCCAAAGAGCTTTCTAAGATAAGTTAGAGGTTAAATACCCTTCGTGAGTTGAGATGTTGTATTCGAAAGTAAACCCTAGGGATAAATACCCTTTGGGATTAGAGATGTCGATCTAAATACCTATTTCTTAATCTATAGTTAATGGATGCTTATGACTCCGTGGGGGAGTTATACTTAGAACCGAGAGGATTTGAAGAAGGGGTGGATACACTTTGTGATTTGAGATGTTGTATGCAATGTACGTATTGAGATAAGTACTCTCCGTTAGTAAAGAATGAGTTAATTAGAAGCAATCTCCTTATCCCTTTAATATGCGCTCGCATAGGAGTATCTATTGGAAATCCATGTAAAGACTTAAGAATGATGCTACCTTAGGCAAGTGGGGATCCCTCATCCGTTAGAGGTTATTACCGGGATTCCTTATCTAGCTCTTATGGTCTATGTTGGTCAAATCTATCCCCCACCAAAGAATGTAACAAACTAAGCCTTATAAAAAGTTTACTACTTAGGGTAGTTTGTTCTATGCGACACTTCTATCCATTGCACAAGTAGACATTTGGAGGGAGTCTTTGTGTGTCTTTATGTGAGAATGAATGAATGGGTCATTAGGTGATGAAAATGAACTAATGAGACTTTATGTCTAATGAAATAGAAGCATGATGATTTTATGTCTATGATTCATAAAGTATGATTATTTATGTGTAAGACTTATGAAGATTATGAAATTGATAAATTTGATGTGCACAGTCTAAGGGAATCCTCTAGGAGCACTAAGGTGCATGTAGTAGTACGAGATGCTACCTTCACATTACACTAAGTGTAACTTGATGGTTGTCTTTGGGGATGCTTCTTATGTGGAATACTTAAATGGAATTATGTCTTCTCTAATGTCTTTAATATTGAATGTTGGGATGTTAAGTGTGGTGAAGTATGCTTAACCTTAGTAGTCTTAAAAATCACTTAGGTGTGTATTTTAAGAGATTGTATTGGAGGTTTCTTCATGTCTTATCTTAGTGAGTCTTAGGATAACTTTCGATAGGGAAACTTTATAGGAAATGGGTTTACGGTAAATTGTATTATTATGTTAAAATTATAGAAGTTGTTTTCTTTGTGTTAATTGATGATGTTTTTGATGTTTTATGACTATATTCATGAAGGTTTTACTTAAATAGCATCAATTCTTTATTTCAAATAAAATGTCCTCGTTTTCATGTTTATGCATAGTTCAGACTTAGTAGAATGTTTTTAATGACACCATACTTTTCTATACTCTAAAAGTATACCTTGAAGGCAATTAAAGGTCTCTAGAAGGCAAATCTTGGGATGTTGATTCTCTAAAGACTTTGTATGTTCATATATATATTCAAGGTCATAGTCTACATTTCTTGAGTTCTTATTTAAGACTTGTATAATTTATGAATTTCTTCCAATGTAAAGGGTCGTGACCCTAAGATATTTAAGTTGTATCTTTAAGATTGATTGTGATAATGATAGTTTTTCTTAGTTTTTTATAAAAGAGTTTCTTATTATTATCTTGGTGAAATTTTTTAATTCCACACTACTTTTCATATCGTATGTAATTTAGGATAGATAAGAGGCTTGTATAAAACCTCTGAAGGGTCAAGTACGCCTTGTGACAACTCAAGAGTGCTCCCTCTTTCAAAGGTGTTCTTGTGGGTTGTTACAACTTTGTATTAGAGCATAACATTTTTGGAAAATAGTTTAAGGTCCAAAGTCTAACAAGCCACATCTAGTACAGTCTTGTTCATCGGTGTGATTCGGGACACATCCATGACAAAAAGTCTATAAGATGATAGAATTTTCACTTTATTCATTACTCTAGTGTCATGCCATAGAGTTGAGTTCTATAAATGTCTTTTCTCAACCTCTTTTCTTGTCTTAATAGAATATGAATACTATATGAACACCCTCTAGAAGGGAGAAGGGAGGAGTGTCTAATGAGAAGATTCCTCCCCGGGGTGAGAAAGTTCCTTTGGATGACCAAGAAGATGTGAATGAGGTGGTTCTCCCTCAAGAATCTCAAGGACCTCAAGCGCCTCAAATGCCTCCAATTCCCTAAGGTTTTCAAGCTCCCTATGTTGAAGGGTATATGACTAATGCGGAGATAAGGATGATCTTAGGATTTTGACCCGACTCATCACTACTCAAGCTCTTGTTGTCAGTATTCATATGGTTAACAAAGCTAACATAGGAGTTTGACCTCAACCCAATGGAAGTACTCCCGTTTATAAAATATGTGATTTCATGAGGATGAACCCTCTGATGTTACATGGAACAATATTGATGAAGATCCACAAGGCTTAATAGATAGGTTTTCAAGGTGATTAATGCTATTGGTGTGACTCTTAGAGATAAAGCGGAAAAAGCCGCTCATCAACTCAAAGATATGGTTGTAGTGTGGTTTGAGTAATGGAGGGATGAGAGACTAGGGAAAGTCAGTAGATTGGGAATTGTTCAAGGTTTGTTTTCTTGATAGGTTCTTTCCCATAGAGTTAAGGGAGAGAAATTTGGTGGAATTCATTAACCTTCATCAAGGGGTGGTGAGTGTGAAGGAGTATTCTCTCCAATTCACCCAAAACATTAAGTATGCCCCAACAATGGTAGCAATGTCTTGTGCTAGAACAATAAGTTCGTAAAGAGAGTGTCTAGCTTTGTGGAAGAATACTATCGTACAAAAATGCTTCTTAATGATATGGATACTTCTAGAATCATGGTGTATGCTCAACAAATTGATGAGTCTAAGCTTAGAATGATGAATAGGGATTCAAAGAGGCCTAAGTAAGATGAACAAAATTAACCAAAGTCTAAGAAGAGGTTCTATAGTCAAGAGTTTTCTATGTGGAACAAGGATAGGGCTTCCAACCATATTTCCCAAGGAGGTGGTCGTGCTTTTGAGAGGTCTAGGTGGGGTACTTGTGAAAGGAAACACTTGGGTAAGTGTCTTGCCGGTAGGATGGTTGCATTGGGTGTGGTAATAGGGGTCATAAGATGAAAGATTGACCTAAACTCATGACTAAAGGGAAGGAGGTCAACCAAGCTCCTCATCATGGTGCAGATCCTAACGTTACAACAAAAAGATATTAAGCTGCGAAATTATTAACTATGCTATAAAATTCATCATTATTTTTTCATATTTTGTGACAAAAATAAGATTTTGTCTCTAAATATATGAGCCTACATTGTTACTGGCGAATCACAAAAGATTGTGATAAAATTGTCCTTTAAAGTGTCGTTTGATAAGTATTATTAACAACGTACTTTATTTTATTAGTGACACATATTTTTGTCATTAATAATGTTTCTAAGCTGTGACAAACCATATTTTTTACTTAAACTAGTTCTCTTTTGGGAAAGAGAAAAGTACTTTTACAAATAACATGTTGTTACAATTGTGACAAATTAGTGTTTGTAGTCAAACATTTTATTTTTTAGCTATAAAAAATATATTTAATTCTGACCTTAATTATTGTCACAAATATTATACATAATTAGTGACGTTTACTATATTTTTTTAAATAAATTAATGATTTAGATACAACAAAATTCATCACAAAATAAGTTATGTGTTAAAACAATTTTATTTAACAACATAATTACATCATCGAGAAATGTCATCGAGGTTTGTACAATGAAAGAATACTAATATACCAGTACAATTATTCTTGATGATATACTTGTTAATCGAGAAATGAATTTGATCTTCGTGATTCTCTTGAAAATAGCATACTCTTTTAGAATTAATTTGACATAGAGTTTCTCATGTCTTTTTTAAGCTTTGAGGATCTCTATTCATTATACTTTACTCATTTTGATTTGTTTAATACATTTTAACTTGATACATAGTTTTAGAAACTAAAAAGGGCATCTGAATCTTCTGATTAAATTTTTTAAGAGAGGTATGGCCAATACGGCTCTGGTAAGTAATATAAGTTGTGATTTTAATAGCAATTGCATTTCAAAATTAAAATAAGACTACTACGTTAGCAGTAGCAACAACAACAAAATGAAGTAGAAACCATGTCAAGAATGCAATAAGGAATAACAATCGTTGTCAATAATGCAGAAAAGTAAAAAAATAACTAAAACAACCTATCTCATAGAATACATCAACCACCAACATATATAATGTAGAATGCACGAACTGGCATCCACGTTCAAGAATGCAATAATCAGCAAACATTGTCTACAATTAAATAAGCAGGTATGACTACAAAAATGAGTTGCAACCATTTACGGGAGTTTAACAACCATGAGCAAGAATGCAAGGAATAGCGATAGCTACATCCAAAAATACAAGAATACAAAAAAAGGAGAAAAGGATAGATGATGGAAACTGTTTCTCTAATGAAACATTCTGCCTAAATACGTTGAAGGATACTGCTTTTCTAATGAAACATTCTCAGTCCCCAATTTAACAGTAGATGAAAATACTCTAACACCGACAATTTTATTTCTGTAGTGAGTCTTTTAAAAATCATTTCCTGCTTGACATGCCCCTTTCTAGTGAGCTGGAATATTTGTCATGCAAGAATCAGATGATGATGATCAAGAAGAGAATAATGAGAAGGATAAAAAATTTATAAGGTAGAGAATACATACATGAGACGAAATGGAGATGCACTTTTCATAATCAATGGAAGGTAACATCATCGAATCATTGTCGTCGTTATTATAATATGTCTCGTTATCTTCATTTTTACTATTAATTTTAGTACCTTAACTTTTGTCATGATCACTTATCTAATCTACACTAGTTTCATCATCTTGATCAAAATCTTCTGTATTATAGTCAACTCCATGTCCTGTTTGAATCTCCATCTCGACTAAACAGAAATCTAAGATAGTTGAATCCCCATCACGTCTGTGTAACTTGCTCGGAATATCGTCAATATCATTTTCAATCACACTACTTTCAACTGAAACATCTTGATACACATCATCATTAGTAGAAAAAAATTCATCACTTTCCACAACATCTCTGGGACATCATATATATGCATATCTTGAAATTTTTGTATGATTCGGCAATTCCCTCCTAATTTTGGATCATCTATGTAAAAAACCTGATTCACTTGTGTGGCTAGTACAAAAGAATAATATCCATGCCAAAATCTCTTTAAATTAACACTGGTGAAATTGTTATCTTTCTGCATTCCTGTATTCTTGTGAAGATCAAACCACTTGCATTTAAATAAGGCAACTCGATTTCCATCAACACACTCTAACTCAATGATGTTAATTATTATACCATAAAATGTATAACCTCATTTTCATTATAGCCTTCAAAAACTATGCACTATTTTGACATTTACGTAATTCATCACGACTTTGAATATATGATACCTAACACCATTCAAAATACAACCACGACATTTCCTTCCACGCAAATCAACTTCCATAGCCAAAGGATATAATTTCTTGAGAGATATTGTTTTATCCTTATAATACAATTGCATAATCTACGATGAAAAAATATCGCATTCAACTAGTAATGAAAAAAAATTGTACTTGAACGCAAAAAAAGTTAACATCTTAAAAAATCAATTACTATTATTTTTGAACAATTGAGGAAATTGTTCTTTATGTTTCTCTTTTATATTCTCAACACCTTGATTTATCAACTCATATTCATGTTCTCTGCATGTTAGAACATAAACTATTCATACGTGACTTAAAATAACAAAATATGAATGTAACTAACTAAATAAATAATCTTACTTTACAAAAGTTTCTAATTCTTCACAATAATTGAACACATACTATCGAGCCATATCAAAGTCATTCTTTGGTAATGCATCATAAACTCCTTTTGATGCTCTAACACTCTATGAAAATATGTCTATGACATGTTCTTCTATCTTACTAGATCCATCATCATTTCAATCTTCACAATTAAATTTGGACTAATGTTATTAAGATACATAGAGAAAAATGTCAAACATTCGTCAATAATATAGCCTTCTGCAATAGAACCTTCTGGTCATGCCTTGTTTCGCACATAACACTTAAGTTTGCATAAAAACATCTCAATTTTGTACATCAAAATCTATTGTACCGGTCCCCCATTCATAGCCTCGCATGGTAAACGCACAACAAAATGTACCATTACATAAAAAAAGTAGGTGGAAAGATCATCTCAAGCTTACATAATATAATCACTATATCCTTTTAATTTTGTTCTAAGTCATCCCGTTTCAATGTCTTACAACATAATCTATGGAAGAAATGGGCCAACTCAATCAATGCTAAAGAAACATATGTATTTATATATCCATTAAGAACTATAGGCAACAATCGTTGAAAAAAAACATGATAGTCATAAATATTGAGTTTAGTTATCTACTCACCATCCTCACTTACACAACTAGAGATATTTCAAGCATAACCATCTTTAAATTTATTAGATTTAAATAAAGCCCAAAGTAGTTTTTCTCCTTTTCCTACATATTATAACAAGCAAATGACATTCGTGTAACCAGAGTCATCATGTTGCAACAACTGTTCTTTTTTTATGCCCATATCCTCAAGATTTTGTCTTGATTTATATGTATCCTTAGATTTCCCATCAATATTCAATAATATTCCTAGAACACTCTAACAAATGTTTTTTTCTATGTGCATGATATCCAGATTATTCGGTAACTTTAAGTCTTTCAAGTATGGTAACTCAAAAAAATACTTTTCTTCACCCAATTCAAATTTGTAGGAAGATATTTTCTTTTCCTATTATTTGAGTATTTTCCTGGCATATAAGTACCAAGCAAATCCAATTGTTGTAAGAAATAATCTCCAGAGACATCTTTTTGTTTTGATTTGATTTGTATCTTTCCATTAAGCTTCTTGATTCTTCTCCATTTGTGAGTAGGTTTAAGATACCAACGGTAATTCATGTAACAAATTTCACTTCTTAGCTTTTGTGAAGGTACATCCTTATTGAAAGTAGGACATGACATGTATCATTTAGTGCTCCATCCATACAAATTACCTAATACAAAAACGTATAATTCTAAAAACAGAAAAAGAGAAATGTTCTAACTAAGAAAATAGAGAAATTTTGAAAATAGATTTTTTTTTACTGTATGTACCAAGCCATTGTAAGAATGGTATAATTTTAAAATAGTGTAATTTGCAAAAATGTAAAAAAAAGTAAAAAAAAGAGATTATTGTTATAAATTAATGTTTACTGAATGTATCAATAATGAAAACACAAAAAGCAAGGTTCTAACTAAGTTAAGGAAAATTGACTCGTGTATGACAGGGATGATTCAGACAACTTGAACAATAAAAAAATTAATTAGTTACCATAAATACAAAAGTCATTTATGGTCCATAAAACACAAGCATGAATCGGAAGCACTTTCCTATAGACGCATCAAATGTCTCTACTCCATCACTCCATAATTCTTTAAATTCATAAATCAAAGGCCTCAAGAATACATCAATATCATTTCTAGGTGCTTGAGGACAAGGGATAAGTAGTGACATCATCACAAACTGGTCCTTAAAGCATTTCCAGGAGGAAGATTATAAGGAAATAAAATTAGAAGACACATGCTATAAGTTGTGCTCATGTTACCAAATGGATTGAAACCACCATTCACGACGCCAGTCTTACGTTACGTGGTTCTTTCGCAAACCATCTATGAGTCTTGTCAAAGTCTTTCCAAACTGTAGAATCAACTATTTACCTTAACACATTGGTATCTTCCACATATTTTTATTTATGTCACTCCATATTTGTGCTTGTTTTTGTAGACATAAATATGTTTTGAAGTCTTGGCTTTAAGAAAAAATATCGCTTAACTTTATGATGAATCTTTTTACATTTTTCCTTATAAATTTTTCACCTGGAAATACCCCAATGAGGACATTCTTGTCTATCTTTAAATTAATTCAAATAAAGCAAACAATCATACTTGCAAGCATGGATTGAAGTGTATCCTAATCTCAAACAACACAACATACCTTTTGCATTATAATGCGACTTTAGAAGTGTCTCACCATCAGGCAATGCATCTCGCAGTAACTCCAACAACATATTAAATGACTTGTTGCTCCCTTGATTGTACACTTTTAACTGGAGCAATTTCACAAGAAGTGAAAGCTTGGAGAATTTTTTACATCCTTGGTACAATTCACATTCAGCTTCTTTTTAAAAAAACCTTTTAAATTCTTTGCTTCACTCTTGATCAAATTACCACATGATTTATCACCAATTTCCTCCTCCACATGATTGACTTTTGATCTTCTACTATTTTCTTCTAACATGACATGAAAACCGTTATTGCTGAGATGTTCTTCATTTATCCTTTCCTCTTTTCATTTTTGTTGTAAAGTGTTGTATCATCATCTCTCATTTGATTTAATTGTCCATGGTAGTTCATGTGAATATAATCTTTCTTAAATCCTTTTAACAACAAGTGGTCATACACTACATCTTGTGTTTAAAAATTTATATTCAAACAAGCATCACATGGACATCGATTTTAGAGTTTTTACCAAAGCGAGACCGAACAAATTGCATAAAAGATTGGAGTCCTTCAACATATCTTTTTGAGAGCTTTGGAGAATTGATCTGTACTTTGTCCATTATAAACTACAAAAATGTATAATCACATCGAAATAAAATGTTATAAAAGAGTCAAGTATTCATTGTTTTGTACTTTGAAATTAGTCTTTTAAATTCTTGAAGTTGTGTATGGATAATTATGGGTTCAAGTGAAAAGGGAACACGTGATGGATACAATACCAAGTAACATATATAGAAAGGATAGATAATTACTTGAACACTAGCGAGGCGAGGCATAGCCAAAAGCATCACCTAAAATTTTTACAAAGCAGGGTCATTGGAAGGTTTACAGCCAAGCTCACAAGAGATGTTCTGCTTTTCTGATGAACACTTGCGGGGCTGAGTATATCGAAAAGCCAGGTGTTGATTTTTATTAAATTTCAATGGAAAATCTAATTAATTAGTGAGTTATATATATATATGTATATATATATATATATATATATATATATATATATATATATATATATATATATATATATATATATAAGAACTCACTCCTCCCCATAGTAGAGGTTCCTTCTTGATTTTTTATATGTAAATCAGACAAATCTTATGTATAAATAATAAGCCTCACATTTAAGGACTTACACTCGTCATGTGTTATGTAAAACGTCTTATTCCACTCCCACATCATTCAATGTTTTAAATAACCTTTTAAATCGCATCCAAATGGGTAACTCGCGAAAAAATTTCTCCGCACAAACGAAATTTAACCTCTAAAATATCTCGTGATTTTTAAAAATATCACAAAATTAAAAACACAACGGTGTCAAAAAATTTTATTTTCATCAAATCAATATTTTTGTACCACGCGTGGACATGGCGTAGTTATAGCTATCAAGTGTTTCATCCTATGCTTTTCTCTAAACTCACTGTTGCCCTTCAGTCAAACTCCCTTCTCATTTTTTTAATATATAAAACTGATATATTTCTATACATTTTTATATATAAATTATATGTCGCACGTTGAAGGACTTACACTCGTCATGTGTTATGTAAAACATCTTGTCCCACGCCCGCACATTTTAATGTTTTAAATAACCTTTTAACTGGAACACATATGGATAACTCAAGAGAAATATCCTTCTCACAAATGAAATTGCACCTCCAAATGGCTTCATATTTTTTGAAAGTATCAAAAAATTGTAATCTCAAAGGGGTCAAACATTCTTATTTTCATCAGATCAACATTTGGCACCACGTTGGGGCAAGGCGTACTTATAACTATAGAGTGTTTCATCCTACGTTTCTCCAAACTAACTCCTCCCCTTTGTCGAGATACCTTCCCGATATTTATATATAAATATGGTACATTTTTATATATAAAATACACACCTCACGTTTAAGGACGACTCACACTCGTTATGTGTTATCTAAAACGTCTTCTCCCACACCCATATATTTTAATGTTTTAGATAACCTTTTATCTCACATACAAAAGGGTAACTAGCGAGAAATTTCCTCCTCTCAAAAGAAAAGTGCACCTCAATATGGCCTCATAATAGTTGAAAATATCAATAACATATACATTTAATAGGGTGTGGAATTTTTTTTATTTCTTTTGTTATTCTTTTTATACTTACTAATTTTTTAAATAACCTTTAAACCCAAATATTTTAAGTTATTCTAAGAGAAAACATGGTACAACTTTCAAAAAAACTTCTCGTCTTCGTCTGTTTTGGGGGATATCACTCATAACTCATCTAATAGATTGCATATTCCCACTAAAAAAACTGAACCAACATTGCAGTAAAAAATAGAAGTTTTGGCACTTATATTTTAAAAATATGTGAGTGCGTGCGTGTATATGCGCATGTCTGCGTGTGTGTGCGATAGATGAAAAGACTGATCTCACATTGAAGTAGGATTCAAGATCAGATTGAAGATACAAACTAGATATGAATGATTTCGCTTCTCTTTGCTTGAACAATGTTGAGTGCATAACTCATCAAGAAAGAAAAACAGTAATACAAAGTTAGGTATTATGATTCATGCATGAACTAGTTTATTAATAACATTCTTCCTAAAGTACTTAATAAAATGTTTTGCTTTTCTTTCGATTTAAATTTTCATTCATCGTCGATCTCCTTGTCTTTTACAAGTTGTATACTATTTAGAATAGTTTTGGTTTGATTTTCTAGCCTGTGAGTTTCAGCATATGACTTGATATTTGTGTACTCGAAAAGATTAAAAATCTCAAAACTGTCCATAAATCTCACTGAAAAATAGAAGCAAGCTATGTCACCCGTAGGACATATCTATTAGCAAAAGCCACTTAGTGGGAAAAATGTTTCAGCTACTAAGTCAGTTGATGAATCAAACATATGTACTCGACTAATAACACAAGTAATTAACTTCTTACACTAATCAATTGATATTAATATTATAATGACTTTCTACCAAGATTTTAAGTGAAAGTTTAAATAATCAAAGGTTTCAAACATGTTAAACATTAACCATACTACTCCTAATTGTAATCTTTAAAACTCTAGAGGCATATACAACTATTTTAAACACGTTGTTCCTACTCATATAATAAAGCAAGAATTAAGAATGTTTGAGTAAAAATCAGGGGAAAATGTCTTGAAAAACTGAAGAGAACTTTAGGGAAAAAGATAGCGATAGAGATCCCACTTTGTAAAGGGATGCCAGTTAAGGCAGACCATTCATCAAAACTATCAAATGAGTTGAGAATAATTGCACGAAACATTCTTACGCTTCCAAACAAGTTGAAGGAACTCACAATAGAAGAAAAAGATGTTGCTCTATTTAGATGTAACGTAAGATTTTTGTCCTTTTTAATCTTGTATCCTCATAACATTTAGTGTTTGATTTTTATTTTTATGTTTTTCCTTATGAAATTATACTTTTCTAGGGAAGTTTGAAATTAATTTGGACGAACTTTACGTCAAAGATAGTGGTGAAGACATCCTCAAAAATACAAGTCGACAATGGCATTATACATTAAAAGGATATTAGAAAGTGTACGTTCTGAGGAAGCTGCTCATTAAATAGAAGTTGAAGAACTAACCTCTGAGAATCAGAATAGGCTTTGCGACATGTGGTGTTGTCCAAAACATAAGGTGACTCATATTCAATGAAATACACATTATAGTTGTTTCTAGGAGAATTGAATTATAATTATATACTATTTTTGTAAAAGATGTCAGGTAAACAAGTTCAATAGATCAAAGCTCAAATGTAACCATTTCATGTGATCAAAAGCATTTGTGGCTGCACGTGCTGAAATTGTAATCTTACATGTTTTTTCTTTATCGCAAATGATGATTTAGTTTTGAAACTATTGTGAATATCGTCTATTATAAAGACGTACAATTTTTTCCTTTTCTTAATTCGTGGAAGAGACTACTTCACTGTCTTCCTATGTGAGCAATTTTTTAAACTAACTTTATAGGGAGAACAACTTGAAGGGGTAGAACCCGATAGAATTGAGTTCTATAAAACAACCCACTACTAAGTTGTAAAGGGCTAGTCATCTCAACACGCCAAAACTAACTATGTAAGAAAACAAGTATTTTAAGAGTATATGTAAATATAATTTACTTTATGTTTATCATAACTTCAAAAAAATATATTTTCTTCCAGAATAACATGAATAATTAAAATTTAAATATACTTTGGGCGGAGAGTCTTCAATGACTATTGATGAAATTGTGGATGCTGTACTTTGTACAAAATTGGGATACATAAAAGGTATTGGTTATGTTCTAAAACCTGATACTACTCGAGAAACTCAAAGGAAAGCGACAAAGTTAGAAGACTCCCTTATAAAGGTGAAGGAGGAGGCTGCTACTGCCCGACATGGTTTACAGAAATGATAAGATGCAGCTGAAGCCATGGTAGAAAACCAACAATCTCAAATAACAACTCTAACTCACAATTGGAAGTTGTATTGGCACGTCAAGATGATATTTTGAAACAAGTGCAGTAGTTTATGACCTCATCTGGATCAAGGTTAGACATACTATAGTTTAAACTATGATAATTTCATTAGAACTTGTTTAGGGAAATAGAAATAGTTTGTAGCATTTCACACCTAATATATAACTTTGTTTCATTTTCATGATACAGCGATCAATGAACTTTATAAAGTTATCCCTTCAGGTACAATAATAACTAAGTTTCTCTGTTCTCGTTAATTTAGCTTAAAGTTTCTACTCTTTATTTATCCTGTTAGAGTACAGGTTGGACGTAAATCACCAAAAAATGAATTGTCAAACCAATCATGTGTTCTACGCGTGAGAGATTTTAATTTTGTTTGTTTTCTCTGTTTTCATATTAGCTTTCCTCTTCTTGAACATGTATTTGATGTTTACTATAATTAGTTCAATTCATGTACTGTTAGCTTTATTGTTTAAGAATAGTTATGGAATCATCTATTAATTAAATTTTGTTATGTATGCCTTCCCCTTCAGTTGAGTTTAACTGCTCTGTTTTCACATTAGCTTTCCTCATCCTAAACATGTAATTTGTTGTTTAATGCTAGTTCAATTCATGAATACTATTAGCTTTTCCCTTTAAGAGAAAACATTATGTATGTACTGTTGAATATAATTTGCTCGAAAATTGCTCTGATTCCCTCAATAACACTTTTAAAATTCAACACAGGTTGTATGAGCAATCTAATTTTGTATGTTTTTTACGCTTAAATTACCCAATATGTGAAATAAAATCTTAAATTTTTTATTTAAACGGGTTGTGAAAGATGGAAATCAGGACGAACAATTATAGGAGTTTGATTACAATGATATTTTTGAGAAACAACCTCAATTTTATTACTTCGTTTCTTTTTAAAGTTTAGTATAGCTAAGTTAAAGATTTTTTTTTGTTATCTTACTTCTTTTAGTATGTTATTAGTTTTAGTTTGTATAAATTCTCTTTCCAATGAAGTTAAGTATATAATTTATATATCATTTGATGACTTTAAAACTAACTTAATCAAATAGTAAATACTATAGCTACAAATTAAAATCTTATCAAATATTTGTTATTAGTAACAAAATATTCCGTGTATAAAAGATTAACTTCTAGCGATAATTTTCTTGTACATTTTAAGACGATCACAGTTTGTTCATTTGGTAAAGAAGAATAAAATTTTTCCCACAATATCCTAGTTATTACCTACAAATTAACTTTGTATTTTATGATGATTGCGATCGTCGCTAACTATGACATTTTCTAGTGACAAATTTATTTCTTTGGTAAAAGCAGTTTCTCAGTGACGATGTGATAATTTTTAGCTACAAAATGGCAAGAAAGTAGACGTTGTCACTAATTATACTTTAGTGACAAAAAGATAATGCGTATCTGAAAGTTAGTATTCAGTGACAAAATAATATTTCTTCAATGACGAAGTAGATATATGATTGGAGACAAATAAATCATCACTAATTCAAATAAATAATTAGTGGGGCAATCATACACGTCACTATTAGAACTTCTTCAATGACGAAATAATGCTATTACCTACAAAAATATATAATTCAATGACAATCAGGTTTGTCATGAATCGAATGCATTTAGGGGCAACAAATAGTTTCGTAGACAATTCATGTCTAATTTGTGAAAAAACACTTATGTGTCTCAATAGACATTTAGTGATCCATGCTTTAGGGACAAATGCTTGACTAATATTTTCTTGTCACAAAATTATTTTTATGACGAAATATGAACGTACAGTAAAAAAATATTTCGTCTCAAATAATCAAATTTGTTGTAGTGTAATGCCTCAAAGAGGAATCGTTTCTATGCACTCAGAGCTAAAGAAAGAACTAATCCATAGCGAAGAGCCCGGTAAATTATAATTCCTTATGGTTATTTCTTTTTTGTCTTAGATGATTTTACCCTATGTCGGGGATAATGACTGAGTATTAAGGTGTTATATACCTTTTTATATTTTCCATCTATTATTACTCAAGCTAGAGACAAAAAAAATCCTTAGTAGTTTGGTTATGTTTTTGAGTCTTGCATTTGAGTATGAGTTGCATGTCTCCTTATGTCAGGAGTTTCATTGATGATGTGATGTTATGAATGCTCTTGATAATATCATATTTATATGAGTATATTGGTAACTAATATATAATTTTTCATGCCAATGTGTGCTAATGATATTTGCCTAATTGATTTTAGTTGTTATGATTGTGTGCCTTTGTGTGATTCGAAGGTTATTTCATGTTGAGTTTTTAAATGGTATGATGAGCATGTCTAATGTTTAAGAAGGTAGTTCCTCCATAATTGAAAAAGAAAATGATGAAGTAAGTGTGTGCTTGAATTGTGTGATTTTTCCAGAAGTTGCTTGTGCTGCAAAAGAATTCTTAGTGATATGAAGTTAGTGTTCCATGAATGTTTTGTGCATACTATGAATGTTTTGACCATGACGCTATTTGTTATATGCTGCTAGTTGAGTCCTTGATGTCCTTGAAAGGGTTTATTGTCATTCGAGGCCGAATATTTTTCTATTTTGGGGAGAATGCAATGACCATCATAATAAAGTAGGTTTAACATATCACGACCGGGAGCACCCCTTAGAAGTAAAATAGTGTACTCGACCTCTCGCGGGTATTATACAATCCCTTAGATCTCTTTCATTGCATAATTGTAAAAATACCAGAAAATATAAATATCATAATGCATATAGTTACAATCCAAGTCTCTTTTCAATCTTGAGACGCAACTCAATAGAATAAATAGGGACACAACCCTGGACAACATAAAACATAAGTCTAATCTATTATATAAACTAAAAGAAACACCTTAACATAGGCAACCCTTGAATCATAAGGGTCCCTTGACTTGAACATTGGAGATATGTACAAGATCTTCACTCAGGAAACATCTCTAGCCATAAACAGCTACATTTAGTGTAAAATGATGTAGAAGAACGGTATTAGTACAAAAATGCACTAAGTATGAAAACCGTGCAATTAAAAAAGACATTTCATTTGAAATAATGCACATGTCTTTTTAGTAAACTTACTAAACATACACAAAATAGTCACAATATAGTTCATAAACATCCTATACACATGGATACTACTCATATTAAAACACAAAGTCATTTATCATACATTGAGGCATATTAAAATTTACTTTTCTATTATGTTTACTTATTTCCTGAAGCAACCCTCAAGTGTAATTAGTACAATGTATCACCTTGAGGTCACTCTGCACTAGTCTTTCATATATATGCTTCATAAACACAACAACATAAGTTCACAAGTCATAAGCACATCATATGCATCAACTTCACACAAGGAAAATTACCTAAGAAAACTCCTAAGTCAACTAGCGCAATATGTAGGTAGTATCTCATAATACTACTTCCACAAAGTTTACCTAAGAAGTCACCCTAGGCTTGTCATATGATACTCAACAAGTCATAACATTTTCATTTGTAACTAGACATAAGCCACATACTTTATAGTATAAAATAAAGATTGTTCTTCACTACATCCTTAGATATAACTCATTTATTTCATACCAATAGTAAGCCACCCTCATAACCCCTTCAGAATCTTTTCCTGTGAAATGTACACATGGAGTCCCATACCCCCACATATACAAAGTAAACACATCGAGAAACCACAAGTGCAATTAACATACGTAAGCATAATTCATGTCTTGACATAGCAAAATCACTTAAGTATTTTTAGACAATTCATACATACATATCATACGTCTTACTTTCATACATGTAGTAATCTTATCCTTTCTTGGAGTTCAGTAGTTCAATGAATGGTTAGGGTCCATAATCCTTTCTATACGAGGAAATCTCTTCAATGAGTTAAGATTGGAGTCCATAGCCTTATCTTTGTTCATTTCTTACTTTTGGCTACATAGCCATAACCGATATAGACCATGTGAGCTACATGGAATCCGGTGTTCTGCCACACGAAAAATAGAGGGTTAACACTTGCCTAAGGTGTAACCAATGGTACACAGCTATCTAGATGAAATCCACATGCTATAACATATGGGGGCATGTAATTATGGAATATGGAGATTGCTCGTAGAAACTTTTAATTACTAGTGTGGAGGTTTCCATGTCATGAGACAACATTTATGTTCGGAACTCGGACATGCTCAATGTGAATGTTCTTTTTGGGGAAGCCGAATTAACTAAATGTGAAACTCCCACTCTTATTTTTCATGTCCACTCTATGGTAGGCTCAAAGTCCCCTTTTGAATATATTTACTTTAGTGCATTTGTTCATAAAGAATACTTTAGGATCTTTCTCCTTCATACATCATATAGCTCAACGGATTTTATGATGATAATATCCTTTAATCATAACCCCTACTTCATGTGAGAATGTCCTTTCACATATTCATACAATCATACATCATGTGTGTGCATACAATGTGAGATCAACCTTCATATAACACCTCTAATACCACATGTTCATAACTTCATTAATCATATACTCACTTGCATAGAAATATGTAATGATGCATAGGAGAACTACCCTTTCCTTCGTCTACATGAATCTACCGTACTTATAGTCATGCATTAAGTGTGTGTGTTCATTGGTCAACATGATCACATAAAGCATATAACCTAACATTGAGGAAGAAACCCTCTAAAGATCGCAACACATGTAAAACATTCCTCAAGTTTTATGTCATAAACAAAAATAGAGTATTTAGGAGACCACACACACCCATATTACATTATAGGAGACGAAGAACATATTCATCATTAAAATAGAAGACTCTTAGCATACTTTACAACAGTTTCATATAGGGTTTATGAATGTAATTTTCATGCTACAAGTTTATTCATCATCATTATCCATATAGTCAAGACCTAACCCTAACATGATCATCACTTATACACAATATCATCCACACACCTAAATCATACTACTAGTGTGGAAGAATATACACATAACTTCGCATAACATCAATTCACATAGACATAATAATAGTTTCAAGGTTACATACTTAACCTTCCTAAACATGAAATTGTCATATCAATCCATATTGTATATATTGCCTTGAAGGACATGATCATAACATATAAACATGTACAATAATGTAAACCCCGCTGTAAGACCCCAAAATGAGATAGGGTGTCTATAAAATAACATCTTTGTCTAAAGGTTATTAGATACTAAAATAACTTATAATATGTTTTAGATGCAATGCATAAAGTGTGAAGTGATTTCTAAGTCGAACATCAAGGGACGACCAAAATGTTCGATGACTAGTCACTTATGTGCCTCATGTGACCATGTGTGTTTATATACTGTATTTAATGAGATTATTAAGTCTTAAAATGAGTTACAATGATGTTTAAAGATGGTTTATGGAGTTTCGAGAAGTTTAAAGGTCAAACAACCAAGAACGTCCAAGGCGTTCGAAAAATAGCCCTTAAGACGATGAATGTGTGTCTCTATGTGGCCCAGCCTGTTTGGCCAAGTTGCGCATATTTAATTTGGGTGAAATTTATGTGTAAGGTCTAAAAAGTTTTTAGGGTTGTTTTATACATTATAAATGTTTGGGTACGACTTATAAAGGGCCCCGCAAAAGGCCCAACAAGAAGGGCCCAAGGCTGGTGAACACACTGCCTTGGCAGTGTCAATCGACGAACAAACGACGGCCAGTTGGTCAACCAACGGCCCATAGGTGAGGTATCGTCGATTGGTACTTATCTTGGAAACATATAAAAAAAGAAATTGGCCAAGTAGAAATAGACGGAAGCCAATGCATGGCCCGTCGACTGACTAACAATCAGTAGATGGTTCAGTCGATGGTGACATGTCAACTGGTGCCTGCGTCTGTTTCATTAAAGGGGTGAATGGGAAATTCACCCCATATCCTAACCCGACTCCAATAGGTTTATTTATCTACCTATAGGTGTATATAATCCATCAAAAATGATAATCGCTACTTTAATTCAAAAGGTAACCGACGATTCCTGACTTTCTCCGCTTTCCGCAACCTTAACCACTTGTCATTTCTATTACTTCATCCATAAACCTTTTTTTTATATCAAAATAGCGATACCCTCTAAAAAAATTAAGGAGAAGCTTCCATTCTAGAAGTTGTATCTTCCCGCCTCCCTCGGGGTAAGAAGTTCTCTTCCCTTTTCTAAATCAAACCATTCCCGAAACAACTCACACGATTAAAGCCATTCCCTCCAAAAATATTCTCTTTAGAACCCTCCATTGTTGCTCAAAAACAACTTTGAGCTTTGATTGTCATGATTTATTCACCATGTTTTAGAGGTCTTCATGTAGATAAAGGTAAGGTAATCCTTCTTGTCTAAGTAACCTTTCACTTGGACAGTTCTTCTTAAAGTTTTCTAAGAAGAACTTGATGTTAATATAGTGGTTTGAACTTGATTTTATTTCAATTACATGATGAACCCATGCTCCTTCCTCAGATCGATTTAGACTTGCATGGGCTTTATGATCTTTACCTATTATCGATTGAATTTTGATTTTTTTACATTGGATCATCTATATGTACTATTATTTATGTGAATTGATGTTGAAGAATACATGTGGATCAATTCATATATAGATGAATAGGTGTATCCTAGTTTTCCATGATTCACTCTAATGTTGGTTTTTTGATGATTTACTGGGGAATTCGATGGTGTAGGGATGGTTGTATCGACTATCTTAATTGGATATTATGGATGATCTATATCTTCAATTATTTACGTGAATCAATGTTGAAGAATCCATGTTGATCAATTCATTTATATATGAACATGTTTAGCCTAGTTTTTCATAATTCACTGTAATGTTGGTCTTTTGATGATTTAATGGAGAATTTGATTGTGTAGGGCTGGTTGTATCGACTGTCTTAATTTGATATTATGGATGAATTGTAAATAAGTGTGTAAGACCCCGAAAATGAGATAAGGTTTCTAGATCATAACATGCTTTATTAAAGTTATTATTTCCTAAATATTCATAAAATATAGTGTATAGGCAGTAGCTAAAATACTAATGGTATTGGAAGTCGAACGTTAAGGAACGACTAAGACGTTCAATGACTAAGTCACCTAGATGCCCAGTATAATGTTCTATGTGTTTATGGGTGTTTAATGATGTTAAAATGTTCTAAAAATTTCTTATTATATGGTTTAGAGGCAGTGTACAAAGTTTGAAGTGATTTGGAAGTCAAACATCAAGGGATGACCAAGACATTCAACGACTAGTTGCTTATGTGCCTCATGTGTCTATGCATGATTAAATTTTTAAGAAATTAGTATAATAAGTGTTGAAATGTTTTACTATTATGATTAATGTTTTAATATGAATTTTCGTGACGTTTGGAGGTTAAACTCCCAAGAACGTCCAAGACGTTCGAAAGATCGCCCTTAAGACGTTCATTGTATGTCATGTTTGGGCCAAGGCTGTTTGGACATCTTGTAGGTGTTTGTTTTGGATGAAATTTATCTGGAAGGTCAATAACATGTTAATGTTTGTAATCACGTTTGAAATTCCCGGTTCAACTTCTAAAGGTCCCCACAAGAGTCCCCAAAAGAAGGACACAAAGCAGCCTAAGATACTGCCTGAGCAGTGTCCACAGACGGACCCAACGACAGATCGTTGGACCACCAACGGACCTTCAAGAAAGTCTCGTTGATGGGAAATTTTATTTTGCATGTCTCAATCAAATATTTGGCTAAGTACCCAATGACAGACCCCTAGGAACGGTCAGTTGCAAGGATGACGGCCCATAGGTGCATCCCTGGATGGTGCACTATAATGTGCATCCTTTGTTCTTTTAATGAAAGGGGTGAATGCGAAATTCACCCCACATCCTAAAATTATTATTATGGGTTTATTTAAGTAGTTTTAGGTGTATTTAAATCATCCAAAACCTGATCAACCAATTCTAAAATAAACTCACATATTTTAAGCCTTTCCCTAAAAAAATACTCTTTCTAGAAACTACCATTGTTGGTGAAGCTTACGATAAAATTCAAGATGAATTTTCTATGGATGAGTCTTCAAGTTTAAGAGGTTTTCAACTAGACAAAGGTATGGTAATATTTATCTCTAGTTATCTTTTCATCCAGAGAGCCATTATCAAAGATTTCAAAAGAGAAAAAATATGATCAAACACTCTCTTCTTCAATTTGCCATGGGTTATTTCTTAAACTGATTTCAAAGGCATAATATAAATGTATTGATAATTTTGTACTTATTTGGAAGTGGTTTTAAATCTCATTCAATTTTTAACCCATGCTCCATCACCAAAATAATTTAGCCTTGCATGGCCTTATGATCTTGATTTGTTATCGATTGAATTATGATTCAATTACGGAGAAGTGATTGTATATAATTTTATATATATGAATTTATGTTTAAGGATACATGAGGATCAATGTATGAAGATTTAAACATGAATAGCCTATGTTTCTACATGTTTCCTTGAAGTCGATTGTGAGATCGGTTGTGTAAATTTTTGATTATGGATGAACTACTGTAGCTACTTTATTAGGGTGATATAATATATGAATTTTGTAGGTATAAATACTTAATGAAAAATCTAATAAAGGCATGCATGAATTAATCTAGATTCCTTTAGGCTTTGAAGTAAAAAAGCTCAGTGTGATGGATCTTTAGTTGTCGTTATATCAAGCATGGTTTCTTCTTGATTTCTTACTAAAGTCGCTACTTCCTAATGAGTGTATTTTTTGATAAAATATGAATGATACTCTAGAAAATCGATAACCCTAAATGCCTATGTTGTAACTTTAATCTTAAATGTATGAAATTATGATTTCAATATGGTTAAATATAGGTTTAGCTACTTCCTTAGATTGATAATGAATATGAAATATAATTTAAAATCAATGCAAGGAAAATTAGCTAATGATTTATGTTATTCTACTTTCCTAGTATGTTGATGGGTTGTATTATGTTATAGTATGATCTTATAGCGACTTGTACATAGTTTCTTCTATGTTTAAAGTACATACAGATACTGCCATCTGTGTGTTTTATTGATGAATAAGATGTATTGATCAATGATGATCAAAGGGTGAGAAATTGGTAAGAATGCTTGTTCCCTCTACTTTTATACTTCTCTATTTCTTTATAGTAATGTTGATGAAGCTTTGTATGGCATTGTGTGGTATGGTCCACTTATGGTGGTGGTGCTTACTTTATTGTCATTATATATGTGTTTACCATGGAGTTTAAGGCAAATTGATGAGTATATCATTTAGAGATTTAGATGATCACCATATGATGTAATTGTACCTATCTTCCTATCTTGTTTTGATTTAGGTTGTGTGGATATTGTATGAGCATGATTATATTCATATTACGGTATTGAATAGTTGCTGCCATTGATGTGTAAAAATTTTTAGTAGACCCTACCCATGTACCACTTATAAGAAAGTGCAAATAGCTAAAGTTAGGAACCTTGGTTGTAATATTTATATTATATTGCCTCCTATGCTATTATGTGTTTTGTGGTATGTTCTTGGAAGTATATGTGGTCTAAGAGGGTGGATGCCTCATGGAGTAATTGATATCCATTATTTGATCATGTTGACTAATGTACACATACTCTCACTTATATGCATGTTACAACTAGTATAAGTCATGGTGTCCAAATGAAAGGTTGTTCTCATATTCACTAATATCTACTATTATGCATGTAAAGTGTATGTATGTGAAATATGTTATGTATTTCTTACTAGGATGACTTGATAGGTGTACCAGTATGTGCAAGGATATGGGACTTTACCTATGCATTGCACATGTGTACCTTCATAGGATAGTTCTAGTTTTGGTTTCTATATTCATGAATATGTATGCATTAAATTGTGTGACTTAATGTGTTATGTGAAAGGGTTGCTCACATATATTTATACACACACACCTGTATGATGATCTTGTCTAGACAGGGGCTTTGAATGGTGTATTCATGTGTACCCTAAACTAGATGATGTTTTACATATGCTATGTTCATGTGAAAGGATTCTTTACATGATCTAGGTTTTATGAACATCCATCTATGACCTATGATACTAAGCATATGAAGGGACGAATCTCCTAAACCTATTATTTATAAATTAAAATTATAATAAAGGATTTCAATAAAGGGAACTTAGCTTAATATCGAGTGAACTTGAATAAGAGTATGTGTCTCTTTCAATGGTAGCAAGGTAGGTCACCATAAATCTCATAAGGTGGATAACCACAATGCCTAAATCGGCATATATACCGTTTCCATAAATGAATAACCACAGTGCGTAATCTTTGGATAAAGTAGGTTTTCACATGTGCATCCAATTTCCATACTTATTTTTCCAACTTAGGATACTAGCTAGTGGATCCATCTAGAATGATTTTTGTCATTTCATTCTACTTATGCCGGTAGACCACCCTTTATCGTTGTGGGGTCTTATGACACTTGATTCCATGTTTAGCATCACATGGTCTATGTAGCTTAAGGCTATAGTTTTTCAAAAGTAAAATTGACAATGGAAGTTCAATGACTAGGAACCTATATATAATTACTTAAGGGAGGTTACCTAGGATAGGTGGAAGTGATGAAACCATCTAGACATTGTACAAGTACCTCCATAGGAATTTCTAGGAAGGTTTTCAATGCATGTCCCTATGTATGTGTTCCTTATGCATTACATTGTAGTATTTGTCTACTTTTTATGAAGATGAGCATGATAAAAGTCTTTATGCATGATGTAGATCTTGTTGACTAAATGATGAAGCTCTTGACTTAACTATGTGTATGTGGTATTATACTTCTATCATGGAATGTGTTGTCTTTTGTAGATGATATGTATGATCTTCCTTGTGGTCCTAAGGTGATACATTGTATCAAGTATCCCTAAAGGATTACTTGAAAGACTTACGAATTAAAAGGAAGATTTCACTGTAAAGAGGAATGAGCTAACTTTAAAGTGACCTCAAATTGGACATAAATTCTATTTGTGCTTTTGTATGATGTTTGGCCTTTGATTGTGTTTCTATGAAGTTTGATACTTTTTTATATGCTATTGATAAATGTTTTTTGATGATAACTATGGGCTTGTATAACACCTCCGAGAGGTCAAGTATGCAATGTTACTTCTAGTGGGTGCTCCCTGATCGTGACAAAGCGATTTCATGTTGATCAATGTTGGTTAGCATAAGATTCTTCTATTTTCCATGGATGTGTTAAATAACATATTCACTGTAATCTAAATGTTATAAATATGGTTGTAGGATTTCGTGTAGATAATATTTTCGTTATCTACTGCCTTATATTGATTATATTTATGGATTGTGGGTATGAATTCTTTATGATCAAAGAAAAGGAGTCTTTGCATGAATTGATGTAGATTCTTCGAGCCTACAATTTTAATGTTGTAATGAACATTATCTGATCTTAATTCTAGGGTAGATGAAGCATGATTTAGATTTGATTTATATGAATTTGACTACTTCCCTAATTGTATATTATTGGTAGATGATGATTGATTAACTAAACTAGGGAGGTCAATTGATTACCTAGGACTCTCTACTTCTTATTATCTGTGAGATGCTTTGTATTAAGTTATAGTTAGATCTTGTAGCGACTTTTACATGGTTTCTTTATGATTAAAGTATATTTATCTACTGCCATATATATGAATTTTTGATGAAAAAAGTGTATTGATCAATGATGATCAAAGGGTGCGATTTTGGTAAGAATGCTTATCTCTTCTACTTTCCATATAGTATTGTAGTTGATGAAGACTTGTATGGAATTGTGTGGTATGGTTCACTTATGGTGGCAGTGTGTAGTTTATTCTCATTATATATGTGTTGACCATGACCTTGAAGGCAAATTGATGGTTATATGAATATGTGTTTCTGATGATACTATAAGAACATTATGCCTACTTTCCTATTCTAGTTGTGATGTAGGTTGTATGGCTATTGTATAAGCATGCATATATCCATGTTAGAGTAAAGTATAGGTGCTGCCATTTATTTTTTAAAATGGTTAATAATCCTTTACCTATGTAACCCTATGTGAATGTATGAATAGCCCAAGATAGGAGTCTTAAAAGTAATATGAAGTTAACTTGTGTCCTATGGTTTTGTGTGTTGTGTGGTCTATGCTTGCAGAAGTGTTATGGTCTAGGAGGGTGGGTGCCCCACAGTGTTTTTTATATCTATTATGTGATCATGTTTACCAATATACTCACACACTCACTTTACATGCATGTTACAAGTAGTATAGATCGTGGTGTCTAAATAAAAGGTAGTTCTCATATTCACTAGTGTCTACTACTATGTTTATTAAGGTGATTTTTATGAAAGTATGATATGTGTTTTCTTATCTAGGATGACTTGATAGGTATAGTAGTATGGGTAGATGTATGGGACTTTGCCTATGCATTGCACCTGTATACCATGATAGCATAGTTGTAGTTTTAGTTTCTATATGTATGAATATGAATGTATGTCCATATGTGGAAATCATGTTTTATGTGGAAGGTTTTCTCACATGTATGTATTCAGATAAACATATATGAATATTTAGTTAATAATGGGGCCTTGAATGGTGTATTCATGTGTATCTTATACTAGATGATGCTTTACATATTTTATGTTCATGTAAAGAGATTCCTCACATGATTTAGGTTGATGAACATTCATCTATGACCTATGATCTATGCATACGATGGAATTACCCTACTAAACCTATGTTATATAATGTAAAAATATAATAAAGCTTTTCAATAAAAGGGAACTTAGCTAAGCACCGAGTGAACTTGAATATGAGTGTGTGTCCCTTCATATGGTAGGAAGGTAGGTCACAATAAACCTCATGGGGTGGATAGCTTCATGACCCAAAAGGGTGTTAGAGTGATATTTCCATAAGTGAATAACTACAATGCATAATTTTGGCATAAAGAGGGATTTCACATGTACCCTAAAGTTCCATAACTATTTTGCTACCATTGGAAAGTAGCTAGTGGATCTACCAAGAAAGCTGTTTTATGTTTTGTTCTACTTCGGCCGGTAGACCAGCCTTTTTTGGTGTAGGGATTTATGACACTGGATTCCATGTTTAACATCACATGCTCTATATCAATTAAGGCTGTAGTTTCCCAAAAGTAAATGGACAATTGAAGTAGATACCGAGGACCCTAATTACAATTACTTAAGGGAGGTAACTTAGGATATATAGAAGCAATGAACCAATCTAGACATTGCACAACTAGCTCCAAAGGAATTTCTAGGAATGTGTTCTAATGCATGTCAATATGTGTGTGTCCTTTATACATGACATTGTAGTATTTGTCTACTTGTTATGAAGATGTGGATGATATTAGTGTTTATGCATGATGTTGGTCTTGTTTACTATATGATGAAGGTCTTTCTTAACATAAATGAAGTGGTATCGTCTTACTATGTTGATATATGACTTAGATGTAAAGTCTTTTGGTCTCATGATAGGTTACTAAGTATGTGTATGTTATGGGGCGTTACATGTACATTGCACCAATATACTTAGATTGGGGGCATGAGTTAGTTCTTATAAGGTTCTATGTGAAGTAAACTAAGTATATGTGCATAGTGACTAGAAGTTTACTGTATATCCTATATCCTTGGCATGAATGTGTCTTGTACTGGGCTATACTTCAATGATGAAATGTGTTGGTATGTGTAAGTAGTATGTATGGTTTCCCTTGAGGTCCTAAGGTGATGCATTTCACCAAGTATCACTTAAAGGGTTGTTTTGGAGGCTAATGAATTAAATGAATGAGTTCACTGTTAATAAGAATGAGCTCACTGTAAAGTGACCCCAAATGGGACTAAAATTGTACATGTGATTTTCTATGATGTTTGGCCTTTTAATATGTTTATATGAAGTATATGAATGATATACATGCTATTGTTTAAAGGTTCTATAAATATTTACTCAAAAAGGCATGAAGTATGATTTTAAGAATATCTCCCTTTTAAATGAATGTTTTTGCATGGTTGCCTTACATATTGCATTGTTTTACTTATCCCATTTTTTTTATACTCGTTACACAAAGTATAAGTTATGGATCCGAAAAGGATGTCTATGGTTTAATAGCTTTGTATATGATTCCGAAGCTGAAGGGAAGGAATCCTTATGTCCAAAGATGTCCTAATATGTACTTACTGTAAAGTCTATTGAATAATGTATAGTTTTGTATGTTAAAAGGGTCGTTCCCTAATGTAAAGTTTCTAGCATATGATGTGCTATGAAAAGCTCAAAATTTTCTGCTAAATTTACTATGTCAATGCGATGGATGATAACTGTGAGATTGTATAAGACCTATGAAAGGCCAAGTACGACATTATACTTTTTTGGGGGGGGGGTGATCTCCGGATGAAACAAATGTGGTATCAGAGAATAAGACCTTTATAAGTTGTTTAGGGTCCAAGAAGTATCATATTGACACGTCTAGTAGAGTCTTGTATAATTGGTTGTGAGTTGCGACACATCAAATGATAAGAGAGGCTATAGGACGATAGAATTTCCATTCTTCATCATTCTCATATCGTACCATAGAACTTAAGTCTATAAGATATATCGCTTATGTTTTCTTGTCCGGTGGTCTTTTAGATGTGATTTCTTGGATGAGATTGTTCCGTATGATTGAGCGAGAATAGGTGAGTTTAAATTTTTATCTTGGTTTTATGGTTTGAATACGCATGTGTGAAGGTGTCTTTTTGTATATTTGATGTTGTGATGCCAATTATGGCTATGTACGAGACTTATGTGAAATAGCATGTTATGTTAAAGAATGTGTGTCATTAAATGGTTAAAGCATGCCATAAGTTGTTATGGTTGACATTAGTTCTTTTGGACTGATATGTTTCTATATGGTTTTACATGTTGTTAGCTAAATATTATAATTGGAACTTGAAATGCTTAGTGACTACCTATGGAACAATGCTACCCTAAGATTTTGTACTTAAAGGTGTTCAATGTTTCCTTTTATATATATGGGGTCCTTGATATGTTTGCCTAGTATGGATTGGAGTCCTTTGTATAGACTTGATCCTAGGTGTGATGATAGTATGCTTGTGTTGGTAAAGATTTGTTTATCATATTATCATGCTTTTTCCCATCAATTGCCTAAATGTTTCATTGTTGGAATGTTGAAGCATCCTCACTGTAAAGCTAGGAAGCTTACTAAAACATTTTTGGAAAATCAACTCAATTGTTCTTTTGTTTGATGTCGTTGAAATGTTTATAGAATTGACGCATATGAACATGATAATGAATGCAAAAGGTGTTTTGCTATTTGAAATAAAAAGTGAGAATCTTATGGCATTATGAGTTGTAGAATTTTTTCTAACTTCTTATTGTGTTGTGAGTCCCTTGATGTTCTGAAATTGATGTTTCCCTAGAATTAAGGGTAGTACCCTTATCCTTGTAGGGTGATAATGTGGGTCTGTTTGACCTAGAAGTTACCTTACGTTAATGTTGAAAGAAAAGAAAGAGTCCTTAAGACTAAGTCTTCTATATTGTTTCCCCTAATATTTCTGTGGTTGAATGAGATGACCTAACTTGTTAATTGGGGATAAATTTCCTAGGAAAATGAAGTTTAGATTTCCTTGGTTAACTTACTGTAAATTCCATATAAATGGTAACCACTAGTAATTGTTTGAATATGAATATTGTTAAGTTAAAATCCTCTTTATGTTTGGGTTAAGTTGCTCTTAATTGAGTTTACCATAAGTAGGGGATAGTGATGAAATGGTAAGTTTGTGATGTATCTTTTTTGTCCTTCTATTCCGACTTTAACTTGAACCTATTGAATTCTTAGTAAGCTTGTTCTTTAATAGAGTTTTGCATAAAGTATGAATTTCATGACTTATACATGTGTGGTGCATATTAATTGACATTAGCTTAGTGATATTGTAAACATCCCAAAGTTCATGAAAGAATTTTTTTGACAAAATCAATGTTTTCTCATATTGGTATGCATCTTTATTTGTTAGTTATGCATTTGACATTATGAGATAAAATAAGAAACATGGTAGAATTCACTTGTGAGGTGTAACGTTAAACCTTATAATGGAAAGTTGAGTGTCTTTAAAATTAAATGTATAGGGTATCTTGAAAATTATGTGACTTTTATTATTTAGAATGCATAATTGTAGGTTCGTTTTTGAAAAGATAAAGCATGTTTAGCTAAGTGTTAGAGTGTGTTCCTATGATTTGTGTTATTCTTCTCAAAATAAGATTACTATGAAGGTTAGTACTATGTTAGAAATTGGAATTTTGTGCGATGACTTCCTATTTTTTGTGATGTACTTGGTATGATCTACTATTTAGACTTCAATAGGAAGGAAACATGAGGATTACTTGGTTTAAAAGTTTAGAATTTCTCTTTTTAGAGGAAATTGACTTTATACTTTGCTTAGGTGTGAAATCATGATACATGTAAGTGTGTTGCCGAGAAGGAAATTCCTCCATGGACACTACTAAACATAGTATAGTTGAGTCTGACCTTCATGATATTAGGTCTAACAAATGAAGATCTTTGTTAATTCAATCGTCTCAAGACTATGTGCATTAAAATATGAGTGTGCAATTTCTTCTTGAGTAATGTTGTAGTCTACCTATACGTGATTTAAAGAATAGTTTCAAGATATCTAAATTAATTGAGGCATAATGACCATATTATGATTTGGAGAAGGGTTTTCATCCTATGAACATGATAAGAGCCTTTGTGATTGATGCATTAAGTAGTGAGTAAGTAATGGGTTTTGCTTTCCTGTGTGCATTGATTGCTAAAATGATTTGATGACATTATAAATGTCATGATTTGCTCTATGTTTCCTTGAAGTCCTTGTTGTGATTAAAAAGCTCTAAGTGTCATTGGAGGACGATTGTTTCCAAGTGGGGGATATTGTATGACCTCAAAATGAGATAGGGTTTCTAGAGTCTTACATGTTTTTATAAGTTTTTAAGGTCCTAAAATTACTTATAATATGGTTTAGAGTAAGTGTGTAAAGTTTGAAGTTATGTGGAAGTCGAACATCAAGGGATGACCAAAACGTTTGACGACTAGTAACTTATGTGCCTCATGTGTCCATGCGTGTTTATATACTATATTTAATGAACTTAATAAGTCTGAGGTATAATTATATTAAAAGATTGTATATTGAGTTTCAATAAGTTTGTAGGTCAAACAACCAAGAACGTCCAAGGCATTCAAAAGATAGCCCTTAAGACTCTCAACATGTGTTCGATGGGCCTAGCCTGTTTGGACGAGGTGCAGGTGTTTGATTTGGTTGAAACTTATGTGTATTGTCTAAAACATGTTGAGGGTTGTATTTACATTGGAAATGTCCGGGTATGACTTCTGAAGGCCCCCGTAAAAGTCCATACAACAAGTGCCCAAGGCTGGTCGAGACACTGCCTTGGCAGTGTCAATTGACGGACCAAACGACAGCCAGTTGTTTAACCAATTTCCCGTAGGTGAGGTCCCATCGATTTTTACTTTACCAGGGATAATATAAAGATAAAAATTGTCCAAGTACAAATCGATGGAAGCCACTGCACGGCCCGTCAACTGACCAACGGCCAGTAGATGGTTCCATGGATGGTGGTCTGTCAATTGGTGCTTGCGTCTTTTTCATTGAAGGGTTGAATGGGAAATTAACCCCACGTACTAACCTGACTGTAATAGTTTTATTTAGATACCTTTAAGTGTATAGAAGTTATCTAAAACGTGACTAAACCTTTCCCAAATCAACTCACACAATTAAAGCCTTTCCCTTCAAAAATATTCTATCTAGAAACCTCCATTGTTGTTGAAGCTCAAGAACAGCTTGGAGCTTTGATGTTCATGATTTATTCACCAAGTTTTAGTGGTATTCATTTATATAAAGGTATGGTATTCCTTCATCTCTAAGTAACCTTTCACTTGGAGAGTTTTTCTCAAAGTTTTTAAAGAAGATTTTAGGATCCGCCTTTAAATTTTCAATCTAGGCATGGGTTCTTTATAAAAACGTTATGAATGATTAAATGGTGATGAATTTAAGTTAATATAGTGGTTTGAACGTGATTTTACTCCAATTGCATGATGAACCCACGCTCTTTCCTCAAATAGATTTAACATTTCATGGGATTTATGATCTTCACTTTTTATTGATTGAATTGTGATTCTGTTGCGTTGGATCATCTATATCTACTATTATTTACATGAATTGATGTTGAAGAATCCATGTGGATTACTGTATTTAGATTTGTTCATGTTTAGCTTAGTTTTCCATGATTCACTGTAACATTGGTCTTTTAATGATTTAATGGAAAATTTTATTGTTTAGGGTTGTTTGTATGTACTGTCTTAATTGGATATTATGGATGAATTGTAAATATGCGATTTAATTTTCATGAATGTAGGTTTGCTAATGATTCTTCTACTTCCCATGATGTCTTAAATAACATGTTCATTGTAAAAAAATCTACAGGTTATAACAATGATTGTAGGATTTCGTGTAGATTATATTATCCTTATCTTATTTCTTATAATGATGATATTAATGGATTGTGGGTCTGAAATATCGATGATCAAAGAAAAGGAATTTTTGCATGACTTGGTCTAGGTTCTTCGAGCCTATAATTTGATTGTTGTAATAAACATTATGTGATCTTAATTCTAGGATAGATGATGATTGATTTAGATTTGCTTTATATATATTTTACAATACCCTGAATGTATATTATTGGTACATGATGATTAATTAACTAAACTAGTGAGGTTCCATGATGACATAGGACACTCTACTTCCTATTATATGTCAGATGCCTTATATTATGTTATAGTACGATCTTGTAGGGACTTGTACGTGGTTTTTTTTATGATAAAAGTACATTTAGATACTGCCCTATATATGAATTGCTGCTGAAAAAGGTTTATTTATCAATGATGATCAAAGGGTGAGAAATTGGTTGGAATGCTCATCTCTTCTACTTTCCTTATAGTTTGGTAGTTGATGAAGCCTTTTATGGCACTGTGTGGTATGGTCTAATTATGGTGGAAGTGTTTACTTTATTGTCATTATACATGTGTTGACCATGGCCTTGAAGGAAAATTGATGATTATATGAATATGTTCTTATGATGATACTATGAGAAGTTTATGCCTGCTTGGCTATTCTAGGTGTAATCTAGGTTTCTTGGCCATTGTATAAGCATGTGCATATCCATGTTAAGGTAAAGTATAGGTGCTTCTATTTATGTGTTAAAATGTTTAATAATCCCTTACCTATGTAGCCCTATGTGAATGTATGAATAACACAAGTTAGGAGTCTTAAGTGTAAAATGAAGTTGGCTTGTCTCCTATGCTATTGTTTGTTGCGTGGTCTATGCTTGCTGAAGTATTGTAGTCTGAGAGGGTGGCTGCCTAAATGTGTTTTTGATAGCCATTATGTGATCACATTTACCAATGCACACACACTCTCTTTTTTCATGCATGTTACAAGTAGTATAGGTCATGGTGTCTAAATGAAAGGTAGTTCTCATATTCACTAGTGTCTACTACTATGCATTTTAATGTTATGTTTCTAAAATTATGATATGTGTTTCCTTATCTAGGATGACTTGATAGGCGTACTAGCATGGGCAAAGGTATGTGACTTTGCCTATGCAATGCACATGTGTACCACGATAGGATTGTTCTAGTTTTTGTATTTATATATATGAATATGAATGTATGTCCATATGTGGTAATAATGTTTTATGTGAAAGGTTTGCTCACATATAAATATTCACGCACACATGTGTGAAGATCTAGTCAAGAGAGGGTCCTTGATTGGTGTATTCATGTGTATCCTAAATTAGATGATGCTTTCCATATGCTATGTTCATGTGAAGGGATTCCTCACATGATTTAGGTTGATGAACTTTTATCTATAAACTATGATCTAAGCATAGGAGGGGATGACCCTGCTAAACATAGGTTTTATAATGTAAAAATATAATAATGGTTTTTAATAAAGGGAACTTAGCTAACCACAGAGTGAACTTGAATATGAGTGTGTGTCCCTTCCTGTGGTAGGAAGGTAGGTCACCATAAACCTCATGGGGTGGATAGTCTCATGACCCAAAAGGGTGTTAGAGTGATGTTTCTATAAGTTATAAATACAATTCCTAATCTTGGCATAAATAGGGTTTTCACATGTAGCCCCAGGTTCCATAAATTTGTTGCCACCATAGGATACTAGCTAGTGGATCCACCTAGAAAGTTATGTTATATTTGGTTCTACTTTAGCCAGTAGACCACCCCTTTTCGGTCTGGGGCTTTATTACACTGGATTCCATATTTAGCATCACATAGTCTATGTCAGTTAAAGTTATAGTTTCCTTAATGTAAAATTTACAATAGAAGGTAATTACTAGGACCCTAACCCGAATGACTGAAGGGAGGTTACTTAATATAGGTTGAATTAATGAAGTAACCCATCTACACAATACACAAGTAGCTTCTTAGGAAGTTCTAGGAATGTGCTTTAATGCATGTCACTATGTATGTGTCCTTTATGCGTGACACTGTAGTATTTGTCTTCTTGTTATGATGATGGCATGAATGAGTCTTTATGCATGATGTTTATCTTGTTTACTAGATGATGAATATCTTGCTTGACATAAATGAAGTGGTTTTCTCTTATTATGCTGTTATACGACTTGGATGTAAAGGATTGTGGTCTCATGATATGTTTACTAAATAAGCGTTAGGTTACGGGGCCTTATATGTACATTGCACTAGTATACTTAGATTGGGGGCATTAGTTAGGTCTTATAAGGTTCTATATGAAGTAAAATAAGTATATGTGCTTAATGACTAGCAATTTATTGTAATGTCCTATATCCTTGACTTAAATGTGTCATGTAAAGGGATATACTTCTATGATGATATGTGTTAGCATGCATAAGTAGTATGTATGGTTTCCCTTGTGGTACTAAGGTGATGCATTCCACCAAGAATAACTAAAGGGTTGTTTGGGAGGTTAATGAATTAAAAGAAAGAGTTCACTTTTATTAAGATTGTGCTCACTTAAAAGTGACCTCAAATAGGACTTAAATTCTAAATGTGATTGTCTATTATGTTCAGCCTTTTAATATATTTATATGAAGTATATAAATGATATAAATTCTATTGGTTAAAGGTTCTTTAAAGATTTAGTGAAAAAGGCATGAAGAATTATTTCAAGAAAATGTCCCTTTTAAATGCATTTTTTTGCATTGTTGCCATACATAGTGCATTCTTGTACAAATCCCATTCTTTTCCACTTTTTACACAAAGTGGAGATTATGGATGAATAAATGATGCCTAGGATTGAAGAGATTGATATGGGATTCCGAAGCTCAAGGGAAGGAATCCTTAAGTCCAAGGATGTCCTAATGTGTACTTATTGTAGTCTATTAAATATTGTGTACTTTGGTATTATATTTTATGGTCTTTGCAATAATAATTCATAGTTATCTGAGTTTGTACCACCAATTTGTGAATTTGTGTGTCCTGATGTATGCAGATAAATATTTTCGTGTGTGTAGCATAGTATTCATGAATGATTCTCCATTTATATTCAAAGTTGAGGCCACTCTGATTCATTTGCACCCTTCTATTATGAAATGGTGAACAACCCATCCCTTAACTCGCAACCTGATGTACTTATGGAACATGTTTAACATTTTCCCTTGTTTCTCTACCTGGTATTATTGATTTAATGTATTTCAGGAATCATACTGGTGGAGAAATGCTACAAGTGAAATCTCAAGCTATCAGTGATGATGTACGGAAGGAATTACACGATCAAACTGATTCAATAATGTGTTGCACCATCATAATGAATGTAAGTTTTGGCATGTTGTTGTTGCAAGATGAATTTGAGGCAGAACTTGAAGAATTAGAAGAGTAGCTGCTTCAACCAGCAGCTACTTTTCGTGCTTCTCCAATCGATGTTCCTAGAGGGAAGCAACATACTCAGCCCATCTTTAGAACCTTATAGGTTAAGAAAATAAGCTTGGTGCGTTGCAATTAGAAATGGATCTTTGAGCTAGTATGCCTATGATTTTTAACTTATAACTTACTGATTGGTGAAATGTGAGGTCTTGTGTTTGAAAGGTTCCACCAAAAAAATGCAAACATGATTTGATATGAATTGTTGCAGTCTTTGCTTCCAATTGCATATAGTGTATCTAGTAGTATTTACAATCATTTGGTTTAGATTACTTGGATGAAAATGCCAGTATGGAATTGCTATATATGAACCTTTATTGGTTTGTGATCATAGTTGTTTTTCTGCAGGAATTATCACAGGTAGCTTACATAAAGAGACGGTCTTACGCATGTCAGAAAAATACTTAAAATGCTTTCACATTTCTCCTTTCTATGGAAACTAATTTTTCTTGTTGTACTCATTATAAAACATATGGATTGAGAACATTTGCAAGCTGCGTGGAACATATTATAGCTACCATAAGTCTGCTTGGTTGCTCTCTCCGCCCTCTTCAAATTCTCTTTGACTGAAACTTGATTTATTAGCGAAAGAAAATAATAAATTGATTGTTGTAATGTTAGTTGTTCCTTCATAAAATATATGAGAAATAATTTACAAGCATAAGGGCTCAACTCAAAGTGCTCATCTGGACTTGTCTCTCTTTAGTTGTTGTTAATGTATTTGGTTTAAATTCAGCTAAGGTCTTGCTTCTTTTGTTTCAGTGTTTTTTTGGCATTTGTATAAAACATTGGCATGGTATGGAATCTTCAATTTGCAGATCTGTTGATGTTTTCTGTAACTGCTGCTTCTATATATAAATATTTCAGTCAGTAAAGTCTATTTTCTTTCTTATTGTATAGAATATCAATGTTATAACCATAACTGTTGACATCCTAGTAGAAGGTATGCTTCCATAACTACAAACAAATAAACAAATAATTATTAGGAGAATCTAATTGTTTGTGTCTCCTCATTAATTCCTTTTTTCTTTAGTGTTCGTGTTAGTTTGCGTGCATCATGGTTATTGTATAACACCAAATATTTTATATTGTTACTTATGATGTTTGAACCCTAATGCAATTATTCATTGTTGTTGAACTCATTTGGAATTCTAGACACCTAAGGGAAGATCATCTTTTTTTAAAAATCAAAAGACAAGTAGGCATCTACTTTGAACATCAAGAGATGCAATCTAATTTTTTTGTAACTGCTGGATTTCGTGCTTCTCTATATTGTTGCAATCTGAACTTCTTACCTCTTCTATATAACTGCCAATATCTTATTTGTGTAGGGAAATAGAGGTGATCAAATTTGAAGTGGATGATGAAGAGTTTTTGAACTATTGTAAAAGTTTTAATACATATTTGATCTATTGTGTACACATTTAGAATATTGATTTATATGTATGGGTATGTACACAACACACACTATCTTTTGGTTGTACATTAAATATTTCTCGAAGATTATTTGAAATATATAGCTTCAATTTAGTGATTAATTTGTTCATTTTGTGTTTTAGGTCATTTGTATGTATGTAAATATATTATATATATTTGTGCTACATGTAGGCTTATAAATGTTGAAGTTACACTCTGTAAGTGTTGCTCTAGGTAGATAAAAAGTAACACTTTGAAAGTGTTGCAATACATGACCAATAAAAGGCAACACTTTTAGGTGTGACAAATAAATCTGAGAAGGCAACTCTTTTAAGTGTAGTCTAACAAAAAATTGGTGTTGCTAATGCACGTCTTCAAAGCGTGCCCTTATACCTATTTGGCTACGCTTTATAAGTGTAGCCAAAGATGGCAACATTTAAAAAGTGTTGCCTAATGTCAAAGGTTACTCTTCTTTTGGGCAGCCCCTAAAAAGTGTTGTTGAATGTCCAAAAGTGTAGCCTTTTATCAAAGGCCACACTTTTTTCTTGTTTAGGCTACACATACGTGATGTTGTTGTAGGCCGAAAATGGTGTAGTGTGTACTATGAAAAGTTTTAAATTTTCCGCTAAAGTGACCATTTCAATTCGATGAATGAAAACTATGGCTTGTATAAAACCTCTGAGAGGTCCAGTATGCCATGTTACTTCTAGGGGGTGCTCCCCTGAAGTGAAAAATGCCACCATATGTGTACCATACCAATCATCACAATTAAAATATACAATCTAATCTAATAAAAGGAAATAGGTCAACTTACAAAATCTCAAAGATAATGATTATCTTTGATCAATTCTGCATTTTAACATTCTGAAAGTTCATGACTTTGTCAAGAACCTTACATGATGAACTAATACTCAAAACAATCTTTCTAATCCTAAAAGATGTATTTATACTATTTAGGAGATGTTAGAGTCAAAACGTCAAGAAACGTCCATGACATTTGGAGACTGGTGAGTTTGAGGTTAGTGTGTCTTTGAATGTTTCATGGGATTATAAGAATAAAATATTAATAAAATATTTAAAAAGGTGTCAAACATGTGTTACAGTGTGTTAAGGGTCGAAACACTTGGGTACTACCTCCCAAGGACAACCATTGGGTTCCTTAGAGAGAACTCTTACAATTGACCAACAGACTATCTGTTGAAGGCACAAACCTACAAGCCAAATGACGGTCCATTGTTTGATCAATGAGTCATTGATGGATCCATAAGTGAACACCTAATCAGTTTTCAAAAGGCCCAAAAAATCCAGTCCCTCACGCAATCGACGCTTTGCCAGTACGGTGGCGTCGATGGACATATGCACCGTAGGTCGAGGTCTCGCAGGTTGGGTTGTGTTGGACATCCTAATTATTAATGTAATGATTTAATTAAATAGATATTTAGGATGTTAATTAAGGAATAGGGGTGTTTAATTTAGTTGGTAAACGGAATATAAATAACCTAACCCTAATGAAACTAATTTAGCTATACATAATTCCCCAAGCCACATCTCTCTTACTTATCTATAGTCTCTCTCTTGCCAAACTCGAATATACCTTGAAGGAACAATAGAGATCAAATTCAAGGATGAATTCACCAAGGCTTTTATCTCAAATTCGTGTCAAGATCATCACTCAGGTATGGTTTCTTTTACTCCTGGGAATCCTCTCCCCTAGAGGCCCTTTCAGATTATATTTTAAACTTCCCCAAACTAGGGTTTTAATCTTGACATGGGTTCTCTTTTAAAACGTAATTGTTAACCAATTGCGATAAATAATAGTCTTATATCATTGTTTAAGTAAGAATTAATGATCAATTTTTGTTAATCAATCCAGATTGCCCCTTTGAACCCTTTTTCTTCCCTACACTCATCATGCCTAGTAATTCTATGGTAATTGTGAAACATGATGATTATATGAAAATGTAGAATAGTAATTGCTATGTATTACTTCTTTAATTTACCTTAAGTATGCATATGATATGTCATTCTTGGTAATTGAAGTATGAAGATAATAAAAAGGCAATATGGTATGAAGCTTGGTTCTTATTGAATTCTATTATGAAGTATGATTTAATTAGATTGTAATGCTTAAATGTCTAATGTATGGCTTTGATGTTGATAGAAAGTATTCCTTATCCTTAATCCTAGGCTATTTAATTGACTATGAAGTATAAAAGTATGTTAAGATATAATTATTGTATGATTGACAACAACTTCTCATGATTATGATTAAGTGTTGAGTTAAAGATTTACTCACTTGTATTTTGTTTTCTAAAGTGTAAGATTAGTTCTCACCTATGAATACCTATGAGCTATTGTGATGAGATTTTTACATAAGGGTCTAGAAGAGATTATTGTGATCTTTATGAAGAGTATGATGTATACAAAAGTGAATAAAGTGTTAGCATCGAAAGGGTATGTAAATTAAATGGAGGTCTGATGTTTAGTATGTCCTGCCTGCCACATGTGTTTCTTCACGTTTAATAAGTTCTGATTCCCAATATATGTGTTGTTTCATGAGATAAGAACCTTCACATCTAGTAAGTCAAGGTTTCTAGAAGAAATCTCTCTGACCTTAACTATGTGACCAAATAGGATGAAACTTAGTGGATCCGCCTAGATAGATATGTGTGAATGGTTACACCGTTGGCATGTATTAACACTATTTTTTTGGTGTTGGAAGAGAACACCATATTCCATGTAGATCACATGGTCTCGTGTTGTTTATTGAACATTCTTTCCCTAATGAAATACGATAAATAAATAATTCAAGTATGGGAACCATTATCAGGGTTTGTCTTAAAGGGTACAAAATAGGGTAAGGGAGGATATGAAACTTCTCTTACTCATTGCACGTGCGGTATCCTAAGGGATGGTTCTAGTAACGAGTTGTATGATTACGTTTGTTACATGTTATATATGTTAAGATTTATGTGAACTAATGACTCAAGAATGTTATGATAAAGTATGAGATAAATTCGTATGAATGTAGTAAGTAACTTAATATGATACTTAGATTTGGATAGGGTTATGGAGTTCTATTCTTGGCATTGCACAAGTATTACTTTTTGTTTCTTATATGTTGGGTGAGTATTAATTTTGGTGGGCTTATGATGTTCCTTATATATGCGATTATTTTATTTGATATTATTGCATGGTTTTAAGTAAACCATATTTCTTCCATTTCTCCCAACATTCTAGGTTCCAGCAATTGAAGATCTTCTAGGACACTTTTCAAGGGTACTTGGACTTCTACATACAAGTAGGTTGAGAGTCCTCTAATTAAGAGAATGGTGACTTTTGATCTACCCGAGTAGTATTGACATTGTCTTAACACATAAGTTTCTTCCTTATTCATGAAGACATTTGTTGTAAGCCTTATGTGGCAATATGCACTTGTGTAAGGGCTATCCAAAAATATTGTACTTCATTTAGATTGTTAATGTGAGACAGTATTATTATACTAAATATTTTTATGTTGATTATTTTGATTAAATGAGAAGCCTATGTATGCTTCCTATGCGAGAGGTATATGTAAACCTCAATATATAAAAAGATTCATATTTTTCCACATTTTAACCTATGATATTTTATTAAGAAAGCGTAAAGGCTAGTGTTAGTCCTTAACGAGGATGACGACGCCGGTTACATCTAGAAGGTACTCCATGTTCGTGACAAACTTTGTATCAGAGTATGAAGTTGAATAATCTTAGTATTGATGTCGTACTAAACCATATTAAGTAAAGTCTTGCTCATAATTGTTTAGGTTCTCATGATTTGAATAAATGTCTATGTGATGCCTCGGAAAGTATCACTTTGTTGGTATTCCACAATTGTTCCTCTAGAGTTTTAAACTCTACATGTTCTTATATTCTATTCTATTTCTTGTGCTTATAGGAAATGAACACAAGAAGGAATAAAGCTTGAAGTGATGAGGAGAATGAAAATGAGGTGGTAAGCCTTGCGACTTCTTAAAACCCTCCAATTCCTATTGGCGAAGGATATATGTTTAATATGGAGATTAGGGCATCCATTCATAGCTTGAACAAAGTGTTGGCCATTCCAGTGGCTAGGGATACTAGGGTGCAAGTGTTCCCCATTGCTAGCACTACACATCCATAATAAGGGATTTCACAAAGATGAATCCCCTTACCTTCTTTTGCTCCGAGGTGGAGAAGGACCTACAAGGAATCATTGATGAAGTTTTCAAGAAAAGGCGGAACAATCCACGTACAAACTCAAAGTTGTGGCTAAAGTTTAGTATGAGCGATGGATGGATGAGAGGACAGTTAGAGAAGGTCAGATTACTTAGAGATCTTTCAAGACAAACTTCTTAGATAGCTTCTTTCTCTTGGAACTAAGGGAGAGGAAAATGTAAGAATTCATCAACTTAGGCAAAGGGATATGAGTGTAAGGAGTATAGTCTCAATTTCATTCAACTATAAAAGTATGCTCCTACAATAGTGGAAAATTCTAGAGCGAACATGAACAAATTTGTTATAGGAGTATCCAACCTTGTGGTGAATGAATGTAGGTCAGCTGTGTTAATTCCTATCATTGATATCTCTCTTCTCATAGCTCGTGGTGAACAAATTGAGAAGCAAAAGGTTAACCATGTTTGTATTGAATTAAAGAGCAAAAGGGGCAAAGAGTGAAATTTTTCAAAGACTAGATTTGAAGTGAAAGATAAGCTAAGGTTCAACAAAAGGTTCTCCCACGTACTTCTACCATTCCAAGGTTCATAAAAGGTAAAGGGTCTACATCGAAGCCTAAGGAGGAGAAAGTTAGTGGTCCTTAAGTTGATAAGCCTACTTGTGCTAAATGTGGTAGAAAACATGAAGGCACGTGTCTAGTTTGTACAGAAAATTGTTATGGTACTGGAAAGAGTGGTCACATGTAGAGAGATTGTCCTGTGATGAAGGCTCAAGTGAGAGAAAATTCTAAAGCACAAGCAAGTGCTCCCAATTTTCATGATCATAAGAAGAATAGCTTCTATGCTCTCCGCCCTAGAATTTATCGAGAGGAGTCTCCTGATGTTGTCACAAGTATGTTACAAGTGGTTTCTATTTATATCTATGCTTTATTAGATCCAGATATTACATTATCATTTGCAATTCCTTAAGCAACTATAGAGTTTATGTCCTACCAGATGTCTTAATGGAACCTTTACAACCCCACTAGGTTACTCTGTTGTGTTTAGAAGAGTCTTTAAGATTTGTCTATATCATTTCCCAATCAAGTTACTTTGGTTGATTTGATAGAAGTTACTATCGGTGACCTTTATTTCATATTGTGGATGGATTGGTTGCATGCTTGCATAGCTTCCATCAATAGTAGAACAAGAGAAGTAAGGTTTCAATTCCCAAATGAACCCGTCTTTTAACGGAAGGGAGGTAACTCAATCGCTAGAGGTCAATTTATTTCATGTCTAAATGCTTACAAAATGAGCTCCAAAGGGTATCCTTATAATGTTTTAAGGGTCAAGGACCTTGAATAAAAAATTCCTACATTAGAGTCGGTGCCCGTAGTGAAGGATTTCAGGAAGTCTTTCCCGATGAAATGCCTGGAGTTTCTCCCAAAGGGGAAATAGACCTTGTCATAGATTTATTGTTTAATACGAAACCTATCTCAGTCCCTCCTTACACGATGGCGCTGACCGACTTTCAAGAACTTAAAATTCAACTCAAATATTATCTTGACAAAGGTTTCATAACAGCTGGTATTTGTCCTTCGGGTGCTCCAATGTTGTGTGTAAAAAAGAAGGATGGGTTCCTTAGGATGTGCATCGACTATCGTCAACTAAATAAGGTTAACATACAGAACAATTATCCTCTCCCTAGAATCGATGATTTGTTTAATATATACAAGGAGCAAGATACTTTTCCAAGATTGACTTGAGGCGGGTTATTACTAACTTAGGGTGAAAGGGGAGGACATACCTTAAAAAAAATTACAAACTAGGTATGCTTAATATGAGTTCCTTTTCATGTTAATTGGCCTAACGAAATCCTCGGAGGCTTTCATGGACCTAATGAATAGGGTGTTATGAGATTACCTTGACTACTTTGTGATTGTCTATTGTAAGACCTCGAAAATGACTTAGGTGAAGTAGAGATTAATATGCTGGTAATTATGGTCTAATGTACTAAATATGTCTATATTGTGATATTGTGGCTGTGTTTAAGTGTTTAGGTGCATCGAAACTCAAACGTCAAGGGGCAACGAAGACGTTCGACGACTTATTCACCTATGGGCCTCATATGTGGTTCTATGTGTACGTGTGATACCTGAGGTTGTAAGATCCCTAAATGAGTTATTATAGCATATATAGTAAGTGTGTGTAGTGTGTTGAAATTTGGAGTTCAAACGTCCATGATGTTCGAAAATGTTTCCTTTAAACAACCTTATTTGTCTAAGCATATTTCGTCGAGTTTTACGTGTTCCTTGTGGGTAAAACTCATATGAGAGGTTCTTAAAAAATATACAATAATGTTTAGGTTGGAAAAGTTCAGTAAAACTGTTGTTGGGGCTGTGTCCTGCGCGCAGCTTCACTGTTAAGTGAGGGGTGAATTTGTAATTTCTCCACATTTACAAATAAGAGTATTGGAGGTTCTTTTGTGGTATTTTGGTTATTCTAAATGTGTATATAATTGTTTAACACTTGATGTTTTCATTCTTCCCAATCCAAAACCCCAAATTTCTTTGAATTTTGTCTAGAACTCCATAGGAGTCAAAACTCAAGGAAGGGCTTGGAGTGACAAACTGAGTTAATATTCTTCATTAAAGTGAATAATTATCTTCATCAAGGTAGGGATTTTTATCCTTGAAACACTTTTCATCAAGGACCCAACTATCAAAGATGTTTTCTAACGTTTTAAAGTTTAATTGTCCAATTTGATGATTCTACCACGGGTTCTTGCATCAATTGTTTTTGAAAGTTTTTTATGAATTAAATTGATATTTTATTCACTATTTTAACCTAAATTACCTATGAACCCATGAATTTTATGAACCCTAGGTTTTGACCATGTTATGGATTACTTGATATTGATTAAAAGTTGATGAATTCTAATGTAGTTTCGTATGGTCTGTCTAATGATGTAATAATTATAGCCAGTTAATAACTAGGTTGTATTATATTTATTTAATATATATTTATTTTACCAATTTTCATGAATATTGTAATAATTATGTTGAATTGTTGGTGATGGCCATAGGTAAGGGCATTGTGATATCTAATGTGGTGATTTGACATTGCATTGAGGTGTTGAGGATGATGTGGTCGTAAGAGGACCCCTCCCCATTATTTTTTACGCTAATTAGAGTTCAAATTAGGTTTTTATAGGTATCGTCCACTTATGGTCGCGGTGTTATGTGTTTCACTTGAAATTGACGTGGGTTTGTTGGTGTTACTTTATCAATAGGATGATCATGTACTTGTCGGCACTAATTAAAGAAATATTATAATTTGTGTTGTTTATTATTTTATTTATGATGATGTATATCAACATGCTAAGTGAGGTGAAAGAATATGTGTTATATTGATGTTATATAGGTGATCATGTTAGTCTATGTATGTGGCTTTGCGTGTGTAGTCTCAGCTTGACTATATAAGTCTATAATTGTCATAATTATGTTGATAATATAGTATTTAGGATTATATGATGATATAAGGGTTGTTTCTATGTACTTCTAGAATGACATGTATTATTAGTTAAAAGTGAAGTATGTGGTATCTTGTCTTGGTTAACTTTTGTCCTTTGCTTGATGTATATATGAATGTGAATATACGATGTATTTACTTAGGATTCTAAAGTCTCTTATAATTGGTGTATTAATGACATGTGACCTTAAATGAAGTTTAGAGGGTCTTTTATGTGAAACCTTAAACCTAGTGGTAAGGTTATGAATGTTTAAGTTTTTAGCCGTAAGGGTATCCTTCAAAGTAAAAGAATGATTGTCTTAAGGTTAATTGTCTGGAACGACATCATATTAATCCTTAGGAAAGTCATGTTGACCTTATTTCCGCCAGTGAGGTAGCCCTAGTGGACCTTTCTATGGTTGGGCAAATGTTATTGGGTTATGAACTTGTTATGGAACCATTTTATGTTAACCTTAATGTGAATTACTCTATGAGAAATAGGGCTAGCACCGAGTAAGTAAGGTAAGGGAAGTAGTTCTAGTTAAATAATGAGACGAGATCACAAAACATGTCTTTAATATTCCTCAACAATGTGCCTACATGGGATATGTCTAAGTTCTACCATTGGCAAGTAGAACACCCTCATCGAAGTAGGTTAGAACTTCATATTCAATGTCTTTTTATCATTTTCTATGTCAATTATTACCTATTCTTATCATATGAAATACCTATTAGCATTAGAGAACTTCTATAAAGTTTAGGTGGTTGTATGTGACGCTATCTAGACATTGCACATTAGGCTTTGAAGGAGTTATTTGGAGTTCCTAGGTCTTTACAAAAATCATTACTTGAATTTCCTTTATGTGTTGAATGTCTCCTAAATGAACTAGCGAAAGTAATGATTTAAGTTAAGAAAGTATGTTAAATGAGTAATTACTTATCTAGAGTAGTCAAGGGTTGTTGTTAAGGTGTGAAGGGGGCATAAGAATGGTCACATAACATCTTACCTAGATGAGTATTAAGAATGACTCTAGTTAGGGAAATGGTTGATTATGTGGACATGATCTAAACCTTAGGTAGTCTTAAGGATTACTTAGATAATCTTTGAGAGGTCAATCAAGGACCTAATCTTCTTGATTTACTTAAATTGGTATTTTTGTAGGCTTTGGAAGGGAAATTTTGTACTATCTATGTGTTGATGTTTTGAGGTCTTGTAAGTGTATATGTTACTCATTATAAGTAGTCTTGAGGATCATTTACACATGCCTAGAGAGTATGTATGGGAGCTCTCTCTTTGTGTTTCTTAAGTGATTCTTAGGATAGTTTTAAGTGGAATGATTACATAGTAGATGACGTCTAAGGTGAAACATAGTAACCTCACTGTACAGGGAAGGATTCACTATAACAAGAGTTGATGTTATGGTAAAGTGACTTCTAATATTATGATAATTCGTTTAAATATTATCTTATGTTTTTCATTAGTTGTTAAATTTTGTTCTTATGATTAAAATATAGTTTTTAAATGAAAATATGCATATTTCGAATAAACGTCAATTTTCATGATTTTTATGCATTATGTCATACATAGTACATGTGGTTGTACTAATCTATGATTTTATCTATCTTTATTGTTGTTGGTAGATGAGTAGAACTTAGGAAGGAAGAATTGGATCGGTGCATCATTCAAGTGAAGTTGAAGTATGTCCTCATTGGATTTATGGGAATAGATGGTTTTTCTGTTTCCATTGGAAATATTACAATATGCTAAGTATTTCATTATTTTAAAGTATGGGCCATGTCCCAAAATATTTTTGTGTGTTAAGTTTGATGAGATTGAGACTTTGCATTTCTTATGAGTTTATATGAAAGATTTTTTAAGGACTATGATATCTTTTATGAAATGTTTTAATACCTCTCTACTTTAAACTATATTTATGCGATGAATGATATGTAAGGCTTGTACGACACCTCCAAGAGGTCAAGTACACTGAAAACAAATCCGAGATTTCCCCTAACTTCTAGGTTCTGATTTCAGGATGTTACAAGATAGGTATAAGAGAATACAACGTGAAAGTAGTTTTAGAAATCATTTATTCTCATCATGTCACATCTAGTACAGTCTGAACAATTGATCTAATCGTGACCCATCTATGTGTGAGAGGTGAGTTTCCCTCTTTAAACTCCTAGGTGGTGCCGTAGAGTAAAAGTTATGAGTAATCTTTTGTTATGTTTTTCCTTGTGTTTCATGGAATATTAATACGAGGTGGACACCGACTAGGAGAGTTGAGGAGAACGAGGTGCAAGAGGATATTCCTCCTCAAGTTTAGAAAGTTGAGTGAGTTCCTCAGGGTGCTCAAGGTGATGAAGTCCCTACTGTGGGTGGAGGTGATGATGTCCCAGATTTGAATGATAGAGGTATAAGAGAGGCTCTGCTTGCTTTAGCCCAAGCCGTGACTACTCAAGTGAGTTTTAGTATGGTGCCTAGGGTTAATATTGTGGAAAACACTATGACCTCTAGGTTAAGAGATAATTATGAGGATAAATCCTCTTATATTTCATGGATCTAAGGTGGGAGAGGATCCACTAGAGTTTCTTAATGTAGTCTACAGGGTCTTCAGTTTACATCTAGGGATAAGTCAGAGTTGGCTTCATATAAATTGAGGAATGTTTCTCAAATATGGTACACTCAATGGAAGGATAATAGGCCAGAATTATCTGGTCCTATTGAGTGGGAAGAATTTAAGGAATATTTTCTTTGTAATTACTTTCCCCATGAGAGGAGTGAAGTTAAGATAGATGAATTTAACAATCTCAAGCAAGGCAATATGAGCGTTGAAAAATACTCTTTGAAGTTCTCAATGTTATATAGATATGCCCCGTCTCTTGTGTCTAATACAAGGGATGAAATAAGTCATTTTGTGATAGGTGTATCTATTTTAGTTAGGGAGGAATGTCGTACGATGATGCTATATGATTATATGACCCTATTTAGACTGATGGTGTATGCCCAATTAGTTCAAGAGTCTAAATTTAGGAGGATGGCTAGAAACTTGAAAAGGGGTGGATCTAGTGATCATGATCAAACCAGGTTTAAGAAGAGGTCTCAAATTCAAGATGAACCTAAGAGTGTTAATGTGAAATTGGAGAAAGGAGGTGCTTCTTAAAATATCAAGCCTACATGTATCACTTGTGGAAAGAGGCATTATGGTGAGAGTCTAAGGGGTAAGGGGAGTTGTTATGGTTGTGGAAAGGAAGGATATAATATGAGAGATTGTTCTAACTTTTCTTCTAAAGGAAAAGAGGGTAAACAAGTTACTCCTAGTGTTCCAAAGGATGATGCTCCAACAAAGAGGCGTTTCTATGCATTCCGGACTAGAGGAGAGAAGTCGGAAGGTGATGAGAGTAAGTCCTTTCATCTTTATTTTAGTGATATGAATTCCTTATAAGTGGTAGAGTATGGTTTGTACATTTTATAGAAAGTCATAGAATAATGTTGTGTGTGCATGATGTTTACGAGTTTTATTGAAATTGAATTTGCTTAACTTCTTGCATTGTGTATTTCATAAAACCATGATATTATTTTAATATATGTTTATATGATGTTACATTGCATATTAGCATGTTTCTATCAATAATTTCTTGAAAGTTGTTTTGTATGAAAAATGAAATTTAAAACTCATCGTAAGGCTTTGGCCGTACACTTTGAAGATTTTAAAAACTTGACTAATTCATTCTTTGGTCAAAATTGTTGTAATGTTGTTAGAACTGGTTTATATAAGTACAATATTGAATATAAAAAGAGTTTTTGTTATTTGGAATGTAGCATATGAGTTTTGTAGCATAATGAGTTATAAAATTATTTTGTAGTTTCTTGTTGTGTTGTGATTCTCTTGACTATGTGAAATTGATGTTTTATTATTTTTTGTCTCTTACATGGTATAATCATTAGCTGCTAGTTGAATATCTATTATTGATAGTGTTCTAAAAATTACAAGTATCATTCGAGAACGAATGTTGTCCAAGCGAGGGAGATTGTAAGACCTTAAAAATTACTTCGGTAAACTAGATCCTAAGATATTGATAATGATTGTCTACTGTCCTAACTACGCATATAATTTGATATTGAGGCATTGTCTAAGAGTTTAGGTGCATTGGAAGTCAAATGTAAAGGGATGACTAAGACATTCGGCGACTAAGTCACCCATGTGCGTCATATGTGGTTCTATGTGTTTACGTGTGTTTAATTAGGTTTTAAGGTCATTAACTGAGTTTGTATATCATATATAGGGAGTGTGTTGATTTTCTTGAAGTTTGGCGGTCAAACTAAAAGAACATTCATAACGTTTGAAAGTGTTGCCTTGAAACGACCTTGTGTGTCTAAGTATGTTTCGTCGAGTTTTATGTGTTCGTTTTAATTGAAATTCATGTAAGAGGTTTTAAAATTAAATACTATCATTTTTGGGTTTGTAAAGCTCGGTCAAAAACCCCTAATGACCAACAAAGGGTCCTTGAGGAAGGACCTGTGTTGGTGGCCAAAACATCCCATTACAGTTCCACCTACGTATGGCAAACAATTGCCAGTGGCCTGGTCGACACCCCTTAGGTAATGGGCGTCGTCTGGTACTTAGAATAGGGAGAAAATATTCCATTTTCTAGTCTCTTAAACCTTCAACGGAGGATAGAACGGTGCGTGTGAGGACCTCCACCCCATCGATGGGAAACTGTCGTTGGGGCTATGTCATGCGCGCAACTTCACTGTTAACATAGGGGTGAACCTGTAATTTCACTCACTTTAAAATATGAGTATTTGAGTTTCTTTAGTGGTCTTAGAAGATTTCGTTCTTCCAAATCAAAAACCCTAAATCCCTTAGAATTCTCTCTAGAACTCTACTTAAGTAAGAAGTCATGGAAGGGCTTGGAGTGACGAATTAAGTGAAGATTCTTCATAAAAGTGAATAATTATCTTCATAAAGGTATGTATTTTGATACTTGTAACTCTCTTCGTCAAGGTTCATAACTTTCGAAGATGTTTTCTAAAGTTTTCTAGTTGAATTGTCCAATTTCATGATTCTACCGTGTTTCTTACATCAATTCTTTTTAAACTTTTATTATGGATTAATTTTTTATTATATTGATTATTTTAACCAAAATATGAACCCTTGAATTTGATGAACCCTAGTTTTTGACAAAGTTATGGGTTACTTGATATTGATCTAATGTTGATGAATTCTAATGTAGTTTTGTATGGGCAGTCTAATGATGTAATAATTCTAGTAAATTGATATCAAGGTTATATTGGATTGATGAATATGTAGTAATTTGACATAGTTTCATGAATATTCTTACAATTATGTTGAATTTTTTGTGATGGTCATGGTTAAGGGCCTTGTTATATCGATTATGGTGATTTTACATTTGATTGAGGTGTTGAGGATGATGTGGTGGTAAGCTGACCTATTTCATTAGTTTTTTATGTGAATTATAATTCAACTATGTTGTGATTGGTGTTGTCCACTTATGGTTGTGGTGTTATTGTTTTACTTGAAATTGACGTGTCCTTGTTGGCGTTACTTTACAATATGTTGATCAGGTCCTTGTCGGCACTACTTGAAGTAATTTGATTATTTGTGTAGTTAATTATTTAAAGTATTATGATATCTATTTACATGTTAAGTGAGGTTAAAGTACATGTGTTCTATTGATGTTATGTATGTGAGCATGTTAGACTATGAGTGTGACTTTTTGTGTGTAGTCTTAGGGTTGATGCATGTCATTCCATCTTGACTATATGAGTGTATGAAGGACATAATTATGATTATATAATAGTATATAGGATGACTTGAAAATGATAAGGGTTGTTTCTATGTGCTTCTAGAATGACATGTATTATGAGTTAAAAGTAAAGTTTGTGGTGTCTTGTCTTGATTGACTTGTGTCCCTTGCTTGATGTATGTATGAATTACATGTGACCTTAAATGAAGTTAAGAGGGTCTTTTATGTGAAACTTTGAACCTAGTTGAAAGGTTATGAATGATGAATCCATTAGCCGTAATGGGACACTTTAGAGTAAAGGAATGATAAAGTTATGGTTAATTGGATGAAACGACATCATATTAATACTTCGGAAAGTAATCAAGAGCATCTTGCCTCCATTGTGAGGTAGACCTAGTTTACCTTTATTTGGTAGGGTAAATGTGATTGGGTTAGGAACTTATTATGGAAACCATTTCTTTCAACCTTAATATTAATTACTCTATGAGAAAGCAGGCTAGCACCTTGTGAATATAGTAAGGGAAGTAGTTCTAGTTGAAGAATCAGACTAGATTACAAAGAAAGCCAATTATATTCCTTAATCATGTTCCTACATGGGATGTTTCTAAATTCTACCATTGGCAAGTAGAACACCCTCATAAGAGTAGGTTATAACTTCGGATTCCATGTCTTTCGATTAGGGTCTATGTCGGTTATTGCCTATTATCATCATATGGAATACCTATTCGTATTAGATAAGTTCTATGAAGTTTAGGTGGTGGAATAACATGCTATCTAGACATTGCACAATAGGCTTTGAGGTGTTATTTTGAGTGCCGAGGTCTTGTCCAAGGCCATTACTTGAATGTCCTTTATGTGTTGAATGTCTACTAAATAAACTAGTAAGAGTAATGACTTACATTAAGAAAGTATATTAAATCAATAAGTACTTATCTAGAGTAGTTAAGGGTTGTCTACTTAAGGTGTGAAGGGGGCATGTAATGATTAGAGTCTAGACCCTAGAGGAGACCGGCATCGTTGACCTCTAAGAGGTCGCAGACAAGCCTACTTACGTAATTATTACTTCATCTAGGTTAATTTTAGCGGAAAATATGAAACCTTTGTTTCTTATTATGCATAAAGGTCATTCTAATTACATTCATAATCTTTACAATCAACTATCTAACATTAAGATTATCAACTGAAAGAAATTGTGACATTCTGGAAAATGGTGTGTCTAATGAAGAGCCCTATATGCCCTTAGAATAACCTATTAGGAATACATAGTCACCCCAATGCGCATCATAGTATAGAAAAATTGGCTAAGGACATTATACAATTATCTATATACAAATAGAAAATATATTTTTGGGATTTTCATACCCCAATCCAAAATGGATGTTCAATAAATATACCTTCAAGGAAGACCATAAGCTAAAAAAATAGTATTCACATAATAGATGTTAAAGTACTAGGCATCCATGCGTCACGCCTAGTACCATTCCACATGACCATTTACATAGTGAGGATCCTTGGGAAAATAAGTAAACATTCTCAATTTAACCATAAATAATAGTAGTTAGGAAAGTGGAACCAACCCATGTGAAATCACATGTGCAATACATGTGAAGAAGCTGCCAAATGAGGGGACCACCCTAACCGAATTCAGTTAGGTGGAAAAATGTGCACAAGGGACCACTCCATAAGGGTCCTAACCCACCTAAAAATTTTAGACTCTAACCTACTTACCTAACTAAATAACCAAGGAATAACTTAATTGTACCTATTAGTGCATCCGACAACCTAGGACCAAAACCTGGTTGACACTAACATAGTACTAGTTAAAGAGACAACTTAGTATCTAACCTAGGATGGTCCAAAAGGTTATTGATGGTCTTAACAACTTAGGGTTACTTTAGTAATTACCCTTGGTTACCTAATTAATTTATTTATCAAATTAAATTAATTAATTTAAAAAGGTCTAAAACCGATAATATAAAGGAAAATTTAATATTTCGGTTAAGACAAGAAAGGGACAACCTAATACCTAACCTAGGATGGTTCAAAGAGTTAGTTAAGATCCTAACGACTTAAGGCTAATTTAGTAATAATCGTATGCTACTTAATTAATTAATTTAGAAACTTAATTAGTTAGTTTAAAGGGGCAAAACCGATATCACAATTTTTTTTACAGATTTCGGTTAAAACAAGAAAAAGACAACCTAGTATCTAACCTAGGATTGTTCAAATGATTATTTATGGTTATCAAAACATAATTGTACTTTATTAATTACCATAGGTAACTTAATTAATTAATTTAGCAATTTAATGAATTTAATTAAAGGGTTCAAACAGAAATTCTTACACTAACCTAGTATAACTCAAGAAACATCCTTGTACTTAACCTACGATGGTCCAAAAGGATTAATTTTTGGTCCAATAACTTGAGTGTACTTTCGTAGTTACCCTAGGTACCTAAATTTATTAAATTAAGGATTTAATTGATTAATATAAATTCAAAATGGTTACCAAACCCTTAGTTAACACAATTTTCTAGATTTGACTATGTTTTATGTTCTCCTATGTTTAGTCAACATAGGAGGTTTTTTTTGGTAATTAGTTAGTTAAAATTATTTAATTAACTTACTAAACCCTGATTTGATTAAGTCAAGGTCAGTTTCTAAACCTAAAAACCACGTTCAAGCTCAAACAAATACACGACTAAAACGAGAAAACAAACTTGAGAATAACCGTGAACAAAACGCAAGAAGAAAAAATAGAAAATTTCTCAGATTATTTTTGAGGTTTCGTCAAGGTTCGTTCAAGGTGGTCTTCGTAGATTAAGTTTTACTTAAGGTGTGGTTATTTTTCTCCTGTACTTCTTTCTCCAAGAGAACTTTCTTTCGAATCATTCAAAGATCTTGAAAACTAAGGTTGTTTTTCGTCATTCTTGTCGAACTCTTTTCCCTAGTATCCTTGTTACGATTTCAATGTTGAATAGGTTAGAAATCATGTTTTGGTATATGGTGCTGGATGAACTTAATGTGTATTTGATTAAAAAATGATTGAATTAATCTACTAATTGGACTCATTTGATGATAATTGTTAATATGTGAATAAAACAAATGGTACTATGTTAAAGATATGTCCGAAAATTTTATGTATGAAGATGTTACGTTCTATTGTGCATACTTGCTGTTAATATGAAATTATAAATATGATATATTCATCAACTGCAAATATGATGCTGTCCATGATGTTTTAAAAAAACTTTATGCCTAAAGTTATGTTATAAGGTTAGCTAAAAAGGATCTCCGTGAAATCATAATTTGATTGAATGTTTGCCTTATGTGAATAAAATAGCTCAAAAAAGCATTGTTCAAAATTTAAATGGGAATTTTCTATAATGTTATCTCTAAATAAGTTAAAGATTGGCTAATGTATAATGTGTAAAAACTTAAGCATGTTGCACGTGAAAATTGGCTTATGCCAACAAATATGGTTACGAATTCTGTGCCCAATTGTTTATGTCAACACTAATTGTATGCCAATAAAATGGCTAACAATACATTGTATAAAAGTGATGTATGTAAATGGCTATAATATTATGTTAAATTAATAAATATTTGCTAATGGTTCGTACATATTAAATTTAAATATAAACATACGTGTAACATGCCAACAAAAATGGTTATGTAGTTTAATATTCAAAGGTTGAGGCAAATACTAATCATATGTCAATCTTGTGTACTTAGAGTATAAAATTAAAATATAAGAACTTCTAAACTAATTCAATGAACCCATAATAAAGGGCATGCCACTCATTGGGACAACTCCCAACATGTTCTAAAACAATGACATATTAACTAATGAAACTCATTTAATGAAGTGCTCATCGTCCATAAACGATGATATGAATCTACTACACTAAAGTAAGTAAGTAACGTGAGTTATAACATAATTAAAGGGGTAAAAAGTAAGTAATTGACAATAATGAGGTGTTAAATGAAGTGAGACAAGTCTCACTTACTCCTAAGCTACTATGTAAAAAGGATAATCTAGTGTGTTAGAAGGTGTAAGCCAGACTCATTAACAACACAGGATGATATGTCAGGAAAATTCACATTTCATCAATGTAATGTAAGGATTCCAATCATCAATAGAGTAAGTAAATCTCAACCTAGAAGCAAGCCTCCATAATGCTTGAGTAAATACTAGAAGATAAACAAAAAATGAACATTCACGTAAAAGGGGTGAGTAATTATGAAAAGCAAATGTGCTAATGCTAATGAATGTGTTGACAATATGATAAGAGTCCACTGTGAAAAATTAAAGTAATATAAAATGAGCCTAAGTAAATTTTACCAAAACGTACTCACCAATGAGAGTGTAAAGCTAATGAAGACACTAGTCTCTATGTATACTCTAATGAAAGTATTGAGACTGATGTATACTTATTATTTATGATGAAATGAGAAATTATGATTAATCTATGATGTCCGCATACTAGAAACCAGCTTCCATAACGTATGAGTTGATTGAAATGGAACTTAATACTACGCAAGAATAGACTAGCTATGTGCGGTAATGCCTTTTTTTCGGGAAGGGTAGAGGTTCACGTAACTCTCATGATATGAGACTATAAAGCATGTCGGGTATGGGTATCCTTTTATCCCCTAGTCTTCAAACCTATACTGCCTATATAGGGATATGGCAAGGTTCAATTCCCATGTACGCTAGCATGTTTTGGGTCACTTTGACCGGTTATTCCACTTCTTTTCAATGTGGGGTAGACACTGGATCTCATGATGCTCACATGATCTATGTCAGTTAAGATTGGAGTTCCTAAATGTATGAAAGATAGTTAAATGAACGATACGAAAGTTGTTTGTGCAAGACAATCAGGAGTGGAAATCAAAATTCTAGTAAAGATATTAGGTCATTCTTGGTCATTGCACTTCATGATCCCGATGAGAGTCTTAAACATCATCCTAGGTATACCTTGGGTTTTACATCAACATATGAATAAATGCGATGAATATTGTAAAGTCCGAACGAACGAAAGAAGCAGACTCTATGTTTGCTAAACAAGGACCTCGGGTTGAGGTCTCATATGTTGGGCCCTTACTTGAGATGTGTTATGCTACATCAACTATTCCAATGTCTCCTGTATATGAAATGTATTATATATAAAACAAGAAAGTAATGAAATCAATGGTAAGATCAATAGAGAATTGCTTATGAAAGGTAATGAATATATAGTTTAAATATTGATTTAATATAAGGTAGGGAAATCATTCCTTAGTCCTTGGATTACATACATTGATTCACTGTGGGTATGGGACTACACTGAATCAATGCACTTATATGAAAAACATAGTACCAAAATAATTATTGAACTACACAACACCAAGAAGAAAAAGACAAAAAAATAGTCTAAGTGTACAAATAGGAGCTATCCCCTAAGAGGGTCAAAATCTCAAATCTTCGCCCGAGTTGCTCTAAAATTATGTGGATGATACGAATGTTTTTTCTTATCTTATATAATATGAGTTGTTTTCATTGAATGAATTAAAATAAATCATATTCATACCACAATTCATATCTAACAATTTAGGAAAGTCTAGTCTTTAGGCTTTCAAAAAATAGCATCTTGTTCAGGAAGAACTTTCTTAGATCATGCATAGCCTTATGTGTATGTGTGAATACACCCATACTTAGTACAAGTGGTGTACTAACCCCCTACTATTTAATATGCAGGTCAGATGCCAGGTTGATGACACTTGCAGTGGCTTGAACTTCAGCGTTTCTCCAAACCATTTTGTAGGTCCTCATGATTTCGAATATGCTACAGATTTAGTCTAACCTTAGTTTTATACATATCTAGTGGATGTTATCCCTAGCATTCTTTCGTACCTTTATTTCGAAGCTTTATAATAAGGCCATGTTTGGAAAACTATTTACAATATAATCATCTTCAGTTTTGAATGGATTCTTTATGTTAGATAGTTGTTCTCTTATGTTAAGCTTAGTAAATGATGTGTCTAGTTAATAATTATATAAAGTCTATAAATACTTCATACATATAAAAAGTTTTAAATTTTCCTCAAATGTAACTAGATGAACACAATGAATGCAAGATAATGCTTTTCTGCGACCTCTGAGAGGTCAACGACGCTAGTTGCGATCCAGATTCCATAATCCGTCTAGTCACAAACTTGGTATCAGAGCATGAAGTTAAATTACCTAGGATCTAAATCTCAACGCAAACACGTTACGTAGTTTCTAGCTTATGGTTGTGAAGTGCGCCAGAATCATGACTTAGAGAGTACGCGATGAAATGAATTTCTACCTTCTTCAACTCTTTATCGTGTTATCTAGATAGTTGAAAAATTGTGTCAATATAAGTATCTTACTTCCTTATCATGTGAATGAGTAGAAGAATACACACAATAATTAGGATGGACAAGTTCTCTAAGGCGTCATGCTAAAGATCTTGCTTCCAAGGAAGGGGAAATAATAGAAATGTCCAACTTGGACAAAAGACGTGTGGTGAATGTGGCTGTTAACATGGAGGTGAATGCATGGTAATATCTAAAAGTGTGCTATGATTATTGATGAGCAGGAGAAGGCTATATTGGCTGCATACCAACTTAAGAATGTGGCTTAGACATAGATTTACTACATAAGTGTTATGCTACAATAGACTATAGAAAAAGGGTGGTAAAACTTCAGTTTCCAAATAAGTTGGGCTAAAATGATAACGGCGTGGTTCAAATCCAACAAGGCAATGTAGATGCTCACCCTCGGCAAAATGTTGTAGCCGAACCCCCAATGAGAAACGGGTTCTATCCATGGATGTGGCTAATAGTAACTTGATTGTCTTATCTATTCCTTTTTATGCATTAATAGATCAAGAATCTACCTTGTTTATAGTAACTCCTTATGTAGCTAATCAATTTCGCTTATTTCCTTTAATCTTACAATCAACCGTTTCTAGTTAGTGCTCCGATAGGATATAGTGTTAAGGCCGAAGGGGTATGTGGATAAATAGATGGTATAGTGGCAGGTCCCATTGAAATTAAGTTGGGCGTCATTAGGTTCAAATCTTAAGGCCAATAAGATGTTATCTATGAGGTTAGATATATTCTTCCTAACTCTAGTTTATTTTAAGAAACTCTAAGTATATGTGCTTTAGTGGTTTTGTTGTGGTAAGTCCCTTATCGTATGTCGTATAATAGCACAATGTTTATTAAAAAAGTTATTTTGCATTTTATGTTACTGTTTTTGTGTAGCATAGGCATGTTTTATTTGTTTCATGATTTGTGATGTGCATTAAGTTAAGTATGATTGAGAAGTAAATTCCCCAATCTCAAAAATGAAGCTTTAGACAAGCTTTAAAGATGTAAATCATCCAAATAAGTGTGAATCAGATATTCACAAAAGAGAAACATATAAGTATGACAAAGTAACTTTCGAAGTCACCTATTTGTGTAAATGATGTGTAAGTGCCATTCGTGGACGAATGTTCATAAGGGGGAGATAATGTAACATTTCGGAAAATCGTATGTCTAATGAAGAGCCCAATATGCCCTAAGATAGCCTTTTATGGGTATATAACCACCCCAATGCCCAATATTAAGAAATATTTGGCATAGTATAGAAAAATTGGCTAAGGACATTAGCCAATTTTCTATATACTTATAAGAAATATATTTTTTGGGGTTGTCATACCCCAATACAAGATTGATGTTCAGTAAATGTACTTGCAAGTAAGACCCTAATCTAAAAATAATAGTATTTACATAATAGATATTCAAGTACGACGCATCCATGTGTCAAGCCTAGTACACATGACCATTTAAAAGGATCATTTAGATTAAACAATGGCCAAGGACATAATGAGGATCCATGGAACAATAAGTAAACATTCCCAAATGAACCATAAAAAATAGTTAGTTAGGAAAGTGCAACAAACCCATGAGCAAGCACATGTGCAAGACATGTGAAGAAGCTTCAAAAGGATGGGACTACCTTAACCTAGTTCGATTAGGGTGTTTAAGGGGAAAAAGTGCACATGGGACCACTCCATGTAGGGCGTAACCTCCCTAATAATTCTAGACTCTAACCTACTGCCCTAAAAAACTAAATAACCTAGGACTAACGGAATTGGACCCATTAGTGCACCCGACAACCTAGGACAAAAATCGGGATGACACTAACCTAGTACTAGTTAAAGAGACAACCTAGTACCTAACCTAGGATGGTCCAAAAGGTTAGTTATGGTCCTTACAAATTAGGGGTAATTTATTGAGTCCCCTTGGTTACCTATTTAATTAATTTATCAAAATGAATTAATTAATTTAAAATGGGCTAAAACCGAAAATAAAAAAGAAATTTTTCAGATTTTGGTTAAGGCAAGAAACGGACAACCTAGTACATAACCTAGGATGGTCCAATGAGTTAGTTGAGATCCCAATGACTTAAGGGTAGTTAATAATTACCCTATGCTAATTAATTAATTAATTAAAAAACTTAAATATTTAATTTAAAGGGAAAAGCCTTAAATCACAAAACAATTTAAATATTTCGGTTAAAACAAGAAAAAGAAAATCTAGGACCTAACCTAGATAGTAAAACGGATTAGTTATGGTTATAACGACATAAGGTTACTTTATTAATTACCCTAAGTCACTTTATTAATTAATTAGACATTTAATTAATTAAATAAAAGGGCCCAAACCGAAATTCATACTCTAACCTAGTACAACTCAAGAAACATCGAGTACTTCTTAACCTGCGATGGTCATAAAGGGTTAATTTTGGTTCCAATGACTTGAGGGAACTTTATTAATTACCCCAGGTACCTAAATTAATTAAATTAAGGATTTAATTGACTAATATAAAGTCAAAGTGTTGAAAAAAAACCCATAGTCAACACCAATTTCGAGATTTAAGTAAGTGTTACGTTCTCCTATGTTTAGTCCACATAGGAGTTTTTTTTAACTAATTAGTTAATTAATTTATTTAATTAACTTATTAAACCCTAAGTTTAATAAGTCAAATTAAATTACTAAACCTAGAAACCACGTTCAAACTCTAACAAATACATAAATAATACCAGAAAACAAGCGTGAGAAAAACAGTGCACTAAACGCAAGAAAAAAAAAACAGAAAATTTCTTAGATTAATTTTATGGTTTCTTCGAGGTTTCTTCAATGTTCGTTCAAGGTGGTATTCGTAGATTAAGTTCTTCTAAAGGTATGGGTTTTCTATCTTGGACTTTTGTCTCCAAGGGAACATTCTTTCGAATGATTCAAAGATCTTCAAAACTAGGGTTGTTTTCCGTCATTCTTGTCGAACTCCTTTCCCTCGTATCCTTGTTACGATTTCAATGTTGAATAGGTTAGAAATAATGTTGTTGGTACGTGGTGATTACTGATCTTAATGTGTATTTGATTAAAAAATAATTGATTGAATCTATTAATTTTACTCGTTTGATGCTAAGTGTGATTATGTGAATTAAAAGAATGATACTATGTTAATGATATGTCCGAAAATTTTATCTATGAAGATGTAACGATCTGTTGAGCATACTTGCTCTTTATATGACATTATAAATATGATATATTCGTCAAGTTCTAATTTTATACTTTCCAAGATATTATAAAAAACAGTATGCCTAAAGTTATGTTATAAGGTCAGCTTAAAAGGATCTCCGTGAAATCATAATTTGAGTGAATGTTTGACTTATGTCAATAAAATATCTAACAAAAACATTGTTCAAACTTTTGATATGAATTGGATATAATGTTATCTCTAAATTAGTTAATGATTGGGTAATGTATAATGTATAAAAACTCAAGCATGTTGCACACGAAAATTGGCTTAAGCCAACAAATATGGGTATGAAATGTATGTTCAATTGTTTATGCCAATACTAATCAAATGCCAATAAAATGGATAACAATGCATTTCAGAAAAGTGATGTGTATAAATGTCTATAATATTATGTCAAATAATTAAAATATTGGCTAATACTTCATACATATTAAATTTAAGTATGAACATACGTAGAATTGGCTCATGCCACAAAAAATGTTTATGTAGTTTAATATTCAAAGGTTGAGGCTAATACTAATGATATGTCAATCTTGTGTTGTTAGAGTATCAAATTCTAATATAATAAATTCTAAGAACTAATTCAATGAACCCATTATCATGGGCATGCCACTCATTGGGAAAACTCCAAGCATGCTCTAAAAGAATGATATATGAACATTTGAAACTCATTGAATGAAGTGCTCATCGTCCATAAACGATTATATGAATTTAATACACTAAAGTAATTAAGTAACGTGATTTATAACATAATTAAAGGGGTTTAAAGTAAGTAAGGGACCAGAATGGGGTGTTAAAGAAAGTGAGACAAGTCTCACTTACATCTAATCTACTAATGTAAAAAGTATACTCACATATGAAGGTGTTAGAAGGTGTGAGCAAGTCTCCTTAACATCAAAGTATGATATTTATGGAAAATTCACATTTCATCAATTTAAAGTAAGGATGACGGTCATCAATAAAGTAAGTAAGTCTCAACCTTCCATAATTCTTGAGTCAATACTAGAAGATAAAGAAGAAATGAACATTCACGTTAAAGGGATGAGTAATTATGAAAAGCAAATGTGCTTATGCTAATTAATGTGGTGACAAAATGATAAGAGGCTAATGTGAACGATGAGGGCAATCTCAAATGAGCCTAAGTAAATGTTACCAAAATGTACTCACCTATTAGACTGTAAAGCTATTGAAGAGACTAGTGTCTTAGTACACTCTGATTAAAGTATTGAGACTGATGAATACTTAATACTAATGATGAGATAAGAAACCGTATGTTGAGCTATGATGTCCTCATACCAGAACCAAGGTTCCATTGCATATGAGTTGAATGAAATGGAACTTTATACTGAGCATTGATAGGCTAGCTAAGAGCAGTGACACCTTGTTTCAATAAGGGCGGATGTTCACGTAACTCTCACGAGATGAGACTTTTTGACATGCCGGGTATGAGTTTCGTTATATCTCCTAGTCTTCCAACCTGTACTCCCAAAATAGGGATCTAGCGGTGTTTAATTCCCATGTACGCAATAATGTTTTGGGTCACTTTGGCAGGTAATTCCACCTCTTTTCAATGTGGGGTTGACATTAGAGTGAATGATGCTCACATGATCTACGTCGGTTAAGGTTGGATATCCTCAATGTATGAAAGATAATGAAACGAACGATACCGAAGGTTTTTGTGCAAGACAATCAAAAGGTGAAATCAGATTCAAGTGATGACGTTAGGTCATTCTTTGTCATTGGCTTCATGATCCCGATGAGAGTCTTAAACTTCATCCTAAGTATAGATGGTGTTTACATAAGCCTACAAATGAATGAAATCAATAATGTGAAGTACAAATGAACAAAAGAAGCAGACTCTGTATATGCTAAAGAAGGTCCTCCGGTTGAGGTCTCATTTGTTGGGCCCTCATTTGAGATGTCTTTTACTACATAAACGATTCCAAAGTCTCATGTATATTAAATGTATTATATATAAGAAATGAAAGTAATGATATCAGCCATGATCAATAGAGAATTGCTTATGAAAGTTAATGAATATATAGTGTAAAGAATAACTTACTATAACGTTGGGAAATCATTCCTTAGTCTTTCGGTTACATATATCAATTCATTGTGGTTATGGGACTACAACGAATCGTTGCAATTATAAGGGTACAGAGAGGAGCTCTCGTCCTAAGAGGATCAAAATCTCAAATCTTTGCCCGACTTGTTCTAAAATTATGTGGATGATACTAATGCTTTCAATCATATAGAAAATGAGTTGTGTGCTTTGAATTTACTAAAATACATCATACTCATACCACAATTCACATCAAACGATTTAGGAAAGTCTAGTCACTAGTCTTTCCAAAAATTGCATGTTTTTTTCGGGAGAGCTATTTTTGATCATGCATAGCCTATGTGTATGTGCACATACACCCATACTTAGTACAAATGGTGGACTAGACCCCTACTATTTACTATTATTATAGGTGTAAGTTAGAGGACAGGTTGACGACACTTTTAGTGGTTTGAACTTCAGCGTTTCTCCAAACCATTTTGTAGGTCCTCATTATTTCGAGGATGCTACAAATTTAGTCTAGCCTTTGTTTTATACATAGCTAGTAGATATTGTCCCTAGCGTTTCTTTCGCACCTTCATTTTGGTGTTTTGTAATAAGTCCATGTTTGGCAAACTATTTATGATATATTCATCGTAAGTTTCGAATTGATTCTTTGTGTTAGATGGTTCTTCTCTTATGTTGAGCTTAGTATATGATGTATCTAGTTAATAATTATATGAAGTCTACGTATACTTCATTCATAAAAAAAGATTTAAATTTTCCGCAAATTTAACTAGATGAATGTGATGAATGCAAGATGTGGCTTTTCTCTGACTTCTAAGAGGTCAACGTTGCCGGTTGCGATCTGGATTTCACAATTTGGGTCATGACAGAAATAGTTCAATATTGCATTAAATGTATAATAGCCAAAATGGCACAAATATAATGTGTGACATAAAAATGGAAAGAATCACTAGTGGAACATACTCCACTATCTCAATCATATATCTAAGATAGATTATAATCGTCAAGCATCCTCAAAAGCATGAAGGCCTACCAAGTTCGGATGTATGCGCCACGTCAAGATAGTTTCAATGTCAACCTTTATCTGTAACGTCTACATATACTTGTACTTAAAATTGTAGGGTTGTATAGGATTATTACACACTTGCACTAGGTATGGGTATATGCAAGAACACACCAAGGACATGCATATGTAAGAATAAAAATTCCCTAAAAACATGATTATGGCATTCAAGTCAGTGGACTTTCAAAATTGGGATTGGGAAAGTTGGTGAGTTTTCCAAATTTGGATTAGAAAAGTAATGCCATGAGTGTAACATGCATCATCATACTTATCATATTGCATACAACATATAATATCTTGCACATAGTACATAACATATTGCACATAGCACATAACATTTTGCATATCATTCGTTCATATGCCATGAGGCCTTGGAATCATGGATTGACATCAGGATTTCCCGATAATGAGGGCTCAACATATGGGACCTCAACTACGGAGCCTTCTTTAGAAGGCACAGAGTCTGCTTCATTCATTCATACATACTTTGTTTTATATCAGTCATGGGCTAGTATAAAAACAAGATATACCTAGTATGTAGTTTAAGACTTTCAACGGGTTCACTGTGCAATGATCAAGATTGACCTAGTGTCCTTAGTTATGTCTAGCTCACCTCCTTATTATCCTATCCTACCACCTTTGGTATCATTCATTTTATTATGTGCATCATTTGAGGCTGGCCTCATCATTCATGGGGAATATTCACTTTTAACAAACATAGATAATAGTAGCATCCTAAAATACAGTGTCTCCCCCAGAACGAAAAGAGGTGGAATCACTGGCAAAAGTTACCTAAAACATGCTAGTGTACATGGGAATTGAACCCCGCTAGATCCCTATATTGGCAGCATAGTTTCAAAGACTAGGAGATATAAGCAGACCCATACCTGGCATGAGAGACAGTCTCATCTCATTAGAGTTACGTGAACCTCCTCCATTCTCTAAAGAAGGCATCACCACTTATAGAAAGTGTATCGCTGCTCTCTATAAAGTTCCATTTCATACAACTCATACGTCATAGAAGCTAACTTCTAATATGAGTACATCATAGCTCAATAGATTATTTTTCATCTCATCATTAGTATAAAGTGTGATAATCTCAATACTTTCATTAGAGTGTTCATAGGGAATGGTCTTTTCATTAACCTTACACTCTCATAGGTGAGTACGTTTTAGTAACATTTACTTAGGCTCATTTAAGATTGCTCTCATGTTTTATATTAGCCTCATATCATGTTTTCACCACATTCATTAACATTTGCACATTTTCTCTTCATAATTACTCACCCCATTTTATGTGAATGTCCATTTCATCATATGCCAATGCACTTGGCCATTTTGTGTGTTACACACTCTTAGTTAACCCTTCCAGGGTTTGTTCATTTCATCATTTCTTAGTTCATTTCATCATTTCAATGTTTATTTCATCATTTCATTATTACTTTCATCATGTGCCAATGCTCTTGGCTATTTACTGTGTTTTACACGCTTACTTAACCCTTCCAGGATTACATCATTTCATTATATATATCTAAGGTTCACCTATTTTTAAACGTATGCTAGGCATATGGGTCTAAACTAAAAGTCATGAGGCTTCATTCATCTTTCGTTTATATGATTCATATCTTCTTAAGATTATGTGGTCCAAGACTTATGCATCTTGTATGTATTCCAAGATCTCGATTTCGATCTAAGTAGGCAATATTATTCTTGAATATTTAATTCACGGATGGATTATGTATAAATAATGAATTTGGGAAAGGGAATCCGATTTCGAATCCCTTAGACAATACTTCAATTTTTTTCATTTATTTTATTTTAGTCCACACGGCTTGGGGACAAAGATCGAGCCCCAACACCTTCATTTTAATATATCCTTAGTTTTTCTCTTCATTTTTGGCTCAATGCGATTGAGAGGATGTGGGATCGACTCCCCACAACCTCATTTCTTTATATTTCTTTTCTTTGAACTATCTCTCCCTTGGCTGAGGGGTTTTGGGTTCGAACCCCCACAAACTCTCTTTAATTTCTTTTAAATTTTCCCCCTTGAATCTTCCTAGGAGGTCATGGGTTCGATTCCCACCGCTCCAATTTATTTTTCTTCGACTCTCTTTCGCTGCCTTGATATCGTGGGTTCGATTCCCATGCCTCATATTTGTTTTTATTATTTTTTTTGTACTTCAGGTGTTAGCCAGCACACCCGAGATCGAAGCCCCTTGACCTTCATTTCCTTTTGCGAGTTTAAGACATTATACAGGTGAGGTCACGTGTATTAACCCTAATGACCTCACCTTATTTTTCATTCAATTAATTTTCCATATTTGTTCATCTACATTTAACCTAAACTAAAAATGTAAGTTCGTGGAAATTTTGTCACATTTCATCTCACTTACATCAATATTTTTGCTTGAACACATAGAGTAATTTGTAGACCATTTAAAACATTTTTGGGTGCATTTGTCATAGATTTGTTTTTCAAAGAGATTTTGCCCTAATCAGCCACATTTTATCTTTTATAAACATCATGATTTACATAGGTCTATGCACGTAAAATTACAACTATAACGTTACACATTTTTTAGCTTCAAGCGGAGACCCTAGTTATAGTCATATTTTTACACACACATGCACATAGTTGCGAAACACATAGGTTGTCATTCATACTATTTCAAATACCAAAAAATAAACATATTCATCATGAAAACACAACATACACCTAAATCTACTAGTAATCATAGCCAATCTAAGAATCATTGGGAGATACTGGCAGGGACATCTAATGGGGAACAACCCTAGTTTTCGGACAGAATAATCTGAACCTTAAGGGGTCTCTTGGAAAAGGAACCAAGACAGAAGAGAATTCATACCTTTTATATGTTAAACCTTCGACTTGATGCCTAAAAACTTCACCCAAGATTACGTCCAAGTCCCTTCAATGTAAACACCAATCGATGGACAACCTCCCTTTAACTAACATGTGATTAACGTTTGTTTTCTTATGATTTCGGGTGAGTTCTTCAAGTGTGAAGTACTTGGTTAATTTTTTTGTTCTTTAATGTTACTTTGGCATAGAGATCGTTAATGAGAGTGATAGAGACGTGATAGTGATGAGCGTGGTAGAGAAGAGTTTTCTTAGGCTTAGGACTTAGTCATAAATGGTTTTATTTAATTTTTAAAAATCTGATTTACTTTTATTATAAATCAGCTAAAAAATAATAAATATAAAAAATTTCATCAATTTACAAACTTAAAAAAAAAAACAAATATAATTCATTTCTTCCACCTAGGTTCAAACCCGAGTGAAGGAAGACTTCAATTCAAGGGCAAATTATCAGCCCTCTCTCCCAAACATACCCCTCCACCTTATTAATTAATTAATTAATTATATATATAGGGTAATTACGATACTACCCTAAGCCTTGAAAGAGACCATTTTACCTCTAGACCCTCAAAACCTAAGATTTTCCCTTTTTAAGTCCGATAAAGACTCATTGGAGTAAATCATGATATTCGAGAGCCCCACATGGTTGGACCTAAACTTTTCTAGATCAACTAACTCTCCAAATTAGTTAGCTTTACCGTAGAAAGGGTTAAGAGGCCTGGTTCTACGCGTATAAATCCTTGCTAACCCGGTCTAATATTAGGCATTCTAGACACATTAAGCATCATTTATCTTATACCTTTTTAGGATTGTTACGTTATCCGCCCCTTAGGAATATTCGTCCTTGAATGAAACTACTAACTATTTTAGCGTAATGACAAATAGATCATAAAGTAGTTAATATACACAATCAAGCAATGGAAAGAAATAATATAGAGATAAGGAAACTTATAATAAAGAGTAGGGGGTTTAACCTCAAGAGCTGAAATGATGGGGGTAGCGGGATCTTATATCGGCCTTGGCCTCCAACATAGCAACCTCAACAAGACGATTCTTCCGCAATACCTTCACTATAGCAATCTCCTTGTTCCTCAACCGTTTGACCTGTCTGTCTAAAATCACAACAAGTACCTCCTCATAATACAATATTTCATCAACCCAAAAATATCAACAGGTAGAATCGATGTTGGATCGCCTAGGAACTTCTTTAACATAGAAACATGGAAGATTGGATGAAAATAATCTAGCTCTGTCGGCAATGACAACTCATAGGCCACCTCAACCACCCTTTAGGATCTCATATGGCCCAACATACCTCGGACTCAACTTCCCCTTAGTGCTAAACGCCATCACCCACTTCATAGGTGATATCTTTAAATAGACTTGATCACCAAAATCAAACTCTAAGGTCGTTTTCTATTGTCTGCGTAAGACTTCTACCGACTGTAAGTAGTAGGAAACCTATCCCTAATCACCCTGACCTTCTCAAAGGCCACATGAATGATCTCTTGACCTAAGATGAATAACTCTCAAACCTTGAACAACCCAACTGGAGAACTACACCTCCTACCTTACATTGCCTCAAATGGTGGCACACCAATGCTGGAGTGATAGCTATTATATTACGTATCAAAGGCATATAGCGTACCTACTAAACTTGAAGTCAATCACACATGCCCTCTGTATGTCCTCAAATGTCTAAATGGTGTGCTCTGCCTGCCTATCAGTCTCAGGATGAAAGGCAGTAAGCTTCACATGTATGCCTAAGCTCTTATGGAATTATGTCCAGAAATGTGAATTGAACTGAGCTCCTTTATCTGAAATGACAGACGAAGGAATCCCATGACATCTCACAATCACATCAATGAAGAGTTTCTCGTAATCCTCAGCTCTGTAAGAAGACTTCACATGGATAATGAGGGCAGACTTAGTCATCCTGTCCACAGTAAACCATATGGAGTAACGATGTGTCGTAGTTTTTGGAAGACCAACAACGAACTCCATATTAATGGAGTCCTATTTCCAAGTTTGAATCCCAATAATCTGAGTAAGACCGCCAGTCTTAAGATATTCTACCTTAAGTTCATGACAATTTAACACTTCGCCACATAATCTGCAATGTCCTTCTTCATGCCATCCCACCAATAGCTCCATTTAAAATCATTATACATCTTGGTGGAACCTAGATGTATGGAATATCTGGAACAATTGGCCTCTGCAATGATCCTGGTCTTCAAATCATCCACATCTGGTACACATAGTCTGTCCTGTTACCTAAGTATACCATCATCTCCCAATGAAAACGACTCATTCATCTTAGCCAATAGTGAGTCCTTCAGCTCCATCAACACATGATCAAGATGATTACCCTCCTTGACTTCAACTACTAAGGATGATTTAAAACAAGGATGAACTGAAGCACCCCCATTAGTAGAGTCAACTAATTGCACACCCAATATGGCCAGTCTATGATCATCTTTCACCAACTCCTTCTTCACATCCACAACGTCGGCAGTACTTCCCATAGTCATCCTACTCAAAACATCAACTACAACATTAGCTTTACGTGGATAGTAGTGAACGTTCATCTCATAGTCCTTCGACAGCTCCAACCATCACCGCTAACGTAGATTTAACTCTTTCAATGTGAACACGTATTGGAGACTCTTGTGGTCTGTGAACACATCCACCTTCACTCCATACAAGTAGTGCCTCTAAAATTTCAGTGCAAACACCACAGCTGCCATCTCATGGTCATGAGTGGAATAATTCTTTTCATAAACTTTGAGTTGTCTGGACGCATAAGCTATCACCTTACCACCCTACATAAGAACACATCCCATACTTACCCAAGATGCATCACGATAAATAGTGTAATTTTCATCACACTTAAGCAAAGTAAGCACCGGGGCTGAAGTGAGTCTATCCTTGAGCTTCTGGAAACTCTTCTCATAAGCCTCCGTCCATTCAAACATGACCTTCTTCTTAGTCAAAGTTGTTAGTGAGGCAGAAATCGAGGAAAAACCCTCCACGAACATGCGATACTAACTAGACAATCTGAAGAATCTATAAATATCTACGGGAGTAAGCGGTATTGGGCAGTTTTTAACAGTTTCAGTCTTCCTGAGATCTACCACCACGCCTTTCTCAAACACAGCATGACCCAGGAAGGTCAATAATCTAAGCGAAAATTCACACTTGCTGAATTTGGCAGACAACTGATGTTGTCTAAGTACCTGCAAGGTTAGTCTCAAATGTTGTTCATGCAGTTTCTCTGTGTTAGAGTAGATGAGATTATCATGAATATATACTATGGCGAAGAAGTCAAGGTATTCACGAATGAATCTAGGCATGAGATCCATAAATGGAGCACGTGCATTCATGAGAAAAAATGGCATAACTAAAAACTCGTAATGACTATAACAGGTAACAAAGGTTGTCTTTGGAACATGTTCATCCATAACCCTAAGCTGATGGTACCTTGAACGAATATCAATCTTCGAGAACAAACTAGACCCTTTGAGTTGGTCGAACAAGTCATCAATTCAGGAAAGTTGATAGCTATTCTTGATAGTGACTTTGTTGATCTGCTGATAATTGATACACATTCGAAGGGTTCCATCTTTCTTTTCCGCAAACAAGACTTGAGAGCCTAATTGGGATATGCTCGGTTCAATGAAACCCTTGTCGTTGAGATCTTTTAATTGCAGCTTCAACTCTTTAACTAGAGCCATTCTATAATGAGGAATTTGAATTGGTTTAGTATCGGGTTCTAAGTCGATACCAAAGTCAATATCTCGATGGGGGAGGAACTCCAAGTATATCATCGGGAAATACATCTTGGAACTCATTCACCACAGGCACATATTCCATGGAAATAAATGTCATGATCTAAATCATTAACACTACCAAGATGACATAATAACCCCTTGGACATTATTTTATTTGCTTTATGATTCAAAATCAATGGATTAGGACGACTTGAGTTGTACGCCTCCCATACTAGCTATTCTTCATTAGGGAAATGAATTCTCACAATCGTACTACAATAATACATGCAAGAATAAAAACAATGAAGCCCGTCCGTGCCAAGAATAACATCAAAATCATGCATTGGTAACTCAACCAAGTCTGCATACATAGTTTTACCACATACAACTATTGGGCAATCATTGTATACTCTTTCAGTTCTTACATTTTCTCCTAAATGTGTACTAACCACTATAGGATCATGAAGAACATCAGGAAATATCTCAAAAAAAAAGAAAGTAAAGGAGTTGAGGAACCTGATTCCCCATGGTGGGAGAGTCCCTTCTTAAATGTGGGATTATCTCTGATTTTTGTACTATTGGTTTCTTGAAAAATTATTCTCAGCTTGCGATAACTTGTTCCCTACCCTAGTATGCTTCCTCTTCCTTCTTTCCTCCACGTGTTGGACATGGACCATTAGCCAGGAAAGTCCCATGTTGGCTTGTAATATAGCTACCCTACACTCCTCATTGAGATTCTCAACAATCTTAGATCTAGTGTAACGACAAGATTCGTCCTCGTGATGTCCCTTAACCTACAAGCTATTGTTTTGGCAGGTGGGTTCTTCCGAGGAACAACTTGTTGCTCTGCTTGGGCTGTCATAGCATGAGATTGTAAGGTGATGGTTTGGGCCATCTGTAACATGCCTGTCCTTACTTCTGTATCTATCAACCCAGCTGGGTTAACAGGCATCTCAATTGCAGCAGCTAGGGCCTAGGGAGGAACTTTGTTTACTCAGCAACTGCTCCTCCAATCTTTCTACCTGTGTTTCTCATCATATTCATATTTTTGAATCTCAAGAGTTGATGTTACATACACTCTAAACACCAAGAAATCATACATTAAATAAGGCACAATAAGATCAAAAAAGAGAATTTTCCTACGCATCACGCAGTCTCTAATTCAGGATAGTGGTGCACTTCCCTACAATGACATAAAAACTAATCAATGTGGTTGATGTAAACTTACTATCCTCGGAATTTAACCTAAGGCTCTGATACAAAAATTTTCACGACTGGAGTTTAGATCTCAGATGAGACCGGCGTCGTTGACCTCTCAGAGGTCGCAGACAAGCCTACCTACGTTATTCATACATCATCTAGGTTAATTTTAGTGGAAAAGTTGAAACATTTATTTCTTATCATGCATAGAGTTCATTCTACTAACAGGCATAACGTTCAAAATCAACCATCTAACATTAAATTTATCAACTAAAAGAAATAGTTCAATACTGTATTAAATTTATAATTGCAAAAATGGCACCTATACAATGTCTGAAATAAAAACGGAAAGAAGAACTGGTGGAACATACTCCAGTAGCATAATCCTATAACTAATCTAGATTATAATAGGCAAGCATCCTCGATTGCATGAGGATTTACCAAGACCGGATGAATGCTCCATGTTTGGATAGTTTCAGCGTCAACCTGTAGCTCTAGCGTCCAGTTGTATCTGTACCTAAATTGTATAGTTATAAAGGGTTAGTACACACTTGTACTAAGTATAGGTATATGAAATCACACATCAAGGACATTCATGAGTAAGAATAGCTCTTTCCTAAAAACATGATTTTGTAAAGTCAAGTCAGTGGACTTTACAAATTGGGATTAAGAAATTTTGTGAGTTATCAAAATTTGGATTAGGAAGTCATGCCATGAGAATAACATGCATCATCATACTTATCATATTGCACACAACACAAAACATCTTGCAAAAAATATTTTAGATATCATTCGTTCATATGCCATGAGACCATAGAATCATGGACATAACATCAACAATTTCCAAAAATGAGGGCTCAACATATGGGACCTTAACTAATGAGCCTTCTTTAGCAAACACAGAGTCTGCTTCATTCATTCATATGTACTTTATTTCATTTCATGCATGGGCTAGTATAAACACCAACTATACATAGGATGTAGTTTAAGACTTCCATCGGGTTCGTTGTGCAATGATCAAGAATGACCTAGTGTTATTGCTTAAGTCTAGCTCACCTCCTTATTATCCTATTCTAAAACCTTTGGAACCATTCATTTCATTATGTGTATCATATTAGGCTAGTCTCATTCCTTCATTGGGAACTTCAAAACTGAAATAATCATGAAATCCATTGTCTCCGCCACACCGAAATAAGATTGAATCAGCGGCCAAAGTTACCCAAATCATGCTAGGATACATGGAAATTAAACCCCGCCAGATCCGTATATTTGTAGTATAGGTTCAAACACTATGAGATATAATGATACCCATACCCGGCATGCCAGAAAGTCTCATCTCATAAGAGTTACGTGAACCTCTGCTCTTCTCGAAAGAAGGCATCACCGCTCATAGCTAGTCTATCGGTACTCATTATAAAGTTCTAGTACATTCAACTCATACTTCATGGAAGCTGACTTCTAGTATGAGTATATCATATCTCAATAGATTATTTCTCATATCATCATTAGTGTTAAGTGTGTTAATCTTAATACTTTCATTAGAATGTTCATATGACTGGTCTTTTCATTAAATTTACACACTCATACATGAGTACGTTTTAGTAACATTTACTTAGGCTTATTTGAGATTGCTCTCATCTTTTATATCCTCATATCATGTTGTCACAACATTCATTAACATTAGCACATTTTTTTTCATAATTACTCACCCCATTTTACTTGAATGTTCATTTAATCATACGCCAATGCACTTGGCCATTTAGTGTGTTTTAAACTTAACTTAGCCCTTCTAGGGTTTTATCATTTCATTGTTCATTTATAATTTCTTGAATCATTTCATTATTTCATTGTCCATTTTATTATTTTATTGTTAATTTCATCATTTGCCAATGCACTTGGCCATTTAGGGTGTTTTACAGTCTTGCTTTACCCTGCTAGGTTTAAATCATTTTATTATATATATCTAAGGTTCACATATTTTTAACCGTATGCTAGACATATGTTTATATACATACTAGCCATGCGACTTCATTAATCATTTGTTTAACTGATACATATCATCATAAGATCATGTGGTAAAAGACTTATGCATCTAGTATGCATGCCAAGATCTGGATTTCTATCTAAGTAGGCAATATTTTTCATGAATATTTAATTCACGTATGAATTATATATAAATATGGAATTTTTTTAGGGGAACCCTATTTCTAATCCATTAGACAACATTTACATTTTTTTCATTTATTGTATTTCGGTCCACACGGCTTGGGGACCCAAGATCGAGCCCCAACACCCTCATTTTATTTTCCATTAGTTTTTCAATTCATTTTTTGGTTAATTGAATTGAGAGGATGTGGGATCGAACCCCCACAACCTCATTTTCTTTTTATTTCTTTTCTTTAAACTCTCTCTTCCTTAGCCGAGGGGTTGTGGGTTCGAACCCCAAAAGCCTCTCTTAAATTTCTTTTAAGTTTTCCCCCTTGAATCTGCCTAGGGGATCGTGGGTTCGATTACCAAGCCTCCCATTTCTTTTTCTTTAACTCTAATTCGCTGCATAGAGGTCGTGTTTTCGATTCCCACGCTTCACATTTCTTTTTATTAGTTTTTTACTTTACTTTTCAGTCAGCACACCCAATATCGAATCCCCTTGACCCCCATTTCTCGTATGTGATTTTAAGACATTATACAGGTGAGGTCGCAGGTTTGAATCCTTGCGACCTCAACTCATTTTTCACTCAAATAATTTTCCAGATTTGTTCTTCTACGTTTTGCCTAAACTAAACATCTATGTTTGTTGAAATTTAGGCATATTTCAGCTCACTTTCATCAGTATTTTCGCTTGAACTCATAGAGTAATTTGTAGACCATTTAACACATTCTGGGTTGCATTTTTCATAGATTCGTTTAGTCAAGATATTGTTACATAAATCAGCAACATTTCATCATTTATGAACATCACAATTGACATAGGTTTATGCACATAAAATAACAACCATAATGTTACACGTTTTGGAGCTTCAAGCGGAGACTCTAGTCATATTCACATTTTTGCACACACATGCACATAGTTGAGAAAACACATAGGTTGTAATTCATAGATTTAAAATAGACAAACATAAACATATTTATCACGAAAACACAACATACACCTAAATATACTAGACATCATACCCAACTTACGAATCATCGGGAGCTAGTGAAAGGGACATGCAACGGGGAACAACCTTAGTTTTTTGACAGAATAATGTAAACCTTAAGGGGTCTCTTTGAAAAGTGACCAAGAGAGAAGAGAAACCATACCTTTTTGACGTTAAACCATCAAATTTTTCCCAAAAATATCACCCAAGATCAAGTCCAAGTCCCATCAATGGCAACACCACTAGACGGACAACTTCCCTTTGCCTAACATTTGATTAACGTTTGTTTTCTTGAGATTTCGTCTGAGTTCTTCAAGTGTGATAACTGTGTTTATTTTTCTGTTCCTAAAAGATACTTTGGCATAGAGATATCGTGAATGAGAGTGATAGAGACGAGAGAGAGAGAGAGAGAGAGAGAGGAGTGTGGGAGAGAAGAGTTTTCTTAGTCTTAGGAGTCTAGTTTATGACTTAGTCAAATAAGGTTTTATTTAATTTATAAAAATCATATTTCCTTTTATTTTAAATAATATAATAAATAATTAATATAAATAATTTCATTTACCAACATAAAATAAAATAAAATTTAATTCATTGCTTCCTCCTAGGTTCGAACCTGCGTGAATTAAGACTTCACTTCAAGGGAAAATTTTTGTCCCTCTCTCCTCAAAATACCCCTCCACCATATTAATTAAACAATAAATTTTATATTTATGGTAATTATGATACTACCCTTATCCTTGAAAAAGGCAATTTTACCACTGGACCTTCTTAACCTATGATTTTCATTTTTATGTCAGGTAAAGACTCAGACGAGTAAATATTTGTATTCGAGAGACCTACATGGCAGGACTTAATCTTTTAAAGCTCAACTAACTCCCCAAGTTAGTTGGTTGTGCCGTATAAAGGCTTCAAACGTCTGGTTCTACGCGCATCAATCCATGTGGACCAGCTCTAATCGTAGGCATTCTAGACACATTAACCATTACTTATCTTATACATTTTTAGGATTGTTACAGGGCATATGAATGGTCACTTCATATCTTACCTAGATGAGTCTTAAGAACGAATCTAGTTAGGGAAATGGTTGATTTTGTGGAGATGATATAAGACTTAGGTAGTCTTATGGATTACATAGGTAATCTTGACGAGGTCAATCATGGATGTTATCTTCTAGATTTACATTAGTAGGTCTTGTGATATCTTTTGGAAGAAGAATGTCATATTGTCTATGTGTTGATGTCCTGTAAGTGTGTTGATGACTTATTATAAATAGTCTTGAGGATCATTTAGGAATGCGTAGAGAGGGTGTATCAGTGGTCTGTCTTTTTTTTCATAGTTGAGTCTTAGGACAATTTTAAGTGGGATTATTACATACTTGAAGATGTATATGGTGAAGGATCGTAATTTCACTGTACAGTAAAGGAATTCACTGTAACAGTAAGTTGAGGTTATTGTAATGTGACTTCTAAAATCATCATAATTCATTGATATGTCATCTTATGTGTTTGTAAATTGTTTAATGTTGTTCTTATGATTATAATATGTTTTTAAATAAAAATATGCATATTTGAATCAATGTCTGTTTTCATGATTTTTATGTGTTATGCAATACTTATTACATGTGGTTGTACTAATCGATGCTTTTATCTATCTATATAGTTGTTTGTAGGTGAGGAGCATTTGGGAAGGAAGACTTACATCGTAGTATCATTATGTTTCCATTTCAAGTATTGTAATCGACTATGTATTTCTATATTTTGAAGTGGGAGCCTTGTCCCAAGTATTCTCGTGTCTTGTGTTTGATGAGATTGAGACCTAGAATTTCCTATGAGATTATATGAAAGCAATTTTAATGACTATGATATGTTTTGTGAAATGTTTAATTACACACAAATTTTCACGATATTTATGTGATGAATGATGTGTAAGGGCTTGTACGAGACCTCTGAGAAGTCAAGTACACCAATTACAAATCTAAGATTTTCCCTAACTTCTAGGGTGTGGTTTCGGGATTTGACATCTTCATTGATGATAATTCGGTGAAATCTAAGAGTGAAGATGCTCATGTGGATAATTTAGGGGTACTATTGCTAGACCTTATGGAACACCAACTATTTGTCAAACATAGGAAGTTTGTGTTTTGGTTAAGATCGGTTGCAATCCTTGGTCATATTATCACATATAATGGTATAGAGGTGGATCCAAGGAAGAAAGAGGTGGTTAAGAATTGACTTAGGCATTTGACTACAACTGACATTAGAAGTTTATTGTGTTTAGCCGGGTATTATAGGAGGTTCGTGGATGGTTTTGTGTCCACTGGTTCTCCATTGACTACCTTTACCCAAAAGATTGTTAAACTTAAAGGTGGGAGGCATGTGAAACAAGCTTCTGAATATTGAAACATAGTCTTACGTCCACTCTGTTTTTACTTTACCGGAGGGTACCAAGGGTTTTATTGTATATTATGACGCTTCCTGACTTTGTTTGGGTTTGTCTTTATGCAAAATTGGAATGTAGTAGCTATTCATCTACACAACTCAAGGTACATGAGAAGAATTACCCAACTCATGACCTTGAATTAGTAGTCGTACTGTTTTCCTTGATAATTTTTAGGCATTTATCGTTATTGTGTACATGTGGATGTATTTACCGACCACAAAATCGTTCTATATATATACACCCAAAATGAGGTAAATCATCGACAAAAATAATGGTTGGACTCTTGAAGGATTACACATGATTGTTCAATAGAACCCAGACAAGGCCAATATGGTTGTAGATATTAGGAGTCGTATCACCAAGGGGAGTTTGTCTAATTTGAAAGAAGGTAAGAAAGACTTAGTGAAAGATGTTCATAGGTTTTCTTTGTTTGGTGTTTGGTTGGATGATTTTCCAAATGGTGGTTATGTGGTCTACCATAACTCCGAATCATCTTTAGTGGTTGAGGTAAAGTCTAAGAAACACCTTGATCCTCTGATGATTGAGTTGAAGGAGTATGTAATTGGAAAGTTTAATGAGTCATTCTCCCAAGGGGGGATGTTGTACTTAGGTACCAAGGTAGATTGTGTGTATCTAATGTTGAAAACTTGAGGGGAAAACTATTAGAAGAATCTCATGGGTCCCAAAATTATATTCATCCGGGTGCCAACAAAAATGTTTGGCAAGGCACAAAGTGAAATTTGTGGCTCAGTGCCCAAACTATTAACAAGTAAAGGCCGAGCGACACAAGGTGACTTGTTTATCTTAAGTAATGAATGATCCTACTTAAAAGTTGCAAAACAGTAATATGGACTTTGTAGTGGGTTTGTCTCTAACACGTAAGCAAAATGACTCAATATAGGCTATTGTCGATAGGTTGACGAAATATGCTCACTTAATTCATCTTAAATCTACTTATTTGGCGGATGAATATACAAAGTTGTTCCTTGACAAAATTGTGAGCTTGCATGGTATCCATTGGTCTATCATTTCAGAATGAGAGGCCCTGTTCACTTCCCCTTTTTGGAGGTCTTTTCAAAAAGGGTTAGGTACTCATGTGATGCTTAACACCGCCTTTCATCCTCAAATAGATTATCAGGCGGAGCATGCGATTAAAACCATAGAAGTTATGCTAAGAGTTTGTGTTATTGATTTCGAGGGATGTTGGGATGATCACCTACCCGTTTATTGAGTTCTTCTATAATAATAACTATCATTCGAGTATCTCCATGTCATCTTTTGAGGCAATTTGTGGTATGATATGTAGGTTTTCACTTGGGTGGTTTGAGGTTAGTGAGTCTTCACTCCTTTGTCACGAGATTATCTTTGAGGCCTTATAGAAGGTACGAATAATAAAGGATAGGTTTAAAATGACTTATAGTCGGCAAAAGTCGTATACCGGTAATAGGAGAAGAGATCTTGAATTTTAACCAGGGGATTAGGTCTACTTGAAGATTTAACCCATAAAGGGGATGATGAGCTTTGGCAATTAGAGAAAGCTTAGTCCTATATATGTGGGCCCTTATGATATAGTGAAATCGGTCGGAAGGTGTCTTATGAGTAAGAATTACCAAGTGAACTAGCACGAGTTCATCCCTAAATCCATCTTTCTATTCTTAAGAAGTGCATTGGATATCCCTTATTCATTCTCCCTGTTGAAGGGTTAGGTGTAGATAATAACCTCTCTTTATTAAGAGGTTCAGGTGAAAATTATAGATCGTCAAGTCAATAAGTTTAGGAACAAGAAGGTAATCATTGTAAAAGTCCTATGGAGGAATCACCTAGTCGAGGGAGCAGCATCCGCGGTTGAGGCTGGCATGAAGTCCCATTACCTCATTTCTTTCCTCAAAATTCTAGCAAAAGTTAACGTTAGTAATACTCTTAAACTGAACCAATTAATAATGTTTAAATTTTGCTGGATTTTCTAAAATATTTAAAATTATGATAAAGGTTCATTCTATAATGGGTTTTTATGTAAATATGCTCATTTGCTTAACTTGCACTTATTTGTGATTTTGTGTCTGGTTAATTTCATGACATTGTATTGACCATGTTTAATTTTCAATGAAGAAAGTTTTTTGCATGAGTGACTCTTAACGTTACGTTGAATTCATGTTTGACAATAAGAAGGTAGTACCTCATGATCTAAATTGAGCTCTATCATGGTTAAGTGTTGAATTGAGTTGTAAATTACTTATACGGGCTATGAAATATAATGTTTTGATGTTTTTATGTTGTTTTTTGTTGGGTTTCTAGTCTTGTACGCATCCTCTCCCTACAAAAAGACTTTAATGTCATTTGGCGATGAATGTTCCTAAGGGGGAAGATAATGTAACACTCCAAAATTTCATGAACTTGTATAGAGACTCACATGATAAGTTAATAATCAAGACACTTATTCTATGACTAATATGATCTATTTAAACTATCTAGGAGGTGTTAGGGTCAAAACGTCAAAAAATGTCCATGACGTTTGGATACTAGTGAAATTGAGGTTAGTGTGCCTTAATATATTTCATGGGATTTTAAGAGTCAGAATTAACGAAAATTTATAGAAAGTTTTTAAACATTATTTAGAGTGTATATAGGGTAAAAACTTCTGATTACAATTCTCCAAGTACCATCCTAGGGGTCCTTGGCGATGACCCTTCCAATTGAACCAAAAAGTTGTCTCATGATAGTGCACACCAACGAGCCAAACGTCGGGCGGTCGTTTGATTAACGATTCGTCAATCGCTCCGTAGGTGAACACTTAGAAATTTTTAAAAGTCCCCAAAATAATAGTCTCTGAGACAATCAACACCTTTTTAGTTAGGCAACTTCGATCAATTGATGGACCGGATCTTGAGGTCACGTAGGTTGTTTTGTACTGACTAATTTGTAAGGGTATGATTTAATTAGTTAGTTACCTTGGAACTTAATGAAGGGTTAGGGGGTATTTAATGTATTTATTTAAGGGACTATTAAAGGCCTTGCCCTCATTAAACTAACTTAGCACAACATAATTCCCAAAAAACAAATGTATCTAACATCTCCCTAGTTTCTCTCTTCCCAAACTCAAACCTCCACTAATGGAAATGTAGACCTCAAATTCAAGTAAGAATTCACCAAGGATTTCATCTCAAATTATTGGCAAGAACATCACGAAGGTATGGTTCTTTCACTCTTGGAATTTCATTCCTTAAGAGCCCTTTCAGAGATGATTTTAAACATCCCTAAACTAAGGTTTCAATCTAGACATAGCTTCTCTTTTTAAAATATAATTGTTCATCAATTGTGATTAATTTTTTTCTTTTATCACTTTTTAAGTAAGAATTAATTATTAATTGTAGTTAATAAATGAAGATTGCCCCTTTAAAACATTTTCCTTCTCTATACTCATCATGCCTTCTAATTCTATACTTATTGTGAAATATGATAAATATATGAATATGTAGAATAGTAGTTCTCATGTATTCCTTCTGCAATTCACCTTGTGTATGTATTGGATATGAAATTCTTGATAATTGAAGTATGAAACCAATAAAAGGGCAATAATGTATGATGGTAGGTTCTTCTTGAAATCAATTATGAAGTATGATTTATTTAGATTGTAATGCTTCTAAGTCTAATGCACGGTTGTGATGTTGATAGAAACTATTCATCATCATTAACCCTACATTATTGAATTTACTATGAAGTATACAAGTATGTTAAGATATTATTATTGAATGATTAAAAGTAACATCTCGTGATTATGATAATGTGTTGAATGAAATATTTACTCACTTGTATGCGATTTTCTAAAGTGAAAGGCAGTTATCATTTAGGGAACCTATGAGCTATTATGATGAATTATTCACATATGGGTAGAGAATATACAAGTGTGATAGTTTATGTAGAATATGATGACTACTAAAGAGAATAAATCCTTAGCACCGAAAGGGCATGTAAATGATATAGAGGTCTCACATTTAGTATGTTCATCCTCCAAGATGGGTTTCTTCATGTCTAATAATACCAGATTCTTGAGAAATGTCTTGTCTTATGAGATGGGATCCTTCACGTCTAGCAAGTCAATATTTATAGAGGAAATCTCCTTGACCCTTAAATATATACAGACATAGAAATTTAACTTAGTGGATTCACCTAGATAGCTATGTATGAATGGTTACACCATAGGAAAATGTTAACCATTTCTTGCGATGTTGGAGGAAAACACCAAAATCAATGTAGCTCACATGGTATCATGTAGCTTATTGAATTTCCATTGTCTAATTAAATAACTTACACGAATAAATCAAGTAGGGGAACCATTATTAGGACTTTGTTAAAAAGGTACTCTACATAGGGTGAGAAATGGTATGAGATTGTAATACCTCATAAATGAATTAGGTTAATATTGGGACTAATATGTTTGTAATGATTGTTTAAGGTCTTAAAATGGCTTATAATTTTATATCAAGGCTGTGTCTTATGTATTAGGTGCATTGGAAGTTAAACATCAATAGACGACTACGGCGTTTGATGACTTAGTAACCTATGTGCCTCATGTATTTTATGTGACTATATCTCTGTTTGATGAGATTATGAAATCATTATATGAGTTATTATAGTGTTTATAGGCAGTGTGTCATGTTTCATTATGTTTTTAGGTCAAATATCCAAGAACGTTAATGACGTTCGAAAGGTTTGCCTTAAAATGACCTTATGTGTCTTAGCATGTCTCATCAAGTTTTATGTGTTCGTTTTAAATGAAATTTATATGAGAAGTCCTAAACTCGTATGGGAACATATTCTGGTTGGAAACTCCTGGGAAAATATCACCAAGGACCAACCAAGGGTCCTTGAGGAAGGACATTATACTTTGAAAAAGGATTAAAGACAAGCCCAATCGACTGAGGCCATCAATGACTCATTGGCCAGTCCACGCCCCATCGATGAGAGGAGTGGGTCAAGACTTATCCTATGGATCTCAATATACAAATGTCTAGTCTCTGAATTCATCGACAGACATCGAGGACGGTACATTTGTGGACCAACGGCCTGTCGATGGGTAATGGTTTGTGAGGGTTGTCACTGTGCATGTTCACTGTAAGTGAAGGGGTTAATTGGTAAATTCACCCAACGTCCAAATTAGAGTTTGGGTGTTTAATTAAGCATTTTTTAGATATTTTAAGTGGATATATTAGTTTTAAATACATTGATGAATTCATTCTTCCAAATCAAAACCCCAAAATATCTTAGAAATTCTCTACAACTCAATAGAAGCCAAAACTCAAGTACGCGATTGGATTGGAGATTCGAGTGGTGATTATTCATCAATTTCGCGGATGACCATCATTTAGGGATGGTTTTTCATGGTTGGACCTTTTTTCTTCAAGGTGCGAATCTTAACAGTAATTTTCAAAAACTTCTCAAACGATTAGTTTTCTAAATTTAAATCTATCTATGTGTTCTAGAATTAATAGTTTTCAATCATTGAATATTGATTTAATTGTTTCTAATTATATGAATTTTATATAATTAACCTATGTACCCATGTATTTGATTAACCCTAGTTTTGACAACTTTATGGGTTAATTGGTATTTTCAAAATGCTTATGAATCTAGTGTAGATTTGCATGGGTTGTTGAATGATGTGAGAATTGTATTCAATTGATTTCTATGTTGTATTTGACTGATAAATATATATTGAATTGACTTATACTCATTAAGTATTATGGTTTTTGTGTTGAATTAATGTTCATGGCCATAGGTTAAGGCTTTATGGTATTGAATTGGATGAGTTAGTTATTAATTGAAGTTGTGAGAATGGATTGGTGGTACGCTGCCCTAACTATTATCTTTTAATTAGTCTTTAATTATAATGTTATTGGTATGGTACACTTATTGTGGCGGTGCTTTATTTTATACCTGTAAATGATGTAGCCTTATCGGCATTATTTTATGTATAATGATGATCATGAACTTATCAGCACTTACATGAAGTATTATGATGCTTTGTATAGTGATTTATGTAATGTTTGATCATATATACCTACATGCTCGTAATGTGAGAGTATATGTTATTCGATTGATGTTGTTAGGTGATAATGTCAGATTATGATTATGTATTTATGTGTTTAGTCTTAGAGATGATGCATGATTCTGCCTACATGACTACATTAGTCTATGATGGTTATATTTATGATGTTATAGTTGTATATAGGTTGACATATAGATGATAATGGTTATTCCTATGTGCATCTAGAATGATATGAAATATGTGCTAGAGTAAAGTATGTGGTGTCTTGTGTGGTAGACTTGTGTCCCTTACTTGATACTTCTATGAATGTGAATATGAGATGTATTGACTTAGGATGCTAAAAACTCTTAGTTTTTATGGATGCATGACATGAGACCTTGAATGATTCTAACAAGGTCATTTATGTGGAACTTTGAACCTAGATGTACGGTTATGGACCTTGAAATGAAAATTCATAATGGTATCTTTCTTGTAATGAATAATGCATTTATGGTTTGTTGGCTGGAACGACATCATATCATCCTTAGAAAAGTCATTTGGTCTATCTGCTTCACCATAGGAAACATTCCTAGGGAAACTCTTCGCCAGGGTGAACGTGAGTGGGTGATGAACTTGATATATAACCCCTTCATATGATCCTTTATTGTAACTACTCTAGAGAACAAAGGCTAGCACTAGTGATTATGGTTGGCAAGTTGCTCTAGTGAAGAACTAGACTAGAGTACAACCCTTTCTATTCCTTAACTATGTGCCTACATGTGATGTGTCAAAGTTGTACCATTGGCAACGAGAACACCCTCCATCGGAGTAAGTTTCAACTACGGATTCTATGCTTACTTACCATGGTCTACGTCGGTTATTGCCTATTCTCATCATATAGGATACCTACTAGTATTGAAGAAGTTCAATGAGTTTTAAGTGATAGTATGGGATGATATCTGGACATTGCATAATAGGCTTTGAAGATGTTAGTGAGAGTCTTTACGTCTTCTAGAAGACAATTACTTGAATGTCCTTATGTGGTCAATGTCTCTTAACTGAACTAATGAATATAATGACTTATTCTAAGGATTCATATTAAATGAATAAGTACTTATCTAGAGTAGTTAAGGGTTGAGAGGTCAAGCATGGATGTTATCTTCTTGTTTACTAAAGTAATTTATTTGATAACCTTTTGAAGGGAGAATGTCATATTATATATTTTTTGTACAAATTGAGAATAATCTTATCACAGATAGTCTATAGGACCTCTTAAGTGTGTGTGAAGGGATCTTTTGTGTTTTCTTCATAAATCACTCAAGTGAACCTTAGAATCACCTTTGGTAGGAGGATCTCATGTCTATGTTATTGGTTTATTGTAAGTGTGTATATATCATAATAGGTGGTCTTAAGGATCATTTAGGTGTGCCTAGAGAGGGTGTATGGGCGTCTCTCTTTGTCATACTTAAGTGAGACTTAGGATAGCTTTTAGTGATAGGATTTCATCCTACCAAGTGTTCCATGTGAAGTTTAGGAACTTCACTATAACACTCAAGGAGTTCACTATAACAATGAATTAGTTCATTGTAATGTTTTCCTAAAAATGTGATAAATTACTTATGTGATCTCTTATGTGTTTGTACGTTGTTAAATATTGTTATTATGTTGGTATTATGATATTTAAATTAAAAGATGCATATTTCTAATAAATGGTTGTTTTCATAATATTATGCATTAAGCCATACTTAGTACAAGTGTTTGTACTATGTCCATATATTTTGTTATATCTAAAGGCGTAGGTGGAAGGTGAGAAGGATCGTGAAGAAAAAATTGGATTCTAGATTCGTTAAATCAAAGTTGAAGTATTTCCTCACTTGACTCGAGGGGATATATGTCTTTAATGTAAAAAGGTTTGTAATAGACTAAGTATTTCTATATTCGTATTGTATGGTCCGTGTCCCAAGTATTCTTATGTCTAAGAATGACATGTTTTAAGATTCACTGTGTCAAGTATGCTGGTTGAACTCTGAAAGTGTCATATATTCTAGGGTGTGCTCTCGGGATGTGACAGGGACTAATCTTACTCATTGCACATGTGGGATCCTAAGGATTGGTTCTAGTATGGAGTTGTACGATTAAGTTTTTTACCTTTTATGTATGTTATGTTTTATGTGAACTTATGAATCAAACATCTTGGGATAAAGTATGATATTATGTTGAATGCGTGTAATAAGTTTCTTAATGTGATACATAGGTTAGGATACAATTATGTCGTTCTATTATTGGCATTACAAAACAATTACTTTTGGTTGCTTATATGTTTGGTTATTATTATGTTATCTTAGCTTATGATGTTCCATATATATGCATATTGAATTATTTTATATTATGCATGGTTTTGACTAAATTATGTCTTTTGTCATGCATTGAAGATTTTGTGCATAGTAATCATAATAGTACATGTGTTTTGTACTAATCCATAGTTCTTCCCTTTCTCCAAACATATTAGGTTCCTACCATAGAAGAGCTTCTAGTCCACTTTTGAAAGGATACTTGGACTTCTTCCTCCAAGTAGTTGGTGATTCTTCCATGTTCGAGGATGGTGCATTTTTATCTACCCTAGTAGTATGATATTTTCTAAAGACATTCGTTTTTTCCTTATCCTTGAAGACATTTTTTTAATCCCAAAATGGCAATATGTACTTCTGTAAGGGCTATGCACAAATATTGTACTTCATTTAGAAGGTTAACGTGAGATGGTATAATTAAACTAAAGCCTTATATGTGGGTTATGTTGATTAAATGAGAATTTTATGTATTCTTCCTCTACGAGAAGTCTAAGATTAACTCCATATGTAGTATGAGAGAGGTCAATATATACAAAAGTTTAATTTTACTAAATTTTGACCAATGATATGGTTGACGAATTTGAAGAGGCTAGTGTTAGTCCTATCGGAGGACAAAGACGCTGGTTAAGTCTGGGGTGTGCTCCCCGATCGTGACATCCATAATTCATAATCAATTTACATAAAGGAATATAGAACTAGGTAATTCATCATAACCTTAACATAAGCTAATCATCATCTTATCTAGATCACATGACTCATAACTTATAATAATTTGAGAGGATAAAGAGATCATGTGTTCTTTATAAAATTGGATAGAAAATAATTTTTAAATCATAGATTAATCATATAATCATCAGTAGAATGCTTTTGAGATAACTATAACAACGAACCATGATTAGATTGAAAAATGAGATTTTTGACTTAGAATCGTGTTTGAAAAATCATTGAATGGACACTATATATGAATGATTACCTATGGATGAAGGATAACCATACCTTCTACATTACAAAACAATGAAATTCTAAGACGAAAGCTTTAAGAATCAGTAAAACCTGTAAAACTACTTACGTGAACCTAGAGCCTATGACATGTGTAATGAGGTTCTAATCTCTTTAAATGGTTTATAATGATGTATTTAAGCAATGTCTAAAGTTTTCTGATTTTTGTATTTTAAACGTCCTAGAATGGCCATGATGTTGGAAAGATATGCATTAAGACCTGCTTGTACGTTTAGGTGTGCCTTTAAATGTTTTAGGTGCTCGTTTTGGATGAAATTAATGTGAGAGGTTCCTAATATGTGTATTATAATATTCAGATTTGAAGAATCTGTGGAAAACTCACCAAAGAAAAACCAAAGGGTCTTTGAGCAAAACCCAACTTCTAACAAAACTGTAAAAAACCACCCAACCAACAGAGAAAATTGATACCCCTAAGGTCTGTCGAGGCCCTGTTGATGGAGGGTGTAGGTTGAGACTTAGTGTAGGGAGACCAAGATACCCATATGATGTCTCTGTCCAATTAAAGATTGCCAGCATAGCCCATTTATGGGTCAACAAATCGTAGGTGTCGCCGTCGTTATGGCCGTTGCAATTTTCTATAGGGTCTTGGCAAAACCAATAGTGATATGGGAAATTCATCTAGCCTTTCTAAAATTTTTTGTACGGTTTTTAAGGGTGTTTTAGGTATTTTAAGTTGTTTCATAAATCAAGAACCCCTTACAAAGTCATTATTCAAAATCAAAACTACAAACCCAAAGAAGAACACTCTAGAATACAATTGGAGGTTGAAGATAGGTGGGAAGCTTTGAGTTTGATTTCACCATCAAATATTATCAAATTTCGTGGTTTAGCATAAATTATGGTATTATTTTCATCCTTATATCTTTTTCTTCAAGGAGTAAATCCGTAAAGGTGATTTCCAAATTTATCAAAAGATGACATCTTCCTAAATTTTCCTATTTTTTAATACTAGCCTTGCGTTCTTGTATTAAACGTTTTGATTTAATGTAGTATCACTAAATTTATGTTAAATTGATGATTTTAGACTAAAATTCTTATTAACCGATGAAAATTATGAATTCCATATTTTGGCTATATTACGGGTAATTTAATCATGTCTATACTATTGAATTCTTGTGTAGTTCACTTTGTGCAACTGAATTGTGAAAGAATCAAGTTAGAACTATAGGTAGGCAATCTTTAATTTGTAAATTCATATTTTATTATATTGTATTAGTTGTACATTTGTATTATTAGATTGAATTGGTGATCATGGCTGTGGGTAAGATCCTTAGTATATTGAGTTGGTTTATTTTGCTATGGATTGAATATGTGAGATTGGATTGGTAGTTTTTACCTATTATTAGCTATATTGTATAGTATATGTCTTGAATTATGATGATGTGTTGTATGGTTCACTTATGGTTCTTGTTCATATGTGTTGTACTTATGAGTAATGTGGCATCGTCGACATTACTTTATGATTTGTCAAACAATGTGGCCTCGTCGATATTAATTTATGAATGATGATATTATAATGTTTTAACTTGAATATGTGAGTACTTTGAAGGTCCTTATGACCTATGTGTACATGTGATGTCAAAGTATGTGTTTTTCTAGAGTATTATAATTGATCATCATAGAATGCAATGATGCTTTGTATGTGAATACTTAATGTTGAAGTGTGAATCTTCTTAGTTGACTATTTGATCATTATGCTGCGTTATGTTGATAATTCTATAAAAGTGTGTAGGGTGACTTTCAAGTATAATAAGTTTACCTAATGTGCTGCATGATTATTATTGTGCATGTGATAATATGATAATGAAGTGTGTCTTAATTAGGTAGACCTATGTCCCTTACTTGATACATGAATAATGTGAATATGAATACTTGAATTGATATGCTAAAACACCTTTGTCATGAATGTATTTGTATGAATGGAATATGATCTTGAATATAGCAAAAAAAGGTCATTTATATTGAACCTTTTAGAGAGAAGGTTATGATATCCTTCAAGTAGAAAGTTGTAACGGAATTCTTCTGGTGTGAATGATGCACTTAGGGTTGGTTGGCTGGAACGACATAAAATCATAATTAGTATATTAATTGATATATCTTAATAACCATTGTAAGTAACTCTAGTGATTCTCATCGGTAAGGTGTGTTATGATTTGGTTATGAATAAGATGTGGTACCTCTTAATATGCTCCTTTATTGAATTACTCTATAAGATCAAAAGCTAGCACTGAGAGAAAAAAAATTCTTGGGGAGTATCTCTAGTTAATATAGATATTAGAGTACAAAGAAACCCTTTATATTACATAACCAAGGTCCTACATGGACTGTGTCATAGTTCTAACATTTGCAAGTACTATTCCAATTTATCGGAGTAGGGTTAACTCCTGAGGCCACGCTTAGATAACATGGTCTATGTAGGTTATTTAATATTCTCATCATGTGAGATACATGCTAGTATTTGAAAAGTTATATCAAGTTTAGCTTGTGGGATTATGTGAAAGTATGAGTTCTTCTATTAATAATTTTAGGTGATCATGTTAGACTATGAGTATGTGTTTCTGTGTGTATTCTTATAGTTGATGCATGAATATTCCTACTTGACTATATGAGTCTATGATGGTTATATTTATGATGTTATAGTAGTGTATACGATGACTTATAGATGATGATGGTTATTCCTATGCGCTTTTAGAATAATATGAAAAATGTTATAAAGTGAAGTATGCTGTGTCTTGTTTTTGTAGACTTATGTCCCTTACTTGATACATGTATGAATCTGAGTAAGATATGTCTTGACTTAGGATGCTAAAGCCTCTCAGCAATGTATGTATAAAATTGTCAAATCCAAGGAGCACCCCATAAAAGTTACATGGTTTACTTGACCTCTCGGAGGTCTTATACGAGCACATAGTTATGATTCATCGCATTGTCATAGTAATTTTAGTGGAAAATTTAGAACATTTCATGGGACATCATATTCTAGAAACATTTACCTCATATATATATAAATTATCAAAACTACCTTTTTAGATATTAAGTCTCTTTGCCATGTTATACACAACATTATAAGAGTACAATAGGACACATCCCTAATGACATAATCATAAAAATAGAATTATAACACATTAAACATAACTTGACATAGGACATCCTTGAATCTTAAGATTTTCTTTTTGCTTGAGCATGGGAAACACATAACAAGCTCCCCCATCACAGACATCCTTTTAAGCATCCATAACCTATACTTTCAGTATAAAGTAGAGAAGAATGGAGTTAGTACAAGAATGCACTATGTATGGCCTCCATACAAAAACATGCATTTAATAGGGAAATTTCTTTAAATCATACTTCATGCCTTTTTGTGAAAACATTATTAAACCTTAATATAATAGAATTTATATCATTCACATACTTCATATAGACATATTGAAAGTCCAAATATTTTGTAAAATTGCATATTGAATTTAAGTCATATTTGAGGTCTTTTCACAGTGAGCTCTTTCTTTTTACAGTAATCATTTTCCTTTCATAGTGAACATAGTTTCCTTAAGTCCCTATCCTCCCAAGTAGCTCTCTAGTGATACATGGTGCAATGCATCACCTTAAAGACACAAGGAATCATTCATGCAACTAATATATGCCAAAACATAGCTTCTTAGAAGTATAATACATCAAAGATACATTTAGGACAAATCATAGGAAAATTCTACTATGCCCTTGTCATTATGCACATATATTATTTTGCTTCACAGAAAACCTTATGATACTTAGTCATAATCCAAATCTGAATCTACTTGTCCAATGCACATGTGAAGCCCCATAACCCCACACATACTTAGTATACCTATAATGAGACCACAAAACATAAAATATCCTTCATGTACCAAGCACTATAATATAAACAAGCAAGATACCCTTTAATGTAGGGCCTTAGTCCTATAGTCACATTAGAGCATCATGTCGTGCATATAATCTTATCATCTAAACACTAACATAATGTCATGAAAAAGAAAAATAAATATAAACACATGAATTATAATACCTTCCTACAAATTCACTCAAGTGTCACTTGTACAATGCGTAGGTGAAGTCCTATAACCCCACCTATCCTAAGCAGCTACTCTAAGGTTATCCTAGTTAGCGTCCTTACTTTACTTCCGTTATCTATTTTATTTTAGGGAAACCATATCCTTAATCTACAATAAGACCATGGGTGCTAAAAATTGATTTTGGTGCTGTAGAGCCTCACACCATGGAAGGTGTTCTCACCTAGCAAAGGTAGAACATTCACATACATCTTCGCATAAGTGAATTCACTTGATAGATCCTATGTGTCAAGCATATTTTACGACACTAAGATATATACAGGACCGTCTACATGCTCGTTGTCATTGGAGCCTCATCTCATGAGTAAACATGGGTGAACCTTGTTCAAAGGGAAGACAACACCTCAGATGGAACTATTAGTAAATTTTCATCTAAGGAAAGTCAAACCTTATGTGAAACATATTTGACTATTCCTCTATGGAAAATCCAAACATTATGAGAAAGTAATTGTGAATCTTCCTCCTGGGAATCTAACACCTCTCACTGTCAAGTTCACTAGGTGCTAAGCTAAGATCCCTTTATATTAAAAGCCTTTATTACTTTACCTCATGAAACATAGGCTTACGATATTGATTCCTTATATGCTTATAACATATTAAGGGCACCTATATAGTTTTAGGGTATACAAGAGCACACCTTTTAATGCCCATCTATTGACTAGATCTTCATACATGTGTGTGTGTACTTGTATGTGAGCAAACCATTCACATAACCCATAAATGTAACATATGTTTATATATCAATGCATAAGTCTATATGTGTAACTATTTGAGCAATCCTTTATATCAACACTATAAGACACTATGGGCATTCATATTTCATCATATAATAAACTTAACATCGTAGAATATAACACTAATTCATGGCGTGTCCTTATATTCATTTTCATGGTCATAGAAACCAAACCTAGGGACCATCCTATCAAGGCACACATGTGAAATTCATAGACAAGAACCTATACCCTTTCCCATACAAGTACAACTATCAAGTAATCCTTGTTAATGGAATACATAACATACTTCACATACATTTACCTTATATGCGTAATAGTAGACATTTAGTGAATATGAGAAAAGACTTTCATTGCACACTATGAACCTTTACTTCCTTATAAGTATGCAAAGTGTGTGAGTCTGTGCATATTGGTCAACATGATCACATAATGGCTATTAAAACACATTGAGGCCTCCAGACTCTTAAGACCATATTACACTTTCAAGCATAAACCGCACAACACAATTTAGCTTAAGAGGCAAGCTAACTTCATATTACACTTGAAGACTCTTAAAATTATCTATTCACACATTTACATAGGGGTACATGGATAGGGGTCATCGATAGTTAACACATCATTAATGTCAGAACCTACACATGATATTAACATAGCTAAATACATGATTATACAATAGCCATACAACCTAGATAACATTATAAAAGGTAAGTAAGCTTAAGCTTCACATAGTCTGATCATCATAACTGCACACTCATGTATTCATTAATTTGCCTTCACGGCCATGATCAACACATATATAGTAACAATATAAAGTAAAAACCGCCACCATAAGCGGACCATACCATACAATTCCATACGAGGATACATCAATTAACAATACTATTGAAAAGTAGGGAAGTAGAAGAGTATAGAAGTTCTTACCTATCCCTTAGCTTTTGGTCATCAGTGACCATTACTATTCCTTAATCAACAATTCAAATATAAGGTAGTAGCTAAAGTTATAGTCACATAATGTCAAATCATACATTAATCATACTAGAGTTAGATCGTATTAGGTCCACTACATAATCAATATATAGAATGTGAAATGAAGTTGATCTCTTACCAATTCTTTCTTACTTTTATCATCAATTATTCATTCTCATAGTTGATCAAAAATACACATAGAATACATTAGTTAAAGAGACCATAACATAAATAAAATTCTACTACAATTGCCATGAATTTGAGATTATAGTGAGCATCTTAGAATTATAATAGGGAGGAATAGAGATAAAATCTTCAAGAATCGATCCATATTGGATAACAACCCCTAAATTATCATTATAACATATTATAGGCAGTAGCTAAATTGCAGTTAACCCTATACAAAATCATAAGCAACTTACCATGGAATCGAGATACATAGAACTACATTAGTAGTTCATAGAAGATAGGATAACATGAATCAATACTACTTTATCCTCAAAACCTGATGCACATTAGATTAATTACGTCTTATTAATTATCTTTATACATTATTTGAAATAGTTAACAATCAATTTAACGTATTGAATTCAAATTTTATACATTATAAGATCAATATTACAGTGTATCACATGAAGATCTAATATAGGCATGTTCAACTCTTCATACATTGATCCAGATGGACACTAATACGCGTAAATAACATTAGACTTTGGAAATTCAATGTAATCGAATCACAATTCAATCAGTAACAAGCCATGATCACAATGCTCATGCAAGGGATAAATTGAGTTTTGGAAGGGACATGGTTTCACAATGCAATTGGATTGTTTTTTATGTTTAAAACAATAAATTATTATAACTTCATCATGATTAATCCACTGAAAACAATTTGGTAAAGAACCCATGGCTAGATTTGAAGATTGAATGTTTTATCATTCAATCTCTTTGAAAACATTGAGATTAACTTTCCAAGTGAAATGTTACTTAGAGATGAATGATCACCATACCTTTATCATAATGTAAACCTCTATAACATGATGAATAAACCATATGAATCCAAGATCCAAGATGTTCTTTAGCTTCACCTTCAATGGAGGTTCTAGAGAGAATACTTTTGAAGGGAGAGTCTATTTTGAGAGAATTGTATTGGGAATGGGTTGATCACTATTTTTTTCCTTAAATGCACTAAAAAATAACTAAACAAACCTATTAGGGTGTGTTTAGGTTGTGTCGTGAATTTCCCATTCACCCCTTCAATAAAACAGCTCGCGGGTATGTAGTTGCAGACAACACTAACGGACACCAATTGATGGACCGACGACCCGTCATGGTGGTGCGTCTATGGTGACTAAGGCTGCTTCTTGTTGGAATCAGCGCCTAAGTCTAAGTGTAAACCTATACCTCAAGTCGAAGGGGAGTCGATTGGCTGACATGGCTTCACTTATGCTCGTCGATTAACACTGCTAAGGCAGTGTCTCAGCAGCCCTTTGGTGCTTCTTGTGGGCCCTTTTGCGGTGCCCTTGGGGACTTGTACCCAGGAGTTTCCAAATTGAAATTACACCTTAACATATTGAATACATTTCACATCAGTTTCACCCAAAACAAACACACGCAACACCTTCAAATATGCTAGGCACACTCAAGAAACACAAAATGTCTCAATGGCCAACTTTCGAACGTCTTAGGCGTTCTTGGGTGTTTGACCTCTAAACCTCATGAAACTCAATACACTGCCTATAAACATAATTTTTAATTATTTAAGGCACTCATAAGTTCATGAAACACACATAATCACATAAAACACACAAGGTCCCTTAGGTGACTACTCGACGAACGTCTTCAGCGTCCGTTGATGTTTGACTTCCAAATGACTTCAAATAAACCAACCATAGTTTAAACACTTTATTAACATGATAAAAATATTATAGGAAGAAGTGAGGCTCTAGAAACCCTAAATTATTATGGGGTTCGTACAATATCCTTCACTTGAGAAAATTCATACTCGAATGACACTTAGAACACCTTTATCACAACAAGGACTTTCAATGAGTTATAAAGCAGTTCACATCATTCATAAAATCATAATATAGAAGTAAATGAACTAAGCTAACAAGGAACATAACTTCAAACCTTTTAGCACGAAATCCACACAATTAAGCAAAACAATTATTCTCTCACTTTTTAATGCATCAAACACATAAGATCTTATCCATGTTCGTAGGAGGTAAAATCCTTCTCCTACTAATAACATGGACTTTAAATTTAAATTCATTTAGTGCTCACCTTGCAACCATCTTTAAGTCACATTTAGGCAGTATCAACAACACTCAAGAACAAGTATACACTCATACTATACGGCACATACACTTGAGTCTAATAGGTTGACCATGGATTCTTATTAGTTAAGCCTATTGCCATGAAGGTCATACTCAACCATACCATGCATAGTTGTTTCCATGGAGGAATGTCCTTATCCTCAACATACTTATATGTCTCAGGAGTTCACACCTAGCAAATGCACAAAAGGTTATGTTTACTGTAACATGAGAAATTCCCAACTTTTAAACAAAGGAATGTTCATTTTTTATTCCTAGTGAAGTCTAAAAGGTAAGTCACACCAAACACATCACAATAAATAGGAAGCCATTTCCCAAAAGTGTCAATTTCTAAAATAAGAATAGTCTTCACAGTAAGAATCATTTGGGAAAAATAATAAAAATCATGGCACACACAAGGGCACTAGAAAATCATGCCTTCACTTTTTTAGAGTGAGCCTACAATCATGCTTTTAAAATCGTATTAGTCATATTGTTTTTTAAAAGACTAATCATTTTAATTTTAAGGAGACTTAAATACATACCAAACATATAGAGGTCATGCAATTCATATTTTATTGATAAACTTTAATCATCTAAAAGCTTACTAAGAAGTCATTAGATTCAAGCCAAAGTAAACATTAAAAGACAAAGTAGAAATATCTACAACCTTACTACTCATATCACCATCCCCACTTAGGGTAGACCCAATATAGAGTAATTTAACCCCACCTTAAGAGGTCCTTAACTTAACAACCTTTATTTTCATCACATAAAAATGATTAGCAATTTAGAAGGTATTACAGTATGTCAACCAAGGCATTCTAAACCTCATCCTCTATGAAATTTATACCCCAATTTTAAAGTTAGTTCATACGTATGCAACCACATAAGGTTTTTATACCATACAATTGACGCCAAGGTTAAACAACATTAGGGGAAACAATAACCATAGGGACTATTCCATTTTATTTAACCTTATAGTAAGGTAACTTATATGTCCATCAAACCCATATCAACACCCTATAAGGATAGCATACTACCTTAACACCTCGGATCAAGTCTATACAAAACAATCATGAAGGTTCAAACATATTAAAAAGGGTAACATTTTAAACATCATGCATATATTCTCATACGACATGCATCTTTACCATTTAACATATTCTTATCATGCTTTAAACATATCATTACATATAATTCCGAACATAATATGCTATTTTAAATAGGTCTCACATATAGCAACAAGGGACATCATATCCACATATCATTGCAGAATTCACCTTCATACATACTTAAGAAAACAAAAAACCAAAATAAGCATCAAAACTCACCTAATCTACCTCAAGCATAGAGATAAAATCTCATCTAAGCAATCATATCTTAAAGACCACCGGACAATAAAACATAAGTGAGAAATCATATAGAGTTAAGTTCAATGGAACAACATGAGAATGATGAAGACGGGAAACTCTATCGTCATGTAGCCTTTCGTACCATTTGATGTTTCACGACTCATAACCAATGATTGGAGCTCTACTAGGCATGGAAATATGAGACTTTTAGAACCTAAAACCACTTTAATAAACCTCATGCTCTAATACCACATTATTCACATCTGGGGAGCACCCCTTAGAAGTAACATGGTGTACTTGACCTCTCGGTGGTCTTATATAGGCCCATAGTTATCATTCATCGCATTGTCATAGTTATTTGAGTGAAAAATTTAAAATTTTCATAGCACATCATATGCTAAAAATTTTACCTCGTATATATATATATATATATATGTATATATATATATATATATATTCTATATATAAAATATCATTAGTACATATTTAGACCATCAGTCCCTTTGAAATGCTAGACACAACATCATAAGAGTACAGTAGGGACACATCCCTTATAACATAATCATAAATATAGAATTACTAGTCTTTAAACATAAGTTGATGTAGTACATCCTTGAATCTTAAGGATTCCTTTTTGCTTGATCTTAAGAAACACATAACAAGCTCCCCAATCATAGACATCCTTTTAAGCATCCATACCCAACAATTTTTGTAAAAAGTAGAGAAGAATTGAGTTAGTACAAGAATGCACTAAGTATTGCAACCATGTAAAAACATACATTTAAAAGGGACATTTTCTTGAAATAATACTCCATGCCTTTTTGGGAAAACATTATAAAACCTTAATACAATAGCATTGATATCATTCACATACTTCATATAGGCTATTTGAAAGTACAAATATCATATAAAATCGCATATAGAATTTAAGTAATATTTGAGGTCACTTTTTAGTGAGCTATTTCTTTTTAAAGTAAGCATTTTTCTTTGTTAGTGAACATCTTATTCTTAACTTTGTAACCTCCTAAGAAACCTTCTAGTGATACTGTATGCAATGCATCACCTTAAGGCCAAAAGGAATCATTTATGAAACTTATGTAAGCCAACACATAACATCATAGAAGTATAATACATCAAAGACACATTTAAGACAAAACATTAGTACTTTACAGTAAGCAATTATCATTATTTCTATATATTTATTTTACTTTACATAGAACCTTATGAAACTTACTCATAATGCCAATCTAAATCTACTTGTTCATGTACATGTGAAACCCCATAACCCCACACATAATTAGTAGACCTATCATAAGACCACAAGACATAACATGTACTTCATGTACCAAACTTATCATAGACTTCATGTACCAAACACAATACTATTGAAAACTAATATAACCTTTTAATATAGGGCCTTAATCACATAGTCACATTAGAACTGCATCGCAGACATATCATTTTATCAAATAAACACTAATAAATTGTCACGCAAGAGAACAATAAAGATATACACATGCATTATAACACCATCCTATAACCTTCGTGAAGTGTCACTAGTACAATGTTGTAACAACCCTAAAAATGGCATTGATAAATAATGCTTAATGTGTCGAGAATTCCTACAATTAGACCGAGTTCACATCTATTGATGCGCATAAAACCAGACCTCTGAACCCTTGTAATACCATGGGTACTTAGTTGAGCTAAGAAAGGTTGGGTCCATCCATGTAGGGCTCCCGAATATGAAGATTTACTCGGATGAGTCTTTACCGGACTTAAAAAGAGGAAATCTTATGTTTGGAGGGTCTATGGATAAAATTTTCTTTTTTCAATATAAGGGTAGTATTATAATTACCTTAAATATGTAAATAAAAATTTAAGTAATAATTTGGATTGGCAATTTGGGGAGAGAGGTCCAAAAATTGGCTTTTTGAGTGAAGGCTTGCTCCACCAGGGTTCAAACCTATGTGGAAGCAATTATTTAAATTGTTTTTATTTAAATTGATAATTGATTTAATTAATTAATATTTATTAGTTGATATAATATAAATGGAAAATAAGATTTTACCATTGAACTTAACCTTATCTGATTAAGTCATAAACTAACTTCCTAATCCTAAGAAAACTCTCCTTACTCACGTCTATCACTAAACACACGATCATTCTCTCTTCTCTTTAATGTTTTCTCTGCCTAAACAACTACACGAACAGAAAATTGATCAAAGTTCTTTAGACTTGAAGAACACACACGAAAATATAAGAAACAAACACTAATCAAACATGTTAGGCAATGTGAGGGTTTGTCCGTCGAATTGGTGTTAAAGTTTAGGGGATTTGGACGTCATCTTTGAAGAAATGATTGGGCAGCAAGTCAAGGTTAAGTTTCAAAAAGGTATGATTTATATTCTCTCTTGAACCCTTTCCCAAGAGACCCCTAAGATTCAGACGAATCTATTCCGAAAAATAGGGTTGTTCCCCGTTGCATGTCTTTGTAAAAAACTCCCATCGAATCATAGGGTGGGGATGTTTGCTACTAGAAATTAGGGAAGCAATGTGTTTTCATGATTTTTATGTTTATGAATGTATGTTTGAAATTATGTGAATATTGAGAAAGTTGTCCGAAATAAAGTGAAAAATGATGTGTGTGGCCGTGATATACACTCTTGGATTCAAGTTAGAAAAATGACATGTTTATTGTTGTATTCATGTGCACAAATATGCTTAAATTGTGATGTTCATAAGTGATATAAAAATGTTGTTTTGAGTGCAAACTAATATTCAAATGAATCAATGAAAGTGCACCTAAAGAACTCACTAAATACTACTTAAAACTTATAAACATTTAATGTTAAAGAGGTGAGAAACTAGGCTGCAAAAATTTCCAGCATTTTGTTGATGACTTTCGGCCAAGCTAAGGGGACTATCACTCTATTTAAAAATGAATTAAAATATGTGACGCCATTGAGAATCAAACCTGTGACCTAACCATGTTAATATCATTGAAATAATTTGTTAAAAAAAGAATGTTGAATGTGGGATTCGAACTCATGTGCCTTTATCCGAAAATTAAACAAAAAAAAAAAAGAAATGAGAGGAGTGGGATTCAAACCAACCAGCTCTCAATTATATTTAAGGAGGAATAAAAAGAAAAATAAATGGTTGAGGCGTGTGCGAATCGAACTCACGACCTATAGGTAGAACCAAGTAAAATTAAGAAGAAAAATTAAAGTGGGGCTGTGGGGGTTCAAAACCACACCCGCTCGGCCAAGTGGAGAGAAATTAAAGAGAAGGAAATAAAAAAATTGAGGTTGTAGGGGTTCGATCCCACATTCTTTCAGTCCTAATTAACGAAAAAAATAAAGGGAGAATAAAGGGAAAAATTAAATGAAGGCTTTGGGGCTTGATCTTGGATCCCCAAGGAATGTGGATAAAACCAAATTTAAAAAAAATTAAGTGTTGTGCAAAAGATTCGAAATCAGGTTTCCTTGCCTAAATTCTATATTGATATAATATTCTTATGTGAATAAATGTTCAAAAATGATGTTGATTACCTAGATCAAAATCTAGATCTAGGCATACTTACAAGATGCACAAGTCATGTATCACATTATCTTAGGAAGATATGAATCACTTAAACGAACTATGAATGAAGCATCATGGCTTGTGTGTATAGACCCATAAGTCTAGTATCAACTTAGAAATAAGTGAATCTAAGATGTATGTAATGAAATGATGAATTGCACAATGAAATAATGAAAACCTAGAAGGGTTAAGTAAGAGTGTCAAACACACTAAATGGCGAAATACATTGGCATATGATCAAATGAAAATTCACGTAATAAGGGGTGAGTAACTATGAAGAGCAAATGTGCTAAAGTTAATGAATGTGGTAACAATATGATGAGAGACTAATGTAAAAGATGAGAGCAATCTCAAATCAGCCTAAGGGAATGTTACCAAAACGTACTCACATATGAGAGTGTAAAGCTAGTGAAGAGATAAGTCTTTATGAACACGCTAATGAATTTATTGAGAATAATACACTTATTACTAATGATGAGATGAGAAATAATTTATTAAGTTAGGATTTCCTCATACTAGAATCCACCTTCCCTGACATATGAGTTGAATGTATTGGAACTTCATATTGAGCAAAGATAAACTAGCTATGAGCAGTGATGCCTTCTTTCGGTAAGGGCGAAGGATCACGTAACTACCATGAAATGAGAGAGTCCGGCATGCCGGCTGTGGGTCTCCTTATGTCTCCTAGTCTTCAAACCTATACTGCCAATATAGGGATTTGGCGGGGTTCAATTCCAATATATGCTAGCATGTTTTGGGTCACTTTGGATGGTAATTCCACCTCTTTTTGGTTTGGGGGAGACATTGGATTTCATGATGCTCACATGATCTATGTCGGTTAAAGTTAATGTTCCAAATGAATGAATGGGGTCAGCCTTAAATGATGCACACAATGAAATGACTGATACTAAAGTTCTTAGGATAGGATGATCAAGAGGTGATCTAGGCCTAACTAATGACAGTAGGTCATTCTTGATGATTGCACAACAAACCTGATGAAAGTCTTAAACTACATTCTAGGTATAATAGGTGTTCACACTAGCATATGAAGGAAATGAAATAAAGTATGTATGAATTAATGAAGAAGACTCTGTGTTTGCTAAAGAAGGCTCCCTAGTTGAGGTCCCATATGTTGAGCCATTATATTTGGCAAGTCTTTATGTCAAGTACATGATTCCAAAGTCTCATGGCATATGAACGAATGATGTGAAAGATGTTATGTGCTATGTGTAAGGCTTTATGTGTTGTGTGAAATATGATACATATGATGATGTATGTTACTCTCATGGCATGTCATTCCTAGTACAAATTTAGATAGCTCACTAACTTCCCGAATCCCATTTTTGGAAGTCCATTGACTTTACATTCCACAATCATGTTGTTAGGAAAGAGTTGTTCTTACTCATGCATATCCTTGGTGTGTGATTGCATATATCCATACTTAGTAAAACTGTGTATTATTCCCATAAAATTAAAAAATTTTAGGTTTAGGCACAGGTGGACGCTAGAGCTTACAGGTCTACATTGCAGTTATCCAGACGTGGAGCTTTCATCCAGATTTTGTAGGCCCTCATGCTTTAGAGGATTTCTACCGTTATTATCTCGCATAGATGTAGGCTATAACTAGTGGAGAATGTTCCGCTAGTGTTTCTTTCAACTTTTGTTCAAACTTCGTATTGGTGCCGTTTTGGCAAAAATACGTTTAATAAAATTATTATCTGATTCTTTCATTTGATTATCTCTTTATGAGATGGTTGATTTGTGAACACCTATGATGTTAAGTAGTATATACAAATATGTGTTAAGAAACAAAAAGTTTCAAATTTTCTGCTAAAATTAACCTGGATGAAATAAGAATGACGTATGCAGGCTGGTCTCTGACCTGTGAGAGGTCAACGACACCGGTCTCGTCAGGGGTCTATATTCCGCTCGTGACAAATGCATTGGTGAAGTACCATACCCTTACCTACACTAAGAAACTACTCTTAGGTTATCCTAGTTAGAGTCCTTACTTTACATCCATTTTCCATTTTATTTTAGTGAAACTACATCCTTAACCGATAATAAGACAATGGGTTCTAAACATGGAATTTGGTGTTGTAGAGTCTTACAACAATGGAAGGTGTTCTCACCTAGACAAGGTAGAAAATTAACATACATCCTAGCATACTAATTGAATTCACTTGCTAGATCCTATGTGGTAAGCATAGTTTATGGAACTAAGAGATTTATATTGCCCTCTACATGCTCATTGACATTGGAGCCTTAACTCATGAGAAAACATGGGTGAACGTTACTCAAATGGAAGATACCACATCATGAGGAACCATAGGTGAATATTTCTCTAAGGAAAGTCAAACCTTATGTGGAATATAAGTGAATATTCCTCTAATTGAAGTCAACACAGTATGAGAATGTAATGGCTAATCTTCCTCATGGGAAGCTAACACCTCTCACTGTCATGTTCACACGGTTCTACGCTAGGTTCCCTTTTTATTAAAAAGACTTTATTACTTTACTATATAAAACATAGGCTTAGGATATTGATATGTTTTATTATTATAGCATATTCAAGCACCTATCTAGTTTTAGGGTACACATGAGCAAACCTTTCAAGGCCCCTAAAATGACTAGATCTTTATACATCTGTGTGTACTTGTATATGAGCAAACCTTTTACATATAACATAAATGTCACACTTGTTCATATATCAATGCATAAGTCTATATATGTGACTATGTGAGAAATCTTTTCATATCAACACTTTAAGACACTATGGACATTCATATTTCATTATATCATATACTTAACATCGTAGCATATACGACATATGCATGGTAAGTCCTTATTCATTTTCATGTTCAAACCTAGGGACTATCTTATAAAGGCACAAATGTGCAATACATTGACAATGTCCCACGCCCTTGCCCATACTAGTACACCTATTAAGTCATCCTAGTTAATAAAATGCATAACATACTTCACATATATTTACCTTACATGCGTAGTAGTAGACATTTAGTGAATATGAGATAAACCTTTCATCAGACACTATAAACTTTTACTACCTTATAAGCATGCATAATGTGTAAGTATGTGTATACTAGTAAACAGGATAAAATAATAGCTATCAAGACACGTTTAGGCAGAGACCCGTTTAAGACAACATTACACTTTCAAGCATAAACCACACAACACAATTTATCATTGAAGGCATGCTCCCTTCATATTACACTTTAAGACTCTTAATATTAGCTATTCACACATTTTCATCGGGATACATGGGTAGGGGTCATCAGTCCTTAACACTTCATTAATTATAGAACCTACACATGATCTTAACATAGCTATATACATGTTTATACAATAGCAATATAACTTAGATCAAACTAGAATTTGATAGTAGGCATCGACATCATATAGTGTGATAATCATAACCACACACTCATGTATTCATCAATTTCCTTCAAGAAACATGGTAAACACATATATAATAACAATATAAAGTGAAAATCACCACCATGAGTTTACAATACCACCCAATACAAGGCTTCATTAATTAACAATACAATAGAAAAGTAGGGAAGTAAAAGAGTATAGCTATTCTTACCAATCTTTTAGCCTTTGGTCATCATTGACCGTTACTATTCTTTCATCAACAGTTAAAATATAAGGCAGTAGCTAAAGGTATACTAACAAAATCATGAATCATACATTAATAATAACAAGATTTAGATAATATTAGCTCCACTACACCATCAATTTATAGTTTGTGAAAGGAAGTTGATCTCTTACCAATTCTTTCTCACTTTGATCATCAATTATTTATGCTCACAATTAATCAACAATACACATAGAAGGCATTAGTTAAACGTAATTCTACTACATGTGCGAAGAATTCGAGATTATAGTGAGCATCATTAATTACAATAGAGAGGAAATACAGATCAACTCATCAAGCATAAATCCATACTGGATAACGAAACATAATTCATCGTTATAATATATTTCATTCAGTAGCTAAAGTACAATTAATGATATACAAAATCATGAGTCGTTTACCCTGGAATCGAGATACATAGAACTACATTAATCTTTATACATTATAGGCAGTAGTTAGCAATAAATTTCGACATAATCAAATTCCAATTTTATACATTATAAGAACAATGTTACAGTGTATCAGATGAAGATCTAAGATAGGCATGTTAAAATCTTCATAAATTGATTCATATGGATCCTTCATCATAAATTATTCATCAATAACCGTAAATAACAATAACATATGAAATTCATTATAATAGAATCACAATTCAATCAATAAAAATCCATGATCACAATGTCCATGCAAGGACTAAATCGAGTTTGTCAAGGGACATGGGTGCACAATGAAATTAGATTTTTTTTTACATTAAAACCAATAATTATCATCAATTCATCAAGATTAAGCCTTTGAAAACGTTTTGAGAAAGAACTCATGGCTAGATTTAGAGTTTGAAAGTTTGATCACGAAATCTTTTTGAAAACATTGAGATTAACCCTCCAAGTGAAAGGTTACTTAGAGATGAAAGGCAACCATATCTTTATCTTGATAAAAACCTCAAAAGCATGATGAATAATCCATAGGAATCCAAACTCCAAGCTATTCATGAGCTTCACCTTCAACGGAGGTTATAAAGAGAAATTTTTTTTTGGGAAAGTCTATTTTGATAGAATTGGATTGGGAATGGGTTGATCACGTTTTTGTTCCCTTAAATACACCCAAAAGAAAATTAAAAACATAGAAGGGTAAGGTTAGGACGTGGGGTTAATTTTCCTTTCACCCCTTTAATGAAACAGTGCGCAAATATGCAGTTGCAGACATCACCTACGGACACTAATCTACGGGCCGTCGATCAACCTATCCGCCTTCTAGGTGATCAGTCGATAATGAATGAGGATTCTTCTTATTGGCTTCAACTTCTGAGCCTAATTACTAACCTACGTCCCAAGTCGATGGGGCGTCGATGAGCTTACGAGTCATCACTGGAGTTCATCGACTGACACTATCAAGGCAATGTTTTGACAGTCCTTGGGTCTTTCTTGTTGACCCTTTTGCGAGTCCCTTGGGAAGTCTTACCAAGGCTTTTCCTACGTTAATATCTACCTTAAATGTTTTGAAGACCTTACATATAAACAAAGAAAATGAACACCTTAAAATATGCTAGGCACACTCAAGACCCACATGAATGTCTCAAGGACTAACTTTCGAATGTCTTGGACGTTCTTCGATATTAGACCTCCAACCTAATAAAACTCAATACACTGTGTATAAAAATCATCTTAAATGATATAATGACCTCATAAGATCTTGAAACACAAATAATCACATAAAACACATAAGGTCCCTTCAATGACTAGTCGTTGAAAGTATGGGTATTCCCTTGACATTTGACTTCCAAATGAATTCAAATTACCCAATAGTACATTGAAACACTTTATTAACATGTTTACAAGCTAATATGCACCGGTTAGTCTCTATACACCCTAACTAATTTTGGGGATCTTACCTAAATGACATGAGACCTTGAATGATATTTAGAATGTCCTTTAGATGAAACCTTGAACCTAGTGGTAAGGTTATGAACATTGAAGTCGATAGCCTTTATGGTATCCTTCTTTTAATAAAAGGTAGACTTAGGGTTTGTTGGCTAGAACATCATCATATCATCCTTAGGAAAGTCATTAGCGCTATTTTTTTCACCATTGAATGGCAGACCTAGGGGAACTCTTTGGTAGGGGTGCATGTGATTGGGTTATGAATAAGATATTAAACCCTTGGTATGAACCTTTAAAGTAAATTAATCTATGTAACGAAACCTAGCACCGTGTGAGTATGACTTGGGATGTAGCTCCAGTGAACAACGATATTAGAGTACGAAGTGAGCCTTTCATATTCCTTAACCATGTGCCTACATGGTATATGTCCACGTTCTACCATTGTCAAGTAGAACACCCTCCATCAGGTTACAACTCCGGAGACCTTGTTTAGATACCATGGTCTATGTCGGTTATTGCCTATTCTCATTATATGGGATACCTACTAGTATTGGAGAAGTTATACAAAATTTAAGTGGTGGTATGAGACGCAATCTAGACATTGCACAATATTCTTTAAATATGTAACTGACAGTCCCTAGGATTGTATGGGCGGTCGCTTCACAACTTACTCATATGAACCTTAGAATCACCTTTGGTAGGAGAATCTCATGTTCATGTGGTAGGAGTACTGTAAGTGTGTGAATCTCATAATAGGTTGTCTTAAGGATCATTCAGTTTTCCTAGAAAGAGTTTATGGGCGTTCTATCTTTGTGGTACTTAAGTGATTCTTAGGGTAGCTTTTAGTGAGGGAACTACATGTTATAAATTTTCTAAGATGAAATAAAGAAACTTAATTGTAACAGTGAAGGAGTTCACAATGACATGAATTAGTTTGTCGTAAGGTTGTCCTTAAAAATGTCGTAAATTTGTTAATTGAATTGTTATGTGTTTCTAAGGTGTTAACTATTGTTTTTATGCTTATATTATGATAATTTAATAAAAACATGCATCGAAATAAATGTCCATTTTCATGATTTTTATAAATTCTATACTTAGTACATGTGTTTTTACTAATTCAATGATTTTATCTATCTCTAATTGAATCAAAGGTGAAGGTGCTATTGGAGATAATGTTGGAGTATAGGATCGTTCAAGCAAGTTTAAGTATGTCCTCAGTTGACTCAGGAGCATTAATGTCTCTTATTTCTTTTGTCGAAGTATTGTAATAGACTTAGTAGTACTAAATTTATATTGTATGTGCCATGTCTCAAAGTACTCTTCTGTCTATGATTGGATGAAATGAGACTTAGTATTTCCTATTAGTTTTATATGAAAAAGATATTAGAGATTGTGTAATTTTTTGTTAAAAGTTTGCTTTTCACACTACTTTTCATATGTTTATATGAGATGAACGATACGGAAGGCCTTGTAAAAGACCTCCAAGAGGTTAATTATGCCGGTCTAGGATCTAAAGAATGCCCTAACTTTTAGGGTATAGGAAAGGGTCGTGACAGAAAGTCATAGTAACATGTTTCATGTTGCATTGTGTTTACGAGTCTTATTGAAATAGAATTTCATTGATTTTTTTTTTGTATTTTATGGAGTTATAATTATGTTTTTAATTGAAAATATGTGGTTTTATATCTCATATTGTCATGATTTAATAATAAATTGTTTAAAGGTGGCATTAATGAAAGTTTTAGAAAAATTAGTTGTAGGATTGGCAGCTCAATCTATCGATTTCGCAAAATTGAATAAATTGTTCTTCTGTCGATAATGGTTATAATGTGTATACATTTTATTTATATGAGTATGATAATATGAGTATAAAGATTTCCTCCTATATGAAATGAAGAATGTGAGTCTTATTGCATAATGACTTTTAGATTAGTTTCTATCTTCTTGCTATGTTTTTAGTCTCTTGATTATGTGAAATTGGTTTCCTCTAAATTGTGTACAGAATATGGTCTGGTATGTTTATTTTATTATATTATAGAGTATTTATTTCTTTAATGTTCATATATAAAACAAGTGTCATTCGAGGACAAATGTTGTCCAAGTAGGGGATAATGTAACATACCTAAAAAAACTTAGATAAAGCTAGATCCTAACACGTATTTCACTAGGTTTTAATGTCCTAAAATTGTTTATATTGATGTTTTTAGTTATTTTCTAATGTTTTGTGATGTTTTCAGGTAAGACATCAAAGAATATCCATATTGTGAGAAAGATATGCCTTAAGCATGCTTGTACGTTTAGGTGTGCCGTTGCATGTTTTACGTATTTGTGTTTGTTGAAATGGATGAGAGGGGTTTCTAACATATGTAATATAATATTATAATTTGAAACATCTGGTTGAAACTCCCCAAGGACAAACCAAAGGGTCCTTGAAGTGGACCCAACTTATTTCCAAAACTATCAAAAACCAGCACAACCAACAGAGGGAATCGACGCCTCTTAGGTTAGTCGATGTCCCGCCAATGGATGGTGTGGTTTGAGACTTAGTATTGAATACCAAGATCCCCTTTTGAGAAATCTGACCCAATTTAACGATTGTCAGCACAGCTCATTGATGGGTCGACGCCTCATAGGTGTGGCCGTCGTTCGGAGACGTAAAATTCATGTAGAGTCTTAGCTGACCCAAGCGTGATTTGGGGATATCCAAGACATACTGAAATTATCTCTGCGGTTCCTTAAGGGTTATTTAGGTATTTTAAGTGGTTTGTCAAGTCTAGAACACCTAACCATGTTATTATTCAAAATCAAAACCCAAAACCCAAAACCCAAAGAAGAACTCTCTACAACACCATTGGAGCTTGAAGAAAGGAGGGAATCTTTGAACTTTATTTCTCAATAAAAACTTCTAATATTTTTTGGTTTACCATCAATTAACGTATGATTTTCATCCTTTAATCTATTTATTGAAGGAGCCAATCTTCAAAGTGATTTCCAAAGTCATTCAAAATATGAAATTGTCCTAGTTTTGATATCTCGCCTTGGGTTCTTGCATAAACCATTTTGAATCAATGTACTATGATTTAAATTATGTTAACCTTATAATTTTATAAAAAAATTCCTATGAGCCCATTCACATAATGAATTCAATATTTTTGCTGTATGATAGGTGATATGATCATGTCTCTACACTATTGAATTATTGTTTAGTTTATATTGGGCTAATGAATAATGAAAGAATCAACTTAGAATTATGAATAGGATTTTTTATATTGACATATTAATATTGTATTATTTTTTATTCAATGTATATTTTGATTATTGGATTGAATTGGTGATCATGGCTATGGGTGAGAGCCTTGGTATATTGAGTTGGTTCATTTCCCTATGGATTGATGTTGTGAAATTGGATTTGTGGTATGTTAACCTAACTTTTTATATATTTTATATTATAGGTACTTAATTATGATGATGTTTGGTATGGTCCAGTTATGGTGGCGGTGCTTATGTGCTATACTTGTGAATAATGTTGCCGCATCGACATTACTTTATTAATCGTGAAACAATTGGCCTCGTCGGTATTACTTTATGAATTTATGATATTATTATGTTATAAAATAAATATGTGAGTATTGTGAAGGTGTTGGTTATTTATAATTATCTGTGAAGTCAAAGTATGTGTTCTTCTAGTTGATAATAAGTGATCGTGATAGGCTATAGTGATGCCTGGTATGTGTGCACTTGATGTTGAAGTGTGAATATTAGTTGAATATATGATCATTATGATGTGTTATGTTAATGATTCTATAGAAGTGTGTAGGGTGACTTGCAAATATACTATGTTGACCCTATGTGCCACATGAATGATATTCTACATGTGATAAGACGATAACAAAGTGTGTCTTGTTTACGTAGACCTATGTACCTTACTTGATACATGAATAATGTGAATATGTATCCTTGACATAGTATGATAATGGACCTTTGTCTTGTATGTACATGTGTATAAATAGAATATGATCTTGAATATAGCAAAGAAGGTCATTTATAAGTAATACTTTGAAAGAAGGTTATGATATCCTTGCTGTTGAAATCGTAATTGTATCCTTCTTGTGTAATTGATGGACTTAGAGTTGGTTGTCTTGAACTTCATGAAATCATCCTTAGGAAAGTCATTGTGTGTCTTAATAACCTTTGTTGGGAGACCTAGCATACCCTCCTAAGGAAAGAGTGTTATGATTTGGTTATGAACAAGATCTAGTACATCGTCATATGCTTCTTTATTGAATAACTCTACGGGAACAAAGGTTATAACCAAGTGAATAAGCTGGGGAGTAGCTCTAGTAAAGATTGATATTAGAGTACAAATAAACCCTTGATATTCCTTCACCATATGCCTATATAGTTTGTGTCCTCGTTCTACCATTGGAAAGTAAAACACCCTTTATTGGAATAGGGTTTACTCCGGATTCCATGTTTAGATAACATGGTAGATGTCGGTTATTGCCTTTTCTCATCATTCGAGATACATGCTAGTGTTAGATAAGTTTTATGAAGTTTAGGTAGTGAAATGAGACGCTATCTAGACATGGCACGATTAGGCTTTGAAAGTATTAGCATGTGAGCCCCTAGGTTACTCCAATACTATTACATGAATGTCTATTAAATGGTTTCAGGAACCTAATGATTTATGTTAAAAGGATGTTAATGAAAAAGGTACTTATCTAGATTAGCTTTAAGGATTGTTTAGGTAGGCTTGGAGATGGTGTATCGGTGTTCGCTTCATGTCTTACTTAGGTGAGTGTTATAGTAATTCTAGGTAGGGAGTTGAATGTATGAAATGGGAATTATCTTATCTTAAGTAATCTAAAGGATCAGTTTGGTGTGTGTAAAGGGATAGCATGGCCAGTGATTTCATAACTCACTCAAGTGAGCCTAAGAATCACCTTTGGTAGGAGGGTTACATAGTTATGTCATCTTGACGTATAGTTAGTGAATGTGACTGTATGTGTCTATGTTGACTTAATGTGATCTCTTTTACTTGTTTAATGAAGTATTACTCAAAAAGAGTGTTTTTTTTATACAAATGTCCTTTTAGTATGATTTTATTACATTACGTCATACTTAGTAGATTCTAATGTACTAATTCCATATATGTTGTTTATATGTAACGGTGTAGGTGAAATTTGAAAGGAGCTTCAAAGTAGAAGCTTGAATTAATGTTCGTTCAAGCAATAGTTGGCATGTCCGAACTAGATTCAAGGATATCTTGATTCTTATATTTCCTTATTGAAAGTATTGTCATAGACTTAGATATTTTTTATATATTGAAGTATTGGTCATTTTCCAAAATATTCGAATGTCTAAGATGACAACTTTGAAATTTAGTCTTTCACTATATTTTTCTATAAATGATATATTTTGAAGTATTACTATTTTGTGTGAAATCTTTTAATTCTGCACTATTTTTCATACATGTATTCAATAAATTATATAAAAGGGCTTGTACAAGAGTTCAAAGACGTCAAGTACGCCATGTTGCAATTTGACAATACCATAGATTCTAGGTTGTACTCTAGGGGTGTGACAGAATCCAAACCAATAACTTTTTCTTGAGCCTGGTCTTCCATGAAGGTTTGGGAGAGTATGATTTGAGAGGGAAAAATTTGTTTTTAAGAGTGAATCGTAAATTAGAGTTAAGGATTATATACAAATATAAAATACTCCAAAAAACATAAATAAACCATCTATAGTCTAATTAGAACGTGGGGTGAATTTCCCAATTCACCCCTAGCATGGAAGCACCTCAAGAAAGATTGCGGGTACAGTCTAAGAAGGGCAAGCAATGGGTCATCGATTGACTAACGCGATGTCTTCTACTTCGTCGATGGTAATTCAGGCTCCCTTATTGGGGGCTAAGATCATAACTAAATCTTTTGAGAAACGCCCCCAATCGACGGGGCGTCGATCATATTAAGGGAAGTCAATGTATCTCGTCGATTGGCACAACCAAGGCAATATCTAGGAAACATTTGGGTCCTCCTCAAGTACCTTTTGGGTGGTTCTTTTGGGATTCATGCCTAGACATTTCAAACTTAAATACGTCCATTTAATATTTAGGATCCTCTCCTACAAATTTATACCCCAAATAACCAATAAAACATATAAGGTCTAATTTTTGAAAGTGTCAAACGTTCTAGGACATTAGACCTCCAAATAACTTTAAATAAAGTATACACACTGTAAAACACTTATTTTACATATTAATAACCTTTTAGGTACATGTGAGGCTCTATCTACCTTATTTAATTTTTAGGGTCTTGACAATTCGTCCACGAATGACACATGGAACCTTTTAGAACACACTAAAGGACTCAAAGAACCAAATAACAGCTCACAACATATAGCATGTTACAACCTAAAAGTCAATGCACAAAACATACAAGGAACACCAACTTCATAGAATCAAGCACGAAAGAAACATAATCAATCATGAATTACTCTTACAAATCCATTACATGCTTCCATATGTCTTCATTCTCAATTACATTTGAAGGAAATACATTCTCCAACGTTAGGCATGCTTATCATTTTATAATAAAGTTAGACATACAGTGGATTTCTCTTGCAGACATAGGCATAATCTACATTTAAACTCATGAGAAATTAATCAATTCACTTAGCTGAAAAAAATTATTAATCATGTAGGTCAACTTCAATATTATATGTTATACATAATACCATCAAGGTCATACATTTTATTACATTGATTATCTTTTGCTCAAGGAGGAACTACCTCTTACACCCTAAAAATGAGCTAGGTTTAACTATAGTCATGAGGTTTTAAAGTCTTAAACTTGTTAATAGTTGTTTTTGTAGTAGTATATGATGTTTGGAAGTTTTTGAAGTTCAAACGTCCTGAATGTTCAAGATGAGCGGAAACTAGTTGAAGTTGAACTAGTCTATCGTAGTGTTTTATAGTGATGTTTTGGAGGATGGTTTAAGGGTCAAAATAAGTAAGGATGGTAAATAAGCGTAGCGTGACACATAAAGGGTCGAAACAACTGAGAATGATGCCATGGGGACAAACCAAAGGGTCCCCAAAAGGGATCAAATCATGGGGAAACAAAGCTACCATGCCACCCAGAATTTGGCAGTGGTTGTGCGTTGCACAAATGGCAATGATTGGGAAAAATCATTCCCTTCTACAAGGAGCTATCACGAACAACTTTGACTTAAAATATACAAAAAATAAGACCTGAATGTGCCTTCGCGATGCGAAGTAAACACCATGATTTGGTCGCGTCATTTTTAAGTCAAATTTGAATAGGTTAAGTTGTGCAATAAATGAAGCGGTCTATCGGGTAATTTGGGGCTAACTTATTGACGGTTATTGAGTATTTTTATAACCCATAATTCACATATCAAAGCTAAACTCTCAACTAAAACCAAAACCTCTACATTCTTCTTTCCAAAACTCCATTATTGAAGCTTCGAAGCTTTAAGTAAGAAGACTGTTTTCTCTAATTTCTCTTCATAAATATTGTGGACTTTACTTCACAATTAAGGTATGGTTTTTTATAGTTGAATCTCTTTTATTTAAGGAGTCAATTCCAATGATTTTTCAAAGATGATCAGAAATATCCAATTTTGTGATCTACTTATAGGTTCTTGCATAAAACATTTTGTATCATTGTATTATGATTTGATAGATGTGAATTTCATGATTTTAACCTAAAAACTCTATGAACTCATGCAAACCATGCAATTCTAGTTTTGACTATTTTATGGGTTAAGTGATCATGTCTCAATGCTTTTGTGTTCTAGTGTAGTTTTGTTTAGGCTATGGAATGGTGTAAGAATTTTATTGGATAATAAGTTGTCTTAGATTGATAAATCTATATTTCATTGATTTAGATTCATTGAGTTTTATGATTTTTTTATAGAATTGTTGATCATGGCCATAGGTAAGGTTCTTTTTGTATTGTATTGGATGATTTATCTATGAATTGAAGTGATGAAAATTATTGTTGTACGCTTCCCTAGTTCTCTTTATTTTATGTAGTGTATGCCTTGAATGTTGTTGTGATTTGTTTGGGCGACTAATGGTGAGAATTATTTGAATTACATTATGTATTATGATGATCATGGCCTTGTTTCACTACTTGATATATTATGATGGTTTATGTAGTGGATTTATGTGAGGTATGATAATATCCATGTACTAGTGACTAAGGTGAATATATGTGTTCTTCTATTGATGTTGTTAGGTTTTCATGTTAGACTATGACTATGTCCTTATGTATGTACTCTTAGAGTTGATGCATGATTCCTCCTACTTGGTTATAAGAGTCGTATGATGGTTATATTGATAATATTAAAGCGGTGAATAGGGTGATCTAAATATGAAGTTACTTATTCGTATGTGCTTTTAGAATGATATGCTATATGTTGAAAATGTGTTTGTCTTGTCTTGGTAGACTTGTGTCCCTTACTTGATACATGTACATTGTGACTATCAATTCTTGACTTAGTATGTTAAAACGTCTTAGTCTTGTATGTATGAATGACATGTGACCTTAAACATCGTGAGAATGTCAAATTATGTGGAGCCCACAACCTAGTTGACAGGTTATGATATCCTTAAAGTCGAAAGTCATCATAATACCCTTCTTCTGTGAATGGTTGACTTAAGGTTGGTTGGCTTGAATGGCATGAAATCATCCTTAGGAAAATCATTAATCTATCCTCTTGACCATTGAAAGACAACCCTAGGGGACCTCTTTAGTAAAGTGAATGTGATTGGTTTATGAACTATTTATGGAACCTGTTCATGTGATTTTTAGGTAAATGACTGTATGAGAACAAAGGCTAGAACCTAGTGAGTATGGTTTGGGAAGTATATCAAGTTAAGGATGAGGCAGGAGTACAAAGAAAACCTTCATATTCCTTAACAATGTGCCTACGTGGGATGAGTCCATGTTCAACCATTGGCTAGTAGAACACCTCGATGTTATGTGTAACTATGAGTTCTTACTAATGTCCTTTGGTGTCACTAATGCCCCGATGGCATTTCTGGATCTCTTGAATAGGGTGTTTCGAAGTAACCTAGATTCATTTGTCATTGTGTTCATTGACGACGTCCTGGTATATTAAAAAATGAGGGCGAACAGATGGATCAGTTGAAGGTGGTACTATAAGTGCTTAAGGAGAGCCAACTATTTGCCAAGTATAACAATTGTGTGTTTTGTTGAGGTCAGTGGCGTTTCCTGTTCATATCATCTTTAGTGAGGGAGTTGAGGTTGATTCAAGGAAAACGGAGGCGATGAAGAATTGTCCTAGGCCATAGACTCAAACCGACATTAGGAGTTTCTTGGGTGTAGAGGGTTATTATAAATATTTTGTGGATCGTTTTGCGTCCATTGAAAATATCTGAACTACCTTGACCCAAATATGTGTGAAATTTGATTTGTCGGAGGCATGTGAAAAAAGCTTCCTAATCTTTCAAGAGAGGGTTACCTCCGCTCCGGTATTGACATTATCAGAGGGTACCAAGGTATTCATTGTATATTCTAATAAATCCCTAGTGGGCTTTGTGTGTGTGCTTATGATATATAGGAAAATAATAGCCTATGCCTCTAGACATCATAAGGTGAATTAGAAGTACTATCCATCTCATGATCTTGATTTAGCGGCTGTTGTATTTGCCTTGAAAATATGAATGCATTATTTGTATAGTGTCTATGTTGATGTGTATACCAAAAACAATAATCTTCAATATGTTTTTACTAAAAAGGAGTTGAATCTCCAACAATGAAGGTGGTTGGAATTGTTGAAAGATTAAGACATTAGTGTATTTCACCACCCCAACAAGGCCAATGCGGTTGCAGATACTCTAAGTGGTATGACCATTTGTAGTGTGTCTCATATAGAAGAGTCTAAGATAGACCTTGTAAAAGATGTTCATAGGTTGGCTAGATTGGGTGTTAAATTTGAAGATTCTTTAAATAGTGGCTTTATGGTATATCATAACTCCGAATCATCTTTGGATGTTGAGGAAAAGTCTTAGAAACACCCTTATAAGCTTGTAATGGAGTTGCATGAATTGGTTCTTGGTAAGCTTAATTATTCATTCTTCTTAGGGGGGATGATGTGTTGAGGTATCAAGGAAGGTAGTGTGATCCCAATGTAAATGGTTTGAGGAACCAAATTGTTGGGGAAGCTCATGGGCCCCCTTACTCCATCCATCTGGACTCTATATAGATGTATCAAGACCTTATAGACGTGTTTTGGTGGGATGGTTTGAAAAGGGACATAGAGGAATTTCTTGCAAAATGTCCAAAGCCAAGTGGTTTGTTTCAACATATCCAAGTTCAAACTTGGAAATAGGAAGACATAAATATGCATTAAGTTGTAGGTTGACTCAGATACAAAAGCAACATGATTCCATATGGGTGATTGTGTATATGTTGACCAAATTCACTATTTTTAATCCCGTCAAGTACCCATACTCGCGAAGTATTATGCAACGATCTTCATTTGTGGATCTCCATGGTATTCCATTATCTATCATATCAGATAGAGGTGCACAATTCACATCTAGGTTTGGAGGTCATTCCAAAAAGCACTGTTTTTCATACCATAACAGATGGACAAGCGGAGCGTACTATTCAAATCTTTGAGTATATACTTAGAGCTTGTATATTTGATTTAAAGGAAAATTGGGATAAACACTTGACTTTGGTTAGGTTTTCCTATAACAATAGCTACCATTCATGTATATCTATTGCTCATTTTGAGGACTTGTATGGTTTGAGATCTGGGTCTCCAAATGTATTGTTTGAAATGGGTGAATCTTCACTTTTGGGTCCCGAATTCGTTTCTAAGACTTTGGAGAAAGTTCATATTATAATGAACCGCTTGAAAACAGCCTATTGTCGGCAAAAGTTTTATGTCGAACATAAGAGAAGAGTCTCCGAGTTTGTATAAGGGGATAAAGTGTATCTAAAAATTACAGCCATGAAAGGAGTTGAGAAGGTATTTCCTCAATATGTGTTATGAAACATGAGCTCTTACGTTAAATAACTTGAGATTTTAATTGCTATGTGTAAATATCATGACAATGCGTATAATTTAGTGGTGAAGGACTCCTATGAGTTGTGACTCATGATAATTTTATATTGTAGTTTGTTAGGCTTATAGTGTTGAGTCTATCCTTTCCTTATAAAGAAATCTAGTGTCATTCGGGGACGAATGTTCTTAAGGAAGGGATAATTTTACACTCTAAAAGTCTATGACTTCAGATAGAGACTCACCTGATGAAATTAAACCTTAAAACATTGTTTCTAAGTCTAAAATAATGTTTATCAACAATTTATAAATTTTAGAGCCAAGACGAGAAGAAACGTCCACAACGTCCGTAAACTCGCTAAATCAAACTAGTTGATGTTGCTATGTTTTGTGAAAGTTTTAGATGGTCATATGAAGTCCTAAACCTAAACAAAGACTTTAAATAGTTATAATTTTGTATAAAGGGTCCAAACATACTGTAACGATTCCCCGAGTACATACCGAAGGGTCCAAGAGGAGGACCCAAACGTTGGCGAGAAAGCTACCAAAGCTACTTGCGGCAGCTATAATTTGAGGTGCAATGCGCGATGCAGCTGACACGTGGAGTGTCAAAAAATGCCTAGCATGCATTCACTCCATGAAGCTACTGCCTCAAAATGGATTTAAAAAATAAAATGTGAAATCAACCACGCGACGCACAACCACTTTCCACATTCGTTGAAATGGTATTTTAGGCATTTTGACTACACAAATGACCCATATATGTGAAGGTATTTTTGTGTAATTTAGGGGGTAATTATGCATAGGTTAATTTTAAGTTTTAAGTAATTTTTTACTCACCTAAATGAAATTTTGAAAACAAAACTTAAAAGCTCTCATCTATTTATACATCTACCTCAAAAATCCTCCATTAATGGAAGAAGAAAGCTTGAAGAGGAAGGCAAATTTCTCTAGTATTTCGCTTGAATTCTGTGGATTAATCTTCATTAAGGTATGGGTTCTTCACATTTCGGATTCCTTTCCCCAAGAGGTCCTTTTAATGTTGATTTCTAAATCACCCAATTCTAAAGGTTTTCGTATTCTAATAGGTTTTCTTATAAACATCAAATTGATGATAAAGTGTGATTGCCTATGACTAATAATGTGTAGATTATTGGTTAATTAATGTTCATTGACGGTAATTAAAGTAGATCATGTGCTTTCCTCAAAATCCCCAAACCTTGGATCTTGTGGATAAATTGATGGGAAATATTAGGGTATTGATTGCTAGACTTGGTTTATCTATTCTAATTCATATATTTATTTCATAGGAAATGTATTATGAGGATTTGATCTATTTCTTGATCAATTCATGATTAACCCTATTTCCCGCTAATCCTAGGTTGTGAATTAAAGTTAATTGAGACAGTGATGATGTTATTGACCTTGTTATTGTATTAATTATTATTGAATGATATTATTACAACCATTGTTTGGTTGAATTGATGGTTGATGGTAAAACCTTGAGGAAGTCTTGTTATGTAGGTGGGGTAAGTCTTGCGACCTTAATCCTTAACTTCAATTATGATTACTTGTATTTAGTGTTGAAGTTATATTGAAATATACCTAATTATTAAATTGATTATTTTTTGTATGATGTTGAATCGAAATGTCTTGATTTATGGGTTGTGAGTTGTTGGATAATATATAATGATATAAGGATGGTGATGACTTACATATATGCCTTATCATAATGTGATTACGTACATGTGCTAACCTCACATGTGTGAATTGTAATGAATGGACAATACTCATGCAATTCCTATTCATTTATGATGATGACTATATAAGGTCTAGAACCTGTGACCTAAACTAAGATATGAATATTAAGAAAGATATAAAGACAGTTCAAAAGGGACTCTAGCTTAGCACCAACTAAACTTGAAGATGAGGGATGGAGCCGTCCCAAAGAGGGAATGTAGGATTCACCATAGTTCTCACGAGATGGGTAGCCTCATAGACCCGAAAGGGCATAGAGTGATATTTAAATGATAGCCCCTAAGATCAATAAACTATGTTGCCACCATAGGAATACTAGCTAGTGGATCCACCTAGGTGCTATATTAATGTTTGGTACTACTTTAGCCGATATACCACTTTCCATCAGTGTAAGGTTTTACAACACTGGATTCCACACATAGCTCTTGGGGTCTATAATGTTTAGGGCAAGTATTCCAGAAACTAAAAGGAATTAATAATGTAAACACTAACTAGGGTGACTTGAGAGGTTTTACTTAGCCTAGGTAGGGGTATGGGACTCTATCTATGTCTTGCACTAGTTTGCCTTGAGGGAATCGTTAGGAGGTTGTTATTCTGTTAAATAATGTGTATGCTACTTATATAATGACCCTACATGTTGTGTATCCTACATGATGTTAGTTTCTTTTTTGAACATGATATTGGTCTATATTGCTAAATATGATGATAACTACTATTGTTGTTATGTTATGTATAGTTAGACATTACATTTGATCCTTTGTTTGGTTTGCTTGATTGAGTAAGGGTATTGGGCTTTGCTTTATCATTAAACTTGTAGGTTAAATGGTGGGTAATGAGTAACGGTCTTGCTTATGTGATGAATTTATGGACTCTATACATGTTGACTTGACTAGACTTGATATTGTTAGTCTTGTGATGTACATGGTCTTTAATTGAGGAATAATTGTTTATTGATTTGTATTTGTTCTTAAAACGGATGTCTCATATCATAACTATCTAAACATTATTATAACAATTGGGCATAGACTATACATGAATACAATAAAAGTCACATATAGGCTGTACAATCTTTTGTAATCAAATGAAAGAGATAGAACAAAGTGGCCTTAAGATTAATCAACATCCAATGTTAGAAAATAGTGTTTCCCTCGAAGTGGTGAGCACCTACCCATCTTGGGAAATGAGGATCCAAGTCTTCCTTCAAGTGTCCTCACAAGCCCTTCAAGGACCGAAACATAAAAAATTTTGGGACAAAGGGATAAATGTGGTTAGCACATACTTGTACTAAGTATTGGCACATATACACACACAACATAAAAATCATGCTAAAAAGGGACATTTCATTAAGTCATTCTAATTTACTCCAAAGAGATGGCGGTATTTCTAGAAGGCAAGAGCTACCTTAAAATCTCATTCTTGTGATCAAATTGTTTAATGTGTGGGCATTGACTTTATGGGCCCTTTTGTGAGATCTCATGGGATGATGTACCTTCTTGTGGTAGTTGGTTATGTGTCAAACTGAGTAGAAGCCATAGCACTTGCAAATAATGAAAGGAAGAGTGTCACTGCATTCTTGAAAAAATAATATATTTTCTACATTTAGCACCCCAAGGTCCATTATTAGAGATGGGGTATCCCACTTTTGTAACATGTTTTTCAAAGGATTGTTGGAGAAAAATGAGCTTCGCCACAATTTGGCCACTCTATACTATCCTCATACTAGTGGGCAAGTTGAGGTGTCAAACAAAGAAATCAACCAAATTCTGGAGAAAAATGTGAATACGAGAACGGATTGGTCATGTAAGATTTATGATTCTATTTGGGACTACCAGACTGCATACAAGACTCCCATTGGTATGTCCCCATACAAACTTGTATATGGGAAAGCATGTCACTTTCTGATTGAGTTAGATCATAATTCCATGTGGGCAATGAACAAATTGAAAATGGATTTGAATGGGCTGTGAAACAGAGGTTAAATAATTTCAATGAGCTTGATGAATTTCTTTTAAAGGCATTTGAAAATTCATCCTTCTACAAAGAAAAGATGAAAAAGAACCATGACCAAAAGATTGCGAAGCCCGATTTAGTTGTCGGGAATTTGGCTATTTTATTCAATTCTAGGTTGCGCTTGTTTTCGAGAAAACACAGGTCCAAATGGACTAGTCCATTTTTGATCACCCAAGTTTTCCCTCATGGAGCGGTTGAGTTAGAGAATAAGGAGGGCATAGGGTTTAAGGTGAACGAGAAACCAATCAAAATCTACCTTGGGCATGTTGAAAAAGTGAATGAAGTGATCTAGGCATACAATCTTGATGAAGTCTAAGTAATCAACAGTTCATTGTCGTGCCGCGACAATAAATCAAGATCTTATCGGGAGGCAACCGAATATGTACCCTCTAGCCAGCATTAGTTTTTTTTTCATTATTTTATAGGCCTTGTTGCATTATTTCTATTTTTTCTCACTTAATGTTACGTATTAATATTTTTTTGATGTTTTGGATAGGTAGTAAACTAGTGTCCGTGTATAAAAAAGTGTCTATAAAAAACAAAAAGATTAGCTTATTGAATGTTCAATGTGTAAAGACGAAATCAATAGAAATCTGCAGAAAATTGGTCTGGTGTATGCACCGAAAAACCAATCGATGGACCGTCATCCTGTCAAAGGACTGTCTGTAAGGTCTATAGATCCCAGTTTTGTTTCTTTAATTTATTTTAAGTTAGGGCACATTCGACGAACAATCCACAGCCTTACGGTCCGTCGATGGGGAATCATCGACTCCTCCAACATATTGACCCAACCCGATCCGACCGTCTATATGTTAAATTTTTAAACCTTTCAGTTGCCCACCCTTTCAAAGCCTTCTCCAAAACCGTTTCCATGCATATTTCCCTTCAACTTCACTACTTCCTCACCCATTAATTCCCTTTTTTATAAGTGAGATTCTCTTTTTTCCCAAATCTCCATCAGTTTCCCAAAGCCATACTCTTCCCCAATCTTCCATCTTTGTCTGTCTTCTGCCTGGTTGGTGTTCAAGGTCGCATGGTGGTGTTTGGTACTTGCAAGAATTCATCGCCTCATTCCATACACTAAAATATACATGTATGTCTTCCTTATCTTCTCTATTTACTCTTGTTACTTTACATTCTAAATTGTTTGAATACTATAATGGGTCTTGAATTTGGAACACCGTTGTATGCTTTAAATCTTCAAACCGAATTCCTAGTCACTTTGAATAATGAAAGTAAATAGGATCGGTCAATTGATGGACCATCATTGGGGTCCATAAAAAAATATCCCCTGATTTTTCTAAGTCTCTACCCACGGGATGGACTATCCTGCATGACCCTAGGACTCTATCAGAACCTTTATTTGTGAAGTTCCTCAAAACATTTCTGAGGGTCCATCGACGGATCCTCTTTGATGAACCGTCGTTTAGTCGACGGTCAGTCCTGCAGGTTCGTCGTCCTTAGTAGAATCTATGTTTTTTAAGAATCCAAAAAAGTTTCTAAGGGTCCATCGACGGACCCCCACGACGGACCATCGTTCCGCCAATGGTTGGTCCTGATCTTTCTTTGTCTCTAATAGAAACTTTTTTTCTGATATGTGTAGATAAATTTTCTAATTGTCCACTAACAGACCGTCGTTTCATCGATGGACCATCGATGTGGTCTATCAGTTAATTCTGCAGTTCTACATCACCATTATGTTTGTGTTTCCTCCTCTGTGTTGGATTGTTATGACTGTGTTGCATGCATACATTAGTACTAATAACCCCTACTTGCAGGTACACATGGCACAAAAGCAAGACTTAGTCTACTCTCGAGGACGTTCAAAGTGTGTTGCCCCTTTCTGCCGGTTGGTTATTGGGTAGTCCAATAATGAGCGGACCCTCAAATACTTGCCCCCAGGGACCCAGACCCGATCACATGCTACTAGGACCTCTCGTAACACAACCAAGAGGGTGGTGTCCAGCGTAGTAACTATCTCCCAGTCTTATGAAGAGCGCACACTGACCGGCACACCATCTAAGTCTTTTACAGTTTATGAGAAAACGTTTGGCTCTACAGAGGCATCCAAGTGCGAGGAAGCTTCATATTCACATGGGGTCACTGTTACAGATACATCATTCCACCTTGACTCATCTAAGGAGGCTGACACAGCGGATTCTTCTACAGCACCCCTGACCAACGTCCCCGCACCGGTTGCTGATAAGCCCAACCGGTGGTGTATCTAAGACCAATATCAAATATACAGGGATGCGAAGATGCTCAACGACAAGGGGGTTATGAATTAGACTATAACAGTGGAGTGACGACTTCTTACTAGGAGTCTTCCCACGATGTTTGTTGTACATTATCTTTTCACCCGCCATCGTCTAGAGTGGACGACTAGGAATTTTGGCCGGTACAGCGAGGGTGATGGTGAGAGAGTTCTACGCCGCTTATGTGGTAAATCTCAGGGCTAGTTTGGACAATCGGGCTAAGCCAACTAAACATGCACCAGTTGATCATTTTCTGTCAATAATAAGCGAGTGGATATATCTTTGCCCACCATTCCAAGATTTTTATATGGTGTTGACACTGATGCAACCAAGAACACCCTCACTCCCGAGTATGACTATCGGTGGAAGTCTATAAAGGACGACCATTTCACGCGTGAGACAGTACAAAGAGAGACCACCAAGAGGTGGATAGCCCAGAACATCTCCGTTGATGGAGAGGATACTTATTGGGTGTTTGATCCAAAATGAGGTATAAAGAAGTCCAACCTCACATTCAAGGCCAAATTCTTATGGATCTTTGTCCGTCATTGCCTCTCCCCCACTGCTGCAGATAATATTGTTACATAGGATAGAGTAGTGCTGACACCTTTCATGGTTGCTAAGTTCGAGGTGGATTTCTCGTAGCTGTTACAGGCTGTCATTCATGAGAGGACCTTTAAGTCGACCACTACTTACCCCTTTCTTTGTATGATTTTTGAGTTGTGCAGGTCTGCTGAAGTGCCCGTCTGTCATATTGATGTTCTCAAGACCTCGACTGGCATAGTTGATATCGATTTAATCTTGATTATGCCAATGAGTTGGCTCCTAACAGAGGGCTCCGAGCTGAGGTGCAGCCGCATAATGAGAACATGGCGGACACTGTAGAGCAAGACCGATGGTCTTATCATGCTACATCGGATCCTACCGACACCAACCCTATTAATTCGATCTTGAGTACTCGCACAGCTCCGAGCTCCTCCCACTCTACCCCATCTGCAGCAATAGTCCCGATCACTAGGGTCCAGAAGTTAGAGGCCCAAATGGCCACATCTGCATCATATCAAGCCTTGGATGCAGAAGTCTATTTCTTAGGCAAAAGAGCAAATTGAGAAGAAAATGTCCCAATGAGATTGAGAGGCCGATTATAGAGGTCAACTAGAGCCTTGACACATTTGAGTTGAGGGTTCTCGCCTGGCCAGCCCCTATTGTAGATTTGACAAATCTCCAGACTGCTCTAGCGAGTCTAAGAGCATTTGTGGATGCCATTATGGAGGCTCGGATACCTGAGTCTAAGGTCCCAGCTGCGGAGCCTTTGAGGATACGGTGATGGTTGCACTGTTCTCAACCTTTGTTGTGCAATCACCTCAGCCACATCAGTAGACCAAGAAGCCTTAATCTAGAGAGAAGGATGAAAATCGAGCTAGGAAGAGAGAGCATCTAGAGTCGAAGGCTGCGACGAGAGCCTCGCTAATTGATGATGAGGCCCGACAGAATAGGGCTCAGGCGGTGGCAGCTTGGGCGTCTAGCTCAAGGATTGCTTATGTTAAGAGGAGCACTAATTAGGGTGCTTTTATTACTGTAGACACTACTTATATTGTCCCTACTACAAAGGGAGCGGGTTCCAGGAAATTGGAACCGCAATTTTGTTGATCATCGGCGCTATGCGCCTTAGGTTTGCTTCACCCAGCACTCGATCTTATATTTTTTATGCATTTTGGAAAATTGCATGCTCTTTTTTGGGTGGTGGGGTAAATGGAATGTGAGTACTAGGGTGAAGTCTGAATATCCCAACTCACTATCCTCTCTTGGGGTTTTCTTTCCTATGTTCTTTTTCCCCAAGAGACTTGTTATTTTAATGTTGAACTGGCACGTTAGTACCTCTGCTTCATACTATAGATATGACATCTGAAGCATGATGGCTGAATAAAATGATATCCTTATTCAGAGAAAATGCTTGCATGAATAGGCATAGTGAATGATGAATGTCTGGCTCTAAGAATGACATAGAGATACACCACTGCATGACCCTTAATGTAAAGCTCGAATTGGTACTGAGCTAGAACTTGCCCGGTTAGTCTAGCTAAAAGTAATGTGTGATATACAATTATGAAAGAATCATAGGCCCTTGTTCAAATATAGAAAATCTTTAGCCTAGATAAAATAAGACCAAATGAAATTAATCCCTTCTTGATCCAAATGATTTGAGCTTAAAATGGATCTTTCTTTTCTACACAAATTTATCTTCACTGGGAAAAATGTGATGGCCCTTGTCCCTCCTTGGACATGTGCACCTCAGCTTATGCAAAAAGGATAAGTTGAGGGTGGCTATGAAGAAAACAACCTCATCTTCGCCCTGACCCAACCTTTTGTATTGTTTACCTTTGCTAATGGTTAAGCCATGAGTTTAGGGTGGATATTACAAAGAATTCTCCTGAAAGTGAGGTTGAAAGAATAAATAGAGAGAAAGAAGAAAAGAAATTGACCCAGGCAATGTTCAAATCAATTGATTTTTTTTTTAAAAAAAGAAGAGTCATTTACACCAAAGAAGAAAGAAAGGAGAATAGCAAGGAAAAATAATATAAGAAAATTAAGAATAGGGCGGAATGAAGGACGAATAGGTAGCACTCTTAGTCGTTATGTGAAAGAGGGCATCAAGTCACTAAAATAAATCCAAATGTACCCTACCTCACCCTGAGCGTACGTTACAAGTTAAGAAATTCCTATCGTGATCCTGAGAGTCTAATATGGTAAATTTAAAGCTCTGAAAAAAAGGGCAAGCCTATGGAGAGAAAGTACCAATGAGGTGAGATGTTGTTATGAGAGTGAGTGTTGAAAATTAATCCTTATACTCAACATAAAACCACTGTGTGAAAAGAGAGGATATTTATTTAAAAGAAAGGACACTAGTTGGAATACTGGAAAGTTTGTACTTTTGTGAAAGATAAAAGAGGAGAGGTATCGGTGCTTTGTGAGTCTGTATAATGGTCCGATCCACATGAGCGAGCCTAATAATGATATCATGCATGAACATAAAGAAGATAATCGAGATTGATAAGTAGATGATTGCGAAAGCTAAAATAACGATACTTTTGAATAAAGGTTTTTTGGAGAGTCATAGTGCGTCGTTTGAGGACAAACAACAAATTTATGTTGAGGGTGTTGATGTACCATGATTTCACAGTAATTTCAAAGATTTTTCCTCAAGTTTACTGAGTTTCTAAGTCCTTTTTGTAGTAGTTTTAATGTATTTTTCTTGGTGTTTACAGAAAACACTGTCTAGAAAGAAAACGCTGAAGATGTGCTGAAAATTGCAGAATAGATGACCTACAGAGCCATCGATGGTCCGTCGACCCATCGACGGTCCCTAGGTCGCAACCATCTCTATGGAGATGTTATGATACCAATGAAAGATCAGGAAATTCTTACTAAGTGTGGGGATACGGAAGGGATGACGTCCTGTCGTCTCATCGACGGACCGCCCTGATGATTTGTCGGTGTTAACAGAATGTAACCCCAATATTCGATTTGAAAAAATTCTAAGTGTGGACCTCCAAAGGCCATCGACGGACTGCCGTCCTTGTCCGTCGATGGTAATGGAGAGTTGGAGAAGAAAGAAGCTGAAAATACAGTTGATGTGTGGACCGATAGTGGCGTCTACAATCTGTCGTCGCCTCGACGGTCTGTTGGTCAGGTCGTTAAGCGAGACATATTTTTGGATATATTTCCATAATGAGGCTTCCCTTTACGTTTTGGATTGTTTTTTATAAATAGGACCAAAAACCTCGTTATGGGGGTTCTCTTTGTAAATTCTCAGATTTGTATTGTTGGTTGTTGAACATTGGTTTTTGGAAAATACTTCACTTTTCCAAAATAGATTCTTACAATATTTTGATTAATTTAAGTGATTTTCTGGATTTTCTTCAAACTTGTTAAAGTAAGTACATGAATTCATGTCTAATCAATATGAATTATGAATATATGGGGAACACTTACACCCAATTTTCTCTCATCACTTGATAACCATCAAATATTTGAACGTGCTACTTCTTTACTTTAACTTAATTAATTACTTGGTTACACAAAATCCCTCTTTAATTATTTGTCTTTTTAAAAGGACTTGATTAAATACAAGTAATCGTAGATTAAAATTATATCTAAAGCATTTTCCTCGTGGGATAAACCCCAAACTAAAATTTGGGTTCTTTAGTTGATATGACCGCTTCTACTACTTTAGGAAAGTATAGTTTGAGTGTATCAGTTATAAAAGGTGGCCTTTATTACAATGTGTTTTGTAGTCTTAAATGTGTTTTTATCTTATTGTATGGATTGATTGTTTACTTTTAGAATGTGCATTATGGATTTTAACTTGAAAAAGATTATTTTTAACTAAAGTTCCCTTAATGCATCTTTTAATGGTTTTATACTATATAGCTTTCATACTTAGGACAACTTGAATATACTAACCTATATTTCTTTTATTTTTCTACAAAGTGTAGGTTCGGGATTGTAGGTGTTATTGAACAAGAAGAAAAGGCTTGGATAGAATTCTCTAAGACCAATTGGTATGTCCTCAAGCTTCGAGAACAACATAATACCACTATTTTTATTTTTTCTACTTTTGTACTAGACTACTACTGTACTTCTTATATGGATACTTTCTGTTGTAAGTTCTAAGGTCTCTATGTTGATTTTCTTATCTTTAAACCTAGATGGTAAATGAGACTAGTCATGAATCTTTGTTTTCATATATGAAAGAGTTTATCATTGATTTTAAAGTTTTAAATTTTTTAGTATTTTTCATTGTCTTACGTAATGATAATATGCTAAAGGCTCGTATAATAACCATTCAAGGTTGAATACATTATGTTACGACTAGGGGGTGCTCTCAGATCGTGTTAATGGGCACCACCACCGATGAAATTATTTAATACAATATAGTGTTTTGTCATAATGTTGTTCATGTTTTGGCCACTCTCATTTCCCTTTTCAATATGTTATTTAGATAAATGGAAGGTGACAGGAGAGACATGATCCTCGCAAGTGCACCTTGCTCTGTTGATGGTTGTCATGCCATCAAGAAGTTTAGTTGGTACTACATATGGTTGTTGCATTAACCCTCAAGGAGAGAGTTAGTTAGCAACTCATTTTCTTAAAAAACCAAACTCCAGTAGAACTACTGAAGGAGAACTTTATCAAGAAGATCATGAATTCTTATTAGATTTAATTGAATTGTCTATTTATACTTTTATTCATGTGAATTGAGTATGAATTGTGGAGTAATTATCCAAGTTTGTTATCGCTTGGAGAACTTGGTGAGTTGATCTAGATTTCTCTACTCCGTATTGAATTGGACTTTAATGGAATTGTGTGGTATGGTCCACTTATGGTGGCAGTGTTTACTTTTGTGTCATTATCTATGTGTTGCGATCATGGCCTTGAAGGCAATAGGTGTAAGGTGATTCAATGTTAAGATTATTATGATTGTGAAGAAGTTGTGTTATCCCCAATACCAGTATCATGTTCTACGTATATTGATGATGTTTCCTATATGTGAATGGTTATGTTAGGGCTAGGTACGTTCTACATGTTGATGATTGAATAGTCTTGTGTAGAATGACCCTTGACTATGTACACCTAATGAATGTATTTTCTTAAGAATATTTAGGTGTCTTATTTTCAAATTATGATAGTGATATTTTCTACTATGCTATAATGTGGTGTGTGGTACATGGACGAACATGAATTGTGATCCTTAGAGGGTGGCTGCCTCTTTTCATTTTGTTGCCATTGTGTGATATTGTTGACAAATGTACACCCACTCACACCTCCTGCTTATCTATGAGTAGGCTAGATTCGTAGCAACTAATGAAACGATAGTGCTCATATACACTATTGCGTAATATTATGCATTTAAAGTATAATATGTTCATTAAAGTAAGAAAAATGGTATTTTATTTATGATTACTTGATAGGTGTACTACTATGGGTAAGGGTATGGGTCTTTACCGATGCATTTCACATGTGTACTGTGATAGGATAGTTCCTAGGTGATTTCTTTATGTACATGAATATAAATGCATTATTAAGCTATGAACATGAAAGTTCATGTTATGATGTCAAGCATATGATACAATAAAGTATAAATTTGTGTATTTTCTAAATGTGTTAATGCAAAAATTTTCCTCATTTGAATACACATACACACCACATGAATGTATGAATGATGCTTGTATGATAATCTTGTAAGTAGAGTCTTTTCAAAGGTATGCTGAATTATACTCTAAACTAGACTATGCTATGAATATGTTATGTCCATATGTAAGGATATTCTCACATGATTTACGTTAATCAAAGGACAATTCGCATCGATAACATATGAATTATGAATATGAGGAGTTAATGTACTAAGGCCTATTTTTATGAAGGTAATGTTAGTAAAGGTTTTTCATAAAGGGAACACAGCTTAGCACTGAGTGAAATTGACAAATTAGGGGTCCCCCTTCTCAATGAGGGCAGGCATGTTCACCAAATGTCCTTATGAGGTGGAAACTACAACGCCAAATGCATAAAGAGGGTTTCAATATACATCTCCTATTTCGTTAACTATGTTGCCCCCATAGGACATAGCATGTGGATCCAGCTAATATACTAGCATGATGTTAATGTTCTACCTGTACAAGTAGAGCACCCTATTTCGATGTGGGGATCCATGATACTGCATTCCATGTTTAGCTCACATGATCTAAATGTCACTTAAGGAAAGGGTTTCCCTAAAGTAAAATGGACAACGAAAGTAAAGGAATTAACCCTAACTAGGATAGCCTAACGGAAGTTGCTTAGTGTATGTGAGGGTATGGGACTTTACCTGCGTTGCACAAGTAGTTCTTGAAGGGAGTTCGGGAAAGGTGTTCTATATGTACATGTATATGTATATATATGTCTATTATACATGATTTTGTGGTAATGTTTTTCATGATTATATGCATGATGTTGGTCGTAGTTTACATATGATGAAGGTCCTTCTTTACATGAATGTAGGTAGCTATACTTGTCATGTTGATGTATAAAGTAAATGATAAAGCTTGTGGTCTTTTTGTGAGTTTACTAAGAATGTGTAAGGTTATGAGTCTTCATATGTACATTTCACTTGTAGGATTAGATTGGGATTATTAGTAAGGTCTTATGATGTCGTAATAAAATTAAGTCCAAATATACTCATGTTGACTATTGTCTTACTATGATGACATAAGAAGTCTTGACTTGTATGGTATCTTGAAGTGAGTCATCTATGTGGTCTATGGAGTATGTGCCTAATGATATTCTATGTTTCCATGATTGTCTATTTTTAAGTAAATTAAGGTTGTATGAATGTTCACCTTTGTTACCTAAAGGTGATGCTTGAGTGTGGATGGTTGAATGAGACACTATTCATGTATTGCACCAAGTATTACTTAAGGGTTACTTAGGGGTTAACGAATTAATGTGAAAGAAGATAATTTCATAAACATGATTGATGTACTTTAAATAAAACAATTGAGATAATGATATATGAGGGATTAATTCCCTAAGATATTCTATATTAACTAATCCTTAAATAAAGTCTAAAAGTTACTTAAAAGGGGAATTGATCTTAACACCGAGAGGATATGCATGAGAGGGGTTCATTCCAAAGGAAAGGAAGGTTTCCTTATTGGTCACATGAGATTGAAACTATAATACTATTAAGTATAAAGAGGGTTTATCGTAGAAATCTATTTTTCCCTTCACTATGAAGCACACATAGGTTGTAGCTACAGGATCCGCCTTTATGCTATCATGAATGTTATGCCCTACATTGGAAAGTAGGACACCCTCCCATTTGTGTGAGGGGTTGACATCGGATTCCATGTAGCTCATATGGTCTACTTCAATTATGACAAAGTTTCCAGATATCTAAAAATAAGAATGAACAAAGTACGTGGCTAAGCTTGTGTCCTCTTGAGGGTTTTCTTGGTAGGTGTGGGTTATGAGGCCTCATATGTACATTGCACTAGTTGACTTAAAAAGGGGTAGTGATTAAGGTCTTATGATAAAATGATTAAATAAAGTCAAGCGTGTATGTTATTGATGTACCGTAGTTTTACGGTACTTTCAATGCCTTTTCCATAAGTTTAGTGTGTGTCTAAGGCCTTTTTGTAGTTGTTTTGATGTATTTTTTTTTGTGTTTATAGAAAATACTGTAGAAAATGACAACGATGAAGATATGCTGACAGTTGCAGAAAATCTTACCTACGAAGCTATCGATGTTTTGTTGACCCATCGACGATCCGTAAGTGGCACCCGTCTCCATAAAGAAGTTATGCTTCCAAGGAAAGTTCGAGGAATTTCTGACTTATGGTGGATCTACGAAAGGGATGACTGTCCGTCGTATCATCGATAGACCATCCTAGAGATCTGTTGGTGTTAACAGAATGTAGCCCTAGAACCCGATTTGAAAAGATTCTAAGTATGGAGAAACCCAAGGTCATCGACGCACCATCAACTTCGTCAATCAATGGCAACAGAGAGTTGGAGAATAAAGCAACTTAACATAGAGTTGAAGTACGGACGGACGGAGGCATTGATGAACAATCGTTGCCTCGACAGTCCATTGGATAGGTCCTCAATGTGAGACGTCTTTTTTGACAGATTTTCCTTATTTAGTTTTCCCTTTATGTTTAGGATTCATTTGTTATAAATAGCGCAAAAAACCTCGTTTTTGGGGTTAGACTCTTTGTTAATTTTCAGATTTTTATTGTGTGTTGTTGAGCTTTGGGTTTTGGAAAATATATCACTTTTTCGGAATCAATTCTTACAATATTTTGATTAATTCAAGTGATTTTTGGATTTTCTTCAAACTTGTTAAAGTAAGTACATGAATTCTTTTCTAATAAATATGAATTGTGTAATTATTAACATAAGTAACTAAATCCACAACTAGGGTTGTGGGAACCATGGGTAAATAACAAAGTAGAACTAGGTAAAATAACAATTCTAGAATAGTGTCTTGCTTGTGTTGATAATTCTTTCATTTAGAAGTGTTTTAACGGTGGACAACATTATAAATTGCCTTGTTGCTACTTGCTGGTCCAAGGAGATAAATAATAAGAAAAGAATTATCTACATTGATTTAATATACACTATGTAATAGTGTAGTGTTGATTGGTGAGAACTAATAACTAAGCCATACATCTATTATGATTATTATTATAAGGTAAAATGTCAGTTTTAGTACTGTAAACACACGTAGCAAGACCAAGGTGTGGAGTGAAATTCACTAATTGTCGGAATGAGGAATTAGGGATACATAACTTACCACTTTGCATGCAAGATACTAGAAAGAGTTGTTATAGCTAGGTTTATTGCGTTATGAACCTATGGCGAACAGTTACACCCTAGTTTCTCTCATCACTTAATAAACATCAAATATTTGAATTTGCTACTTGTTTAAATAGGATTAATTAATTACTTTTGTTACACATAACCCCTATTTAATTTTTTTGGTTTTGGAGAGGACTTGACTAAATAGAAGTAATCGTAGATTAAAGTAAATTCCAAACTATTTTACTCGTGGTATGGACCACAACATAACAGTTGGGTTCTTTACTTAATATGGACGCTTATACTTCTTTAGGAAAGCATAGTTTGAGCGCATCAAATTTTAGCGCCGCCGCCAGGTAAAGTGACTTTAAGATTAACTTTAAGTGCATTACAGAATTTTAGTCAACAATTTCCTTATTTTTCTTTTTCTTTTTTTGTTTATATGTCTCGCAGGTCTAGTAATAGTGTTTGCCATGTACACGGAGTCGAAGAGAACCAACACTTCAACTTGATCCAGAAAAAAACTCCACACTTCGCGGAATGAATATTCAAGACAATATTGTTTATATCGATGCTGAGATCAACCCTCAACTCCCCCGCCGGATGATGCTCGTAATCTAGTGGTTGTTGATACCTCTGGTGAAGTAATCTGAGGAGCCAAACTCCCACCCCACGCCCACAAAAGTACTATAGGGTTAATTTTAACATCATTGACTTTGATGGTCCACTTTTCCTACCTCCACATGATCATGCTTTTGTGGTAACTAGTAGCTTGATGCAGAAGCTCACCGCTAGATGTTTGTTTTCGGGGCTACCATCTCAGGATCCATAAGCTCACATCTCCAAACTATAGTCGGTGTGTAAGAGTTATGTAGGGAGGCCAGATTTAGACATAGATACAATTGGATTAAGTGTGTTCCCTCTCTCACTGATGGGGGAAGCCACAATTTGGTGTAATGAGTTTCCCTACAATTCAATCTATACTTGGGAGCAATTGAGGGATGTGTTCCTAGAAAGGTATTACCCAGTTTCTAAAAAGCTAAACCAGAAAGATTGGGTGAACAAATTTGTGGCATTACCAGCAGAGTCAATAAGCATTTCTTGGGATAGGTTCACCTCATTCTTCAGAAGTGTGCCAAACCACCGCATTAATGATAAGTCAAAAAACAAAGTACTTCTATCGGGGGAAAGATGAAAATATTAAAGACGTGCTTGATACTATTGAAGGTGGTCTTATGGGGAGTGTACTTATGTAGTGATCGCTAAGAAGTTAGAGAAAATCTCTCAAAATAATAAAGTTTGGAGCACTAGAAAGTCGTAAACTCGGAAAAACACTTTTGCAGTGCAAGCTTCACATAACCTAGTTGCAGATGAGATCCCTAAAGAGATGTCTCAAATGAGAACTGAGCTTCTGTTGTTGTTAAAACATGTCACCAGGGGTGCAGAAGAGGTAAATATGGTGAGCTATTTGACTAAACCACCACCACCGGTTGATGAGTACTACTATGAAGAAGATTCAGGGGCTTTCCGGCAGAACGCCCAAGGGTGCAATCAGGAAAATTGGTGCGAAGGTCAGGAAATGAAGGTAAATACTATGGGAATTACAACCAACAGGGTCACAATATTTTAAATGGAAACTACAACCGCGACAACAACTTTAACCGGGTAACTATGGTGGATGTAGTATGGCGCGAGTTGAGGATATGTTCCAGAAGATGATCAAGATGTTTAATGCTAGGGATGAACACGTCTAAGAGTTGAGAGGTGATTTAGCAAATATTTGGCAAAAGGTGGATGCACATAAAATCTCAATCAAGCATCTTAAGTTACAAATGGCCCAATAGTCTTCTGCTGTGAACCCATGCCAACTGGGTACTCTTCCTAGCAATACTGTCCAGAAACCCAAATATTATGGACATTGTATGGCATTCACCACTCAAGGGTGTAAGCAGACCATGGATGCGTGGAACATGAGAAGATTTGAGATGATGAGGTAGAGGAAGTTAGGGGTGATTTGGTAGATAAATAGGGGAAAGAATATCAAACACTTCAAAAAGGGATCCCTATTCCTAGACCATTACCTCCATTTCCGCAAATATTGGTGAAAAAGAATTAGGATGGTAAATAGCGGTGCTTTATTATTATGTGGAAATAGATTTCAATCAATGTCCCTCTTATAGAAGGTCTTGAAATAATGCCCGATTATGCCAAGTTCATGAAAATATATTGTCACTAAGAAGAGATCTCTTAGTTTTGAGGATGATGATCGGATGCAACATTGTAATGTAATTGCTAAAAGTTATCCTGTGCAAAAGAAAGAAGATTCAGATGCTTTCACTATTCCATCTACAATTTGATTGTTACACTTTGCTAAAACATTATGTGATCTTTGGGGTAAGCATAAATCTCATGCCTCTCCCTATTTATAAGAAGTTGGGTTTGGGTGACCCAAAGCCCACTGCGATGCGGCTACTGATGGCCGATTGAACAGTGAAGAGGCCTATTGGGATACTCCATGATGTGCTAGTAAAAGTAGAGTCAATTATTTTTTTGGACGATTTTATGATTCTTCATTGTGAGGTGGACTTTGAGGTGCCTATTATTCTTGGGATGTCATTCCTTGCTATCGGCGTGCCTTAGTATATATGAAGAAAGGGCAGATGAGGTTTCAATTGAACAATGAAGAAGAGATTTTAAAGATTTGTATGTCCATTAGGAAGAATGGTGAGCTCCAATCGGTATACGCGATATCCTACAAGGTTGAGATTTCATCCCAGGTACAAATAGAAAAGAGTATTCGTCTTGAAGCACTAGCGGCAGTGATCATGAATTTTTGGAGGGACTTTATCAAAGAGTATGTGTCATTGGTTGCGGCACTTGATCGAGGTGATGTTCAGTTAAAACAAAAGAAATTTGTTTTAGATATGAAGCATCAGGAGTCTCAACCCACGAAACCATCTATCGAAGAGGCTCCAAAATTAGAGCATAAGGATATACCACCTCATATGAGGTAGGTGTTCTAGGGGAAAGGTGATATTTTGCCTGTAATTATTGTATTAGATTTGAATATGCAACAAGTAGAGTGTTTGGTTGATGTATTGAAGGGGTTCAAGAGAGCTACTAGGTGGACTATTGCGAATATTATTTGGATCCCTACCGGTATTTTTTAACATAAACTCCAACTCATGTCCAATCATAAGCCAAGTATTGAGCACCAGAGATGTTTAAATCCACCTATGCAAGAGGTAGTGAAGAAGAAAATTATTAATGGGTTGGATCCTGTAGTCAAATATTTGAACGCTGATAGTAGTTGGGTACGCCCTTTTCAGTGTGTGCCAAAGAAAAGGGGGATGAATGTGGTCCCTGATGAGAAAAATGAGGTTGTTCCAATGACTTCGATGACCAGATGTAGACTTTGTATGGAATACCGAAAATTGAATGCATGGACTGAGAAGTACCATTTTCCTATGACCTTCATAGATCAGATGTTGGATAGGCTTGTAGGAAAGGGGTGGTATTGTTTTCTTCATTTTTATTAGGGCTACAACCAAATCATTATTGCACCAGAAGATAAATAGAAAACCACTTTTACTTGTCCTTATGGAACTTTTGTGTTCAAGCGGATGCATTTATGGTTGTGTAATGCATCGACTACTTTCAGAAATGTATGATGTCCATATTCTCCTATATGGTATAGTATACCATTGAGATATTCATGGATGATTTTTATGCTATTGGTGATTCGTTTGATCATTGTTTGAATCACTTGTCCGAAGTTCTCAAAAGATGTGAAAATTGCACCCTTAGGCAAAATTCAGGAAAATGTCACCTTATGGTGAAAGAGGGGATCGTATTGGGACATTGCATCTCCGAGAAGGGCATAGACGTTGATCGAGCTAAAGTCTAAGTGATAGAGAGACTTCCTCCATCAATCTTTATAAAAGGTGTAAAACGTTTCCTTGGGCATGCGAATTTCTACCAGAGGTTCATCAAGGATTTTTCAACAATTGTATAATCTTTGTGCAAGTTACTTGAGAAAGACAGTAAATTTTATTTTGATGAATTCTGTCTTAAGGCATTTGGTGAGTTGAAGAAGAAATTGGTGTATACGCCCATTATTATTTCCCCGGATTGAATTAAGCAATTGAGGTGATGTGTGATGCTAGAGGGGTTGCGCTTTGTGTAGTTTTGGGTAAGAGAAGCGATAAAATCCTACACCCCATTTACTATGACATTAAAACCCTTAATGAAGACCAAAAGAACTACATTGTTACTTAAAAAGAGCTTCTTACGGTGGTTTTTCCTTTTGAGACATTTCGCTCTTATTTGTTTGGACCAAGAGTTATTGTGCATACTGATCATTCTACCATAAGATATTTGATGGTAAAGAAGGATGCAAAACAGAGGTTGATTCGTTAGGTGTTGATGTGGCAAGAATTTGACTTTGAAGTGAATAATATATACCAAAAATTAAGTTTCCGATCAGTTGTCCCGATTAGAAGATGAAGAAATGCCAGAGTGAGGTGAAAAGCAGAAATTGATGATACTTTTCCTGATGAGCATGTACTGGCTGTTTCTAAATACTTGATTCCATTTTTCGTAGATTTTGTGAATTACTTGAGTAGTTATATAATCCCATCAGACTTGTCGTTTCATTGGGAAAAAGTTCATGCATGATGTGCAAAACTTATTTTTGGATGAGCCATATATTTATAAGAATTATGTCGATGGGCTTATTTTGCGTTGTGTAACAGAAATTGAGATGTTGAGAGTTTTGGAGTCATGCCACTCCTCACCTCTGGGTGGGCATCATAGTGGTATCCAGACTGCCCATAAAATCTTGCAATGTGGCTACATTGGACAACCATCCACCAAGATTTCCTTGAGTTTGCCAATGAATGTGATAGGTGCCAAAGATATGGCGGTATTTCTAAAAGGCAAAAGCTACCTTTAAATCTCATTCTTATGATCGAAATATTTGATGTGTGGGCCATTGACTTTATGGGCCCCTTTGTGAGATCTGATGGGATGAAGTATATTCTTTTGGCAGTTGATTATTTGTCAAATTTAGTAGAAGCCATAGCACTTGCAAATAATGAAGGGAAGAGTGTCACAGCATTCTTGAAAAAGAATATATTTTCTAGATTTAGCAACCCACGGTCAATTATTAGAGATGGGGGATCCCACTTTTGCAACAAGTTATTCAAAGGATTGCTGGAGAAATATGGGTTTATCCACAATGTGGCCACTCTATACTATCCTCAGACTAGTTGTCAAGTTGAGGTGTCAAACACAGAAATCAAGCAGATTCTAGAAAAAAAGGTGAATACGAATAGAACGGATTAGTCAAGTCAGCTTGATGATGCTATTTGGGACTATCGGAAAGCATACAAGACTCTCATAGGTATGTCCCCATACAAACTTGTATATGGGAAAGCTTGTCACTTACACGGTTGAGTTAGATCATAATGCCATGTGGGCAATGAAGAAATTTAAAAAGGATTGGAATGGGCTGTGAAACAGAGGTTAAATGTGTTCAATGAGCTTGATGAATTTCGCTTAAAGGCATTTGAAAGTTCATCCCTCTACAAAGAAAAGATGAAAAAGTACCATGACCAAAAGATTGAGAAGCGCGATTTGTGGTTGGGGATTTGGTGCTTTTATTTAACTCTAGGTTGCCCTTGTTTTCGAGCAAAGTCAGGTTCAAATGGACTGATCCATTGTTGATCACCCAAGTTTTCCCTCATGGAGAGGTTGAGTTGAAGAATAAGGAAGGCATAGGGTTCAAGGTGAACGAGAATCGAATCAAAATCAACCTTGGGCATGTTTAAAAAGCGAATGAAGTGATCTAGGCATACCATCTTGATGAAGTCTAAGAAATCAACAGTCTAGCATCGTGCCGCGACGTTAAATAGAAAGTTGATTGGGAGGCAACCCAATATGCATACCCTAGCCAACATAAGTTTTTTTTCATTTTTTATAGGCCTTGTTGCATTATTTCTATTTTTCACACTTAATGTCACGTATTAATTTTTTTTTATGTTTTGGATAGAGAGTAAACTACTGTGCGTGTATAAAAAAGTGTCAAGAAAATACAAAAAGATTAGATTATTGAATGTGCAATGTGCAAGGACAAAATCAATAGAAATCTGCAGAAAATTTGTCTGGTGCACTGATCGAAAGACAAATCCATGAACCGTCATCTTGTCGAAGGACCGTTGGTAAGGTCTGTAGATCCCAGGTTTGTTGGTTTAATTTTTTTCTATGTTTGGACACATTCGACTGACAATCGACAGACTTACGGTCCGTCGATGGGGAATCATCTACTCCTCCAACATACTAACTCGACCCGACTCGAGCGACTATATGTTAAATTTTTAAACCTTTCGCTCTTTGGTCTTTGGTACTTGCAAGAATTCATCTCCTCATTCCCTACACTACAGTATACATGTATGTCTTCCTTATCTTCTCTATTTACTCTCATTACTTTACATTTTATATTGTTGGAATATGATAATGGGTCTTGAATTTGGGACACCGTTGCATGCTTTAAATCTTCAAACCAAATTCCTAGTCACTTAGAATAATGAAAATAAATGGGATGGGTGTGTATTGTCTAATAATTGTTGTGTTTTGGGTGTTGTTGTTTCCGACATAGGGTTTGATAGCCTGTGCGAATCAATGTTTCAAACTATGATAGTTCATTCCCTAAGAATGATGAAATGCTTTATTAAATGCTAGAGGAACTAAATATTTCGTAGATTGCTCTGCAATTGTTCTTCAGGGCTGAAAATGGATTCAAAAATTCCTTCCCTAACATACAAAATGAGACCCTGTCGACGGACCTTCGGTACATTGACGGACCATCATTGGTTCCATAAACAAAATATCCCCTGATTTGTCTATGTGTCTAACCATGGGATGGATTGTCCTGCATGACCGTAGACTCTATCAGAACCTTTATTTCTAAAGTTCCTCAAAACTTTTCTGAGGGTCCATCGACGGATCCTCATTGACGGACCTTTATTTAGTCGATGGTCCGTCCTGCAGGTCCTTCATCCTTAACGTAAACTATATTTTTTAAGAATCAAAAAAAAGTTTCTAAGGGTCCATCGACGGACCCCCACTGACGAACCGCCATTCAGTCGATGGTCGGTCTTACACTTCCTTTGTCACAAACAGAAACTTGGTTTCTCATATTTGTAAAAAAAAATTCTAAGTGTCAACTAACAGACAGTCGTTTCATCGATGGTCCATCGATGTGGTCTGTCTGTTAATTTTGCAGTTCTACATAACCATTCTGTTTGAGTTTCCTCCTCTATGTTGGATTCTTATGACTTTGTTGCATGCATACATTAGTACTAATAACCCCTCCTTGCAGGTACACATGGCACCAAATCAAGACTTAGTCTACTCTAGAGGATGTTCCAAGTCTGTCGCCCCTTTCTACCGGTTGGTTATTGAGTAGTCCAATAATGAATGCGACCCCGAGTACGTGCCCCAGGGACCCTGACACCATCATGTGCTACTAGGACCTCTTGTAGCACACCCAAGAGGGTGGAATCCGGTGTGATAACTATATCCCGGTCTTATGAGGAGCGCACAATGACCGGCACACCATCTTGAGTCAAAGTCTGCAAGGAGAGCCTCGCTAATTGATGACGAGGCCCGTTAGATGAGGGCTCAGGCGGTGGCTGCTTGGGCATCTAGCTCCATGATTGCTTGTGGTATGAGGAGCACTGATGAGGGTGCTTTTTTATGCGGACACTACTGATAGTGTCCCTACTACAGAGGGAGCGGGTTCTGGGAAATTGGACCCGCAATTTTGTTGATCATCAGCTCTAAGCGCCTCAACTTTGCTTCACCTACCACTCGATCTTATATTTTTTATGCATTTTGGAAAATTGCATTCTCTTTTTTAGAGGGTGGGGTAAATGGAAAGTGAGTGCTAGGGTGAAGTCCTAATATCCCAACTCACTATCCTCTCTTTGGGTTTTCTTTCCTATGTTCTTTTTCCCCAAGAGACCTGTTATTTTAATGTTGAACCGGCACGTTAGTACCTCTTGTACATAGTATAGATATAACATCTGAAGCATGATGGCAAAATAAAATGATATCCTTATTTAGAGAAAATGCTTGCATGAATAGGCATAGTGAATGATGAATCTGTGGCTCTAAAAATGGCATAGAGATACATAGCTGCATGACCCTCAATGTAAAGCTCGAATTAGTACTGAGCTAGAACTTGCCCGGTTAGTGCAGCTAAAAGTAATTTGTGATAGACAATTAGGAAAGGATCATAGGCCCTTGTTCAAATGTATAAAATCTTTAGCCTAGATTAAAAAAAACCAAATGAAATTAATCCCTTTTTGATCGAAATGATTTGAGCTTAAAATGGACCTTTCTTTTCTACCCAAATTTATCTTTTCTGGAAAAATTGTGATGGCCCTGGTCCCTCCTTGGACATGTGCACCTCAGCTTATGCAAAAAGTATAAGTTGAGGGCGGAAAATGCAGAAAACAACATCATCTTGGACCTGACCAATCTTTCGGTATTGTTTAACTTGGATCTTGGCTAAGCCATTAGTTGAGGGTGGCTATTAAGAGGAATGCTCCGGAAAGTGAGGTTGAAAGAATATATTGAGAGAAAGAAGAAAAAAATTGACCCAACCAAAGTTAAATTCAATTGAAATTTTTTTAAAAAAAAGATGAGTCATTTACACCAAACTAGAAAGATTGGAGAATAGCAAGGCAAAACAATATAAGAAATTAAGAATAGGGCGGAATATAGGATGAATAGGTAGCACGCATAGCCATTATGTCAAAGAGGGTAACAAGTCACTAAGAGTGAGTGTTGAAAGATAATCCTTATACTCAACATAAAACCACTTTGTGAAAAGGGAGGATATTGATTTAAAAGAAAGGACATTAGTTGCAATACTGGAAAGATGGAAATTTGGTGAGACATAAAATAAGAGAGGCATCGGTGCGTGGTGAGTCTGTATCATTGTCTGATCCACATGAGCGAGCCTAAGAATGATATTATGCATGAACATAAAGAAAATAATCGAGATTGATACGCAGATGATCGCTAAAGCTAAAATAACAATACTTTTGAATAAAGTTTTGTTGGATAGTCATAGTGCGTCGCTTCAGGACAAACAACTAATTTATGCTGAGTGTGTTGATGTACCATGATTTCATGGTAATATCAATGATTTTTCCTCAAGTTTATTATGTGTCTAAGGCGTTTTTGTAGTAGTTTTGATGTATTTTTGTTGGTGTTTGCAGAAAACACTATCCAGAATGAAAACGCTGAAGATGTGTTGAAAATTGCAGAAAAGATGACCTGCAGAGCCATCGATGGTCCGTCGACCCATCAACGGTCCGTAGGTGGCAACCATCTCTATGAAGATGTTATGACAGCAGTGAAAGATCGGGGAATTCTGACTAAGTGTGGGGATACCGAAGGGATGACGGCCTATCGTCTCATCGACAGACCGTCTTAGTGATCCGTTGGTGTTAATAGAATGTAACCCCAAAATACGATTTGAAAAGATTCTAAGTGTAGAGTAACAAAGGCCATCGACGGACTGTTGTCTTGGTTCGTCGATGCTAATGGAAAGTTGGAAAAGAAAGCAACTAAAAATAGAGTTTAAATTTGGACCGGCTGAGGCGTCTACGATCCGTCGTTGCCTCGACGGTCCATTGGTCAGGTAGTCGAGCGAGACACATTTTTTGACAGATTTTACATAATTAGGTTTCCCTTTATGTTTTTGATTTATTTTTAAATAGGACCAAAAACCTCGTTTTGGGGGTTCTCTTTTTTAATTCTCAAATTTGTATTGTTGGTTTGTTATCATTGGGTTTTGGAAAATACTTCACTTTTCCAGAATAGATTCGTACAATATTTTGAATTATTTAAGTGATTTTCTGGATTTTCTTCAAACTTGTTAAAGTAAGTACTTAAATTCATGTCTAATCAATATGAATTGTGTAATTTATAACATGGGTAACTAAATCTACAACTAGGGTTGAAGGAACCATGGATAATTAACAAAGTAGAACTAGCTAAAATAACAATTGTAGAATAATGTCTTGCAAGTATTTATAATTCATTCGTTTAGTAGTCTTTTTAACTGCGGACCACGTTAGAACTCTCCTTGTTACTACTTACCGAACCAAGGAGGTAGATAATAAGAAAAAAATTATCAATGTAGATTTAGTATACACTATCTAATAGGCTAGTGTCGATTGGTGAAATGTAATAACTAAGTCATACATCGATTATGATGCTTAATATGAGGTAAAAGTTAAGGTTTGGTAAAGTACATACACGTAGCCGGACAAAGGTGTGGAGTGAAATTCACTAGTTGCCAGAACAAGGAATTAGGGATACATTTACCACTTTGCATGCAAGATGCTAGGAAAGAGTTTTTATAGCTAGGGTTACTACATTATGAACCTATGGGGAACACTTACACCCTAGTTTCCTTTATCACTTGATAACCATCAAATATTTGAAGATGCTACTTGTTTACTCAAATTTAATTAATTACTTTGTTACACAAAATTCCCCTAATTATTTGTTTTTTTAAAAGGACTTGATTAAATACAAGTAATCGTGGATTAAAATTAAGTCTAAAGCATTTTCCTCATGGGATCGACCCCAACCATAAATATGGGTTCTTTACTTGATACGACGGCTTATACTTCTTTAGGAATGTATAGTTTGAGTGTATCAGTTATGATAGGTGGCCTTTATTACAATGTTTGTTGTAATCATAAATGTGTTTTTATCTTATGGTATGTATTGATTATTTATTTTTACAATATGCATTATGGATTTTAACTTGAAAAAGATTATTTTTAACTAAAGGTCCCTTAATGCATCTTTTAATGGTTTTATACTCTATAGCTTCCAATTTAGGACATGTTGAATATACTAACGCATATTTCTCTTATTCTTCTACAAAGTGCAGGTTCGGAATTGTAGATCTTATTGAACAAGAAGAAAAGGCTTGGATAGAATTCTCCAAGACCAAATGGGTATGTCCTCAAGCTTCGAGAACAACATCATACCACTATTTTTACTTTTTCTATTTTTGTAGTAGACTACTTCTGTACTTTTTATATTGATACTTTCTATTGTAAGGTCTAAGGTCCCTATGTTGATAATCTTATGTTTGAACCTAGATGGTTAATGAGACTAGTCTTGAATCTCTGTTTTCATATATGAAAGAGTTTATCATTGATTTTTAAAATGTTCAATTTTTCTGTAGTTTTTAGTGTCTTACGTAATAATAATATGCTAAACTCTGGTATAATACCTCTTCAAGGTTGAATATATTATGTTACGACTAGGGGGTGCTCTTAGATCGTGATAATGGGCACACACATCCATGACATTATTCAATACAATATAGAGTTTTGTCATAATATTATCCATGTTTTTGTCTCTCTTATTTCCCTTTTCAATATGCTGCTTAAATAAATGGAAGGTGACAGGAGAGACTTGATCCTCGCAAATTCACCATGCTCTGTTGGTGGTTGTCATGCCATCAAGATGTTTAGTTGCTACTACATATGGTTGATACATTAACCCTTATGGTGAGAGTTAGTTACAAAACTCATTTGCTTACAAAACCAAACTCCAGTAGAAGTACTGAAGGAGAACTTTATCAAAAAGATCATGAATTGTGATTAGATTTAATTGAATTGTCTATTTATACTGTTATTCATGTGAATTGAATATGAATTGTGGAGTAATTATCAAAGTTTATTATAGCTTGGAGAACTTTTTGAGTTGATCTAGATTTCTCTACTTAGTATGGAATTGTACTTGAATGACATTTTGTGGTATTGTCCACTTATGGTGGCAGTGTTTACTTTGTTGTCATTATCTATGTGTTGTGATCATGGCCTTGAAGTCAATACGTGTTAGGCGATTCAATGTGAAGATTATCATGATTGTGAAGAATTTGTTTTGTCTCCAATACTAGTATCATGTTGTATCTATATTGATGATGTTTCCTATGTGTGAACGGTTATGTTAGGGCGAGGTACGTTCTACATGTTGATGATTTAATAGTCTTGTGTAGAATGACCCTTGACTATGTACACCTATATGAATGTGTTTTCTCAAGAATATTTAGGAGTCTTATTTTCAAATTATGAAAATGATCTTTTTCCTATGCTATAATGTTGTATGTGGTCCATGGACGAACATGTATTGTGATCCTTAGAGGGTGGCTGCCTCATTTCATTTTGTTGCCATTATGTGATCGTGTCGACCAATGTACACCCACTCACACCTCATTCTTATCTACGAGTAGGATAGATTCATATCAACTAATGAAAGGATAGTGCTCATATGCACTTTTGCCTACTATTATGCATTTAAAGTATAATATGTTCATGAAAGTATGAAAAATTGTATTTTATTTACGATTACTTGATAGGTGTACTACTATGGGTACGGGTATGGGACTTTACTGATACATTTCACATATGTACTGTGATAGGATAGTTCCTAGGTGATTTCTTTATTTACATGAACATAAATGCATGATATAGCTATGAACATCAAAGTCCATGTTATGATGTCAAGCATATGATACAATGAACTATGAATTTCTGTAGTGTCTAAATGTGTTTATGCGAAAGATTTCCTCATATGAATACACATACACACACACGAATGAATGAATGAAGCATGTATGATAATCTTGTAAGTAGAGTCTTTTCATAGGTTTGCTGAATTGTACTCTAAACTAGACTATGATATGAATATGTTATGTCCATATGTCAAGATATTCTCACATGAGTTATGTTAATCAAAGGACAATTCTCATCGATAACGTATGAGTTATGCATATGAGGATTTAATGTCCTAAGGCTTATTTTTATGAAAGTAATGTAAGTAAAGGCTATTCAAAAGGGGAATTAAGCTTAGAACTGAGTGAAATTGACAAATGAGGGGTGCCCCTTCTCTATAAGGGGAGGCATGGTCACCAAATGTTCTTATGAGGTGGAAACTACAACGCCAAATGGCATAAAGAGGGTTTCAATATACATCTCCTATTTCCTTATCTATGTTGCCCCCATAGGACCTAGCAAGTGGATCCACCTAATATACAAGCATGATTGTAATTTTCTACCTTGACAAGTAGAGCACCTTCTTTCGATGTGGGGTTCCATGATACTGGATGCCATGTTTAGCTCACATTATCTTTATGTAACTTAAGAAAAGGGTTTTCCTAAAGTAAAATCGACAACGAATGTAAAGTAATTAACCCTAACTAGGATAGCCCAAGGGAAGTTTCTTAGTGTATGTGAGGGTATGGGACTTTACCTATGCGTTGCACAAGTAGTTCTTTAAAAGAGTTGTGGAAAGGTGTTCTATATGTACATGTATATGTATATATATGTCTACTATACATGATTTTGTGGTAATGTCTTGCATGATTATATGCATGATGTTGGTCTTACTTGACATGCATGTGGGTAGCTATACTTGTCATGTAGATGTATGAAGTAATGACAAGGCTTGTGGTCTTTTTATGAGTTTACTAAGAATGTGTGAGGTTAGGAGGCTTCATTTGTACATTACACTAGTAGGATTAGATTGGGATTATTAGTAAGGTCTTATGATGTCGTAATAAAATTAAGTCCAAATATGTTCATGTTGACTATTGTCTTACTATGATGATATTAGAAGTCTTTAATTGTATGTTATCTTGAAGTGAGTCTTCTATGTGGTCTATGGAGTATGTGCCTAACGATATGCTATGTTTCCATGAATGTCTATGTTTATGTAAATGAAGGTTGTATGAATATTCACCTTGGTTACCTAAAGGTGATGCTTGAATGTGGATGGTAGAATGGGACACTATTCATGTATTGCACCAAGTATTACTTAAGGGTAACTTAGGGGTTAACGAATTAAGGTAAAAGAAGATAATGTTATAAACATGATTGATGTGCTTTAAATGGAATATATGTGGCTTGGTGTGTTGTCATGAATAGTGTCTATGCCTATATGAAGTATTGAACTATATTGTGTAATTGTGCCAATGTTTATGAAGATTCATTAAAAAGGCATCTTGCATCATTTCTAAGTTAAATGTCCTCTTTAAATGCATGTTTTTGCATGATTTCCATACTTAGTGCATTCTTGTACTAAAACCATTCTTCTTCATATTTTTACACAAAGTTTTGGTGATGGATGACTAGATAATGTTCTTAAAGTGAAGGGCTTGATACATGTTTCCAAAGCTAAAGAAAGGGATCCTTATGATTCCAGGATTTCCTATGTAAGTTATTAGTCAAGTTTATGTAATTTCTAGATTATCATTCTATATTGTTAAGGGTCTTGTCCCTATTCTACTGTATTGATTTGAGTCTAATATTGCAAAATATACTTAGAGTATTTTGGTATGAAGGAAAACATTTTCTTGAAAATGTTTTCCAATTTTCTCATGTTTCGTTGGGATTAAAGTTTTGGAAAATATTTTTCAGATCAACTCATTATCCTCAAAGTTAAGGAAAATGACTTCTCTTCAAAAATAAAGAAAAACATTTTCAAAAACACTCCTCCAATTTGGAATTAAATTTTTTTTAGGGAAAATAAAAATTTTTAAAAAAATTCAATTTTAAAATTTTATTTTTTATCCGATCCCTGACCGCCACCCACCCAGCACCGGCCACACCACCACCAGCACCACAACCTAAAAAAAATATTTTGTTTTTTTAAAATATTTTTAACTTCAATTTTTTTTAACTCCTACCCCCTCCCCCCTGGCCAGCACCCCAACCCCCAAAAATATTAATTTTATTTTTTTAAAATACTATAAATTCAAATTTTTATTTTTCATTCCTACCTCCTAACCCCTGCCCCCTCTGCCACACCACCAACACCCACACCACCATCCCAAATAAAAAAAATAATTTTTTTTTCAATTTCATAAATTATTTTCTATTCTTGTAAAAATAAAATATATTTCTAAAAAATATTTTTCAATCATAAATAAAACACTAAAAATCATTTTCGGTAAATATTTTCTACTCACCTACCAAACAAGAGAAAAAATAAGCGCAAAATCTACTTGTTCTCGAGGAAAACATTTTCCTTCATACCAAACACACCCTTAGAGTCAAACTATGTATTATGATATTTTTCTATATATGAGGTGATAGTTCTAGTATATGATGTGCTATGAAAAGTTTATAATTTTCTGCTAAATTTCCTACGACAATGAGATGATTGATGACTATGGGATTGTATTAGACCTCCGAGAGGTCATGTACGCCATGTTACTTGTAGGATGTGCTCCTCGGTCGTGATCGAAAAAATCGCACATTGAATAAAGGGAACAACTCGGAAGTGATAAATTTCTGGGTAATTCAGCTATCCACTTGAAAGCTTAACCTATCAGTGAAAATGGGAATAATCAAAACGCGCCTGACGCTTGAGAGATGTTTTTGAAATAGAAGGGCTTGCAAAGATCTGCAAAGTATCGCAAATCTTAGTGACGATCCTCATGAGCCAATCTTCAAAATAGTCCATTTAGTTGCAATATAGTACTCGTTATATGGAACACTGCATTCCCCTCAATAAGGGTAAGCGGATGGCCTGAACACCTCCCATGAGATGGGGTTAATTGAGATTTTGCTCATTTATATCGTTAAGGTTACCGAAATCATCTCGGTGTCCCACCTGGATACTATAACTGCCATTTACATTCATATCTCCTACAATAAAAATAAACACCTAAAACAAAAAATTAATTAAGTAAATTTCCACTTATATGAAAAAGAAAGCAATAAAACTATAAGTCCTCAAGTAACACCACTCCCCGAATATGGTGCCACTTTGATGCTTATCCTGACCAACAACATTGTTCAAGTTTCTATGATAATCGATAATATATTAACACACACGAGAGGTGGGGTCATTTCCGCAAGGAGCTGTTTCAAAAACATGTTGATAATTAGAATTCTATTATACTTAGTTCTAGCTAAAGAGATTTACGAGTAAAAAATTAATAAATTAAAAAGAGTGTGACACGAAATTGTAAATTATTAATTTGGGTTTTTTCACAAGTATTAAAAATGGTAAAATTAAGGAAAATCAATTATGATGGGAAATTCATTGGATATGATCACAATACAAGTTAATATATATTATTGGGTGCATGCTTTCGGTAGAAAATTGATAGAAAATAATGACTAGGCTAATCTTTAATAAAAAATATGTTCTCTCTTAAGCAACTTACCCTTTTTAAAATAGGTTTCTCGTGGACACCTATTTTCCACAAGAAGACCAGCCTACGCCTTACCCCACTCACTCTCTCAAGCTGAGTGTTAGAATATGGCACAAGGACTCACCTTCTCGATTTGAACCTCATGTTGACCCGCTCTTTAGGCCATAAATATAGTGGTCTTGATTTCGCGACCTCTCTCTTTAGCATGAAAAAAAATACATGGGTGAACTTGATTGGCAACTACAAATCCATTAGATTGAACCACAACTATCAAATCAAATGACTACTAAACTACATCTATGTTATCAGCAGGCAAGACGAAATGATAATATTAATCATATTTGCTAAATTATACCCCAAGATTGGGGTTTTTTACCCACACATCAATATATAATAAATTATACCTTCAATAATGTTTAAATTAACTCGTATAAGAAGATAAGATTTAATTTACGCAAAGGATGAAGAAGAAAAAAGATCAAATTCCAATTAGGGGAAGATGAAATCCTTCCTTCTTCAAGTCTTCCAAACATCCTCTTCAAACATGAGAGAAAATTGGAAAAACTAAAGTTAAAAGTCTGGAGACTAGAATAATGTTCTAGCTCTCTAATAAACAATAAAAACTAGTATTTTTTGTTTTCGAATTTTTTGTCATAATAGCTCGTTCGGCGAGCCCAGTCGAGGTCGCAGAATGAATTGAAGACTCGCCCATTTCTTCTTGCACACATCAACTTCGAAATCCTTTACCACTGGGCGGTATAGTAATACTTCGTGGAACTGTTTGGTGCCGCATCGGCTGCTCCTTTCACTGCCGATTTGATAATCGTCATTTAGGTCTCACCAAGTTCGCACATAGGGCAAAGTATGTATTTTCGGTGATGCGTCAAGTTTACTTGGCGATGCTCAAGCTTCAGTTTCTTTATTTCTTTTTTCGCGCCATAGTGTCCATGTTTTCCTAGAAATTATAAACACTTAAAACTGGATAGTTTTCATCATATATTGAGATAAAACAACATTACATGACACTATTTCTTTTAAAATATAGCCCTAAATGTGTCAAGTTTGTGGAGTCATTAGACATAATTGTTTTCCTAAAGCACTCGAGGTTAAGAAATATACCTTTTAGGATAGAACATTTTTACTTAGTCAGAATAATGGTACTTCATATTCTTCTAAACATCAAACTCAATAAACGGCAATAAATAACACGATTTTTCTAAAAATGCAAGAAGAAGAGGAGTACAAGATTATAAAAATTTGTGTGAAAAAAATGAGAGGGAACCCATCTATATATAGCAAAAACAAAGGTTAATATCAACAAGTATCTTGTGTCCTATTTGATAAGTTATGTTACATCTTATTGAAAAGTCCAATTCTTTGGAAAAGTCACAACTCAAATAAAAATCACAACCATTTAAGAAAAGTTACAACTTATTTAAAAAGTTACAACTTAAGTTAGGGATATTATAGTAATTTATAATTCAATTTATAAGTTCATGTTTTTTATGAAATTAATACACAATTTAATGTTTTCTAATTGTATTTTCCCTACCATAAATTTCTTCATTTCGTTCAAGAACTAGATTGAAATTTTCTCGTCACATTCACTTTAGTTTTTCCTCAAATGCTCAGTTTAAAACAACTATCTCTCTCCTTTTTAATTTTCTTCTTCCTTTAGTTGTTTTAGTTGTACTAGTGCTCTAGGTCTCAGTGGTGACTCTCTATGTGCCATTATTGAATGCAAATAATTGTGCTTTGTAATTTTTTCTAACATTGGACAAACCCTTGATGATATTCTTACTGTACCATAAACACCGAAACTTTCCACTATTGAGTTATCAATCTGCAAAAATATAAAATGGCACCTCTGCCTTCTCCAAACTAGAGAAGGAGAATGCGACTTCTACATCAAGCCATACTTTATAAGGTATAAGATGAATCAAGCCTATCACCACACACACGTAGATTCTTAGTAGAATCATAGAATGATTTAGAGGAATAGAACATTCCCTAATCAAGTCTCAATCCTTTCCAACCATCAGCCATATTGACATCCAGAATATACATATCTTCTGTTGTATCATACGCACCAATTGTATGTATGCTAGTTAGCATAACTAACAGGGAAGCTATACTTGAGAACATGTTTATTAATTTCCACATTGTGTGATGATATATATATAATATATATATATATATATATATATATATATATATATATATTTATATATATATATATATATATATATATATATATTTATATATTTATATATTTATATATATATATATATATATATATATATATATATTTATATATTTATATATTTATAGAAAATCAACCTTTACTTCATTAAAATCTACCCTAAGAGTGGAACCATTAGTGTAGACTTCATTTGGGGAAGAATATTCCCAGGTAATATTGTAATACCTTGGAAACAAAACATAGAAAATAAAATAGGAAAACCACCTGAACTAGTGATCCATTTTATTCTTCACGGACAGTGATAGGGTCTATGATCCTTTGACTTACTTGTGAACTCAGCCCCTTCCCTCTAAAGGTGAACCACGATATCCTTAACGGGCCATGGACAAACTTATGGACCATACAAGCACTCGTGATCACAAGGAAGAGACCACTCGGCCGAAACTTCAAACCATACCATGTTCTAAACGACAGGCCATATGGGAGCCCATGAAAGACTCCTCAAAACAACCTTGGAAATCGTGTAAGTATCAACCCCCAACAAAACCCATGGACCATAGGTCAAGCCACGATTTGTGTCCCTGATTTTTACATTAAGGCCTTAGAAATCAATTCTCTGGATCCAAGATGACGATTTACACGATGAACCATTATTCAGTCATTTGTTAGATTCTGTAGACTTCTAAGTCAAGGTTCATTTAGTATTTTGCTTATATTTTGGACCCCTAAATAGTCGTTTAGTTTTTGTCACTTTTAGACTAGTAAACTTATTTGAACCTATCCTTATCCATCATTCACACAAATAAGGTTAAACTAAGAGAAAATAAGAGGCAAAAGTCGAGTAGTCATAGTTCAAGAATGCAACAAATTGTCGGTGATTCCAACCCAAAAATCGTATGATTTATTCTTGGAATATATCACCGGTATTTGGATTTTCACTACTGGGTTTCATTAACCAATTAGGTCGCTATAGTTGTGTCAGATTTTTCATTTTTTATAACTTGTTAGACCTACCATTTCTAGAATTTTTAAATTTATATTGTGATTCAGTTGTAAGACTAATCCAAATATGATTATCATTTTTTCATGAGATTTTTGATTGGTGATCACATAAACCAAATTTATGTAGTTCATTTATTTCATTAATTACATTAGCTACGACAAATAATTTTATATACATGCCTCAGATTTTGAATGTTTAATTATCAATAAATTAATGTTTCATTTTCACTAAGCATTTTAGAATTTTGAGCTATCATGTATTTAAAAAATTCAATAATAATTTGCTTACACACATAATCACTAAGGAGCAGACTTTTTTCGAGTTGGAATTGTCTCAGTCGTCGTAATAGCCCTAGGACTGGGTTCCCCTATAGGTTTATAAACACCCTATGTAGGACTCAATTTTGTGAATACGCCACTCATGCATCTACACCCTTGGCACGGCATATTGGGTCTTTTGAATAGGGAGTGGACTCTACATTTAGATCATCTGGTTATTTGTCGGTTATTAGTAGTTCCAAAGTGAGATTCTAGTGTGGTGTAAATGTTATCAATTACAGTTCAACACTTTGTTTCAGCATTATATTAGGTTAGTTCATGCTCTATATTTCATATATTGTATCATGATCATCTTATGTCATTTCTTAGTTATATGTTTTGTTCAGTTATGTACATTGTTTAGCTTTACTGTATCTTGGATGCTCCCTAACTACATATCAATAATTTGTGATAAATCTTTTCTTGATATAGGCTAAGGTCCATAACATCGACATCACGCGTAGATCGGTTCCCAGTCTCTATTTCAGTAGCATTAGAGGTGAGTTGTTAATTTTAGAGGATGATTCAAATGATTATATTTTCTATATTTAGTAATTAATTTTAGTTCTTGCTAGATCTAGTTGGGTTATGTTTAAGCATTTCTAGTCAGTGAGAGGATTTATTTCATACATAGCTGGTTTCAGCTTTTGCTTTTGAGTTTTGACATTTTATTTGTTATTAAATGGACATATTATTTTTTTCATATAGTTTTGGGTATTCTCTATAATTTCATTTGATGATACGTAGCTAGCTTCCGCAAAATATGACTATTATGTTGAAAATCACTGTGTATTCTTTTGATATGCCTGTAGGGTTAACTTGGGGTCACTCGTGATCCTGGTCCCATGCCTTTTTCCTTGAGGTATCCTCGAGGAATAAAAAACATTTTTTAAAGCACTAGGTTTAACAGTCCTAGGATGTCTGAGAAGTCACATTCAATAGAGTCATTTTCATGCGTGTGAAGTGATGTACATGTAAAGAGAGGGAGGCTACGAATTGCTTTTGGAAAATTTTGCTTTCTTTATATTCTTATCATGTTTATGGTATGATATCTTTCTAATCCATCATTGTGCACTTCTTGATCATGCCTACTCATTGAGCTCACAGGAGGAATGTTAATGCACACAACATTAACATAGCTCATCCAGTCGTTTGAATGTTGAGTTTCAGAATATCATTAGGCCTATATATTAGAGTGTGACCAACCATTACAACAAGCTATTCCAGTACCTAAAAGTGTTAGTGGTGGATTAGTGGAATCCAGGGTTCGTGATTTTGTTAGGATGAATCCATCTTTGTTTTTAGGGTCAGAGATTGGTGAGGATTCCCAAAATTTTATAGACGAGGTAAAGAAGATCTTTTGATTGAATCTTGTGATTAGAAATGATAAGGTGGAGTTACTATCTTACCGGCTTAAGGATATATATTACATTAAGTTTACTAAATGAAAAGAAAACAGGGGTATAGATGTAGCCCCTATACTTGTGATTGCTTAAGTAAGACTTTTTGTAGACAAGTTCTTCCTAGTTGAGTTGAGGGGGGCAGCAACGCAAGAGTTGACGAATTTGAGGCAAGATAGCATGTCGGTCCATGAGTAAGGAATCAAGTTCATCCAACTCTCCAGGCATGATCTTCACATGTTTGCCTATTCCAGGGTTCAAATGTACAAGTTTCTACATGGAGTATCCTACGTAGCGAAAACAGAGTGTATGAATGCTATGTTGCCAGAAAATATGAACATCTCTAGGCTAATGATTCATTCTCCGCAGGTTGATAGGGATAAGCTTACGGAACATGTTATGGTTAAAAAAGGCTAGGACAAACAACTATAATTATTTTCAAGAAAAGTCTTCAACTCCGCACCTTAATTTTCTAATGTTCTATTATCCAGGTTTTGACATGATTAGAACGGTATGACATCAATCTACAAGTCTTACGTGAGTATTTAGGCAACAAAACCTACCGAACTTGTCATAAGTGTGGGAAGAACCATCTAGCCGACTATCTTTCAAGAATGAGAGGATGTTTTCGGTGTTGTTAGACTGGTCAAAGGGTGCGAGACTGTCTTTCTTCTAAATATGGTCGAGGAGGGAATAATTCTCGGACACATTCTAAAACATCATAACGGCCATCATATCGGCCGGCTCATCAAGGTAATTCATCTCGTACAGGTGACGGTCAACACAAAAATAGGTTTTATTCTGTCCAGGCACGCTAGGATCAGGAAGATTATCCTAAAGAGGTCACTAGTATCTTATGAGTATTTAACTTAGATGTTTATGCTTTGTTAGATCCAGGGGCTACTATTTTCTTTGTAACTCCTTATATAGAAGTCATTTTAAATATTAGTCAAGAATATATGTCATAACCCTTGTCAATCTCTACCCCATCAGGTGACCCTGTTACATTTGGAGGACATAGAAAAATTGCCATATCACTGTCTCTTAGAAAGTCAACTCAGAAGATTCTGTGGAGTTAGATATGGTTGATATCATTCTAGGCATGGATTAGGTATATTCCTACGATGCCTCAGTCGATTGTAGAACTAGGATCCTTCATTTTTAAGATTCGAGACGATCTAATCTTATATTGGAAGGGTAGTAGCTTGAAATATATGGGCCGATTCATTTCTTACCTTAAGGCATGAAAAATGATTTCTAAGGGGTAAATTTATCATCTTGTTTGGGTTAAGGTTTACAGTTCTAAAATCCTAACTTTTGAGTTGTAACAACCCTAATAAATGAATATGATACGCAATGCTTAATGTGTCAATGATGCCTACAATTACACTGTGTTCACACGGATTGATGCGCATAGAACTAGAGCTCTGAACCGTTGCTACAGCCAATACAACTAACTTTTGGAGTTAGTTGATCTAGAAAAGGTTTGGTCCAACCATGTAGGGCTCTAGAATATGATGATTTACTTTGAGGAATCTTTACCGGACATGAAAAGAGAATATCTTAGGTCTGGAGGGTTTAGGGGTAAAATGGTCTTTTTCCAGGCTAAGATTAATATCGTAATAACAATAAATATATAATTAATTAGTTAATTAATAAGGTATAGCGGCAATTCGAGGAGAGAGAGCGGAAATAGAGCTCTTGAAGTGAAGTCTTGCTTCACTCGGGTTGGAACCGAGGTGGAAGCAATGAATTAATGTGATTTTAATTTAATATATTTAAATAATATAATTTATTAATAATTATAATTCATTATCTGATTTAAAATAAAATGAAATCATTTTTTTTATAAATAAATAAAAATCTTATTTGACTAAATCATAAACTAGACTCCTACTACTAAGAAAATTCTTCTCTCCTACGCTCATCTCTCTCTCTCACGTCTCTATCACTATCACTCACGATTCTCTCTGCAAAATAACTTCAAAAAATACTAGGTAAACAAAAGCTCTTAACACATGAAGAACTCACAACGAAAATATAAGAAAACAAATGAAATCAATCACGTAGGCAAAGAGTAATTTATCCATCGAGTTGGTGATGACTTTGAGGGGATTTGGACATGATTTTTGGAGAAGATTTTTTGCATAAAGTCGAGGTTTGAACGTCATAAAATTGTAGAAAATGCAATGAAACATGAATTTCCAATAAATGAGATCACTAAGGATAGAACCCAAGACATCATTACATGAAAGCTACAAAAAAATATATAAAAAATATCAAGACAAAAATAGATTGGAAGAGACTAAATTTCCAGCCTGCTGGAAATTGTAGTCTCCGCCAACTTTTTAAAAAATGAGCTTCGTTTAAAAAAAAATGAAAATGTGCGGTCATTGAGGATTGAACCAATGACCTCACTAAATTAAATTTCATAAGAATTTAATGAGAAAATGCAAGGAAAAATAAATGTGTGAGTGAGGATTGAACGCAAATCCTCTAGACTAGATGAGAGAGTTAGAAGAAAAATAATGGAGAAAATAAATGTGGAGAGTTGGGATTCAACTCACAACCTCTTAGTTAGGTGAAAAAGTTAAGAGATAAAATAAAAGAAAAATAATGATCTTGTGAGGGATTGAACCCACAACCTCCTTAACTTAAACGAAAAAGGAGAGGAGAAAGAGAAAGGAAATATTATAGGGTTGACGGGGAACAAACTAGGGTCCCCCAAATCTGAAAAATGTGATTATCAAGTTTAAAATAAGATTAAGTGTTGTCCAAGGTATTCGAAATAGGTCCTGGCTAAGGGTAATATCGTTATTACCCTAAATACATAGTTAATTATTTAACTAATAAGGTGGAGGGGTAATTTGGGGAGAGAGAGGGGAAATTGAGTTCTTGAAGTGAAGTCTTACTTCACCCAGGTTGGAACCTAGGTGGAAGCAATGAATTAATATGATTTTTACTTAAGCTATTGAATTAATATAACTAATAAATAATTATTATTCATTAGCTTATTTGAAATAAAATAAAATCAGATTTTTAATAATTAAATGAAAACCTTATTTGACTAAATCGTAAACTAGACTCCTAACCCTACGAAAACTCTTCTCTCCCACGCTCATCTCTGTCTCTCTCACACGTCTCTATCACTCTCACTCACGATTTCTGCCAAATTACCTCAAAAAACAGTAGGTAAAGCAATGTTCTACACACTTGAAGAACTCACGATGAAAATATAAGAAAAAAAATCAATCACGTAGGCAAAGAAAAGTTTGTCCGTCGAGTTGGGGTTAACTTTGAGGGGATTTGAACATTATTTTTTGAGAAGATTATGGCAGCAAGTCGAGGTTTTAACTTCATAAAACTTATAGGTATTATTACTCTTTGTAAATTTCCCAAGAGACCCTTGAGGTTCAGATGAATCTACTCGAAAACTTAGGTTGTTCCCATTCTTGTGGAATTCCATGTCCCTAGTATTCCTATGATCTCAATGTGAAATAGGTTAGAGATCACGTTGTTGGTATGTTTTCTGGTAGTTTATGTATGAAGTTTGATTTTCGTGATAACGTGTTCTTGATTATGTGTTTGGAATTGTAATCATGTAATGTTATGTCAACCGAAAGTATGTGAAAAATCATATGTTTTTATGGTTGAATTTTATGTCAGAATGTTCGTGTAAATTATGAGGTGTAAAATTTGGGTAATGTTTTTGGATGAAATGGTAATTAATTTATGAATATAATCATAAAAATATTACACATAAAGATGAACCAAATGATCCACGAAATTCCTTAGGAATTATCGTATGAATGATGATTAAAAGAAGCTGAAAATAGTGAACAAATTTCCAGCATTAGGTAAGTTGGGTTCGGCCAAACAAAATGGTAAAACATGCAATGAAAAATTAATTTAAATTTAGTTATATTACTAAGTATTGAACCCAAGACATCATTACATGAAAGCTACAAAAAATTCAACAAAAGATTAAGACAAAAATGGATTGGAAAATGAGCTTCGCTTATTTTAAAAAAAAAATTAGGTCATTGGGGATTGAAACCATGACCTCACTAAACGAAAATTTCATAGAAATTTCATGAGAAAAATGTAAGGAAAAATAGATGTGGTAAATGAATATTGAGCCCACAACCTCATGAATGGATAAGAGAGTGAGGAGAAAAATATAGGAAAAATAAATGTTGAGAGTGGGGATTGAACTCACAACCTCTTGGTTTGGTGAGAAAGTTAAGAAATAAAATAAACGAAAAATTATGAGCTTGTGGGGTATTGAACCCACAACCTCCTTGACTTAAATGAAAAAGGAGAGGAGAAAAAGAAAAAAAATATTATGGGGTTTATAGTGATTTGAACTAGGGTCACTCAAATCTAAAAAATGATAATATCAAGTTTAAAATAAGATGTGTTGTCCAAGGGATTGAAAATAAGTTTCCCTTGCCCAATCCCGTATGGAGACATAAGTCATACGTAATGAAATATTTAATGAATGATACCTCTAAATATCAAAATCAATATCATAGCCTATCTACAAGATGCATATGTATTGTACCACATAATCTTGTGTAAATATGAATCACTCAGACAAACTATGAATGAAGCCCTATGGCTTGTATGTATATATCCATAACTCTAGCATACTTTTAAAAGTAAGTGAACCTAAAATGTATGTAATGAAATGATGAAATCTTAGAATGGTTAAGTACACGTGTAAAATACACTAAATGGCCAAGTGCATTGGCATATCATGAAATGAACAATGACATGATGAAATAAGAGTGTGAAAACACCAAATGGCAAAATGCATAGTATATGATAATACGAACATTCACGTAAAAAGTGGTGAATAACTATGCAGAGCAAATCTAATAATGATAATGAATGTGGTGAAAACATGATTTGAGGCTAATGTAAAAGATGAGAGCAATCTCAAATGAACCTATGTAAGTGTTACCAAAAGGTACTCATCTATGAGAGTGTAAACTTAATGAAGAGACCAGTCTCAATGAACAATCTAAAAAAATTATTGAGATTAACACACTTAATACTAATGATGAGATGAGAAATCATCTATTGAGCTATGATATCCTCTTACTAGAAGCCAACTTCCATGATGTATGAATTGAATGTAGTTGATCTTTATACTGATCAGCGATAGACTAGCTATGAGCGGTGATGCCTTCTTTCAGGAAGAGCGGAGGTTCACGTAACTCTCATGAGATGAGACTGTCCAGCATGCTAGGTATGGGTTTCCTTATATCTCCTAGTCTTCGAACCTATACTGCCAATATAAGGATTGGCGGGGTTTAATTCCCTTGTACGCTAGCATGTTTTTAGTCACTTTAACCGATGATTCAACCTCTTTTCTTTGTGGGGTTTCATGACACTGGACTTTATGATACTGACATTATCTATATCAGTTAAAGTTAAAGTTCCCAATGAATGAAGGAGGCCAGCCTCAAATGATGCACATAATGTAATGAATGATATTAAAGGTGTTAGGATAGGATAATCAAAAGTTGGGTTAGATTAAATTAATGACATTAGATCATTCTTGGTCATTGCATAACGAACCCGATGAATGTTTTAAACTACATCCTAGGTATAGATGGAGTACACTGGTCCGTGAATGAAATGAAATGGAGTACGTATGAATGTACCAAGTAGACTCTGTGTTTGCTAAAGAAGACTCCCCTATTGAGGTCCCATATGTTGAGCCCTCATTTCTGGCAAGACTTAATGTTAAGTCCATGATTCCAAGGCCTCGTGGCATATGAATGAATGATATGAAAGATGTTATGTTTTATATGCAATATGATATGTGCTAAGTGTAAGATGTTATTTGATGTGTGCAATATGATAAGTATGATGATGCATGTTATTCATTGCATGACTTTCCTAATCCAAATTTGGAAATCTCAATGACTTTCCTAATCAAATATTTGAAAGCTCACTGACTTTCCTAATCCAAATTTCGCAACTCCGCTGACTTGATGTTCCATAATCATGTTTTTACGAAAGATCTATTCTTACTCATGCATGACCTTTGTGTGTTCTTGCATATACCCATACTTAGTACAAGTCTGTACTAATCTCATACAACTCTATATATTTAGGTATAGGCACATGTATATGCTAGAGCTTATAGGTGGATGTTGCAGCTATCCGGACGTGGAGCTTTCGTCTAGACTTTGTAGGCTCTCATGCTTTCTAGGATGTCTACCGTTATTATCTAGCTTATAAGTAGGCTTTATCTAGTGGAGCATGTTCCACAAGTGTTTCATTCCACTTTCATTCATACTTTTGTGTTGGTACCATTTTGGAAAAAATTCGTTTAAGTCAATTATGAACTATTTCGTTCATTTGATTATCACTGTATTAGATGGTTAATTTTTGAATGCCTATGATGTTAAGTTAAAAAAATTTAGGATGAAGTAAGAAGACAAAAAGTTCAAATTTTCTGGCTAAATTAACCTAGATGAAGTAAGAACAACGTATGTAGGATTGTCTATGACCTCTGAGAGGTCAACGACGTCGGTATCGTCTGGGGTATAGATTCCGAGCGTGACATGAGTCAGTTTGAATAGTCAATAAGTTTTTAAAAGTGTTTTCAAAAGATCTTGTTGGAGTTCCTCCTCAAAGAAAAATAGACTTTTGAATTGATGATATTACAAATAACAAACTTATATACATTCCTCCTTACATAATATCTCCAACTTAGCTAAAGGAATTGAAAGAGTAGTGTAAATACCTTCTAGTTAAGGGTTTTATCAGACCTAGTATTTCCCTATGGGATGCACCAGTGTTGTTCATAAAACAAAGGAACATGGTTCTCTCAGTGTGTTTATTGACTATGGACACTTGAACTAATTTAAATTCAATAAAACATATCATATTCCAAAGATTGATTACTTGTTTCACAACATTTAGGGTGTTAGTCATTTCTCAAAGGGAGATCCAGATTTTGTTATCATCAACTTAGAGTCAGAAATAGTGACATTCCGAAAACAGCCCATAGATCTAGGTATGGTCATTATGAATTTATAGTTTTGTCATTTGGACTAACCAATTCACCTGCAACTTTCATGGATTTGATAAACAAGGTGTTCAAATAGTACTTGGACTTTTTTGTTGTCATTTTTATTAATGCTATCCTCATTACTCTATGAATTAGGAAGAACATGTTACTTATTCCAAAGATGTCCTTAAAACTCTCAAAGATCGCTAGTTATTCACTAAGTTTAACAAATGTGAGGTTTGGTTTAAATTTTTTGTTTTTCTTTGGAATACAGTATTTAGAGAAGGGATCTTAGTCGATTATGAGAAAATAGAACTTGTGAAACAATGGCGCAGACCTACTTTTCCTAAAGATATTTTAAGTTTCTTGGGTCTAGCAGGTATTACTGGAGGTTCGTTGAAGGATTTTCCTTTATAGCTTCTCCACTGACTAAGTTAACTTTTAATATGATTATGTTTTAGTGATCAAATGATTATGATAAAAGATTCATAGAATTAAAAACTAGGTAGACTATAACTCCTTTTTAGACTTCAGCAGAGGGTTCAAAGTTTATGTGATCTATGGTCATACATCCAAAGTCAACTTAGGTTTTCTATAGATGCACAAGAACAAGGCTATAGCTTCTGCTTCTATTTAACTTAATGTGCATGAGAAAAAAATTTCAACTCATGTCGTCGAGCTTGAAACAGTGGTATTAGCCATTAATATTTTGAGACATTACTTATATGGTGTACAAATATATATGTTCTGAAACCGTAAGAGCCTTTGGTATGTGTTCATCCATAAAGAGTTTAATCTTTGCAAGATGCGATAATTTGAATTCCTTAAGGACTATGATATAATTGTGCATTACCATCCTGGTAACGGTATGTTACCGTAATCAATGACACAACTTCCAGTACAAATGTCCACGATCATGCAATAGTATAGTAACTCAACTCAGGCTTGAGGTCGTGTCACAAGGGAGTGGTTGTGAAAATTAGTTGAAAAATAGAATTTCATTCTAATTAGTCATAGCTAAATAAAATAATGATTAAAAACATACTAAATTCAATTGGTGACTCAAAAATATCAAATATCAAAGCGGGAATTTTGTTACAAGTGGTAAAGTATAATGAAATTAACAAGGAATTTTAAGGAATGAGAAGGTACATTCTTCAAATGTGACCGAAATATCGATTAATCTAAAATATTGGGTACACTATCTCAATAGAAGATTTATAGATTAATAGTGACTAGCCTAAGCTTTATGTGGAAATAAGTTCTCAATAGAGCAACTTATCCTGTTTCAAATGGGTTCCTCTCAGACACCCACTTATTGCATGAAGACCAGCCTACGACTTACCCCACTCACGCTCTCAAGCTGAGTATCAGTATATGGCACTAGAGCTTTCTTTCCCGAGCTTAACCTCATGTCGACCCACTCCTTAGACCATCAATCTAGTAGTCTTGGTTTAACGACTTCCCTTTCTCTCAAGTCGAAAAAATACGAAATTTTTTTTTATTCGCAACTATTATTTTGTTTAATTCATTTAAAACTACTAGACAAAATAGCCATTAGAATACAATAAATCTATCAGCAAGCAAGACACAACAACAATCTGAACCTGTATTTACCAAATCACACCCCAAGACTGGATTTTTTAGCCAAATATCATGAAATTTAAATTATACCGTTAATCATGTTAAAATCTATTGGGTATGAGAACATATGTCTTTATTTAGGAAAATTAAGAAGAATGAAAGAGACCCAGTTCAAAATTAAAAGAGATGAAACCCTGTTCACCTTGAAGACTTCAAAACCCTTTCAAACTTACGTAAAAATGTGAAAAACTATTATTCTAGACAGAAATTTATAATAATAATTTTTAACTCTCTAAAAACTACAACTCTAACTAGTATTAATAGTTTTTTGGATCTATGATGCAGTCGATCATTTGGTATGGTTAGTCAAAATTGCTGACAGACTCAGAGATTCACCAATTGGTGTAGTTAACCGCCTTCTACTACAGCCTTCAACATTAGTGTGCTTTAGTCCATTAGGCGATATTTTACTTCTTCACAGAGCTACTCGGTGACGCTCCAACTGCTTATTTCTTCAGCTAATTCGATCCTTTCCTTTAGGGCTCCGCACACTGGAACAAAAGGCAATGTAGGCCTATTTGGAGATCCGCCAAGTGGATTCTCCCATCCCCAAGCTTCCATTTCTTTGTTCGTTGTCCCTTTTGCGACATAATGTCCATTCTTTCTTCAAACTTCAAATACCTAACACTTAAGAGTTTTCATCAAATATTAAGATAAAATAAGAATTTGAGGATGCTTTTTCCACCAAAATATAACCCTATATGACTCCACTTTGTGGACTCATGACCAACACCCCCAACTTAAACTTTTGCTTATCCTCTAGTAAAAACTCAAATTCAGCAGTTCAAAAAGATATATCAAATGGTGGTACACAAGACTCAATCATGAATGTAAAATAGGACACATAATATATATGTAAGGATCAATTGTATACTCAAAGATTCAAGTTGTGACACAACATTACCAACGATTCTCAGGATCGCATGACTTGCTTCAAAGGCAAGTTCAAGATTAACAAAAGCAATTGAATATCCTCACACAAATGATGATTCCATTTAACACACAGGGATATAATAAGTTTAATGTTCAGGAATCAGATAAAACGCTCACTCGAAAAAAGAGGAACACAATTCATGCTTTTAACCGTATGTTTGCCATTATTTACGAATCGATATTTGTTTCAACTTTGTCACGATTAAAATTTTCCTTCTAAGTCTTGTAATGTGGTTGAGTGTGAAGTTATTGTAAATTAGCTTTAGTCACTAATAATCCTCATGAGTTTTGGTGTTCATAACACTTCTTTCATCCTTCCTTCCTCATCTTTGTTATCTCTCACAAGTCATCATATTATTAATTTCCATAGATTTTTTGGAAACCATATTTATATTGTACTTTATTCCATGAATTTTTTTCATTTCTTCTCTTTATCTCATTTTTTTAATAAATTGAGGGTATTAATCTTTTCACAACACCATGGGTTAAAGGAGAATTTTCTTGCACTTCTTTGACTTTTCCCTTTTATTTTCACCACATCCCCTACTTATATATTTCAATCAAACCTATCATTAATTAGGATTTCGAAAGAAGGATCAAGAAGGGTCTAGTAATTATAAAATTTATTTAAAAGAAGTATGTGCTTCAAAGGGTGTTCAAGAGTGGTGTACACACTCACCAAGGAGGTCATATCAGAGGTATATGTCAGATAGGCTGACACCGTACGAAGTTGCCTAATATTATATCAACAAAAAGCATTATTTAGCTGACTGGACTAACAGGGAAAATTCTTGGTGTTGTCATGCATGGTTCAAGGTAAGCTTATCACACAAGGAATCGATACTAACATCAAACAAGACTTTACGCTTAGCTAGCGTGCAATGGGAAGCACACGAGAATTAATTTGACACATGAATTGTCACATCGAGATGAAAAGAGTTCACATATTGCATATTAAACATTATTTGGTCTCATCGTAGTCGTTCCTTAATGTTTCTCAGATTACAAGAACTATTTAATTCATCGGTATTGATCGAAATTAAGACTCAAATTCATCGGTATTTTAAAAAATCATTTTTAAAATAAAGTAAAAATGGGAGATAAAATCTCAAACATCCACAAAAAGAATATAAACATAATTTAAATATAAGAGCCAAAATAAACACAAAAAATAAGTATCAAGTTCAACACAAAAAGGGTAGGCATCACCCACCAAAAAAATGTAGTCCTCCTAAAATGTGAAATAAAAGTATCCAAAAAATAAAGATATAATATGACAGAGAAAGAGGTAAAAAAAGTCTTGTCATTGCAGTCTCTTCATCTTCTAGGGTCTTAGTGTTTAATGCAACATCTTGTACTTGGCCATCAGTGTTTGGGATCTCGACCTGAATTCTCTTGTGTTGTGTTATGTCTCTGCACATCTCCGATTGTAGCTAGAGGAAACCCCGAGGTCTCAAGAGCGCCTAAGTCTTCTACCCTCCCTATTAATATACTGATGTCGATAGACTTAAGGTAGCCTACATCCTTTCTCAGGTTTGGGACTTCGACTTCTAAAGTCATCATCTTGGAGGATGCCGCCTGTCTAGTATCGCAATTTGTGACTCTCACGGTTAAAGTATCCATATAATCATGAAGTGGTGTGAGTACATCATATATGATTATATCGATCATACCTAGGACATATCTCTCGAGTCGAGCTGCTGGTGCATCAGTTAATTGTGCTAATCTCCCCATATATAGGATTATGGTCTGACTAAGCTTTGTCGGTTTGCAGGAGGACGAGGCAATTTGGATTTGTGAATAAGATGAAGGTGTAAATGTACTTGAAGGCTAAGAGGAGAAAGTACACAAAGGTGTTTTACTGGTAACTAGTCTAGATCGATCTCTGGGTAGTGTCGGTAGGAGCTTCTCTCCTCATGTGCCTTCTCTCGTTTGTACTCGGCCTCAATTCTTTGAATATTGGTGGAGGAAGATTGGATGACCTCGACGTCTCTAGTAGTGTCCCAAGGTACTCAAGCACGTCGGTATAACTTGGTCACCAAGACTCGGAAGTGTAAAGAGGTAAGCTACAGGTTGTTCTCATGTACATCTCTTGTGAAGTCAGCATCCACAGGTCGATTCCCTCTCCGGAGATAATACAAACCAAGCAAGCTGTCTTAGCAGAGAGCAAAATAGACTCGCTCTTAGATGACATTATGGTATTGCTGATGAAGCCAAACCAAAACATGCCAGCAAGGTTCAGGTCCTTATTTTAAATGGGAGATCCTACCCGATCCATTTACCGGTGGTGTTTGAAATCATAGGGGTCAAACAAATCTTTAGGTCATTCAGATAGGAATAACAACCAACCCCTCATAAGGGTGTAATGAGTGCAACTGTCTTCCTAATATAATGCTAATGTGCTCGCTATGACACTCCATCTATTCACCTCTGACCCTGATCAATCTTACCGTTCTAAACTTGCTCGCCTTCTACTTGTTCTTGGTCAACAACACTGCATAGGTTGTTTAAAATTACCTAACCCAAGAAGTAATATAGGGTCTTTGAGGCCTCATGAAATACTCAAACTTATGGTATCAGATGGTTCCTAAAACGTCAAAATGTTTGCCTTCGAGGCCGTCCGTTGATAGGAGTTTATCCTCTAGGTTGGTTCATACCCCTATCACCCATAAATCTGTTCAACATAGGTTGGCGAACGATATGGGCTACACGAGTTATTGGAGGGGAATGAGCTGGCACTAATTTTTATTTAGGAGGGGCTGTGGATGATGTAACCCTTGTGGGAGGAGCTACAACTAATAAGACCCTGAAAGATGTGAATGTACGACTATCTTAAAGCCTATTATGTCGTTGAATCAATGGTGATCATCTTTATTATCAGACCACTCAACACAGGCCTCAACAATTATGTCTTTCCTTTCTATATGTTTCTTCCACTTGCCTTTGTCTCCTTGTGGGCGTTCCTCTCTTCCCCTTTTTAGAGGATTTGATCCCCTTTTTTTGATTTCAATGCCCTGTGATGCGATCTTGGGTGTCATTTATGAGTCTATATGTACTTTATGTACGAAATATCGGATATAGTGAAAATAAAATAAAGTAAACACACAAATAATATATGGTAGAGAGTTTTGATAACTGAATCTATGAATAGCTGAACTTCTTTGGAGATCTAGGTCAGGCTTTCTGAATGGATCATATTAAATTAATAACTAGTTGGCGATTGAAAATACCTTCAGCTATACGTCGACTACTTTCGGTGAGCTTGAGTTAGTCCGCTGAATGTTCTAGTGCATCAAGTGTTCATGGGTAGATATGAAAGGAAGAAGAAGTGAATTTTATGAGACACCGAGCTGTTTCGGAGATCCATATCCTTACGCCTGAAGTAACAAATTCAAACATCAAATTTAAATCCATATAAATGGAGAAATGGAGACATTAGGCAAACCGCTGACTATTTTGGTGAGCATGACCCAACTCTCTGAATTGCCCAATGTGCCTATTTTCCAATCACCTACATCAAGTCTACCCCCACCTTACCAAAAATTCATCTCATGCAAAGTAATAGTTAAGCACATTGTTGATAATAACCATAACTCCAGGATATTCAGATTTTTCATGGTTTTGCCAAATTGACCATTTTGATGATATTTTGTTCTTAAGATTGGGGTCACACTCTATCATTAAGCAATTTTCATCGTTTATTACAAAAAAGGGTTGCTTAGACTTCACCCCTAACTATCTAACCAACATGCAATAACAATCCAAGGATATTTTATTAAATAAAGAGCACAAACATCATAGGCATCTGACGACTAAAAAATATGGGTATGATTTTCAAATTAAAATAGGTATGAAACCATTGCAATCCTAGCATAGATGCCCAACAAATATAAATTTAATACTAATATGCAAATGCATACAAAATCTTCAAAATTCCATCTGAGGTTTTAGTGAGTAATCTTTAATACTTATTAAAAATATTATTGAAATTCTGGTGACAAAGAAATCCTAATCTTAAGCACCAATCACAACTAAAATACTAGTAGATAACCAAACTAAAGAATGTTCTACCTTGATGTGAATTCATGAAGTCTAGAAGAGAGGGAAAGTGAAGACATTCAAACTCTAGGTCTCTTGGCCCTTATAAATCATCCAGTTTGTTCCATTTGGCGATGTTAATTTTGTTCACCGACCTATTAGGCGTCGCGTTGAATGGTATATTACTTCACCAAGTATTATAGAACCTCCAACAAGTGTGAAGGTCTTAACGGAGGACAATGATTGGACCACATACAATTTCCATTATTCGCCTAATGGATCCTTTGGTCGCTAACCTTTACGTTCCACCACATTCCTATTTCCATACTACAATATTAACACACTATTAAAGCGATAAAACCTTGGGTTTCCTCCCAAGAGTTCCTTATTTACCATCGTGGCTCTATGTCGACCCTCCTTTATTGCTAGGCGGCCATGATTCAATCTTTGGTAAAAGAATTCTTCAGTCAATTTCATTGTTCTCGAGAGAGAAACAATCATCAGACCGAGCACCTCCAAGCTTTCCTTATCGCATCTAGCATTTTTTCTTTCTCATGAAGCTTCTGGAGAATGATCTATAAAATATCCTTGATAAATTTACTCTCGTTGCTCCTAGATATTACTCGCTCATGAAGAGGCATATAACTCCCCTGACCTTTGAACTATTTTTCCACCATAAGTATTTTGGTGGCTAATTCGTTCAATTGAGCTACCAGTGCATTTAACTCCAAGGGAGTGGTCGTGATTAGTAGATAATTAAAAATTAATTCTAATTAGGCGTAGCTAAAGAAATTAACAACTAAAACATCGTAAATTCAATGGGTGACACAAACGTGTCAAATATCAAAGGAGGATTTTCTCACAAGTAGTAAAACATTATGAAACTAACATGTTAAACTAAGAAAATAGAGGGTAAATTCTTGGGATTAGACCGTAATATGGATTAATCTAAATTATTGTGTACATACTCTAAATCAAAAATTTATAGAGTAATATTGAGTAAGCTAAGCTTTACGTGGAAATATGTTCTCTCCCTACCAACGTACCCCGTTTCGAATATGTTTCTATCGGACAACCATGCCGCGTGAATACCAGCCTATGCTTTACCGCGCACAATATCTCGAGCTGAGTGTTAGAATATAGGACTAAGGCTCACTACTTCGAGCTGAGATTTAGAATAGGGGACTAGGACTATGGGATGGACTATGGTCAGTAGCCTGTATAGTCCGAGCATTAAGTGTCACATAAGTTTATATGTCCTCTATGTCGGCATCAATTTTATGGTCACGCCAGAGGTTATATTGGGTCCTTTTTATTGGCTTTATACATCAGACTCCAAATTTATCACTATTCGATTTTGGTTGATTATTAGCCATAATCAGATTCTAATGTATTGACGGAGTTATCAATTACAGTTTAATATTTCGTTTCAGCATGCTATCAAACATAGTCATTACATTCAGTTACTTGATGTTCAATATATTAAGTATAGTATCATGCTTCATTCAGTTATGTACATTTTTCAAATTTATTCTATCATGCATGCTCAGTACCTTTCAAGTATTAATGCACACTCTGTGCTACATCTTCTCGTGATGCAGGTTTAGTCCTCAATAGTAAGATAAGGCATATATCAGTTCTCGAAATCTATGTCAACAATATCTGCAATGCAGGTTTAATCCTAAACATCAAGATAAGTTTGATATTTCAATGATCAATAAACTCACAGATTTTTTATTAAGATAGTTTTGGGTAGTCCCCATCATTTAATTTTATAAAATGTTTCTAGCTTTTGAACACTATGAATAATGTGTTGAAAACGTTTATGTATGCTTATGATATGTTGGCAGGGTTTGCTTGGAGTCGCCCGTGCTAGCATCCTAGGGGTAGGCTAGGGGCATGACTCACATCCTGAACCGTACGAAAAATTGAACAACTATAGGAAAGTTTTAAAATATAGGATGTCTAAATCATTTAAAGATAATTTATACAAAGGTGTGAAATAAAACTGTATAATCATGATAATTGTTTAACATTTAAATATCAAAGACTCAATTTTCTCGATAATTTGCCTATGAAATCTCTATTGAACTAGGATAATTTTCGAGAAAAAACCCTCTACTATCTTTTGGGCTTCTATAAATCCATAAATGTTTAAGTCAGAGTTAGTGACAAGTTTCTAATGAAACCTAGTCTCGATACATTTTAATCCTATCAAACCTTTAGTTTATAAGATGAGAATTTGTATTGAAACATAAGTTTTGATACACTTAGATCTAATCAAGATTAAAATTTAGAGCAATATATATGTAGGCTTTAAGAATCTGTTTCATGTTGACATCCTTTGAATGGGAGCAACGTCCCGGTGACTCAATTAAAAAATAGTTAAAAAAAAATTAAAATGGTTAAACAGGTAAAAGGGAAAATGGAGTTGCCACATTATTTTTAGGTAAACTAAAAAATCAATTATTTAATTCATAGGTATTAAAATTTACGAAACCAATTGATTCTAGGTATTAAAATTTCAAAGGGAATGAGTTAGGCACCCTTTAAAATCCACAAGTGTTGGTCTAGACTGAATTAATATTATTCAAATTCAGATAAGATAAAATTAATATACAAGTATAATAAACTTGTATTATATACAAGTAATAAAATAAGATAATATAAGAAACGGCCTAAAATTTATCTAGCGTCAATATATACAAAATAAAGAATGAAGAATATAATTTGAACTTAATTCGAATAGCTTCAATTGGAAGGAACTACGGGTACCTGTAAAGACACTTAGTAAAAGTGTTAGTAATAAATAAATATGAGTAATAATAAATTATTCAAATAATAACTTAAAAAATAAAAATCCTTTTTATTATCATAGAAGGTCTTGCAAAATGATGGTAATTTCTTCATCGGTTAATTAAAAAAAAATGCATAAACTTAAATAAAATTTGCGTCTTCTAAAATACAGAGGCCTCCAAAACCGACGGAGAGATTTCCAATGGCTATTTAACATAAAATCTAAACTCATGTAAAATCAATATGCAATAATTTAAATAAAATGCAACAACCAAAATGATAACATGAACAAAATGGCAGTAAGAATTTAAGTTAAATAATAACAATGAATGGCGGGACATTCTTATAATAATAGAAATTGAAAAAAACAAATAATAAACAATAATGAAGGGAAATATGATTTTCAAAGAAAAGAATAACACAACCAACAATACAACAATACCAATAATAATTTAATTGATAACTATTAGCATGAGGAGTCAACAAAATATATAATAACTTAATAATAATTTAAAATAATAATAAAAGAAATAGTAGCAACCAAAACATACTACTCATTAATGAAACATTTTTAAATTGTACACCATATATTCAACAAAAATAAGATTGAATCACCTAGCTAACTGTACAAAGCTAGAAATTAAAAAAAAAACACCAAAATGTACTATACACTACCTTATTTTGTTTGATATCCAAAAACGTCAATAGCATAACATAGACAAAAACAAATAATGCCAAACAAAATTAAGGATGCAGATCTGAAAATCTAAAAACTAACAAAAACTCAACCTCAACATAACAACCAAAGAGACGCTAGCATCAAAAAAAAGATTAAAAGTAATACACTACCATAGAAATGAAATAATAATAGTAACAGATCGCCACAATTATACATGAACAAACAAAGTAGATCAGTAAGAAAAAATTAAAATAAAAGAAAAATAAACAAAGAGAAGGTAGATTTGTATGACAATTTGGAGCTTACCGAATTTAAAGTTGCAGCAACTGCTTATTTACACGCCTTAATATTTCTTCCACCACCATCTTAAACTAGTTATCCAGTTAATATATATATAGGAAATTGTTCAAAATTGACCTAAGTTATGGGCTTGAGAATGTAAAGCAAAAACTATTTGTGGATTAAATTTTTGTGTATGCAAATTGTATTCATATTTGAATGAATTTTTAAACATTGTAAAATATGAAAATGAATATTAACCGATGTATTGAATAAAATGAATATTAAAAAAACATAATGAACCGAACTAATTACATATGAAAATACAATCTCAAACTTTACTAATAAAAATCCTATATTTTGATATATAAAGATAGTTATCGATAAATTATTTAAAATTATAATAAAATATATTTCAAACTATTAATAAATAAAACTTACAAATTATGAATTTTGAAAAATGTTAGACCAAAATTGAATGTCAATATTTCAAATGTATATGTTACTATTTTCCGGTATATAAGGACTACCCGTGAATAGATAAGCTCTCCAGTGAAATCTAGTTTATTGTGCCTGAGGTCTTACACACACTACCAAAACCATAGAGGTTACACTATTACTGATACGGTTTAAAATTTTAAAATACAAAGAGAGTCTCACTAGTTGTCAAAATATCAAGAGCCATTAAACTAAGAAAAGAAAGATGCTTCTTCACTTTTACGTACACTGCCAAAAGTATAGAGGATACATAAGGATAAAAAAATGTACATATTAGATTAATTAGAATAATGATTAAAAGCAAATATATAAATATTCTTATCAAGTTTATCAAGTACTTGGGGCAACCTTGAATTAGAAATAATATAGAGATGGCCAAACCGATTGTCTTTCCTTGGAAAGAGGTACATAAGAAGTTTCACAATAAAAAGACTAGCATTAACATAAAACCAAGTCAGGTGAGGAACATCACACAAAATTGTTCTCAAAACTAATTTCAAAGAGCTTCAAGCTAACCTTCCTGAAACCTTCTACAAAAGGATTGAGAAGATGCAAGACCTCTAAGTTTCATGATACTAAAATAAAAAGGATAAATAATTTACAGATAATGGCATTTCTCCCTCATCAACTGCAAACAGTGATTCACAAGAACCTAATTAATACAAATACTAATGTCCCTCGTATGATGATGATTCTTATCATGTTTTTCACTCTAAACCTAATGGATGAACTGGAAAAAAAGGTGAAGTAGGAATAGGTTAAGCATCAAGAAGAATTTAGAAGTCCTCAATTTCCCTTCCTTTATGCTAGGTGAAGTAAGAAATGAAAGATTTGAGATTGAAGGAGTGAATCGTGTTTGTTATTACTTACTCGAAAAATTGGAGTTGTTTCTAATAAAAATGGAGAGCCAGATGCGTTTGGTAAACAAAGAAAGAGGTGATCCTATTGCACGTTTTTAGCCCTTGTATCTTTTAATTCTAAAGGAGTTAGAAACCATTTAAAAGTTGTATAAGGGTTAATTTGGAGGAAATCTTTTGGTAGAAATTGAGGCAAAGAAGAGTTGTCTTGTGCTTTCTAATGGGTAGACTTTGAAAAAGGTCTACAAATTATCAGTGGGTTCTTGAGAACAAGAAGGTAACATATATTAAGATAAGGCAGTGTTTTGCCTTGAAGATTCTTTGAGTAGGTAGACACAAGAACGAGGAGTATTACGAGATGCTCATTTGCAGGTTCCTTCTGTTTAAAGAATCAATTGTGTACATTGGACATGCGAGTCCTCGATCGCTGAAAATCTGATTATTTATGCAATTTCCTATTGTTTTGATAGCGAATCAAATTCCATTCAAGATGAGAAGTTATGGACCCATGCAGGAAAGGGGGTCTTGTTCGTTTCCATTCATTATTATATTATAGGAATAAATTTCCTTGTACGGATCAAGGATTTACATGTCCAATTACTCAAATTATTCTTCCAACAAATGGGACCTGCAAATGAATATCTTGTATAGCTCCTTTCTTGACTTTCCCTTCTCAAAGCATCTTCAAGGAAAATTATTTTCTTATATTAACTGAGTTACCTCTATTTGCAAAATAATGCACAGATATTCTCTAGACATTTTTGACAGTCTAACTATAAAAAAGCAGAATGCAACTCTTCTTTCCCTCTTTTTATCCTAAAATTCTCCAAGCAATTACATAGTTTTAAATTGCATGTTAACACCATTACAATTGGGAGATACTAAGACCAATAATGTACAATGGGTTTACCTCTTCTTTTTTTATCGCTTGATTTCCTGTTTCATTAGGCACAACTCTAATTTGTCCAAATTTTAAAATACACTATCCACACCTTCAATCTATATTTTCTAATTGTAAATCTCGAATCGTTTCCTTCCTACTTCAATATTACCTTGCTTCACTAAAGGGAAATCTATTCTGACAACCTTATTCCATGACGCCATATTGTACACTTCACGAGATGTATAAACTTTATAAACTAATTCACATCACTACCTTATAATCCTATAAACACAAATGATCCAACTCAATTAACTTGTTTTAAATTCGTGAAAAAAAGAAAATATCCAATAATATTAACACATTCCTAACATTATACCACTTCATCATAAATGCTAAACTACTACAAAACAATATATACAAAGCATCATGAAAACCAGCAATCCCTCAAATAGTTTATAAATCTCTAACAATATAGGAGCACTATCAAGACCCAACCCAATAGACTGTGTGGGCACCTCTTTTAGCATTTTTCGCAGATTGTTTAGTTTATACTGGTTGTTCTTTATCAGAGGTTAGTTCCATGTCCCCTCTGCTTCTGTAAGTTTTCGGATTTTATGTACGCGGTGCTCAATGATATATGAGTTATATAAGAAAACGAAGAAAACCGACAAAACCTTAGAAAATTTCCTTGGTCTTATATAATCCTCTTCCAAGACATCCTAGCACCATAAATATTCTATGTAAATTGTCGTGCCAAAATGGAAATAACCTCTAGACAATTGGGGGATCCAAAAGCAATGATTAGTTTATAGATAAAGTAAGAAAATACCCTAAGGGTATTTAGAAAATAAAAAAAACATATAAATAAATGATAACATTCACTAGTTTATGTACTCTCATAAATTAGAACAAATTTATTGTGGTGATACATGCACCTCCCTTTAATATATGTCCAAATAATTTTAAAACTAAAAATATTATATTCGGGGATTAAGGTGAAACAATAAACTTAAATGCATCAATTGAGAGAATGATTAACCTTTCGTACACCTTGGTGGAATCATTGGAACTCTAAGACCAACATACAATACCATATCTTCAATGGTTTTTTAAATTGATTGAGTGTTGCAGTTTACCAATGGCTGCATTGGAGAATTCCCTATTAAGAAATGAACAAGTTTGAAGGTTATCTCTCACTTATCTCGTATTGTCAAAATAAAAGCTGATTTATTGGATCCAAGAGTTACATCTAAAAATAAAAAGCTAACTAAAATTATCTGACACACGTGAACTTGTCTTCACTTTAATCCTCATTTCCAATATGTATATCACTTTTATGATCATGTTTATCATGTACTTGGGGAAATCTTAAAGTTTGCATTGTAGAGTGGTCCAAATCAATTGTATTCGTCCAGAAAGAGGTAATATTGTCCACATGAGAAATTTTCACAAAACGAAAGAAAACAATAACATAAAACGTCAGGTGAGGAACACCACACTATGTTTTTACAAAAAATAATTTCAAGAAGAATTTCAATCTTAATTCCCCAAACCTTATTAAAAAGTATTGAAAAGATGCAAAACTTTTTTTTCTTACAATAACTTGTATTTATAAAGTTAATAAAAAGAAATAGAAACAGAAATAAGATGAAGCAGAAAATAATATAGGATACAAGAATTAATCCGAGTCCACAGAAACTACTGTGTGTCCTTAAGAAATTTAATCCCCTCACTGTACCCAAGGTTATGGATTAATTTCTCCCACGATAAAACGGATTAAACCTGTTAAAGAAATAGCGGTACCTCAAACTTCTTTAATTTCAACGAACTTAAGAACAGCAACAAGTCACACAGACTCAGTCGATCGAGACTTTGATTTTATTTGAGAGAAAAATAAATGCAGAGAAAGAAAATTTTTCAGTGATTAAAAAATCAAAAATTGACTTCCTTTTATAGCCATTTTCAGCAAGGAACATGTCTGTTCAGTGAAATCTGTTCAGACCCATTTATCAAGAAAGTTGTGTCTTTTGGAAAAAATAACAACTTTTTTGAAAAATTGTGTCTGTTAGAAAAATAATTACTTTTTGGAAAGTAATGAATTTTTGGAAAAGTAACGACTTTTCGGAATGTTACTGTTACCCGCAAATTTATAAGAGATAATATTAACAGGATTTATTTGATTTAACAAAAATTGATTAATTAAATTTTGTCCAAAAAATTTATCAATCAATCACATCATTTGTCAAATCCAAATCCAAATCAAAAGAAATGACTTTTCATTTGTACTTTGCAAATGACATTTCATTTTCTCTCCAAAGTAGTTCCCTCACTTTTGATATTCTCTCTTTTCTTTTCCCATTCACACTTGCTAAAACCCAACAATCCCCCACATGAATGGGGAAGGCTATTGTTAAAACATATGCATGAAAAAACTTGTGTGTCTTGTAGGTAAAGGTTAATCGCATCTTGATAAGTAGGTTTCCCTTTAAACTTTCCGTAGTGAACATATATCGGATATACTCGGTCAATCGGTAGATTTGATATCTTTGAACCGTCGAGCTTTGGTGTATACCTAGACAATATATGTCACACAATCAACCCTTGAACTGTTCATAGTTCTCATTGTTTTGTTCGTTTCAACCATGAACACATCTTGGATAGTGAGTGCTTAAAGAACTGGCCTTACCGGATTCTCCTTGAAGCAGCTTACACTTCACACTTACATAGGTTATTTCTAAATGTGTTATCCCATAGATACACCATTTGATATTCCCTGTATCAAACATAGAATCCATTAAAAAGTCCTTATGTCTTTATCCTGGTTGCTAAACATTGTCTCATCATGAGAATGAACCATAAAATAATATTAATATTTTTTTTCTTTGACAATGTTGAACCGTCATCAATGACTTTGTTTTATCTCCTTGAACCTAGATCTTGGGATCTCCAGTCTTCTAGGTAGAGTTACCGCCACGATGACTTGTTCTCGGCCATAGTCCCATTCCCGTCGATGATTTCTCAACTCCTTCTCTATTTAGGCCTTTTGTAAGTGGATCCGACACATTATCTTTTTACTTCACATAGTCAATTGTGATAATTCCACTAGAGAGTAGTTGTCTCACAGAGTTATATCTTCGTCTTATGTGACGAGACTTGCCGTTATACATAATGCTTCCAGCCCTTCCTATTGCAGCTTGACTATCACAATGTATGCATATATGGGCCATTGGTTTGGGCCAAAATGGAATATCTTCTATGAAATTCCGTAGCCATTCAGCTTCTTCACCTGCCTTGTCTAAAGCAATGAATTCAGACTCCATTGTAGAGCGAGCTATACATGTTTGTTTGGATGATTTCCAAGATATTGCTCCTCCACCAATAGTAAAAATGTATCCACTTGTGGATTTTGTTTCAGTTGACCCAGTAATCTAATTTGCATCACTATATCCTTCAAGAACGACTGGATATGTGTTGTAATGTAAAGCATAATTTTGAGTGTCATCTATGTATCCCAAAACACTCTACATTGCCAACCAATGTTTATGATTAGGATTACTTGTGTATCGACTCAGTTTACTGATAGCGCAAGCTATGTCTGGTAGTGTACAATTCGTGACATACATTAAGCTTCCCAATATGCTAGCATAGTCCAATTGAGACTGACTTTCGCCTTTATTCTTTGCAAGATGAAGATTTACATCAATTGGAGTCTTTGCCCTTTTAAAATTCAAAAATTTGAATTTTTCAAGTATCTTTTGAATATAATGAGTTTGAGACAATGCTAGACCGTTAGGAGTTTTAAGAATTTTAATTCCTAATATCACATCAGCAACTCCTAAATCTTTCATATCAAACTTACTAGCAAGCATACGCTTTGTAGCTTTTATATTAGCAATGTCTTTGCTCATTATAAGCATATCATCTACATATATGCATAAAATAACTTCCTGATTTGGAGTATCTTTAATGTAAACACATTTATCACATTCATTGATCTTAAATCCATTTGACAACATGGTTTGATCAAACTTTGCATGCCATTGGTTTCGTGCTTGTTTTAGCCCATAAAGTGACTTAATAAGTTTGCACACTTTTTTTCTTTACCAGGAACTACAAAACCCTCAGGCTGTTCTATGTATATTTCCTCTTCAAGCTCTCAATATAAGAAGGCTGTTTTTACATCCATTTGATGAATTTCAAGATCGTATACTGCAGCTAGTGCAATTAAAATCCAAATTGATGTAATCCTAGTCACTGGTGAGTATGTGTGAAAATAATCAAGACCTTCTTTTTGTCTAAAACCTTTGACAACAAGTCTTGCTTTATATTTGTCAATAGTTCCATCGTCTTTCATCTTCCTTTAAAAATCCATTTTGAACCCAAGGGTTTGTTCCCTGGAAGAAGATCAACCAACTCCCAAGTATCATTGCTTAAGATTTATTCAATTTCACTATTAACAGCCTCCTTCCAAGAGGTTGAGTCACTAGACAACATTGCTTCCTTGAATGTTTGAGGCTCACTTTCAAGAAGAAATGTTACAAAATCTGATCCAAATGAAGTAGATGTCTTTTGACGTTTACTGCGTCTTGGACTTTCTTCATTTTGTTCATTCTCTTTTGGTTCTTCTCTGGGTTGTTTAGATCCCCAACTAGATGACTCAAGTCTAGTTTTATAGGGATAGATATGTTCAAAAAATTCAGCATTATCTGATTCCATTACCGTATTATCATGAATATCCGGATGTACGAACTTATGAACCAAAAATCGACATGCCTTACTGTTTGTCGCATATCCAATGAATACACAATCCACAGTCTTAGGTCCTATTTTTACCCTCTTAGGTGTAGGAACTTGGACTTTGGCTAGACACCCCCACACTTTGAAATATTTCAAATTGGGTTTTCTACCTTTCCATTTCTCATATGGAATTACATTTGTCTTTGAGTGAGGCACTCTGTTAAGTATCTGATTTGCTGTATGGATAGCTTCCCCCCACAAGTTCTGTGGTAAACCTGAACTAATAAGTAATGCATTCATCATTTCTTTTAAAGTTCGATTTTTTCTTTCTGCAATTCCATTAGACTGAGGAGTGTAGGGAGCAGTAGTTTGATGGATTATTCCATTTTCTAAACATATTTCTGCAAATGGAGATTCATATTCTCCATCTCTATCACTTCTGATCATTTTGATCTTTTTATCTAACTGATTCTTAACTTCAGTTTTATATTGCCTAAATGCATCTATTGCTTCATCCTTACTATTTAGCAAATAGACATAACAATATCTAGTGCAATCGTCAATAAATGTTATGAAATATTTTTTCCCACCACGTGATGGTGTTTACTTCATGTCACAAATATCAGTGTGAATCAATTCTAAAGGATTTGAATTCCTTTCAACAGATTTATAAGAATGCTTAGCATACTTAGATTCAACACAAATTTGACATTTTGATTTATTGCACTCAAATTTTGGCAAAATATTTAAGTTAATTAGTTTTCGCAAGGTTTTGTTATTAACGTGTCCCAAACGTTCATGCCATAAATATTTAGTCTCAAGCATGTAAGAAGAAGCAAAATCTTTATTAATATCAACTACAATTACATTGAGTTTGAAAAGGCCATCACTATGGTAGCCTTTTCCTACATACATATCATTTTTGCTTACTACTACTTCATCAGAAACAAATGCACATTTAAATCCATTCTTGGTCAGAACTGGAATTGAAACTAAATTCTTTATCAATTCTAGAACATATGAGACCCTATTCAAACTCACAACCTTGCCTGATGTCATCTTTAATAGGACTTTGCCAGTTCCTTCCACCTTTGCAACAACGGAGTTTGCCATAAACAATTTTTCATCTGTAAGTGCTGGAGTATATGATAAAAATAATTCTTTGTTGGCACAAACATGGCATGAAGCACCAGAATCTATCCACCATTCTCTTAGATTTCCAACCAAGTTACATTCTGAAAGCATTACACAGAGATTGTCCATTTCTCCTTTGGATTCAGCCAAGTTTGCTTGATCCTTTTTTTTCTTGTCCTTTTTAGGACCCCGGCATTCATTAGACCTATGACCATGTTTACCACAATTAAAGCAGTTTCCATTGAATTTCTTCTTAGGAGGATTGCTTTTTGGACCAGATGATTTCTTTCTTTTGTTTAATTTTGTGGAATCTTCTTCAACAAAATTTACTCCAGATATTGTTGAATTACCACGTGACCTCTTTTCTGCAGCCTTATTATCCTCTTCGATTCTCAACCTTACTATGAGATCTTCAACAGTCATCTTCTTGCGTTTGTGTTTCAAGTAGTTTTTAAAGTCCTACCACAATAGAGGTAACTTTTCAATAATGGCAGCCACTTGAAAAGCATCATTCACAATCAATCCTACATTAAAAGTTATGTGAGTTTTAAGGGAAAACTTAATATTTCTAACATAGGCATTAAATAAATTTATACCTTCGGCAAGGAGATCATGGATTATGACCTGCAATTCTTGAACTTGGGTGACGACAGTCTTACTGTCTATCATCTTAAAGTCCAGAAATTTTGCCACAATGAATTTCTTCATTCCGGCATCTTCTGTTTTGTACTTCTTTTCTAAAGCATCCCAGAGTTCTTTTGAGGCTTTTGCATTGCTGTACACATTGTATAGATCATCTTGCAGACCACTCAAAATATAATTTTTACACAAAAAATATGAGTGTGTTCATGCTTCTGTTACCAAGAATCGTTCATCAGCCGGTGTTTCATCTGACATAACAGGAACATTCTCATTGATGAACTTCTGCAGACTCAACGTAGTGAGATAGTTCATCAGAATCGTTCATCAGCCGGTGCTAAGGCAGCATTTGAACGATTATGTGCAACCGTTGTTGTTGCAGCACTTATTGTTCCAGCATTTGTTTGACTTGAATTAGTCATTTTTTTTCTGTCACATATGGCAGATAAATTAAGTATTTAAAATACTAACAGTAAAGAACAAATTTTTACACAAACTGTTTCTGATTTAACGATAAAGTTTTTATGTTCTTTTAACCGTTAATCGAATGAATTTTAAAAATTCAAGCATAGTAGAAAACCATAAAGCTTTTAATCTCTAGAAACCTCAAATACAAAAACTGTTTAAATTTCTTAAGATTTTTATTCTTATAATAACTTGTATTTATAAAGTTAATAAACAGAAACAGAAACAGAAATAAGATGAAGCAGAAAATAATATAGAATACAAGAATTAATCCGAGTCCACAGAATCTACTGTGTGTCCTTAAGAAATTTAATCCCCTCACTGTACCCAAGGTTACGGATTAATTTCTCCCAAGATAAACTAGATTAAACCTGTTAAATCAATAGCGGTACCTCAAACTTCTTTAACTTCAACGAACTTAAGAACAACAACAAGTCACACAGACTCAGTCGATCGACGCGTTGATTTTATTTGAGAGAAAAATAAATGCAGAGAAAGAAAAATTTTCAGTGATTAAAAAATCAAAAATTGACTTCCTTTTATAGCCATTTTCAGCAAGGAACATGTCTGTTCAGTGAAATCTGTTCAGACCCATTATATCCAGAAAGTTGTGTCTTTTGGAAAAAATAACAACTTTTTTGAAAAATTGTGTCTGTTAGGAAAATAACTACTTTTTTGAAAGTAACAACTTTTCGGAATGTTACTGTTACCCAAAAATTTATAAGAGATAATATTAACAGGATTTATTTGATTTAACTAAAATTGATTAAATAAATTTTGTCCAAAAAATTTATCAATCAATCACATCATTTGTCAAATCCAAATCCAAATCCAAAGAAATGACTTTTCATTTGCACTTTGCAAATGACTTTTCATTTTCTCTCCAAAGTAGTTCCCTCACTTTTGATATTCTCTCTTTTCTTTTCCCATTCACACTTGCTAAAACCCAACAAGACCTCTATGTTCTATGAACCCACAGTAAAAAAGTATACATTATTTATAGATGATGGCCTTTCTCTTTCATTAACTAGAAAAGGTGATTACCAAGAGACTAATTCTACTACTAATGTCTCTCATATGATGAAGATGCTTATCATGCTTCTCACAATGACCCTAAATCATGATACTAGTATATCTAAGGAATATCTCCTAATATTTAATCACTCTTTTGTTCCTGCTCCACCTTTTATATTTAGCAAACAAGCTGCTCATGGATGCATTTGTAAATTTACAGATTCGTGTAAGACATTTTTCCCCAACAATGTAACCATATATAGGTAGTGTGCTCCTATTTGTTAGAATCTGTAAGCTTTTGCCAGTGGTTGTATGATGCTAAGAATATTTTAGGATTTCAGGATGCTTTTCATTTGTTCTCCCATTGGGAAAAAGTAATTACATATTTTAGAATATAGTGTGCAATAAACTCTGTATATGAGGTTATCAGGTATACATAATTTTATCATGTTTATGTAGAGAATAGCAGAAGAAAACTATAATCTGGAAGGTTTATTTAGGAAGAGAATGTAGCTTTAAGAATGAGGCAAGGCCAACCTAAAGTCTAAGTTTAACTTACAAGTCTTGGGAGTTATGAGTTGATCGGATTTTGGCATGCTCGGGCAATCCAATCCTATCAATCATTCTTCAGTCCAATATCGTTACCTAAAATTCGAAGAGTCAATTAAAGAAGAGGAAGCTAAAGAGGAGAATAAATATTTTGGATAAGAGAACTTTATTATAGAAGAATACACTTTTGTAGGTTGTTTTTTGGTTTTTCTTAGGTTTCATACCAATGACTAAGTACACCCCTATGTGTGACAGTTTGAAATGGCGGTAGATATTACAACATATAGATTATTCTATGTTTTATTGCAAATATCTCTCTCTAAAATATCTTGTTATTTCTTCAAGGCAACGTGTGTAAAATATAATAAAAAATCATTAATATAGTTATTTTTTGATACAGAACTAGACTATTCTAGAAATTATACTTGAAAAATCAATGATATTCTAAAAATAAACCTTATCATTTTTAAAGTTTCGCATCACTTGAAGTGTGAAATATGCCTTTGAGAAGAGTTTTGTTGTTCACTTACTTTCCCTTTGAGGCATGGTAATAGTGAAGCAGCAAACGAAAGATTTGAGATGCAGTATTACGAAGAAATGATTGAAGCTCTGCATTATATCTAAAGAAACTGGAAAGACAAAATGAAGATATTACTATGTTGTACTCTTGTTGGTTTTGGTAACAAGGAGATATACATGCATTCCACTTTTTTAGTTCGGAAGGATTTAAGAAACAATTCAAATTCCGTATATAGGATGTTTGCTCCTATTCTATTCCAGTTTTGTTAGATTCTAAGAGGTGTAGAGGGTATTGCTGATGCTTTTTATATATTTTGGGATAATAGTTTAGTTGTGATGATGAAGGTGCGTATCCACAATGTTAACTGTATGTTAAGATTGCAGGATAATTATCCTTTTGTTCATGAGTTGGAAACAAGGATATCTCATGCTCTTGAATTGAGTATGCAATCGGCTGAGTACATACAACTATCAGAGAGTGGTGTGAGTGAGTTTACTAAGTTTATGCATCCAGTGAAGTGTGCAATAAGACATCAAGAAGCATTTGGTAGTCCGGACAGTTTCCTTTTCTTGATGCAAGATGAAGTTGAAAGATTTGAGATAAAAGGCGTGCATCGTATTTTAGTGACTTGCTGGTAAATTGGAGTTGTGTCCAAATGAACTGGAAATGTAGTAGGGTTTGGTAAACAAAGAAAGAGGTGATCCTATTATATGTTGTTAGTCCAAGTATCTTTTAATTTTAAAGGAGTTAGAAAGCATTTAAAAGTTGCATGAGGGTTTGGACCAAAATGTTTTGGGACAATTTGAGGCAAAGAAGAGGTGTGTTGTGCTTTCTTATAGGTAAACTATCAAAAAGGTCTAAAGAATATCAGCGGATTCTTGAGCACAAGGAAGTAACACATTTTAAGATAAGGCAGCGTTTTGCCTTAAAGTTCATTCGAGAAGGGAGGCATAAGAAAGAGGATCTTTATGAGATGCTCATTTAAAGGTTTCATTTTATCTTGTGCCTCCCTTCTTGAAGCATCTTCTAGAAAAAACTCTTTCTTATCTTAAAATGTCCTACATTCTTGTGCTAAAAAATCCACTGATAATCTGTTGACCTTTTTGAAAGTGTAACTATCAGAAATCACAATTAAACTCCAGGAAGAAAGTTTTACTTTGATATTGTAGTGATATATGATTTTAGGGGCATGATACAATTGAACTTATAGTTAGTTTGAGGACACAGGTTTGGTCAAAAGTTTTCTTTAAATGTAATAAACAACACAAAATGGGATGAGAAAACACATGTCAATTCTATATTAATGTGTGGTGACAGATTTTTACTTTACTTTTCATCCTTATGACATGCTACATCTTGGGTGTTCCAATCATTGGGTAGTGTCACTATGTGTAGCAAGATTGGCCTCCACGTGATCATTAGCCTTCAACCTTGTATATTTCAAGAAGCTTATCAAACATTCCCATGTTAGAGGCTCAACTAGTGCTGAGAAAGGTTTTATGCTTCCCTTGCAGAAACTACTGTTTTGATATTATGCGGAAAATGATGTTCCTAAGAAAGCACAAGTATACTGAAGTTAATGGATCTCACCCTTATGGAGTTATTGATTTCTCCAATTCCCCTAAATATGTCCTAACTAACTTGTGTCACGTTCACTGAATTTGAAAGTAGGATAAAAAAAGCATGTGATTCGTTATCGGTTCTACTTTGAGTTTTGTTTTTAACACTTTTGGGCTTTATCAAAATTTTGAAAGTTTAATCAACAAATGATGCTTTAGTGGTAGTGAACCAGGCAACAATACATGCTCTTCGGAGGAAGGGGTGGCGTAAATGCACTACATCAAAGGTTGAGGGAATGACTTGTTAGCAAAGATGGGTGGTTTACATCACTTCAAGACAGTCATGTGGATTCGTGGATCATTTGTGTGTCACCAATAGACTTGAACATGCTGAATTTTGGGATGACACGCGAGGATCAAGACGGCGCTTCCCCACATTGAGGATATCCTTGAAACTGAGAGGTGGACCAATTCTACTTATCTCAAGTGTCTTTTTGATCTTATTAAGAATGATCTTGCATCATCATTATCCCATTATTCTTCTTCTTCTTTGTCGTAATCAACATTACCCTTCCCATTCAATTTTTAACCACAAGTTTCTTTTACCTTTTCGTTTTGATTACATTTGTGGTCTAAATGCTTTCATTAATGGTATTGTTGGTTTTTATTTTCTTTTTATTGTACATGACCTTTGATTGTGTAAATTCTTTGTTATAACTTTCTGAGTTCTTCTATAAAGTATGTGTGTAGGTTAAATCCCAGAGACCATGAGTATTCAAATTGCATCACCTATGTTTTGTCTATAGTCTTAGTGTTTTATAATTCCAAAAAGGGGGAAATACATATTTCTTTGATATTTATATTCTAGTTAGACTATCGTGATGCTCTAATATTTTTCTTTGATTGGTGTTCTTTGAGAAATTGACATTTCTCTAGTTGAAATTATGCACATAAGAAACAATGGTTGAAGTTTGAGCGACTATGATTTTGATAATTGATAAATAGGGGAGGAGACTTAGAAGAAGAGGTATCAAGTGAATAAAATGGAGTAAAGTTGGTGAACAATGAGAGTTTATGACAAAAGATTTTTTTACATAAAGTTTCATTTCATAGTGGAAGTGTAAAACTAAAGGGAAGTTGTATAGGAAAGGATATCTATTATAAACTTAAAGAAGGAGAAGTCTTGCATCTATTAGGGGTTTCACAAGAACTTTACTCACTTACAGTGAGACCTACAATCAGATCACAATAAATTAAGAGAGAGTTTAGGTTTAAGATTCTAGTGCATTGATACAGAGAAACGAGACTAAAGAACATGTTCTATAGTCTTATGCATTCTAGTTCTTCAGTCTAGTTCATTTGGATTGATAATTTCCGAGTTGTAATATTTGTTTCGATAGATTAGATTATTCTTTGAGTTGGAGGCACCTTCTAGATGGGTTCAACAGATAAGGATGATTGTTGATACAAATGAATCAGAGTTTAGTTCCTTGGATTTGCAACTATTATAATCTAAAGCCTTTTGTAGTCTCAGATTTTATTGAAGTTTATTTAAATCATATATAGGTGTAAGTTGTGGTTTGTACTCTTTGTAAGATGGGGTTTTCCATGATAAATATTGAGGTATTACTTTACTTTTATTAATTAACATAGTGCAAGTAACTTTCTTAGAAAAATATAAAGTATAAGTTTTCTTTGTACAATAAAAGTGTCAATATTCCAACACAAACATATCAACAAATAGATATGAAAGTTATATTGAAAAACAAAACCTACAAAATATATAATAATAAAATGATCTGAAAAAAAATTAAACTAATTGAATTGAAAAGAAATCTTGAAAATAATTTGGGAATATGGAACCTGCAGTTTGATAAGGAGATTGTATGCACTCAAATGCAAAGGATGAATAAATCCAGCCAAATTTATAGCTTCTTGGTTGTCAGAATCTGGTTGCTTTTTTTCGGTGGAATGGTGACGGTGTCCTAGAGTAGAACAAAAGGCGAAACTAAAATGATGGATAAATCGCCAAGAAGTGTTGTGATGTGCAAAATTGAAAAACCCTAGAAGATCGGTGATGAGAGAGTATAATGTTTTATTGGAATTCTTGAAGAGAGTGGATCTGAGATTCAATTTGAAAACGTGTTGTTGCTTTATACATACTGAGAGGGGAACTTATTACAAAATTTCTAAATCTAATGAACGCTTACATGTTGACGCTTGAGGTACAATACTTTATTTTAATTTAATGAAAATCTTACTGTTTGTGACATATGGATAAAAAAAAGGGAATATCACACCCCATAAATAATATAGTGTGCTCATATATTTCCTCAATAATTTTAATATAAACATTGTGATTATATATTCTTATATGTGATATATTTATCTTTTATATTTAATATTTATGCATTTAAATTTATTTTTGATTACATGATTTCATCATTACACACTAGTGGAACGATTAATATGAATTTATGCCAAAATTATTATTTTTTCATTTCTAAAGCAGAAACCACTATCTCTAATAAATATTGAAATTTACTTATCATCGGTAGAGAACATTATTATCCTTCATTTATTAAGAGATCTATGAAACAAACACACATATGCATTCAAGTATAACTGATAAACAATTAATTAAAATTACTATTTTATGTTTCTTGTTTTCTTCTTGTAAAAAATTTAGTTTTACAAATAAATTTTTTGCATTATTACTATTTTGTATTATCCTACAAAGAGAAAACAGTTAGTTCAGTTGATTTATCCTCTTTCATATAATTCTTTTGCCCAACAAGTGATTTTTCATACCATACAAATCGACAAAACTTCTTTGATTTATAGACTTGTATATTCATATCATTTGTTTTATTATTGTGAATGCATACACCTTGAAAACTTCAAAAGTGTACTTGTTTAAAATTCCACCATAGCTCAACTATCTTGTCAAACTCAACGAAAGTGTGTCACTTTTAAAAATTAAATTTAAGAGACCATACAAGTTAAAGTATTGAAAGTGTAAACAACCAAGAGATCTCTATGTCTCGTACAAACAAAGTGTTATTTTTCTACAGATATGAAGCCTACAATCAAAAGTTGAATATATATCTCAATCTTTTTATTAAGCATATGGGGCTTTAAATAGCACTATTACAACAAAAAATCTACATAAGTAAAAATTCAAACACTCAAAATATCTAATTAAAAAAACAAAACAACTTAATAAAACATTAAATTTCAAATTCATCCCAAGTCTAGGAAACTTATGCTAGAAATTACTAGTGTAACTTGAAACAAATTTCAATACTCATCCTTTTCTTTAGTTACCAAAATTTTAAAAATGTTCTTCCTCAATTTTTTCGTAAGTGTTTGGTTATAAATTATTTTCATTATTTTTGAAATAGCAAATTTGTGTATGTCTTTTTTTAATGCTTTAAAACAGACGCAATAATTTGTCTAATTTAGAATTCATTTGAGCTACATCTGAATAAATATAGGGTTCATAAAAATTTGTAGTACAATGTTTTCGTCCATCATAGTATATCATAAAGATAAGTTTTCACAATTTGTATTCATTTTTACCAACCAAGTTCAGTAATCATCATCAATAGAAATTTGTGGACATTGAAAGAGAGAATATTTCTTGTCATCGTTAAAAAGCTATTAGAATGATATGCATGTTAGATATAAGCATGGTTTAAAATGTGTTGAGAATAGTCCTAAGAGGGTTAAAAATATTAGAAATAGGTGAAGTGGTTAAAATGAGTTCAAAATAGCCTTAAGAGGTAAACAATAGTTTTATTGAAAAATACGCAAATCATGTAAGATCATTGAGGCTCTTGATATCCCTGTTTCTATGGGGCTGAAAAAAATTGTTTAAAATATCTTCCAAACAGTTTATTAAAGGGATTTAAATATCCAACTTTCAACAAAAAAACTGTAAAATTCAAAACCTAAAAATCTAACATATATCAACAAAATAAAATTACACAATAAAATATAAATTTCAAATTTATCCTAAACCTGGATAACTTATTATTCAAAAAGTGACTACATATCTCAAAGAAATTTTAAAAATGAGGTCGAAATTGAAAAATAACAATGACTGAACTTGAGCTTCCTAATGGATTAATTTTGTTATATATGACGATAAGAAAGATAATCACATGATTGAAACTCCCAAAACTAGAATTCGGAGTCGTGACTGTGGTGTCTTCTTGAAGACATTTGATGGGGTTTTTTTTTTTTGAGATGGAAGTTATTTTTTTTGAGAGTTTGTTGGAAAGGAGTGAAATATAATAGGGGGTGTACGAAAGAGAAAGGGAAACAATTTAGAAGGGAGTGTGATGTGTGTGGATATTTAAGGGAAAAAAATTAATGGGTATGAATTTTAAAAAGTATAGGTTGTGTCATGAGTAGAATCGGGTGATCTTTTCGAATTAGGATTGAGAGATATGAAACTAAGAACAATCGTGCATAGTGCGATGGTTCATATAATGATTCCTAGGACTGGTTCTATAGACATCGAAAATCTAATGTCATACCTAAGACCTACGAACAAAATCGATGGACCAATGTTTTACTTACGGTTCGTAAAAGATGTTCATATATCTAAACATGCAGTTGTTCATAATGCCCAAATCACTATGAATATCATTTATGGTCTGTAGGATGAACTATGACTCGTAAATGGTGCTCCTAGAAAAATTTATTCAGGTTGTATTTTTCTATGAATTCTACCCCTGTGATTGTGATACTTGTCGTGACCAACGACACTAACTACGCTTCAAGTGTCTATGATTGTATATAATATAGAAACACAACCGATAGTAGGGGTCGTGTCCCAAGGGAGCGTTTTTGAGAATATGTAGCTAATTAGAATTCTATTATAATTAGTTGTAGCTAAAGAGATTTATGAGTAAAAACATAATAAATTAAAAAGAGGGTGACTTGAAAGTGTCAAATATCAAACGGGATATTTGTAAAAATTAGTTAAAATTGTAAAATTATAGAAATATAAAGTATTGAGGGGGAATTCTAGGGATATGCCGCAATAGAAGTTAATATAGATTATTGGGTGCATGCCTTCGACATAAAATTTACATAAATAGTAACTAGGCTAATCTTTTATTGGAAATATGTTCTCTCTTGAGAAACCTGCCCTGTTTCAAATGGGTTCCTCTCGAACACCCATTTGTCACATGAAGACCAGCCTATGCCTTACCCCACTCTCTCTCTCGAGCTGAGTGTTAGGAGATGGGTCTTTGGCTCGCCTTCTCGGGTTGAACCTTATATCGATGCACTCCTTAGGCCATCAATCTAGTGATCTTGTTTTTTTGACCTTTATCTCTCGAAAACCAAAAATACATTGTTAAACTTGTATTTAAATTTCAATTCAATTAGATTAAACGATAATGTCTACACGAAATCACCCTTGAACAATATCTAAGCTATTATCAAGCAAGAACCAACAATAATATAAACTCACATTTGCTAAATCACACCACAATAATGGGGTTTTTAGCCACACATGAAGAAATAAAATAAAATATATTTAATGAAGGTGAAATCAAATGGGTGTAAGAAGATAATCTTGGTTTACGCAAAAACAATTGAGAAAAATTACTTCCAATTTGGGGAGCATTAGATCCTTCCATAGCCCGTCTTCATACTTGAGAGAAAATATGAAAAACTAATGTTTATGTATAAAGACTAGAATAATGTCAGACTCTCTAATACACAACTAAGCCTTGTATTTAAAGTTTTCAGATTTTGTGTTGCGATGGGTCAGTCGGCAAGGTTGTCGAGCTCGCCTAATGACTCGGCAACTCACCTGGTGGAATTCCTAAATCCATTTACCTCTTCTAGTTCATCGCCCTTTTTTTCTTGTTGAAAACACCTTTAAGTCTTTTACCTTGGGCGGTATAGTACTGCTTCATAGAACAGTTTAGTGGTGCGCCAACTGCTCCTTTCTCCGACGATTTGATCCCCTTCCTTCAGATCTAAGCATGCTGGAAAAAAGGGTTAAGTGTATCACTTCGGCAATGCGTCAAGTTTCTTTGTCAACACTCAGGCTTCAGCGCTTTTGTTCTTTTCACCCTTCTTGTTACTTTCTCCCAAAGTGTACATGTTTTCCTTAAACAAATACATGAAATTTGATCGTTTTAATTAGGTATTGAGATAAAACAAGCATTAGAGGATACTATTTCTATTAAAATGTAGACCTAAATAAGTCTAATTAGTGGATTTATCAACACTCCGAAGTTAAACTTTTGATTATCCTCAAGTAAAACTTATGTTGACCAGTTGAAATACGATGTCCAAAACTGTAGTACACAAGACTCAATCATGTACATACACAACTAGACTAAAACTACTTATTCAAGGATCAATTGTGTACCCAATGATTCAAGTTGTGACACACTATTATCTTATATTCTCAGGCTCCCATTTGTTACATCAAGTGCAAGTTAAAGATCAAATATAAGTACTGGAATGCCATGATGATTGCATTCTCACACACAGGTGTATAATCAATCTAACTCTTAGGAATTAGACACAAAGCTCACATGTTTTCACCCATATGCTTGACCTTATATTCCAATCATGAATCTTCATGCTTTCGCAAAATCATAAAAGTTTTTTCAAGGCATGTAATGGGGATGAATGTTAAGGTATGGTTACTTAGGCTTAGTTACTAAAGATCCTCATAAATTATGGTGCCCACAACAATTCATTTTATTTACTTTCTTTTATTATTTTTTCTTCTAATGCTTCTATGTCATCCTATTATTCACATCCATAAATGGCTTAGAAACCAAAATTTGTTTTGTACTTTTATTCTACAACCTTCTTTTTAATTATTTTCTTATCTATTTATTTTTCTCTTTTTCTATTTTTTTATATGTAGTGTTTCCATTCCTTTTCAATACCATGGGTTAACAGAGATTTTTCTTAAACTTCGCGACTTGCCTTTTCCTTTTCATCATACCCCAACATAAGCTTTTGTTTTAAGTTGGCTATTTACTAAACAAATAGTCACGAGGATTATAGGTAGTAGATAAATAAATGTGTATGTTCTAACATGTTTCTCCCTAATAAAGGTAAAGTTCAAGGGTGTTGAAGAGAGATTCCCAGACTCACAAGGTGGGTGACAAGAGAGGTATATGTCAAATTTACTCACACTATTCAAAAGTCCCTAAGATAATTCCAACAAAAAGCATTACTTAATAGACTGGACTAATGGGGGAAATTCTATGTGTATTCATGCATGGTTCATAGGAAGATTATCACATAAGGCATTGATACATTAGTTGAACAAGACTTTACACTTTCCTACTGGCAAAGGTCATTAGAAGAAAATCAATTTGTCAATTGTCTAATAACAAAAAGATGTAAAAAGTTCACATATTGTCTATGCAACTTTTTTTTGTCTCGTTGTATCGTCACACTTATGTTTATTTAATTGAAAGCACTATTCAAGTTATCGGCATTTATTGGAACCGATACTTAAATTTTTAAGACCACTTTCAACACAAGCGGTGGCAAACTTTTTTGAATTTTTTTTTTTTGGAAGAGACATTTTGTAATTAAATGTAACCGATGGAGACGTAAGATCAAACAATCGTACAAGCAGTATAAAACCTAATTTAAAACAATAAGCCAACTATATATATAAGATAGAATCAAAATTAACACAAACATTTATAGTCAGCAAACAGAGGTGAGCCTCACCCCACATTAAAGAAATTTGTTCATCCTTAAATGCAATTATTAAAAATATCTCGTAGAGAAAGAAAGAAAAAGACTTAGGTTAATTAACTAGATACATGCTCCATATGTCGTGGCATCAGTGCCTAATGCAGCCGCCTGGAACTTGACAATGGTCCCCATGATATTATAATTCTGGTTCTCTTTTTTTTTTTAAGTTGCCTTAGCCTCTCCAGGGATATTATCTGCAATCATCCTGTCCAAGTTCTGCGCTGCCATAAGAGAGTTTATAGCAGTGAAGACTCCACATTTCCACGAAGGGATAGTAGGGTCAATGGGAAACGTCCTGCTGGAACTTTCCTTCTTCATTTCTCACCTCTCCTTGGATAGATCTCCTATATTTTTGTCTCTTTTAAACTCCCATGCTCTTACCTATCGAGATGACATGCCTTTCCTCTCTACATTTAGTCTAGTCATTTCGGAAAAGACAGGAAGATAAAGTTAGAGAGTATTTACGTAGGGGCAATAAGGTATATTTTCAGTTTAGAGTAACTTCACCAAAGTAGTTCATGAAGTGTTCATCCATGTAGGTGATTTGTTGAAAGTAATGCACTGAGGGTATGAGTATGTAAAAAAAAGGGCAAGCAAGAAATATTTCAACACGTTGATGAACGCATTCGGAGAAATAAGATTGATCACCAAAAGTTAAAAATTCAACTACAAATTTGACATTTATTTAAAGTTTATGTGGGGACATTGGGAAAAATACCGAACCGTTTGGCGAACTCTAATCAGCACGCCAAACAACTCAATATGCCTATTTAAAACCCATCCTTTCAAGTTTAACCCCGCAAGATCTGGGACTACAATCTAAACCTATACAACCTTAATTCAGAAAGGATTCACATTATTTTCACACTCCCAAAGTAAATAAGTACAACTCAAAACATAGTCTAACGAGATTCTAAAATTTTACAAGGGTTGAACTGAAATAGAGAATTATGTCCTTCAATAAACTAAGAGAGACTCAACAATGATTTATATTATGTGAAAGAGTATTATAGTAATGAAATAAATATGGGGTTTGAGTTACTAAATTTTGATGCCGAATACGATGTTACAATATTTTAGGCATCAATGCAGTCCAAATCTGAGAACAATTCAAATACTTGAATACTCTTAAAAAAGAAATATAATCTAGAGTGCAGGTGTGATTTGTGTAGAGTAAAAAGTGAGCGAGAGTAATTGAAAATTGAGTTTTAAACCTTTTACTTGCAGTAACCATCAATTTTATGCACGTTCTGCGATATTAATTAAACTTTCCCATCCACTCGGTGAAACACCGAGTATCTAGTATCTTCACTGAATGTAAGAGGATCTTCTAGTCATGCAGGAATCCCTACAATGATCTTCATTGTTATTGCCAACCTAAACGGTGGTACACCACTAATGCTCTATAGACTGCCAAGTTTACAGGATTCAAATTGAAGTCTCAGTGAATCAAACGGTTGAAGAAGTCATGTTCGCTAACCCTATTGGCGGTTCTCCTACTAGACCTATTATTGTCCTTCATACACTCTTTAACACACTTCCCTCACATCAAGCTGTACCAACATCACACCATTATTATACTCATAAACAAAATCAAATTTAAAAAGGATTTTTGGTTGCCTCCCAAACAGTGCCTTAGTTAAAGTCTTGCACAGCGTAACTCAATTTTAGATGTCACTTTTGGGATTAGCCATAGATAGTATCACTAGTCAAAGCTCCTTTTGGTATTGGATTAAAGTGAGACAGAATATGAGATATCTGGGTTTCTAATTTTTTGATCGACACTGAATGGGAGGTAATACTCTAATTAAGAGTTGACATTTTTTTCATGCCTTTTTGCATCTTGTTTGATCATTCAAACTTTTCGAGGATACGCAAGAGAATGTCCTCAAATCTTCCACCTTCCTAATAATTTGGCCGGAAAAGGCCCTAAAATACCCTTAATGTATTGAAAATAGTACAAAATTACCCTCCATCCACATATTGGCTCCAAAATACCCTTCTCACCCACCTATTGGATCCAAAATACCCTTGTTATCCACCTTTTGGTTCAAAATTGACCACTTATTTAACGGTTTTATATTTAAACTATTTAAGTATTTTTTAACATACGTGGCGCTCAACTATTTGTTATAATTTAACTTAATAGTATAATTTATATATCAATCCACTACCCACCCATTACTAATTAAATCCCTCTAAATTAATAAACATGTCACATTATTAATGCAAGCTACTGCAAATTGAGTGTTTTTAAAAATTATTGAATTAAATTATTATACATTCAAGTGGCTAAATAAAAATCACCGATAAACTTAAAAGTCTCACTATGTTCATCTTAATTATTCTTACTTCTCAATTATGTGATGTTACTTCATAGGTAACTTGTTTTCAAAATAATATATTAATGGTTTTAAAACAAATCATAAATATTTATAAAATTATATTTATAAAAAGTGCATTAATAAATTCGGGATGTATATACTTCTTTACCTTTAATCATAAATTTCTAATTGAATTTTGAAAGAAAGTGTCCTCCTAAATAAGCGGCTCAACCTAAATTTAATTGGGGATTCGATTCGGACTCGAATAATTATGGATGTCAATTTCTGGAATCTATAATTTTATCATGTTTTAGTAGTGTTTATGACTATTTTGATATTATAATTAGATTATTAATTGGGTGAGGTTTAGTTACTAATGAGTGGGTAGTGGGTTGATTTATAAATTATATTAATAAATTAAAATTATAACCAATATTTGAACGTCAAGTATTTTAAAAAATATTTAAAGAGTTTTAATTTAAAACAATTAAAAAAGTGGTCAATTTTGAACCCAAAGGTGGATGACAAGGGTATTTTGGAGCCAATAGGTGGATGAAAAGGGTATTTTGGAGCAAATAGGTAGATGAAGGGTCATTTTCTACCATTTTCAATACTTCTAGGGTATTTTAGGCCCTTTTCCGTAATTGGGCTTCATACGGTCCTAGGGAGGCACATATTAATCTTTCTCCCCAGCTTTCCAATTCGGATAATGATCCCCCATTAACGATCTCGATCTTCCCACCCTTCATATCTACCCCAACCATGATTTCTATCATGTATATAATAGTTTGAAATATACCCATCTCCATGGTTGGATAGAAATTTCATCTCCTCATTATAGAACACTTCAAACTTTATTTCTTCACGGTTTGTGCTTCCGACCCCCAGAACATTAACACCACGGGTGTTACACATCAGAATTCTAATGACTTAAGGTAGACTCGTACATGATGGTAAATAACTCTAATAGCGTCAAATTATGTTTTAGTACTAATTTAGTATAACTAACTCAGTTAGAAAATTTTGGTGCCTGAAGGTTTAAGAACGACCATAATGTCTGGAAAACTAGTGATTTGAACTTGTGTAGGGTTGAATCGTGTAGTCGGTTTTAAGGTGACATTTAAGGACCAAACCTCATAGATTATGCATATATACATTGATATCTAACCAAGTTATTAAAGTCTTAATACCAAGGGAGGAGTGCCAAGATATAGGCGCAAGCCAAGGCTGTCCAAAAGAGAGGCTACTACCTTAAACTCCACGGGCATGAACACGGCTCATAGTCAAGACCATGGCCAAATGGGGGGCATCATTGAGCTTCTTTTTCCAAATAAGAAGGACTCAAAGTATCTTAGACCCCCAAACGTCACTAGGGGGACCACGACTAGTGGTCCACTCCATGAGTAGTGAAGGTGGTTGTGGAGATTCCTTTGTTTTAATGAATGTAGGAATGTTTGGAGGGGTTACTACCCAAGACACCATGAGCTAGTTAATGAGTCGTGGTGCATATAAACGAACAAGGGGTCTTGGTCGTAAAAAGTTCTTGGTGTGTAAGGTTGCTATGCAATTTTTAGAGTCTACTGCCTCACCCTTCACGAGCCACACCACAACATGTAGAGTTCGTAACGGCTCGTGAATAGGATTGTGAGGGATGGAGAGGATTTCATTAGTGAAGGTCAAGTTTGAATTTTATTTTAAAAGTCCAACTAAGTGAGAGTTGTTTTGGGCATTTTAGGGGTTAAGTATATATTGATTTAAGTCATTTTACACCTTTTATCAAATCAAAATATAAAATCCCAAATTGAAATCAAAAGCTTTCACTCCTCTCTAAACTATCTCTCTATGTTTGATTTCAAAAATCCGTAATTTTTAAATTTTTAATGAAACACATGGATGTCTTTCTAAACCTCTTTTCATTAATCTAAATTGACTAATATTTACTATATATTATTTTTTTATGTATGAATTTAATTAATGTTATGGTTTTTGAATGAAAATACACAAGACCCATATACCTCCATTCATAATAAATTATAAACCCTAATTTTGGGTAATAGTGAATAAATAATGAGAATGAAGAATGTTCTTTTATAATTCGTTATGGTATTGTGATATTGATATACATGATCTATGAATGACAAGGATGTAGGGTAAATTCTTGAAGGCTATAAGTAAGGGCTTTCAAGGTGATGAGTATTAGTGTATTAAATTGTTGGTTCAATTGTGATGAACATAATTACTTGGTTATGTGTTGTGGAGTAGAATTATTATTCCTCTTCCCTTAACCTTAAGCTTTATCGAGTATGTATGATGTGTTACAAATGTTATGTGATTATATGAATATGAAGATTCTGAGATAATGACGGTTGTGTTGTTATGTTGAATTGAAGGTAATTCTCATGCACCCTAAAATGACTATGTCATGAAAGAAGTATTCTCATATGATGTTTGTTCTATGATGAAAGGATTTTTTTATCTTGTAACCGTTGAGTTAATTATGCATGAGGGATTAAGTCCTTGAGATATTGTTTACAAACTACTACCTAAATAAAGTCTAAAGGTTACCTAAAAAAGGGAATCAAGCTTAGCACCGAAAGGATATGCATGAGATAGGTTCATTCTTAATGAAAGGTAGGTTCCTCGAATGGTCTTATGAGATGAAAACTATAATACCATCAAGTGTAAAGAGGATTTTTAGTAGAAATCTTCATATCCCTTAATTATGAATCCCACATAAGTTTTAGCTATTAGATTATATACTATCATGAATGTTATGCCCCACATTGTCATGCAGGACACCCTCCCATCAGTGTGAGGGGTTGACACCAGATTCCATGTATCTCTCATGGTGTATGTATGTTATGGATAAGTTCCTCGGTTGTTAAAAACAAGTATAAAGGAAGTATGTGGCTATGCTTGTGTCCTCTTGAGCGTTTTTTTATATGTGATGGGGTATGGGGCCTCATATGTATATTGCACTAGTAGTCTTAAAAAAGGTGTATTGTCTAAAGTCTTATCATATAATGACAAACTGAAATCAAGAGTGTACGTTATGAAAGGTGTTTTTTATTATAATGTTGCTTGTAATCTTAAATGTCGTTTTATATTATGGTATGGATTGATTGTGTATTATTAGAATGTGCATTATGTATTTTAATTTGAAATAGAATGGTTTGAACTTAAGGTCCCTTTATGCATGTTATAATGATTTTAATTACATAACTTTCATTCTAAGTACAAGTGGAATCTACTAAACCATATTTCTCTTATTTTTATACTAAGTGTAGGTTTTGGCGAGTAGGTCTTATTGAACAAGAAAAAAAGGCTTGGATAACATTCTCCAAGACCAATTGGTTTGTTCTCAAGCTCTAAGGACAACATGAAACCAATATGTATCTTCCTTCTATTTTTGTACCAGACTACTATTATACTTCTTATATGGATACTTTCGATTATAAGGGCTAAGGTCCCTATGTTTAGATTCTTATGTTGGAACCATAATAGTTAATATGAAAAGTCTAGATGCTCTATTTTAATATATGAAAGAATTTGACATAGATTGTTAAAGTTCTAAATATTTCCATATGTTTCAATGTCTTATTTAATGATAATATACTATGGGCTTGGATAAGACCTCTTCAAGTTTGAGTATGCCATGTTATGACTAGGGGTGACCACGGGTTGTGACAAACATGATGTCAGAGCACAAGGTTATTGAATAATATTTAGGATTGATATATGATGAACCAAATATGTTAGTTTCTTGTTCATGGGTTTGACGAGTGCCACACTTATGAATGAGAGGCTATAGTTGAGCCTAAGAGTCTTGCCTCTATTTTTACATGCCTTTCAATATTTTTTCTTGTGGATATAGCATATGACTACAAGGAGGGAAGCCATAAAAAGGGTTAAATAGGTGCTTGCGAATTCGGGAGTTCTTCCCAAAGGTAACCAAACTCCTCCTAATGAGCAAGTTCCTATAGGTGGAAAAGTTTCGTTCAGTCCTCCGATCTTGATGGATGGAGAGATAAGGGAGGCTTTCCCAAACATGATCTAAGTCATGGCTACTCAATCTTAAGTCATAACTACACAAGCTTAAGCTATGATGGCACAAGCTAATCGAGTAATTGGGACTCCTGTGAATAAAAATTCTAGTACTATGGAACTACATTTGAGGGACTTCACTAGAATGAATCCTCCAACGTTCTATAGGTCTAAGGTCAATGAGTATCCTCAATACTCTCTTGATTAGGTAAATAAGATCTTATTTTCTATGGGGCTAAGTTCGAATGAGAAGGTCTAGCAATCAACATATCAACTCAAGGATGTGGCTCAAATATGGTACACGCAATAGAAAGAAAATAGGGCTTTGAGAGCATGCCTTATAAGTTGGGAAATTTTAGGAAGGATTAATCCTTCCAAGGGATAAAAGAGAGGCAAAAGTTGAAGAATTCGTCAACCTTCGTCATGAAGGAATAGAGTCCAAGAATACTCTTTGAAGCTCATTAAGTTGTCTAAGTATTCTTTGTGTTTGGTGTCTAATACTAGACATAAAATGATTAATTTTTTGATGGTTGTGTCCAATGAACTTGTGGAACAGTGTCGTTATGTCAATGCATAATGATTATATAGGCATTTATATTTGATGGTGCATGCTCACCAAGTAGATGAAACTAGGCATAAGAATAGAAATAGGGATGGCAAAAGGGAAAGACAATACGACGAAAGTGCTTCCAAGTGTAGGCTTTAGATCCAAGATGAGACAAGACATAAGAAGAGGTTTTCCAATCAAGATCCTTCCACTGTTGAAAGAGCCAACAAAGATATGATACTTAATCAAAAGCCACAAGGAGGAAAAATTCTTGGTTCTGAAGGTGATAAATCAAATATTGCCTAGTGTGGCAAGAGGCATGAGATCAAGTGAGTAGTTGGAAAGGATATTTACTATTGTTGTAGAAAGAGTGGCCACATGTTGAAAGATTGTCCTATGACATAGATTTAACAGAGAAAGAGTAATCAAGAACAAGAAAGTTGTCCTAACTCTGATGCTCCTAAGAGGATCCTCTTCTATGCTCTCCAATCCTAAGGTGATCAAGAGAGCTCTCCCAATGTACTTACATGTATGTTTCAAGTATTTTCAATTATTGTTTATGCATTGTTTAATCTTGATGAAACCTTTTCTTTTGTGACTACTTTAGTGTCTATGAAATGTAATATACTCCAGGATGTCTTATAAGAACCCTTTTAAGTTTCTATGCGATGGGTGAATTCTTTGTTTCTAATAGAGTCTATACGAATTTGTCCATTTCAGTGTGCAGTAGAGTCACATTGGTTGATTTGATAGAACTTGATATGTTGTACTTTGATGTTATATTGGGGATTGATCGGTTACATGCTTGTTTTTCTTCTATTGAATGTAGAACAAGGGTATTCAAGTTTCAATTTCCGAATGAACCCGTCATAGAGTGGATAGGGGGAAGTTCAATCCCTAAAGGTCAAATTAGTTCATGTATAAAAGCTTATAATATGATTTCTAAGGGATGTCTCTATCATATTGTGAGGGTAGAGGACGTTGTGTACGAGTCTCCTTCTTTTGAGTCGGTACCCTAGTAAAAGATTTTTTCTTAATGTCTTCTCCAGGGACTTTCCCGGAATTTCTTTGTGAATATGAAATAGATTTCGATATTGATTTATTGACGGATACTAAACCCATATTGATTCCTCCTTACCATATGGATTTGGACAAGTTGAAATGATTGAAATCTGAACTCAATGATATTCAATACAAGTGTTATATTTGACCAATATATCTCCATGGAGTTGCCTATTATTATTTGTGGAATGCAAGTTGGGTTCGTAGGATGTGTATTGACTACGCCATCGAACAAGGTCAGTGTAAAGAATAAGTCTCCTCTCCCTAGAATTGTTGATTTTTTTGACCAACTCCAAGGGGAAAGTTACTCTTCGAAGATTGATTTAAGGTTGGGCTATGACCAACCTAGAGTGAGAGAAGTAGACATTCATAAAGAAGCTTTCCGAACAAGATAAGGTAACTATGAGCTTGTAGTCATGTATTTTGGTCTAACTAATGCCACGGTGGCTTATATAGTACTTATGAATAGGGTTTTAAGGAACTTTGTACCTTTCGTGATTGTATTTATCGATGATAATTTTGTATAATACAAGTGTGAGGAAGATCATATGAGTAATTTGAGGCGATTGTTGCAACAACTCAAGGATCACAAACTTTTTGTTAAGTTTAGCAACTTCAAGGTTTGGCCTAACATTAGTCGCTTTTCTTGGAGATATTATTTCAAGTGTGAATATAGAGGTTGATCGAATGAAAGTGGAGGCAGCTAAGAATTGTCCTAGACCCCTAAGTTCCATGGATTTTCAAAGATTTTGGTTTTATCCTGCTATTATAGGAGATTTATTAAAGTTTTCTACTCTATTGCTTCTCCATTGACGCCCCTAACCCAAAAGAATGGTAAGTTTGAGGGGTTGGAAGTTTGTGAAGAGGCCTCCAATTAAGATTTGAAAGATAACCTTACCTCCGCTCTGGTGTTAACTTTATCCGAGGGTATCAATGGGTTTGTATGTATTGTGAAGCTTCTTGAGTAGGTTTGGGTTTTTTCCTTATGCTACATAGTAAGATGATATCTTATGCGTCAAGGCAACTCAAGGTATATGAAATGAACTATCCGACCAATGATCTTGAATTAGTGTCCGTAGTGTTTGCTTTGAAATTTTGGAGAGATTATTTTTATTGGGTGCATTTAGATATGTTAACCAATAACAAAAGTCTTAAATATGTGTTTACTAAAAAAGACTTGAACCTCCGGAAACGAACATTATTAGATATTTTGTAAGACTATTATATGAATGTCCATTACTATCCCTGAAATCCAATTTAGTAACGGATGCTTTGAGTCTCATTTCCATAGGTAGTGTAGCCATCTCGAAGATGACAAGAAAGAGGTAGTCTGTGATGTGGATAGGTTGGCCCGATTGGAAGTTCGACTAGTAGATTCTCCAAAGGGTGGTTTCATAGTCCAACATAGCTCTAAATCCTCTTTAGTTGTTGATGTGAAGTCTAAGCAACACCTTGATCCCGTCTTGATGGAGTTGAATTAGGAATCTTTAAAAATAACACCTACAACTAGTACTTGTAGTTTTCAAGTTAAATGTTGTGGCAAACCATTCGGCGAGATTAGTCATGATGTCTTAATGACTAGGCTATTCACCCTTCTTCTGGTTAATCGTCTTTGTTCTTTGCCTTCAACAAATTTGTGTCTTGGATCATTAGGCGGTATATCTCTTCATTGAGGAACTAATAGATGACACACAGACTTCTCCTTTCATAACATTTTGATCCACTTCCTTCAAGGCTTCACGTACTGGAACAAAGGACAGAGTGGTTATCTTTTGTTCCTTCTTGTGCACAAGTGTCTATGCTGGCACTAAAATTTCCAACACCTAAAACTTCAGAGTTTTCATCAGAAATTGACACAAAATAAGCATTGGAGGAAACTATTTCTAACGAAATACAGCCTAAATGAGTCCAATTGGTGGACTCATTATAAGACAACCCTCTACTTTTTAAAATCCCAATTTTCTTTATCATGTCTTCAAACTTTCTAAAGCTTTGTTTGTTTTAAACCAAGCACCTCATTCTTGGTCTAATTGTCTTAAAATATTCCTTGTATATCTTGGTTTTACCTATGGAAAAATATATACAACTCTTTTTATTAAAAGATCTTCCTATGAGAACCTTATTATTCAAGTTTATGTTGATGATATTATCTTTCGAAGTCCTAATATCTCTCTTTGTGAAGAATTTTCTATCCTTATGCAAAGTGAATTTTATATGAGTATGATGGGAGAATTAACTTTTTTTCTCAAACTACAAATCTAGCGAATAATGGGAGAATTAACTTTTTTTTCTCAGACTACAAATCTAGCGATCTCAAAAAGGTACATTCTTCTGTCAAAGCAAGTACTGCAAAAACCTCATTCAAAAGTTTGGCATGCAAAACTAAAATTCATTAGGTACTCCAATAAGTTCCACATGTCCTGTTGACCGAGATAAAGAAGGTAAAATGGTTGACAAAACTAAGTATAGAGGTATCTTTGGATTCTTACTCTATCTCACTTCTAGTTGATCGGGTAACATCTTCTGTGTGTGCAAATCTTGGTTTCAGTCAGTCTCTTAATAATCTCTTTTAGAAGTAGTAAAGTTAATTATTTGTTTTTATTTAGAACAACATCCAATAGTTTATGGTATCAAAAGCAAAAAAATTCTTGAAGGATTTTCTGACGTTTACTATACAAGTGATAAAGGCAACAGAAAAGTATTAGTGGTACATGTGAAATTATGTGAAAATCATAAATATCACGGAATAAGTAAAAAGCAGGTCTTTGTATCTCTTTAGATTACTGATCCTGATAATATTTCCATTGGTAAATGTTATGCTCAAGTTATGTTGATGGTTCATCAGTTAAGGAATTATTATTTGTCTTTCAAACAAGTCAAAATTATGTTTAATAATTTTAATGTCATTTGTTTGTCGAAAAAAAATGTGCATAATATTCGAGCTAAGCATATTGAAATCAAATATCATTTATTCGAGATCATGATTTAAAAGGTGATATTGAAATTTCATTTATTATCACTGATTTTCAATTAGCTGCTATTTTTACAAAACCTCTCTAAGAGGAGCGATTTTGGTATGTTCGAAAAGATTTATATATTATTCAGAATCCTTTATTCTTTAAACTATATTGTGTGCATTAACTGTTTACTATTTTCCATATATTTTCTTCAACCTTGTATATTGTGTTTTCCTTTTAAACTTTTATTTCCTTCTATATTAGCCTCTTATTTAAACCTTCTGCATGTACTTGTTATTAATACATTCATTCAGTTCTCTGTTTAAGTCTTGTCATGTCTCTTCCTCTTCCCCTCTCCTTCTTTTTATATCTCTTCTTCTTGACTCTTTCTTCCTCACATTCTTATTTTGTTTCTCTTGCTCTACAATGACAAAGTATTCTCCATCCACTCGCTAGAAAACATTCAACAGAGGCAAAGTAAAGGTGACCTTTTCCATTTTCGTCGACTCCGACTTTGAAGATCGTTTCAAAGCCTCCATCTCTTCCTCCCTAGGTAAACTCCCTTATGAATCCTTTTATTGTGGGTCTTCCATAAAGAATTACAAATTTGATTTTGATAGTTCCCTTGATTAGAAGGTTGACTTATGGAACTCTTCTAACGATTAACTTTTCCACTCCTTAAATGACAGAAGGCTTGTGCATGGAAGGTTTGTTGATATTGATCTTGTTTCTTCCCTTGAATTCAATATCAATTTATTTCGAGTCTTAGGGTTCATAAAACATCCCTCATTTAGATGTTTTTAGATATGCTTTGTTTCACTAAGACAGGCGAAATTAAGTCTTTAGTGTTGCGTAAGAACATTTTTCTTTATTGCAAAAAATTCTAACCTATGTTTGGCATCTCATTCACTGGGATTATGGACCATCAAAAGAACTATTAGCCCTTTGTCTTTGATCTGCCTTTGACCAAGCAAAGCTTGAAATTGTTCTTGACTCCTATTAGCCTATATCTTCCAAGCTAGGGCATAAGGATCTCCCTTTCGAGACACGGGCGATTGCTCATATTGTTGCTACCACTCTCTTTCCCAGGGCTGGTTCTCATTCTATGATTATCCAGCGTGATACTCTGTTTGTGTACTATGTGGTTTCTGGAGTTAAAGTCCATTTACGTTACTTTATAATCTCCGCTATGACGTTTTCCATATTATATCCTTTTGATCTTCCATTTGTTATGCTTATCACTCACATATTTGAGTCACACTTCATGTTACTAGAAGACATTGCTCTTGTTCTAATTAAACAGAGGTACAACTCCCATGGTTTTCTTATCATGGGTTTTACTCATTTCGGCTGCTCCTGAAGACTTAAGACTGATTCGGATGATGTGGGTGCTACCCCTGTCAAATAAAAAGACTCATTCTCCACATATCTATCGACTACTAAACTCAATACGACCTTGGAAAATCTTGTTAAGATGCACAACAAGTTTGATATTATGGCCATAACTATTGATCAAGATCCTAATCTCATGACCAACCTTTCTGCTGTGAGTGAGCAAGTAGACTCTTTGAAGGATCTCCTGTTGTCATCCCATTTAAAAATCGACAGTATGAAGGATGTCATAAAGGAAAAAGGTGTTGATGTTGCTCGTATTCATGTCAAATTGTATTAAATCATGAAGGAAGCATAAAGATTGCTACAAAAGTTGAAGATGGATTTAAATCCATCTCCACCTCACTTTCATCCGAAGCTGAAGAGATATCGATTGCTATTTTCAACACCTTCAACTATTATGTACGTCATCATTGATTTTCTCTATGATTCTATTTTGAACTTCTTTTTTTTGGGCCAATGTTTCACGTAAAACTTCTGATGTTGTTTAACTGTTTGTGAAATTCTTATTCTTTCCTTTTTTCTAATGCCAAAGGGGGATAAATTGTTAACTATTATGCTATAAGTGTTTGTGATGCTTATGGTTAAATTGTGATTTTCTATATTTGTGTGTCTCTATTGAGATAATTTTTTGCATTACCTGCGTAGCATAGAAAATCTTTTGCATAGATTCAGGGAGCTAGTTGAAAACCCAGCTCTACTGGTCAACTACCTTTTATCACATTCATGGGGAGAAAATCAACTACCAGCTATACAAGTCGACTATATCCAGGGAAGTATATATACAATGTGTTGTCATCATAAAAAATGGGGATATTGTTAGAGAAAAAATTCAATGATAATCAACTTATATCTTTCCAAAACAAGGTTATCATCAAAATGAAAAAGAATCAATCATGAATTTCTATGATTCAGGTGAATGATTAACCAACCAACAATCCTGATTGATGAATATCAATCAACGATCCGAATGAAGATTCCCAAAATCATGGATTACAAAAGGAAGATTAATCATGACAGTTGAATTAATCACAGATCGCACATGAGCTAATTAAATAAAGTTCAATATCTCAAAAGAAAACAATGAAGAATTAACTCAACAACTATTTTTCATCCAACACCCAAGGGAACTGAAGAAATCAAATGGCTACTTCAAACAACCAATCGAGGAAACTATAGGAATTGAGACTTGAAGTCAATCTTGTGCCTTATTCTTGGAAAATAAGGATTCCTTACCTTCTTTTCAAATATAAAAAAACTGTTGGTTTAAGTCTGAATCATATCACATTTTCTACTCATCTTTCATCAAGCATTGAATTACCTAGTTCTATTTTGTAAACGAAAAAAGAGATGAGTAAAATATTCTTGATGAGGATTTGTATATTTATAAAAAAAACTAGTGAAACAAACACATACATGTGGACTGTTTATGCTCATCTATGTGTGGACTGTTTATGCTTATCTATGTTCTCACACGAAAATGTTCAAACAAGCTTGATTAGAATACCCATGAAACCCAAGGGTATTGGACGTAAGATCCACAATGGATCACAACCATTATTAAAAATATACGATGTCAGGTTTGCTTTTCTACATTTGATTACTTTCCTTTGTTCAGCAGTTTACTAAAGAACACTTCAAGTCAACTACTCCTATGAAAAAACATTCACCCCCTCTTGCACTTTGAATATGACGTTTCTTCGTCAAAAACATTAAAATATTAAGAAATAGAAAAGCAATAAAAAAAGGGCAATGCATATATAGTAATAACTATTTTAAAGTAAACTTTCTAACAATCTAAATCATATAATTAACATTGATAAATAAAGTCATTCATTTGTCTTGGGCATCAAAAAACAAGCCTTAACACTGCTCTAACTCTTGATAAGTTTAATAATTTGGAAAAAGAATTTAAGAAGCGTATACCTACATCACAAGAGAAATTGTTAACAAAAATAAATGAATTTAGACTATGATAAAAAAACAAATTTATACAAACTTCAACTAGCATTATTACAAGTCATATAAACTTTTCTTTGACGAAAAACATAAATATTAAGAAGGAGTGAATTAATAAAGGGAAAGGGAAATGTTTATATGGTAATAATTATTTTGAAGCAAATTTCTTAACAATCTAAATCACATAAGAAATATTGATAAATAAAATCATAATTTTGTTTTGAGCAACAAAAAATTGTAAGAACTTTAATAATTTTTGAAAAGATATTCAAAAGCATATTGTAAGCATTATTTTAATGAATTTGAATCTGTAAATTAATTTGGATTATATTAAATTCAAAAAAATAGTGGAGGTTATGTGGCAATCCAAGTCAAGTTAAATAAGCCACTATAGTCATGCCGCCTGTAAACTTATGTGGCAATCCAAGACAAATTAAGTAACCCACTAATATCATGATACATGTCAAGGTTATGTGGCAATACAAGTCAAATTAAATAAGCCACTAAAATCATGTCACATGTCAAGAACAAAGTCAAATTAAATAATCAACTAAAATCATTTCACGAGTCAAGGTTATGTGGCAATCCAATGAGTCAAGGGTATGTGGCAATCCAAGTTAAATCAAATGAGCCACTAGAATAATGACATGCGTATATGTGACATGTTCTGACCAATAAGAACATATCTTTTCGATGGAGCAATGTGATTGGTCGGTAAATTACACTAGTATATCACTCCATACTACTATAAATATGTGTCCTCATTATTCATAGAGGGAGGTTTCATTAAGAACAAGAAGCAATAATAGAGCTTGTGGATCAAAAGCTACAGATTCTCTAAAAGTTACAATTTCAAGCAATCAAGTTCAAAGTTCAAAGTTCAAGATTCAAGATTATGCTACTTGTTCATGCTAATTACTCATCATAACTATACAAGTGTTATGAAGAATAATTCACACTCAAGTTCAAGATTCAAGCTCTTGACTCTAAATCAAATTCAAGTCCTACATATTTCATATTATATTGATGAATGACAAGATTATCATAGAGATTGTTACACACATTATGTTTTGAAATCAAATAATAAATTTTTTTACTCCTATTTTCCTGTCTGGAATATTTATTTTACTCGACTTGAAAACTTGTTGGTTACACATATATCTACGTCAGAAGAGAAATTGATAACAAAACAAATGAGTTTATACTAATTCCTTCACTTCATATATTGAAACATTACATTCTAATTATATATTGAGCAAAAAAATAATTATTATATTATATTACATATTTTCCTTAAGCATAATTATTTTCCTTAAGCACTCGAGGTTAAGAAATATACCTTTTAGGATTGAACATTTTACTTAATTAGAATAATGGTACCTCATATTCTACTAAACATTAGGAGAAATTAAAGAGGGGTTGTGGGGGTTCGAACGCACAACTCCTCGGCCAAAGGAGAGAAATTAAAAGTACTGAAAATAAAAAGTAAATGAGGTTTTGGGGTTTCGGTCCCAAATCCTCTTAGTTCTATAACGCGAAAAATGAAGAGAGAAATTAAGGGGAAAATAAAATGAAGGCTTCAAGGCTCGAGCTTCGGTCCCCAAGCCGTATGGATCAAATAAAGTAAATAAAAAAAAAAATGTAAGTGTTGTCCAGGGGATTTTAAACCAGGTTTCCTTTACCAAATTTCGTGTTGATACATTAGTCATACGGTAATTAAATATTCTAGAATTATGATGTCTATTTAGATCGAAATCTAGATCTTTGCATACATACAAGATGCATAAATCTTGTACCACATAATCTTAGGAAGATATGAATCACTTAAACTAACTATGAACGAAGCCTTATGGCTTGTATCTATAGACCCATAAGTCTAGCATACATGTAAAAATAAGTGAACCTAAGATGTACACAATGAAATGATAAAATGAACAAAGAAATGATTAAATGAACAATGAAATGATTAAACCCTAGAAGGGTTAAGTAAGATTGCCAAACACACTACATGGCCATGTGCATTGGCGTATGATGAAATGAATAATGAAAGGATGAAATGAACAAAGAAATGAAGAAATGAATAATGAAATGATGAAACCCTAGAAGGGTTAAGTAAGAGTGTAAAACACACTAAATTGACAAGTGCATTGGCATATGATGAAATGAAAATTCAGGTAAAATGGGGTGAATAATTATGAAGAGAAAATGTGCTAACGTTAATGAATGTGGTGAAAACATGATATGAGGCTAATGGAAAAGATAAGAGCAATCTCAAATGAGACTAAGTAAAGTTACAAAAATTAACTCACCTATAAGAGGGTAAAGTCAATGAAGTGACCAGAATCTATGAAAACTATAATAAAAGTACTGAGATAAACACACTTAATACTACTAATGAGATGAGAAAATATCTACGTATGGGTTGAATGTAATTTTACTTTATACTGAGCACCGATAGACTAACTATGAGTGCTGATGCCTTCTTTCAGGAAGAACAGAGGTTTACGTGACTCTAATAAGATGAAACTATCTGGCATGCCGGGCATAGATCTCCTTATATCTCCTAGTCTTCGAACCTATACTGCAAATATAGGGATCTAGCGAGGTTCAATTATCATGTACGCTAGAATGTTTTGGGTCACTTTGACCGGTGCTTCAACTTCTTTTTGGTGTGGGGTTTCATGTCACTAGATTTCATGATGCTCACATGATATATATCAGTTAAAGTTAAAGATCCCAATAAATGAATGAGGCCTTCCTAAAATGATGCACATAATTAAACGAATGATACTAACGGTGTTAGGATAGGATAATAAAGAGGTCAGTTAGACTCAAGTAATGACATTAGGTCATTCTTGGTCATTGCACAACGAACACGATGATAGTATTAAGATACATCCTAGGTATAGCTGGTGTTTACACTGGCCCGTGAATTAAATAAAATGAAGTATGTATGAATGAAAGAAGCAGACTCTGTGTTTGCTAAAGCAGACTCCGTAGTTAATGTCCCATATGTTTAGCCCTCATTTTGGGAAGTCTTAATGTCAAGTCCATTATTCTAAGGTCTCATGGCTTACTAATAAATGATATGAACAACGTTATGTGTTATATAAATTATGGTATGTGTTATGTGTACACTGTTGTGTGATGTGTGCAAAATTTTAAGTATGATGGTGCATAACTCATGGAATAACTTTCCTAATCCAAATTTGGTAAGATCATAAACATTCCGAACACAAATTTGGAAAGTTCACTCACTTTCCTAATCTCAATTTGGCAAGTCCACTGACTTGACCTTCTATAATCTTGTTTCTAGGAAAGAGTTATTATTAATTATGCATGTCCTTGGTGTGTGGTTGTATATACCCATACTTAGTACAAGTGTTTAATTACCCTATACAAGTCTAAACTTTTAGGTGCAGGCACAGGATCAATGTTGAAGCTATTCGTACGTCGAGTATTCATATTGACTTGGTAGGACATCATGGTTTCGAGGATGCTTACCAATTTACATTCGAGCTTAGCTCTAGGATTGAGCTATTGGAGTATGTTCCACTACCGTTTCTTTCTTATTTTTGTTCAGACAATGTATTGGTGCAATTTTGGCAAGTACATCTTTATCGTTATAATACACTACTTCTTTCATTTGATGGTGAACAATTATATATGTAATAAAATGTTTAGTAATCATGTTAGGAACCAAAAAGTATCAAATTTTCTTCTATAATTAACCTAGATGAAGTAAGAATGACGTATGTAGGCTTGTCTTTGACCTTTAGTAGGTCAACGACGCGGGTCTCATCTGGGGTCTAGATTCCGGTCGTGACACGAAGCCCAAGAAATATTGTCTTTGAAGCCAAGACAACGGTAGGTATGACAGACCATCGATCAGTCTGTTGGTGTCTCCAGTTAACTCATAAAGGAGGGGTCGTTTTATCTTTTCTATATGTGTTGGACCCCTATACTATGTCTTTTAAACCCTCAACTACGTGTTTTTGATCAGTTTCAACCTATTAAACTAATTAGAACCTACGTAATACATCATTCAAAAAAATCAAGCAAACCTTAGAGAAAATTATAGGGAAAAGTCGAGCATCCATAGTTCAAGAACCCAACAAGTTCTCGTCAATTCCAGCCACAAAATCGAAGGACTTCTCGATGGAATTCGTCACCAGGTATGTGGGATTTCATTATTGATTTAATTTCACTAGTGGGTTCCTTTCACCAAATAGGTCCCTAGAATTCAGTCGTATTTTTTGATTCTCTACAACGTGTGAGATCTAGGATTTCTAGAATTTCTGAATTTATGTTGCAATTCAGTTTTTAGACTAATCGAAATAAGATTATCATGTTTTCATAGAATTTTTTCTTAGTTCTTTCACAATCTCAGAAATCTAGTTATGTAATTCTTTTGGTTCATGAATTACATTAGATAAGGAAGATACAGAGTTATACATGCCGTAGTTTTTCAATGTTTTACTATTAGGATATTAACTTTGCATTTTCAGTAAGGAAGTCATAGTTTGAGCTATCGAGTATTTTGAGAATTTAGTCATAATATAGCTTATATACATAATAAATTGGGAGTACGCTTACTACAGAGTTGAACTAAGGTCAATCACCGGTATAGTCTAAGCATTATATGTCCCATAGGTTTATAATTCCTCTAACTAGGCATCAATTTTGTGATCACGCCAGAGGGTATATTGGGTCCTTTTCATTTACTTTATACACCGAACTCCACAATTATCACTTGTGGCTTTATGTTGATTATTAGTAGATCCAACAGTTAGATTCTAGTGTATAGACCAGTTTATCAATTACAGTTCAGTATTAAGTTTCAGCATGCTAGAAAACTTAGTCATTGCATTAAGTTAGTTCATGTTGAATATTTTCAATATAGTATGTTTCTTTGTTCATTTATGTATATTGTTCAACTTTATTCTATCATGCATGGTCAGTACCTTTCAAGTGTTGATGCACACAATGCGCTACATCTTCTAATTATGTAGGTTTAGGTCCTTAACGTCAAGATAAGGCATATATCGTTTCTCGATCTCTATTTAAACAGCATCTGCGATAAGTTTGATATTTCAGTAATCAATAAACTCATGTATTTTTTATTAATATAGTTTTGGGTAATTCCCATGATTTCATTTTATTAAATGTTTCTAGCTTTTGCATATATTTTTGGGTAATCCCTGTCATTTCATTTTACGAAATGTTTGTAGCTCTTGCACACTAGAATATTATGTTGAAAATGTTAAATATGCTTATGATATGTTGACAGGGTTTGCTTGGAGTCGTCCCGTGACCGCATCCTGGGGGTAGCCTCGGGGTATATATGCATGTATATATATATATATATTCAAATATTTACGATCACACCCCAAGCCTATAGTATGGGCATGACTCACATACTGAACCATACGAAAAACTGAACAATTATATGAAAAATTAAAAGATATGAATGTGTAAATCATTTAATTAAAATTTATACAAATGTGTGAAATAAAGGTGTATAATAATGATAATTTTTAAACATTTAAATATCAAAGACTCAATTCTATCGTTAATTTGTCTATGAAATCTCAATTGAACTAGGATAACTTTTGAGACAAAACTCATTGCTATCTTTTGGGCCTATATAAACTCCATAAATATTTAAGTCAGAGCTAATGAAAATTTTGTACTAAAACCTAGTCTGGATACATTTTTATCTTATCAAACTTTTGTTTATAAGATGAGAATTTGTATTGAAACTTATGTTTTGATACACTTAGATCTAATCAAGGCTGAAATTTAGAACAATGAAGGTTTTAAGAATATGTTCCATGTTGACATCCTTTAAATGGTAGCAATGTTCCGGAGACTCGATTAAAAAATAGTTAATAGAATTTTAAAATGGTTAAAGAGGTAAAATGGACAATGGAGTCGCCACCTTATTTTTAGGAAAATTAGAAAATCGATTATTTAATTAACTTAAAAGAATGTTTATGAAACCAACTGATTCTAGGTAAGGGGTTCAAATTATTCCAAAAGGTAATGAGTTAGTCACCCTTCGGAATCCACAAGTGTGGGTAACGACTAAATTCATTTTTTTCAAATTGAGAGGAGAAAAAATTAATATAGAAGTATAATAAACATGTAATATAAACAAGTAATAAAATAAGATAATATAAGAAGCGGCCTAAAATTTTTCTTACATTAATATATACAAAATAATAAATGAAGAATGTAATTTGAACTTAATTCGAATAGCTTCAATGGGAACGAACTTTTGAAACCTGTAAAGACACTCAGTAAAAGTGTTAATAATAAATAAATATGAGTAATAATATATTAATCAAATAATAACTTAAAAAGTAAAAAAAAAAAAATCTGCTTTATTAACATGGAAGGTCTTCAAAATTGATGGTAAATTCTTTATCAGTTAACTATAACAAAAAAAATATGTAAACGTAAATTAAATTTCCGTCTCTTAAAATAGGGAAGCCTCCAAAACCGTAGAGAGATTTTCATTTGCCATTTAACATGCAATCTAAACTCATAGAAAATCAATAAGCAATAATTTAAATAAAATGCAACAACCAAAATGATAACATGAACAACATGGTAGTAAAAATTTTAATTAAATAATAACAAAGAACTGCGGGACATTCATAGAATAACAATAATTAAAACAAACAAATAATAAACAATAATGAAGGGAAAATGATTTTTAATAGAAAAGAATAGCACAACCAACAATACACTAATACCAATAATAAATAATTGATAAGTATTAGCGTGAGGAGTCAAGAAAAACATAGAATAACTTAACAATAATTTAAAATAATAATAAAAGAAATTGTTGCAACCAAAACATATTACTCATTAATGAAGCATTTTTAAATTGTACACTATATATACAACAAAAGTAAGATTAAAATCACCTACCTAACTGTACAAAGCTAGAATTAAAAAAAAAAAAAAACAAACACTAAATTGTTCTATACACTACCTTATTTTATTCTATATTCAAAAACATTAATAGCATAACTTAAACAACATCAAATAAAGCCAAAAACAATAATTAAAGATGCAGATCTGAAAATTTGAAACTAACAAAAAAATCAACCTCAACATAACAACCAAAGAGACGCTAGCATCAAAAATAAATAATTAATAGTAACACACCACCAAAAAAATGAAATATTAATAGTAACAGACCACTAAAATTATACATGAACGAACAAAGTAGATCGGTAAGCAAAAAATAAATGAAAAGAAAAATAAACAAAGAGAAGATAGATTTGTATTACCATTTGGAGCTCACCGAATTCAACGTTGCAGCAGCTTGTTATTTACTTGCCTTAAAATTTCATCCACCACCATCTTAACCTTGTGAGCCAGTTAATCTATATATAGGAAATTGTTAAAATTGGACCTAAGTTATGGGCTGAGAATGTGACCCAAAAATTATTAGTTGATTAAATATTTGTTCATTCATATTGTGTTCGTATTTGAATGAATTTTTTAAATTGTGTAAAGTATTAAAATGAATATTAATTGATTTAACGAAAAAAGTGAATATGAAAAAACATAATGAACGTAACTAATGACATGTGAAAATGCAATCTCATAATTTACTAGTAAAAATCCTAAATTTTTTATATATAAAGATAGTTATCGATAAACTTATTTAAAATCAAAAAATTATTTTGAACTATTAAATAAATAAAACTTAAAAAATTACGAATTTTTAAAAATGTTTGACCAAAATTGAATGTCAACATTTCAAATGTATGTGTTTCTACTTGACTGTTTTAAAGGACTCCCGGTGAAGAGATGAGCTCTCCAATGAAATCTGGTTTATTGTGCCCGAGGGCTACAGACACTACTAAAACCATAGAGGTTAAATTTTTACTGCTATGGTTTCACATTTTATAATGCAAAGAGAGTCTCTTTAGTTGTCAAAATATCAAGAGCCATTAAACTAAGAAAAGAAAGATTCTTCTTCACTTTTACATACATTGACAAAAGTATGGAGGCTACATAAGCATAAACAAAATGTACATATTAGATTAATTAGAATAATGATTAAAAGAAAGTATATAAATAATCTTATCAAGTTTATCAAATACTTGAGGCAACCTCAAAGTTAGAAATAATATAGAGAGAGCCAAACCAATTGTCTTTCCCTGGAAAGAGGTACGTGAGAAAGTTCCATAATAAAAAGACCAGCATTAACATAAAATCAAGTTAGGTATGGAACACCACACAAAGTTGTTCTCATAACTAATTTCAAAGAACAACTTCACGCTAACCTTCCCAAAACCTTCTACAAAAGGATTGAGAAGACGCAAAACATCTAAGTTCGATGAAACCTCAATAAAAAAAGATAAATAATTTACATATGATGGCATTTCTCCTTCCTTAACTGCAAACAATGATTCAGAAGATACTATTAATACTGATATAAATGTCCTTCGTATGATGAAGATTCTTGTCATGTTTTTCGCTATGACCCTAAAAGATGAACTGGAAAAGGTGAAGTATGAAAATATTAAGCATCTAGAAGAATTTGGAAGTCTGCTCAGTTTCCCTTCCTTTATGCAAGGTGAAGTAGGAAATGAAAGATTTGAGATTGAAGGCGCGCATCGTGTTTGATATGACTTGCTGGAAAAATAGGAGTTGTGTCTAATAAAACTGGAGAGCGAGATGTGTTTGGTAAACAAAGAAAGTGTTGAGCCTATTACACGTTTTTAGTCCTAGTATCTTTTAATACTAAAGGAGTTTGAAACCATTTGAAAGTTGTATAAGAGTTAATTTGGTGGTAATATTTTTGGAGAAATTGGGACAAAGAAGAGTTGTATTGTGCTTTCTGATAGGTAGACTTTCAAAAAGGTCTACAAATTATCAATGGTTGCTTGAGAACAAGGTGGTAACATGTATTAAGATTAGGCAGCATTTTGCCTTGAAGATGCATTGAGAAGGAACACAGAAGAACGAGGAGTATTACGAGTTGCGCAGGTTCATTTTATTTAAAGAATCAATTGAGTACATTGGATATACGAGTCCTCGATCGCTAAAAAGCCGATTATTTATGCAATTTGAGAATGAATTAGTTATAGTTATTGTTTGTTTTCATTCGTTCTTATATATGCAGGACTAAATTGCCTTGTAGTGATCTAGAATCCACATGTCCAATTGGCTCGAATGATTCTTCCAACAAATGGGACCTACAAATGAACATCTTGTATAGCTCTTTTTTCTTGACTTTCCCTTCTCGAAGCTTCTTCGAGGAATTCTATTTTCTTTTATTAACTGAGTTACCTCTATGTGCAAAATAATCCACGGATAATGTCTTGACATTTTGAGTTATTTTTGACAGTCTAACTATCAAAAAGTATAATGCAACTCTTCTTCTCTCAAAATCCTCCAAGCCCTTGTATAGTTTTTAAATGCATCTTAACTCCATCAGAAATTACGAGATACTAAGACCAATAAAGTACAATGGGTTTACCTATTCATTTTTTATCGCTAGCTTTCCTGTTTCATTAGACACAACTATAATTTGTCCAAGTTACAAAATAAATGATCCACACCTTCAATTTATATTTTGTAATTGTACATCTCAAATAATTTCCTTCTTAATTAAACCTTACATTGTCCACCTGGGAAATTTTCACACAAGGAAAGACAACAATAACATAAAACGTCAAGTGAGGAACACCAATCAATGTTGTTATCAGAACTAATTCAAGAAAAATTTCAATCTTAACTTCCCCAAACCTTCTATAAAATAACTGAAAAGATGCAACACCTCCAAGTTCCATGAACCCACAATAAAAAAGGATAAGTAATTTATAGATGATCGCTTTTCTCTTTCATTTACTAGAAAAAGATGATTACCAAGCGACTAATTTTACTACTAATGTCTCTCATGTGATGAAGTACTTATTATGTTTCTCACAATGACCCGAAAGGATGATACTAGTATATGGAAGGAATATCTCCTAATATTTAATCACTCCTTTGTTCTTGCGCCTCCTTTTATATTTAGAAAACAAGCTTCTCATGGAACCATTTTTTAAATTTGTAGATTCATGTTGTACAGTTTTCCCCAACCATGTAACCGTATATATGTAGTGTGCTTTTATATTGTTACAATTCGTAATCTTCTTCCAGGGGTTGTATGATTTTAAGAATATTTTAGGATTGCAGGATGTTTTTAATTTTTTCGCCCTTTCGGAACAAGGTAATTGCATGTTTTAGAATATAGTTTTCAATCAACTTTGTTTATGAGGTTATCAGGTATCCATTATTATATCAAGTTTATGTAGATAATAGCTGAAGAAAAGTACAATAAGGAAGGTTGATTTAGCAAGAGAATGTAGCTTCAAGAATGAGTCAACGCAAACCCAAAGTCTAACATTAAGATACAGGGCTTGGAGGTGTGAGTTGATCGGATGTTGGAAAGCTCGGGCAATTTGTTCCTATCAATCTTTCTTCAACCCAAGATTTTTATCTATGATTAGAAGACTCAATTAAAGAAGAGGAAGCTAAAGAGGAGAAGAAATTTTTTTGATAAGAGAACATTATTATAGAAGAATACACTTTTGATTTAGGTTGTTTTCGGGTTTTTCTTAGGTTGCATACCGGTGACTAAGTTCCCTTCTATGTACACTAGTTTGGAATGGTTCTAGATATTACAAGATATAGATTATTCTATCTTTTACTGCATATATCTAACTCTCTAAAATATCTAGTTATTTCTTCAAGGCGACGTGTCTAAAATATATAAAAATTTCATTTAAATAGTTATTTTTAAATATAACACTAGACTATTCAAAAATTTATACTTCAAAAATCAATAATATTCCAAAAATCATCTTTATCAGTTTTCATAGTTTATGCATCACTTGAAGTGGGCAGTATGCCGTTATTTTGTTGTCCACTTAGATTCCCTTGGAATAAAGGTAATAATGAAGCAGGAGAAGAAATATTTGAGATGCACTTTTACAAAGAAAGATTGAAGGTGTGCATTATGTCTAAAGAAACTAGAAAGACAACAGGAAGATGTAATTTTATTGTACTCTTGTAGGTTTTGGTAAAAAGGTGATATATGCCCATTCAATTTTTTCTAGTTCTGAAGGATTTAAGAAGAAATTCAAATTCGATATATATGAAGTTTGCTTATATATTATTCTAGTTTTGTCAAATTCTAAGAGGGGTAGAGGGTGTTGCTGATGCTTTGTATATATTTTGGCATAGTAGTTAGCTATGATGATGAAGGAGTGTATCCATGATGTTAAGTGTGTGTTAAGATTGCAGGATGCTTGTTCTTTTGTTCATGAATTGGAAACAAGCTTATCTCATGCTTTGGAATTGAGTATGCAATCTGGTGAGTACATACATTTATCCGAGACTGGTGTGCGTGAGTTTAATAAGTTCATGTACCCGGTAAAGTGTGGAATAACACATCAAGAAGCATTTGCCAGTCCAGACAGTTTCCTTTTATTGATTCAAGATGAGGTTGAAATATTTAAGATTAAAGGCGCGCATCGTATTTTTTGTGACTTGATAGTAAAATTGGAGCTTTTTCCAAAGGAACTGCAAATCCAGCTGGGTTTTGTGAATATAGAAAGAGGTGAGCCTATTATATGTTGTTGGTCCCAATATATTTTAATTTTAATGAAGTTAGAAAGCACTTCAAAGTTGTATGAGGGTTTAAAGGAAATGTTTTGGGAAAAATTGAGGCAAAGAAGAGTTGTGTTATGCTTTCTTATACGTAAACGTCCAAAAAGTTCTAAGGAATATCAGTAGATTCTTGGGCACAAAGAAGTAACATATTTTAAGATAAGGTAGCGGTCCTCCTTGAAGATGCTTCGAGAAGGGAGGCATAAGAAAGAGGAGCTTTATGAGATGCTCATTTGCACGTTCATTTGTTCTTGAGCCTACCTTTTTGAAGCATCTTCTAGAAAAAACGCTGACTTATCTTAAAATGTCCTACATCCTTAAGCTAAAAAATCCACTGAAAATATGTTGACCTTTTTGAAAGTGTTACTATCAGAAAGCACAATTCAACTCTAGGCAGCTGTCACGACCCAAATCCGGGCCGCGACTTGCACCCACATTTACCCTCCTATATGAGCGAACCAACCAATCTAAACCTTAACATTTCAATATAATATCAACAGAAAATAATGCGGAAGACTTAAACTCATTTATAAAAACCAAATCAATAACTATTATTCCCTAAAATCTGGAAGTCATCACCACAAGAACATCCATAAATCAAATGACTAAACTAAGACTATTGTAAAAGCTAAAACAAGTAAAAGCTAGTCCATGCCGGAACATCAAGGCATCAAGACGTGAAGAGGAAGATCCAGTCCAAGCTAGAAGCATTAGCTCACCCTGATATCTGGAGTAATGAAGACTGGCTAGAGTTACTGTTGAGTCGAAGATGACGGCGCGTTTGCTGCATTCCACAAATAAACAAGAAGAAAACGTAAAAGTAGGGGTCAGTACAAAACACGGGTACTGAGTAGATATCATCGGCCAACTCAAAATAGAAATCAATATATATACCAAGTAATATCATAAATCAACTATGATACTCAACATGTAACAACAACAAGTACTATATCATTAACAATTACCGTCAAGTTCACACATGAGGACTCAAGCCTCAATACCATACTCATTTGGGAATTAGATTCATTAAATTGAACATATTAACATCTTTCCAGATTCATTATCTTTATTCCTCTTGTGTCGGTACGTGACACTCCTCTCCCTCATATTCTTTAATCCTCTTGTGTCGGTACGTGAAACTCCGATCCCCTACTACTATGTGTCGGGACGTGACACTCCGATCCCCTAAATCTACGTGTCGGTTCGTGACACCCGATCCCCTAAATCTACGTGTCGGTTCGTGACACCCGATCCCCTAAATCTACATGTCGGTTCGTGACACCCGATCCCCTAAATCTACGTGTCGGTTCGTGACACCCGATCCCCTAATTCTATGTGTCGGAACGTGACACTCCGATCCCCTAATCTCCATATATCAATTCATCAAGCCTTCTTTCTCACCAACACATCATCAATCTCATTACTTTAGTTCATCACGCCTCCTTTTATACCAAGGCCTCATCATTATCAAGAGATTAGGTTTTTATCACGATTTGGGATTCAATAGCTTCATCATGCTTATTTCATCACAATCATTTAATCACATTCATGCATGCATACAATTAAGCACATAGAAGGGTTTACAATACTACCCAATACATATCATTCTCTATTAAGAGTTTACTATGAAAGCATAAAACCATAACATACCTCCACCGAAGATTAGTGATCAAGCAAGAATTTCCCAAAGCCTTGTGTTTTTCCTCTTCGTTCGTCTCTCTCTATCGATTCTCCTTCCCTCTCTTTCTATTTTCTTTATTCAAACCCTCTTTCTTTTACCCTAATTAGTATATAATTAAGAATAAAAGATGACAATAATAACCCACTAATTAACTTAAGGTTACCTCTTTTAACCCCCATGTAATTAGACTTATTAACATTAACCCTCTAACTTTATAATTAAAGCAGGAATAGTCAAAAACATCCCTTAAAACGTATAAAGAAATCCGACCCGGACTGGGATTGCGCAGCCTGCGACGACCCGTCGCGCCTGTGACGGCCCGTCGTGCCTGCGACGGTCCGTCCTGCAGGTCGTCGCAAGGCTCAGAGACTGGATTTCCACTAAAGACTCTGTGACGGTCCGTCATACCGATGACGGTCCGTCCTGTCATTTCGTTACGAAGTTCAGAGAGTCGATTTTTAGTACCCAATTTCAGATTTTCTAAGTGTTTTGAAACAAGACCCTGCGACGGTCCGTCGTGCCCATGACGGTCCGTCGTGGGGTCCGTCGCTTCTGCCAGTTTTTCCAGAATTGAAGTCTGCTACTCAAAACGACTAGATAGGTCATTACAATAGATACCAATTTACCCATCATTCGTCCCCGAACGATCACAAGAAGGAAAACACGGGCGAAAAGGAGTACCTAAATCTGTAAACAGGTGTGGGTATCTTTCTCGCATATCGACCTCCTTCTCCCAAGTTGCTTCTTCAACCGGCCGATTCTTCCATTGCACCTTGATGGATGCAATCTCCCTTGATCTCAACATGCGAATTTCCCTACCTAGAATGGCAACAGGTTCCTCCTCATAAGACAAATTCTCGTCAAGAAAAAATGAATCCCAACGGATAATGTAGTTTCCATCCCCATGATATCTTTTCAACATAGACACATGGAATACCGGACGTACTCCGGACAGCCCTGGAGGCAAGGCTAACTCATAAGCCACCTCCCGTACTCGTTTAAGTACTTCGAAGGGACCAATATACCTAGGGCTTAGTTACCTCTTTTACCAAACCGCATCACCCCTTTCATTGGTGAAACTTTCAACAAGACTTGTTCACCCTCCATGAACTCTAAGTCTCTAACCTTTCGATCTGCATATTCCTTTTGTCTACTTTGCGCCGCTATAAGCTTTTCTTGAATAGACTTCACTTTCTGTATCGAATCCCTCAAAAGGTCAGTACCCCAAGGTCTAACCTCGAATGCATCAAACCAACCAATGGGAGACCTACATCTCCTCCCATACAATGCTTCAAATGGGGCCATATCAATACTTGAGTGATAGCTATTATTGTATGAAAACTCCGCTAAGGGTAAAAAGCTATCCCAATGGCCACCAAACTTTATCACACATGCACGAAGCATATCCTCCAACACTTGAATCGTTCGCTCAGACTGACCATCGGTCTGAGGATGGAACGCAGTACTAAGGTCCAACCTAGTACCCAATTCTTCATGCAATGTATTCCAAAACATAGAAGTAAACTGCGTACCTCTATCTGATATGATGGATAGTGGAACCCCATGCAATCGAACGATTTCTGAGATATAGATCTTGGCTAACTTCTCGGCATTGTAAGTCACCTTAACCGGAACAAAATGAGCAGACTTAGTTAACCTATTAACAATCACCCAAATGGAGTCATACTTACCCATTGTCTTCGGAAGACCAACCACAAAATCCATTGCAATTCTCTCCCTATTCCATTCCGGAATGAGCATTCTCTGAAGTGTTCCTCCGGGCCTTTGGTGTTCATATTTTACTTGTTGACAGTTTGGACATTTCACAATAAAATCCACAATATCCCGCTTCATTATACTCCACCAAATGTGTTGCTTTAGGTCGCGGTACATCTTGGTTGCACCCGGATATATAGAATACCTTGAACTATGAGCCTCTGTCAAAATAGTGTTGATCAAATCATCGACGCGGGGTACGCATACCCTTCCCTTGATTCTCAAAACACCTTCCTCATCGATTTGTGCTTCCTTAGCCTCTCCTCGCAATGCCTTATCTTGGATTCTTCTTAGTTTCTCATCATCAAACTGTTTTCCTTAATATTGTCAAGAAAAGAAGATCTTGCCTCCACACAAGCCAACAATCCTCCCTTCTCATTTACTTCTAATCTCATCAAGTCATTAGCTAGAGTCTGAACCTCTCTAGCCAATGAGCGTTTAGAAGCTTGCAAGTGAGCTAGACTTCCCATGCTTCCCGCCTTTCTACTTAAAGCATCCGCTACAACATTCGCCTTCCCTGGAGATACAAAATAGTGATGTCGTAGTCCTTCAGTAGTTCCATCCATCTCCTCTGTCTTAAGTTCAAATCTTTCTGAGTAAAGACATACTGAAGGCTACGATGATCCGTATAGACCTCACACTTAACCCCATATAAATAGTGTCTCCATTGCTTTAATGCAAACACTACCGCGGCCAACTCCAAATCATGAGTTGGATAGTTACGTTTATGCACTTTTAACTGTCTTGAAGCATAAGCAATCACATTCTTCTCTTGCATTAGCACTGCACCCAAACCCGAATAGGATGCATCACAATAGACAATGAAATTCTTACCTTACACTGGCAAGGTGAGAATTGGTGCGGTAGTCAACAGAGTCTTGAGCTTCTGAAAGCTTTCCTCACACTCATCTGACCATACAAATGGAACATTCTGCTTAGTCAAGTTCGTCAATTGGGAAGCAATAGAAGAGAATCCCTTGACAAATCGGCGGTAGTATCTAGCTAACCCAACAAAGCTCCTTATTTCTGACACATTAGTAGGTCTTACCCAATTCTTCACTGTCTCAATCTTAGACGGATCCACCATCACTCCATCCTTAGAAACCACGTGCCCCAAGAAGGACACTGCATCTAGCCAAAACTCACACTTAGAGAACTTGGCATAAAGCTTTTTCTCCCTCAACATTTCCAATACCATTCTCAAATGCCCTTCATGTTCCTTCTTGCTCTTTGAGTATACCAATATATCATCAATAAATACGATCACAAATAGATCCAGATATGGCTTAAAAATCCCGTTCATCAAGCTCATGAATGCAACAGGGGCATTCGTCAGACCAAAATACATCACTACAAATTTGTAATGCCCATACCCCGTTCGAAAAGCAGTCTTTGGCATATCCGTTGCCCGTATTTTCAATTGATGATAACCGGATCTCAAGTCAATCTTAGAGAAGACACAAGCACCTTGTAACTGATCGAACAAGTCATCAATGCGAGGAAGAGGATACTTGTTCTTAATAGTTACCTTGTTCAACTGCCGGTAGTCTATGCACATCCGAAAACTCCCATCCTTCTTCTTTACAAACAAAACCGGAGCACCCCAAGGAGATGCACTTGGTCTAATGAAGCCTTTGCTCAACAACTCTTGAAGTTGGGCTTTTAACTCTCTTAACTCCACGGGAGCCATTCTATAAGGGGGTATAGAAATGGGGCGAGTACCCGGTTCAAGATCAATACAGAAGTCAATGTCCCTATCTGGTGGCATACCAGGAAGATCTATAGGGAACACATCCAGAAACTCACGGACCACCGAAACCGACTCAATCGAAGGTACTTGGGTAGTGTCATCCTTGAGATGGGCCAAGAAAGCTAAACACCCTTTACTAACCATTTTCTTAGCACGGAGAAAGGAGATGGTACGCACCGGATTGGAAGTGTAGTCACCCTCCCACACTAACGGGTCTGTCCCAGGCTTGGCTAACGTCACCGTTTTAGCATTACAATCCAAGATCGCAAATTGCGGAGAAAGCCAAGTCATACCCAGAATTACATCAAAGTCAACCATTTCTAAAATAACCAAATCTACATAAGTGTTGCTCCCCACAAAGTTCACCAAACAAGACCTATATACCTTTTCAACTACCACAGACTCACCTACCAGAGTAGAAACACGAATAGGCATATCAAGTAATTCACAATGTAAATTTAGACCATTAGCAAATGAGGAAGATACATAAGAAAATGTGGATCCAGGATCAAACAATACAGAAGCCATGCAATCACAATCCAGAAGATTACCTGTGATGACAGCATCAGATGTCTCCGCCTCCGATCTCCCAGGGAAAGCATAACAATTGGCCCTTTCATTTGTTTGTCCATTGCCCCTACCATGTTGTGGTGTATTGGCTCCAGTTTGCCCATCACCTCTGCCGTTTTGGTGACAACCATTACCTCGACCACCACATCCCCCAGAATAACGGCCTCTACCATGACCACCTCTACCTCTAGCTATTGGGGGTCTATAACTCTGTTTGGGACAATTCCTTCTAATATGTCCAGTCTCCCCACATCCATAACACTCTCTAGAGCCAAGCATAGGTCTCTCAGAAAAGTGTTGGCCGGTCTGAGGTGGACCCCCAACTACAGGCTGTAGTGAAGAATGAATTGGTCGAACTGAGTAACCTCCGGAACCCTGTCCTCTAGTGTAGGAACCATTAAACTCACCTTCCCTGCGGAACCTTTTTGATGTCGGTGTCGAGGGGAAGTCATCGGGCTTCACTCCTTCCACCTCTACCACGAAATCTACCACTTCTTGGAAGGATTTTGCCGTAGCCGCTACCTGTAAGGACGAAATCCGCAACTCTGACCTCAACCCCTTCACAAAACGACGAATCCGCTCTTGTGGACTAAAACAAAGTTGGGTGGCATATCTGGATAGTGCACGAAACTTAGCCTCATATGCATTGACCAACATCCTACCTTGCTCTAGGCTCAAGAACTCATCCCTTTTCCTATCCCTCAAAGTCCGGGGAATATACTTCTCCATAAACAAGCTAGAGAATGAGGCCCAAGTCATAGGTGTTGCCTCTGTCGGTTGACACTCTACATGTGATCGCCACCACATTTTGGCGTTCCCTTGAAACTGGTAACTCACGAACTCAACACCAAACCGTTCTACTATACCCATCTTGTGTTGTAGCTCATGACAGTCAACCAGAAAATCGTAAGCATCCTCAGATTCAGCACCCTTGAAGACTGGAGGTTTCAATTTCAAGAACTTACTGAAAAGTTCATGATGATCACTTGTCATTATAGGCCCTGTAGTCAGACGAGGAAATGTGCCTATTTCCAATGGAACATCCATGCGGGGAGCCATAGTAGCCGCATGTTGTATCTCCGGACCCTGAGGTGCTGGTGCAGAAAACACTGGAGGGGTCTGGCCCTGATCAGATAACCCACTAAGATAAGCAAGAACCTGATTGATCATCTCTGGGGTAGGTTGGGGTGGCAATTCCTCATTCTGTACTTGTTCAGTTTCCCCTTCCTCACCCTCTCTTACTACTCCTTCAGTCGGTGGAGGAGTCACTGCCCTAGTATCAGATGGGCTAGGTGCTCGTCCTCTACCTCTAGAGGACGACCTCCCACGACCTCTCCCACGGCCTCTTGCCGCTATTCTTCCTCTGGCTACAGCCCCAGTGGCTGGTTTAGACGCACCCTGTCCCGCCGGTGCTGGTGCTGGCGCGGTTGTTGCTCTAGTTCTAACCATCTGCGAAATAGAGTGAAGATGGTCAGATACCAATTTGTATCACCTAGATACCAATTGGACCCAAGTAATAGCACGAAAGAAAGAATGAAATAATGGAATTTTCCTAAAGTCTTATAGCCTCTCAAAGAAAAGTAAAGGCGTCCCCCTACCGTTCCTTAAGACTCTACTAGACTCGTTCTTGTGTGATGAGACCAACGAACCTAATGCTGTGATACCAAGTTTGTCACGACCCAAATCCGGGCCGCGACTGGCACCCACATTTACCTCCTATGTGAGCGAACCAACCAATCTAAACCTTAACATTTCAATATAATATCAACAGAAAATAATGCGGAAGACTTAAACTCATTTATAAAAACCAAATCAATAACTCTTATTCCCCTAAATCTGGAAGTCATCACCACAAGAACATCTATAAATCAAATGACTAAACTAAGAGTATTCTAAAAGCTAAAACAAGTAAAAGCTAGTCAATGCCGGAACATCAAGGCATCAAGACGTGAAGAGGAAGATCTTCTCCAAGCAAGAAGCATTAGCTCACCCTGATATCTGGAGTAATGAAGACTTGCTAGAGTTACTGTTGAGTCGAAGATGACGGCGCGTTTGCTGCATTCCACAAATAAACAAGAAGAAAACGTAAAAGTAGGGGTCAGTACAAAACACGGGTACTGAGTAGATATCAAGTAATATCATAAATCAACTATGATACTCAACATGTAGCAACAACAAGTACTATATCATAAACAATTACCGTCAAGTTCACACATGAGGACTCAAGCCTCAATACCATACTCATTTGGGAATTAGATTCATTAAATTGAACATATTAACATCTTTCCAGATTTATTATCTTTATTCCTCTTGTGTCGGTACGTGACACTCCTCTCCCTCATATTCTTTAATCGTCTTGTGTCGGTACGTGACACTCCGATCCCCTACTACTATGTGTCGGGACGTGACACTCCGATCCCCTAAATCTACGTGTCGGTTCGTGACACCCGATCCCCTAAATCTACGTGTCGGTTCGTGACACCCGATCCCCTAAATCTACGTGTCGGTTCGTGACACCCGATCCCCTAATTCTACATGTCAGAACCTGACACCCGATCGCCTAATTCTATGTGTCGGAACGTGACACTCCGATCCCCTAATCTCCATCTATCAATTCATCAAGCCTTCTTTCTCACCAAGACATCATCAATCTCATTACTTTAGTTCATCACGCCTCCTTTTATACCAAGGCCTCATCATTATCAAAAGATTAGGTTTTTATCACGATTTGGGATTCAATAGCTTCATCATGCTTATTTCATCACAATCATATAATCACATTCATGCATGCATACAATTAAGCACATAGAAGAGTTTACAATACTACCCAATACATATCATTCTCTATTAAGAGTTTACTATGAAAGCATAAAACCATAACCTACCTCCACCGAAGACTAGTGATCAAGCAAGAATTTCCCAAAGCCTTGTGTTTTTCCTCTTCGTTCGTCTCTCTCTATCGATTCTCCTTCCCTCTCGTTCTATTTTCTTTATTCAAACCCTCTTTCTTTTACCCTAATTAGTATATAATTAAGAATAAAAGATGACAATAATAACCCACTAATTAACTTAAGGTTACCTCTTTTAACCCCCAAGTAATTAGACTTATTAACATTAACCCTCTAACTTTATAATTAAAGCAGGAATAGTCAAAAACATCCCTTAAAACGTATAAAGAAATCCGACCCGGACTGGGATTGCGCAGCCTGCGACGACCCGTCGCGCCTGTGACGGCCCGTCGTGCCTGCGACGGTCCGTTCTGCAGGTCGTCGCAAGGCTCAGAGACTGGATTTCCACTAAAGACTCTGTGACGGTCCGTCACACCTGTGACGGTCCGTCCTGTCATTTCGTTACGAAGTTCAGAGAGTCGATTTTCAGTACCCAATTTCAGATTTTCTAAGTGTTTTGAAACGAGACCCTGCGACGGTCCGTCGTGCCCATGACGGTCCGTCGTGGGGTCCGTCGCTTCTACCAGTTTATCCAGAATTGAAGTCTGCTACTCAAAACGACTAAACAGGTCGTTACAGCAGCAAATGCTGCTTCGATAGGATTACTGATTTTAGGGGCCTGATACGGGTGAACTTATAATTACTTTGAGGACACATGGTTGGTCAAAAGTTTTATTTAAATGTAATAAAAACACAAAATGGGAAGACAAAACACTTGTCAATTCTATATTAATGTATGGTGAGAGATGTTTACTTTTACTTTTAATCCTTGTGACATGATGACATCTTCGGTGTTCCAAGCATTGGGTAGTGTCACTATGTGAATAAAGATTGGTCTCCACTGGATAAACTGCCTTCAACCTTGTATATGTCAAAAAGCATATCAAATATTCCCATGTTAGAGGCTCACACTAGAGCTAAGAAAGGTGTTATGCTTCCCTTACAGAAACTACTGTTTTATGTTATGAACAAAATGATATTCCTAAGAAAGAACAACTGTACTGAAGTTAATGGATCTCACCCTTATGGATTTATTAATTTCTCAAATGCCCCTAAATTTGTCCTAACTCATCTTGTGTCACGTGCATTGAATTTGTAAGCAGGATAGACAAAGTATGTGCTTCATTATCGATTCTGCTTGGATTTTTTTTAACACTTTGGTGGTTTCTATCAAAATTTTAAAAAATTCACCAGGGATGCATTAGTGGTTGTGAACTAGGAAACTATACATTCTCTTCGGAGGAGGGGGTGGCGTAAATGCACTAATTCAAAGGTTTAGGGCATTACTTGATAGAAAAAATGAGGGGATTACAGCACTTCAAGACATTCATGTGGATTCATTGATCATCTGTGTGTCACCTATAGACTTGAACAAACTGAATATGTGGATGATGCTCTAGGATCAAGGAGAAGCTTCCCCACGTTGAGGATATCATTGAAATCGAGAGGTGGACCGATTCTGCTAATCTCAAGGGACTTGTTGATCTTATTGAGAATGATATTTCATCATGATCATCCCATTCTTCTTCTTCTTCTCTCTCATAATTACTATTACCCTTCCCATTCCATTTTTTAACAACAAGTGCTTGCTTTTACCTTTTTGTTTTTATTACATTTCTGGTGTAAATGTTTTCATTAATGCTATTGTTTGTTTTTAGTTTCTTGTTATTGTACTTCTCCTCTGATTGTGTAAATTCTATATTATAACTTTTCGTGTTCTTACATAAAGTATGTGTGTAGGTTATATCCCTATGGACATGAGTATTAAAATTGCATCACCTCTGTTTTATCTATAGTCATAGTGTTTTATGATGCCAAAAATGGCAAATGCATACTTGTGTGATATTTATATTCTAATTTGACTATCGCGATGCTCTAATATGTATCGTTAATTGGTTTGCTTTGAGAGATCAACATTTCTCAGGTTGAAGTTATGCACATAAGAAGCTATGGTTGATGTTAGAGCGACTAAGACTTTCATAATTTATAATGGGGGGTTGGGGATGCAGGGTACTCATTACTGAAATGTGTTTCACTCAGACAAAGTCCGAAAGGGATTAGGAGAAGAGGTATCGTGTGAATAAAAAGGATTTAAGGTGTTGAACAAAGAGTTTTGATGACAAATGACTTGTTTACATAAAGTTTCTTTTCATAGTGGAAGCGTACAAATAAAGAGAAGTTGTATAAGGAAGGATATCTACTATAAACTCAAAGAAGGAAAAGTCTTGCATCTATTAAGGGTTCCACAAGAACTTTATTCACTTAAAATTAGTGTTACAAACAAAATACAATCAAATAAGAGCAAGTTTTTGTTGAAGATTCTAGTGCATTGATACAGAGAAACAAGATTAAAGAACATGTTCCATAGGCTTCTGCTTTCTAGTTTTTCAGTCTAGTTCATTTGTATTGATAATTTTTGAGTTGTAATATTTTTTTGATAGCTTTGATTATTCTTCAAGTCCAAGGCAACTTGAAGATGGGTTCAACAATTAAGGATGATTGTTGATACAAATGAATCAGAGTTTAGTTCCTAAGATTTGCAAATGTTATAGTCTAAATCCTTTTGTATTCTCAGATTTTACTGAAGTTTATTTAAATCCTATAAAGGTGTATGTTGTGGTTAATACCCTTTATGAGATGGGGTTTTCCATGATAAAATATTGAGGTATTACTTTACTTTTTCTTGATTAACGTAGTGCCAGTAATTTACTAAGGAAAATATAGAGTATAATTTTTCTTTTTACAATTAATCCGGGAATATTCCAACAAAAACATATCAACAACTATATATGAAAGATATATTCAAAAACAAGACCTGCAAAAAATATAACAATGAAATGATCTAAAAACAATAAAACTATAGGCAACGTAAAAGAAATCTATAAAATAATTTGGGAATATGGTACCTGGAGTGTGAAGAGGAGATCGTATGCACTCTGATGAAAAGAAAAATTAGTTCCAGCCAAATTTATTGCTTCTTGTTTGTAAGAATTTGGTTAATCTTTTTGGGTGGAAAGGTGACGGTGTCCTGGAGTAGAACAAAAAGGGAAACAAAAATGATGGATAAATCGCCAAAGAAGTGTGGTGATGCACCAAATGGAGAAACCCTAGAAGATCGGTGAGGAGAGAGGATAATCTTTTATTAGAATTCACGAACATAGTGGATCTGAGATGCAACAACGGAAACGTGTTATTGATTTGTATATACTGAGAGAGGAACTTATAACAAAATTTTTAAATCTCTAAATGCTTACATGTTGAAGCTTGAGGTACAATACTTTATTTTAATTAAATGAAAATCTTACTATTTATTACCTGTGGATAATAAAGGGAAAATCTTACTATTTTTATATTTTAATTTTTATGTTTTAAGAATTTTATTTTTTTGATAACATGATTTAATCATTACATACAAGAGGCATGATTAATATTAATTTATGCAAAAAAAAAAATTAATTTCCAAAGTAGTAACCAATATCTGTAATAAATATTGAAATTTACATATCATCGGTAGAGAACATTATTTTCCTTCATTTATTAAGAGATCTATGAACAAAACACACTTATTGCATTCAAGTATAACTGATCAGCAATTAATTCGCAATACTGTTTTATGTTTCTTGTTTTCTTCCCCTAAAAATAGGATCTTACAAATAAGAATTTTGCATTATTACTATTTTGTATCATCCTACAAAGAGAAAAAGGTTAGTTCAATTGATTTATCCTTTTTCGTATAACTTTTTTCCCACCACCATAAAAATCGATAAAACCTCTTTATTTATAAATTAGTATATTCATATAATTTGTTTTATTATTGTGTATGCATAAACCTAGACAACTGTAAAACTGTACCTGTTAGAAATTCCAGCATAACTCTACTATCTTTTTAAAACTCAAAGAAATTGTGTCAGTTTAACAAATAAAAATTTAAGGGACCATACAAGTTAAAGTATTGACAGTTTAAACAACCAAGAGATCTCAGTGTCTCGTACAAACAAAGTGTTATTTTTCTAAAAATGTGAAGCCTACAATAAAAGTTGAAAATATCTCTCAATATTTTTAATAAGCATATCGGGCTTTAAATAGAAATGTTACAACCAAAAATCTCTATAAGTAAAATTTCAAAAACCTAAAATATCTAAATAAAAAACAAAAAAACCTAGTTAAACTTTAAATTTCAAATTCATCCCAAGTCTAGAAAACTTATGCTAGAAATTACTAGTGTAACTTGAATCAAATTTCAATACTCATCATTTTCTTTAGTTTCCGCAGTTTTTTAAATCTTCTTCCTCATTTTTTATGTAATTGATTGGTGATAAATTATTTTAATTATTTTTGAAATTTCCAAATTTGTGTATTTCTTTTATTTTTTATGCTTAAAAAAAGACTCAATAATTTTGTCTAATTTAAAATTCATTTGAATTGCATTTGGATACTTTTAAGATTCATAAAAAATTGTAGCAAAATTTTTTCGTACATCATAATATCTCATAAAACATAAGTTTCCAAATTTGTATTCATTCTTACAAACCAAATTCAGTAATCATCATCGATAGAATTTTGTGGGGCGTTGAAAGAGATAATATTGGTTGTCATGGTTCAAACTTATTAGAATTATATGCATGTTAGATATAAGCATGGTTGAAAATGAGTTGATAATAGTCCTATGGGGGTTAAAAAGATCAGAAATAGGTAAGGTGGTTAAAATGACTTCAAAATATACTAAAAGGGTAAATAATAGTTTTATAGAAAAAACTCACAAATCATGTAAGATCATTTAGGCTCTTGATATCCCTGTTGCTATGGGGCAACAAAAATAGCGTTTAAAATATCTTCCAAACATTTTATTAAAGGGATATAAAATCCAACTTTCAACAAAATAACTGTAATATTTAAAACATAAAAATATAAAATATATTAACAAAGTAAAACAACATAATAAAATATAAATTTCAAATTTATCATAAACCTAGACAACTTATTATTCAAAAAATACTATATGTCTCAAAGAAATTTTAACAAAGAGGTCGAAATTGGAAAAAAAAATTATGATTGACCTTGGACTTCCTAATGGATTAATTTGTTACGTATGACGATAAGACAGATAATCACATTATTGAAACTCCCAAAACTAGAATTTGGAGTTGCGATTGTGGTGTCTTCTTGGAGACATTTGATGGGTTTTTGAGATGGAAGTCGATTTTTGTATAATGTTTATTGAAAAGGAGTGAAATATAATAGGGGGTGTATGAAAGAGAAAGGGAAAAAATTTAGAAGGGAGTGTGATGGGTGTGGAAATTTAAGGGATACAATTAATGGGTATGAACATTAAAATGTATAGGTTGTGTCACGAGTAGAATCGGCTGATCTTTTCATAGGATTTTGACCTATGAAGCTAACAACATAGTGCCACGGTTATAAGAATGATTCCATGGATTGAGTCTTGAGACTTACAAAATTTAAAGTCGTACCTAAAACCTACAAACACAATGGATGAACCGTGGTGATATTTACGGTTCATAAATTTGTATATATAATTAAACATGCAGTTTTTCATAATGTCCTACTCCCAATGAACGTCATCTATAGTCCGTAGGATAAACTATGACTCGTAAATGGGTCTCCTAGAAAAATTTACGCCGATTGTATTTTTCTATGAATTCTACCCCTGGGGTTTTGATACTTATCACAACCAATGACACTAACTATGCTTCAAGTGTCTACGATTGTCGATAATATAGTAACCCAACCGAGGGTTGGGGTCGTCTCCCAAGGGAGCGCTTTCAAGAATATGTAGCTAATTAGAATTATATTATAATTAGTCGTAGCTAAAGAGATTTACGAGTAAAAACATATAAAATTAAAAAGAGGGTGACATGAAAGTGTCAAATATCAAATGAAAGGTTATCCAAAAGTAGTAAGAATGGTAGAATTGAAGAAAAAAAAAAGTATGACAGGGAATTCTTGGGATATGACCGCAATTCAAGTTAATATAGATTATTGGGTGCATGCTTTCGATAGAAAATTTGCAGATAAGTCGTGACTAGGCTAATCTTTAATTGGAAAAAAGTTCTCTCTCGAGAAACTTACCCCGTTTCAAATGGGTTCCTGTCGGACACCCGTTTGCCGGATGAAGACCAGCAAACGCCTTACTCCACTTTCTCTCTTGAGCTGAGTGTTAGGATATGTGTCTATGGCTCGCCGTCTCGGGCTGAATCTCATATCGATGCACTCCTTAGGACATCAATCTAGTGGTTTTGTTTTTGCGACATCTCTCTCCAAAACCGAAAACACATTGTTGAACTTGTGTATACAACTACAAATCCATTAGATTGAACGATAATGACTAGACGAAATTACCATTAAACTATATCTAGGCTATAAGCAAGCAAGAACAAACAATAACTCATATTTGCTAAATAACACCACAAGAATGGGGGTTCTAGTCACATATGAAGAAATAAAAGAACATACATTCAATGATGTCGAAATCAAATGGGTATAAGAAGATAAGTCTTAATTTAAGCAAAAACAAATGAGAAGAATTACTTCCAATGTGGGGAGGATGAAATTCTTCCATATTTTTGTTTTCCAAAAACCCTCTTCAAAGTTGACATAAAATATGAAAAACTAAAGTTTAATGTCTAAAGACTAGAATAATGTTAAAACTCTCTAATTAACAACTTAACCTAGTAATTAGTTTTCAGATTTTGTGTTGCGATGGGTTGTTTGTTGAGGTTGATTAAGGTCGCCTAATGAATCGGGGACTCGCCCGGTGGATTTAATTCAGCCTGAACAAAGGCAGAGAGTGTGAATTCCTAAATCTATTTACCTCTCCTAGTTCATCTCCCTTTAGTTCTTGCCGTAAACCTCTTTAAGTCTTGGACCTTGGGTAGTATAGTATTGCTTCACAGAACTGTTCGGTGGTGCGCCAACTGCTCCTTTCTCCGATGATTTTATCCTCTTGCTTCAGAGCTCTGCATGCTATAATAAAGGGTGAAATATGTCAGTTAGGCAATGCGCCAAGTTGACTTGGCAATGCTCAAACTTCAGTTATTTTGTTCTTTTCACCCTTGTTGTTACTTTCTCTCCATAGTGTCCATGATTTCCTTAAAACTTCAAATACATGAAATTTGATAGTTTTAATCAGATATTGATATAAAACAGGCATTAGAGAATACTATTTATATTAAAACGTAGCCCTAAATTAGTCTAATTTCTTGATTTATCAACACCTCCAACTTAAACTTTTGATTTTCTAAAGTAAATCTTATGTTCAACAATTCAAATATGACATTTAAAACTTTGTTATACAAGAATCAATAATGAACATATTCAACTACACTAAAACTACTTATTCAATGATTAATTGTGTACTCAATGGTTCAAGTTGTGACACACCACTATCAAAGATTCTTAAGTTCGCATTATTTTCTTCAAGTGCAAGTTCAAGATCAAATATAAGCATTGGAATGCCATGATGATTCCATTTTCACACACAGGTGTATAATAAATCTAAGGTTTAGGAATTAGACACAACGCTAACACTCAAAAAGAGGAACAATATTTATGTTTTCACCCAAATGCTTGCCGTTATTTTCCAGTCAAGGATCTTTCTTCTTTCTCAAAATCAGAAGGGTTTTTTCAAGGATTGCAATGGGGCTGAATGTTAATTCATGATTATTTAGGCTTAGTTCCTAAAGATCCTCATGAATTTTGGTGCCCACAACTCTTCCCTTTATTTACCTTCTTTTATTAATTTTTTTTCTAGTGCTTCTAAGTCATCCTATTATTCACATCCACGGATTGCTTGGAAACCCAAATTTCATTTGTATGTTTCCAGAACCATGTTTTCATTATTTTATTTCTCTTTACTTTTCTCTCACTACGGTTTCCATTACTTTAAAATACCGTGGGTTAAAGGAGACTTTTCTTGCACTTCGCGACTTCCTTTTTCCTTTTCAAGAGAGGTCCACAGACACGCAGGGGGTGGTCACAAGAGAGCAATATGTCAAATTGACTCACACTCTTCAAAAGAGCCTAAGATAATTCCTAGAAAAAGCATTATAGAAATGATTGAACTAACGGGGGAAAGTCTAGGTGTAGTCAAGCAAGGTTCATAGTAATATGATCACATAAGACATCGATACTTAAGTTAAACAAGACATTACACTTTTTCTAGTGTGCAACGGTCATTAGAAGTGAACAAATTTGTCAATTGCCTAATCACAAAAAGATGTAAAAAGTTCACATATTCTCTATGAAATGTAATTTCTTCTCATCGTATTCGCACATTTATGTTTATTCAGTTTAAAGCACTATTCAAGTTATCAGGATTAATCAGAACCGATGCTTAAATTTTTACGAGAACAACTACTTTAAGCATAAATAGTGGAAAGCAATTTCGAATTTTTTTTTGAAAGGAAATTTTGCAATTAAAATAACAAAATGGAAGCATAATATCAAACAATCGCAGAAGCAATATAAAACAAAATTTAAAACGACAATCCAACTATATATAAGACAGAATCCAAACTAACACAAACATTTATAGTCAGCAAGCACAGGTGAGCCTCACCCCACAATAAATAAATGTGATCGTCCTTAAATGCAATTAATAAAAATATCTCGCAGAAAAATAAAGAAAAACGACTAAGATTAAGAGGGGATCCTATCTAGACACTTTCTCCATTTATTAGGGAATCAATGCCTGATGTATTAGCCTGGAACTTGACAATGGTCCCCTCGATATTATCATTTTAGTTATCCTTGTGTTTAGTTGCCTTAGCCTCTACAATTATATTATCTGCAATCATCTTGTCCAAGTTCTGCGCTGCCATAAGGGAGTTTATAGCAGTGTATACTCCACATTTCCATGAAGAGATAGATGGGTCAATAGGAACCCTTCTGCTGGAACTTGTCTTCTTCTTTTCTCTCCTCTCCTTGGCAAGCTCTTCTATCTTTTTGTCTCTTTGAAAATCCCATGCTCTAACCTGTCGTGATTACATGTCCCTCTCCTCTATATTTTGTCTAGAATTTTCGGCAATGACTTGAAGACAATTTTAGAGAATACATAAGTAGGGGAAATAAGGTAAATTTGGAGTTTGGAGTCATTACGGTATACAGTTCATGAAGTGTTCATCTATCTTGGCGATTTGTTGAAAGTAATGCATTGAGGGTATAAGTATGTAGACAAAAAGGGCAAACAAAAAATCTTTTTGCAAGTCAATGAATGCATTCAGACATACAAGCTTGATCACCAAAAGGTAGACAGTCAACTACACATTTTGCATTTATTTAAAGTTGTATGGGGACATTAGGCAAAACGCCAAAATGTTCGGCGAACTCTAGTCAGCATGCCAAATCGCTCGATATGCCTATTTAAAATCCATCCTTTCAAGTTCAACCCCGCAACCTCTGGGACTACAATCTAAACCTATAAAACATTAATTCAACAAGGATTCACAGTATTTGGACGCTCCCAAAGTAAATAAATTCAACTCAAAGCACAGTTAAACAAGATTCTAGCATTTAATAGGTGTTGAACTGAAATAGAGAATGTATGTACTTCAATCAACTAAGAGAGACTCAACAACGATTTATATTATGTGAATTAATATAATAGTAATGAAATAAATACGTGGTTTTAGTTACTAACCTTTTATGCCGAATAAGATGTTACAAAATGTTAGGCGTCTATGCAGTCCAAATCCGAGAACAATTCAACTACTTGAATATTCTAAAAAACAAATATAAATCTAGAGTGCAGGTGTGAGTTTGTGAGGAGTAAAAAGTGAGCGAGAGTAACTTAAATTGGAATTTTACACCTTTTTATTGCAGTTACCCTCGATATTCTGCGCATTCATAGATATTTATTAAACTTGCCCATTTACTCGGCGAAGCAGCTAGTATCTTGCACTTTGTCGAATGTAAGGGGATATTTTACTCATGCAGGAATCCCTATACTGTTGTTTTTTGTAATCACCAACCTAAACGGTGGTACACCACTAATGCTTTATAGATTGTCAAGTTTATAGGATCCTAGTTGAAGGCTCAGTGAGTCAAACAGTGGAAGAAATCGTGTTCGCTAACCCTATCGGCGGTTCACCTACCGGACCTATTATTTTCCTTCATAAACTATTTTAAATACTTCCCTCACATCAACCTGTACCAACATCACACCACTTATTTACACAATAAAAAAAGCAAATTTAAAAAGGATTTTTGGGTGCCTCCCAAATAGTGCCTTAGCTAACGCTGGCACAACGTAACTCCATTTTAGATCTGACTTTTGGGATTAGCCATAATATCACTAGGCAAAGCACCTTTCGATCTTCAATTTAGGTGAGACAGGATACGACATATCTGGGTTTCCAATTGTATGATCGACATTGAATAGGACGTATCAGTCTGACTAATGGTGGACATTTTTTTTCATGCCTTTTCGCATCTTCTCTGACCCTTAAACTTTTTGGAGGATATGAAGAGCATGTCCTCAGAACTTACACCTTCCTACTAATTGGGATTTATACACTCATGGGGATTCACATATATATCTTTCTCCCCAGCTTTCCAATTGGAATATGGTCCCCCATTAATGATCTCTATCTTACCATCCTTCATTTCTGCCCTAACAATGATTTCTATCATGTCTATAATAGTTTGAACTATAGTCATCGCCTTTGTTGGAAAGAAATTTTATCTCCTCATTATACTATACTTCAAACATTGTTTCCTCACGAATTGTGCTCCAGACCCCCACAACGTTAGCACCACATATGTTACATCTCAGAAATCTAATGACTTAAGGTTGACTCCTACATGATGGTAAGTAACTCTAAACGTGTTAAATTATTTTGTAGTCTTAATTTAATATAACTAACTCATTTTGAATATTTTAGTGCATTAAGGTTTAAGAACGACCATGATGTCGGGAAAAATAGTGATTTGAACTGGTGTAGGGTTGAGTCATGTAGTATATTTTGAGGTGATATTTAAGGACTAAACCTCATATATATGATACAAATATAGATACATATCTAAAAGAGTTTTTAAAGGATTAATACCAAGGGAGGAGTTCAAAGATAAAGGGGCAAGCCAAGGCCTAAATCCAAGGCTGCCCCAAAAGGGAGACTACTGCCTCAAACTCCATGGGCATGACCATGTCTTTTGGTCAAGACCATGGCCAAGTGGGGGCCTCTTTGACACCTACGTAAACTTCACTAGGGGGACCACGACTCATGGTCCACTCCATGAGTCGTGAAGTTGTTCATGGAGTTTCCTTCGTTTTAAAGAAAATGAGTATGTTTAGAGGGGCTACTACCCATGACTGCAAGGGGGATTGGTCGTAAAAAGAACTTGGTGTGTAAGGTTGATGCATTATTTCTGGAGGCTACTGCCTCACCCTTCACGAGCCACACCACAACTCATGGTGTTCTTAGCGGCTCGTGAGGGATGGATGGGATTTCACTAGTGAATGTCAAGTTGGACATTTATCTTAAAAGTCCAACTAAGTGAGAGGAGTTTCGGGTAGTTTAGGGTTTAAGTATATATTGATTTAAGTCATTTTTGCACCTATTCCCAAATCAAAATATAAACTCCCAAATTTAAATAGAAAGCTCTCACTTCTCACTAAACTATCTCTCTACCAAGGTTTACCATTGAAATGAATTCAAGCATCTTGATAGGGTTCATGCTCCTAGTTTTTCAACAAATTTTCATGGTGAAGATTCCATTATGTATGGTGGATCTTCAGTCTTGGGATCCTTTTCCAAGATGCTCTTCAATGCTTGATTTTAAAAAATCTACAATTTCTAGGTTTTCAATCAAACACATGGATCTCTTTCTAATCTTATTTTCTTTGATCTAAATTGATTAATTATGACTATATATGATTTTTTTAATAAATGAATTCAATTAATTTTATTGTTTTTGAATGAAATTACCCAAGACCCATGTACCTTCATTCTTTATAAATTCTAAACCCTAGTTGTGGTTGATAATGATTAAATGATGAGAATGAAGAATGTTCTTTTATAAATCTTTATTGTAATGTGATATTGATATACATGATGAATGAATGACCAGGAAGTAGGGCTAATTCTTGAAGGCTATAAGTAAGGGCTTTTAAGGTGTTGAGTATTATTATATTGAATTGCTAGTTCAATTGTGAGGAACATAATTAATTGGTTATGTATTGTTGAGTAGAATTATTTTTCACATAATTACTTGGTTATGTATTGTGGAGTAGAGTTATTTTTCTTCTTCCCTTTAACCTTAAGCTTGATCAAGTATGTATGATATGCTTCGAATGTTATGCTATGATATGAATATGAAGGTTGTGAGATAATGACGGTTGTGTTGTTATGTTGAATTGAAGGTACTTCTCATGCACCTTAAAATGACTATGTTATGAAAGAAATATTCACACATGATGTTGGTTATATGATTGAAGAAGTTCTTATATTGTATTCATTTAGTTAATGATATATGAGGGATTAAGTCCTTAAGATTTTCTTGACAAACAACTGCTTAAATAAAGCCTAAATGTTACCTTAAAAGGGGAATCAAGATTAGCACCGAGAGGATATGCAAGAGACTTGTTTATTCTGAAAGAAAGGAAGGTTCCTCGAATGGTCTCATGAGATGGAAACAATAATATCATTAAGTATAAAGAGGGTTTTTAGTAGCAATCTTCATATCCCTAAATTATGGAGCCCACATAAGTTTTAGCTAGTGGGTTATATACTATCATGAGTGTTATTCCCTACGTTGTCATGTAGGACACCCTCCCATCAGTGTGAGGGGTTGGAACCAGATTCCATGTATCTCACATGATGTATGTGGGTTATGGCGAAGTTTCTCAATTGTTAAAAACAAGAATAAAGGAAGTACGTGGCTATGCTTGTGTCCTCTTGACCGTTAGCTTGATATGTGTGGGGGTATGGGGCCTCATATATATATTGAACTAGTAGACTTAAAAAGGGGGTAGTGTGTAAAGTCTAATGATATAATTATTAAATGAAATCAAGACTGTATGTTATGAAAGGTGGTTTTTATTATAATGTTGTAATCTTAAATGTATTTTAATATTATGATATGGATCGATTGTGGTTTATTAAAATGTGCATTATGGATTTTAACTTGAAGTAGCATGTTTTGAACTAAAGGTCCCTTATGCATGTTATAATGGTTTTAATTGCATAGCTTTCATACTTAGTACAAGTGGAATGTACTAACCCGTAATTCTCTTAATTTTCTATCAAGTGTAGGTTTGGTCTAGTAGGTCTTATTGAAGTAGAAGAAAAGGCTTTGATAGCATTCTCAATGACCGATTGGTTTGGTCTCAAGATTTAAGGAAAACATGATACTAATATGTTTTCTTTCTTCTATTTTTGTACTAGACTACTATTGTACTTCTTATATGAATACTTTTTATTGTAAAGCCTAGGTTCCCTATGTTGAGATTCTTATGTTTGAACCAAAATTGTAATATGACAAGTTTAGACGCTCTATTTTCATATATGAAATAATTTGACATTGATTATTAAAGGTCTAATTATTTCTGTATGTTTCAATGACTTATGAAATGATTATATGCTAAGGTCTTGGATAACACCTCTTCAAGGTCGAGTATGCTGTGTTATGACAAGGGGTGATCTCGGGTCGTGACAAACGTTGTGTCAGAGCAGAAGGTTATTGAATTATAATTAGTATTGATATCTCATGAACCACGTCTGTTTATATCTTATTTATGTCTGTGAAGCGCGCCACACATAAGAATGACAGGCTATATGATGCTTAGGAACATTCACTTCTTTTGATATTCTTATAGTTTTTTTCTACGAGTCTTGCCACTATATGTACATGCCTTTTAATATTTTTCTCGTGGATATAGGATATGAATACTACGAGGGCAACCATAAGAAGGGTTGGAGTGGAGGTTGAAAATGACGGAGTTCCTCTCCAAGGTAAACAAACTCCTTCTAATCAGCAAGTTCCTCTTAGTGGCCATGTTTCGTTCAATCCTCCGATCTTTATTGATGGAGTGATAAGGGAGGATTTTCCATACTTGAACCAAGTCATGGCTACTAAATCTCAAGTCATAACTACACAAGAACAGATATGACGGCACAACCTAATTGGGAAATTGGGACTCCTGTGAATAAAAATTCTTGTACCATGGCTTCGCATTTTAGGGACTTCACAAGAATGAATCCTCCAATGTTCTATGGGTCTATGGTGAATGAGTGTCATCAATACTTTATTGATGAGGTATATAATATCTTGTTTACTTTGTGGGTAACTTTGAAGGAGAAGGTCGAGAAATCCACATATCACCTCAAGGATGTGGCTCCAATATGGTACACTCAATTGGAGGAAAATATGGCTTTGAGAGATGTCTCTATGTTGGGAAATTTTAGGAAGGAATTTTTTGATAGAATCTTCCCAAGGGACAAAAAAAGGCAAAATTTGAAGAATTCGTCAACCATCATAAAGAAGGTATGAGAGTCCAAGAATACTCTTTGAAGTTCATTAAGTTTTCTATGTATGCTTTCTCTTTGGCGTCTAATACTAGAGATACAATGAGTCATTTTTTGGCGGGTGTGTCCAATGATCTTGTGGAAGAGTGTCGTGAGTCAATGTTTCATGATAATATCGGAATTTATCATTGATAGAGCATGCTGACAAAGTTGAAGAAACTAGACATAGGAATAGAAATAGGGATGCTAAGAGGGCTAGACACGATGACGGAGGTGCTTCCAAGGGTAAGCTTAGAATCCAAGATAAGCCAAGATCTAAGAAGAGGCTTTCCAACCAAGTTCCTTCCAATGTTTCAAGGGCCAGGAAAGATAGGGTACTTAACCCAAAGGCACAAGGAGGAAAAATGCGTGGTTCTTAAGGTTATAAATCAAATTGTTCCTAGTGTGGGAAGAGGCATGTGATCAAGTGCCTAGTTGGAAAGGATATTTGAGTTTCTTTTGGAAAGAGTGGACACATGGTGAAAGATTGTCCCATGACAAAGATTTAAGAGAGAAGGAGTAATCAAGCATAAGAAAGAGGTTGTATCTCTGATGCTCCTAAGAGGAACCTCTTCTATGCTTACCAATCCCAAGGTGATCAAGAGATCTCTCCAAATGGTATTACATGTATGTTGCAAGTATTTCAATTAATGTTTATGCGTTGTTAGATCTTGATGCCACCTTTTCGTTTGTAACTCTTTTAGTGTCTATGAAATTTAATATACTCCTCGAAAACCTTTTCAAATTCTATTCGGTGGGTAACTCCATAGTTTCTAAGAGAGTCTATACGAGCTGTCCCATATCATTGTCCAGTAGAGTCAAATTGGTTTATTTGATAGAGCTTGGTATGTTGGACGTAGATGTTATATTGGGGATGGATCATTTACATGCTTGTTTTGCTTCTATTGAATCTAGAATAAGCTAGTCAAGTTTCAATTTCCCAATGAACTCGTCTTAGAGTGGAAGGGGGGAAGTTCAATCCCTAGACGTCAAATTATTTCGTGTATAAAAGCTTGTAATATGATTTGTAAGGGATGTATCTTTCATATTTTTAATGTCAAGGACCTTGGGTCCGAGTCTCATCCTTTTGAGTCTGTCCCCCTAATGAAAGATTTTCTTAAAGTCTTCTCCAATGACTTGCTCAGAATTTTTCCTTAACAAGAAATAAATTTTGGTATTGATGTATTAACGGATTCTCAACCCATATCAATTCCTCCTTAATATATGGATCTGGACGATTTTAAAGAATTGAAAGCTAAACTCAATGATTTTCTATACAAGGGTTATATTTGACCAAAAATATCTCCATGGGGTGCCCGGTATTATTTGTAGAAAAGAAAGATGGGTTTCTTAGGATGTGTATTAGCTATCACCAATTGAATAAGGTCATTGTAAAGAATAAGTATCCTCTCCTTAGAATTGATGATTTGTTTGAGAAATTCCAAGTTGCTGGTTACTTTTCGAAGATTGATTTAAGGTTGGGTCATGGCCAACTTAGAGTGAGAGGAGTTGACATTCATAAAACGGTTTTCCGAAAATAGATATGGTAACTCTGAGTTTGTAGTCGTGTCTTTTCATCGAACTAATGCCACGGCGGCCTTTATAGACCTTATGAATTGGGTGTTTAGGAACTATCTTTAATATTTTGTGATTGTCTTTATCGATAATAATTTGGTATGCTCCAAGAGTGAGGAAGATCATATGAGTCATTTGAGGATAGTGTTGCAACTCCTCAAGGATCACAAACTTTTTCTAATTTTAGGAGTTGTAAGGTTTGTCTAAGATTTGTTTCTTTTCTTGTTCATATTGTTTCAAGTGTGGTTATAGAAGTCGATCCAAAGAAAACGAATGCGGTTATGAATTGGTCTAGACCCCTAAATCTCATGGATTTTCAAATATTTTTGGTTTAGCCCTGTATTACATGAGACTTATTAAGGGTTTATCCTCTATTGCTTCTCCATAGACGTCTCTAACCCATAAAAAAGTTAAGTTTGACGGGTTGGAAACTTGTTAAGAGGCCTCCAAGCGTTGAAACATAACCTTACCTCCGCTCTGGTGTTGACTTTATCGGAGGGTACCAAAGGGTTTGTAGTGTATTTTGACGCTTCTCGAGTAGGTTTGGGTTGTTTCCTCATGCCACATTGTAAGGTGATACCTTATTCCTCAAGGCAACTCAAGGTACATGAAATGAACTATTCGACCCATTATCTTGAATTAATGGCTGTAGTGTATGCTTTGAAATTTCGGAGACATTATCTTTATGGGGTACATGTTGATGTGTTCACTGATAACAAGAGTCTCCAATATATGTTTACTCAAAAAGACTTGAATCTCCGCAAACGAACATGGTTAGATATTTTGTAAGACTAAAATATGAATGTCGTTTACCATCCCGTCAAAATACTATTTAACTGCGGATTGTTTGAGTCTCATGTCTATGGGTAGTTTAGCACTTCATAAAACTAGAAGAAAGAGGTAGTCTTTGATGTGCATAGGTTGGATCGATTTGAAGTTCGACTAGTAGATTCTCCAAAAGTTTGTTTCATGGTTCGCTAAAGCTCTGAATCCTCCTTAGTTGTTGATGTGAAGTGTAAGCAACACCTTGATCCTGTCTTGATGGAGTTTAAAGAATCCATACTTGGAAAATATGTCAAAACTTTCTCCCAAGAGGAAGATTAGTTACATAGATATCAAATTAGTTTTTGTGTTCCATATGTGGATGACCTAAGAAAACATATTTTTGAAGAGTCCCATGGTGCGCGATATTTTATTTATCTTGGAGCCACAAACATGTACCGTGACTTGCGTGATATGTATTAGTGGAATGGTTTGAAGAGGGATGTGGCACAATCTATGGCCAAATCTCCAAATTTTCAACAAGTTAAGGCCAAGCATCAGAAGTCAGGAGGTTTGTCTTAAGACATAGATATTCCCACTTGGAAGTGGGAGAGTGTAAATATGGATTTTGTTGTGTGTTTACTCGTGCTCAGAGGCAACATTATTCGATTTATGTCATTAAGGATAGGATGACCAAATAAGCCCATTTTATTCCTGTCAAGGACATACTCGGTGGACGATTAATCCATATTGTACCAAAGTGAGATAGTGAGAATGCATGGGGCTCCCTTATATATCATTTTGGATAGGGTTACTTAGTTTACTTCTCACCTATGGAACGCATTCAATAGTGGACTCAGTACTAAAGTGAATCTTTGTACTACAATTCATCCCAAACAAATGGTCTATCAAAACAAACCATCCAAACACTAGAAGATATGTTGAGGGCATGTGTTTTTGACTTGAAGGGTAATTAGGATTATCATGTACCACTGACTGATTTTGCCTATAATGATAGCAACCACTCAAGTATTGGCATAGATCCGTTTGAGGCCCTTTATGGGAGAAGATGTAGATCTCTGATTGGGTGGTTTGAGATAGGAGAGTTTTCTCACATCGGTCCTAAAATAGTGTATGAGGTTGTAGAGAAAGTACAACTCATAAGAGATAAATTAAGATGGACCAAAGCGGCAAAAAATATATTGTCGAAAATAGAAAAAGGGGCCTTGAATTTGAAGTAGGTGATTTGGCTTATTTGATGACATCACCCATGAAAGGGGTGATGATATTTGGTAAAAATCGGAACCTTAGTCCCCGCTATGATGGACCATATGATATTGTAAAGTGAGTGGGAAATGTTGCCTATGATTTGAGATTGCCTATTAAGTTCGGTCCGATTTATTCGTTGTTCCATGTGTCAATGCTCAAGAAATTCATAGGAGATGTGGTATCTATCCTTAATCCATAAGAATTAGAAGTTGATCACAACCTTTCTTATGAAGAGGTTCCGGTTGAAATTTTAGACCTGCAAGTGCAGAAGTTGAGTAATAAAGATGTAGCTTTTGTAAAGGTTCTTTGGAAGAATCATTTTGTTGAGAGTGCTACTTGGGAGGCCGATGCCGATATGAAGTCCCGATATCATCATATATTTCCTTCTTCTTCTAGTCACAGTGGAGGTTAGTAATTCCTCATAGTTTTTGTTTATGGAGAGTTATGTGTGTTTAAACTTTTCATGATTTCCTTTATGTATGCAAGTTCTTGTAAGAATTCAAGTAAAAAACTTTACTTGAGTTTTAATGGTATAGTTTTCTCGTGTTTGTTTTAACTTTAATATGTTTTTGGTGTATTTGACATTATGATATGTTATAATGAACATGCTTAATTTTGAAGGGATGACATGATGTATTAGCTCTTTTTATGATTATTTTGAGCTTGTGTGAGATGGAGAAGTTTATTCCTCCCTGCATGTTGTGCATTGAAGACATATGTGTATATTTTGTGGTAGATGAAGTTTCGACATCATTGTGATGCATTCATATGATTTTAAGAATGGAGTTTATGTTTTCTCCTTCGAAATTGTATAGAATATTTATCTGTTTGTTGGATTGCTAGTCTTCAGTTGTTAATTCTAAAAAGGATGTCTAAAGAGTTATTCAAGAATGAATGTTTTCCAAGGGGGCATATTGTTAGAGCTCGGAAACCTAATGACTTAAGCTAGACTTCTACATGATGGTAAATTACATAAAAAAGGTTTAAATCATTTTTAATCCTACTTTAATATTACTTAGTTTGAAAATGTTCGTGTCTAAAGATGTAAGAACGACCATGACATTTCGAAAACTAGTTTCTTGAACTAGTGTAGGGTTGAGTCATACAGTGGGGTTATGAGGTGAAGTTTAAGGAATAAAACACATAATTTGATAAAAATAAAAATATATATCTAACAAATGTTTAAGGGGTAAAGACCAAGGGAGGAGTGCCTAGCTAAAGAAGCAAGGCAAGGCTGCCCCAAAAGAGAGGCTATTGCCTCACGCTCCATGGGCATGCCCAATGCTCATTATCAAGACCACGACAATGTTGGGACCTAATGGATTTTCCGTAGCTAAAGTGGAAGGACTCCAAGTGTCTTAGACACTGCCCCAACCTTCATTATGGGGACAACGAATAGTGGTCCACTCCACGATTTGTGAAGGTGGGCTTGGAGTTTCCTTCATTTTAAGGAAGGTGAGGATGTTTGGAGGGGCTATTGTCCAATACACCAGAAGCCATTTTAAGGGTCGTGGTGCATGTTGATGTGCAAGGGGGAATGGTCATGAAAAGTAGTTTGGGTATAAAGGTGATACCCCATTTTTGGAGGCTACTTCCTCACACTTCACTAGACACACCACGGCTCACGGTATTCTTCACGGCTCATGAAGAGGCTAGTGAAGGCTGGATGTGATTCAACTGGTGAAGGTCAAGTTGGACTTTTATTTTAGAAGTCCAAATAAGTGAGGGGTGTTTTGGGTATTTTAAGGGTTAAGTATATATTGATTTTAAGTCATATTTACACCTATCCCTAAATCAAAACATAAAATCCCATATTGAAATCAAAAGATCTCACTTATGTCTAAACTCTCTTAATCTGGCATGTTTCACCAATGTAGAACATTCAAGCTTAAAGTAGGGTTGAAGCTCGAAGGTTTTTAACCTAATTTCCTGGTAAATCTTCAATTAGGTATGGTGGCTTTCACGAATTACAAGTACAATACTCATATTATCAAATTGAGACAGTTTATAAACTATACATCATAATCTATACATTAATCAAGAGTACATAACAATCTACACATGAATTCAGTAATACAGAGACATTATCACATCACCAATAGCATAGCCAAATATGGAGATTATAGAAGGTCAAGGGCTCATGGATATTTTCATTTAAAAACATCAATTATACATCAATAATATCATATCTTCATGCTTGAAAACGTTTCGTGCAACAATCCAAGACTTATAGTAGAAATTGGATGTTTTTCATCTTTTTGAAGTCTTTAAAAATCATTTTTAAAATGACTCTGAGGTGATAGCAAGCCTTAGATAAGGAAATCACATACCTTATTATAATAATTCAAAGATAATTGAAGAAGAAACTCCATTGAAGATCCATCATCAAGCTCCATCTTCACCTTGAGCTATCATGGATGTTTTTGAAGAATCTTTGAGAGGGAAAGGGTTTTAATATAGTTACTAGGGTCTAAATAAGAGTTTAATGACTTATATACTCTTAAAATATGTATACAAACCTAAAATAACTATCCTCCTATTTCATAAGAGTTGGGGTGAATTTCCCAAAGTACCCCAAGTCATAATAATGAAGCTGGTAGATTGCACGCACCACCAATAAACGCCCAACAACGGCCGAGTGACGCCCCGTCAACGGAATTTTTCATTTGGGTCTGACCCTTTAAAACCTGCAGATCCTTGGGTGTGGAGTTTCCTTTGTTTTAATCAAGGTGAGAATGTTTGGAGGAGCTATTGTCCAATACATCACGAGCCACTTAAAGGGTTGTGGTCCATGTTGGCGAGCAAGGGGGCTTGGTCGTGAAAAGTATTTAGGGTGTGAGGGTGATGCCTCATTTTAAAGGCTACTGCCTCACTCTTCACGAGCCACACCATAGTTTACAGTGTTCTTCATGGCTCCTGAAGGGGCTTTTGAGGGCTGGATGGGATTTGACTAGTTAAGGTCAAGTTGGACTTTTATGTTAGAAGTCCAACTAAGTAAGGGGTGTTTTGGGTATTTTTAGGGTGAAGTATACATTGATTATAAGTCATTTTACACCTATTCTTAAATCAAATCAGAAAATCCAAATTGAAATGAAAAGGTCTCTCTTATCTCTAAACACTTTCTCTACCAAGTTTCACCAATGAAGATCATTCAACATTAAATTAGGTTCAAGATCTAAGATTTTCAACCAAATTTCCTAGTTAATCTTCAATTAGGTATGGTGGATGTCACGAACCACAATTACAATACACATATAATAAAATTGATATAGCCTATAAACCATACACTCATAATTTATACATAAATCAAGAGTCGGTAATAATCGACACATAAATTAACTAATATACATACATTATCACATTACCCATAGCATAGCAAAAAATAAATATTTTATACGGTCAAGGGTTCATGGATATCTTAATTGAAAAAAATCAAATAAACATCAATAATAGCATATTTTAATGATTGAAAATGTTTCATTCATGAACCCAAGACATAGAGTAGAAATTGGACGTTTTTTATATTTTTTCATCTTTTGAAATAATATTTGAAATTTACTCTAAGGTGATATCAAGACTTAGATGAAGAACTCACATACCTTATTAGAAGAATCCAAAGATAATTGAGCTCTAAAGGAGGTTTTTGGACAAACTTTGGGAGGGAAAGGGTTTTGATCCAGGTACTAGGGTCTAATTAAGAGTGTAATGAATTAAATACTCCTAAAATCCCATACACACCTAAAATAACCGTCCTCCTATTTTATAAGATTTGGGGTGAATTCCCAAATTATGTGAAGTCCTATCAGTGAAGTTGGCAGATTGCAGGAACCACCAACGAATGCCCAACGACATACTGTCATCTGAGTGACGCTCTTTCAAAGGGGTCTGTCATTTGGGTATGCACCTTAAAAACCTGAAGGTCCTTGAGACCTTTCAGTCTCAATATATGGCCAAGGTCGACGGTCCATTGTCTGATAGACTGGCCGTACCTTGAGGTTGTCGTTTCGACACTGCCAGGCAGTTCTGCCTCACCAATTTGGGGTCGACCTCTAGGGTCCATTGTGGGCCCTAGGTGGAATCATTACCGGATATTGGACCCCTAAAAATGCACTTCTATGTATTATGAACACCTCCAATAAAAATCAACACAAGCGAACACATAAAACATGCTAAGACACACATCAACACACAAGGTTGTCCAAAGACTAACTTTCAAACATCTCAGACGTTCTTGGATGTTTGACCTCCAAACCTTACCAAACTCAACATTATGCATTTAAAAACTAATATTAACCATATAAGGGCCTCATACACTCATGATACACACATAAACACATGCAATTAGATAAGAAACTAACCATCAAACATCTTGGTCCACCATTGACGTTTGACTTCAAATTCAATTGAAATGATTTAAAAAATCACAAAACCCTGAATTAAGACATTTTAAATACTCTATAAAAGATATTAATCTCTAGATAAACCTAGTTCATTTTATTGGTTTTTATAGTGGCTCTTCGGTCCTGGGATCCTCTCCCCAAGAGACTCTTCAATGTTGGATGTCAAAAATCCCGAATTTCTAGGTTTTTAATCAAACACATGGGTCTCTTTGAAAAATTATTTTAATTGATATAAATTTATTAGATATTACTACATATTATTTTTTATGTATGGAAACAAGTCATATTAGGGTTTTTTCATTAAATTCCCCAAGACTCAAGTACCTCCATTCATTATTAAATTCTTAACCGTCATTGGTGTTGACAATGATTAAATTATGAGAATGAAAGATGTTATTTTATAATTAGTTATTGTATTGTGATATTGGTATACATGATGAATGAATGAAAAGGAAGTAAGGTAAATTCTCGAAGGCTATAAGGAAAGGCTTTAAAGGTGATGAGTATTATTGTATTGAATGGTTGTTTCAATTGTTATGCATTGAAGGGTTGAATTATTATTTCCTCTTCCCTTTAATAGTAAGCATGATCAAGTATGTATGATATGTTACAACTTTTATTTTTTATGATATGTATATGAATGCTGTTAAATAAGGATGAGTGTGATGTTATGTTGAATTGAAGGTAATTCGCATGCACCATAAAATTACTATGGTATGAAACAAGTATTCTCACATGATGTAGGTTCATTGATGAAAGGGAATTCACATATTATAACCATTGAGTTAATGATATATGAGGGATTAATTCCCTAAGATATTATATATTAACTAATCCTTAAATAAAGTCTAAAGGTTATTTAAAAAGGGAATTGATCTTAGCACTGAGAGGATATGCATGAGAGGGGTTCATTCCAAAAGAAAAGAAGGTTTCCTCTATGGTATTAGGAGATTGAAACTATAATACTATTAAATATAAAGAGGGTTCATCATAGAAATCTATTTATTCCTTAACTATGAAGCACACATAGGTTGTAGCTACTGGATCCGCCTATATGCTATCATGAATGTTATGCCCTACATTGGAAAGTAGGACACTCTCCCATTTGTGTGAGGGGTTGACATCGGATTCCATGTAGCTCATATGGTCTGCATAGCTATAGTAAAGTTTCTAGATATTTAAAAACAAGAAAGAAGGAAGTATGTGGCTAAACTTGTGTCCTCTTGAGGGTTTTCTTGGTAGGTGTGGGGTATGAGACTTCATATGTGCATTGCACTAGTTGACATAAAAAGGGGTAGTGAGTAAGGTCTTATAATATAATGATTAAATGAAGTCAAGCTTGTATGTTATTGATGTACTGTGGTTTAACGGTACTTTCAATGCTTTTTCCTTGAATATAGAGTGTGTGTAAATCCTTTTTGTAGTTGTTTTAATATATGTTTCTTTTTGTTTATAAAAAATGATGTCCGAAATGAAAACGATGAAGATGTGCCGAACGTTGTAGAAAAGTTGACCTATGGAGCCATCGATGGTTTGTCGACCCATCGACGATCCGTAAGTGGCAACCGTTTCCATGAAGATGTTATGATGCCAAGGAAAGATGGGGGAATTCTTAATAAGTGTGGAGCTATAGAAGGTATGATGATTCGTTGTCTCATCGACGGACCATCCTGGAGATCCGTTGGTGTTAACAGAATGTAGCCCTAGTACACGATTTTAAAAGATTCTAAGTGTGGAGCAACGAAGGTCAGCAATGCACCGTTGTCTTCGTCTGTCGATGGTAACAGAGAGTTGGAGAAGAAATCAGTTGAAAATAGTGTTGAAGTATGGACCGACAGAAGCACAGATGATCCGTCGTTGCCTCGGCAGTCCGTTGGATAGGTCCTCGATGTGAGAAGCCTTTTATGATTGATTTTTCTTATTTAGGTTTCCCTTTATGTTTAGGATTCTTTTATTATAAATAGGACCAAAAACCTAGTTTTTGGGGTCAGACTCTTTGTTAATTTTCAGATTTTTATTGTTGGTTGTTGAGCTTTGGGTTTTTGAAAATACTTCACTTTTTCGGAAACAATTCTTACAATATTTTGATTAATTCAAGTGATTTTCTGGATTTTCTTCAAAATTGTTAAAGTAAGTACATGAATTCTTGTCTAATTAATGTAAATTGTGTAATTCTTGACATGAGTAACTAAATCCACAACTAGGGTTGTGGGAACCATGCTTAATTAACCAAGTAGAACTAGCTAAAATAACAATTCTAGAATAGTGTCTTGCATGTATTGATAATTCTTTCGTTTAGAAATATTTTTAACGGTGTCCAGCGGTAGAAATCTCCTTGTTGTTAGGTAGATAATAAGAAAAGAATTATCTACATAGATTTAGTATACACTATCTTATCGGATAGTGTCGATTGGTACGAACTTATAACTAAGCCATACATTGATTATGATGCTTATTATATGGTAAAATCTAATGTTTAGTAAAGTATACACACGTAGTTGGAACAAGGTGCTGAGAGAAATTCACTAGTTGCTGGACCAAGAAATTAGGGATACATAACTTACCACTTTTCATGTAAGATACTAGGAAAGAGTTGTTATGGCTAGGGTTATTGTGTTATGAACCAATGGTGAACACTTACACCCTAGTTTCTCTCATCACTTGATTAACATCAAATATTTGAATTTTCTACTTGTTTACTTAGACTTAATTAATTACTTTTATTACACAAAACCCTCATTTGATTGTTTGATTTTGGAAAGGACTTGATTAAATAGAAGTAATTATCGATTAAAGTAAAGTCTACACTATTTTCCTCGTGGGATCGACCCCAACCTAACATTTGGGTTTTTTACTTTGTATAACCGCTTATACTTCTTTAGGAAAATATAGTTTGAGCTTATCAAATTTTAGCGCCGCTGCCGGGGAAACTGACTTTTAGATTAAGTTTAAGCGAATTAAAGAATTTTAGTCAACAATTTCCTGATTTTACTTTTTCTATTTTTGTTTTTTTTCTCTCGCAGATTTCCACTTGTTCCAGAACTAAACCGCACACTTCGTGGAATGAATATCCAAAACAATCTTGCTTATATAGATGATGAGATCAACCCTCAACTCCCCCAGCGGTTGATGCTCATAATCTAGTGGTTGTTGATAACCCTAGTGAAGGTAATCTGAGGAGGCAAACTCCCGCCCCACGCCCCTAAGAGTACAATAGGGTAAATGTTCAGATCATTGACTATGATGGGCCACTTGTAATACCTCCTTTAAAACATGATCATGTTTTTATGGCAACTAGTAGCTTGATTCAGAAGCCCACATCTAGATGTTTGTTTTTGGGGCTACCATCTGAGGATCCAAAAGCTCATATCTCCTAATTAAGGTCGGTGTGTAAGAGTTCTGTAGGGAGGCAAGACTTAGACATGGATGTAATTGGATTAAGTGTGTTCTCTCTCTCACTGACGGGGGAGGCCACAATTTGGTTTGCTGAGTTGCCTTACAATTCAATCTATACTTGCGAGCAATTGAGGGATGTGTTCCAAGCAAGGTATTGCCCGGTTTCTAAAAATCTAAACCAGTGAGATTGGGTGAACAACTTTGTGGCATTAGCAAGGGAATTAGTAAGCAGTTTTTGGGATAGGCTCACCTCATTCTTAAGAAGTGTCCTAATCCTCCGCATTGATTATAAGTCACTGAAAGAGTACTTCTATTGGGGTAAAGATGATAATAATAAAGAAGTGCTTGATACGATTGCAGGTGGTTCTTATGGGGAGTTTACGTATGAAGAAATTGCTGAGAAGTTAGAGAAAATCTCTTAAAATAATAAAGCTTGGAGAACTAGGAAGTTGGATACTAGGAAAAACACTTTTGCAGTGGAAGCTTCACATAACCCAGTTTCAGATGAGATTCGTGAAGAGATGTATCAAATGAGAACTGAGATTGGGTTGGTGTTAAAACATGTCACCAGGTGTGCAGAAAAGGTAAATGCGGTGAACTATTTGGCTTAACCACCACCACTGGTTGATGACTACTGCTACAAAGAAGATTCTTATGTAGTGAATGAGCAGACTGGGGGTTTGCAGCGGAATGCTGAAGGCTCCAATCAAGAAAATTGGTGACAAGGTCAAGCAAATCATGGTCGAAACTATGGAATTACAACCGACAGGGTCACTATGTATGAGATGGCAACTACAACAGCGACAACAACTTTAACCGGGGTTACTATGGTAACAAAAACAATCAGAGTGTGCCCTATGTTCCACCTCAAAATTTTAAGTTTCTCCTAGGGATGGTGGATGTAGTATGGCGCGAGTTGAGGATATGTTTTACAAGATGATGATGAGGTTTAACGCTAGTGATGAGCACGTCTAAGAGTTGAGAGGGGATTTAGAAAATATTGGGCAAAAGGTGAATGCACATGCATTGTCAATCAAGCATCTTGAGTTGCAAATGGACCAATTGTCTTATACTGTGAACCCACGCCAACTGGGTACTCTTCCTAGCATTACTCTCCAGAATCCTAAATATGATAGACATTGTATGGCAGTCACTACTCGAGTGGTAAGCAGACAATGAGTTCACCTATGACATCATGCGTCGAACATGAGAATTAGTGAGATGATGAGGTAGAGGAAGTTAGTGCTGAGTTAGTAGATGTATTGGGGAAAGAACATGACACCTCAAATATGGACCCCCATTCATATACCATTACCTTCATTTATACTCAGATTGGTGAAAAAGACCGAGGATGGTAAATACGATGTTTTATTACTATGTTAAAATAGCTTTCCATCAATGTCCCTTTGATAGAAGCTCTTGAACAAAAGCCCGGTTATGCCATGTTTATGAAATATATGGTCACTAAGAAGAGATCAGTTAGTTTTTAGTATGATGATGGATGAAATATTGTAGTGTCGTTGCTAAAAGGTCTCTTGTGCAAAAGGGAGAATATTCGGGTGGTTTCGCTATTCCATGTACAATTGGGTTGTTACACTTTGCAAAAGCATTATGTGATCTTGGGGTAAGCAAAAATATCATGCCTCTCTCTATTTAAAATAGGTTGAGTTTGGGTAACCTAAAGCCCACTGCGATATGGCTACTGATGGCCGATTGAATGGTGAAGAGGCCTATTGGGATACTCCATGGTGTGCTAGTAAAAGTAGAGTAAATTATTTTTTCGGCTGATTTTGTGATTCTTTATTGTGAGTGGACTTTGAGGTGCCTATAATTTTTGGGAGACTGTTCCTTACTATCGTCGTGCCTTTGTTTATATTGATGGAGAAAGGGCATATAAGATTTCAATTGAACAATGAAGAAGAGACTTTCAAGATAAGTAGGTTCATTATGAAGAATGTTGAGCTCCAATCGCTATACGCAATATCCTACAAGATTGAGAGTTTGTCCCAGGTATAAATAGAAAAGAGACTTGGTGTTGAGGTACTAGCAGCAGTGATCATGATTTTTGGGAGTGTTTCTATCTAAGAGTATGGGTCATTAGTTGCGGCACTTTATCGAGGTGAGGTTTGGTTCAAACCAAAGAAATTGGAATTAGATATGAAGCATCGCGAGTCTCCACCCGTGAAACCATCTATTGAGGAGGATCCAAAATTGGAGCTTAAAGCTATACCACCTCATATGAGGTAGGTATTCTTGGGGATAGGTGACATTTTTCCGGTAATTATTGCATCAGATTTGAATATGCAACAAGTAGAGTGTTTGGTTGAAGTGTTGAAGTGGTTCAAGAGAGCTATTGGGTGGACTATTGTGGATATAATTGGGATTCCTCCCGGTATTTGTTCACATAAAATCCAACTCACGCCCAATAATAAGCCCAGTATTGAGCACTAGAGACGTTTAAATCCACCCATGAAAGAGATAGTGAAAAAGAAAATTATTATGTGGTTGGATCCCAGATTCATAAATCCGATCACTAATAGTAGTTGGGTATGCCCTGTTCAGTGTGTGTCTAAGAAAGGGGGGATGACTGTGATCCCTAATGAGAAAAATGAGCTTGTTCCAATGAGTTAGGTGACCGGATGGAGAGTCTGTATGGATTACCGAAAATTGAATGCATGGACTGAGAAGGACCATTTTCCTATGACCTTCATAGATCTGATGTTGGATAGGCTTGTAAGAAAGGTGTGGTATTGTTTACATGATGGTTATTCGGGTTAAAACCAAATCTTTTTTGCACAAGAAGATAAAGAGAAAACCACTTTTACCTGTCCTAATGGAATTTTTGCATTCAAGAGGATGCAATTCGAGTTGTGTAATGCACCCAGCTACTTTTCAGAAATGTATGATGTCCATATTCTCCGAAATGGTGGAGGATACCATTGAGATATTTATGGATGTTTTTATGTTGTTGGTGATTCGTTTGATCATTGTTTGAATCACTTGTCCGAAGTTCTCAAAAGATGTGAAAATTGCACCCTTGTGCAAAATTGGGGAAAATGTCACCTTATTGTGAAAGAGGGGATCATATTAGGACATCGCATCTCAGAGAAGGGTATAGAGGTTGATCGAGCTAAAGTCGAAGTGATAGAGATACTTCCTCCATCAATCTCTATAAAAGGTGTAAAACTTTTCCTTGGGCATGTGAATTTCTCTTGGAGGTTCAACAAAGATTTTTCAAAAATTGTACATTGTTTGTGCAAGTTACTTGAGAAAGACTGTAAATTTTATTTTGATGAATTCTGTCTTATGGCATTTGGTAAGTTAAAGAAGAAATTGGTGTCTGCGCCCATTATTATTTCCCAGGATTGGTGTAAGCCATTTGAGGTGATGTGTGATGCTAGCGGGGTTGCACTTTTTTTAGTTTTGGGTCAGACAAGCGATAAAATCCTTCACCCCATATACTATGCCATTGAAGCCCTTAATGAAGTTCAAAAGAACTACACTATGACTAAACAAGAACTCCTTGCGGTGGTATTTTCTTTTGAGAAATTTTGCTCTTATTTTTTTGGCATAAGAGTTATAGTGCATACTGATCATTCTACCTTAAGATATTTGATGTTAAAGAAGGATGCGAAACTGAGGTTGATTCGTTGGGTGTTGATGTTCCAAGAATTTTTCTTTGAAGTGGAAGATATAAAATGGACCGAAAATTAAGTTGCCGATCACTTGTCCCGATTCGAAGATGAAACAATGCCAGAGTTAGGTGAAAACGCTAAAATTGATGATACTTTCCCTTATGAGCATGTATTGGCTGCTTCTCAATACTTGATTCCATGGTTCGTAGATTTTGCGAATTACTTGGATAGTGATATCATCCCATCGGATTTGTCCTTTCATTAATGGAAAAAGTTCATGCATGATGTGCAAAAATTATTTTGGGATGAGCCATATGTTTATAGGAATTATGTCGATGGGAATATTCGGTGTTGTGTAGCAGAAATTAAGATGTTGAGATTTTTAGAGTCATGCCACTCCTCGCTTGTGGGTGGGCATCATAGTGGTATCCATAAAGGCCATAAAATCTTTCAATGTGGCTACTATTGGCCAACCATCAACCAAGATGCACATGAGTTCGCCAAGGCATGTCATAGGTTCCAAAGAAATGGCGGTATTTCTAGAACGCAAGAGCTCCCTTTAAATCTCATTCGTGTGATCGAATTGTTTGATGAGTGGTGCATTAATTTTATGGACCCTTTTGTGAGATCTCATGGGATAAACTACATTCTTGTGACAGTTGATTATGTGTTAAAATGAGTGTAAGCCATAGCACTTGCAAATAATTAAGAGAAGAATGTCACTGCATTCTTGAAAAAGAATATATTTTCCAGATTTAGCAACCCAATGTCCATTATTAGACATAGGGGGATCCCACTTTTGCAACAAGTTTTTCAATGAATTGTTGGAGAAATAAGGGGTTCGCCACAATGTGTCCAGTCCATACCATCCTCAGACTAGTGGGCAAGTTGAGGAATCAAATAGAGAAATCAAGCAGATTCTAGCGAAAATGGCGAATACGAATAGAACGGATTGGTCAAGGAGTCTTGATGATGATCTTTGGGACAACCGGACAACATACAAGACTCTCATAGGTATGTCCCCATACCAACTTGTATATGGGAAATCTTGACACTTGCCAGTTGAGTTAGAGCACAAGGCAATGTGGGCAATGAAGAAATTGAAAATGGATTGGAACAGGTTGTGGAACAGAGGTTAAATGAGTTGAATGAGCTTGATGAATTTTGCTTAAAGGCATTTGAACGTTAAACCCTCTACAATGAAAACATGAAGAAGTACCATGACCAAAAGATTGAAAAGCGTGGTTTTGTGGTTGGGAATTTGGTGCTTTTATTCAACTCTAGGTTGCGCTTGTTTTTTGGCAAACTCATGTCGAAATTGATTGGTCCATTCTTCATCACCAAAGTTTTTTGCTCATGGAGCGGTCAAGTTGGCAAAAAAGGAGGGTATAAGGTTCAAGGTGAACGGGGAACAAATCAAAGTCTACCTTGGGCATGTTGAAAAGGCGAATGAAGTGATCTAGGAATACCATTTGATGAACTCTATTTAATCAAGAGTCCAGCGTCGTGCCGCAATGTTAAATCAAGAGCTGATTGGGAGGCAACCCAATATGTATCCTCTAGCCAACATTAGGTTTTTTGGTGATTTTATAGGCCTAGTTGCATTATTTCTATTTTTCTCACTTAGTGTCACGTATAAATTTTTGTTTTTAGATGTTTTGGATAGAGAGTAAACTAGGGTCCATGTCTAAAAAGTGTACAGTAAATACAAAAATATTAGCTTGTTGAATGTTCAATGTGCAGGGACCTAATGCTTAGAAATCTGCAGAAAATTTGTCTGGTGCACAGATCAACGGACCAATAGATGGACCGTCATCATGTCGAAGGACCGTTGGTAGGGTCTGTAGATCCAAGGTTTGTTTCTTTAATTTTTTCTAAGTTAGGGCACATTCTACGGACCATCGCCTGACTTACGGTCCGTCGACGGGGAATCATCGACTCCTCCAACACACTAACCCGAACTGACCCGACTAGCTATATATTAAATTTCTAAAACTTTCAGTTGCCCACCCTTTCAAAATCTTCTCCAAAATTGTTTCCCTCCCTATTTACCATCAAATTCCCCACTTCCTCACACATTAATTCCCTTTTCTATCAGTCAGATGCTCCTTTTCCCCAAATCTCGATCAGTTTCCCAAATCCCTTCTCTTCCCCAATCTTCCATATACGTCTGTCTTCCTAGTCGGTGTTCGATGTCACTCTTTGGTGTTTCGTACCTGCAAGAATTCATCTCCTCATTCCCTACACTACAGTATACATGTATGTCTTTCTTATCTGCTCTATTTACTCTCGTTAGTTTACATGCTAAATTGTTCAAATACGATAATGGGTCTTGAATTTGGGAAACCGTTGCATGCTTAAAATCTTCAAACTTAATTCTTAGTCCCTTAGAATAATGAAAGTGAATGGGATAGGGGTGTATTGTCTAATAATTGTTGTTTTTGAGTGTTGTTGTGTTCGACTTAGGATTTGATAGTTTGTGCGAATCAATGTTTCAAACTACGATAACTCATTCCCTAAGAATGATGAAATGCATTATTAAATGCTAGAGGAACTTAATGTTTCTTAAATTGCTCTGAAATTGTTCTTCAAGGGTAAAAATGGCTGCCAAAATTCCTTCCCTAAAATACAAACGAGACCCCGTCGATGGACTTTAGTTTAATTGACGGACAATCATTGAGGTCCATTAACAAAATATCCCCTGACCGTAGACTCTATCTTAACCCTTCTTTCTGAAGGTCCTCAAAACTTTTCTGAGGGTCCATCGACGTACCCTCATTGACGGACCGTCGTTCAGTCGATGGTCCGTCCTGCAGGTCCATCGTCCTTAATAGAAACTATGTTTTTTAAGAATCAAAAAAAGATTCTAAGGATCCATCAACGGACCCCCACTGTTGTATTGTCGTTCCGTCCTGCACTTCCTTTGTCTCTAACAGAACCTTTGTTTCTGTGATGTCTAAATAAATTTTCTAAGTGTCCACTAACGGGCCGTCATTCCATCGATGTGGTCAGTCAGTCAATTCTGCAGTTCTACATCACCATTCTGATTGTGTTTCCTCATCTGTGTTTGATTCTGTTGAGTGTGTTGCATGCATACGTTAGTATTAATAACCCCTCCTTGCAGGTAAACATGGAACCAACAAGGCTTAGTCTACTCTCTAGAACGTTCCAAGTTTGTCACCCCTTTCTGCCGGTTAGTTATGGGGTCGTCCGATGATGAACGCAAACCCGATTTCGTGCTCTCAGGCACCCAGACACCATCACGTGCTGCTAGGGCCTCTCAGAGCACACCCAAGAGGGTGGCGTTCGATGTAGTAACTGTGTCACAGTCTTACGAGGTGCGCACACTGACCGGCAATTTGTCTGGATCTGCTGCAGTTTCAGAGAAAGCGTTTGGGTTTACGGAGGCTGACAGTGCAGATTCACTTCTCCAGATACACCGTTCCACTTTGCCTCATCTGAGAAGGGTGACAGTGCAGATTCTACTCTATCACCCCTGACCGATGTCCTCGCACCGGTTGCTAATCATCCCAACCGGTGGTGTGGAGGGACAATATCAAATATACAGGGATGCGAAGCTTCTCAAAAACAAGGGGTCATGACTCAGACTCTAAAAATCGAGCAACGAGTTCTTACTTGAAGTCTTCCCACGATGACAGTTGTACATACCTTTTGACCTGCCATCGGCTAGAGTGGACGGCAAGGAGTTTGGGCCGTTAAGAGAGGTGATGGTGAGATAGTTCTACGCCGCTTATGTGGTAACTCTCTGGGATAGTTTGGACAAGCGGGCTAACCCAACTAAATGTGCACCATTTGAGCATGTTCGTGTCCGTGGCAAGCGGGTGGATATATCTTTGCCCACCATTTGCAGATTTTTATATGGTGCTGACACTGATGCCACCAAGACCCCTCTCACTCCCGAGTTTGACTATCGGTGGATGTTGGTAAAGGACAACCATTTTCAGTGTAAGAGAGTGCTAAGAGAGACCACCAAGAGGTGGATAGCCCAGAATATGTCTGTGGATGGCGAGGCTGTTGATTGGGTGTTGGAGCCCAAATGAATTATCAAGAAGGCCAACCTCCCATTCAAGGCCAAATTAATATGGATCTTGGTCCGTCATTGCCTCTCCCCCACTACTGCAGATAATATTGTTACATGGAATAGAGCAGTGTAGACAGCTGGCATGGTTGCTAAGTTCAAGGTGGATTTCGCGTAGCTGTTACAGGCTGTCATTCATGATAGGGACTTTAAATCTACCACTACTTAACCCTTCCTTTGCATGATTTTAATGTTGTGCAGGTCTGCAGGAGTCCGCGTCTGGCACATTGATGTTCTCAAGACCCCGACTAGCATTGTTGATATCGGTCTAATCAAGGATGATGCCAATGAGTTGGCTCCTAACAGAGGGCCCAGAGCTGAGGTGCAGCCGCTTTGTGAGAACTTGCCGGACACCAGAGAGAAAGCTCGAGGTGATGATCAGGATACATCAGAGCCTACCGACACCACCCCGATTGTGTCTATATTAGGTACAAGCATAGCTCTGATCTCCTCCCACTCCACCCTATTTGCAGTAGTGGTCCCGATAGCTAGGGTCCAAAAGTTAGAAGCCCAAAATGGCCACACTCATTCATCATATCTATCATTGGATGCAGAAGTCCATTGTTGAGGTGGAAGAGCGAATCTAGAAGAAGATGGCCCACTATACTGAGAGAAAGATTATGGAGGTCCACTAGTTCCTTGACACATTTGAGTTGAAGGTTCTCGCCCTGCCAACCCTATTGTACATTTTAGAACTCTCCGGGATTTTCTGGAGCGTCTAAGAGCATATATGGATGCCATACTAGAGTCCCGAATGCCTGAGTCGGAGGCCCTAGCTGCGGAGCCTGTTGAGGATTCGGTGAGGGTTGCACTATTCTCCACCATTGTTGTGCAATCACCTCAGCCACGTCAGCATACCAATAGGCACCGATCTAGAGAGGATGATGAGAATCGAGCTAGGAAGAGAGAGCGTCTTGATTCGAAGGCGGCGAGGAGATCCTCTCTAATTAATGAGAAGGCTTGGCAGATGAGAGCTCAGGCGGTGACTGCTGGGGTGTCTTGCTCTAGGATTGTTTATTTTAAGAGGAGCACAACTACGGGTGCTGTTATTGCTGCAGACACTTCTGACAGTGTCCCTACTACAGAGGGAGCGGGTTCCCGGAAATCAGACCCGCCATTTTGTTGATCATCGGCGCTATGCAACTCAGGTTTGGTTCACCTACCACTCGAATTTATATCATTAATGCATTGGGTACAATTGCATGATCTTATATTAAGGGTGGGGCAAATGGAAAGTGAGTGCTAGGGTGAAGTCTGAATATCCCAACTCGCTATCCTCTCTTGGGGTTTTCTTTTGCTATGTTCTTTTTCCTAAAGAAACTGGTTATTTTAATGCTGAACCGGCAAATTAGTATCTCTTGTACATAGTATAGATATGACATCTGAAGCATGATGGCTAAATCAAATGATATCCTGATTTAGAGAAAATGCTTGCATGAATACGCATAGTGAATGATGAATGTGTGGCTCTAACAAGGACATAGAGATACATCACTGCATGACCCTCAATGTAAACCTCTATCTAGGTGCTTGATAATGTGGTAGGGTAAAGAGGTGTTAAGTGAGTGTGAGAAAATTTGAATATTCCACCATTGGTACTGAGCTACAACTTGCCCGGTTAGTCCAGCTAAAAGTAATATGTGATAGATAATTATGAAAGGATCATAGGTCCTTCTTCAAACATACCAAATCTTTAGCCTAGATAATAGAAAACCTAATGTAATTAATCCCTTATTGATCCAAATGATTTGTGTTTAAAATGAACCTTTCTTTTTTACCTAAATTATCTTTTCTGGGAACAATGTGCTGGCCATGTTCCCTCCTTGGATATCTTCACCTCAGCTTATGCTAATAGCATAAGTTGTGGGTGGCTAATGCATAAAACAACCTCGTCTTGGACCTCACCCAACCTTTGGTATTGTTTACCTTGGCTCATGGCTAGGCCATGATTTGAGGGTGGCTATTAAGAGGAATGCTCCGAAAAGTGATGTTAAAAGAATAAAGAGAGAGAAAGAAGAAAAGAAAAGTGACTCAAGCAAAGTTGAAATCAATTGAAAATTTTGAAAAAAAAGAGAGTCATTTACACAAAGGAGAAAGAAAGGAGAAAAGAAAGGCAAAAGTATATAAGAAAATTAAGAATATGGCAAAATAAACGGACGAAAAGGTAGCACGCTTAGCCTTGATGTCAAAGAGAGCAACAAGTCACTAAAATACATCCGAATGTACCCTACCTTACCCTGAGCCTACGTTACAAGCTAAGAAAGTCCTATCGTGATCCTGAGAGACTAATATGGTTAACCCAAAGCTCTGAAAAAAGGGGAAAGCCTACGGCGACAAAGTACCAATGAGGTGAGAAGTTTTTCTGAGAGTGAGTGTCAAAAAATAATCCTTATACTCAACCTAAAATCACTGTGTGAAAAGGGAGGATATTGATTTTAAAGAAAGGACACTAGTTAAAATATTAGAAAGTTAGCACTTTGGTGAGATATAAAAGAAGAGAGATATCGGTGCGTGGTGAGTCTATGTCATGGTCTGATCCACATGAGCGAGTCTAATAATGATATCATGTATGAACATAAAGAACATATTGGGATTTATAGACAGATGAGTGCGAAAGCTAAAATAACGATACTTTTGTACAAAGGTTTTTTGGTGAGTCCTTGTGCGTCGCTAGAGGATAAACAACGAATTTATGTCGAGGGTGTTGATGAACCATATTTTCACGGTAATTTCAATTCTTCATCATCAAGTTTTAGTGTGTGTCTAAGGCCTTTTTGGAGTACTTTTAATATATTTTTCTTGGTGTTTGTAGAAAACACCGTTTAGAATGAAATCACTGAAGATGTGCTGAAAATTGTAGAAAAGATAACCTACATAGCCATCGACGGTCCATCGACCCATCGACGGTCCGTAGCTGGAAACCGTATCTATGAAGATGTTATGCTACCAATGAAAGATCGGGGAATTCTGACCAAGTGTGGGGCTACGAAAGGTATGACGGCCCGTCATCTAATCGACAGACCGTCCTGGTGATCCGTTGGTGTTAACAGTACGTAACTCCAATATTCAATTTTAAAAGATTATAAGTCTAGATCAACGAAGGTCATCGATGGACTTTCTTCTCTGTCTGTCGATGGTAACAGAGAGATGGTGAAGAAAGCAGCTGAAAATAGAGTTGAAGTATGGACCGACAGAGGCGTCAACGATCCGTCGTTGCCTCGACGGTTTGATAAGTAGGTCGTCGACGCGAGACACATTTTTGGACAAATTTTCCATATTTAGGTTTCCCTTTACGTTTTGGATTCTTTTATTATAAATAGGATCAAAAACAACGTTTTGGGTGTTCTCTTTGTTAATTCTCAGAATTTATTGTTTTTTTTTATTTGAATGACCCTTGAGGTGGGTCAGGGGCTTAGCAACACCCCCAAGCCTTAACATTTCATAAAATCAATGATTACAAAAAGGGGGACATAGACCTTACCTTCTATGATTTTGTACGTACAGAATTGTATTGTTGGTTGTTGAACATTGGGTTTTGGAAAATAATTCACTTTTCCAGAATCGATTCTTACAGTATTTTTATTAATTCAAGTGATCTTCTGGATTTTCTTCAAACTTGTCAAATTAATTACATGAATTTTTGTCTAATCAATATGAATTGTGTAATTCTTAACCTGGGTAACTAAATCCACAACTAGGGTTTTTGTAACCATGGGTAATTAAAAAAGTAGAACTAGCTAAAATAAAAATTCCAGAATAGTGTCTTGCATGTTATGATAATTCTTTCATTTAGTAGTATTTTTAACTGTGGACAACGTTAGAACTCGCCTTGTTGATACTTACCGAACAAAGAAGGTAGATAAAAAGAAAAGAATTATCAATGTAGATTTAGTATACACTATCTAATAGGCTATTGAATAAAGTAATAACTAAGTCATACATCGATTATGATGCTTAATATGAAGTAAAAGGCAAGGTTTGGTAAAGTACACACACGTAGCCGGACCAAGGTACGGATATAAATTCACTAGTTGCCAGAACAAGGAATTAGCGATACATAACTTACCACTTTGCATGCAAGATTCTAGGAAAGAGTTTTTATAGCTAGTGTTACTACATTATGAACCTGTGGGGAACACCAACACCCAAGATTCTCCCATCACTTGATAAACATCAAATATTTCAACTTGCTACTTGTTTACTGAAACTTAATTAATTACTTTTGTTACACAAAATCCCCCTTTAATTGTTTGTTTTTTTGAAAGGACTTGACTAAATAGAAGTAATCATAGATTAAAATTAAGTCTAAACCATTTTCCATGTGGGATCGACACCAACCTAACATTTGGGTTCTTTACTTGATACGACCGCTTATACTTCTTTAGGGAAGTATAGTTTGAGTGTAATAATTATGAAAGGTGGCCTTTATTAGAATGTTTTTTGTAATCTTAAATGCGTTTTTAACTTCTGGTATGGATTGATTGTTTATTCTTAGAATGTTAATTATGGATTTTAACTTGAAAAAGCTTTTTTTTAACTAAAGGTCCCTTAAAGCATCTTTTAATGGTTTTATATTGTATAGCTTCCATACTTAGTACAAGTTGAATGTACTAACCCATATTTCTCTTATTTTTCTATAATGTGCAGTTTTGGGCTTGTAGGTCTTATTGAACAATAAGAAAAGGCTTAGATAGAATTCTCTAAGACCAATTGGTGTGTCCTCAAGCTTTGAGGACAACATGATACCACTATTTTTATTTTTTCTATTTTTGTACTAGAGTACTACTATACTTCTTATATGGATAGTTTCTATTGTAAGGTTTAAGGCCCCTATGTGGATATTCTTATGTTTAAACCTAGATGGTTAATGAGACTAGTCTTGAATAAGTGTTTTCATATATGAAAGAGTTTATCATTGATTGTTAAAGTGTTCAATTTTTCTATATTTTTCAGTGTCTTACGTACTGATAATATGTTAAAGGCTCGTATAATACCTCTTCAAGGTTGAATACATCATGTTACGACTTGGGGGTGCTCTCATATTTTGATAATAGGCACCACCGCCCATAACAATATTCAATTAAATATAGAGTTTTGTCATAATATTGGCCATGTTTTGGTCTCTCTCATTTCCCTTTTCAATATGCTGCTTAGATAAATGGAAGGTGACAGGAGGAACATGATCCTCGAAAGTTCACTATGCTCTATCGATTGTTGTCATGCCATCAAGAAGATTAGTTGCTACTAAATATGGTTTTTGCATTAACCCTCAAGGTGAGAGTTAGTTAGCGGCTCATTTTCTTACAAAACCTAACTCTAGTAGAAGTACTGAAGGAGAACGTTATCAAGAAGACCATGAATTTTGATTAGATTTAATTGAATAGTCTATTTGTATTGTTATTCATGTGAATTGAATATGAATTGTGTATTAATTATCAAAGCTTATTCTAGCTTGGAGAACTTGGTGAGTTGATCTACATTTCTCTACTTAGTATGGAATTAGCCTTGAATGGCATTGTGTTGTATGGTCCATCTATGGTGGCAGTGTTTACTTTATTGTCATTATCTTTGTGTTGCGATCATGGCCTTGAAGTCAATAAGTGTAAGGTGATTCAATGTGAATATTATCATGATTTTTAAGAAGTTGTGTTGTCTCCAATACCAGTATAATGTTCTAGGTACATTGATGATGTTTCCAATATGTGAATGTTTATGTTAGGGCTAGGTACGTTCTACATGTTTATGATTGAATAGTATTGTGTAGAATGATCCTTGACTATGTTCACCTATATGAATGTGTTTTCTTAAGAATACTTTAGGATTCTTATTTTAAAATTATGAAACTGATCTTTTCTCCTATGCTATAACGTGGTGTGTGGTCCACAGACGAACATGTATTCTAATCCTTAGAGGGTGGCTGCCTCAATTCATTTTGTAGACATTATGTGATCTTGTTGACCAATGCACACCCACTCACACCTCATGCTTATATATGAGTATGCTAGATTCATAGCAACTAATGAATGAATAGTTCTCATATGCACTATTGCCTACTATTATGCATTTAAAGTATAATATGTTCATAAAATGATGAAAATGGTATTTTAGTTATGATTACTTGATAAGTGTAGTACTATGGTTAAGGGTATGGAACTTTACAAATACATTTCACATGTGTACCGTGATAGGATAGTTTCTAGGTGATTTCTTTATGTACATGAATATAAATGAATGATTAAGCTATGAACATGAAAGTATATGTTATGATGTCAATCATACAATGAAGTATAAATTTGTGTAGTGTCTAAGTGTGTTTAAGCGAAAGGTTTCCTCATATGAATACAGATACACAGACATGAACGAATGAATGAATGAAGCATGTATGATAATCTTGTAAGTAGAGTCTTTTGAAAGGTTTAATGAATTTTACTCTAAACTAGACTATTCTATGAATATTTTATGTCCATATGTAAGTATATTCTCACATGAGTTATGTTAATATAAAAAAATTCTCATCAATATCCTATGAGTTATGCATATGAGGATTTAATCTCCCAAAGCCTATTTTTATGAAAGTTATGTTAGAAAAGGCTTTTCAAAAATGGAAATAAGCTTAGCACCGAGTGAAATTGACAAATGATGGGTGCCCCTTCACAATGAGGGAAGGCATGTTCACCAAATGTCCTTATGAAGTTGAAACTACAATGCCAAATGGGATAAAGAGGGTTTCAATATACATCTCCTAGTTCCTTAACTATGTTTCCCCCATAGTACCTAGCAAGTGGATCCACCTAATATACTAGCATTATGTTAATGTTCTACCTTGACAAGTAGAGCACCTTTTTTAGGTGTGGGGTTCCATAATAGCGGATTACATGTTTAGCTCAAATGATCTTATGTCACATAAGGAAAGGGTTTCCCTAAAGTAAAATGGACAACGGAAGTAAAGTAATTAACCCTAACTAGGATAACTTAAGGGAAGTTTCTTAGTGTATGTGAGGGTATGGGACTTTACCTGCGCGTTGCACAAGTAGTTCTTGAAGGGAGTTCGGTAAAGGTGTTCTATATGTACATTTATATGTATATATATGTCTATTATACATGATTTTATGGTAATTTCTTGCATGATTATATGCATGTTGTTGCTCTTAGTTGACATATGATGAAGTTCCTACTTGACATGCATATAGGTAGCTATACTTGTCATGTTGATGTATGAAGTAAATGATAAGGCTTGTGGTCTCTTTATGAGTTTAGTAAGAATGTGTGAGGTTATGAGGCTTCATATGTACATTGCACTAGTAGGATTAGATTGGGATTATGAGTAAGGTCTTATGATGTCGTAATAAAATTAAGTCCAAATATGCTCATGTTGACTATTGTCGTAATAAAATTAAGTCCAAATATGCTCATGTTGACTATTGTCTTACTATGATGATATTATAAGTATTGACTTGTATGTTGTCTTCGAATGAATCTTCTATGTGGTCTATGAAGTATGTGCCTAATGATATGATATATTTCCATGAACGTCTATGTTTAAGTAAATGAATGTTGTATAAAATGATCACCTTAGTTACCTTAAGGTGATGCTTGAGTATGGATGGTGGAATGAGACACTATTCATGTATTGCACCAAGTATTACTGAAGGTTTACTTAGGGGTTAACGAATTAAGGTTAAAAAAGATAATGTTATAAACATGATTGATGTGCTTTAAATGCAATATATGTGTCTTGGTGTGTTGTCATGAATAGTGTATATGCCTATATGAAGTATATGAACTATATTGTGTAATTGTGACAATGTTTATGAAGATTCTTTAAAAAGGCATCTTGCATCATTTTTAAGTTAAATGTCCTCTTTAAATACATGTTTTTGCATGGTTTCCATACTTAGTGCATTCTTATATTAATACCATTCTTCTTCATATTTTTGCACTAAGTTTAGGTGATGGATGACTAGAGGATGTTCTTAAAGTGACGGGCTTCATACATGTTTCCCAAGCTCAAGAAAGGGATCCTTATGATTCAAGGATTTCCTACATAAGTTATTATTCAAGTTTATGTAATTGCTAGAATATCATTCTATATTGTTAAGGGTCTTGTCCCTATTCTACTCTATTGATTTGAGTCTAATATAGCAAAATATACTTAGAGTGTTTTGGTATGAAGAAAAACATTTTCTGGAAAATGTTTTCCAATTTTCTCGTGTATGGTTGGGACAATGTTTTGGAAAATATTTTCCAGATGAACTCATTTTGCTCAAAATTAAGGAAAATAAATTCCCTTCAAAAATAAAGGAAAACATTTTTCGAAACACTCCTTTAATTTGGAATTACATTTTTTAGGGAAAATAAAAAATTTCAAAAAAAATTCAATCTTAAAATTTCATTTTTTATCCAATCACTGACCCCCACCAACCCACAATTGGCCAGACCCCCCCCCCCCCAAAAAAAAAGTTGCTTTTAAAAATATTTTTCACTTCAATTTTTTATTTTTAAACTCCTCCACCCATCCCCCCCCCCCTCGGGCCAACCCCCCACCCTCCCCCAACCCCCAAAAAATTTATTTTGTTTTTTTTAAAAATACTATAAAGTTCAAATTTTTATTTTTCATTTTGACCTCCTGCCCCCTCCCCCACCCCACCCACACCCCCACCACAACACCAAATAAAAATTATTTTTAAAAATATTTTCAATTTCATAAATAGTTTTCTACTCTGGTAAAAATAAAATATGTTTCTAAAAAATCTTTTTCATTCATAAATCAAACACTATAAATCAATTCCGAAAATATTTTCTACTCACCAACCAAACATGAGAAAATAAGTGCAAAATCTACTTGATTTCCAGGAAAACATTTTCTAGTAAAACATTTGTCATAGAAAACATTTTCCTCCATACAAAACACACCCTTAGAGTCACACTATGTATTATGATATTTTTCTATATATGAGGTGATGGTTCTAGTATATGATGTGATATGAAAAGTTCATAATTTTCTGCTAAATATCCTACCACAATGAGATGAATGATTACAATGGGCTTGTATAAGACTTCCTAGAGGTCAAGTACACCATGTTACTTATAGGGTGTGGTCCTCGGTCGTGACAGAAAATATCGCACATTGAATAAAGGGACCACTCCTCCTATGAAGTGATCGGTTACTGGGTAATTCAGCTAACCACTTGCAAGCTTCACCTATCAGTGAAAATGGGAACAATCACAGCACGTCTAACTCTTGAGAGATGTTTTCGAAATAGAAGGGCTTTCAAACATCTACAAAGTATCAAAGATCTTAGTGAGGATCCTCATGAGCCAATATGCAAAATAGTCCATTTAGTTTCAATATAGTACTCGTTATATGGACCACTACATTCCCCTCAGCAAGGGGTAAGAGGATGGACCGAAAACCTTTTGTGAGATGGGGTTAATGACATTTTGCTCATTTACATCGTTAAGGTTACCGATATCATCTTGGTGGCCGCCTGGCTACCATAACTACTTTTTACATTCTTAGCTACTACTTTAACCATAAACTCTTGGAAAAAACAAAAAATTAAGTAAGTAAATTTCAACTAATAAGAAAAATAAAGCAATAAAACCATAAGTCCTCAAGTAACACCACTCCCCGGCAACTGTGCAACATTGATGCTTATCCTGACCAGCGACATCAAATACGGTTCGAGTTTCTACGATCATCGATAATATATTAACACAAATGACGGTTGGGGTCGTGTCCCAAAGGAGCAGTTTCAAAAATATGTAGCTAATTAGAACTCCATTATACTTAGTTGTAGATAAAGAGATTTACGAGTAAAAAAATAAAGTAAAAAGAGTGTAACAGGAAAGTGTCAATTATAAAATGGAGGGTTTGTCACAAGTAATACAAATGGTAAAATCAAGGAAAATCAATTATGATGGGAAATTCATGGGATATGACAAAAATACAAGTTAACATAGATTATTGGGTGCATGCTTTCAGTACAAAATTTATAGCAAATAATGACTAGGCTATGCTTTACAAAAATAAGTTCTCTCTTAAGCAACTTACCCTATTTCAAATGGGTTCCTCGCGGACACCTATTTTTCACAAGAAAACCAGCCTACGACTTAACCTACTTACTCCTAGCTGAGTTAGGGATATGGGACAAGGGCTCACCCTCTCGATTTGAACCTCATTATGACCCGCTCTTTAGGCCATAAATGAAGTGGTCTTAGTTTTGCGAACTCTCTCCTGAGAATGCAAAAAATACATGGGTGAACTTGATTTGCAACTAGAAATCCATTAGATTGAACCACAACCACTAGATGAAATCACTATTAAACTAAATCTATGTTATCAACAGGCAAGACCCAACGATAATATTAACTCATATTATCTAAATTACACCCCAATATTGGGGGGTTTTACCCACATATCAAAAATATTAAATTATACCTTCAATGATGTTCAAATTAAATGGTATAAGAAGATAAGATTTGATTTACGCAAAAAGGAAGAAGAACAAAGAAGACCCAGTTCCAATTAGAATAAGATCAAATCCTTCCTTCTTTAAATGTTGTATAGATCCTCTTCAAACCTGTGAGAAAATTTGAAAAAGTAAAGTTAAAAGTCTAAAGACTAGAATAATGTTCTAGCTCTCTAATTATCAATAAAAACTAGTATTTTTAGTTTTATATTTTTTGTCAAGATGGCTCGTTCGGCGAGCCGTGTCGAGGTCGCCGAATATATCGACGACTCTCTTATTTCGTCTTGCACACATCATCTTGAAAATCCTGGACCACTGGGCGGTATAGTACTACTTCATGGAACTTTTCGGTGGCACATCGACTGCTTCTTTCAATGCCAATTTGATCCTCTTCCTTTAGGGCTCAGCATGCTAGAACAAAGGGCAAAGTATGTCCCTTCGGTGATGCTCCAAGTTTACTATGCGATGCTCATACTTCAGTTTATTTATTTCTTTTTCGCGCCATAGTGTCCATGTTTTCCTATTAATTTTAAATACTTGAAACGTGATAGTTTTCATCTAATATTGAGATAAAACAACATTAGAGGACACTACTTCTTTTTAAATATAGCCCTAGATGAGTCCAGTTTGTGGAGTCATTTGATTCACGAGTCGAGAAGTTAACACGAACCGTAAACCTTATCGTAGATACTAGCTTACCTTAAAATATTCCAAATTTTTCTTTATTCTCATGCAAACTTCACACCCATTTGTTTTTAAAAAAATTTAAACTATCCTAAACTGCACTAACTTTATGCTAAGGTAATACAAATATCTTTGGTTGGGTCCCAAGCAACGCTTGATGTATGTAACATCTCAAAAATTGGAAGTTTGGATGAGAAGGAAAATTTTTTATTTTTGCACTCTTGCAGTAGGTTTAGCATTTCTACCTTCGAGCTGTTGGAAGGAAATTGTAGGACCTTGGTGAATTTTTTGAAAATGTTATGTTTTGCCTATGAATAAACAAGACAAATTGTAGGGTGTTCTAATGGGTGTAAGAGCTATCCGTAGAGGTGATTCAATTGACCAGGATGGTCCCAAAAAAGTCCTACGGACCATAGGTCAAAGTCATAGACCATGTTTGATATATTGTTATTAAGGGTGTTTCAGTATCTTCCTACCCAGTTAACCTCTAAATTATGTCATTTATGCCCTATAACTTGCCCTATAACCACTTCTACCGTTTGAATTATTTTCCACTCCTATTAGTCACTCAATTCTTCACAATCTCTTCTTTGTCGAATATTATCCCAAGAAATCTAAAGGTAAAGATTAGGGTTTCAAAAGGTTCAAGGGTCTCTTCTCCATTATGTTTGTTAATTGATTATTAAGGAGTATGGGAATTCATCAATGCATCCTTTCACCCATTAGCTCCCAAAAAATCTCATTCTCTTAAATTGGTTTTACTTAATTTATTAGGGTTTTTATCCAAAACTACATAAGCACTATTTATTATTATTCAATTAATTATATACAATCTTATGATGTATAATTTGATCAAATTACATGATTTTCAATTAATTTCATACAGACATATTATAACACCGTGCTATTTGAAAGAACAAGAATTTGAAAGAAACTATATTTTGGAAATAATCATATTTGCAAAGTTTTACAAGTTAATATAATTATGATTTTTTGGTCAACTTTGAACAACCATAAATCCTATATCGGGATGAATTAGGTGTGGTACAAGATACCATTCGAAAGATATTTGAATTATCTTTCAACTTGCGCTGAGTTTTCTCAATTTGGAGTTTGTATGATGTAGATATGCCCATTTTAAGTTGGGTTATCTGGATAAGTAAAGTCAAAATCGGATTTTATAAGGGTATTATGGTATTTTCATTATACAATTATTTGAATTCGTTTATGTTAATTAATTTGAGGTCTTAGCTGATTGAATTCATTTTATGTTTTATCAAAATAATTTAGGGCTTTGAGAGAAGTGAAAAGAAAAATAGAAAAGAGAAGAAGAAGCAAGGAATTGTAAAGTTATTGAAGTTAGGCTTGTGGATTTCTCCAAGGTTTTAGCTCTACAAGGTATGTGAGGTCACATAGCATTGGGTTCATTCACCCACATGTTAATCCTGATTTAATTCCACAATTATGCTCTTAAAATTAAAGAAGTTGGGTAATCGATGGAGTTTGTTGAAGTTATTAAGAGTTCTTGATTTATATTCTTGATATTAGATATCATTTTGAGTTGATTCTTGCATATTTTGATTATGTATTCAAATCTAAGTGATTAGGGAAATAACAATTGAATCTATATTGTTTAGAGTTAAAAAACGATCAATGAAATTCATCAAAAGTCTAGGGAAAAGGGTTGGGGAACCACACTACTCAGAGCGCCCCACAAAGTGTTCTTTAGTTGGGGCTTTGGGGATCCACGCCAGCCAATGCGCCCCACTCCTTTTTGTACGAGTTGCCTTGAAACGTACCTCTGTTTCCTATTTGATTTATACACTCTAAGGTACGTCCAAACAATATGAAACCATCCATAGCATTAGATCATGAGCCTTGAATCCATGATTCAATTCTTGGAATGTTAAGACTCAAGTCAATAGAAGTTCATAGTGTTTTCCAAAGGTTTGTTAGGAATCTTTTAACTTTTTTTAAGAATTGAGGTTTGAATTGATTAAAGAGTAAAGATTGAAGTTCATTTCTCCATAAGAGTATAGGGGACTATGTATTCCCAAAGAGTAAAATGTTTTAACATTTAAAAAGATGAAGGAAACAATCTCTAATGCAACCTTTGAGCTCATTTTAAGTAAAGACTAAATATTTTTCACAATTAAGCAACAGAAGAAATAATAATTTCTAAGAGAGCCTTCGGGTTAGTTTTTGAGTAATTATCTATAACCACAAATTTATATTTTTAAACATATGAGCTAGTATATTTTGGGAGTATTATTGAGCACCAATATGAGGGAGATTTCATACAAGTCCTATCCCCCATAAACCATATATCATCATCAGTAGAAAAGTCAGATACTTTTTAGAAGATTCGATAGTGATATTTACCACAGAGTGGAGGTTCCACTTAAAAGTCTAGTTCTATACAATTGGCAAGGTATAGGTTGTCCCTATCTTTGCAAGGTAAAGCATTATATCATCACATAGTTCTTAAGTGATGGTTGTCGGATAGAGAAACTCCCATAAAAGTATTTTGTATTATTATATACATAGAGTTACTTGTACTTTTATATACATCAAGAGTTTATATTGTATCTTTGGATACATGCAAAGTTACTGTTGTATTTCTAAATACACATAGTCATTATCCATTTTAAAGATATTTTATGTTGCATTTATGTTATTGCTTGATACTGAAATTACATATTTCAAGACTAGGTGTTTTCTTTCAGTTCCTTTTCAAGATTATGTCTTATTTTAGAATTTCCACTTGAATGCACAATGTGCATTAAATATACTGATGTTAATTGGCCTGAATCTTTGTTACGATGTAGATACAGGTTACAAGGATAAGTATCCAACACATCGTTGATTCTAGTTGAACTTCAGAGCTCATTGGTGAGGCTCCTTGCTTCTGGAGGATCCCCTTTAATCGATTTTCAATATTTTAGTTCATTAGGGATGTTTGGGGTCTTGTTCCAACATCCATCATAATTATGGATGTTGGGGACTTTTTTTGTGACTTGAGTTTCCATTAGCTTATGCCTCCACACAACTGAAAGTTCACGAGAAGAGTTACACAACTCATGATATAGAGTTAACTTTCATAGTATTTTTTTTGAAAACATGGCGTCACTATTTTTATGGTGTTTGTATGGATGTGTTCACCAATCACAAGAGTCTTCAGCATGTGTTCAGTTAGAAAGATCTTAATCTGAGATAGAGAGGGTAGTTGGAGCTACTTAAGGATTGTTTTATGAGTATCATCTATAACCGAGGTAAGGCTAATGGTGTTGTTGATGCCTTGAGCAGGTTGTCTATGTGTAGTAATAACTATGTTGAGGAACAAAAGAAGGAGTTTGGAAAAGATATGCATAGACTTGCATGATTAAGAGTTTTACTTCTGGATTCTGTATAAGGAGAAGTAGTGGTGATGAATAGGGATGAATTATCATTAGTGTCAGAAATGAAAGAGATGCAACAACAAAATCCTACTTTGCTTGAATTGAAGGAAAATGTTCAGAAGCAAAAAGTAATGGATTCTGAATAAGGAGGAGATTGTGTATTCAGGTATCCAAGTAGGTTGTATGTACCAAGGGTGGATGAACTCCAAAAGAGGATCACAGAGAAAGCCCATAGCTCCATTTATTCTATTCATCCGGGTTCCATAAAGATGTATCGTGTCTTGGGAGAATTATATTGGTTGAATCGTATGAAGAAAGGTATTATTTTGTTCGTTGCAAAATGCCAAATTGTAAATAAGTTAAATTAGAGCACCAAAGTCCTGGTGCTATGGATTTGAATATAGAAATTACATAATAAAGAGGGAGATGATCAATAAAGACTTCATTACTGGGTTTCTATGGTCTCACGGGCAACATGATTCAATTTGGGTGACTGTTGATTGAATGACAAAATCAGCCTACTTTTTGTCGTTAAGGACTACACATTGATGAGAGTGTTATGCCAAGTTGTATGTTCATGAGGTAGTAATATATCATGGAGTGCTTGTTTTGATTACATCATATAGAGGTGCACAATTTATTGCACAACTCTAGAAATCTTTTTAGAAAGGCTTGGGTTCAAAGGTGAACTTAAGTATTGTTTTACATTCTCAAATAAGATGGTCAAGAAAAGTGCACTATTCAAACATTAGAAGATATGTTGAGGGCCTTCATGATTTATTACAAAAGTAATTGGTGTGATCATCTAACGCTCATTCAGTTCACTTAAAAAAATAGTTACCACTCAAGCATCTAGATAACTCTTTATGAATATCTTTATGCGAGGCGATGAAGATCTCTAATTGAATGGTTTGAAGATGGTGAAGCTTGGTTAATAGGACTAGACTTAGCTCATCAAGCTATAGATAAATTAAAATTTATCTAAGAGAGGTTGAAAATAATGCAGAGCCATAAAAAAATCTACACTGATATTAGAATGAGGGATTTATAGTTTGAGGTAGACGATTGGGTAAACTTTTAAGTTTCACCCTTGAAGGTTTTTTTTAGATTTGGTAAGAAGGGGAAGATTAGTTCTCGATATATTTTCCCTTACAGAACAGACAAAAGGATTGGTAATGTATCTTATGAGTTGGAGAACCACAAGACTTAGCAGCAGTCCATTCAACATTTCATATATCTATGAAAAAGAAGTGTATGAGAGTTCCTTCAGTTATCATACCTACAGAAGAAATTTGTATTGAGTAAAACTTGTCTGATGCGGAGATTCGTATTCAGAATCTTGACTGTCAAGTTTTCAAGTCAAGAACCAAGGAAGTAGCATCAATCAAAATTAATTGGAGAAATCAATTTATTGAAAAAGATACTAGGAAAATTAAAGGATATATGAAGAAGAGATACCCACATCTCCTCGGATCCGAAGAAGTTCCAAATTAAGGTACTTATCCTTTTCTTGACATTTACTTTAAGTTTAAATGGTAATATATTGTTTCTCGTTGACTGTTTGAGCTAAATATTAGATGTTACTCCCTTATCCTGCTTAGAGTAATCATATTCAAGGACGAATGTTCGCAAAGGGAAGATATTGTAACACCCCGCTTTTTGAAAGAAATATAAAGAACTAGAATTTGAAAGAAACCATTTTTTGAAATATTTAAATTTGGGAAATTTTAAAAGTTAAGCAAATTATGGATTTTGGGTCAACATCACATGACCATAACTCCTATCACATGATGAATTAGGTGAGCTACTAGATACTGTAGGAAAATCTTTTAATTATATTTCTGACAATGCGGATCTTGCTCAATTTTTAGTTAGTATGAGGAAGATATGCCCATTTGAAGTTGGGATGCCTACATAAGAAAAGTCAAAATCAGATTTTAGAAGGGTATTATGGTCATTTCATTACACAATTATTTAAATTTTATTTTGGTAATTAAGTTGCGGTCTAAACTGATTGCATTCAGTTTATGCTTTATCAAAATAGTTAGGGTTTTGACTGAAGAGTAAAGAAGAGGAGAAAAGAGAAGAATAATCAAGAAATGCTCAAAATTCTTGAAGCTAGACTTGTGGATTCCACCAAGGATTAATCCCTACGAGGTATGTGAGATCACATTGTGTTGGTTTTGTTCAACCATGCACAAATCATGATTTAATTCAGCAAAATTATGTTCTTGAAAGTATAGAAATTGAATTCTTTATAGATTTTGTTGAAGTTTCTATTGGGCTCTTAATTTTTGAAGTTGTTAAGGAGTTCTTGATTGTAATTCATGAAATTAGATATCGTTTGAGATTATTATTGCATATTTTAGGTATGAATTTGAATTTAAGTATTTTTGGGTAATAAGCAATTGAATTTAGAGGGTTTAGAGTTGAAAAAATGACCAAGGAAATTCGTCAAAGTTAGGGGGGGAAATGGGTGGGGCATCAGGCCACGTAGAGCGCACCACAAAATAGGGATCGAGGGCACTGCAAATCCAGTTCTTTAGTTTTTCCTCTAGCACCCCGTGCCACATAGAGCGCCAGGGACGCCAGGTCTCTTACTATTTTCCATTTCTTCCCGTATGGGTTACCTTGTAACGTACTTATGTTTCCTAGTTGATTTCTACACTCAAAGCTATGCCTAAAAAACAATAAATTATCAATAGCATGCTAGGATAATGAGCCTTTAATCCACAATTCAATTCAAGAAAAATTAAGAGTCTAAGTTATAAGAATATCATAGAGTTTTCTAAAGGTCTTTTACAAATGTTTTAACTTTATTTTAAAACTTGAGTTTTGAGTGGAGTAAAGCGTAAAAATTGAAGTTCATTTATGCAAAAGAGTAGATGGGGACTATGTACTCACAATGAGTAAATCTTTTTTAACAATAAAATAAGAAAGAAACTGATATTTTGAAAAGATCCTTCGAGCTAGATTTTAGTAAATAGTAAATGCTTTCACAATTAACCAAAATAAGAAACACTGATTTTGAAAAGATCCTTCACTCTAGTTTTTACTAATCATCTGAAACCACAAAGTTATGTTTTTAAAAAAAAAAATCAAAAGATAGTATAGTTTTGGAATAGTATTAAACGCCGATATAGGGGAGAGGTCAGACAATTCTATGCCCCATAAACCATCTAATCATCATGCATAGAAAAAGGTCATACTCTTTTCATGATTCCTTAGTCCTTTTTAGCATAGGCTAGTGGATCAACTTAATGGTCAGTTTGTATACCCTCGACAAGCAATAGGATGGCCCTACCAGCATGAGTCAAAATGTGGTATCATCACATAGCTCTTAAGTGATAGTTTTCAGTTAGAGAAACTCCCATAGAAGTATTTTGTATTATAATATACACAAAGTTACTTGTATATTTATATATATCCAGAGTAACTATTGCATTTCTAAATACACAGAGTTGTAATCCATGTTTTAATGTTTTCTTTATATTGTATTTAAATTATTGCCTTATATTAAATGAGTTGCGTTTAGTTGAGTTGAGTTTAGACCAGATTTGTTCTTTCAGTTGCTTTTCAAGCTTATGTCTTGTTTTAGAATATCACTTTTTATTCTCGTACATTCAATGTATTGATGTCATTTGGTCTAATCGTTATTATGATTCAAATACAAGTCCCAAAGATCAGAATCAAGTGCATTGTTGATTGTGGTTGAGTTTTAGAGTTCTTTAGTGAGCCTACTTGCTTTCAGAGGATCCTCTTTTATCGCTTTTAACTATTTTAGTTCATTAGGATGTTGCAGATCTTGTCCCGACATCCATCTTAGTTATTATAGGCATCATAGACAATTATTCAATTCATTTGTCTTTTACCTTGCATATATTGGCACTATATCATTTTCTCATAGTTCTGATTAAATATTGGTAATTTATGTAGGAACTTTTAAGGGGGGCATTACAAGTGTATATAATTGTTTTCTCGTGAGGAATGATATTTATACTAGGGTAAAAGTATTGGTTTAAAATTGTTCGATGTAATCATCATGTAGTAGAAGAGTTAAAATTTTATGAAGGTTGGTTCAAATTTTATTAAGGGTGGTCCAAAAATTGTGCAGACAAAAAATGTGTGATAGTAAGATTCAAACACGTGAATATTGGCTCATTCAACGCATTTGAATATTTTCTAGGCTACACCAACTTACTGTGTCAGTGGTGTCCAAAACATGTTAATCACTTTATGTGTTATTACACATATATATGATTTTTTTTTCAAACAAAGTATATTCAATTATACATCCTGGCATGCACGTGGCTGTGTCTGATGTAATTATGTGTCATGACTCAAATCGTCAGGATTAACACTAACACGAAACCTCCGGTTAGAAAAATATTACTACAACCACTCTAAAAAAATTTTGCGAAAATTAAGGGTTCAAAAATACAAAAGCTGGTTTGAATGCACAAATAAACTAGAATTTTCATAAACTTTGAAAGTTTGACAAACCATTACTAAACAATTACGGGAACACCACCTAGAACCTAGAAGTCAATATACCAAAACCCTAACATTCAACAAGACTATTTAAAGGGGCACGACCCCGAAACTAAACAAATTAATATCTAAATTACTAATTTAAGTTCAAATAAAGTGGATTAAGCAAAAGGAAAAATCATGGGAGCCTGGAAAAATTGGCTCGCCCTTAAATTCGATCTCGATCACTGACCTTCTTGCAGGGGTCTATTGCTAGTAGCATGAAGATGCCCTGTACTCGACAAAGAACGAAGAAGTGTAGTATCAGTACACAATCACAGTATACTAGTAGGATCACGCAGCTATTCCAATAAGTTAAACACATATAAGAAGTCGCAATATAGTAAACATGACATGTACAGAACATATATACACATTGTTTAACTTCAGGAGCAATGACACTCGATCCTGATTAATGTGTCAGAACATGATGCCCTCTCCAATATAAGTGTCGGAATATGACACCCGATCCTAGTTAGTGTGTCGGAACGTGACCACCGCTCCAATATAACTTATTGGTGAAGAGTTGAAGTGATTCTTCAACAAAATATTTGTGAAATAATATTTTTAATAATAATATATTTTGAGGTGATATTTTAAAAGTTGAAAAAAATGAAAATAAACTGAATCATACTGATACTAAAGAGAAACCGATATAATTTAGATGGTTTTCAAAAATCTAAATTTTAAGTATACATTATAAAATACTCAAAAATTGATATGGTCAAATATTTTGAAAAACTAACTGACCAACATCTCATTCACACCCCTACCCACTGCTTGAAAAGTTGTCAAGATACATATGTAAGAGTTATAATAAAGAGTAATTAGATGTTAAATTATTTCTATTACATACAATTTAATGAGACATTTTTTTTGCCAATTCATGTTGATTATTTTCTTATGATGTTTTAATTCCCAAAACGTAAACACACTAAAGAAAAGGAAACACTCTTATGCTTTTTTTCTTCATAACGCTCAAATATTTAGTGTGTAATCTTATAACAAATAACGGTGTATCACTTTTCTTGTAAGTTTTATTTTTATATTATATGAAGGTGTGTACATTCGCAATAACCACAAAAATATAATTTTGTGTTGTTGTACAAACGAATTTTGCAATTTCGTCTAAAGTTTATTGTAATAATTACTATTCATAGTATATGTGATCATATACATATATATATATATATATATATTATATATGTATATATATGAGTATTTTCATAAAATACATAATATATTATGTCCTACTACATAACTTAACTCCTACAAAACATGCGTCGAGCAAGATAAAAAAAATCTCTAAACTTATGTTAAACGAATTACTTTATATAAATACTACATAACTTATCATGCATCACTTATTTTTTACATTAATTATGTTGGGTTTGACAAATGTTCTCTAAACTTATGTCGACCAATTAAATGGGCTACATGTGAAGATGTGGGCCTAGAAATTACAAATGAAAGGTGTTGGGCTCTAAAAAGGAATCGGAATTTTTTTTAAAATGTTAATATTTTCATATTTAATAGGTTTTCTTAGCAACACTTTCAATATTTTCTAAAATGTAAATATTTTAGTTTGTTATATATTTGATTTACGTATTTTTTTGTTAGTTGTTTAGTTTTCAAGTTTACAATTATTTAGAAAGGATAAATCAACGGAGATAATATTTTTAAGAAAAGGAATATATCACCAAAAATACTCATCAGTTACAATTCCATAAAATTTCCTTTTTTCATTCGATTAGATCAACGTCCCTTTTTATCATGGTCTCATTATAATTGTATACTAATAATTTTACATTATATATGTTCACATTATCATTCAAATTAAAATTATTTTTTTACTTTCATAGTAAAAACTCAAAATTGTGTTTCAGTGATCAAAATTGCATTAGATGACTGCCGTATGCATTTTTCTTTTACTGTATTACAAAAATATTATTGATTATATCTCAATACAAGCTAATCATATATATATGAATATAATTTATGAAAGGATACAAGATTCAGGAAAGAAAGTAATATACATGGTGGAAATAATATAATTTGTTGACGAAGGATATAGTATTTTAAAACAATAAATACAAATTGACTATAAAAGAAATAGGGATACAAAATTCTGAAAAATAAATAGCATACATAGTGAAAATAATACAATCTGTTGAGGAGGAATACAATATTCTTATTGAAGGTTATAAAATAGAATATGTCTATGCTTAAGAAATACAAATCGATTTGACACACCCATTTGAATGACCACAAACTAAAAAGGAAATACAATGTTTATAAAATACAAATGATGAGTAAAAGAAAAAATAATTCACAAACAAAAATTAATATGAATGTTATTGTGGTATGCATACATTTTTGCAAATTATTTCTCTAGCTCTTTCTTTCCTCTTCGTATGTTATATTCTTTTTTTCCAATTTTTTCACCAAAACCAAATCCGAATTTGTATTCATTTATGCTTTAGTAATCCTATTAAAAAAAATCAAAATTATTAAATATTAATATAAAATAATCAAACAATATAATACAATATGTATGAATACTAATCTACATTACTACAAATTACAATCTGCTTAATCTCAAAAATTAGAAGAACATCACAAAAAAATCAAACAATTGAGTTTAAAATACTAAAAGCTCGAATTGCATAAATGCATGATGAATATGTTAACAAACTCATATAAAATACAAAAAATGACGGAATTCATACATAATCTCGAATTTTTTGTTTTTTATATAAGTTTGTTAACATCTCGAATGAATGATGACTTCGAAAAAACTTTTATCTATTGAGAAATTTCCTAAATTAATTGATAGATCTGTACATATTTGTATAAACTTGAATAATTAGTTCTTTTTAGAAAACGAGGAGCGAATAATAGTTGAAAATTGATGAAAGGCAAAAAAAGCGAAAATATAAATGATGGGGACAATGTTGAAAACTAATGAAAGAGAAAAAAATTTGCAAACATGAAAGTTAGAAAATAAATGTAATATTACTAAACCTTAGGAAAAAGTATAAATGGGTAGTATTTGGATACAAATTATTTTCTAGAATATTGAAATTTTAACATTTTAAATTATTATATTAAAGTGTAAATGTGTTTACTAATTAAGTTAGAAACTGTGAGTAGTTTGTTAATTTTCCGGAAGGAATTTGGGTTCTAAAAGGAATTGAAATTTACTTGATTTATAAATAATTAGAGATATGTTATAATCTGTGATTAAATTGCTATAAGCAAAAAGAATTTAAAAGTAGGTTTAAACCCAGTAATATTGACTCTTAAATATGTATATGGGGTGATTTTTCCTTGATATATTTTTGACGATTTTTTTCTAACTACTTATAATTAAGTTGTTATTTAAGGAACATTTAGTTTATTTTAAACATGGGTTAGACTCAATATTAACTCAACAAAAAAAAAATTAAAAATTCTAAAATTTATATGAATGTTTATAATCGAGGTATATCATGTATTGAGCTTCTATAAAGTTTATATTATATTAATTTTTTATTTATATGTGATATATTTTAACTATGGAAAAGGTCCTAAAATACCTTCGAAATATTGAAAATGGTACAAAACTATCTTTTATTCACCTTTGACTTCATAATACCCTTTTAACCTATGGACTCTAAAATGCCCTTGCCACCCACCTTTAGATTCAAAATTAATCAATTATAACTCAAATTTCAAATTTTTAAATATTTATTAAAGTTCTTGGAGCTCTATTATTAGAGATATTTTAATTTATCAATATCATTTATAAATCAACCCACAACCCACCCATTACAAATTAAGCCTCACCCAATTAATAAACCATTTCAAATATCAAAATCGCCCTAAACACTACTAAAGCATGGCGAAATTACAGATTCCTTAAAATGACATTCAAAATTTTTTGAGTCTGAATTGAAGCCCCAATTAAATTTAGTTTGGAGACGCTTATTTAGGAAGACACTTTCTATAAGATTGTGTTTCGAACTGAATTCGAATTTTATGATTAAGGGTAAAGAAGTAGCACCTCTTGAATTAATTCATGCACCCTTTTTAATATAATTCTCTAAATATTTATTATTTATTTTAAATATTAAAACTTTAATATATTCTATTTTTAAAAAGGTTTTCATTAAGCAACATCATATAACTGAGGCGAATGAATCATTAAGATGAACATAGTCAAACTTTTATGTTTATCAGTAATTTTTATTTAGACTCTTGAATTATAGTATGTTTGATTGAGTACTTGAATGTATGATAATATCCTTCTATAGATATTTTTTACTCAAATTTTTCAAAACACTCATTGGTAGTAACTTTCATGTTGTGCATTAGTAATGTGACATATTTTTAATTGGGTGTGGTTTAACTAGTAATGTGTGGGTAGTATATTGGTTAGTAAATTTTATTAATAAGTTAAATTATAACAAATAGTGCCTCGAGTATCAAAAGAATATTTAATAGTTTAAATTTAAAATCGTTAAATTTGTGTTTAATTTAGAACTCAAAGGTGCATGAGAAGGGTATTTTGAAGCCAATAGATGAATGAGAACGGTATTTTTGAGCCAATTGTTAAATAAGTATGTTTGATTGAGGAATTGAATGTATGATAATGTACTTCTATAAATATTTTCGACTCAAATTTTTAGAAACACTCATTGGTAGTAACTTTCATGTTGTGCATTAGTAATGCGACATATTTATTAATTGGGTGTGGTTTAACTAGTAATGTGTGGATAATATATTGGATAATAAATTATATTAATAAGTTAAATTATAACAAATAGTTGAGCTTCATGTTTGAAAAGAGTATTTAATATTTTAAATTTAGAATCTTTAAATAAATGGTTAATTTTGAACCCAAAGGTGCATGAGAAGGGTATTTTGGATTTAATAGGTTTATAGAGGGTAATTTTGTACCATTTCTGATACTTCAACTGTATTTTAGGCCTTTTTCCGATTTAATTATTAAGCACATCTTTAATAAAGTATGATTAATATTGAATTTTTAAAAAGAATTTCATTCTTTTTAAAGATACACAATAAAGAAATACATTACATGAACTACTAAAATTAATTTCATTCTTTTTTAAGACACTATTTTTATTTAAGCAATTCTTTTTCTTCCTATTTGATCTCTTTTTTTTTTCATAGACTATTTCAATAAATTAAAATTAATTATGCTTCTATATTTAGTTAAAAGAAAAAAAGATGTCGACACATATTCTTGCTATAAACTGGAGTAACATTAAAACACAAAAAAAACATGCACACACCCCAAGAAAAACAGGACTTCCCCATTGTCTAAAGTCTTTATACTTTAGTTATACACTTTGTTTTTTCTCATCAACTTTTGTTAATTCATTTATCTTGTTTGTCTAACAAGTAGCAATTGTAAATGTTGCCTCATCAAAAATGTAAAATGCATGTTGAGTGGGTAATGTCTTGGTGATCATCCATGCAATAAATTTAAGAGATTCATATACTATTGATGTTTCCATAATTTACAAAGGTGACAATCATGTTTTTTGTGACCTTGTATTAATAGGTACTAAAAGAATGGAAGTTTTGAAATCGTTTACTATGATAGAGATGTAAATACTTGTGAAGGTGGTAGTAATAGTCATTTGATAATACAAGATGGAGGATTATGTTTTCGGTTTGGGACCAACTGCCATTTGTTCTTAAGTGTAACTAACTTTAAAAAATTAATTGATATATTTCATTATTGAATTGTAAGAGTTAGTTTTTTTTCATTACATATGAAATCAAGTTAATTATATTTTACATGTTTATTCTATTTCATTAGTTTCTGTACTACTACATGTCTCTTTTTTATTGAAACCTTCAAAAACATGTAGAATTGAAAACTCAATTTGATTTTCTTTGACCACCCAACTTTAAGGAATTACGTTCCTAATTTGTTAATGTTTGGGTAAAATTTACAAAATTAATTACACTCTATTTTATGTCAACAGTAATTTACTCAAGATATTAAAAAATCATATCACATGCGTTGAATCTTAAAATAATACAAAATACAATTATAAATTGTACTCTCTCACACACACACACACAAAAAAACAATAACACCATGCCTTCAAAATTAACTCACCTCTTGGTCCGTTTTACCTACTTTATTTCTTCTACTCCTCTTATGTTAATTTAATAATCTTGTTAAGTTACAATATTTATATTGTTAATGCAACTAAAAAACAATGGATACACATTTCTATTTAAGAGGAAATGATCTTGGTGACCATCCTAAAGCTCCAAATGAATTTTACTCAATTGAAATTCCAATTGTTTTTAAAAGATATAATCATGTACTTTGTGACATTATTTTTGGGGTCAAAAAAGGAAAATCTGTGCTTTTTAATTACAATAGAGATGTTCAATGTTATGATATGAATACATACACTTGTTATTGGGGTGCAGAAGAAGATGAACTATGTATGAGATCAGGAGATCATTGTATTTCGCATGTTAATTGGAATTAATCATTACTTCCAATTGAAAAATTACAAGTTTTATTTGGATATGATATACGTGGGTTTTTCCTTTTCTTTGAGCATCCAAATCAATGCAATATAATTAAATAAATACTTACAATAAGATTCTGAAGTTGACGACATCCCTGTCAAGCAATTTGAAAAACGGAACCCAAACGAACCATAAATTCGATTTCAAAAATGAAAGGTAAATTTAAAAATAACAACAAAATTTGCTACCCAAAAGATTTTAAGATAATGATGAAAATCATTTCAAAAATGACATCAAAATCGATCCGCAATCCAATTTATCAAAAGTTCCAGTCTTCTTCAAAGTTGTTCAAATTGTGGTGACATCCAATGTTTAAACATTAAAATCATGAGTTAATCAATGGGTAAAAGAGTAAGGGAGTTAGAAATTGTTAATCAGTTATTGAAACTTGAAAACCCTTTAAAATGGCTGATACCTAGCTCCCACATTAGAAAAATGGTGATCATTTGGAAAAAACAATGTTTAGGAAAAAAAATGCTTATTACGATCATGACCCAAAGCCTCATGATCGGAATGAGCATATAGGTCTACTTATTAGAGTTGACCATCACGATCGTGAGTGGGACTCATACAGTATTGATGACCAACAAAAGAACTCTATGCGATCGTAATAGAAGGTCTCAGAGTCTCAATGAACAACACCCATGGCACAAGAAAAACAAAAACCAGCACTACACACAAGACACAAATTCCTGAATGGACTATCGAGATTCATTTGGAACCCCGAGTACTTATAGAAAATACGCTACCCAAGTGAAGTTATCTTTTAAGACTTAATGGAACCATCAAAACACAAATTTGAGGTCTTTTTAACTCGAAATTGTCATGACCCAGACTGTCGTGATTCACACTTGCACAAACCCTCCTGTGGGAGAAAAATTACTACAACCCAAACTAGAAAATTTTATGAATACTAATACATTAAATGTTACGGAAGCATGTTTAAATGAAATAAAAAATGAAGTCCCCATAAACTCCAAGGTTTAAATAAACTGGTCAAACTGATGTGGAAGAACAACCTAGGAACCTGATGACCATTGTACCAAATCTTTAATAACAACAAGTGTAAGAACAAGGGGTAAAAGAAAAAAGTCAAAAAAACACCATAAACAAAAAGCCCGAGTCCAAAAAGAGTAGAGTTAAACAAAAAAGATCCATCGCACCCTGAAGAACTAGCTCACCCATGAATCCGATCACGCTCGATAGTCATCTAGCTGAGGTCTATCAATAATCGCCTGAAGATTTTGTACTAAACAAAGAACATGCAAGTGAAGTATTAGTACACAATCATAATTACTGGTAATCTACGACTATTTGAGTAAGCATAACATACATTAAAATTACAATGCAGTAAACACATGCGTACACAGAATATATATGCAGATCGATTATCATTTCAGGAGAAATGCACGATTCCACATTCTCAATGTCAAATAGATATTAAAAATAAATGGTTCTCTCATGGAACCCAATTCAATGGTCCTCTCATGAACCCATACCTAACCTACTAGGATCGTGACATTGATTATAATATTTATGCTACTGCGTGGTAACCGATCCCAATTAGTGTGTCAGATCGTGACACCCCTTCCAATATTTATGTTGGTACATGGCTAAAAATCCCAGTTAGTGTTTCGGTTCGTGACACCCGCTCCATCAAACAAACCACATCACAATCACTACGTATATTCTCACAATCATAGAAGAAGAGGTCATTCATGGCATATAGTTTTTCATTCATACTTATTTACATTAGTTGTGATGAATAGGCTTCATTCACAAACATGCTTGCATTATAATAAAGTAAATTATAACATACATCATGCAAAATATGAAATCACAACCATCACCTACCTTGAATCAAAGCTTGAATCTCCAAAGGAACTTGAATCTTCCGTTTTGGGATTCTTACCGCTTGTTCTAGGTCATAAACTATAATTTATATGCAAGGATCAACAATTAAAGATTTAACTATCCTATTTATAATAAAATGCATAATTGTAATGACCCGAACCGTCGTTGTTTAAAAAGGAAAAAAGGCGCAAGAAATTTGGATCCTGTCCGGATACAGCGAGACATATGCCACTAGTGCGGTTGTAGTGGTGCTGCAGTGGCAACTTACCAAGCTAAAGCAGGATCAATGAGGCAAAATCTAAATTTCAAGAAATCCTTATTTTTTAATCTTTCCAAAAGTAACCTATAGATCCTTAATTACCCTGGAAACATTAGAAAAGTTATTTCAATTTCCAGAAAGATAGAGAAGGAGATTTCTAGCGTGAGGATGGTGAAATCTTGCGAGATCTAGACCAAATTCATTGTAGCGAATCCGGGAAATATGGAAAAGGAATCAGACTCCGTAAAAATTTTCTTGGCGCTCAGGTAGGTTAGGTTTTTATGTATTGAGTAGTGGTTGATCTCTGTTTAGCTTGTTGTATAAAAAATAATTTTTAGGAGATAAATAGACCCTTGTGCATCGAGTTAATAACGTAGAAAACTTTTATAATGTAATGTATTTGGGGTTAGTGATTGATGTAGAGAATTGATGAAATATCAAGTGTTCTTGGTCATATTCTTGAGTAGAATTCCTTTGTTAAAAAAGGATATATGGTATAATGTAATAAATTTCTATTTATGTTGGGTTCGCCCTATTGAAGTAACAAGTTGATGAATGTATGTAATTTAGGGTTAAAAACCTATTGACGAACCCTAAGTAAGAATTAGCTTTTAAAATTGATCTCTTGAGTGATAAGAAATTAGAGAAATTTATAGGTGATGATTTTGATTTCATGATTTTGTGATGTATGCATGTTCTTGTTTCTTTGTGATACTCATATGTCTACAAATGTCGCAATATTGATCATATTTACTGTAGAGGAGATAGATGGATAATATCGACAAGATATGGTGATGTAAATATATGATTTTGATTATGTACTTGTATTGTGATTGTGCTATGTGATTTGTGATCGAATTGCTACATTTCAGCACAAAGATTGGATCGGGTTACCACGTTCTAACACTAATATCATATTAGATTCCCACGTTCCAGCAAGTTATCTTGGATCGGGTACCATGGAGTACACTAACATTTTGAGCTTGGGTTCCATGAGAGGACAAACTAATTGTGATAAGTTGCATTGAAAATCATGTTATATTTTTGTATTGTAAGGTGTATACACTTATGCTGATTGCGTTCTTACCCAATGATGATAGGGTGTAGGTGGAACTATATGTCAGTATGTGTGGGTGGGATGATGTGCATATATTTTAAAAGGTGTACTTGTCAGGAAGGAATGATTTTTTAGGTTTTTTCTTGGATAAGTACCCAAGGAGAATTGGGATAGGACTAGATATAGAGGAAGGGAGAAACATTACGGTTTGGGGTACATAAGGTGGCAATACTTTAAGAATGTGACAAGATTATTGGTAGAAAAAGATGTTAGCGGTGCTTGGGATTATCTAATGTATCTAGCAATGTTTAGGCTATGACTTAGTAGAACCAAAAGTGTTAGTATTTTATAAAGGAAAGTGGTTGGCAATCAAAGTATTGGTGAAAGTTGGCCTGTTCTAAGAAGGGTAAGGCTGGAGAAACGAGTTGTTCTTGAATGAACCTATTATTCGTTTCTTATATTATGAGGTGGACATCGGGTTGATCGATGATACCTACGTATGGTTGTAGTGATACTACTCTTGCTATGTGTTTTTGAGATAGTCTAAATGCAGGCCATGTTTTATTTGGTGAAGATGAAAAAATTCTCCCGTAGCTTCATTTCTAATTTCCGCATGGTGGGAATCATATTCTTTATTTTGTCCATCATTATTCGTACAAGCTCATGTACTTTCTAGACTAGATCCCGTGGGTTGTTAAATTCTTTTACAAGATTAACAAAGAGTGTATTTAAAAAAACGTTTCTTTAATTTCCGCATGATTTCTCTATTAGGAATGAGGATTGTCCTACTTGGGCTTTAGAGTGGGTGTCAGGATGACCCGATGGGTTGGGTCATGACAAATTGGTATCGGAGCCAAGGTTACTAGTTTCCCCGTACAAGAGAAAAATGTGAACTTGACTTTTGTGGATTTGTGTGTTGATGTCCATATTCAATCTACAAGACGTTCAGAGGCATTCTAGTAAGTCACTCCACTCCTTTACTTCTTTCATGTGAAGCATCGCTGGTGGTATGACTTTATTCCAACAGGTATCTCATGATTTCAATTGAGATCTCCTTATTCCAATTGGTATGTCAACTAGGTAAGTCGAAAGTCATGAATTTGACTAAAGGGATGCAAGCAAAGTTAATTGGAACTAGGAAGGTTCTAGTAGGTATATGACCTTAAGAGTTGTACAAGGCATAAATGACCAGTAATGGTCATCTATGGGACGAAATAACAAAAAAAATTAAGCTTCCAGAGTGTTTTTATTGGAAAACTGTGAAGGTGTGTGACTTGCTACATGAAATAATTGAAATGTTTACCTTGATGTTTGAATTTTACTATAGTGTGCATTGCTTGTTGAACAATTTAACTGTGTAGGTGGAAATATTATTGGGTGGCCTAAAATGATGAGTGAATCCTTAAATTGTGAAAGTTGTAATTTCTGGGTATATCATGTGGATTTGAGTATTATGATGTCGGATTATCTTTAAGTTTTAGAACTCGAACCTCGCGTACCCTAGTTTGGGGAATATTGAGAAAAACAGCGGGATGTTGAAAAGAGAGTTCGGAAAAATCATTGAAGGTGAAAAAGTACCCCAAAAATCTTGTCAAGGTTCCGCTCAAGTCTTAGGTGCTGCAACGGGATTTTTCCCACCGAGGCGATACTGCTACAACAGGATTATCTCACTAAAAGGGGACAAAGGGAGGCATTTTCTCTTTAAAAAATTCCTTGTTCCTCCCTGTTTTTGAATAACAATACAGAATGGATCCGAACTAATCCTTGGAACTTCTTAACAAGTGCTCAACAATAGTATTAACTGAAGGGGATTAAAATTAAATAACGGGTTTCTTCAGACAGTCAAATAGGAGCATCCGTGTTTGAAAAAAACATAGTGTTGGGGAAAGAAAAAATATAAACTAATTGTCTTAAATTACAAGCTCAAGACGGGCGAAAGGAAATTAAATCATGGACTCTCATGATGGGTGGTGTCCACGTCTGAGACCATTTCCTTGGACGCTCCAATTTATCCCAGGACATGTTAAGCGTAAGAAACTGTGAGAAGTCCCACGGGTCAAGCTGGGGGATCACATTTCCTGGGGCAAAACAAGTAAAGATGGACTTATTGAACCTTTACATCCTGGCCATCAGGCAATCCCTATCCACATCATTCCTCCTCTCTTAGCGTAGCTGGCGGTGGAGCAACTCTTCCTCGAGGGCAGTGCTAGGAGGAACCAGAGTGAAGTCATTACCGGCACTCCCCATCTTCTTCTGTACCGTGTCCAGGTATATCTTTACCCGTTCACCTGAAAGGGGGTCAGTACACCATTTTAGGCCTACGGACATATTACTAAAGTGTAGCCTAAAATAATAAAAAGTGAAGCCTTTGGAAATTCTAAGACTTTCAGCAACACTTTTTGGGGGTTTGCCTAAAAAAGCTTAACCTTTGACATTACACAACACTTTTTAAATGTTTCCATCTTTGACAACACTTATAAAGTGTAGCCAAAGACGTAAGAGGGCACGCTTTGTTGCGATGAATTAGCGACACCGACTTTGTATCATACTACACTTAAAAGTGTTGCCTTTGCAGTGTTACTGGTCACACTTATGAAGTGTTGCTTTTTATAGGTCATCTAGAGCAACACTTATAAAGTGTTGCCTTTTATAGGTTATCTAGAGCAACACTTATAAAGTGTAAATTTAACATTACAGTTTTGAGTTGCATATATATATATATATATATATATATATGGAGAGAGAGACAGACAGACAGACAGACACACACACACAGAGAGAGAGAGAGAGAGAGAGAGAGAGAGATAGATATATAGATATATAGACACACACACACATGTGACCAAAGCACAAAAATAACTGATAATTAAATTGAAGATAAATATTTCAAATAAACTTCGAGAAAGTTGTCTTGTACAACCAAAACATAGAAAGTGATTGCATAAAGATCTTTAATTTATATATATAAATTCCAAAAAAAAACAAATACCTCATGCAAACATAGATGACAATAGAACAAAAACTCTTTATCGTTCACTAAAGTAGATTCAGTTTACTTCTGGGCAAAATTCAAATTCAATTACCGGCATTTACTTGCACATTCAAAATAAAATTATAAGTGGCGTAATTGGCGGTATATAGCTAGAAAATGGAACTACATAGCTAAACCAAATGTTTTTTTTATCACAATGATGACTATTTTGTAGTTAGATTTTGCAGCAAATAAGATAGTGATGAAGTCTTATTGTCATTGCCATATATCTTCGCAAACAAGCTAATCCATTAATTGTGAGTGCGTGGGAACCCTACTTCAATTTTGCCAATGCGGTACTAAATGTCGTACCATTGTGGGACAGGTTGCCAAACATCCCACTCAACTGTTGGGGTATGGAATCACTTAGCAGAACAAGCAGTACCTTGGGCATTCCTGTGTATGCAGATGAATGTACAAGAAAATATTGGACATGATTGTAGTAGAAAACAGTCCAAAGCTGAAGCGACAACACATGAGAACGAGAGTGTCCAAACAAGAGAAATTTGCCTGGGAAAATAGTATAGCAATTGTAATCTATAAAAGCTCCAAACCAAGAGGTGCTACAAGAGAGAAGTCTATTGCTGAATTCCCACCACTGCAAAAGGAGACAAAATTTCTTAACGTGAAACATAAAGCAGCTGCAAAAAAATAGTGTGATCCTCAAATCATTCGCAATGCTTAGTTTGAATATTTATAGTCCACTAATTAATAACCAGCCAACAGGGAGTTCCAAACTAGTCAGTGGAGCAGGTGAATGGAATACAACGAGGGTGAAAAAAGGAAAAGCTTAGATGATCATTAACAAAGCTACAAACAATTGGAAATGGTTTGCTAACTACACACATAGAAACAAACGGAGAATATGGATTTCATGGGACAAGAAGAAAGTGGAATATGAAATGATCGCAATGACTGATCAACCAATACACGGGCATATAAAAAGTGTTACATTGCCTTTAGAATTCTACTTAACTTCACTATATGGATGACACAAAGTGGACAAAAAATTTGGCCAACAAAGAGTGTCAGTTACCCAATGTCAACCACTATTCACAAAAATTCTCGGCAAAATCATATGTTGGATAACAAAGTTTTTATCGTATGCAGGGAGGGAACGTACCATGAACATACCATCAATATCAATATAATACACCTTGATACTACAACAATCAACAAAGAGCCCCCACTACCATTGATATTTCTATGAGGGATCAACTACTAATTCTACAGTCCCTACTTCTAATAATTTCGTTGATCTTTTTTTGCAGGATCAACCAACAATCACGAAGGAGCCAAAAATCAAAATTCAATTACTAGGGATACTATGGATAAACAAATATATAATAAGTCAACAACTGACAACATGCCAAGCATGTGAACATTCACAATGACAATAAGTTAAGAATTGTTTTACCAAGAACACCAACTCAATGGTAAAATTAAAATGAAGCACTGAAAGCAATTCACGAAGGAAATTATGGAAGCCATATGTGGAGCAATCTTATACCACACTTAGCGGGCAAGAAACTGGAAGAAGGTAAAAGGAAAGAATGTTCAAATTGAAGAGGTAGTAAGGCAGATATAGAAGGAAATGATAGAAAGAATATATTTGCTAAATAATTCAAAGAAAGCACATAATTGTAGAGATTTCATTCAGAACATAATATGTTATTAGTTTTTCTATTTGTTGGAGGCCTATACCTGTTCAGGGAATTGGTGCTCTTTAAGAGGTAAATGTTTCTTAGTTGTATGGTAATGTTTACAGTAGCTACCAAAAAAAAAGATGAACCATAAAAAATGAAGTTACAGGGAGAACTGTACGACGAGGTATACACAAGTTGGAGAAGGAAAATAAGGCTTACTCATCGAAATAGACTCTCAACATAGACAACGAAATGATCAATTTGATCAATAAAAAATACTATCCATGTACTCAAAATGGCAGTAAACTATGGCACATGAACCCGGAATATTGACATCTTAGTTTGTTTCCTCAACCTGAAGTAAAAAAATAATGAATAAGACATCAAGTCCTAGGCAGTAACACCGGTTAAGGGATATTCCAAGAGCAAGATCATGAAGAGAAACAACAAAACAAAACTTTGAATGACAAGTATGAGAATAACAACAATGAATACAAATTCTCAAATCTTTAAAGCGATATTACATCAGACCCGCAAAAGTAACTAATTATGAAACACATATCTCATATTGAATAAACATCAATAAAAAGATAAATCAAATAAAAAAGAAACAAACGCATCAGAACAACTTTCAAACAATCACAATATCACTATTAAAATAGAAGAAAAGGAAAAGAAGTTTATATAGGGAGGCTAAAGTACGAGCTACACTCCCAAAAATCAACTGATGAAGCTAAAATACTAGCACTCCCCAAAATTTCGTATAAAACACAAAACTATCAAAACTCTAAAGCTAAAATTTAGACTTTCAAAGTAGAAATTCTTACCTGATAAACCCTATCCCAAAAAAATATGTGTGAAATCGTGTTCAACATTGAGAAACAAGAGAGTAAAGTGTCACAGAGACTAATTAGCTTCAGTTCGTCATCTTGCCAACAACCCAAAAGTATTTAATTCCTTCTAAACATAAAAAAAAAACCACTTTAGCTCACAAGAAGACTGTTTTAGTAGTAAAATTTGACGAAATGGGTATCCAAAAAAAAATCATACCTACTTTTCAAGAAATTGTTATTGGTGAAGACGAGTTGATCTACAATTCTTCGATGACTTCAAATATTCACCTCTTTACCTCAGTTCTTCAATGACTTCAACTCTTTTAGCGTGTATAGGAAAAAATAATTGATTCTTTAGTTGTCTTCACCTCTCTTCACCTTGGTTCATCATCTCTTTGGTTCATCAAAAATCTGTATAGAAAAATGAATGAGGAATGTTTAACAAGGAAACTTAACTTAGGTTTGGGGATACAACAATATATAAAACATAATCACACAAGTGGAGTAAGTGGAGGGTAGAGTCAATATGAACTGAAAACTTAACTAACATATTTAAAAAATGTGCACTGGTAACCTTACTAACTTATCTTGTTAAAATAGCCATATTATAATCTATCAAAGCACAAAACAAGTACAAATAATCATATAGCATAAGCGTATATCACATAACAGAAAGCTACAACAATGACACCAATAGAAACCCAAAATATATGTTCATCGCCTCATATACATATAATTACTCCATACTTAAAATATTCATCTATAGAAAAATACATAACTTGGTTAAAGTGTTAGGATTCTCCAATAATTTCAAACAAAATCATACTTTTATACTTACACATCCTATAAATCAAATAAAAAAAAATTAAGCATCTCAACTCGGCAATAACAACTCCTTGCTTGGAATAAGCCTTACAAGCAAGAGACCCCATAATGAGACTACAAAGTGAATCTCTAGCAATCTTATTGTTCAAAATGATCCCAATATATGTATCTTACAATCGTCAATTACTATCTTAGTCTTTATCGCATTCTTAATAGAAAATTTCGTGTTTCCTTTCCAAGACAATGTTCCAATTGCCCTAGACAAATGATCACCTCTCGGCAATTCACATCCTTGATCGTTGTGGCTGTCCAAAAGAAGCCAATTTAACACAAACAATCAGATAAGAATCATCTATCTACCTATAATAGAAAAGTGAATCAAGACCACAGATCCCCTGCTACCTCCCTCAGCATCACATTCAGAATACAGAGCAAGTTCCAGAGAGGTCTCAAGTTAATACTACAAGTCATAGTCATAAATACTTCCTGCACTTGCAAGATTTTGCCTCTACTTAAATATGGGTAAACCATCCTTGACTACCACTCCTACAAAAGGGCAAGGACTAGGATTAGAACTGGAACTACTAAATATCAAATCCAAGGTATCAAAAACCTTCTTTAAAATGATAAACAACACATCCTATCAAACAAGTGGTGTTGTTGAAAATGCAAAACCTTGAACTAGTGGTAGAGTAGAGGAATTGACAGAGAGCAAGACTGACATCGGATTGCTTCATATAGATGAATCATTCTGACTAGATATTCCCAAAACAATCAAATTATCTTTTATGGTGCAGAAAAGAGTTCGTGACAAGCCAGTAAAGCATCTACAGAAAGCAATACACTTAAAATTTGAAGCTACCCTAGATAGAAAAATCCATGCCTCTGGCAAGCAATATACTATCTATTTTTTCAGCTACTATATATATTATCTATTTTTTTGCTGTTCTAAATGTTTTTGCTCAAATAAATCCCAAAATTTTAAAACCCCTAACAGTGAAAGAAGATGTTTATATAGGGAGGCTAAAATACGAGCTACACTCCCAAAAATCAACTGATGAAGCTAAAATAATATATACATTATCTATTTTTTTAACTGTTCTAAATGTTTTGCTCAAATAAATCTCAATTCTTTCAAACCCTTAACAGTGAAAAAAGATGTTTATATAGGGATGCTAAAATACGAGCTACACTCCGAAAAAATCGATTAAAAGCACAAGAATATCAAAACCCTAAAGCTAAAATTTATACTTTAAGAATGGTATTTCTTACCTGATAAAACCTACACCAACAAAATCTGTTTGAAATTGTGTTCTTCATGAGAAACTTGTGAGAAAAGTGTGACGGAGAGACTTATTAGTTTTAGTTCATCATTTTTCCAACAACTGTTTTATTTCATCATTTTTCCAACAACACAAAAGTATTCATTCCTTCCAAGCACAAAATTAAAAATCAAACACTTTAGCTAACAAGAAAACCTGTTTGAGTGCTAACACTTGATGAAATAGGTATCGAAAGGAGAATTATACTTAGTCTTCAAGAAATCGTTATTGGAGAAAATGACTTGAGCTATAAGTATGACTTCAAATCTTCAACTCCGTTATTGATAGACTTCAACTCTTCAGCCTATTTTTCTCACAAATCTGTATCAAAAAAAATAATATGTACTTCAGCTCTCTTCACGTTGGTTCTTCATCTCTCTTTGGTTCATCACAAATGATCTGTATCGAAAGAGTGAAAGAGGAAAGCTAAAAGAGCGAAGTGAAGTGAAAGAGGAAAGCATGAACAAGTTAAAAAGAGAAAAGTGAAGTGAAAGAGGAAAATGTGAAAAAGTTAAATATTTTATTAATTTTTCCTTATAAAAATGGGAGAGAGAGACAAAAATGTTGGAGGTATTATATATTATTTTAGTGAAAAATTTTAAGGCAACACTTATAAGGTTTTGTTTTTTTGATTAAAAACATACGAAAAAAGTTTAAACTTATAAGATGTAGCTTATACCACTAAAGAGTAAACATATGAAGTGTTGCCAAAATTATGATAGGTAAAAGTTTAAAAGTTTAGCTACACTTTAAGAGCATTCCCAAAACTACTTTAGGGAACAATTTATGACTGTTGTTCAAAATAATTGTGGCTGTAGACCTAAAATCGTGTAGTGGGACCTCACCATCTGAACATGTATCTGCACTGCTACTGCTAATCCTACTCGTCCTCCTTCGCCTCCTCTTACTCTTAGAAATAGAACCTGCCGGAATCAATCAAAGGTGAATAGGTGGATCCATAGGGAGTACCTGGTCAACATTAAGTAAAAATACTCCTGCTCGCTTACATAGGGCAGTGATACGACGGGAAATGAAGAATGCCTTCTTGTTGCCTTGGTAGAACATCTTTCTCTCACAAATAATTTGCAACCCCACATTTTGTTGAATGCCCTATATACCACGCGCCATCACCAGAGCCTCAGGAAACATTATGTCGGTTCTGTTGCTCGACAGTCAAACCCTACTAGATACTAGATGTAGCCACCTCTTCGCATCCAGTGACTAGTCAGTACAAGTGAGACTTTATTGTAGCCGATTAAACTTCCTCCCGTTTCGTAAGATACATATTAGTGTCCGATAGACACTCAAGATCCATCTCCTTATTTTGACCTCATACTCTAGGTTTGGGACCTCTGACACCTTCAACACCTCACTTATAGTAGTGGCGTTTAGCGGAATGTCAGCTTCCCACACATGAATTATCGAGTAAGGGTCATCCCAGCATACAGTGGAGAAGATGGCATAGAATTACCTTACCCAGGTAGAGCGATCTTTTGGGGAAGCTTTAAACAGCGGAGCCACCCCAAATTCTACAAATCACTTATAGAAAGTAGGAGTTTTCTCCTCCACCTTATGTAATACCAACACCTTCTCGCAGCAAAATCTGATAGTGTGATAATCGTGATGCCTCGATCGACTAACGACATTGGCAAACTAGATGAAATGTGTATTATCATTGTTTTGATAAGCCGTTGAAAGAAGATCCTATGAGAAATAAGATAGTTAGGAAATTATACCCCATGCAGGGGAGTCAAAATAAATGAGAAAAATTTATTGAAAAAAGACCCAAGCCACTGGTCTAGGCCATCTCCCTGCAGTGGCAATCATCTTGTTGTTGCGGCCTTCGTCATCCTTCTATGGGATGATGAAGGTCGCTAAAGCGAATGCAAGCCACTACAGTGATCTTCATCTAGGACGAACTCCAGACATAAAAATGGCTTCTTTCATCCCTTCATTCCCATTTTTATCAATTTTTAGAGATCAGAGTATTTTAACTACCGTAGAACACAAATTAGCAAGTATTTTAACCAAATAACCCCTATTTTGATTCAATAATTTGATTTCATGGAAAGATGACCTTTCAACTTCCCCCGCCCGTTCCCTATCATTCACCTATATTTTGCAGAATTCTAAAGCCCAGGATGTTGTTTAAATATTAGGGACGTAAGGGAAGTAACCATGCAACTATTTTCTAATACATCTATAAACATAGTTTAATTTTCAAAATACCTACCCAAAATCTTTATGATTCGAGCATTTAGTTATCAGGCAATCTTGTTTAACAAAGAAAGAAAGTAACAAGAGAAAAAAATGGGAAACATACATTAATTCTGACGTTCAGAAGAGAATTAATTGAGAGAGTTGGGGGTTTGTTTTTTAAGGAAGAAAGGGGAACTTGGCAATATTTGCCCCTTTACCCAAGTTAATGTTGCTCGATCTCCTGCTGCAGCGGCGGAGCTGCCACTCCAGTAGATAAAACATAAGGAAAGATGAAGTTGGATTTGACCTTCGCGTATTTCTTCATAAACCACCTAGCGTGGGAATATGGTACTCCTTCCGTATAGTGTTAACCCCTCAGTTAAAGCGTGTTTCTACCCTTTTTGGGTTTCGAATTATTAATGGTTGCAATTTTTCCATTCCAAGTGAGATTCATTTAGCTAGTAGGGAGCGTCTCGAAGTGAGAAGATGTGATGACCGAGCATTAATCGTTCATGGATGAACGAGTAGTAAATTGGTATCTATTGTAACTACCCAAAGCGACAGTATTTATGAAGAGCAAAATGGTGCAATGAATCTGGGTACTGTTCGACTATGATGGGACATACGCCGCTGGCGCAGTGCCACTGCAGCGACAACTTACACTTGCTAAAACAGGATAGGTGAGGTAAAATCCAAATTTTGAGAAATCCTTATTTTTTCATCTTTCCAAATTTAATTTTACACTGTTAATTACCCTAGAAACCTCAGAAGAGTTATTTCAAATTTGGAAAGGAAATCAAGGAGTTTTCTAGCATGAGGATGGCGGAATCCTAGGAGATCTTGACCAAATAAACCATATAAAATCCGAGAAAGATGGAAAAGAAATCAAACTCCATACAAATATCCTTGGCAGCTAAGTAGGTTAGGTTTTTATTCATTGGCTAGTGGTAAATATGTGTTTACCTTGTTTTATACAAAATCAATCTTAGGAGATGTGTAGACCCTCGTGCACTGAGTAAATTCCATGGAAAATTTCTATAATGTACGTATTTTGGGTTGGTGTGTGATGTAGAAAATTGATGCAATATCAAGTGTTCATGGTCGTTTTCTTGAATGAATTTGCTCATTAAACAAGGGTATCCGTTAAAAGGTAAAAAAATTTATTTGATGCTGGGTTAGACCTAGCGACATAACAAGTTGGTGAATATTAGTAATTTAGTCTTGAAAACCTATTGACGAATCCTAAGAAATAATTAGGATTGAACTTGGTCTCTTGAGTGATAAGGATTGAGAGAAATTCGTAGATGATGGTTGTGATTTCATTATTGTGTGATGTATGCATGTTCTTGCTTCATTCTGATACTTCAATGTATATGTATTCCCAATATTGATCACCTTTGATGTATCAGAGATAGATGGATAGTATATACATAAGATCATGATGTAAATCTGTGATCATAAGGATAAATTTGTTTTTTGATTGTGGTGTGTGATTAAGGATCGGATTGCCATGTTCCGGCAAGATAAGTTGGACCAGATTGCCACATTCCCTCATAAATACTCGATCATATTGACACGTTCCAAAACAACTATAAAATCATATTTCCACGTTGCGACAAGCTAACTTGGATGAGATACCACGCCGATGCACTAAGAGTTTGAGTTTTGGTTTAGTGAGAGGACCAACTACTTGTGATAAATTGAAATGAAGAACATTTTATATTTCGGTATTGTAAGGTGTATACACATGTGTGATTGTCTTCTTACCTAATGATTACAGAGTGTATGTGGAACTATGTGTCGGTGTGTGAGGGTTGGGTGATGTATAGATATTTTAAGAGGTGAACTTTTCGGGAAGTAGTGATTTGTCGAGGTATTTCTCTTGGGAATGTACCAGAGGAGAATTTTGATAGGATTAGAGATTAAGGTAATAAGAAAAATTGTGGTTTGGTGTACATATGGTGGCAATACTTCAAGAATATGACAAGATTATTGGTAAAAAAGGAGGTTAGCAGTGGTTGGAATATCTAATGTGGTTAGCAATGTTTAGGCTATGACTTAGTAGAACCAAAAGTGTTAGTAGTTGGGCAAGGAATGTTTTTGGTGATCAGAGTAATGGTGTAATTGACATGTTTTAAGAAGGATAAGGGTTGCGAAACAAGTAGTTTTTTCATGATCCTATTATTATTTTCTATATTAAGAGGTGGAAGTTGGGTTTACCAGTTATGCCTACAATTACATGTAGGTGTACTAGTACTACTTTGCTATGTCTCTTTGACATAGTTTGGATGAATCATTGGTGATGTTTCATTAGCTGAAGATGAAGAATTCCTCAAGCAGCTTCTACTCTTTTTCCACATAGTGGGAGTTGTGTTCTTTATTTTGTCCATCGTTATTCGTAGTAGCTCTTGTACTCACTAGATCCCTGGGGTTGTTAAATTCTTTTACAAGTTTAACGAAGAGTTTATATAAAAAGTGTTATTTATTTAATCTCCTTAACATTGTTGTGACTTCTTTAATTTCCTAATGATTTCTCTGTTAGGATATGAGGGTTCGCCTACTTAGGCTTTAGAGAGGGTGCCAACACGGCCCTATAGGTTTGGTTGTGACATTAATAATAGAAGAAACCCATGATCTCGATACCCAAATTAGGGGTCTTTCCACCATAATTCCTAGATCAAAACCCTGCCCATCGATAATTACCCAAGAAACTAAGTTCTACAGATCTAAACTTGGATTCAGGGTGTAAAAGCCTTATGTTTAGCCTCAAATTTGTGAAAACCCATCAAGAAATTAACTTGCCTCGTTCCTAAGATCTCAAAATAGAAAAGTGCAGAATAAAACATTTTTTGGGAGTTATTTTCTATTTAAGTCGGGTTTGTCCTGTTATGGAGGCCCTATCCCTCCATAACAGATTGCACAGAACCAGTGAGGCATTTCATAATTCCAAAACCCCATTTTCACAACACACCCTCACCCTATGACACTCAAAAAGTACATGTTCACGCTAAGTTCAGTTTCTGCAATTCTACTCGCCCAAATTCAATTTCGTAAAGTCATATGGGTTTCTTAATGCCTGGACTATCCACTTATGTAATCACATTATTCATCGATCTATTATTTGTTAAAACATTTTCCGATACTTCACCGACTGCAATTTTGTCTAAATCTAGACTAGGCTAGGAAATCTCAAGTTAGTACAGAAATAATTTCTGGCCCCAAGTCTTTTGCCATTGACTTTTTCCAATCGATAGTATCAAGTCATTACAATATATATCAATTTACCCGTCACTCATCCTAGAGTAATATATAAGAAATAACTTTTTATACTAAGGGTAGAGTAATACTTGAATCACTAAACAACTAGTGATACTTTTCTCGCATGTCCTTAGCTTCCGGACATCACGACCAAGAATTTCAATCGTTTCTTCCCCATATAGTAGGTCTTTCTTAAGAGTACTCAGTCTCACATTCTGACATAATTTTCATCACCATGAAACCAATTGAATACCTACACATCCTCCCATAGAATTGGTCAATGAAGTTATCACAAATACTCGACAGATAATTATTGTTGCATGTACACTTAACTAACAAAAAATTTATCCCCAATAATCACCCAGGTTGATCGTACACATGTCTGCAATATGTAATCAAGGACTTTGACACAAACATAAGGACGAATTGTTTCTAACATAACCATGATAAAATTCTAAATCAAAACTCACCGCAATAATTGGTGAAGCTAAACCAACAAACACACACTCATAGGTACTTAAAAATCAATAGTAACAAACTTTACGACTCAACCCAGATGTACGTCCTTTGGAATTTCATATTACTTAATAAAGTTGATCATTTCTAATCTTGCAAATTCATATATTTACAAAATATATCATCACGAATACTAAATTACAATGAAAATTGTGAAATTCAACCGTTTAACACAATCCCCTTATCTATCAACATTAGCTTATACCTTGAAGATTTTTATGAATTCGTGTATCTTTACCTATCATTGATTTCCTATCCAATGATCTTACGATATCTTTCGCTAAAAAAGCATACTAATTAGTGAACACAAAACAAAAACACAACACTTATCATCATACTCGAGATAATGTATGTACACTTCTTTCTCAAGTCCTTTCCAATATTTTATAACCAATCTGACGGACTTGTAACACTATTACCATAGTCATAACAAAAAGAATAAAATCATATAGGCTTGAACCCAAATTATCTACCCCTCGGAAGATACCTCTTTAGTATTTGCAGTCAAATAAAATATTGTTGCCTTTATCTCCCTGTAAAGGTTGTACTACATCCCATTATTTTTCATCATTATGACTCTAGCTTGATTTTTGCATGCACATTGTCACTAACATATTAAATTGCCTCACCCAAGTATACTTAATAAGAATTTCTTTATCCATAAGTTTGTTATTCGAGAATTAATCCACTCCATTATGGATTAAGATAAGATCACAGTCCTCATACTACCCTCCTACTTCTTAACAAACAAGAAAGGAGCACCCTACTTGAAAACACTACATAATTGAACCCTTTACTCAAGAGGCTATTTGATTTGAGACTGAATATGTCTTTATTATGATAGAGCCATATGATACGGGGGGATGGATAATGGCCGATGGTTAGTTTCCACGTCAACGCTGATATTGGTATCTCTATCTAGAGGCATACCAGGAAAATCAGTAGGAAACACTTCTCTAAATTTTGACACCATAGGATTAATCTCAATAAAGGGAGACAAAACCTCAACATCTCAAAAATGATCTAAATAAGACAAACAACACTGGTCTTCTAGCCTGCACAAAAGATTGATCTTAGTTGGCTTAGGCTAGTACACACCTTCGTACTCTAACCTTTCCATACCTGGAATCTCTACAATTACTGACTTAGAGATTACAAATAAGCGCGATACAATAGGGGGACAACCAATTCATGCCTAAGATTATATCAATTTAGTCATATCTAGCATAACCAAATCAACCCGAATCTGAAAAAACCCATAAACACAACAGGACAACACGATACACAACAGCCATAATTTCTTTCAACGTTCGGTTTTTCATTAGATAGAGGTGAATATGGCAGTAGTTTGATATTTCACTTTCCAAACATATTTCTGCACAATGAGATTTATACTCTCCATTCTTATCACTTCTTATATAATTTTTTCACACTGATTTTCAACTTCAATATTACATTGTCTAGACATTTCTATTGCTTCATCCTTACCATTTATCAAATAGACATAGTCATTTCTAATGCAATTCTCAATAAAAGTAACAAATACTTTTTCCCACCATGAGATGGTGTTAACTTCATATCATAAATTTCAGCGTAAATCAATTCTAAGGGATTAAAATTCCTTTTAACTGATTTATAAGAATGCTCAACATACTTAGATTCCACAAAAACTTGACATTTTTATTTATTGCACTCAAAGTTAAGCAAAACTTCTAAGTTGATCAGTTTTTTCCTACAAGGTTTTGTAATTGACATGCCCCAAGTGTTCATGTCACAAACATTGACTCAAGCAAGTAAGAACAAATAAAAACATTGAGTTTGAAAAGCTCTTCGCGAGGTAGCTTTTTCCTCACTAATATTTTGTTCCTATTTCTTACAATTTTGTGTGATATAAACATTGTTTAGACTGTCAAATATCCTTTTCAGAAGGACATTTTCCATAACTTTCAATGTGATTGTTAAAGAACTACCTATGAACAAAGTTTCATTGAGTTCAATAAAGACAATATAGTCCAACTGTTATTTTTACAAAAAACATAACAAATGACTATTCACCAATATTCATGTCTATGCAAATACTTTTATTATAATAGACATATCTTTTCATGAAAAATCACAACATTTTAAGTGATTTTTTTTCATAAAAGAACACAATTATTTTGAACAAGTATATATATAATTTGGATGTTTCATACTAGTCACACTATATACTAGTAATAGAGAAACTCAACAACCACAATATCAAATATACTCCAAGAATTTTGTGGGTATAACATAATACAAAAGTATCCATAAATTTCATATCTTTTGCTCCAAAGTTAAATTAGACACCAAGTCTAATCATAAGCATATAACCCCCAAATTTCAAATGTGATCTCAAAAATATTTTTCAAGTATTTGAAAATAGTTTTTCCACATATATTAATGTTGGAAACATTATTCTACGAAAGAATTATAGTGCTGCAATTCTCTTTGGCAATGTTTACACAATGTCAAAGTTCATTCCATAGAAATACAAAATCACAAATTCTAATTCACGGGTATTTTTCCTCTATCATAAATAGACATACCACTTAGTATTTTAAATACTAACAATAAGGACAAAAAGAAATTGTACAATTTATTTCTATATTACATTGAAGTTTATAGAAAATCAAAAGTACAACATTGACTTATTATGTGAAGTTTTTATATTCTTCAAACCAATTGCATAGTCCAATTTATCAAGAGTATAAAACTACAAAAGTTTTTAGTCTACAAAAATCAGACACATTAACATTTCTCATGGAGTACAAAACTACAAAAGTTTTTTTTTCCCTCCAAACAGAATAACACATATTCTTTATCACATAGAAATGTTTTTCTTATCAAATAGACTTCCAACTATAACTTTTTGACATACTATTTTATCAAATAAAAATATGCATCTCTTATTTTTGCAAACTAAAGAATTTTAAAAGCAACAATATTTGCGAAGTAAAATTCATACCACAACATATGGTTTGCAGATCTTTTTCCAAAGATACACATAATAAAAAAAAATTAAAAACCAAAGATGATACCTCTTAGAAACTATTTTCCTCTTTAGATAATTTAATAAGAAGGTTACCTGGTAATCTTTAAACAGAATACCATAAAAAAAAATTTGTTACATTCTCACTTCGACCTTGCTAAACAAAGCAACGAATTATGAAGAAGTAATGCATTTATCTTCTACTTCCATAATAAGATTCTCTCAATCAGTAGAATACAAAAATACTAACAATATAATAATTTCTTTAAGATTGTTGTTCATCTTGTATTCCAAACATACTTAGAACAAAACTTTGAACATCTTTGTAAGAAAACAAAGTTTAAGAACATTTTCACAACTAGAAAATTAAAACTAGTAGCGAAACTAGAATCAGAAACAGATTTAAAAAAAAATATACGAAATATTTTTCTTAAAGAGGAATTGTTATTAATATGTGTTTAAAGAATCTTACTGATTCCAACAAACTTTGCAGAAACACAAAGTTACCAAGTTTAATGAACCAGTGAAGAATAGAAGAATAGAAGAACTGAAATTAATTCACAAATCTAAAATTTGTAAAACACGTACCAGAATCTGAAAAAAAAAATTAATAGGAAAAAGATCATGTCCACTGAATTCACAGTGTCCCCTTAAGGAAATTATTCCCCTCTAGTATCCGAGGTTTGATTTGGAATATGACCTCCCAGGGTAAAATGATCTCAATCACCAGAGTATAGATACCAAAAACTCCGGTGTCAGCGAACAACTCAACGGCAGTAAAGTTCACTTAGAATACTAAATTTAGTAGTTGAAGAAGAAGTCCATGAATTCTTTTTTTTTAAATGAGAGGAAATCCCTCAATTTATAGAAGACAAAGGGTGGTGCGAAAAAGTTCTTATTGTGCCTTACCGGAAAGGTCACAAACCTTTGGAAAAGTCACAATCTTTCAGAATGGTCGTCACCTTTCATAAAAGTCACAACTATCCATAAAAGTCACAACTTTTCATAAAAATTGCAACTTTTCATAAAAGTCACCACTTTTCATCAAAGTCGCAACATTTCATAAAAGTCACAACTCTTCATAAAAGTCGCAACTCTTCATTTTCCATTCACACCTTTTTTAAAATCAAACATTTCAGAGGTTGTGCTGTTGGACTGAGGAAAGTCCAATCAAGATTTTAGTAAGGATAAAGTAGTCTTTTCACCCAATCATATCCTTATTCATTTTAAGGGATTATTAGGAGTAAAACCAAGTCCCAATTCAGTTTTTGAAAAGTTGAGAGCGCTTAGGGCTTGGGGAGAAGAGACAAGAGAAGAGGAATATCAAGAACGCTAAGGTTTCTCTAGAGGAATTCATTAGGGGTGATCCCTATCAAGGTATGTGAGATATTTCATATTGGGTTAATTCCCCACACACACATTTGTTTCTGTTTAGTAATCAAAGAGGTTATGTCATTTTCGAAATTAAGTTTATGAAGAAAAGTTTTGAATTCTTGTAGATTCAATTGTTGGCTGTCATTGTTGGTTGAGTTCTCTTTTTATCCAAGTTATTAGGAGTTAAAATTGATGGTTATTGAGATTACTAATAGTATCAGATGTTTAGTGAAATAACTTGGAAGTTTTGGGGATGAAAAACAAGTTGAAAAATTCATCAAACATACCTAGGCCAAGGCAAGTGCGGCGTGAGCCTGCAGTGAGCTAGAAATTGGCCTCAATTAACCAAGGCCTGGCGTGGTGCGCAATCAGTGCACCGTAATAAAGCCTTAGTCACCTGAGGTTGGCGCGGCGCACCACCAGTACTCTCAACCTAGCGTTTTTCATTCATTTTTCATTTACTCTTAAGTCCATCAAAGGTACATTGACACTTTCCAGTGATTCTTATTACTTCAAATGATATCTAAACACCTAAAAAAATCAAAGAACTCAAATCATAATCTTGAATTCATAATTCAATTCAAGGAAAGTTAGATCAAAGTTTACAAGTTAAGAAGCAATTAAGGTAAATTTTCAAAGTTCTGATACTCTTTAACAAACGTTCTATTTAACTTTGTTGAAAGGCTCAAGTCACAGGTTAAGCATAAGTAAAGAGTTGAGTTCATTCTCAAAATTTATAAAGAGACTAAGAAATCCCGAAGAAATACAAAGGTGTTCACATTTAACCAGGTAGATAGCCTTCGGGCTAGTTTTTTTGTAGAAGTAATAACTTTCAAAAAATGAAGCAAGCAAGGAAACTAAGATTTCCAAGATAGCCTTTGTGCTAAGTAATTTTGATCACTAATCTCAAAACACAGAATCAGTATGTTTCTAAAACATAAGAGTCAATATATATTTGGGAGTTATATTGAGCAATGATGTGGAGATACGAGTTTCATATTAACTCAAGTGTCTATTAAAACCACGTAGTCATCATGGCTCGAAAAGGGTCATACTTTTTAGACGAATCCTTTTCATTGTTTACTAGTGGATCCATTAAGCAATTCTTGTCCTATACACCGGCAAGGTTAGGATGGCTGGGCAGCATGGGTCGAGTAACGTTGTATCATCACTATAGATCTTAAGTGATGGTTGTCGGTTCAAGAATCTCTCACAAAAGTATTGTATTTTCATACACATCAGTTATTTGTATTTTACCATACATCTCAGATATTATTTGTTTACTTTCATACATTCAGAATTTACAACATGTTTAATTTAGCTTTCTTTATATTGCATTTACTTTTAAGCTGCATATATTGAATACAAGTTATTAAATCATGATTTTAACATATGGAATGTAAGTGTTCTTTCTTACTTATTTTCAACCTTAAGTGTCGTTTAACTTTACAATTCGCATACCCGTACATTAAACATATTAGTGACAGTTGGTCTGCATCGCATTATAATGCAGACACAGGTAACGAGGATCGACATTTAGTGCACCGTTGATCCAGCTGAGCACCCGAGAGTTAGTTGATAAGCCTCCTTTCATTCTGAAGGACATTATTTTATTGCTTTCTAGTTAGTTAAATAGAATTTTGTGTGGTTTGTCCCAACATTCATCTCAGCTAGTTAGCGGATTCATAGATAGTAGTTAGTAGTTTAGTAGTCTTTACCTTTTCATTTTTATGTTAAAGACTTGGATTTTCATTTTGGCCATGTTGAATGTTTAAATCTTTAAGGAAATTCCCGGTTATTTTATTTTGCCATTGAGATAAGTTCTTTTATCATTATAAGTATGATTGTTGTCTTCCGCTCAGTTAAGTATGTCAGGCGAAAGGTTCGATCGAGGCCAACAATGGTCACCGCTTGCTAGTGCCGCCCAGAGTGTAGGCTGGAGGCGTGACAAGGAGTGAAATGATTTTTGAAAAATAATGAAATAAGGGAAGGATAGTAATTAGGATTTAGGAATTTGGTTTATGTAGAAATGTAACCGTATTGGCATGCAATGTAGCATCCACATGGAAATTATCAACTTCCATTATTAACAAGGGTACTTTTGACCCAATAGTTTGACGGGAATGGTAGTTTTGAGATGTAATATTGTTTAAGGATAAGTAGATCTATTTTGGATAGTTTAAGGGTATCTTTTTCTCTTTTCGGTCTAGTCTATATGGCAGTGGAACCCTATTGGCATGCAATGTGGCATCCACGTGACATTTAATAACTTTCGTTAATAAATAGGGCACTTTTGCCCCAATACTTTGACGAGAACGGTAGTTTTGAGCCAAAATATTGTTTAAGGGTATATATGATCTATTTTAGATATTTTAAGGGTATTTTTTTATCCTATTCCGATTTAAGAATTACAAACCCTCATTTTCACAATGCACCCTAATCCCATCACACTAAAAAAATATCAATCCATGCTAAGTTGAGTTTTTGAGTTCTGCTCGCCCAAATTTAATTCTGTAAAGTCGTAAAGGTTCCTTTACTTCTCAACTATCCATCCATCTAATCAAATAATTTATCGATCTCTCATTTGTTACCAGATTTCCCTAGACTTCACTCACTCCGATATCGACGAAATCTGGACTAACTTAGGATATCTCAAATTACTACGTAAAAGTTTTCTATTCGCTAACGACGAAATCAGGTTGTTACAAAAATCATCAAAGTTGTGATAAATTCACTTAATGCTCAAATTGACTAAAACTAACATTGAGACCTCGAAAAATTCAATCATTGTTTCTCCTAGGCATAAAATCGTAATTGAAATCCGAAGCCAATAATTCGAAGCTCAAATCTTGATCAAAGTCAATCCAAAGATCAAAATCACCAAAACTTCCAACTCAGGACCTCAAATCAACGAAAACCCTCCAAATCTAAAACTGGTGATTCTCCCACACCAATTTCCACATACTAGAATTAAAGAAGATGATAATTTTATTTCGAGACTCAAAACCCCGGCTAACACTGAAAATCACTATTTACCAACTTCAGCCTCCAAAACTTTCAAAACCCATAATGTTTTTACTTGTCTTTCAAAACCGCCTCACAAACCAATCAAAAATGAGTTGGGACTACTATCAGAAGAGTTAAAATGATTGTTTTAAAAATATATTAAAAACTGACCTTCCTACTTAATATCTTTAAGCTTTACAAATAACAATTGATGGTGAAAACCAAGAATGTTGTTTGTTAAGAACCAAAAAGATTTTAAACGGCAATAAATAAGCACATTAACAAAGAGTGTTAAGGCTTTTTCCGGTATTAAATCATTTACAAAAAATGCTAAAATGTAATTTGTTACTAGTAATTGACTCTCAAAAAAACATGTTTAATGGTAATTAAACTAAAAATTATTATTTAATTATCATAAAAATTATTTGTGACGTAATGAATAGGAAAGTCATTTGGTTTTATTTGACCACTCAACTTACCTAAATATATTAAAAGGGTATATATGTTATATATTTTATTATATTTAGAAAAAGATTTAATTGACCATGAATTGTGATACAAATATGTGCCTAATTTTGAAAATAACTACTCTTCTATTTTAAGTCCATGTTGATTTACTCTCTCTCTCTCGCTCATAGAAACAAAAATTAAAACTATAAATTTTAAAAAAAAAAATCGGATTAAATGCAGTGAATCTTTAATCACACAAAATACAATTGTAAATTAATACTCACACATACAAACATAATACCATCATGGCTTCCAATTATCTAACCTCTTGGTCCTTTTTTCCTACTTAATATCTTCTTCTCGTGTTATGTTAATTAAATAATCTTGTCTATTTATAACATTAATATTGTTAATGCAACTCCAAAATTAGTGGATACACATTGCTATTGAAGAGGAAGTGATCATGGTGATCATCCATTAGCTCCAAATGAAGTATACTCAATTGAAGCTCCAATTGATGTCATAAGATATATTAATTTAGTTTGTGACAATAATTTAGAAGACATAAAAAAATTATGCTTTTTGATTATGATAGAGATGGTAAATTTCGTGATTTGGATACACATACTTGTTATTGGAATGTACAAGAAGATGGACTATGTTTGAGACAAGGAGATCATTGTATATTTATATTTAATTGGAGCTAATTATTGATTCCAATTGAAGTATTATAAACTTTATTTTGATATGTATGAAGACAAGTTAGTATTAATTGTTTGAGCCAATAAAATGACGGATCATTTAACCAAGTAGTCAAGTGCGAGTTTATGTGCTAATTTTTACTAATCTAGGTATTACTATCGATCATCAATGTTAATTATCACCAATATCTACCAATAACCATTATACTTGATTTTCTTAAAGTATTTTATTGATGTTCATTATATTAATTTAATATTTTTCTAAAATAAATTGTATTTATTCATTTTTAAATAAAGAAAAAATTAATACACTTAGATGTTGAAAATAAACAGTTTCTCAAAATTTTATATTCAAATGCAAACTAATAAAGATAATATAAATTCTCTTTATAAAAAGAGGAAGAAATATAATTTAAGCACTATTCGCATAGTAAGGAAAATAACTACTCTATTGATTAATAATTTAAAACACTAATTAACATATCGATGAAAACTATGTCCATCTGTGCAAATAGATGATTAATTAAATTTTTTGTTCACACATAGTTACAAATTTTATTTAACATTGTCAGATTTATTGCAATTTTTTAAATTTGGATGTTTTACAACTAAAATTATATAATCAATCATTTAATATTAACAGTCATTATATACTAACTATATTCAAAGATTGATTTTTTTTAAATAATATTACAATATAAAATAGAATCATTATAGAGAAAAATGCATCATGTCTTTTCCAATTTCACATATGTTCATACTTACTCTTTAATTTATTAGAATATCATCATTGATTTCAAAATGTAATTTCAAAGTTACTCTTACTAATAGAACTCCACATTTATTGAATACAAATTGTATTTTTGAAGGAAAAAAAGTTGTGTACCACTTAATGATATTTAATGATGTTTACAATATTAAAATTGCAATTTTTCCAAAAGGATTTAACAGAATTGTGTGTGATATTAGAATAGATATTCCAAATGGAAACAAACGTGGAAAATTTAAGTTGTTTGATTTGATGAGAGATGTTGGTAAATGTCAAAGCAATGTTTGTCAATTGAGTGTGCAATATGATTGAGTTGGTTTTATGCTTGATGATCATGGCTAATTGCGTTTCGATTTGTCTTATAAGAATATATAATTTCATGCATTGATGGATTGAAAAATAAGATTTTATCTCTTTTTGAAGGATGAGTAGTTTAGAACATTGTTTGAAGTCTGATTACCTGAATTATTAAGATCTTACTTGTTAAGTTTATTTATATTTTTCGTGAAATATAAATGCAAGTGTTGTGATTAGAGAATTTGGTGAAAAAATAAATTGTATTTGATTTATTAATTTAAATAGCGTTTGAGAAAAATTAGTATTTTAATCAATTTTTTCAAAAGTCTATCCGATTGGTTTGCTCAAGAGTGCTAATTAAAAAAAAATCGGGGTAAAAACTACATCTTTAGTTTTTGAAAATAAGTTTCTACTAGTGCTTTTCAAAAATACTTATTTTTCTCTAAAATAATTTGATCAAACACCTTATTTATAAAAATAAGCATCCTTTTTAATAAATAAATACTTTTGACGATTCAATAACTTGGTCAAACATACTATAAATCCATCTATATTTTTTTCTCCAGATATTCTTATTAATGGCGAAATCATTTTTTGAGGGAAATTTTTGATCTTTTATTCATGACTCTGCAAAAGTATTGCATCACCTTACACTTCCTCGGGCAAAGTCCAACCCTCACTAGCCCATTAGTAAACAAACAATCAAAATAATAAACAACACATAACACCAAGGCCCAACCAAATATATATATATATATATATATATATATATATATATATATATTTCATATTATGGTTTTCTATCTAGATCCTCTTCACTTCTCATTGTGCACTCGTCGCTTTCTCCTTCTTATCAGTTGGTTTCCATTTTTTCACCTACAATGTCGCGTCCTTGGACTAATCCATCTCTCCGATTCCTCTTGCTATGGATCATCAACATGATTTGAACTTTTCTTCCATTCTTCCATTTTTCTCACTTCCTTCTAACTTCATTGTTCTTTTCGAGTTGTGCTCTCAGGTTTTCCATGGGTTATGCTCATTGTTTTTTTGCTATAGGATCTTGTTTAAAGGAAGAAAGACTCTTCATTTGGTAGGTCCTCTCGCTTCCTTTGTTTTTTTTTTTTCTTTTCCTATGATAGCTACTCATTACCGTCCTACAGGTGGTAATGTTACAAAGTGCAACAACAACTCTAGTCCACCTCCCTTTTTAAATGTTGTTGGCTTCCTCTAGGTTTAAAAATTCCATTCCTGACTTCATATCCCCATTTTTTCGAGTCCTTTTTGTTGGCGAAATAACATAGTCTAAATAGAATTTCCTTGTTTTTGTTTACTTTTAATGTTGCTTATGGAGAATTCTATTATGAAGCCTTTTCTTGACCCTGTCTCAGTAAAGATGAAATTCTCAAGTACAGACATAGTTGTTTGTCGTTGTTGATGATTCTCCACCCGTCCGTCTCAATGCTATTAAAGCTTGTAAATGTGCAGTTCCCTTTGCCCATGGCTATGTTTGCACAGTGATATGCTAACTAATTTCCTTCTATTAAAATGTATTGGAAATAAATTGCTTCTTTTGTAAACATGCCTGAATTTATGACACAATTTACACAATCACCCATGGGCATGGCCACTTCCCTTCTTGCACTTTGTACATTAGCATTGAGTTAATTTGAATAATAACCTGCTTGTGTAGTGACTGTTGTAACACTTTGAAAATCCAAGACATGTTCTAGAGACTAACATAAGTGTCCTAATGTATAGACACCGTTTTAACGCCTATCTTAATGAATATAGGTCATTTAAGAAGTTTAGAAACCAAAACGTCCAAGAACGTCCATGACATTAAAAAAACTAGCTCATGGAGGTACTAGCGTACCTTAGCCTATTGACTAGTTTTAAGGAGTCGGAAATCCATTAAAATATGTGTAATGGTGGCTTAAGTGTGTTTAAGTTGATTTATGGTTGAAACTTCCAACTACGACTCCCCAAGGACAAACCAAGGGCCCTTGAGGAGGACATTTGCGTGTTGTAGTCAACACAGCCTGGGCAGTGTGCACCCACTAGAGGAAATCGACGATTCGTGTATGGATCGACGAGGCGTTGTTTCCAACCATCGACCACCACTTAGAAAATTTTTTGGAGCCCTCGCCTTCATATGTGTCTAACCAAAATCACGAGTGTGCAACACGAAGGGAGAGCTTGTCGTCGATTGACCAACAATCCGTCGATCGTGGTCTCATCGATGGGTCCTATAATTCTTGCACGTTGTTGGTCTTAAATAATTAATTAAGTGGTTTAATGGTTATTTAGGTATTAACAGAAGTATAATCAACTTAATTAACCCCCCATATAAAGACTTCAAACCCATTAGTCTAATTACAACTCTCAAAACAAAACTCGCTTCCTTCTCTCTTCTTTCTCTCTATATTGGGAGACACCATTGAAGACAAGCTAGGAGAGGGTTTTGGGGTCTGTAAAGGGAAGATTTAACAATCAATTCTTCATCAAACATTGAGGTGTAGGATCTAATTAACCTTTGAGACCTCTTTCCTCAGAGGGTTCCCTCGAAGTATTTTCAAATGTTGAGTTTTCATGTGGGTCTTTCTCAATCTCGAAAATTATGTTATTAATTCAATTGTTTATGATTTATTTTGGATATTATGAATATATTAACATTTATTATAGCTTAATTATGATATATCTTAATGGTTTGGACTAGTTTGTAAAAGATGACCCTTAACCCTAGGTTTGATCTTGATATGAATTACGTTGTATTTGGTTCAATTGACTCGGTTATTGGTTGAATTACTACTAAATAATGATGTTACACTAATCATGAACAAAATTAGGGTGATTGGTAGTCTTTCATTCTAGTTCTTTAAAAGATGATCTAGCTTATAAAGTGTATTGTGAATTGACCAAAGTATCTTTTCTTAAGCTATGATCTAGTATTGAATTGTGATGTAGTGATTATTCTATCTTTGTTATCATGTTTATTATTGACTTATGATGATGTATAGAAAAAATGGGTGGAATTTAGGGTTTATGGTAAGACCTTGATGATTAACTATGAAGGAAACTTGGTAAGTCTTATGATGTGTATCATTTACTTCACAATGTGGTTATTGGCATTAAGTCATGATGTTGTATTGGATTATGCCTTGTATTACGATTTGTAGGGTGATATGATGTTGAATTGAAATGTCTTCATTATGATTGTGAGGTGTTGGCTAAGATGTAAATGTTATAAGGAGGGTAAAAGATTTGCTAATGTGCTTTATCATGATATGAAGATGTTAATGTGCTAACCTCATCCATATGAATTGTAATGAAAGCATTTATACTCTTTCAATTCTTATTGAACTATTGATGATTATGTTTATGCAAGAGGTAGACCCTATGACCTAAACTAATCTATGATTGATAATAAAGGCTTAAATACATTTCAAGAGGGGACTCTAACTTAGCACCGAGTGAACTACAGTGAGGAGTGTCCCTTCCCACATAGGGAAGGTAGAATCACTAATGTACTCTTGAGATTGTAGACTCTAATGCATGTAGCATAAGAGGGTCCCAACAATATCTCCTAGTTCTTGAACTATGTTGTCGCCATGGGAATACTAGCTAGTGGATCCACGTAGTTGCTATATTTCATGTTTTGGTACAACATTGGCAAGTAATACAGTCGATTCCGCATTAACTCATGTGGTCTATGTCGGTTAGGGCAATATGTTTCAAAAAGATAAAATGAACTAGAGGATGGAACTCTAACTATGATAACCTAAGGGGTCTAACTTAGTCTAGGTAGGGGTATAGGACTCTACCTAAGCATTACACTAGTTATACTCGAGGAGAGTCTTAGGAGGATGTTATTATGTATAATTATGCTTATAATATTATGTGACATGTATATGATGAACTTGCACATTGTTGTTACTATATGATGATTAGTTTGACTTAAGTATATGTGTTGGTCTACATGGTTAAAGTAAGATGATATGTACTCTTAAATGCTATGTTATGTGAAGTAGGATGTTACTCATGGTTCTTGTTGAGTTACCTGATTGAGTAAGGTTACGTGGCTTTGCTTGGTCATTGCACTTTTTGGCTTGATAGGGGTTCATGGGTAATTGTCTTTCTTTTCTTATGTTGAAATGTACTCTTATATATGCTCATTGTTAATATGACATGATGATAAAATTACTTGAAACTGCATCTAAGTATATGATACGCATGTTTACCTTGACTATACTTGATGTTTTTTTCTTGTGATGTACATGCCCATGGCTTAATGATCATGCATTATTGATTTGTATTGTATTGTTGAATGTGGATAAAGTTTTTAAATGAAAAATACATACTTTATGAAAAGTCCCTATTTTTAGGATGATTTCAAAGTATGTGTGCATATGGTATTATACTTAGTACAAGTGGTGTAATAACCCCACTTATAAATATATGTTATGTGTATGTAGAGATTATGTAATCCTCCAAGTATAGTAAAGAAAAATTTTAAATTTTTCACTACTATGACCTATGAAACTGATGATGTAAACTAAGAGGCAAGTTTTAGTCCTTGAAGATGACGACGATGTCGGTTACGTCTAGGGGGTAACCTGAATGTGACAAACTTGGTGTCAAAGCATGTGGTTGAATTATCTTTGAGTCAATATCTCTCTCAACCACGTCTATGTAAGTTTGTAATCATAATTGTAAAGCGCGCCACACTTATGGATCGGAACCTTGATGCCTAGGAAACTCTCACTTTCTTGGAAATCTAATATTGTGACATTAGAGTATACTTATGGTATGATTTTGCATATAATCATGTTATTGTGATTATAGGAAAAGAACACTCAATGGAATACGGCCCAGAGGCTTGAAGAGGATATTTTCAATACGAGAGCTCTTCCCCGTGGTGATCAAGTTCCTTCTTTTTGGGGAAGGTGAGAATGATGAACAAGCTCCAATCAATCCTCCACCTTTGACACATGGTGACATACGAGATTCCCTTATCGAATTGGCCCAAGTCGTCACTATAAAAGCCCAAGCTATGATGGCCCAAGCTAATCGAGAGGTTGTACCTCGAGCTCATCAACAAGTTGCAACCATGGCCTCCCGTCTAAGGGATTTCACTAGAATGAACCCTCCTACTCTCTACGGGTCCAAGTTTGAAGAATACCCCCAAGTGTTCATCGATGAGGTCTACAAGACAATCTCCGATATTAGATTATCTATTAGTGAGAAGGCCGATTTATCCACTTATCAACTCAAGGATGTATCTAAAGCTTTTTTTTTTCAATGGAAGGATAATAGGACATTAAGAGGTGGTCCGGTGACTTGGGAGATCTTCAAGAAGGCTTTTCTTGATCGTTTCTTTCCTAGGGAGATGAGGGAAGCTAAAGTGGTGGAGTTTATCAACCTTCACAAACGATGTATGAGTGGTCATGAATACTCATTAAAATTTACAAAATTGTCAAAATATGCTCCTTCTTTGATACTTGATCCTAGAGATAAAATGAGCCGCTTTATGAGAGGGTGTTGGATGATTTGCAAGAGGAGTGTTATTCGGCTATGCTATATGAAAACGAGAACATTTCCCATATTATGGTGCATGCAAAACATGTGGAAGAGTCAAGGGCAAAGAGTAAGAGTAGAGATTGTAAGAGGGCAAGATGTTTTGATGGAGGTTCTTCAATGAATAGGCTTGAGATACAAGACAAGCCTAGATTTAAAAAGAGGGATTCTAATCATGTTCTTTCCAAGCTCCCTAAGGCTAGTGGTGATAGGGTGTCTAACTCTAAGCCTAATAAGGGAAAGGGTACTAGTTCACAAATCGAGAAGCCAACATGTGGAAAGTTTGGCAAGAAGCACTATGGTGATTGTCTTAAGGGGACGGACAATTGTTTTGGTTGTGGAAAAAGTGGGCACAAGGTTTGGGATTTCCCTAATGTGAGGGGTCAAGACAAGGGTAGTGGTCAATATAAAGCAAGTGGTTCAAATGAGGATCCAAAGAAAAACCGCTTCTATGCTCTCCGCTCTAGGGGTGAGAAAGAGACTTCTCACGACATGGTGACCGGAATGTTGAAAGTGTTATCTATTGATGTATATGCCTTACTTTATTCCAGTGCTACTTTATCTTTTGTTACCCCTCTAGTAGCCAAAAAGTTTGACATTTTGCCCGATATTTTGCATCCTTTTACAGTGTCTACTCTGATGGTTGAGTTGGTTATTGCAAAAAAGGATGTATAGAGATTGTCCTATAATATTTTTAAATAGAGTTTCTTATTTTGAACTAGTAGAACTTGATATGTATTATATTGTTTATGGATTGGGTGCATGCTTTCTTTGCCTCTATTGATTTTAGGACAAAGGTAGTGAAGTTTATCTTTCTGAATGAACCCGTTGTTGAGTGGAATGGGGAAATTCTATTCCTAGAGGTCGTATTATCTCTTGTCTAAAATCATGCAAAACGATATCTAAAGGTTGTGTATATCATATTGTGAGAGTCCACGATTTAGACTCCAAAATTCCTCCTATTATGTCGGTCCTCGTAGTGAGTAAATATCTGGAGGTCTTTCCTAATGATCTTCCCGGTATTCATCCCAAACGGGAACTTGATTTTGGTATCGAATTGAAAGAGTTAAATGCTCAACTAAAGATTTACTAAACAAAGGCTTCAACAGACCTAGTACTTCTCCATGGGGTGCTATGGTTTTATTCGTGAAAAAGAAGGATGGGTACCTTAGGATGTGCATTGGTTACCACCAACTCAATAAAGTCACAATCATGAACAAGTATCCTCTCCCTCAGAATGACGACTTGTTTGATCAACTCCATAAGGGCAAGCTACTTTTCTAATATTGACTTGACATCGGGGTATCACAAACTTAGGGTGAGAGGTGAGGATATACCAAAGGCAACATTTCAGACTAGATATGGTCACTATGAGTTCTTACTGATGTCCTTTGGTCTAACAAATGCCCTGGTGGTGTTTATGGATCTTATGAATAGTTAGTTTAGAAATTACCTAGATTCATTTATCATTGTGTTCATTGAATACACCTAGATTCATTTGTCATTGTCTCCATTGACGACGTCTTGGTATATCAAAAAAATGAGGGTGATCACATGAACCATTTGAGAGTGGTGTTACAAGTACTTAAAGAATATCATTTATTTGCCAAGTATAGCAACTGTGAGTTTTTCTTGAGGTCGGTGACTTTTCTTTGTCATATCATCTCTAGTGAGGGAGTTGAGGTCGATCTAAGTAAAATGAAAGCAGTCAAATATTTGCCTAAACCTATGACTCCAACCGACAATAAGAGTTTCTTGGGTTTAGCGGGTTATTATTGGAGGTTTTTGGATGGCTTTCCATTGCATCTCCCTTTACTACTTTGACCCAACAATATAAGAAATTTTAGTGGTCGTAGGCATGTGAGAGAAACTTCCAAATGTTGATGAATAGTCTTACTTTCACTCTGGTGTGACCTTACCTGAGGGTAAAAAGGTTTTTTTGTGTATTGTGATGCATCTCAAGTGGTTTTAGGGTGTGTGCTAATGCAATATTGTAAGTTGATAGCCTATGCTTCTCGGCAACTTAAGGTGCATGAGAGAAACTATCTAACTCACGACCTTGAGTTAGCAGCCATAGTATTTGCCTTTAAATAATGGAGGCATTACTTAAACGGTGTTCATGTTGACGTGTATACCGACCATAAGAGTCTCCAATACGTGATTACCCAAAAAGAGTTAAATCTTCGACAAAGAAGGTGGTTAGAAATGTTGAAAGATTACGACAGGTGTGTCATATATCACCCCGGCAAGGCCAATGTGGTTGCAAATTCTTTATGTCATATGACTATAGGTAGTATGTCTCACATAAATGAAGCCAAGAAAGACCTAGTGAAGGATGCTCATAGGTTGTCTAGGTTGGGTGTGAGGTTGGAACATTCTTTGAATGGTGGATTCATGGTCCATCGTAACTCCGAGTCATCATGTCTAGTTGAGGTGAATTCCAAACAACACCTTGATAAATCATTGATAAAGTTGAAGGAATCAGTCCTTGGAAAGCTTAATGAGGCATTCTCCTTAGGGGGGATGGTGTTTTGAGGTACCAGGGAAGATTGTGTGTTCCCAAGGTAGATGAGTTGAGGAACTGGATGCTTGGGGAAGCACATGGGTCCCGCTAATCCATTCATCTGGGTTAAACTAAAATGTACCATGACCTTAGGGAAGTATTTTGGTGGGAAAGTTTGAAGAAGGACATAGCGGAGTTTGTTTCTAAGCGTTCAAATTGCCGAAAAGTGAAAGCCGAACATCAAATGTTAGATGGACTACTACAAGAAATCCAAGTTCCTACTTGTAATTGGGCAGACATCAATATTGATTTTTTAGTGGGTTTACCTCAGACTCAAAGGAAATATGACTCTATATGGGTGGTTGTGGATAGGTTGACCAAGTCCCCTCACTTTATTTTCGTTAAGTCTACTTTTTTTACGGAAGATTATGCTAGGATCTTCATAGATGAGATTGTATGTCGCCATGGTATTCTATTATTCCATCATATTTGATCGGGGTGCACAATTCACGTCTAGGTTTTGGAGGTCATTCCATGAAGGGTTGGGTACGAAGGTTAAGTTAAGTACCGGTTTTCATCCCCAAACAAATAGTCAAGTGGAGTGTACTATTCAAATCCTTGAAGATTATTCTTAGGGCTGTATTATTGATTTCAAGGGAAATTTGGATAAGCATTTGCCTTTGCTGGAGTTTGCTTATTATCATAGTTTTCATTTCTCCATTTTCATGTCTCCCTATGAAGCCTTTTTTGGTAGTAGGCGTAGTTATCCTATGGATGGTTTGGAGTTGGAGAGACTTCTCTTCTTTGTCCCAATTTGATTTATAAGACTTTGGAGAAACTTCATATCATAAGGAAACGGTTGCAAACGTCATATAGTCTGCAAAAGTCTTATGCCAATCATAGGAGAAGGGATTTGAAGTTTGAAGAAGATGATAAGGTGTATTTGAAATTTTCTCCTACGAAAGGTGTGGTAAGATTTGTCGAGATGGGGAACTTGATTCCTTTTTATATGGGTCCATATGAAATCCACAAAAGGGTTGGTAAGTTGCCTACGAATTGAAACTTCCTAGTGAATTATCTTCGGTTCATCCGGTTTTCCATGTTTCCATGCTTAAGAAGTGTATCGGTGCTCCCGTGAGGGTCTTGGTGTGAAGGATAACCTTTCTTATGAGGAAGTTCCAGTTCAAATTCTTGATAGGCAAGTCAGAAAGTTAAGGAATAAGGAGATGGCTTCCGTAGAGGTGTTATGGAAGATTCACCTAGTTGAGGGTGCAACATGGGAGGCCGAGGCCGACATGAAATCCCGTTACCCTCATCTATTTGATAACTGAGGTTAGTAGTTCTTACTAATAATGAAAATAATGACTAAAATTGAAGTTTCTTTGATTTTTAGTGAAGTCTTGTAAAATATGCAATTTTTTATATTGCAACAGTGAATTATTGTGAAGTTACGCATTGGACTTGAAATTTTGCTCTTTGGCTTGTTTGGAGTTATGTCGTGCATTTTTATATGGTGAGTCTTTATAAAATAATATATAGTATGTCGATAAGTCTAACTTTGACAAAATTGACTCATAAATAATATGTTGAGATCTTGTTGTTGTGAAAAGGATATTCCTACTAATGTAATGTTGAGCCTTATGTGAGGTAATTGAGATTTTAAATTGCCTTGTATAAGATATATGGTCAATGTTGTTTTGTATTGTTGTTGGTTGGTCTGCTAGTTTTGAGTCTATTCCTTCCTTTTAATGATTTTTAGTGTCGTTTAGGGACGAATGTTTCTAAGAGTAATAATGTAACACTTCAAATATCCAAGACATGTTCTAGAGACTAACATAAGTGTCATAAGGTCTAGATATTGTTTTTAAGGCCTATAATGAATATAGGTCATTTAAGAAGTTTAAAAACCAAAACTTCCAAGAACTTCCATGACGTTCGGAAAACTAGCTCATGAAGGTACTAGCGTGCCTCAGCCTATTTGACAAGGTTTTAGGTGTCGAAAATCCACAAAAATCGGTGGAAGGGTTTCTAACATGTGTTTAAGTCTATTCAAGGTAGAAACGTCTGGGTACGACTCCCAATAAACTAACCAAGGGCCTTTGAGGAGGACCCTTGCACGTTAAAGTCAAGACTGCTTGGGTTGTGTGCACCCAGGAGAGGCAATCAACGATTCTTGTATGGATTGATGAGGCGTCATTGCTAACCATCAACCAACACATAGAAAAATTTTCGGATCCCTCGCCAGCACAAGTATCTTACCAAAACCACAAGTGTTCAGCACGAAGGTAGGGCTTGCCGTCGATTTACCAACTATCCGTCGATCGTGGTCTCGTTGTTGGGGCCTATAATTCCTACACGTTTTTAAGTTAGTCTTTACTAATTAATTAAGGGGTTTGGTGGTTTGTTAGAGATTCAGGGAAGTCTAATTAACTTAATTAACCCCCCATATAAATACCCCAAGCCCATTAGTCTAATTACACCTTTCCAAACAAAATTCTCTTTTATCTCTCTTCTTTCTCTCTCTATTGGAAGACACCATTGAAGACAAGCTAGGGGAGGGGTTTTGGGGCTTTAAAGGGACGATTTAACCATATGTTTTTCACCACACATTGATGTATGGGATCTAATTCACGTTTGAGAACTCTTTCCTCAAGGGGTTCCATCAAAGTATTTTCAAAAGTTGAGTTTTCATGTAGGTCTTTCTCAATCTCTGAAATTATGTTATGAATTGAATTGTTTATGATTTATTTTGAATATTATGTGTAGATTAAAATTTATTCTAACTTAAATATGATATAGATTGATGGTTTGGTTTAGTTTGTAGAAGATGACACTTAACCCGTAACCCTAGGTTTGATCATAATATAAATTAGGTTGTATTTGGTTCAATTGACTTGGTTATTTCATAAAAACTCTAAATGATGTTGTTACACTAATCATGAATAAAAATAGGGTGATTGGTAGTCTTTCATGCTAGTTCGTTAAAAGATGATCTAGGTTATAAAGTGTTGTGAATTGACCTAACTATTTTGTCTTAAGCTATGATCTAGTATTGAATTGTGATGTAGTGATTCTTCTATCCTTTTTATAATGTTGATTATTGACTTATGATGATTGAAGGAATACTGATTGTATTGAAGTATTAACCTAATAAGGGAATACATGGGAGATATATATATATATAAGATATAGGAAGGAGTACTAATCCTAATAGGACTAGGATTAAGGAGTACTAATCCTAATAAGACTAGGATTAGTACATAGTAAATACTAATATTATTTAATACTATTTATTTAATACTATATGTTATTATCCCCCCTCAAGCTGAGCTGAGCGGAAGCGAACGGAAGCTTGGAACTGAGGTAATCGTGTTGTCGGCTCGAGAGAGGCTTGGTGAGAATATCTGCCGGTTGTTCTTCAGTGGGAACATACTGCACAGTCATGGTGCCGGCCTGAACTTCATCGCGAACAAAGAGACAATCGGTATCAACATGCTTCATTCTGGTGTGTAGGACAGAATTCTTGGCCACACAGATGGTTGATTTGTTGTCACAATAGTGAACAGGAACAATGTGAGTGGCACGGAGTTCGCGAAGAATATATGTGACCCACATGGCCTCAGCAGCAAGAAGAGCAAGGGCGCGGTATTCAGCTTCAGTCGAGGACCGAGAGACCTTGGGTTGTTTTTTTGTACACCGGGAGATTAGGTTCGGCCCCAAAAAAATGAGAAACCCCGATGTAGATTTTCTGTCATTTTTATTATTCGCCCAATCTGAATCTGAGAAACCCCGAAGCTCCAAGTCCCCGGGTCGAATGAGTAAACCACGACAAAGAGTGCCAAAAATGTACCTGAGAATGCGTTTTAGACAATGGTAATCATGTTCACTTGGTTGATGCATGCGCTGAGCAACTCGGTTTACAGCAAACTGGATGTCAGGATGGGAAATGGCCAGATACTGTAGAGCCCCAACGAGGCTGAAGAAGTGGGTGATATCGGCAAAAGGGGTGTCGGCTCCATTCGTAGACGAAGAGACTGTCATCGGTGTTGGTTGACTGGTGCATTTTTCAAGTCCATCTTTCTGCAACAGATCTCGAGCATATTTTGACTGATGAAGAAACAAGCCGCTGCCTGTCCGAGAAACCTCCATTCCTAGAAAATAATGTAACGGGCCAAGGTCCTTCATTTTGAAGGTAGTATGCATAGCTCGAGTGACATCCTAAATGAGAGCTGCAGTAGAGCCTGTAATAATGATATCATCTACATAGACAAGAAGAATGATTGTACCGTGTGCTGAATGTCGAGTAAACAGACTCATGTCGTGTACGCAACACGTGAAGCGGAGTCTCTGGAGGAACATTTTCAAACGTGTGTACCAAGCATGGGGGGCTTGCTTGAGCCCATACAGAGAATTCTGAAGTTTGAAAACATGTTGAGGGAAGCGAGGATCAACATAGCCTAGTGGTTGCGTCATGTAGATAGTTTCATCAAGCATGCCATGAAGAAAAGCATTGGAAACATCAAACTGATTGATGAGCCAATTGTTGCGCACGGCAAGGGATAGTACCAGGCGAATGGTTTCCTGCCGAATAACTGGACTGAATGTCTCGGAGTAATCAAGCCCATACTCCTGATTGTAGCCTTTTAGCAACCAAACGAGCCTTGTACCTAGAAATAATGCCATCTGCATTATGTTTAATTTTGTACACCCATTTACAGCCCACTGGGTGCCGCCCATGTGGCTTAGGTACAAGAACCCAAGTTTTCTGATCAGTCAAAGACTTAAACTCGTCATCCATAGCATGACGCCAATAAGCATTTTTTGAGGCAACAGAGTAGGTTGTTGGTTCACTATCGGGAAGGGGTGTATTTGGTAGTATGGTAGCCTGAAAGGTTTTGGGTTTAAAGATACCGGCTTTGCCACAAGTTAACATGGGATGAGTATTGGGGGTGGTACGCACGGTGGTGATTCGGGGGTGGCCAGGAAGGACCAAAAATGGATCGGGCTGGAGATGTTGTGGGTATGGGGTGGTTCGGGTTGGTTGTGAGTGTGGGTGGTGGTTGCGGGTGTATTGTGGGTGACGGTCGAAGGGGTGATAAGGGGTGGTTCGGTAGTTGGTGGAGGTGTGGGGGAAGGTGGTGAGGGACCCTGTGAGTATGTTGGAAAAAGGGGAAGGACGCCAATGAATGATGTATTTGTGGAGGGGGAAATAGACTCGTAGGGAAACTCATTTTTGACAAATTTGACATGACGAGATATGTAGACTTTATGAGTTTGTGGGTCAAGACAGCGATAACCCTTGGAGGTAGGATGATAGCCCACAAAAATACAAGGACGGGATCGGGGTTATAATTTATGAGTAATATGAGGGCGTAGCCAAGGGTAGGCAAAACACCCAAAGACACGGAGGTTGGTATAATTGGGAAGTTCTTGGTAATGGAGTTGATAGGGTGATTTGTTGGAGAGAGTGTGACTGGGCATTCTGTTAATGAGGTAGTTTGCGGTGGCTAGAGCTTCTACCCAAAAGGAGACAGGGAGATGAGATTGATGTAGAAGAGTAACCACTGTTTCAATGAGATGGCGATGCTTACGCTCATCCACCCCATTCTGTTCGGGAGTGTATGGACAGGACGTTTGATGTATAATTCCAAGGGATTGCAGAAACTGGCCAAAGATGTTATTGACATATTCCTTTCCATTGTCACTTCGAAAAAGTTTAACATGAGAATTGAATTGTGTTTTGACCATTTTTTTCAAAGGTGACAAAGGTAGTGTATGCATGTGATTTGTGTTTTAGTGGGTACAACCAACTGTATTTTGTAAAATCATCCAAAAAACAAATATAATAGCGAAAACCAGCAAATGAAGGAACACCAGTAGGACCCCATAGGTAAGAATGAATAAGTTGTAAAGGTGCAGTTGTACGCTTCTCAGATAAAGTAAAAGGTAATTTATGAGATTTAGCAATTGAACAGTAGTCACAATTGTTTACATTAATGGAAGAAAAACCTAATTGAGACATTAAAGAATTTATTATTTGAGTAGATGAGTGACCCAGACGACTGTTCCTCAACAAACTGTGGCCATCAGCCGAAAGAGCCATCGGAGCCACAGGAACGCTTTCTAAAACTGGGTGGGCTGACGAACTTGTGCCAGGAAGAACGTACAGACCATGCTCACAGGGGCCCTGAAAAATTACCCTCTTGGTAGTATTGTCTAGGATCTGAAAATCATTAGAGGTGAACAAGAGTGAGCAATTATTGTCTTTTGTGAATTGGTGAACTGAAAGGAGATTGGTTTTAATAGAAGGGACGCGGGTAAGGTTACCTAGGTGAAAGATAGCGGTGAGGGTTTTAATGGTACCCGTGCCAGTGTGAGAAATATTAAGGGACTCACCGTTGCCAACAGTAATACCATTGGAGCCATGATATGAATTTGGAGCGTTAAGCTTGGATAGATCAGAAGTAACGTGCATGTTGGCCCCAGTATCCAACAGCCATTCAGAGGAAGGGCTGGCTTGAGATGCATAATTGGCACGGTTATCACTATTTCGGCTCTCCTCATACCAAACCCAGCAACGAACAGTGGTGTGTCCTGTTTTCTGACAGATTTCACAAGTTGGACGATCCCGCTCATAAGTGTCCTGCCCGCCGCTGGAAGATGACTGCCCGCCGCTGCCGAAGGAGTGCAGGTTGTTGTTACTGCGGTGCTGCTGACCGTCGTACGGCGGACGACTGTCCTACCGACCGCCGCACCCGCGGCCTCCGCTGTTTCTGCCGTAGCCGCCGCGGCTCCCCTGCCGGCCGCCACCACGCCCCCGCGATAGTTCTGCCTTGCAGTGAGGGCGGTGGCCGGCTCCATAAGAGCGGCTTCTCGGAGAAGAAGTTTTCTCTCCAGATCTACGTGGATTTCTTCACTTTTTAGCCACGAGGAGAGAGTAGCAAGGTCAACGGGCGTTGGACTGATGTGAACTGCCTGTTTAATGGAGGAGTAAGCTGATGGGAGCCCCTAAACGATGCACATGACGAGATCTTTTTTGGGAATGATTTCGTTCACGGTGTCGAGGGCTATGATGATGGTGGAGACCTCGTCTAAATACTCCGCCATAGTTTTCGTGCCTTTGGTAATTGTGTGGAGACGATCACGCAATTGAAAAATATGAGAGTGGGAAATTCATGCATAGTGTGTTGCGAGGGCCGTCCACAGGGCTGAAGCAGTTGTGTAGGATCGGACGTGTTTCTGAACCGTGGGAGAGATGACCGCAATCAAACATGATCGGATCTGGCCATCCACGGCTTTCCAGGAGGCATGGGCCGGATTGGTTTTTTCTGATTTGTCCATGGCGGTGATGACTGCCAACGGCGGTTCTGTGCTTCCATCGACGTATTTGAGAAGGTAATTGGCCTCAAAGGCTGTGAGAACGGTGATTTTCCATGTAGGGTAATTTATGTCTGATAATTTTTCGAGAATCAGGGCATGAAGAAGCCTGAGAAGCAGTTTAACGACAGAAGGAAGTGAATCGAGAGGATCCACCTCGGTTGTCATGGCTGCCACCGCCCAAGAGAAGAGAGGGAACGATCGGTGCCCTAAAGAGAGAAAAAAAACTAGAGAAAAGAAGATGTAGGTTTTCTGGCTCCTGATACCATGAAGGAATTTTGATTGTATTGAAGTATTAAACTAATAAGGGAATACATGGGAGATATATATAGGAAATATAGGAAGGAGTACTAATCCTAATAGGACTAGGATTAGTACACAGTAAATACTAATATTATTTAATATTATTTATTTAATACTATATGTTATTAATGATGCATACCCAAATTGGATGTAATGATGGCTTATGGTAATACCTTGATGAAGAACTATGAAGCAAACTTCGTAAGTCTTATAATCTGTATCATTTACTTCAAAATTTGGTTAATTGGGATTAAGTCATGATGTTGTATTGGAGTATGCTTTGTATTTCGATTGGTAGGGTGATATGATGTTGAATTGAAATGTCTTCATTATGATTGTGAGGTGTTGGCTAAGATGTAAATGTTATAAGGAGGGTAAAAAATTTAATAATGTGCTTTATCATGGTATGAAGATGTTAATGTGCTAACATCATCAATATGAATTGTAATGAAAGCATTTATACTCTTTCAATCCTTATTGAGCTATTAATGATTATGTTTATAGAAGAGGTAGACCCTATGACCTAAACAAATCTATGATTGATAACAAAGGCTTAAAGACATTTCAAGAAGGGACTCTAGCTTAGCACCAAGTGAACTACAGTGAGGAGTGTCCCTTCCCACATAGGGAAGGTAGGATCACTGATGTACTCTTGAAATTGTAGACTCTAATTCATGTAGCATAAGAGGGTCCCAACAATATCTCCTAGTTCTTAAACTATGTTGCCCCCATTGGAATACTAGCTAGTGGATCCACGTAGTTTCTATATTTCATGTTTTGGTACAACATTGGCAGGTAATCCGCCTGCCTTCACTGTAGGGTTTTATGACACCCGATTCCACATTAACTCATGTGGTCTATGTCAGTTAGGGCAATATGTTTCCAAAAGATAAAATGAACTAGAGGATTGAACTCTAACTATGATAACCTAAGGGGTCTAACTTAGTCTAGGTAGGGGTATGGGACTCTACCTAAGCATTGCACTAGTTAGATTTGAGGGGAGTCCTAGGAGTATGTTCTTATATATAATTATTCTTATAATTTTATGTGACATGTATATGATGAACTTCCACATTGTTGATACTATATGATAATTAGTTTGACTTAAGTATATGTGTTGGTCTATATGGTTAAAGTAAGATGATATGTACACTTAAATGCTATGTTATGTGAAGTAGGATGTTAGTCATGGTTCTTGTTGAGTTACTTGGTTAAGGTTATGGGGATTTGCTTGGTCATTGCACTTTTTGACTTGATAGGGGTTCATGGGAATTTACTTGCTTTGCTTATGTTGAAATGTACTCTTATATATGCCTATTGTTAATATGACTTGATGATAAAATTACTTGAATGTGTATCTAAGTATATAATATGCATGTTTACCTTGACTATACTTGATGTTGTTTTTCTTGTGATGTACATGCCCATGGCTTAATGAACATGCATTATTGATTTGTATGGTATTGTTGAATGTGCATAAGGTTTTAAATGAAAAATGCATACTTTATGAAATGTCCCTTGTTTAGCATGATTTAGAAGAATGTGTGCATATGGTATCATACTTAGTACAAGTGGTGTACTAAGCCCATTTCTTCATTTTCCCCAATATATTAGGTTCCGGTCGTTGAAGTGTTTTGAACACGACTTGAAGATTTCATAGATCTATTATTCATCCAAGTAGTGTAGGTCTTCAACTTCTGAGGGCGATGCCACTATCTAGATTATAGAGTTTGTTTTTTAGTTAAAGACTACTATGGTTATTTCTTTCCATTTAGTATGAAATTTGTATAGCCCATGTGAGGCCTTTTTACTTGATGTATGGGTTATGACTAAGTTCTTACACTCTTATTAGATGGTTATGATATGATACGACTATTATGACTATTATGTCTATGTTATATTTATATACTTATGTGCAATAAAAGAAGAAGACTAAATAATCTTCCCATACGAAGGGTCTATGTACGCTCGATATAAATATATGTTATGTGTATGTAGAGGTCTATGTAAACCTCCAAGTAGAAGTAATAAATTTTTTTAAATTTTACGCTAAATTTGAACTATAAATGTAAAGATGTAAATTAAGAGGCTAGTCTTAGTCCTCGGAGTGGACGACGACGCCAATTACATCTAGGGGGTAAACCCGGATGTGATAATTCTTTACCATGCTTGCACGCCTCTTGTAAAGCTCTATATTTTGTGAATATATTTGTAGTATCTTCTATGCTTTCTCATTCTGCATATTCAACATCACCCCTATGATTCCTCAAACAGAAGGCATAGGAACTATGACCCAAATTTCCCCAAGAGGATCCCTCTGTATTACATTCACCCACCTATTTAGTGGGAATTACCATAAACACTCTTTATATTCAATTTAGATATGTATCTTGTCCACTATATCATCATATCAGACCATTTTATAGGACATGGCATACGGGGTTCCCTTAGTCTTATCAACATATACATGTTTCTAGTGACAATGTGAATAATTCGTGCAACTGATGTCTGCTTCCCTTCATGTGTTATCATTAACTTTTTTGCCATAATTCCCAAATTACAAAGTTGGGTAAAGCTCTAAAGAAAAGTATTATATTTTTCCTAACAATTATCCCCCCACCACAACATTTAAACTTGCAAAAGACCAAAATAAGACCTCTTAGTTGAATGAGATTTCATAAACACATGGGGTATTATAATAGTACATACTATACATTCTCTCATTATATACGAGAGAGTTCGCACTGAAGCAGGAACACTTTCATCCTTGTACCTTTTTTAACATGTTTCGAAAAAAATTACTACTCGAGTGGTTTTAATTAATAGTAGGTGGGTTATTGATCATATATCTAGTAATTTGTGGATATATACAAGAGACACTAGGACGATGAGTAATAAAATCTAGACTACATTTTTTGTTACCATTGTAAGTTGAAGTCTCCTTAACTCTAATCTTCTTCACTATTCACCAAAAATGATCTAGCTTACCCTCTAAACTCCTCCTAATATTTATAATCTCACCTATTTAATTTGAATCATTTGAACATTTCAAAATCACCTCCATACCACTACAACTATCAGCTTCCCTCAATTCTACAGCGCCTTTTGGCACATATCCTTAGGTTTAATTAGCAATCTAATTATTCTAATTAGTTTAAGGTACTACATTACCGAAGCTCTACATGTAGGGTTTCTAAAACCTTGACGACATTGGCAACGCAAATGGCCATAAAAGTTTCTTTTTTAATGGTTTTACGATTTCATGCTCGAGCCTACACCTTGGGAGGGACCGGCACTCGGAGACCATTTCTGGCCCCCAAGCGAACCATTGGTCTGACTTACTTAACTCAGCGAAGAGTAAACTCAATCTTAAACAAGAATTAAGCATATTTATAAACATATACTTTATAAATTAATCTGGCCAAAATGGCACTTGAATCTCAAAAAGTATATTAACTCCATACTGAACTACTTACAGTCTACGAAGCCTCTATATGAGTAAAGAGGGATGTTGGGACAAATCCCACAACATCCTGATGAACTAATCTAGAAATGAAATAAAACGGATATCCTTAGGAATGCAAAGAGGCTCACCAAGTAGCTGTGGAGTGATCAATGGGATCAAAGATGCACTGCGTGTTGATCATGTTTACCTGCTTCTCCATCATGAAACTATGCAAGCCAACTTGCATCAGTACATTGAATTTTTGAGTATGTGATTTGCAAAACTAAACAACACTTAGGCTTGAAAAGGAGTAAGAAACAACACTTACCTTGGCTTTGCTCAACTCATGATCTACTTATTCTTATTCAATGTACGCAGTTTAAAAGTAATTGCAATATAAACAAAATATTAACTGAAAGCATTATTGTAAACTCCGAAAGTATACAAGTATACAAATAATATATGAGATAATTACGAAATTACAAATAACTGAGGTATACGAAAATACAATACTTCTATGTGAGTTTCTCTAACCGACAACCAACACTTAAGACCTATAGTGATGATACATCGTTACTCGGCCCACGCTGCTCGGCCATCCTAACTTTGCCAGAGTATAGGTTCTGAACTGCCTAATGGATCCACTAGTAAATTATGAAAATGGTTCATCTAAAAGGTTTGACCCTTTTCTACCCATGATGGCTACATGGTTTACATGGGGACTTTAGTTAATCAGAACTCGTTTCCCCACATCAGTGCTCAATATTACTCCAAAATATGAATATATATATATATATATATATATATATATATATATATATATATATATATATATATATATTTATATATATATATATATTTGATCTTATGTTTTTAAAACAGACTGATTTTGTTATTTAAGATTAGTGCTCAAAACATTGCTTTTAAAAAGCTCTTCTTGAAATCATAGTTGCATTTTTGTTCCATTAAAACTAGACATAGGCTTTGTGGAATTTATTCTTACTTTCATTCTCAAAAGTTTGAAAACATTTTAGTTTAAGCTCTAAAGGAGTACTAAGTTCCCTTATAAATCTTGAGAACTGAACTCAACTTGATACTCTTTCCTTAATTGAAGTTTAACTCTTGGGGAATACATAGTTCGCTTATAGATTTTGAGAACCTAAATCAACTCTTTAGTCTTTCTTTACTTGAAACTTGAGTCTTAAACAAAGTTAAAATGTTTAAATAAGACACTTTAAACCTGTAAGAACTTAACCCTAAACCTTTAGACTTGACTGTTAGCTTCCTTGACATTGATCTTAACTTTTCTTGAATTAGATGATCGATTCAAGGATCATGATCTTATGTTTATGTATGATTTCATGATGTTTAGATGTATTTTAAAGTGTTGGAATCAACTACGAACGATAGGTACATCACTTAGGAACTCATAGGGAAAGATAGGGAAAGAACGGGGCCTCCAGGGGGTCATGCGCTCTGAGAGGCGTGGGGTACGTAGCCTGACAGACAGAGGCAGCCCTTTCGTTCTCTGATGGGCGCAGCGAGGCAAGCCTTGTCAGGCAAAGGTTGCCCTGAGGGTCTCTGGAAGGCGCGGCACCCCAAGGCTTGTCCGACACGATTTTTGACTTTTCTTCTCTTATTTTCATTTCTAACTCTTCTAAGCTCCCATAGATCCCACCCCCAAACACTTAGGATCCCTAAGATCTTCGTTACCCAACAATTTAGACCTAAAAAGAGCCCGGAAACACGAAACAAAACTACTATAGATGTACTATAATTCAACAAACAAGAACTTCAAACTTTTCATAAAACACTTCAAGATTTACTTTTCAATAAGCCTAAATTGCTGTAATGAATCAATTTGGAGGGTGGTGAAAGAAACCAACACCAAAGGATCTCACATACCTTGATAGGGATTACCCCCGATGAAATCCACGCAACGAATTCTTGTGGTTCTTGCTTCTTCTTCTCCTTTCTATTCTTTTCTCCTTTCTTTCAATGCCCTAACTTATTTTCTAATTGAAAAAACTGATTTGGATCAGCTTAGACCCCAACTTATTATCCTTAAAATGATATTAATAATTGATTTAGAAAAATACCAAAACACCCTTAACAAATCCAAATTTGGAATTTCCTACGCCCAACAACTCAACTTTCAGAAGTCATTCTCCCTCATACGACCTAGGAATTTAACAAACTTGACGTTGTTGGAAAGATCTTTCGATGATCTTTCCATACATATAAAGAACTCACTCAAACTTCTCCTATGCCCAACAGCTCAACTTTCAGAAGTCATTCTCCCTCATAAGACCTAGGAATATCACAAACTTGATGTTGTTGGAAAGATCTTTCGATGATCTTTCCATACATATAAAGAACTCACTCAAACTTCTCATGAGCTTAAAGTTATGGTAGTTTGAAAATAACCAAAACTCACTTTGAAATATGAAATTTTTTCCAAATTTCCTTACTTATTTCTAAATTTGATTATTCTTGTTTTTCTTAGCTTAAACTTAGTTAATTCTAGATACCAGATGTTACATATGATTTCTCTATGTCTAAAATTTTCCAGAGAAACGTGTATCTACTAAATCCATCTGAAATGTAACTTGAAAAAAAAACCAATTTGGGAACTTTGGGTTTCAAAAAAAATTGAAAGCAATTTCAGTGAAGCAGATTGAAAAATCAAAAACTTACAAAAACGTGTATCACTTTCGTTCCTTCTCTTCTTCCTTTTTTTTTTGTAAGTTTTCTATTTTCAATCAACTTTGCAAATTGTTTTCAATTTATTTTTGGAAATTCTAATTTCCCAAATTGGGTTTTATTTTTTTCATGTTACATTTATCAAGGATTCAAAAGATATACGTTTTTAAGGAAAAGTTTACACCATCAGAAAGAGAAAGACCCATAAGAAATGCATTTCTAAGGCAATCGTCAATGTCAATGTCACCAAAATTTCATAAACCCTAGGTCACGATCCAAAATGAGCCGTGAGTGGCACCCACAGTTAACAACCTAAGTGGGCGTACCAAGGAATTCAAACCCCAACATATATCAATAATTAAACTACGAATAACAACAATAATACGGATGCTCCAAAACATTAAAGTAATCATCAAATGAACCTCTAAAGTCTATTACATATTATCCCAAAAATCTGAAAGTCACCACACAAAGGACATCTAATATTCAAATACTAAGTATATGAGTATTAATGACACCAAAATAAATGAATAAAATAGTTTATATCTGAAAAACTAAAGACATCATGTCATGACCAAAAGAATTCATACGAGCTTGAATAAATATCTCATCTTGGAACCTGATATACTGAAGATTGACTAGATTTGAGGAATAGCCGAAGTCATTGGTATACTCGTTGCACTCCACAAAGGAAAAACAAAGAAAATCACAAGTACGACTCAATACGGGGAAACAAGTACTAGGTAGGTATCATAAGCCAACCCAAAATAGAAACTAATATACAATGAATAATAGTATAAAGTCAACTATGTCACTTAACAGGTGACAATTAACAATAACATAACCTAATACAACAGCACTTAAGTAAGTACGCAATCAATCACAATATCAAACACCCATATGGGGACTCATGCCTCCACACCACACTCAATATCTTTTTCCTTTAATGTTACCGTGTCGGAACATGACACTCTGATCCAAGATTATCGCGTCGAAACGTGACACTATGATCCAAAAATACCGTGTGACAACGTGACACTCCGATCTAAAAACATCGTGTCAGAACGTGACACTCTGATCAAAAAATTTCATATCGAAACGTGACACTCCGACCCAAAAATACCGTGTTGAAACGTGACACTCTGATTCAAAACTATCATTAATTTATCATTTATTATCACCCATTCGTTAATAATATTTCATCAAGCCTTTTTATATTCAAGGCATCACTTCAATAGAGAGGTTGTTAGATTATAAATCTCATGGTCTTAGAATTTGAGATCAATCACAAATCATAACACTCAAGTCACACAATCACACAATCAAGCACATAAAGAAATTCACGGTGTCGTTCAATGCATATCAATTGTTATTAAAAGTTTATCTATCAAATAGAATAAATCATAACCTACCTCTACCGAAGAACCGAAGTTAAGCAAGCTACTTCTCCAATACTTTTCCTTTCGTCAATGCTTTTGAACCTTTCCAATCTATCAAACATATGTTCATAATTTAAAAGTTAACAAGTTTATAAAAACTCATATTTTCTATGTCTAGCCTAAACCCAAGAACTTAATTGATCCTATAATTAATTTCCTAAAGTTCAAGCCTAAAGATAAGTCTTGATTTCTCCAATTAACATAACTTTAATGATATTTAACTAATATAATACAAATCTAATCTTTAATTACTTATCTCAGTATATCAAAATTTGAATCATAATATAATACAAAAATTAGAATGTTCAAATCGAAGCCACTGGTTATGAAACCTGTGGCAAAAAATCAAAACATTGATCGATCCTAAAGTTGGCAGTGACAATCCACTAACATATACATATACAATGTCCTTTCTTAATCCTTATTGTAACCCATAATCAAACTAACCACAGTGACTTGAATCTTTTACGGCCTTCAATTCATCACTTTAGTTAATCATCACAATTCAAGCCAATCATCATCCCATTATTATTTACCCACTAACCTAATTATTCATTCCTCAGTTTTTAATATCTTATAATGAATCTGTTCTCACCCCATTGCACTAATTTTTATCCCATAAGAATATTATTCCTCAATTCCAATTTTCTCATCAGACTTCGTTTCCACCCATTTCTATTAAATTTCTCGGATCCTCTTTCACAGCAAACCTAACATTAGTATTCAAAACATTATTAAATTAATTAGTACATAGTTAGATATGATGAATGATTATCTGCAGAACTTACATTTCGCTGCTTAAGTCAGTCACCTGGGTAAGTTTTCTCATGTTAAACCCTTACTCTTTCTACAAAATATTTATTCCGTAGTTTTTATATATGACTAGTTATAACAATTGTAAAAGTGACTGATTATTAATTTTAATGTTACTTTATTTAACCACCAACTAAATAAATTATTAAAAGTACCATATTAATTATATAATTATATTCATGAATAGTCTAATATGCTCATTTAGAACCTATCAAAAGAGTCTTTTCTGAAATAACATTTCTAGTATACAAATAACCAAATGGGTTGTTGTATTAGATACTAATTTACCCATCGTTCTTCCTCGAATGATCAAAAGAAGGCTTGGGTAAGAAAGGGTAGAAGAATCAATAAAATGTGTGAATATCTTTAGTGCATATCATGCTCAGTCTCCCAAGGTCTTAGCTCGTCTCCTCTCATATTATGTCCCAAAAAGGTTCATATCATTACTCAAGTGGTAGCTATTGTTGTATGTAAATTCAACTAACAACAAAATGTATTCTCAATATCCATCAAAACTAATCATACACACGTATGCAATATGTTCTCAAGGACCTTGACATAACCATTAGGTGGAATCTTTTTCACATAACCACGATTAAATGTTGAATCAATATTGATTTCAATCAGAAGTGAACCTAAACCAACCACCACACACTGATGATGCACAAACCATCATAAATCTTATGAATATTTCATTCTCACAACATAAGCTTTCCACGAGCTTAAGATCTTTAGACATCAGGTACCCACCAAGGAAAAATTAAACTTATCTTACCTCAAGAAGAAAATGATCAAGTAACCATCCATCTACAAATACACAAGAGCATACAGAACCTCTAACAACACTTTCCAAGCGCTAGATTAGTAGTTATAATAGACAAACCTTAAGAATGATAAAACTAGACACAATGATCCCCACATTCCATCACATGCAGCCAAAACATGATACCGATGATGAGATAAATCTTATGTCTATCGAACATCTGTAAATTTTTATGGTAGCTCTCCTATAAATTCTAATAAGCAAAGTTGTGCGTGTTGAATCACTAGTATACTTCAACTATATCAAACAACACCAAATATTTGATAACTGATATGAACAAGTCCACCCTATCAGGAGGAAAATCATAGAATCAGTACACCCAATCCACTACTAAGGACTCAGCCTTTGAACCGAAATTACACACTGATGTAGAATGTGATTCATATTCTAAACCAAACAAGATTGAAGTAGTTGGTAACATAAGAATGTACATATCCAAGGTCGAATAACTCTAGATAGACTTCCCATAATGCCCAAATAAAACCTTTTCATTAATCTCTATCTCTTGGATTTTATAGCTACCCACAATCACCAATTTAGTCCATATTATAATTACACATACTTGATTTATCAAATTCCACATCCATTGAATTCATTATTGTAATACTAACAAAACATCATAACCATATCTATCATCTACTCTCCAAACCATCTTTAGTATCAAAGTATTCTTAGCAAATACATGTTCAAACTATTTTTCTCTCTCTTTATATTAAATCATTTCATGAATAATATGAGTTCCAAACAAGTTTAATAACACTAATTCCAAAAATACATGTTCAAACTATGGTTATATCCCTTTCTATTTAAGCATTTCATGAATAATATGAGTCCCAAACAAGTTTAATAACACAAATTTAAAATTTGATAGTACTTATTCATCGAGATAAAACTATTAAATCACACCCAAAGTAAAGTTCCGCTACTTCTACATGTCATGCCTTAGCTACCATTGTAAAGCATCACATATCTCCTGCTAACACTTAGGAAAATTCTTGGTCACTCAAATAAAAACTCAATATTTATAAAAGTCGATAATAAACTCCTAGTGGAGTCTGAACCGAACTAGTTCACATCTCACAGTTATGTTTAAACTTATAGGTGAAAATCAATAAAATTTTTAACTATACCCCAAAGGTTTATACGAGAGATCTTGTTTTTTCACATTTTCTTTTAAAAAATTCCTCATGACGTATTAAACTTTTCAATACACCAGACTTTTGTTCCTATTGCTGACTCGCTTACCAGTCTTATTCTTTGGCCAAAAATCCTGAATATTTTTTCCTTAGACTCTAGATCAAAACATTACGTGACCCCCCCCCCCCCTTAAGTTCTTTAACATTCAAAATTAATCAAATTTATTGCTCCAATTAGGAACAAGTCCTTCCAAATGCTAATAGTCAATGCGATTAATCATTCCTTACCTTACCACTCCATAACTTGACAAAACACACTATAACAAACCTAAACTCACAATGAAAATTTTGAATTATAAACGTAACTATGTAACTCAATCTCCTTATCTATCAACATAAGTCATATCTTGAAGATTTTCATAAATTCACGTATATTTTCTTATCATCGATCAGCTCTTCATAAATTTTGTCATATCCTTCTCTAAAAATCCAACTATAGTCATTAACAAACTCATAATCGCTAGAGAACTTATCATCACACTCGAGGTAAACGTATTTACACTCTTTTCTCAAGTATTATTCGATAGTTTTTAACTAATCTAATAAATTAGTACACAATTACCATAACCATAGTAAAATCTATGAAACCACACGTCTCTGAACAAAATTATCAACCTCCCAAAGATATCAATTTAAAACTTTCAGTTAGAGAAAATCTTAATGTTTTCACCTCTTTCTTAAGGCTACACAACATTCTACATTTTTTCATTATGACTCTAGATTCTTCAAACATTATTCGAGAGGTGCCCCAACACTCCTAAACCTTGTCATAAAACCACATTACATACTAAATAGTAAAAAATCACAACCTTAGATACTCATAAGTCTTTATTATCATATAAAATCATTTAACCAATAAATTCGTATCATATAGTTGCATCCCAATTACAATTTCTCATGAACTTTTTTTTACCATCATGCTCAGTTAGCCCTTGTCATCACCACAAAGAGAACCTTTTCTCGACTTGACACCTTAAAATCAGGTATACCAATTAAATTCAAGAGACTAATCCAATTTTATACGCACTTTCTTACTAAAATTTTCAATTTGCTTAACCCAAATATACTCGCTAGGAATTTGTTCCCCTATAAGTTTTTCTTTCTAGTATCAATCTATCCTTTGAAACATAGATAAAATAAGCAGTCCTCAAGATACAGCTGACAACCTAAATGAATTTATAACGTACATGAGATTCACCACTAAAAATATTTTTTTGAAAATAATGCTTAACCCAGTCGACCGTAGTAATAAACTAGTTGGTTTCTCAAATGTAGAATCAATATCGGATCTCATTATCTAAACATGTCATACCACTAATAACTCCTTAAGTATTTAGTATTTACACTTGACAATCGATGTATTCATTTTTGCATAACACTATAACCAAACCTTGAAAGTCTTTAATTCATCACAAATCATACCTATCAAGAAGATTTGTTTAATGTCTTCAATCGGACCCTTTACAATAGAAAGGACGGGGGTCTCGCTGACCGGTATACAATGTTGTTATATTGGGCCCTTAATTATCTGTCGATTCTGTATGTTGGGCCCAAGCCTGTTAGGGCGTAGCTTAGAACTATATATAGACTCTATGACAAACCCTATTCTGTATTCTGTTTTTTGCCTCTCCATAATAAAACTGCTCCCTCTCTTCCCGTGAACGTAGCCAATTTATTGGTGAACCACGTAAATCTGTTGTCTTGTTTTTCGCATTTATATTTTCTCGTATTATCTCGAATTCCGCAGAACAAATTGGTATTAGAGCCTCTCGGTTAATCGGTGTTCTTGGATAATTCGAGATGTCTGCTTTGAACGTGAAAATCGACAAATTCACAGGGAGGAACAGTTTCAGTTTATGGCAGATTAACATGCGGGCTTTGTTAAAACAACAAGGCTTCTGGGAGCCGTTGTCGAAAGACAAGAACGCCGTCGTTACTCCTGAGATGGCGATTATGGAAGAAAAGGCGCACTCAATGATCATGCTGTGTCTTGCGGATGACGTCATCACAGAGGTCTCGGATAAAGAGACTGTTGCTGGTCTGTGGTTGAAGCTGGAGAGTTTGTACATGACAAAATCTCTAACCAACAAGCTGCTTCTGAAACAACGTCTATTCGGTTTACGAATGGCTGAAGGTACACAACTCAGGGAACATTTAGAGAAATTGAATACTTTGTTATAAGAATTGCGTAATATCGATGTGAAGATCGAGGATGAAGATGCTGCCCTGATTCTGTTAGTATCTCTCCCAATGTCGTTTGAGAATTTTTTTCAATCGTTCATTGTTGGGAAAGATACTGTGTCGCTGGAAGAAGTCAGATCGGCCCTTCATAGCAAGGAATTACGGCATAAGGCTAATGGCACAAGTACAAACATACAGCCTTCCTGTCTGTTCACCAGTAGCGAAAACGGAAGGAAAAACGGTGGAAAGAAAAATAAGCCGATGTCGAAGGGTGAAAAGCCGGATGATGTTTGTAATTACTGCAAGGAGAAGGGACATTGGAAATTTGATTGTCCGAAGAAGAAGAAGCAATCGGAAAAACAATCAGTGTTTGCTATTGTTGCTGAAGAAGGCACCAATATTGAAGAAGACATTGCCCTAGTTGCGGATGAGCACACTCATCATTCAGATGTGTGGGTTCTCAATTCTGGGGCATCCTATCACATCTGTCCTAGGAGAGACTGGTTCACGACTTATGAGCAGATAGACGGAGGCAGCATCTCGATGGCCAACAGTTCTGTCTGCAAGGTGGTTGGGACAGGCTTGATCAAGATAAGGAGACATGACGGTAGCTTTTGCACATTGAACGAGGTCAGGCACGTTCCATTGATGCCGAAAAATTTGATATCTCTCAGTTCTTTGGACAGCAAGGAATTCAGCTGGTCAGGAAAAGATGGAGTCTTGCGGGTCTGGAAGGGTTCAAATCTGATTCTGAAAGGTGTCATGCGTGGTACTTTGTATTTTCTACAAGGTTCCACGGTTACAGGTTCAGCCCATGTTGCATCGTCAGAAGTTCACCAGGAGGATATGACTAAGTTATGGCACATGAGACTTGGTCATATGGGTGAAAGAGGGATGCAAATTCTGTCAAAGGAGGATCTTCTTGCTGGTCATAAGGTTAAGATCCTAGAGTTTTGTGAACATTGTGTCTTTGGAAAACTACATCGCAACAAGTTTCCAAAGGCCATTCACAGAACAAAAGGCACACCTGATTACATCCATTCTGATTGCTAGGGTCCATGCCGTGTTGAGTCTTTGGGAGGCTGCAGATTTTTTGTGTCCATTATTGATGACCACTGAAGGATGACTTGGGTGTACATGATGAAGCTAAAATGTGAAGCTTTCCAGAAGTTCAAGGAGTGGAAAATTTTGATGGAAAATCAAACAGGGAAGAAGATCAAGAGGTTGCGAACTTATAATGGGCTGGAATTCTTTTGGTCTAAATTTGATCAATTCTGTAAGGATGAAGGGATTGATCGACATCGTACATTCAAAAATACACCACAGCAGAACGGTATAGCTGAGTGGATGAATCAAACACTTCTGGAGAGAGCAAGGTGCATGCTCTCTAATGCTGGGCTAGATAGAAGATTCTGGGCAGAAGCGCTTAGTACAACTTGCTATTTGATTAACCGCAGACCACATACAGGCATACAGTGCAAGACACCTATGGAGATGTGGTCAGGAAAAGCTGCTGATTATTCAAATCTGAAAGCTTTTGGTTGTACGGCTTACTATCACGTCAGTGAAGGTAAGTTAGAACCAAGAGCTAAAAAGGGAGTATTTGTGGGCTACGGAGATGGAATGAAAGGTTTCAGAATCTGGTCTCCAACATAAAAGAGGGTTATTATGAGCAGGAACGTTGTCTTTGATGAAAGTTCTCTGCTTAGAATCATTGTGAAGCCTACAACTACGTCAAAAACTGGGAGTCCTGATAAACAGGTGTAGTTTCAAGTCATTCAGAATGAGAGCGATTTAAAAGAACCTGAAGAGGAGGATCAAGAGCCACAGACAGAAACTGATATCCCAAAATCTATGCCATCAGATATCCATCAGAGAATAGCTCACGATCGTCCAAGGAAGGTTGGAGTTCGTCCACTTACGAGGTATGGTTTTGAGGACATGGTGGGTTATGCACTGCAGGTTGCTGAAGAGGTAGATACATCTGAGCCGTCTACTTACAAAGAAGCCATTTTAAGTACTGATTCGAAAAAATGGTTTGCTGCTATGGGAGATGAGATGGAGTCCCTACGGAAGAATAAGACATGGGATCTGGTCATACACCCTTCGGGGAGAAAGATTATTACTTGCAAATGGGTTTTCAAGAAGAAGGAAGGGATATCACCAGCAAAAGAAGTCAAGTATAAATCAAGGGTTGTTGTCAGAGGTTTCAACCAAGGAGAGGGAGTGGACTACAATGAGATCTTCTCACCAGTGGTCAGACAATTCTTATATCATTAGAAAGCCCATAAGAAAATATATAACAATTCATCAATATTAGCTTAATATCAAGTACCCCACATTATAGTCAAAAACTAGGGTTCATATGTAATTTAGATTGAAATCATAAATATAATATCAATTAGAACATAACTCAATGTTTAGAAATCATTTATGCAAGAAACCATGGTAGAATCATGAAATTGGACAATTCACTTTAGAAAACTTTGAAAAACATGTTAAGAGTTAGGCTCCTTGATGACGAGTTTCAAGGATCAAAATCCATACCTCAAGGATGATAATTCTTCACTTTGATGAAGAATTTAGACACAAAAACCCCTCACCAAGCTGCCTCTTCAAGTGGGTCTTCAATGGAAGTTTTGGCATGTTTTCTAAGTATTTTGGGTTTATGATATTGAATAAAGAAGTATTCCATATGATTACCCTTTATATATTTAATTAAAAAACCCAAAAGACCCTTAATAAACCGTCCGTGAATTAATTTAGAAGTGGGGTGTCACAGCCCTACGTTGTTGGCTAAAGTGGATATACAAGCTTTATTTACCTCCCATGGTTAATTCCCCATCAACGAAATGCTTTGACGGGTCGTCAATAGGCCTACGAGCCATGACTAATCCGTCGTTTGGGGTCTGCCTGGGACTGTCATTCAAACAGTTTTGGGTCCTTCCTCAAGGACCCTTAGATGATCCTTGGAGATAAGTTCTTAGAATTTTCCAACCCAAATACGATCTTATATAAGTTTAACACCTATCACATGAATTTTATCCAAAACGAACACGTAAAACTCGACGAAACTCGCCTAGACGTACAAGGTCAACCCAAGGCATATCTTTCGAACGCCTTTGGCGTTCTTGGTCGTGTGACCTACAAACTTCACTAAATCTTAAAAACTGACTATAAATGATATATTAACTCAATTAAGAACCTTAAAACATCATGAAACACACATAAACACATAGAACAACATTTTAGACATTTAGGTGACTTAGTCGTCAAATGTCTTAGTCGTCCCTTGACATTTGACTTCCAACACCTCTAATATTTTAGCTACTGCCTATATGACATATATTAGACATATGTAGGACCTTATACCATCAATACCAACATGTTAAGATCCAATTAACCTAAGTCATTTTTGGGGTCTTACAATCTCCCCCACTTGGACAACATTCGTCCATGATTGACACTTGCCACTCTCCGAACACTTCCAAGATTAGAGACTCAACTAGCAGTTAATAAACTTTCCATACAACACATAATCACAAGGAAACATCAATTTCATATATTCATGAGATTCACAACACAACAACAAAATAGAAAATAATTCTATAACTCATTATGCAACAAAACTCAAATTCTTCATTCCAAATAGTAAAAACTCATTTTATATTCAATACACAACTCATATACATTAGCTATAGCCACATTACAATATTTTTAGGCAAACGAATCAATTAATCATTTTCTCAAAAATATGGCAGCATGCAGTCTTAAAACAACAGTTGTTTTTAAAGCAATTTTTCAAAAATCCACATTTTAAGCAATTCATGATATAAACATGCTAATATGCAAAGTCACATCATATAAACACATCTTACAACATAATCATGGATTCATAAAACACACAATGCAAGAGGTTAATGAAATTCAATTTCAACCAAACTCCTAAACACCATGCACAAGCAATAATCTCAAGGACTTCTATCCTATCTACAAACCATACTACCCCACTTGAAAGGAACTCATATTTTAACAAAAGAAAGAGAACTTACCAACATCATCATCACTCTCCTTCTCATTCGGCTTCTCCACCCTAGAACGGAGTGCATAGAAACACCTCTTTGTTGAAGCATCATCCTTTGGAACACTAGGAGCAACTTGCTTACCCGCTCTACCTCTAGAACCAATCATTGGACAATCTCTTTCTTTGTGCCCATCTTTACCACAACCAAAGCAAGTCCTGATAACCAAAATACACTCACCATAATGTTTCTTGCCACAATTTGCACAAGTAGACTTACCGTCTTTGGAACCACCTCCTTTCTCAACCTTGAACCTAGCACTCCTAGATTCTCATTGGGATTGAACCTTCTTCTTAAACCTAGTTTCCTCTTGATCACTAGCAACAATTCTTTTCCAACTTCTGGCCATCATCCTAAGCTTAGAATCTTCAATTGATTGTGCATACACCATGAGTTTAGCTAGGGTAATATGTATGACATTCTTCCACCACTAAGTCGGCTACCCCCGTCACAAAACGACTCATTTCATGTCTTGGATTAGACACAAGAGAAGGGGCATACGTAGACAATGTTGAGAATTTCAAAGATTACTCCTCAATACTCATATTGCCTTGTTTGAGATTGATAAACTCCTCCTCCTTCATTTCTCTCCTCTCTCGGGGAAAGTATGTACCAAGAAAATCTTCCTTAAATTCTTCCTGTTCAATGGGACCAAATCCTTATGGCCTATTATACTCCCATTGAGTGTACAAAATTTGAAAAACATCCGTCAATTGGTACAAAAACAACTCCGCTTTCTCCCTAGATGTAACCCTCATAGCACCCAAAACTTTGTATACTCCATCAAGAAACTCTTGGGGATCCTCATTTACATTAGAGCCAAGAAATAAAAGAAGATTCATACTCCCAAAATCTATCAACCTAGATGTCATAGTGCTCTCCCCAACCCTAGGCATCATATTCAAATTAGGTTGCACAATCACGACTCGGGCTATAGCAATCAAAGTCTCTCTAATCTCCTTATTATACATCTCCAGAACCTCAGTACCTCCTTCCACATTAGGAAAAGGATCACCTTGGGGAGTCACTTGGTCATCTTGAGCACCTTTGCCTCCTTGCCCACCTTGAGGAACTTGCTCAACTTTAGGGGGAACCTCCTCATTCACCCTCTCCTCTTCCATCCTTCTAGTGGCCATCCTTCTAGTATTCATTTCCTAGAAAACACAAGGAAACTAATAAGAAGGATAGTAATAATATTTACTCTACCGCACGACATAGGACTAGAAAAGAAGGAAAACTCTATCATCCTATAGCCTCTCGCCTATTGATGTGTTCCACTCCCACCGATGGTAAAGAATCTACTAAACGTGACTTGATCAGACTTCTAGAATTCTAATACTACTTTCACTATTCGATGCTCTAATACAAAGCTTTTTCACAACCCGAAACCATACCCTAGAAGATACGGTACAATCTTGGATTGTAACCGATGTCATCGAAATCTCGGAGTTCTTAAACAAGCCTCTTTCATATCATTTATTGCATATACATAGTGAAAAATAGTGCGGAATTAAAACTTTTCACAAAACATAATATATTCTTCAAAATCTCTTTCATATAAATTTAATAGGAAATACTAAGTCTAAATCTCATCATCTTAAGACACAAGAATACTTGGGACAAGGCCCATACTTCAAAATGCGAATATAAAAAATTCTTAGTCTATTACAATACTTTGAATGAACACATAGAAGAAACATATATGCCCTCGAGTCAAGTGAGGACATGCTTCAACTTCTCTTGAACGATCTTCTAAGTCGAAGTCTTCACTTCTCAAAGCTCCTCACCTACCAAAAACTATATACATAGATAAAAGCATGGAGTTAGTACAACCATATGTACTAAATATTGCTATATGCATAAAATTCATGAAGATGGACTTTATTGGAAATATGCATCTTTTGATTTTTCAAATCATAATTTAATCATAATAACATCATTAATAAATTAAGAAACACATAAGATACTTCTAGCATGTAATTTCCTCACTTAAAGTCATCCTAAGATTAACTTACGTCACACAAAGAGAGACCGCCCATACACCCTCTTTAGATGTGCCAAAACGACCCTTAAGATTACCTATAATGAGTCACATACATACTTACAAATCAATCATGAACATGAAGGCAAGATTCTTCTACCAAAGGTAAACTCTAAGTCTCACTTGAGTGAGTTGTGAAGTGACTGCCCATACAATCCCTTTCACACACACTTAAGAGATCTTATAGACTCCATAAAATAGAATCATTCTCACTAAGTCACCAACAAAATAAATGATATGACATTCTCTTCCCAATGGATATCAAAAGACCTACTTAAGTAGATTAAGAAGATAACGTCCATAGTCACCTTTTCTAGATTACCTAAATAGTCCTTACGACTTCCTAAGGCTTAGATAATGTCCACAAAATCAACTAACATACCTAACCAGAGTCATCCTCAAGACTTCCAAATATTAGACATGAAGAGATCATCTTTTATGCCCTCTTCACACTTTAGATAAGGAATCCTTAAGTAAATTTAGATTAGGTACTCATTTATTTACATACTCCTTAACATAAGTCATTAGTTCATTAAGACTCATACATCACATAAAGGACATTCAAATAATGGTCTTGGATAAGACCTAGGAACTCCACATAACACCTTCAAAGTCTATTGTGCAATGTCTAGATAGCGTCCCATACCACCACCAAAACTCCTCAAATGCTAATAGGTATTCCATATGATGAGAATAGGCAGTAACCTACATAGACCATGATAGCTGAACATGGAATCCGGAGTTCTATCCTATTCCGATGAGGTTGTTCTACTTGCCAATGTTAGAACTTAGAAACATTCCATGCAGGCACGTGGTTAAGGAATATGAAGGGCATACTTTGTATTTTAGTCTCATACTTAACTAGAACTACTTTATCTAAACATACTCACTCGGTGCTAGCGTTCTTTCTCATAGAGTAATTCATACATTAGGTTCACATAAAAAAGGGTTTCATAACCTAATTACATTTACCCTACGGAGGAAGGTCCACTAGGGCTACTTCACAATGGTGGAAATAAGCTCATGATGACTTTACTAAGGATTAATATGATGGCGTTCCCTCCAACTAACCTTAAGTCCATCATTACATTACATTGAAGGATACCATTACGGCTTACACTTCAATCAATCTTACCCTTACCCTTAATTCAAGGTTTTCACATAATAAACTCTCATAACATCATTTAAAGTAACATGTCATTCATACATTCAAGACTAATATCTCTAACACCCTAAATCAATACATCACATATTCATAATCATACATACACCAAGAAAGATATACAAGTCAATCAAGAGAAGACATCACATACTTCACTTTTAACATATAATTCAAGTCATTCTAGAAACACCTCTAAAACAACCTAACATCTTCAAGTCATCATATATGTCATGATAACATCATTAATATACTCCACATAGACTCATAAAGTCAATTCAGAATAACCAAGACTTAACCTAACACTATAATCATAATGTCAAAGTTATAGTCTAACATGATCACTTAAGGAAACATAACTAGAAGAATACATATATGACTATATAACTTCACATTTAGATACATAATGTCATGATTCACATAATGAAACTACACAAATATCCACATAACTTCAAGTAGTTACCAATAAGGTCATGCTCATAATATTGCATAAAGTAACGCCGACAAGGCCACGTCAATTGCAAGTAAAACACATAAAATCGCCACCATAAGTGGACCATACCAATCACAAAAGAATCAAATTATAATTAATATAAAATTAGATAAATCCGGGAAGAATACCTTCATTTTCTTATTCAAGTTTCAATTTAATGTTAAATCGTCCAATTTAACATCACAAGGCCCTTACCCATGGCCATAACCAACAATTCAAGCAATAATCATAGAATTCAATGAAAACTCTATCAATTAAATCTAGTTTTAACAACCTAGGATCAATTTTATAACAATTTAATACAATTCTTATATCACTAGAAAGCCCATAAGAAATTGCATAAGAATTCATCAATATTAGCTTAATATCAAGTAACCCACATTTTAGTCAAAAACTAGGGTTCATCTAAATTCATGGTTCCATAGGTAATTTAGATTGAAATAATCATTACAATATCAATTAGATCATAATTCAATGTTTAGAAATAATTTATGCAAGAACCCATGGTATGAAATTCGATAATTCACTTGAGAAAACTTTGAAATACATGTTTAGAGATGGGCTCCTTGATGAAACAAGTTTCAAGGATCAAAATTCATAACTCAAGGATGATAATTCTTCACTTTGATGAAGAATTTGGACACAAAAAACCCTCACCAAGCTTCCTATTCAAGTGCTCTTCAATGGAGGTTTTGGGATATTTTCTAAGTGTTTTTGGTTTATGATATTGAAGAATGAAGTCTTCCATGTGATTACCCTTTATATACTAAATTAAAAAACCCAAAGTACCCTTAGTAAACAGTCCATGAGTTAATTTATAAGCGAGGTGAATTTACCAATTCACCCCTAACATGGAAGCATGACCTGCACAGGAACAGGTCGTGCGACGCTTGCCCTTGACGGGCCGTCTCAGCCACGACGGGGAGTAACAGACCTCTGTCGTTGGCTACAGTTGATGGACAAGCTTTATTTACCTCCCATGGTTAAGTCCCCATCGATGACACCCTTTGATGGGGAGTCAACAGGCCTACAAGCCATCGACTGGTCCGTCGTTTAGGGTCTTCCTGTGACCTCCATGCCAACAGTTTTGGTTCTTTCCTCATGGACCCTTAGATGGTACTTGGGTATAATTTCCTGGACTTTTCCAACCCAAATACGATTATATATAATTTTATGACCTATGACATGAATTTTATCCAAAACAAACACGTAAAATTTGATGAAACTCGCCTAGACGTACAAGGTCAACTCAAGGCATATCTTTCAAACGCCTCGGACGTTTGACCTCTGAAATTCAAAAAACTTTAACCAATTACTATGCATGATATATTAACTCAATAAAGAACCTTTAAAAACCATTAAACACACATAAACACATAGAACCACATTTTAGACATTTAGGTGACTTATTCGTCAAACGTCTTAGTCGATCCTTGACGTTTGATTTCCAACACCTCTAATATTTAAGCTACTCCCTATATACCATATATTAGACATATTTAGGACCTTAGACCATTAATACCAACATGTTAGGCTCAAGTAAACCTAAGTCATTTTTGGGGTCTACAACACTAATCTTTGGCCTAAAGCAGTCTCGGAGGCTCTCCATGATGCTATTAGCTAGGGACAATTGCTGGTACTTTGCTCTTAAGTTTCCATTCTTTCATCGATATTGATTTTTTAATTATATAGAAGCTTGAAAAAAAAATTCACTCTAATTGAATAAACTATTTCAGACACAAATGAAATGCAATTTAATTTTTCTCAATTCATAGTAATACATGGCTTATAATCTTGCATGTGTATATGTTATTATGATTTAGATTGGACATACAATTTCTTCTCTATGTTTTCCTTCTATAGACTTGTAAGTGTATCAAAATTATTGTTCTTATAGCTTGCACATCGCCTCAATTTCATTGATGTCCCAATGCGATCGTATCACTGTTGTTAATTTATCTACACCTGTGCAGCAAAGGCTATATTTTTGTAAAATATTTTCACATAAGTTTTCTTTAATATGTTACAAAATAACCTAATAAGTTCCCTTTCAAATAGTTCATCCAAATCATTTCTTAGGGTAACTTGCTATCCATTTATTTCTAGTTTTAACTAAAATTTATTTAGGTGTGGTTCCTCAAAATAGTTGTTGGTTTCTATTGACTGAATCTGAACGTTTTTCTGATAGAATTTCTTTTTTTTTTCTTGCAGGTTTGCAGATGGTTATTCATATCACATGACAAAGACTAAACTTTAAGTTTTAACTTTTGCTCAATCTTTTGAGAATTATAGCTTAGAAGATGTACCAACTCATTTTTACTTTACTATGAACGTTATGCAAAACCTTGGATGCTATCTTAGTTTTTTGTTTATTAAATAAGAAAATATTGAAACTTAAATCTTTTGTATCCAGATTTTAAGGTGTATAATTAGTTTGATATTTAGTTACATTGTTTTGATAACAATGGTTGTTGAATCAACGGTGATTAGTTAGAGACAATAATTATTGACTTTCTCTTAAGGTCAATCTATGACTAGAAATGATGTTTGTTTTAAAGATATTTTAGGAATAGGTTGTTGTTCATCCCTTTGCTATTCTAGGACAAACATTTTGTTCATCCCTAAAGCTATTCTAGGACCAGTTTCTTATTGTATCTATAGCTATTCTAGGAGCAAACTGTTTATGCTCTTTAACACTCTTCTAGGTCCATATCACACTCTTATATAAGACGACTCTATGACTCGATAAACCAATAGACTAATCCTATACGGTTCAAAGGGACAATCCTCCATAAAATTAACGAAAACAGACTCTGAGGAACCCAAAGAATAAAGATAAATAACAATGAAACTAAAAACTAAAACTAGACTCGATAAAACAATAAACGATAGTTATATACACAAATAACACCTCACCCCACACTTGAAAGATAAGCACTGCCCTCAGTGCATATGTAAAATGAAGTATAAGGTAGGAATCCCCTCTAGGACCTCTAGGCCTCGTTGTCACCACGGTTGAACACCATTAAGAAATTCACCTCATCCACAATGTCATCTTGCTCTAGATTATCCATTGTTTCATCAGTGTTAGGTTTATCATCATCCAAAGGCTTTGAAAAAGCGGGACTAGTCTTACACAGAAAGGCGACACTGTCAATCAAAGGATAAGGCTCTTCCAAGGCCTCCATTTCATCATCAGTGACCGGGCGGCCTCTAATTTGCAACTACAACTCAACCAAACCAATTATACGTGCCATAACATTGTCATCGCGGTCCTTCCTAATGAGGGCGACAAGATAGGTACATGAAATGTGTCCATACCCTTTGTGTGAGTTACATTAACCAACTTATCCCTCAGATCTGGGTTCCTAGAAACTGTCATGTCCACCTTTTTTACTCCTGAATCTCACGACCCCTTAGGAAATGGGTAATTAGTCCTCAATAACAGAACCTCCACCTCAAATATTTCCTTAACTTTATCATATTCTGTCTCAAAATATCCCCAACAGTAAAGGGCATCCATTTCATCAACATATAGACTAAAACCACCTTGTCCCGAGTCACATCGGTCAAATGTTTAATAGGATGTAACACGCTACACACTATATTCAACCAAACTCTACACTGTCATGACCAGAGTCTAGACCCCAAACGAGACCAGCGTTGTTGACCTCTCAGAGGTCGCAGACGAGCCTGCTTACATCATTCTTACTTCATCTAGGTTAATTTTAGTAGAAAATTTGAAACTTTTTCTTTCTTATCATGCAGTAATGTCATTCTACTTACATTCATAATGTTCACAATCAACCACCAAACATTAAGATTATAAACTAAAAAGAAATAGTTCAATATTGCATTAAATGTATAATTGCCAAAATGGCACCAATACAAAGTCTGAAATAAAAATTGAAAGAAACCTAGTGGGACATACTCCACTACCTCAATCAAATAAATAAGCTATATTATAATGGGCAAGCATCCTCGAAAGAATAAGGACCTACAAAGTCCTGGTTAATGCTCCACGTCCGAGTAGTTTTAGCGTCAACCTGTAGCTCTAGCGTCCACCTGTGCCTGTACCTAAAATTGTAGAGTTGTATAGGGTTATTACACACTTGTAATAAGTATGCGTATATGCAAGCATACCCCAAGGGCATGCATGAGTAAGAATAGCTCTTTTATAACAACATGTTTATGGAAAGTCAAGTCAGTGGACTTGCCAAAATAAGATTAGGAATGTTAGTGAGATTTCCAATTTTGGATTAGGAAAGTGAGTGAGTTTTCCAAATTTGGATTAGGAAATTCATGCCATGAGAGTAACATCCATCATAATAGTTATCATATTGCACACAACACATAACATCTTGCATATCATTCGTTCATATGCCATGAGACCTTGGAATCATGGACTTGACATGAAGACTTTCCAAAAATGAGGGCTCAACATATGGGACCTCAACTAGGGAGCCTTCTTTAGAAAACACAGAGTATGCTTCATTCATTCATACGTAATTCATTTCATTCAATTCATTGGCTATTATAAGCACCATCTATACCTAAGATGTAGTTTAAGACTTTCATCAGCTTCGCTGTGCAATGAGTAAGAATGACCTAGTGTCATTACTTAAGTCTAGCTCACCTCTTGATTATCATATCCTAACACCTTTGTATCATTCATTTCATTATGTGCATCATTTGAGGCTGGCCTCATTCATTCATGGGGAACTTTAACTTTAACCTACAGTGATCATGTGAGCATCATGAAATTCAGTGTCTCCCCCACACCGAAAAGAGGTGGAATCACCAGCTTAAGTGACCCAAAACATGCTAGCGTACATGAGAATTAAAACCCGCCAAATCCCTATATTTTGCAGTATAGGTTCAAAGACTAGGAGATTAAGAAAACCTATACCCGGCATGCCGGACAGTCTCATCTCATGAGAGTTACGTGAACCTCCGCCCTTTTTGAAATAAGGCATCATCGTTCATAGCTAGTCTATCGGTGCTTAGTATAAAGTTCCATTACATTCAACTCATACCTCATGGAAGTTGGCTTCTAGTATAAGGACATCATAGCTCAATAGATGATTTCTTTTCTCATCATTATTATTAGTGTTTTAATCTCAATACTTTTATTAGAGATTTCATAGAGACTTGTCTATTCATTAACTTCACACTCTCATAGGGGAGTACGTTTTGGCAACATTTACTTAGGCTCATTTGAGATTGCTCTCATTTTTTTAAATAAGCCTCATATCATGTTGTCACCACATTCATTAACATTAGCACATTTGTTCTTCATAATTACTCACCCCCTTTTTTAACGTAAATGTTTATTTCATCATATGCCAATGCACTTGGTCATTTGTGTGTTTCACACTCTTACTTAACACTTCTAGGGATTCATCATTTCATCAAATAATATTCATTTCATCGTATGCCAATGCACTTGGCCTTTTAGTGTGTTTTACGCTCCTACTTAACCCTTCTAGGGTTACATCATTTCATTATGTACATCTTAGGTTCACTAATTTTTAAACTTATGCTAGACTTATAGGTCTATACATACAAGCCATGAGGCTTCATATATAGTTCGTTTAAGTGATTCGTATCTTCCTAAGATTGTGTGGTACAAGACTTATTCATCTTGTAAGTGTTCCAAGATCTCAATTTTGATCTATGTAGGCAACATTATTTTTGAACATTTATTCACGTATGACTTACGTATCAATATGGAATTTGGGCAATAGAATACGGTTTCGAATCACTTGAACACCCCTTATTTTCTTAATTTTGATTTTTGTGTCCTTTAGCTTGGGGATCCAGGTTCGATCCCCAATGCTACCATAAGTATTTATTTTATTTTTTCATTTATTTGCTTCACTTTTAGTCTAGGCAGCTTGCTGAGGGTGTGGGATCAATTCCCCATGAACCCACATATTTTTTTTAATTGTTACGCTCTCATTTGCTCTGAATTTCTCTATTGACCAAGGGGTAGTGGATCGATCCCCCACATCCCCATTTTCTTTTGTTAGTAATTTTCCTTTGTTGTCACTGAGGGGCATGGGATCGATTCCCCACGACCCCATATATTTTTTTATTTTTATGAAGTTGGGGTCTTCCGTGTCGTGGGATCGAAACCCCACAACAACATTTTATTATTTTCCCCTTTTTGCGAATTTCGCCGGACCTTAGCCGCAGTTCGAGACCCGCTTGGCACATCCATTTTTATTTATTTGTTAAGGTATGCCTTTGTGAGGTCTTGGGTTCGATCTCTACATAACTCACCTATTTTTTTTATTTTTTTGACGTTCAAAATTTCCAGAAACTATCTACAGCCTATTTCCAGGTTCTTGGAGTTTATTCCACGATTTTATGCATCATTTTACGGGTCATTTTAGCATTTATTTCTTATTCATTCGTTAGGTTTCATAAGACAAGTTAGGGGAATGATTTGGTGAATTGTAGCTAGAGTTGATAGCATTTCAACCATGTGAATATCACGCCTTAGGACCATCTAATTGGACATAAAACACAAGTGTTTCTATGTTATTAGCATGCTAAAACGAAGACTGTAAAGTCATAGTAACAACTTTGCACACATAAATTCATGTCTACGTTCATATTTTTGAAAGACACAAAAACATAAGAACATAAACATGAACACATACTCGAAACAAGATCATCACCACATACACAGTGTCCCTAAATTCTACCAGCAAACATACCAACCTAAGATCATTGGGAGTTAGTGACATGGAACATGAAAAGGGGAAAAACCCTAGTTTCCGGAGTAGATTTATCTAAGACATAAGGATCTCTTGGGAAAAGGACCAAGAGGAAGAGAACCCATACCTTTTTGAAGTTCAAACCTCGACTTGCTTCCCAAAGAACTCCTCCAAACACACGTCCAACATCAAAAGTTCAACAACAAACTCGACAGAAAACCTTCTCTTTGCCTACATGATTGATTAGTTGTTTGTTTGTAATTTTTGTTCGTGAGTTCTTCAAGTGTGAGAACTTTGGTTTACCTACTGTTTTTGAAGTTATTTGGCATAGAGAATCGTAAATAAATAGAGATATGGAACATGAGAGTTGAGAGATAGACGTGAGAGAGAGTGGGAGTTTTATTAGGCTTAGGAGTCTAGTTTAGGACTTAGTCAAATAAAGTTTTTATTAAATAAAACTCTGAATTCCCTTTTACATTATAAAGATAATAAATAATAATTATTAATTAATTACATTAATTTAACAACTTAAATAAAAACAACTTTAGTTTATTGCTTCCACCTAGTGTTGAACCTGGTGGAGCAAGACTTCACTTCAAGAGCAAATTTTCGGCATCTATCCCTATATTGCCCCTCCACCTTATTAATTAAATAATTAATTATATATTTAGGGTAATTACTATACTAACCTTAGCCTGAAAAAAGATAATTTTATCCCCAGACCCTCCAATACTATGATTTCCCATTTTTAAGTCTGGTGAGATAAGGAAATTTAGACTTAAGAGTAGGGAGTCTAACCTTAAGAGCTGAAAAGAAAGGGGGTAGCGGGATCTCATATTAACCTCGGCCTACCACGTAGCACCCTCAACAAGGTGATTTCTCCACAATACCATCACTGTGGCAATCTTCTTGTTCCCAAGCCGCTTGATATGTGTGTATAAGGTCTCAATAGGTACCTCCTCATAGGACAAATTGTCTTCAACCTCCAAACCTTGAACAGATAGAATCCATGCAGGATCACCTAGGCACTTCTGTAACATAGAGACATGAAAGACTGGATGAACAGAAGCTAGTTCCGCAGGCAATGCCAACTCATAGTCCACCTCTCCCACACGTTGTAGGATCTCATATGGACCAACATACCTCGGCCTCAAATTTCCCTTCCTTTCAAACCTCATCACCCCCTTCATAGGTGATATCTTAAAATAGACCTGGTCACCAACATCAAACTTTAAGGGATGTTTTCTGTTGTCTGCATAAGACTTCTGCCGACTCTAAGCAATAGCCAACCTGTCCCTAATCACACTGACCTTATCTAAGGCCTCATGAATGATCTCTGGACCGAAAATGGATGAATCTCCAACCTCGAACCACCGAACTGGAGACCTACACCTTCTACCATACAGTGCCTCAAACGGTGTAATACTAATGCTGGAGTGATAGCCATTATTATACGAGAACTCTATCAAAGGCAAATGGTCATCACAACTACCCTTGAAATCAACCACACACGCCCTCAGCATGTCCTCTAATGTCTGAATGGTGCACTCTGCCTTCCCATCAGACTGAGGATGAAAGGCAGTACTAAGCTTCACCTGCGTGCCTAAGCTGTTTTGGAATAATCTCTATAAATGTGAAGTGAACTAAGCTCCTTTATATGAAATGACAAAGGAATCCCATACCATCTCACAATCTCATCAATGTAGAGTTTCACATAATCCTCGGTTTCTGTAAGAGTGGACACATGGTTAGAGACTACCCACAGAACAGAGGTCAGGCTGGAGGTAATGCTCAACCTAGGTCTAATCCTCAGGATGCAGCAGAAGTGGAGCCTCCTAAGAGGAACAGGTTCTATGCGCCGAAGGAAAGGAAGGAGTTGGAGAACTCCGCTGATATGGTCACAGGTATGATGCAAGTATTCTAAACTTCTTTTTATGCTTTACTTGATCCAGTGTCTACACTTTACTTTTTAACTCCTTTGCTTGCTCTCACTTTTAAGATATTTCCTGAAGTTTTGCATGATCCTATAGTGGTTAGTACACCTTTAGGAGAAAATGTAAGAACTGATAGAGTATACGAAGATTGCCCAATAGTTGTATGTGGTAAGACTATGTGTGTAGACTTGGTTGAGTTACCAATGCATGATTTTGATGTTATTCTTGGCATGTACTGGCTTCATAGTTGTTATGATTGCTTGGATTGTCGTAGTTAGGTTGTGAGATTTCGTTCATGAAAAAGATCTAGTCTGGGAGGGGTACAAATCGAGTCATCATAATCCCTTGCTTTCGAACCTTAAAGCCAATAAAATGATGTCCAAGAGATTATTATGTAATCTTGTGAGTGTTAAGGATTTAGATCATTAAATTCCTTCCACGGACTCAATGCCTATAGTGAATGAGTTCCAAGATGTATTTCCCGATGATTTTCTGGAGTTCCTCCCTCTCGAGAGATCAACATTGGTATCGACTTAGAACCCGATACTGAAACCAATTTCAATTCCTCCTTACAGAATGGGTCGAGCTAAACTCAAAGAGTATAACCTGCTGTTAAAAGATATCACTAATAAGGGTTTCATTCATTCGAGCATATCCCCTTAGGGCGCTCCAGTGTTGTTTGTGAAAAAGAAAGATTGAACTCTTAGAATGTGTATCCCTCACATTTCTTTTTCTTGTATTCATAGCTTTCTTATAGTGAGGTCTTGGGTTCAATCCCAACTGACCTCACATATTTTAAACATTATTTTCAAACACGCCTAAACTTCAACATTAGACGAAATTAACCATCAACATGCTAGAAATTTTGATCACATTTGCAGCCTACTTTCTTTACATTTATATGTAATATCATAGGGTAATTCGTAGATCATTTAATACTATCTTAGGTTCATTTTTTATGGATTCGTTTAGCCAAGAGATTATCACTCAAATCAGCCATATTTCAACTCATATAAACATCATTTATTACATAATCATTTGTACATGAAATACGACCACAACATCACATTTTTAAAGCCTTAACCCGAGGCACATAGATACGGTTCACATTGCACACACACATACACATAATTTCGGAAAAACATCAACATAAGTAAAATAATTCCGAACATACATATAAACACATAATCATAATGAAAACATGTTTCATCCCTAGTGTTCTACCAGCAAAAAAAACCAACCTATAATTCAATGGGAGATAGTGACAGGGACATGCAATGGGGAACAACCCTAGTTTCCGGAATAGATTCGTCTGAACCTTAGGGGTCTCTTGGGAAAGGGACCAAGTGAGAAGAGAAACCATACCTTTTCTACATTAAACCCCGACTTTATGCCAAAAAAATTCATCCAAGATCACGTCCATATCCCCTCAAAGTCAATACCAACTCGACGGACAAACTTCTCTGTGCCTACTAATTGATTTCGTTTGCTTTCTTATATTTTCGTTGTGAGTTACTCAAGTGTGAAGAACTTTGGTTTACCTACTATTTTTTTAAGTTATTTGGTAGAGAGAATCGTGAGTGACAGTGATAGAGATGTGACAAAGATAGAGATGAGCGTGGGAGAGAAGAGTTTTCTAAGGATTAGGAGTGTAGTTTAGGACTTAGTCATTTAAGGTTTTCATTTAATTATTAAAAATTTGATTTCCTTTTAGTTTAAATCATCTAATAAATAATAAATATAATTAATTACATTAATTTGCCAACTTAAATTAAAAATAATTTAATTCATTGTTCCACCTAGTTTCGAACCCGAGTGGAGCAAGACTTCACTTCAAAAGCCAATTTTTGGCCCTCTCTTTCCAAAATTCCCCTCCATCTTATTAATTAAATAATTAATTATATATTTAGGGTAATCTTGATACTATCCTTATCCTAGAAAAAGACCATTTTACCCCTAGACCCTCCATACTGAAGATTTTCCCTTTTTAAGTCTTGTAAAGACTCCTTCAAGTAAATCTTTGTATTCGAGAGACTTACGTGGTAAGACCTAACCTTTTCTAGATCAACTAACTCCCCACGTTAGTTGGCTTCGCTATAGTAAGGGTTCAGAGTCCTGGTTCTACGCGCATCAATCCGTGTAAACCTTTTCTAATCATAGGCATTCTAGACACATTAAGCATTACTTAGCATATTCATTTTTAGGGTTGTTACATTATCCCCCCCAGGGACATTTGTCCCCGAATGACACTACTCATTACTAACAATAAGTTAGTCATCTATAGAATGTATGCCTACATAGGTAATTCAATACTCCCCATTGGTGAATAGTTGATTCACATATTAACATGATGGTGCACATCCTTGAAACCTACTAGTAGCTTCACATTAATGGACTAAGGAATTCTTTCCTAAACTAGTCTCATCAAAACATACAACATAAGTAAACATGTAACTCATACAAATCAGCAACCAACATGATGACTCAAACATATTAACCTCATATTTGTTCATAAACACCATACCTAGTCAAATACATAAAAGACTAATTAAGGCTACGCACTCGAGACTTCACCAGAGGTGCCTACCCCTGCACCCCTAGACTTGACTGTGAAGATCGTTGCCTCCTTGGAGCCTCTTTACTTGGACCATTAGGTTGAAGTATCTTCTTCCCTTGTTCGTGACTTCTTATATTTGTACAATCCTTCACCATGTTACCCGGTTTGCCACAACTATAATAAGCGTTAGTGCAAATCTTACACTCTCCTCCATGTAGTTTGCCACACTTCCTGCAAGGTGGTCTCTCCTTTGGTGTATCTACTTCATTGTTTCTCTTAAATCTAGACTCGGAATTCCTATCATAGTGACCCTTGGATGAACTTGACTCCCCTTGGTGGGAGAGTGCCTTCTTAAGCACGAGCTTATCCCAGATTTCAGTACTACTCTTCCTTGGAAAATTCTCCTCGGCTTGCCTAGACATGTTCCCTACCCTAGTGTGCTTCCTCTATATACTTTCCTCCACTTGCTGGACATGGAAAATAAGCCTGGAAAGGTCTATGTTGTCATGCAGCATAGCTGCCTTACACTCCTCCTCGAGATCCCCAGCAATCCCTATAAAGAATCTACGCATCCCGTCTCTGCTGTTAGACACAAGAGAAGTGGCATACCTGGATAATTTCACAAACTGCAGGGAATACTCCCTGACTATGTTTGATCCCTTTTTACGGTTGATAAACTCCTCAACATTGGCCTCCCTCATCTCCCTAGGGAAAAATTTCTCCAGGAAGGATGTCTTAACAGCCCCAAAGTGATCGGAACTCCGCCCAAAGCTTGCCTATCCTGCCATGTCTTGCATCAAGTCTGTGCAACATCCTTGAGTTGAAAGGAAGCCAACTCTGCTTTCTGAGTATCTTTGGCCCCCACGGACACCAAAATTTTATGCACCTCATCCACAAACTCTTGGGGGTCAGCTGAAGTCTTAAACCTTGTGAAAATAGGATGATTCATCCTCGTGAAGTCTCTCAGCATGTCAGCCATGGTACAAACTAGTGGGTTCTCCCTCTGAACATTTTGTCGATTGACTTGGTCAGTCATGGCCTAAGCCTGCATAGTGATGTCCTGTAACATCTGGGCCAGATATTCCTTCACCTCAACATTAGTCAACCCAGTAGGGTTAACCGGTATGGCTACTCCTTCAGCTGGATCCTGGGGTGGACCTTGATTGTCCCCAACAACTACTCATCCTTTCCTCTAACCAATTGCTCTCCTAGTGTTCATTCTCTGAAAACAACAAGGGTTGATGTTAGACACGCTCATAACACCAAGAAAATCAGACATTAGGAAAGGAACGATGATATCATAAGAAGGGATATTTTACCTGCGCATCATGCAGTCTCTAAACGTTGATAGTGTTGCACTTCACTACCATGACTTAGAAACCACTCAATGTGGTTGATGTGAATTAATTATCCTCAAAATTTAATCTAGCACTCTGATACCAACTTTTGTTAGGATAGGATAATCAAGAGGTGAGCTAGACTTACGTAATGACGCTAGGTCATCCTTGATCATTACACTGCGAACCCGATGAAAGTCTTAAACTACATCCTAAGTATAGTTGGTGTTTAAACTAGCCTATGAATGAAATGAATTGAAGTCGTATGAATAAGTGAAGCAGACTCTGGGTTTGCTAAAGAAGTCTCCCTATCTAAGGTCCCATATGTTGTGCCCTCATTTTTGGGAAGTCTTGATGTCAAGTCCATGATTCCAAGGTCTCATGGCATATGAATGAATAGTATGTAAAATGTTATGTGTTATATACAATATGTTATGTGCTATGTGCTAGATGTTATGTTTTGTGTGCAATATTATAAGTATGATGATGCATGTTACTCTCATGGCATGACTTTCCTAATCCAAATTTGGAGAGTTCTCTCACATTCATAATCCTAATTTGGAAAGCTCACCAACTTTCCTAATCCCAATTGGGCAAGTCCACTGTCTTGACTTTCCATAATCATGTTGTTAGGAAAAAGATATTCTTACTCATGCATGTCCTTGGTATGTACTTGCATATACCCATACTTAGTGCAAAGGTGTACTAACCCTATGCAACTCTACGATTTTAGGTGGAGGAACAGGTGGACGCTAGAGCTAGAAATTGATGCTGAAACTATCCAGACGTGGAGCATTCATCCGGACTTGGTAGGCCCTCATGCTTTCGAGAATGCTTGCCCATTATATTCTAGCTTAGTTATAGGATTGAGCTAGTGGAGTATGTTCCACTAGTGTTTCCTTCCGCTTTTGTTTGACAGTGTATTGGTGCCATTTTGGCAAATATACATTTAATGCTATATTAAACTATTTTTTTCATTTGATGATTTTAATGTTAGATGGTTGATGGTGAACAATTATGAATCTAATAGATTGATTAGTATGTATACTATGAAACAAAAAGTTTCAAATTTTCTACTAAAATTAACCTAGATGAAGTAAGAATGACGTAAGTAGGCTTGTCTGCGACCTCTAAGAGGTCAATGACGTTGGTCTCATCTGGGGTCTAGACTTCGGTCGTGAAAGACACCAGACTAAACTGGCGTCGCTGACCTCTCAGAGGTCGCAGACAAGCCTACTTTAATTCTACTTACATTAATAATGTTCACAATCAACCATCTAACATTAAGATTATCAAATGAAAGAAATAGTTCAATACTACATTAAATGTATAATTGCCAAAATGGCACCAATACATTGTCTGAAATAAAAACGGAAAGAAACACAAGTGGAAAATACTCCACTATCTCAATACTATAACTAAACTAGATTTTATTGGGCAATCATCCTCCGAAGCATGAGGTCCTACCAAGTACGGATGAATGCTCCACGTTCGGGTAGTTTCTAGCGTCAGCCTATAGCTCTTGCGTCCACCTGTTCTTGTTTCGAAAATTGTAGCGTTGTATAGGGTTAGTACACACATTTACTATGTTTGGGTATATCCAAGCACACACCAAGTACATGCACGAGTAAGAATATCTCTTTCCTAACAACATGATTATGGAAAGTCAAGTTAGTGCACTTGCCAAATCGGGATTAGGAAAGTGGTGAGCTTTCCATATTTGGATTGGGAAAGTGAGAGAGTTTTCTAAATTTTGATTAGAAAAGTTATGCCATGAGAGTAACATGCATCATCAACTTATCATATTGCACACAGCACATACCATCTTGCATATCATTCGTTCATCTGCAATGAGACATTGGAATCATGGACTTGACATCAAGACTTCTAAAAAATGAGGGTTCAACATATGGGAACTCAACTAGGGAGCCTTCTTTAGAAAACACAGAGTCTGCTTCATTCATTCATATGTACTTCATTTCGTTTCATTCATGGGCTAGTATAAACACCAGTTACCTAGGATGTAGTTTAAGACTTTCATTGGATTTGTTGTGTAATGATTAAAAATGACCTAGTGTCATTACATAAGTCTAGCTCACCAATTGATTATCCTATCCTAACACCCTTGGTATCATTCATTTCATTATGTGCATCATTTAAGGTTGGCCTTATTCATTCATGGGGAAATTTAACTTTAACTGACATAGATTATGTGAGCATCATGAAATCCAGTCATGAAACCCCACAGCGAAAAGAGGTGGAATCCCCACCCAAAGTGACCCAAAACATGCTAGAGTACATGGGCATTGAACCCCGACAGATACCTATATTGGGAGTATAGGTTCAAATTCTAGGAGATATTAGGTGACTCATACCCGACATGCCGGATAGTCTCATCTCATGAGAGTTACGTGAACCTCCGCCCTTCTTGAAAGAAGGCATCACTTCTCAAAGTTATTCTATTGGTGCTTAGTATAAAGTTCCATTACATTCAACTCATACGTCATGGAAGCTGACTTCTAGTATGAGGACATCATATCTCAATAGATGATTTCTTATCTCATCATTAGTATTGAGTGTGTTAATATCAATACTTTCATTAGAGTGTTCATAGAGACTGGTCTCTTCATTAACTTTACACTCTCATAGGTGAGTATGTTTTGGTAATATTTACTTGGGCTCATTTGAGATTGCTCTCTTTTTTTTACATTAGCCTCATATCATGTTGTCACCACATTCATTAACATCAGCAAATTTGTTCATCATAATTACTCACCTCTTTTTTTACGTGAATGTTCATTTCATCATATGCCAATGCACTTGGACATTTGTGTGTTTCACACTCATACTTAACTGAAGCAGGAATTACTGTCCTGTCTGCACTCTACACTGTGACCAAAGCCACACTTAGCACAGTTTTTTCTGTGATGCTGCATCTCACCTCCATTGCCCTTCCTGGGCTCCGGTCTTCCTTCTCTAGGTGGTGTAGTCCTTTGAGAGTTAGAGTTCCATGAACTCTGTTGCCCCTTTTTGAATCTGGGTTGCTCATGGATGCCAAAACTGTTTTTGTGGCCTCCATGGTTGGGACCTGCTTGATCTTGAGCCTTAGACATCCTAGCATCACGAACGCCCCTGTTCTTGCGGTTGTTCTCTACCTACTGTACATGCACCATCAATCTAGAGAGGTCTATGATATCATGGAGCATCAAAAACCGACACTCCTCCTCCACATTTTCGCTGATTCTTGTAGGGAACCTACTAATCTCATCCCTGCTAGTACATACAAGGAAGTAGCATACATGGAATTAACAAACTTCAGGGAATACTCCCTGGCTTTCATGGATTCCTACTTAAGATTGATAAATTCCTCAACTTTGGCCTCAATCATCTCTCTAGGAAAGAATCTCTCATCAAAAGTTCTCTTAAACAACTCCCAAGTGATCGGAACTTCACCCAAAACTTGGCTATCTTGCCACATCTTGCACCAAGTCTGTGCAACATCCTTCAGTTGATAGGAAGCCAACTTTGCTTGCTCACTATCTATGGCCCACATAGCCACCAATAACTTATGCACCTCATCCACAAACTCCTAAGGATCCTCCAAAATCTTAGACCCTATGAAAATAGGAGGATTCATCCTCGTAAAGTCTCTCAGCCTGTCAGCCATACTGTTAACTAGCTCCCTCTTAAAATTCTGTTGGTTGACCTGGTCAGTCATGGACTCGGCCTGCATAGTGATGGCCTGTGGCATCTGGTCCAGAGAAGCCCTCACCTCAGCATTAGTCAATTTAGCAGGGTTAACCGGCATAGCCACTCCTTTGACAGGAGCCTGGGGTAAAACCTGATTGTCCCCAGCAGCTCCTCCTCCTCTCATCTGACCAATAGTTCTCGTAGTATTCATTTTCTAAAAAAACAAAAAGGATTGATGTTAGACACGCTCATAACATCAAGAAATCATACATTAGGAAAAGGCACGATGAGATCAGAAGAAGGGAAATTTTCCTACGCGTCATGCAGTCTTTAATTCAGGATAGTGGTGCACTTCACTACCATGACTTAGAAACTACTCAATGTGGTTGAAGTGAACTTATTATCCTCAGAATTCAACCTAGTGCTCTGATACCAACTTTGTCACGACCAGAGTATAGACCCCAGATGATACTAGCGTCGTTGACCTCTCAAAGGTTGCAGACAAGTCTACTTACCTCATTCTTACTTCATCTAGGTTAGTTTTAGCATAAAATTTAAAAAGTTTTTGTTTCTTATCATGCAGAAAGTTCATTCTAATTAAATTAATAATGTTCACAATTAACCATAAAACATTATGATTAGAAACTGAAAGAAATAGTTCAATATTGCGTTAAATGTATAATTTCCAAAATGGCACCAATACAATGTCTAAAATAAAAATGGAAAAGAACACTAGTGGGACATATTCCACTACCTCAATCCTATAACTAAGCTAGATTATAATGGGCAAGTATCGTTGAAAGCATAAAGACCTACCAACTTCGGATGAATGCTCCACGTCCGAGTAGTTTCACCGTCGACCTGTATCTCTTGTGTCCACCTGTGCCTGTACCTAAAATTGTAGAGTTTTATAGGGTTATTACACACTTGTACTAAGTATGGGTGTATGCAAGCACACACCAAGAACATGCATGAGTAATAATAGCTCTTTCCTAACAACATGATTACGGAAAGTCAAGTGAGTGGACTTGCCAAAATGGGATTAGGAATGTTGGTGAGCTTTCCAATTTTGGATTAGGAAAGTGATTGAGTTTTCCAAATATGGATTAGGAAATTCATTCCATGAGAGTAACATCTATCATAATACTTATCATATTGCACACAACACAAAACATCTTGCATATCATTCGTTCATATGCCATGAGACCTATGAATCATAAACTTGACATCAAGACTTTGCAAAAATGAGGGCTCACTTATTTTTAAACGTATGCTAGACTTATGGGTCTATACATACAAGCCATGAGGCTTCATTCATAGTTCGTTTATGTTATTCATATCTTCCTAAGATTATGTGGTACAAGACTTATGCATCTTGTAAGTGTTCCAAGATCTCAATTTCGAACTATGTAGGCAAAATTATTTTAGAACTTTTATTCACGTATGACTTATGTATCAATACGGAAGTTGAGCAAAAGAATCCGGCTTCGAATCATTTGAACAACCCTTAGCCATTTTTCTTAATTTCAATTTTTGTGTCCTTCCTCTTGGGAATCCAGATTCGATCCCCAATGCTACCATAAGTATTTATTTTACTTTATTTTTTTTCTTTCTTTCTTTCAGTTTTAGTCTAGGCAGCTTGCTGAGGGCGTGGGATCAATTCCCCACGACCCCATATATTTTTTTTAATTGTTACCCTCTCCTTTGCTCTCAATTTCTCTACTGACCAAGGGGTAGTGGGAATGATCCCTCACATCCCCCTTTTATTTTGTTAGTAATTTTCTTCTTCAATCGCAGAGGGGCGCGGGATCGATTCCCCACAACCCCATATATTGTTTTTATTTTTATTAATTACGGGTCTTCTGTGTTGTGGGATTGAAACCCCACAACAACATTTTTATACTTTCCCCTTCTTGCGAATTTTGCCGAACCTCAGCCCCTGTTCGAGCCCCGCCTGGCACACCTCTTTTAAGGTATGACTTAGTGAGGTCTTGGGTTCGATCCCTGCAGACCTCACCTATTTTATTTTTTTTGACGTTAAAAATTTCCAAAAACTATATACAGCCTATTTCCAGGTTTTGGAAGTCTATTCCGCGATTTTATGCATCATTTTACAGGTCATTTAAGCATTTGTTTCTTAGTCATTCATTAGGGTTCTTAAGACAAGTTAGAGGAATGATTTGGTGATTTGTTTGAGCTAGAGTTGATAGCATTTCAACCATGTGAATATCACCTCTTGGGAACATCTAATTGAACATAAACCACAAGGGATTCTATGTTATTAGCATGCTAAAACGGAGACTCCAAATTCATAGTAACAACCTTGCACACATACCAACTTAAGATCACTGGGAGCTAGTGATCGGGAACATGAAAAGGGGGAACAACCCTAGTTTTCGGAGTAGATTTATCTGAGACTTAAGGGTCTCTTGGGAAAAAGGCCAAGAGGAAGAGAACCCATACCTTTTTGATGTTCAAACCTCGACTTCCTTCCCAAAGAAATCCTCCAAACATACGTCCAACACCAAAAGTTCAACACCGAACTCGACGGATAAACTTCACTTTGCCTACGTGATTGATTAGTTGTTTGTTTACAATTTTTGTTAGTGAGTTCTTCAAGTGTGAAGAACTTTGGTTTACCTACTGTTCTTAAAGTTATTTGACAAAGAGAGTCGTAAAAAATAGAGAGATTGAATGTGAGAGTTGAGAGATAGACGTGAGAGAGAGTGGAAGTTTTATTAGGCTTAGGATTTTAGTTTAGGACTTAGTCAAATAAGGTTTTTATTAAATAAAAATCTGATTTTTCTTTTATTTTAAATAAGCTAATGAGTAATAATTATTAATTAATAACATTAATTTAACAACTTAAATAAAAACAACTTTAATTCATTGCTTCCACCTAGGTTCGAACCCCGGCGGAGCAAGACTTCACTTTAAGAGCCCATTTTCGGCCCTCTCTCCCCAAAATGACACTCCAACTTATTAGTTAAATAATTAATTATATATTTATGGTAATTACTATACTACCCTTAACCTGGAAAAAGTCCATTTTACCCCTTGACCCTCCAAAACTATGATTTTCCCTTTTTAAGTCCGGTAAAGACTCATTCGAGTAAATCTTCGCATTCGAGAGCCCTACATGGTTGTACAACCTTTCCTAGCTCATATGGATCCCTTAGTTAGTTGGCTTGGCTGTCGTAAGGGTTCTGAGGTCTGGTTCCACGCACATCAATTTGTGTGAACCCTGGTCTAATCGTAGGCATTCTATACAGATTAAGCATTACTTATCATATCCATTTTTAGAGTTGTAACATAGACACCTGATTATAATTAGAAAAATTGATGGTACTATGCCTCCCATTGTCCTTACTCCTCTCCCACCTAGCAGTCGAGTTAATCCCACACAATATTTGCCAGATTTCCTTATAAGCAGGTTTATCCTTCAAAAACATTATACATATGAGGATCACAATTAGGAATTCCCAACACCAAATTTGAATTTGGGAATAAAACTTAACATATTTTACCCTCACAATCTAAGTCGTATTATTTCAGTTGACCAATTAGCACAAAATTCTTTCACAAAAGTCATAATTTAATCTCCTAGATTGTCAAACGTAAACTGCAAACCTAATGCATTTAGAGTTTTATAAATAGCAGGAAATTGGACTGTAATCGTACCTCATTCACAAATTCATCACCCATGTATTTTTCTTACCTTTGACATTCGAATCATTCCTAGCCATACCTTTTCACCAATTTTTAGCAAATTTTTGTGCCGGGTTCCGGACCACTAGATACTCGAAAGTTTCACCCTTTTGACTTCTTTTTGAACCCATCATATTCTTCACTTTAGGATCTATTGACACATGTTAAGAAGAGAAAACTAGAAGGGAAATGGGGGAAAATGGAGGAGAAGGTCGTGTGTGGGGGAGAGGAAAGGTTGGTGGAGGTTAATGGTGGATTTTGATGGAGATAGTGGGAGTTTAAAGGTAGAAGAATAAGAGTTGGAGAGAATAGGGGGCGGAAAATGGGAATATGAGAAGTATTCAGGATTTGGGTTTTATATTTGGAATGTCTCGGGTAGAAATGGGTGAAACCCCGAATTTAGGAAATTTGGGTGTTGGAGCGATGATGGGGAGGCACACCTCTATCGTGCCTCAATAAGTGGTCTGTCTATAAGGGATTGGCTGAACGCGTCCCAAAGTGCACCAGCCTGCACGCATTAGGTGTGATGGCAGGGTGATACGCATATATCGCACCTAGGAACCTTCTCTGAGGTTTTCATCCAGGCACGGCGCACCTAGAAGTGTGTCTGGTTCAATTTTTTTAAATTACTATTACAAAGTAAGTTACATATAATGACAATTTCTAAGTAGCTAAAACTACCCTATAATTTAAGAATTGAAACTATGCTAATAATAGAAATTCAAAACTAAAACAAAACGGCCTATCTATTACACCTTATGCATGGGTTGCCTCCCATATATATAACATCACAGCACCACACAACTTAGATCATTCATTATTTAGCTCTATATCCTCCCGATGATGATCTGAATTGTCACTGAAATAGTGTTACACCTTTTTTCCATGACGATGAACGTAGGGCCAGTTTCAACTCGAAGTTCAACAGCACCATGTTGTGTTATCCTCACCAATTTGAATGGACCACACCACTTAGACTTAATTTTTGGAGGAATAACCTTAATTTAGAGTTAAACAGTAAAGCCTTATCTCCCAAATTAAAGGTACGCACCACTATGTGTTTGTCATGCCACCTTTTTGTTTTTTGTTTATATATCTTGGCATTCTCATAGGTGTGGAGCCTTAAATCTTCAAGTTCATGCATGTGATTCACTCTCTTTTTAGCGGCTAGTTCGGGGTCCAAGTTTAACTTATTAATTGCCTAATAAGCTTGATGCTCCAATTCTGCCAGAAGGTGACATTTTTTTCAAATACGATGTTGTAAGGAGAAGTCCCTATAGGTGTCTTGTATGCAATCCTATACTCCCATAACACATCATCTACCTTCTCAGACCAGTCTTTCATTTGTGCATTTACCATTTTCTGCAAAATCTGCTTAACCTCTTGATTTGACTTCTCCACTTAGACACTCGTTTGAGGGTGATAAGTTCTAGAAACCTTATGGTGCATACCATAATTATAGAGAAGGTTCTTAACAAGACGGTTAATGAAATGATTACATCCATCACATATAATTTCCCTTGGAGTGCCTAAGGGAGTGAAGATTCTTCTTGATGAACTTTATCACCACTCTTGAGTCATTAGAAGGAATAGACACCTCGACTCATTTTCTCACATAATCTACCGCCACAAGTATGTATAAGTTTTCATTGGATGGTGGAAATGGACCCATCAAGTCAATACCCCACACATCGAATAAGGCTTAGTTTAGCATCCTTATTATTAAATGGGTACCTAATAACTACATGGTCTATAAAAAAAATCACTTTCATATCTACCAAATACGATCTAAATTTGTCGAAGGTGAATACTAAAGCCAGCATGTCCTTCTCAGTGATTGTGTAATTAGCTTGTGCAGAGTCAAGGGTCTTGCTTGTATAATAATTGAGTGAAACACTTTATTCTTTCTCTGTCCCTATACTGCACCCACCGCTACATTGCTTGCATCACATATGAGTTCAAATGGTAATCTCCAATTAAGAGCAATTAAGATGGGAACCTCAATTAAGTTCCTCTTCAACATCTCAAAAGCTTTCAAAAACAATGCATCAAAGTCAAACTTCACCTCCTTCTCCAAAAGATTGCATATTGGTCTTACAATATTGGAAAAATCCTTGATGAATCGCCGGTGAAAACCTACATGGCCAAGAAAACTACGCACCCCTTTTCATAAATGGGAGAGGGAAATTTTTCAATGACTTCTACTTTGGCCTTGTCAACTTCCAAACTAGAGTTGACACCTTCTGTCCTAACACTATCCCCTCTCTAACCAAAAAAAATGACATTTCTCCCAGTTTAGCACTAAGTTGGTGTCTTTACATCTAACAAGTACCTTATCAAGATTCCAGAGACATACCTCAAAAGACTTCCCCAAGACTGAAAAAAATCATTCATGAAAACCTCTACAGAGTCCTCCACCATGTAATTAAAAATGGCCATCATACACATTTAAATAGTCATCGGCGCATTGCAAAGTCCGAATGGCATGTGTTTGAAAACATATGTGTCATAAGGACAAGTGAACGTAATTTTTTTCTGATCTTTGGGTTCAATAAAGATCTGGTTGTACCCAAAATACCCATCTTAGAAGCAATAGTACTCTTTTCCTACTAGTCGGTAAACCATCTGATTAATAAATGGAACAAGATAGTGATCTTTTCTAGTAGCATCATTTAGTTTTCGGTAATCCATACAAATTCTCCTCTCGATTACTGTTGTAGTAGGAATCAACTCATTCTTTTCATTCCTTATCACTGTCATACCTCCCTTCATGGGAACACACTGTATCGGACTCACCCACTTACTATCAGAGATTGGGTTCACAACTCCAGCTTCTAACCACTTTATAACTTCCTTTCTTACGACTTCTTTCATCATAGGATTTAGATGGCATTGATGTTGTGCTTTGGGTTTATGGTACTCTTCCATGTAAAATTTGTGCATGCACAATGTCGGACTAATCCCATAAATATCATCCATCTGCCATCCAATTGCCTTCTTCCTCCTCTTTGAGATCCTCAAAGTCGCATCAATCTGTAAATTAGACAATTCTGTAGAAAGTATAATACGCAAAGTTTAATTATCACCCAAATAAGCATACCTTAGGTGAACTGGTTGACTTTTTAGTTCCAACATGGGATCTTATTCGATTGATTGCTTTGGTGGGAGGCCTAAATTGTGCTTTAATGACTCCACTTGAGTCCTACTAGTGTCTACTAGTGCTGGATTTCAGAATGATTCAATCTTTTGGTCTTTAGTCTCTCCATCTATCTCTTGACCCACTAACACTTTCTCTAAAGTGTTTTTAGGCTCAACTACTTGTGATTCTACTATTCGATTAACCATAGTAATAACAGATAGCTCTCATAAAGAGAAGGCAATTTTAGAGCACGGTAAACATCAAATACCTCAACCTTATCATGTGCCGTCATAGTTAGTTGACCGGCAGCTACATACATCAATGCCCTACCCATGGGAAAGAAAGTCGTCCCAAAATGAATGGGACTTCAGAATCACGTTCAATGTCTAAGACCACAATATCTAGCAAAAAACTCAATGAACCTACTTGCACTAACACATCTTCTACCACCGCCTCTGGCCTAATAATGAATCTATCTGCGAGTTTGACAATAACGCTCGTTCATTTAGGATTACCCCACCTAAGATTTTGATGCAAGGATAAGGGCATCAAACTTATTCTTGCGACTAGGTCTTACGACCCCCGAGCATAAACACTTTGCCATATTGAAATATGTACAGTAAAACTACCCATATATTTTAAATTTTTACGCGGTCTATTTTGGATCCTTAAGTTGTACTTCTCAATAAGTATTATAGGAGGCCACAATGTCCTTCACGTATTTGGCATACTTTGGTATACGCTACAAAATGTCAACCAAATGTAGATTAATGTGAAATTGTTTAAGGAGAGAGAAAACTATACCTAAGCATTCATCCTCATTTTACTCTTTGAGCCTTTGTGGAAATGGAGGTGGTAACTTCTTTAGAGGTACAGGTGCCTCAACATTGGACCTTTTTACTACCTCTTCCACTTTCTTTTCTTTGGTATTTATCTCATTGTCTTTCTTCTTTGGGGCTAGTTCCTCTAATTCAATCTCACTTCTAGTGTTTACTGCAAGCAATTGCTTTGGATTGGGCTCAGTATCTCCGGGAAGCCCATCTTGGGGACGCATGTTAAAAGAATTAGCCACTTGCACAAATTTTTTCTCTAAACTCATTTGGGACATTTGGATGTTTATGATATTCTCATCCAGCTTATCTATTATATAGCTTAACTTGGTCCCCACTTCAGTCATGAGCTTTTGGAATAGTTTTTAACTGGTCATCCCCCCTTTGGGTGAACTAGGATTTACACTTTTGTTGGGCTTTTTGTATTATTGCCCAGCCCCTTGGGTATGGTATTGATTTGCCCCTGGTGCTTGATTTTAATTTCGGTTCCCACCCAATGATCAGTTAGGATGATTCCTCTGACTATGTTTGTAACTATTACCATAATTTTGTTGGCCTTGTCCTCTTTGGGCAATGCCCACATAATTTACCGAATTCGGATTTGCCTCATATTGCTCAGTGTCATGGGTTACACTACCAATACCCCACACAAATTTCGTTCTTATTGTACAACGTTTACCGATGCCTGACTTAGAGCCAACTTTTTAAAATGTAAGGCCATGCTATGTTTCATTACTTCTGCTTGAGCTTTACATAGAACTCTACATACACATAACATATATATATCGAGTATACATAAACCCTTCGTATAGGAAAATCACTTAGTATTCTACTTTTATTGCACATAAGTATGTAAAATATAACGTAGTCATAATAGCCATCTCATCTCACAACCATCTAATAAGAGTGTAAGAACTTGGGTATAACCCATATATCGAAGTAAGAATTCCTCACATGGGCAATACAATGTTTCATACTAAATGGAAAGAAAGAACCATAGAAGTCTTTTACTAAAATAAACTCCATAAGCTAGATATTGGGATCGCCCTCGGAAATTGAGGACCTACCCTACTAGGATGATTAAGATATCCAAGCCTTCTTCAAGTCATCTTCAAAAGACTTCAACGACCGAAACCTAAAATGTTGGGGAAAAGGAAGAAATGGAGTTAGTACGCCACTTGTATTAACTAGGAGACTATATGCACAGATACTATGAAAACATGCTAAGAAAAGGGACATTTCATAAACATATGCAATTTATCTTGAAAACACTTATGAATGTTCAACAAGACCATACCAATAAATAGGACATGTTCATTAAGTCATAAGCATGTACATTAAAAAATCAACATCATCAAGTATAGTCAAGTCAACATGCATAGCATACAGTTGAATACCTATTCAAGTAACTCTATCATTCAATCATATTAACAATAAGCATGAATAAGAGTACATTTTAGCATAACCAAAGAAAGTCAATCACCCATGAATCCCTATCAAGTCAAGAAGTGCAATGACCAAGTAAAGCCCCATAATCTTACTCTATCAAGTAACCCAACAAGAATCATGACTAACATCCCACTTCACATAACATGGCATTTAGGTGCACATATCACCTTACTTTAACAATATAAACCTACACATAGTCATAAGTGAACTAATCAACATATAGTATCAACAATGTGCAAGTTCGTCATATATATGTCATATAGCATTATAAGCATAATCATACATAAGAACATCCTCCTAAGACTCCTTTCAAGGCTAACTAGTGCAATGCTTAGGTAGAGTCCCATACCCCTACCTAGAATAAGCTAGACCCCTTAGGTTATCATAGTTAGAGTTCAATCCTTTAGTTTATTTTACTTTTTGGGAACATCTTGCCCTAACCAAAATAGACCACATGAGCTAATGTGGAATTCAGTGTCATAAAACCCTACACTCGAGGAAGGCGGACCACTTGCCAAGGTAGTATCAAGACATGAAACATAGCAACTACGTGGATCCACTAGCTAGTATTCCTATGGGGAAACATGGTTCAAGAACTAGGAGACATAATTGGGACCCTCTTTATGCTACATGCATTTTAGTTGATCAACCGTGGTTTCACAGTAATTTCAATGCTTTTTCCTTAAGTTTAATGTGTGTCTAAGGCCTTTTTGTAGTAATTCTAATATATTCTTATCTGTGTTTGCAGGAAAACTATCTAAAATGGAAACACAGAAGACTATGCTAAAATCAGCGCAAAAGTGATGACCTACTAAGCCATCGATGGCTTGTCGTCCCATCGACGGTCCGTAGGTGGTGATCGTCGACTGGAGGTTCAAGCTGCTAAAATCAAATCGAGGAATTCTGAATAAGTGTATGGCTACAGAAGGATTGATGGTGCATCGACTGATCAATAGACCATCCTGGAACCGTTGATTGTAACAGAAAGTAGTCTCAGTACCCGACTTAAAGAAATCACTAAGTAAGGAGGAACAGAGGCATAAACGGACCATAATTCCAACGACGGACCGTGTAGTTGGTCTGTCATTGTAACAGAAAAAAATGCAAAAGTAGGCTGAAAAAAATTCTAAATATGGACCGACGGAGGCAGTCGATGGTCTGTCATTCCATTGATGGACCGTCAGTTGGTTCGTCGACTGAAGATGCATTTTGGAAAAATTTTTACTTAGAAATTCTTTCATTTTAGGACTTCATTATTATAAATAGGGTTAAAAATCTCATTTTTGGGGGTTAGACTTTTTGTTATTTTTCATATTCATGTTATTGGAAGTTGAACTTTGGATTTTGGGGATTACTTCAAGTTTCCAGATCGATTCTCAAGATATTTTCGTTAATTCAAGTGTTATTTCTGGATTTTCTTCAAATATGTCAAAGTAAGTACATGAATTCTTGTTTAATAACCATGAATTCTGTATTTCTAAGCATGGGTAACTAAATCCACAACTAAGGTTGTGAGAACCATTGGTAATTGACAAGGTAAAACTAGTTAAATTGCAATTCTAGAATAAGTTCTTGCATGTATTGGTGATTCTTTTGTTTAAAAGTCTTTTTAATAAGTGCACGCGTTAGAACTTGCCCTATTTCTACTTGCCGGACCAAGGAGGTAGTTGATAGGAAATGAATTATCAACATAGATTTAGTATACACTATATAATAGGCTAGTTTCAGTTGGTGCAAAGTAGTAACTTATCCATACATTGAATATGATGCTTAATATGATGTAAAGGTAAGGTTTAGTAAAGTAGACGCACATAGCCAGACCAAGGTACGTACTGAAATTCTCTAGTTGCCGGACTAAGGAATCAGGTAGACATAACTTACCATTTTGCATGCAAGACACTAATAAAAAATTGTTATAGCTAGGATTACAACGTTATTAACCTATGGGAAACACTTACACCTAGTTTCTCTCATCACTTGATAAACACCAAAGAGCTAAAATGGTCCTTTCACGTATTAATTAAAAAAATCAGATTTTATTAAGTTAATTAAATCCAATTTTTACTAAATCTTAAATGTAGTCTCCTAATCCTAATAACTTTCTCTCCCTCACGTTTCTCAACTCTCTCTCTCACGTTCACATTCTCTGATACCAATGGAGGGGTGGAAGCGTTAAAGAGAGGAGAGAGTAGTGAAAGAAGATTGATGATAAACTGATGATTTTATTTATGAGGGGAAACCCTCTATTTATACACAAAATTTACAGACTTTTGGCCAAAAGATGGCCGACACATACTTTACACTTGGCCTTATTATATTTGGCCGACACAAGAAAACAAAATACTTACTATTACTACTTTACATAATGGCCTCTTCTTTATTAATGGCCGACATACACACTGTTTTCTTTACGACTTTTGTACATTTGGCTTTTTTCAGCCGACGCAAGACGACAAAAATAAATAATGGCCTTTACTTTTTACATGTGGCCGACAATGACTAATTTACATATATTTTTATGCCTATATATTTTTTTTTTTTTTATCTTCTTCAGCTTACTCCAGTTGTACGTCTGGGATTATGTCATCACCTTGGTTGCACTTTGAACATATATGGTCTGGATATTTGTGACCAATTAGCTTGCAATATCTTGTCATTAGTTCTTCGGAGATGAATCCCTGTTTTAGTGCTCTAGTTGTTGGAGTAGCTTCTGGTTTTAATAAAGATAAAATCCATTTCTGGACTTCCTCCATATCTGTTTGTCTTATTTCTCGTGAATTGGCATATATCATTAAGTGATCTCTTGAATAATAACTCCATATAGCATTGCCGTTTAAATAATTATTTGCTAGCTCTTGTATGATAGTTGATAACCCAATTATTCTTTTATTTGCATAAAAACTGGGTATCTCAACTTTTGGTATCTCTGGCTGCTGCCCTATGTCTTCTGGTATTATCATTTCTCGCGTTAATCCAATTTTTACTATCTGGATTATTGGTTTTATCTCATCATAAAGTATCTCAGCTGGTGCTGTGTAAAATTTTATAAAAAATAAATTTCCTTTTGTAATTCTTTTGTATATTAAAAAAGCTTTGTGGATCTCCGGGATTCCACTTATCTCTGTACCATCATATGTATATACCGTATTAAGTAGTCCATAACTGTAACAGGTTTTAATTAAGTTTGGATTGGTTTTAGGTTGCGCGATTAACTTATTATATCCTTGAAGTTTTTGGGTTAAATAATCCTGGGTTTTTTCTGTTGTTGTGGTAGATTTGGGTTTAAGGTTTAAAAAGTTTTGGATTTTGTATAGATTTTCAATGTAAGTTTGGGATATATGGTTATATATTTTCTTTTCTTTGTGTAGGCTGGCTGCATATGTAGATGTTTGTGGAGCTAGGGTATCTACTATCTGTGCTTTTGGAATAAATGGTTTAGTAAATAAGCTGTTTAAGTTTGTATTTTTTGATGTAGTATTTTCCATAGCTGCTGTAATAATGTTATGGGTTTTAGGGAGTTTCCCAACGTCTCCTTCTAGTTCTGGCTTTTTACCGTCCGCCGAACGACGTAACTCCGCATTTTTAGAGTCATGCTGCTGACTGTTAGCTTTCAGATTTTGTAACTCTTTTCCCATACTGTCCACTTTCGTAGAAAGTGTAGTAATTGCTTCGAGTATTTCTTCTATTGTATCTTGTTCAGTTGAGTTCCTTTTTCTTGATAGGTAGTCTGCAACAAGGTTCTTGTCAGTCTTAATTATTTCAATTGTAAATGTAAAATTTAATATATTTAATACTAATCTCCTTATTTCTTTTGTCGTAACTGAATCATCTAACTTTTTTGTTATCCACCATTTCACTTGTGTGTTATCTGTTCTTACAATAAATTTATTGTAAACAATATATGGTTCAAATGCTAATAAACATTTATATAATGCGAATAATTCTTTTCTATTTATTTCCCATTTTATCTGTGCTTCTGTGTAAGATCCTGAATAATATCTACAATGGTGTTCTATTTTTTCTTTTTCATATTTGTATTTTAAAACTCCTCCGTAACTATGATCACTTGAGTCTGTTTCAACAATGTAAGTGAATGTTCTATTTTCATCAGGAAAATATAGTTTTGGTAATTTTTTTACATAGATTCTTAATAATTTTTATATGTTCTTTATCTTTATTATCGAAATGATATTCTACATCTTTTTTAAGTTTTTTATGTAGTGGTTTTAAATGTTCTGCTAATTTCGGTATGTATTCTCTTACCTGATTTACTAATCCTAGAAAGGATTGTAATTTCTTTTTTGTATCTATATTTTCATCAATAGTAATTATTTTTTGTACTATATGGGTTTGCATTTTTATTCCATTTTTGTCTATTTGTATTCCTAGAAATTCTATTTGTGATTTCATAATTTCTGCTTTGCTTTTACTCAAACTTATACCTATATTTTTTACTATATGTATGAATTTTTCCAATAATCTTATATGTTCATCTTGTGTTCTAGAATATAATAATATGTCATCTATATATACGATACAGTTTTCTAGTTGGTTAAAATAGTTATCCATAAAATGTTGGAATCTACCTGGTGCATTTTTATATCCAAAGGGTAAAACGTTCCATTCATAGAATCCTTGTGGTACTGTGAATGCTGTTAATTGTTTAGATTCTTCTTCTAGTTTTAGGTGATAAAATCCTGATTTACAGTCAAATTTGCTAAAATAATTATATCCTTGTATTTGTCTTATTTTAAGTATTTTATTAGGTATTGGGTAGTTATATGTTTTAGTTTTAGCATTTAAATTTCTGTAATCTATGACCATTCTACTTTTACCTCTTTTTTGTTCACTATGTTTTATAACTATAAATGCTGGACTTGTATGTTTACTATTACTCTTTTGTATGTAATTATTTTCTAATAATTCATCTATATGTATCTTAAATTCTTTTAAATCATCAAAGTTATATTTTAATGGTTTCTGTGTTATTATGCTGTTTTCATCTATTAATTCAATTTTTACCTTTGTCTTATGTTTTTCCCATCCTTGTAATGGATCTTCACTATATAATTGTTCTAGTTGTTCATTAATTAATTTGACTTTGTCTATAGCAAATATAATAATTTCTAATTGCGTTATTTGTTTATTATTTATATTTTCCATTTCTTGGTTTATCTTTTCACTTCCTTTTATCCATTCTATAGGTTTTCGTTGTTTATTATTTACTCTTTTTGCTCCTATCTTATTTCCGCATGGTGTAGTAAACCACCAATGTGTTTTTGTTATTATGTGTGGATAAAATCTATCTAGAAATGGCATTCCTAATAACATATCTTTTGTAGTAAATTCAAAATTATACATTTCTTCTATTGTTAGTATTTTATCCCATATTTGTATTTTTATATTTTTTGCTTTGTACTTAATCATACTTCCTTCATTGTTAAATCCTGTTACTACCATAGGTGTTTTTAACTTTTCCCATTTATCTTCTGGTAAGCAATTATATTTACATATATTCGCTTCTGCTCCTGTATCTATCATAGGGGTATAATATCTGTTGTGATATCCTTCTACTATAATTTTTGCTAGTATAAATATTTTCATTAATCATTTTGTCCTTTTTATAATTATTTTCTTATTTTGGCAAGTTATTGTTAATTGTTCATTTTCTATATTGTATGGTTTGACTTTTTCTAACCATTTTATTCCTAATGTAATATTATGGTTTCCTTGGTATATTTTGAATTGTATTACTAAGGGTATTCCTCCTATAATTATTTCTTTTTCTGTTGTTTCTTCATTTGTGTTTACTATCTCACTGGGTAGTCCAGGGCATGTATATCCTGTTTTTATAATTTCTTCTTCTAATACTAATTCTCTTGTTATATAATTCTCTTCTTGTCCTGTATTTATTAATATTTTATATTTTCTTTGGTCTATTATTCCTGTTATGTAATAATGATATGGTGTTATTTCTTCTTTAACTAATAAGCTTTGGGGAATTTCATATTTTCTTTTAGATGTACTCATCCTTGATGAGGTAGCTCTTGTCAACGTATTTGGTACGCTTGAAGTGCTTAATCTTTCTTTTACTATCTCTAAATCTTCTTCTATATCAATTTCTTTGTAGCTATAGTCATTATTGTCTATTACAGTAATTATTTTTTCCAAAGGATTTTCTATTTTTATTTGTTAATTTTGTTTCTTGCTGTTATTTTATGCTTTGTTGTTAATATATATAGATTTTTACATCTTGCTGTAAATAATTTACTTCCTGGTGCTAGTTCGATTCCAGATATTTTCCAATATAAAACTAATGATCTATCTATATTTTTATCTGTTAATGATACTGTATAATTAGCACTTATTGTAAACTTAAATTTTTGATATATCAAGTTTCCTTTTACTGCACTAATTACGCTTTTTTCTATAGGGTGTACAATTCTATCATCTGCTAAGTATATTTCTATGGGTGTATCTATTCCTTCTCTAAAGCAGGCTTTTATTAATATTTCTGTTCCTCCTAAATGTAGGTATTTTATTGGTGTTTTAGCTTTTATATCTTGTATTTCTTTATTTATCATTCTTTTATTTATTATAGGTATATATGCTTTTCCTTTTGTATATTTACAATCTATGATATGTTCCTTTTGACTAACTACATAATATTCTTCTTTTGTCTTTTAAACCAATTTCTTAAAATAGGTATTTCTAGTACTTTTTCAACACTTAAATCTAATTCTTTTCCTTTTATTTGTTCAAATATCGAATTATCAAATATAATTTTCTGTTCTGATGATTCTTCATCTTGATGTTCTTCCTTAGATATTATTTTTATTTCATTTTCAGACATTTATATTTCTTCATCTGTTTCGTTATTATCTATGTTAATATTTTCTTCTTCATTTTCAGTTTCTACATCTGATACTTCATATATACTATCATTTTCATTTAATTCATAATCTATATATTCTATTTGCATATATTTTTCATTATCTATAATTAATTCTGCAATTTGTTTTCTTTTTAGATTTTTGGGTAATTTACAATCTTTAGCTATGTGTCCTATCTTTCCACAATTATAACAAGTACATTGGGATATTTTTCTTTTTGGTCTATATGGTCTTTTTATTTTATGGTTTTTTAATATCTTCGTCTTGGTTGTTTATATTTATATATAGTTTTGTTTTTTCTATAATTTTTATGTCTTTTAGATTTTTGTTTTTTAGTTGTGCAACCAAATTGTGGTGCCATTTTATTTTTGCAACATGATAAATTTTTATTTAATACTTTTTCCATTTTTAGTTTTTCTTTTTGGTTTTCACATAGTTGTATGAACCATTGATTTAAGAATTTTATTCTAGATCCTAAAGTATCTACCATTCCTTCATTATTCCAATCTTTTATTATGTTTGTACTAAATGGTTCTGGTAATTTTGTATAATATTGTTTTCTTATTTCTTTTGCTTCATCGAAATTATATTTAGCTTTGTAATAATATTCTTTAAATGCGCAAGTATATTCTTCTAAGTAACACATTTTACATATAGCTAATTTTGTCATAAGTTGTCTATTTATTATTTTTTCTCTGTTTTGTTCTCTTATATCTGTAGTCATACCTCCAAATTCATTTCTTATTGCTGATTCATATTTATCTAGTATATCTATATTTGTTGCTGATGCAGATCCATCCATTTTTTTATCATTCCTAAGTACTTCTAAGCTTTCTGAGGGTAGATTTTCTATCCATAATTTTGTTGTTCCTACGAATGTTCTTTCTATGTATCTTGGTGTTTTTGCTGTTTCTATTTTGTTATCTATTAACTGTTTAGACATATTTCCTATCCATAATAATATTGCTTTATTTATATCTGCGACACAATCTAAATCTAGGAAATTATATTGTTCATTTGCTGGTTTAGGTGTCCAATTTTTATTTAGTCTACTGTTCCATATTGCATTATTTCTGTCTGATTGTTGATAACTTTCTGTATAATAGGTTGGTGGTGTTCTTCTAGGACTAACTCTAGGACTATTTCTGGGACTATTATCTGGGGTTTTAACTCTTGACGTACTAGGCCTATTCATATCTCCTGTGTTTATTTCTAATTTTTTTGGTTTATTTATTTGTTCTAGAATTTCTGTATATGTTTCACTTATATCGCTTATTTCTGATTGTTGGTCATTTTCATTTCCATCTATTTCATTTACTTCAATATCTTCATTTGATCTTCATTTAGTTTTTGTTCCATTTGTTTTATTTCATTTGTTAATTCTAGCTCTTTATCTTTTTCTTTTTGTTTTTGTTTATTTTCATATAATAATTTTAACCTAGCTAATTCTTTTTCTAATTCACTTATTCTTGTATTTTTTTATTTCTTCTAAATTTTGTACTTCTTGTTTTGCTTGTGTTTTTATTTTTTCAATTTCTCTTGATTTATCTATTTCTTCATTTTCTTTTGTTATTCTTACCATAGCTGTTAAACTATCTTCTAATTTTGCTGTTTCTTTTTCTAGCATTAAGTATAAGTTATTTCCTATTTTCTTGTATCTTCTTCCTAAATTTGAAAATATTATTTTTATTATCATTCCATCTTGATTTTCATATGTTTTTTCGTCTACTGCAAACTCTTCTTTGTTCATTATAATCTATGTATTATATTATGTTGTAATTCATATTCAAGACAATCTATTTCTAATTTTAACATTAATATATCTTTTCTTTGTGCTAGTATTGATTTGTTACATACTCCTGCTAATATATTTTCTTCTAACCTTGTTGTTTTATGTTGTAACTCTTGTTCCTTTTTAGTTATTTGTTTCATTATTTCTTCTATTAATTGTTGTTTATAGGTTTCTCTGTTCATATTGTTTTTTCAAATAGCAGACATATTTATATTCTGTCTTTGAAATTATGTTTATTAATTGATCTTTTTTATTATTATCTGTTTTGGCTAGTTGTGATAATTGGTATTCTATATATAAGGATTTTAATTTTTTCCATATTTTTCTCACCTTTTTATCTATCTTAGTTCTTTTTATTTTAGTATTTTTATTTTTATTTATCATATCCTTTTATATAATTTTTAAAAAGCTTACTTAATTTTTCTGGATATTTAATCTTTCTTAACCTGTAATTTCTACCATATCTTCTTAACCAATGTTCAGTCATATTTAGTCTCCAATATCTAAATCATCATATAAATCATATATGTCATAGTGAAGTACATCCTGTATACTTTGTATAGTTAACTCAGTCCAACCTTGGGTTGTTACTTCTATTATTTCATATGTTAATAACTTATTATAAATTTCTCTTTTTATATCAGTATTTAAATTTTTTAATACATAAAATAGTAATATCTTATAATTAACATCATCATCTAATAGGTATGTTTCCATTTTTGTTATTTTCATTTTTCACTAAAATTTTATTCCTTCCAACCTCTTAATAAATTATACTTGCTTATTATGCAAAAATAATGGTTTAATAATCATTTCGTCTGGTCACTACTACAGCTTTCTTCTTTGATTAGTTACCCTAACAGCGCCTCAACTTTGTTTACTCCCCTAAACGGCCTTCTCTGCCTACCGGTTTCAACCTTAGGATGGCATAGTCTGGGCATACATATCCAAAGAATATTTCTGTAGCAAACTTTCTAAAGATGATTATTATAACATTATTCAAACATGATAAACAATTATAATTAACAAGAGATTTTCAGGAATAAATTAATTTAGCTACTCATGAATATAAAATGGTATACCTGTTTTTGTAGATCTTCCGACATAGTTGATTTGTTTTCCATAGTTATTTTACTAACTAGCTCTGATACCAATGGAGGGGTGGAAGCGTTAAAGAGAGGAGAGAGTAGTGAAAGAAGATTGATGATAAACTGATGATTTTATTTATGAGGGTAAACCCTCTATTTATACACAAAATTTACAGACTTTTGGCCAAAAGATGGCCGACACATACTTTACACTTGGCCTTATTATATTTGGCCGACACAAGAAAACAAAATACTTACTATTACTACTTTACATAATGGCCTCTTCTTTATTAATGGCCGACATACACACTGTTTTCTTTACGACTTTTGTACATTTGGCTTTTTTCAGCCGACGCAAGACGACAAAATAAATAATGGCCTTTACTTTTTACATGTGGCCGACAATGACTAATTTACATATATTTTTATGCCTATATATATATATATATATATATATATTTTTTTTTTTTTTTTTTGATGATAAGTGAATTAGAAAAAGAATTAGCTAGGTTAAAATTATTATATGAAAATAAACAAAAACAAAAAGAAAAAGATAAAGAGCTAGAATTAACAAATGAAATAAAACAAATGGAACAAAAACTAAATGAAGATCAAAATGAAGATATTGAAGTAAATGAAATAGATGGAAATGAAAATGACCAACAATCAGAAATAAGCGATATAAGTGAAACATATACAGAAATTCTAGAACAAATAAATAAACCAAAAAAATTAGAAATAAACACAGGAGATATGAATAGGCCTAGTACGTCAAGAGTTAAAAACCCAGATAATAGTCCCAGAAATAGTCCTAGAGTTAGTCCTAGAAGAACACCACCAACCTATTATACAGAAAGTTATCAACAATCAGACAGAAATAATGCAATATGGAACAGTAGACTAAATAAAAATTGGACACCTAAACCAGCAAATGAACAATATAATTTCCTAGATTTAGATTGTGTCGCAGATATAAATAAAGCAATATTATTATGGATAGGAAATATGTCTAAACAGTTAATAGATAACAAAATAGAAACAGCAAAAACACCAAGATACATAGAAAGAACATTCGTAGGAACAACAAAATTATGGATAGAAAATCTACCCTCAGAAAGCTTAGAAGTACTTAGGAATGATAAAAAAATGGATGGATCTGCATCAGCAACAAATATAGATATACTAGATAAATATGAATCAGCAATAAGAAATGAATTTGGAGGTATGACTACAGATATAAGAGAACAAAACAGAGAAAAAATAATAAATAGACAACTTATGACAAAATTAGCTATATGTAAAATGTGTTACTTAGAAGAATATACTTGCGCATTTAAAGAATATTATTACAAAGCTAAATATAATTTCGATGAAGCAAAAGAAATAAGAAAACAATATTATACAAAATTACCAGAACCATTTAGTACAAACATAATAAAAGATTGGAATAATGAAGGAATGGTAGATACTTTAGGATCTAGAATAAAATTCTTAAATCAATGGTTCATACAACTATGTGAAAACCAAAAAGAAAAACTAAAAATGGAAAAAGTATTAAATAAAAATTTATCATGTTGCAAAAATAAAATGGCACCACAATTTGGTTGCACAACTAAAAAACAAAAATCTAAAAGACATAAAAATTATAGAAAAAACAAAACTATATATAAATATAAACAACCAAGACGAAGATATTATGTAAAAAACCATAAAATAAAAAGACCATATAGACCAAAAAGAAAAATATCCCAATGTACTTGTTATAATTGTGGAAAGATAGGACACATAGCTAAAGATTGTAAATTACCCAAAAATCTAAAAAGAAAACAAATTGCAGAATTAATTATAGATAATGAAAAATATATGCAAATAGAATATATAGATTATGAATTAAATGAAAATGATAGTATATATGAAGTATCAGATGTAGAAACTGAAAATGAAGAAGAAAATATTAACATAGATAATAACGAAACAGATGAAGAAATATAAATGTCTGAAAATGAAATAAAAATAATATCTAAGGAAGAACATCAAGATGAAGAATCATCAGAACAGAAAATTATATTTGATAATTCGATATTTGAACAAATAAAAGGAAAAGAATTAGATTTAAGTGTTGAAAAAGTACTAGAAATACCTATTTTAAGAAATTGGTTTAAAAGACAAAAAGAAGAATATTATGTAGTTAGTCAAAAGGAACATATCATAGATTGTAAATATACAAAAGGAAAAGCATATATACCTATAATAAATAAAAGAATGATAAATAAAGAAATACAAGATATAAAAGCTAAAACACCAATAAAATACCTACATTTAGGAGGAACAGAAATATTAATAAAAGCCTGCTTTAGAGAAGGAATAGATACACCCATAGAAATATACTTAGCAGATGATAGAATTGTACACCCTATAGAAAAAAGCGTAATTAGTGCAGTAAAAGGAAACTTGATATATCAAAAATTTAAGTTTACAATAAGTGCTAATTATACAGTATCATTAACAGATAAAAATATAGATAGATCATTAGTTTTATATTGGAAAATATCTGGAATCGAACTAGCACCAGGAAGTAAATTATTTACAGCAAGATGTAAAAATCTATATATATTAACAACAAAGCATAAAATAACAGCAAGAAACAAAATTAACAAAATAAAAATAGAAAATCCTTTGGAAAAAATAATTACTGTAATAGACAATAATGACTATAGCTACAAAGAAATTGATATAGAAGAAGATTTAGAGATAGTAAAAGAAAGATTAAGCACTTCAAGCGTACCAAATACGTTGACAAGAGCTACCTCATCAAGGATGAGTACATCTAAAAGAAAATATGAAATTCCCCAAAGCTTATTAGTTAAAGAAGAAATAACACCATATCATTATTACATAACAGGAATAATAGACCAAAGAAAATATAAAATATTAATAAATACAGGACAAGAAGAGAATTATATAACAAGAGAATTAGTATTAGAAGAAGAAATTATAAAAACAGGATATACATGCCCTGGACTACCCAGTGAGATAGTAAACACAAATGAAGAAACAACAGAAAAAGAAATAATTATAGGAGGAATACCCTTAGTAATACAATTCAAAATATACCAAGGAAACCATAATATTACATTAGGAATAAAATGGTTAGAAAAAGTCAAACCATACAATATAGAAAATGAACAATTAACAATAACTTGCCAAAATAAGAAAATAATTATAAAAAGGACAAAATGATTAATGAAAATATTTATACTAGCAAAAATTATAGTAGAAGGATATCACAACAGATATTATACCCCTATGATAGATACAGGAGCAGAAGCGAATATATGTAAATATAATTGCTTACCAGAAGATAAATGGGAAAAGTTAAAAACACCTATGGTAGTAACAGGATTTAACAATGAAGGAAGTATGATTAAGTACAAAGCAAAAAATATAAAAATACAAATATGGGATAAAATACTAACAATAGAAGAAATGTATAATTTTGAATTTACTACAAAAGATATGTTATTAGGAATGCCATTTCTAGATAGATTTTATCCACACATAATAACAAAAACACATTGGTGGTTTACTACACCATGCGGAAATAAGATAGGAGCAAAAAGAGTAAATAATAAACAACGAAAACCTATAGAATGGATAAAAGGAAGTGAAAAGATAAACCAAGAAATGGAAAATATAAATAATAAACAAATAACGCAATTAGAAATTATTATATTTGCTATAGACAAAGTCAAATTAATTAATGAACAACTAGAACAATTATATAGTGAAGATCCATTACAAGGATGGGAAAAACATAAGACAAAGGTAAAAATTGAATTAATAGATGAAAACAGCATAATAACACAGAAACCATTAAAATATAACTTTGATGATTTAAAAGAATTTAAGATACATATAGATGAATTATTAGAAAATAATTACATACAAAAGAGTAATAGTAAACATACAAGTCCAGCATTTATAGTTATAAAACATAGTGAACAAAAAGAGGTAAAAGTAGAATGGTCATAGATTACAGAAATTTAAATGCTAAAACTAAAACATATAACTACCCAATACCTAATAAAATACTTAAAATAAGACAAATACAAGGATATAATTATTTTAGCAAATTTGACTGTAAATCAGGATTTTATCACCTAAAACTAGAAGAAGAATCTAAACAATTAACAGCATTCACAGTACCACAAGGATTCTATGAATGGAACGTTTTACCCTTTGGATATAAAAATGCACCAGGTAGATTCCAACATTTTATGGATAACTATTTTAACCAACTAGAAAACTGTATCGTATATATAGATGACATATTATTATATTCTAGAACACAAGATGAACATATAAGATTATTGGAAAAATTCATACATATAGTAAAAAATATAGGTATAAGTTTGAGTAAAAGCAAAGCAGAAATTATGAAATCACAAATAGAATTTCTAGGAATACAAATAGACAAAAATGGAATAAAAATGCAAACCCATATAGTACAAAAAATAATTACTATTGATGAAAATATAGATACAAAAAAGAAATTACAATCCTTTCTAGGATTAGTAAATCAGGTAAGAGAATACATACCGAAATTAGCAGAACATTTAAAACCACTACATAAAAAACTTAAAAAAGATGTAGAATATCATTTCGATAATAAAGATAAAGAACATATAAAAATTATTAAGAATCTATGTAAAAAATTACCAAAACTATATTTTCCTGATGAAAATAGAACATTCACTTACATTGTTGAAACAGACTCAAGTGATCATAGTTACGGAGGAGTTTTAAAATACAAATATGAAAAAGAAAAAATAGAACACCATTGTAGATATTATTCAGGATCTTACACAGAAGCACAGATAAAATGAGAAATAAATAGAAAAGAATTATTCGCATTATATAAATGTTTATTAGAATTTGAACCATATATTGTTTACAATAAATTTATTGTAAGAACAGATAACACACAAGTGAAATGGTGGATAACAAAAAGTTAGATGATTCAGTTACGACAAAAGAAATAAGGAGATTAGTATTAAATATATTAAATTTTACATTTACAATTGAAATAATTAAGACTGACAAGAACCTTGTTGCAGACTACCTATCAAGAAAAAGGAACTCAAACTGAACAAGATACAATAGAAGAAATACTCGAAGCAATTACTACACTTTCTACGAAAGTGGACAGTATGGGAAAAGAGTTACAAAATCTGAAAGCTAACAGTCAGCAGCATGACTCTAAAAATGCGGAGTTACGTCGTTCGGCGGACGGTAAAAAGCCAGAACTAGAAGGAGACGTTGGGAAACTCCCTAAAACCCATAACATTATTACAGCAGCTATGGAAAAAACTACATCAAAAAATACAAACTTAAACAGCTTATTTACTAAACCATTTATTCCAAAAGCACAGATAGTAGATACCCTAGCTCCACAAACATCTACATATGCAGCCAGCCTACACAAAGAAAAGAAAATATATAACCATATATCCCAAACTTACATTGAAAATCTATACAAAATCCAAAACTTTTTAAACCTTAAACCCAAATCTACCACAACAACAGAAAAAACCCAGGATTATTTAACCCAAAAACTTCAAGGATATAATAAGTTAATCGCGCAACCTAAAACCAATCCAAACTTAATTAAAACCTGTTACAGTTATGGACTACTTAATACGGTATATACATATGATGGTACAGAGATAAGTGGAATCCCGGAGATCCACAAAGCTTTTTTAATATACAAAAGAATTACAAAAGGAAATTTATTTTTTATAAAATTTTACACAGCACCAGCTGAGATACTTTATGATGAGATAAAACCAATAATCCAGATAGTAAAAATTGGATTAACGCGAGAAATGATAATACCAGAAGACATAGGGCAGCAGCCAGAGATACCAAAAGTTGAGATACCCAGTTTTTATGCAAATAAAAGAATAATTGGGTTATCAACTATCATACAAGAGCTAGCAAATAATTATTTAAACGGCAATGCTATATGGAGTTATTATTCAAGAGATCACTTAATGATATATGCCAATTCACGAGAAATAAGACAAACAGATATGGAGGAAGTCCAGAAATGGATTTTATCTTTATTAAAACCAGAAGCTACTCCAACAACTAGAGCACTAAAATAGGGATTCATCTCCGAAGAACTAATGACAAGATATTGCAAGCTAATTGGTCACAAATATCCAGACCATATATGTTCAAAGTGCAACCAAGGTGATGACATAATCCCAGACGTACAACTGGAGTAAGCTGAAGAAGATAAAAAAAAAAAAAATATATAGGCATAAAAATATATGTAAATTAGTCATTGTCGGCCACATGTAAAAAGTAAAGGCCATTATTTATTTTTGTCGTCTTGCGTCGGCTGAAAAAAGCCAAATGTACAAAAGTCGTAAAGAAAACAGTGTGTATGTCGGCCATTAATAAAGAAGAGGCCATTATGTAAAGTAGTAATAGTAAGTATTTTGTTTTCTTGTGTCGGCCAAATATAATAAGGCCAAGTGTAAAGTATGTGTCGGCCATCTTTTGGCCAAAAGTCTGTAAATTTTGTGTATAAATAGAGGGTTTCCCCTCATAAATAAAATCATCAGTTTATCATCAATCTTCTTTCACTACTCTCTCCTCTCTAATAATTTGTATTACTTAGAAATAATTAAACATTTTTGTTACACAACCCCCCCTCCCCCATTTAATTAATTGTTTTTAGAAAGGACTTGACTAAATAGACGTAATCGTAGAATAAAGTTATGTCTAAACACTTTCCTCGTGGGATCGACCCCAACAAAACAATTGGTTTCTTCACTTGATACAACCGCTTATACTTCTTTTGGGAAGTATAATTTGAGCATATCAAATTTTGGCACATCTGCCGGGGAATAGTGGCTTTTAAATTAACTTTAAGAGCAATTACTGAAGTTTAGTCAACAATTTCCTGATTTTACTTTTTCACTTTGTTTTTGTCTCTTTGAGGTCTATCTCTAGTGTATGACAAGTACACGGAGTCGAGGAGAACCAAAAGTTCCATTTAATCCAAAACTAAATCATACAATCAACAAAATGAACGAGCCACACAATCCTAATTATATTGGTGATGGGATCAACCGTCAACTTCCTCCGGTGGTTGATGCACATAAACAAGTGATCGTGGAAAACCCTGATGAGGGCGCTTTGAGGTGACAACCTCCTTCCCCACGCCTTCAAGAGTATTATAGGTCCAATGTTAAAATCGCCGATTCGTATGGACCTCTTGTGCTACCTTTTCTACCACAAGGTCATTCATTCGTGATAAGTAGTAGATTGATGAAGATGCTCACCGTTAGAGGTTTATTTTTGGGGCTACCATCAGAGGATCCACATGCTCACATCGCCAAACTGAGGTCAGTGTGCAAACGTTGTGTAAGGAGGCCGAACTTGGACATGGATATCATTGGATTAAGGGTGTTCCTTCTCTCACTGACCGGAGAGGCCGAAATTTGGTTTACTGAGTTGCCTTATAATATGATCTATACTTGGGAGCAGTTGAGGGATGTGATCCTAGCAAGGTATTACCTGGTTTCTAAAATGCTTAACCACAAAGATAGGGTGAACAACTTTGTGGCATTGCCTGGGGAGTCGTTAAGTAGTTCTTGGGGTAGGTTCCCCTCATTTCTTAGAATTGTCCCAAACCACCAAATTAATGATGAATCGTTTAAAGAGTACTTATAAAGGGGCAAGATGTTAAAAATAAGGCGGTACGTTATACTATTGCTGGTGTTTCTTATGGTGAGTTCACTTTTGGGGAGATCATATAAAAGTTGGAGAAAATTTCCCGAAACAACAAGGCTTGGATTATTAGGAAGTCGGACACTTGGAGAAATACCTTTGTAGTGGAAGTTACACACGACCCAGCCGCAGATGAGATTTGTGAAGAGATGGCTCAAATGTGAACTGATCTTGGGTTAGTATTGAAACATATCATTGGGGGTGCATAGAAAGTGAATGCGGTGAATTATTTGACTAAGCTACCACTGTGGTACATGAATTTTACTATGAGAAAGACTCTTATGCAGTAAATGAGAAGATGGGGGGTTTCTGACCGATCACCCAAGGCTCCAATCAGGAGAATTGGTTCAAAGGTCAAGGAAATTAAGGTCGAAACTATGGGAATTACAACCGAGAGGGTAACTATGTTCGAGATTGAAGCTACAACCGCGACAACAACTTCAACTGGGGTAACTATGGTAATAGAATTGATTTGAGTGGGACCTATGTTCCACCTCAAAATCAGGAAGTTAATCTTGGGGATGGTGGAGGTAGTATGGCACGAGTTGAAGATAAGTTTCAAAATATGAGGAGGAGGTTTGATGCTAGTGATGAGAACGCCAAAGAATTGAGAAGAGATTTAGCGAATATTGGGCATAAGGTGGATGCACATGCTATCTCAATTAAGCATCTTGAGTTTCAAATGGCCCAATTGTCTTCTACTGTGAACCCAGGCCAACCAGGTACTCTTCCTAGAAATACCGTCCAAATCCAAAAAATTATGGACATTGTATGGCAGTCACTACTCGAGGGGGTAAGCAAACCATTGACCCATTTATGTCGTCTGGCTTAAAAGATGAGATGAGAGGAGATGATGTGGTAGAGGAATTTAGTGGTGAGTTGGTTGACAAATTAGGAAAGAAGCTGAGATACCCCAAAAGGTGACTACCATTCCTAGACCACCATCTCCATTCCTACAAAGATTGGTAAAAAGACTGAGGATGGTAAATACCGGCGTTTTATTATGATGTCGAAACATCTTTCCATCAATGTCCCTTTAAAAGAAACTCTTGAACAAATGTTCGGTTACGCCAAGTTCATGAAAGATAGGGTCAATAAGAAGAAATCGGTTAGTTTTGAGGATGATGATCGAATGCAACACTGTAATGCTATTGCTACAAGGTCTCTTATGCAAAAGAAAGAACATTCAGGTGCTTTCACTATTCAATGTACAATCGGGTTGTTACACTTTGCTAAATAATTATGTGATCTTGGGGCAAGCATAAATCTTATGCCTCTCTTATTTTACAAGAAGTTGGGTTTGAGTGACCTAAAGCCCACTACGATACGGCTACTGATGGATGATCGAATGGCGAAGAGGCCTATTGGGATACTCCATTATGTGCTAGTGAAAGTGGAGTCATTTATTTTTCTAGCCAATTTTGTTATTCTTGATTGTGAGGTAGACTTTGAGGTGCCTGTTATTCTTGGGAGGTCATACCTTGCTACCGGTCATGCCTTGGTAGAATGGAGAAAGGGCAGATAAAGTTTCGGTTGAATAATGAAGATGTGACTTTCAATATTTGTAGGTCCAGGAGCAGAGTGGTCAGCTCCAATCGGTATCTAAGATATCCTACAAGGTTGAGAGTTCGTCCAAGGTAGAAATAAAAAAGTTTCTTGGTGTTGAGGCACTAACGGCAATGATCATGAATTTTGACAGTCAATGTATCAAAGATTATAGGTCATTGGTTGCGGCACTTGATCGAGGTGATATTTAGTTCAGACCAAAGAAATTGGGTTTAGATATGAAACATCGCGACTCTCCACCTGTGAAACCATCTATTGCGAAGGACTCAAAATTGGAGCTTAAGGCTCTACCACCTCATTTGAGGTATGTTTTCTAGGGAAAAGGTGACACTATGCCGGTACTCATTGCATTGGATTTGAATCTGGAGAAAGTGGAGTGTCTTGTAGAGGTGTTGAAGAGGTTCAAACGAGCCATTGGTTGAACTATTGCGGACATTATTGGGATTCCATTCAGTATTTGTTCACACAAAATCCAACTCATGTCCGATTATAATCCAGGTATAGAGCATCAAAGACGGTTAAATCCATCTATGCAAGAGGTAGTGAAGAAGGAGATTATTAAGTGCTTAGATGTGGAGTCATATCGATCGCTGATAGTTGTTGGGTATGCCTTGTTAAGTGTGTGCCTAAGAAAGGGGGAATGACTGTGGTCCCTAATGAGAATAATGAGCTTGTTCCAATGAGGCCGGTGACTGGATGGAGAGTGTGTATGGATTACCAGAAATTGAATGCATGGACTAAGAAAGACCATTTTCCTATGCCCTTAATGGGTCAGATGTTGGATAGGCTTGCAGGAAAGGGGTGGTATTGTCTTGTTGATGGTTATTCGAGTTACAACCAAATCTCTATTGGATCGGAAGATCAAGATAAAACTACCTTTACTTGTCGTTATAGAACTCTCGAATTCAAGAGTATGCCCTTTGATTTGTATAATGCACCGGCAACTTTTCAAAGATGTATGATGTCTAAATTCTCCGATATGGTGGAGGACACCATTGAGGTTTCTATAGATGATTTTTCTATTGTTGGTGCCTCATTTGATCATTGTTTGAGTCACTTGGCTGAAGTTCTTAAGAGGTGTGAAGATTGCAACCTTGTGCTAAATTTGGAAAAATGTTACTTCATGGTGAAAGAGGGTATTGCATTGGGCCATCGCATCTTAGAGAAGGGTATAGAGGATGATCGAGCCAAAGTTGAGGTGATAGAGAGACTTCCTCCACCCATCTCTGTAAAATGTGTGAGGAGTTTTCTTGGGTATGCGGGCTTCTATGAGAGGTTCATCAAGGATTTTTCAAAAATTACACATTCTTTGTGCAAGTTACTTGAGAAAGAGTGTAAATTTTATTTTGATGAATCCTGTCTGAAGGCATTTAGAGAGTTGAAGGATAAGTTGGTGTCTACACCCACTATTATTTCCCTGGATTGGAGCAAACCATTTGAGGTGATGTGTGATGCTAGTGGGGTTGCTCTTGGTGTAGTATTAGGACAAATAAGGGATAACATCTTGCACCCCATTTATTATGCTAGTAAGGCCCTTAATGAATCTCAAAAGAATTATATTGTGACTGAACAAGAGCTCCATGCGGTGGTTTTTGCGTTCGAGAAATTTCGCTCCTATTTGCTTGGCAAGAGAGTCATAATGCATACAGATCATTCTGCTTTGAGATATTTTATGGCAAAGAAGAATACGAAGCCAAGGTTGATTAGGTGGGAATTATTGTTGTAAGAGTTTGACTTTGAAGTGAAATATTAAAAAAGGGACTGAAAATCAAGTTGCCGATCACTTGTCCATATTAGAGGATGAAACTATGCGAGAATAGGGTGAAAAGGATGAAATTAATGATACTTTCCCTGATGAGCATGTATTGTCCGCTTCTCATGACTTGATACCATGGTTCGCCGATTTTGTGAATTACTTGGCTAGTGATATCGTTCCATCAGACTTGTCCTTTCATCAAAGGAAAAAGTTCATGGATGATGTGAAAAATTGCTTTTGGGATGAGCCATATTTATATAGAAGTTGTGTTGATGGTCTTATTCGCTGGTGTGTGCCGAAAGTTGAGATGTTGAATATTTTGGAGGCATGTCACTCCTCACCTGTGGGTGGGCATCATAGTGGTATCCGGACTGTCCATAAAATCTTTCAATGTGGCTACTATTGTCCAACCATCTACCAAGATTCTCATGAGTTTGCCAAAGCATGTGATAGGTGTCAAAGAGATGGAGGTATTTCCAGAAGGCAAGAGCTCCATTTAAATCTCATTCTTGTAATTGAGTTGTTTGATATGTGGGGCATTGACTTTATGGGCCCTTTTGTGAGTTTTCAGGGGATGAAGTACATTTTTGTGGATATTGAGTATGTGTCCAAATGGGTGGAACCATAGCACTTGCAAATAATAAAGTAAAGAGTGTCACCACATTCTTGAAAAAGAACATATTTTCCACATTTGGCACCCCAAGGGACATTATTAGTGATGGGGGGATCCAACTTTTGCAACAAGTTGTTAAAAGGGTTATTGGAGAAACATGGGGTCACCACAATGTAGCCACTCCTTACCATCCTCAGACTAGTGGGCAAGTATAGGTGTCAAACAGAGAAATCAAGCAGATTCTGGAAAAAATGGTGAATGCTGGTAGAATGGATCGGTCAAGGAGGCTTGATGATGCTCTTTGGGACTATCGGACAGCATACAACTGTCCCATAGGTATGTCTCCATACCAAATTGTATATGGGAAGGCTTGTCACTTGTTGTTTGAGTTAGAGCATAAGGTCATGTGGGCAATGAAGAAACTAAAAAATGGATTGGAATGAAGCTGTGGAACAGAGATAAATAGGTTGAATGAGCTTGAAGAGTTTCGCTTGAAGGCGCATGAAAGTTTAGCCCTCTTCAAAGAAAAGATGAAAAAGTACCATGACCGAAAGATTGAGAAGCACGACTCTGTGGTTCGGGATTTGATGCTTTTGTTCAACTCTAGGTTGCGCTTGTTTCCGGGCAAACTCAAATCCAGATGGACTGGTCCATTCTTGATCACTCAATTGTTCCCTCATGGTGCGGTTGAGTTGGAGAACAAGGAGGGTGCACGGTTCGAAGTAAACGGGCAAAGGATCAAACTCTACCTTGGGCAAGCGGAAAATGCAAATGAAGTGGTTGAGGCATACCATCTTGATGAAGTCTGAGTAATCAAGAGGCTTGTGTCGTGCCGCGGCGTTAAATCAAGCGCTGATTAGGAGGCAACCAAATCCTCTAGTTAACAATAGGTTTTTTTTTACTTTATAAGAGTAGTTGCATTATTTTTGTTTTTACTTGATCTCATGTGTGGGTTTTTTTATTTTTCTTTTAGAAGTGTTGGCTAGAGAGAAGATTAGGGTACGTGTCTAAAAAGTGTCCAGAAAATACAAAAAGAATGGATTATTGGGTTCTAAATGTGCAGTGAATAAATCACTAGAAATCTGCAGAAATTGGTCTGGTTCAATGATCGACGAACCAATTGACAGGCTGTTGTCCCATCTACGGACCGTCGATGGGGTCCATAGATCCCAGGTTTGTTTTTCAATATCGTCTAAGTTAGATGACAATCGACAGAGCAGTTGACGGGCCGTCGATGACTTATGATCCATCGACGGGGAATTGTAAGTTCCCCAGATTTAAGGACCCGACCCAACCAGGCTGACAATAAAATGTTTTTGAACTCTTCAGTTACTTCCAACCTTTTCAAATTCCACCTCCCCCCCCCCACACACACACACAACCATTTTGATCCCCACATCTCCTTACTCCCCCACTTACTCACACACTAATTCACCCATTAATCCTCTCTAAATTTTTTATTCTCTCACCATCTCCACATTCCCAAAACCCTCAGTCCCCAAACTCCCATCCTTTTCTTCTATCTTTCCGGTCGCTGTTTGAAGGGGAGATTGGTGATGTTCTTGCAAAATTCATACTCCCATTAACTCCACTACAGTATATAGGTATGTCATTCTCATCTGCTCATTGAATACTCTTTCATTTGCATGCAAAAATGATGAAAAATGTATGTGGGTCTTGACTTCGGGATGAAACTACATGATTAACTTGTTAAAATTAGGTCCCTAGTCCCTTAGAATGATGGCGAGTGAATGGGTTTGGGGTTTTAGTGTCTAAATGAACTTTGTTATGTGTTTTGTTTTTTTTCTGACTTAGGGCTTGATGTCTTTTAGAATCTAGGATTGAAATTGCAATAATCCAAGCCCTAGGAATGATGAAATGGTGTGTTAAATGCTATATGAACATGATGTGTCGTATATTTCTTCAAAAAATTCTTTAGGGGTGCCAACAATGGCTTACCAAATTTTATCTCTGACCGACTGTACGAGACCCCGTCTACGGAACGTCAGTCAATCGACGGACCATCGATGGGGTCCGTCGATAGCTACACCCTGATTTAGTCTAACTCTAGAATGACGGATTTGGTCGACGGTCCGTCGATCCCCCACATCTGTCATCTGTAACAGAACCCTGTTTGCTGAGGGTTTCAAAAAATGTCTAAGTGCCCACCGACGGAAGTGACCTACGGTCTGTCAGTTGATTGATAGACCGTCCTACACATCCATCATTTCTAACAAAACCTGTCTCTAAAGCTCTCTAAAAATTTTGTCTAAGTTTCCAATGACGGAAGTGACCGATGGACCGTCCTGCACATTCATCATTTCTAACAGAACAATTTTCTCAGAAACATTCTAAATTTTATCTAAGTGTCAAACGACGGAAGTGACCTACAGATCGTCCTGCACTTCCATCATTTTTAATTGAACCTTTGTCTTATAATTATGAATTTTACAAGTTTCTAAGTGTCCACCGATGGCCCTACCGACGGACCGTCGTTGCATCGATGGACCATCTATAGTGCTCGTCATTCAATTTTGCAGTTCTAAACTTGACTGTGTCTTGTGTTCCACCTTTGGTGTTTGCTTATTTCGAGTGTGTTAAATGATTATACTGGTACTAATAACCTTCCTTTGCAAGTACAAATGGCCCCCAATCCCGACATTGTCTACTCCCGAGGACGTTCCAAATTCGTCCCCTCTTTACATCGAATGGTAATTGGCTCGGAGGATAAGACTGATCCCGGATATGTGCCATCAGGAACCCGGACACAGACACCTACTACTAGGACCACTCAAGGTACGCCTAAGAAGGTGGCGTCCGGCGTAGTCACTGCCTCCCAGTCTAATGAGGAGCGCACCCTGACCGGGACGTTGTCTGGGTCTGTCGCGGGTTTCGTGGGAGCATCTGGCTCCGAGGAGGCTTCTGGGTTTGAGGGAGCGTCAGGATCGCATTGTGCTACTGTTCCAGCTACACCTGTCCAATCTTCCTTGTCTGATGAGGCCGATAGTGCGGATTCTACTCCAGCACCCCAATTCGACATCCATGCATTGTTTGCTGATCAGCGCAATCGGTGGTGCGTAGAAGGCCAATACCAGGTGTACAGGGATGGGAAGCTGTTCAATGATAAGGGGGTCATGACTCGGACTCTGACAGTCGAGCGGCAAGTTCTTACAGGGAGTCTTCACAAGATGCCAGCTATACATGACCTCTTCACCCGCCATCATCTCAAGTGGATGGCTAGGAGCTTTGGACGCTACAATGAGGAGTTGGTGCATGATTTCTACACTTCGGATGTAGGGACTCTCAGGTATTCTTTGGATAGTTGGTCCAATCCCGCCTAACAGGCACCACTTACGCATATTCGAGTCTGTGGCCGCAGGGTGGACATCTCTTTACCCACTATTCATCGTTTCCTATATGGTGTTGATACAGATGCTACCAAGGAACCCCTTATTTCAAAGTTTGACTACCTGTGGAAGTTGATTAAGGAGTGTCATTTCCAGCGTTATACAGTGGTGAGAGAACAACCAAGAGGACAACATTTACATGGGATAGAGTAGTATTGGTAGCTGATATGGTTGCGGGGTTCGAGGTGGATTTTCCAAGGTTGTTGTTGGAAGTCATTCATGATAGGGACTTTAAGGACTCGACCACTTACCCTTTTCCCTGTATGATTTTAGAGTTGTGTAGGTCTGTTGGAGTTCCAATTTGGCACATTGATGTTCTCAGGACTCTATTGGGATAGTTGATATAGGATTCATCCGGGATGAGGCCAATGAGGCGGCACCCAACAGAGGGCCCAGAGTAGAGGTGCAGTCGCTAGGTTAGAACTTAGCGTACACGGTAGAGCAAGCCCAAGGGACTGATTAGGCTACATAAGAGCCTAGAGACACCACCCTAATTGATCTATCTCGGTCACTAGCAGAGCTCTGAGTTCTTCTCGTTCTACACCATCAGCAACACAGGTCCTGATTGCTAGGGTCCAAAAGCTGGAGGCCCAGATGGCCACACTGTTGCATCATATCCAGCCATGGATGCAGAGGTCCATTTATGAGGCGCAGGATCGAATCAAGAAGAAGACTGCCAAGCAGACTGAGAGGAAGATTATGGCAGTCCACCAGTTCCTTGATGTGTTCGAGTTGAGAGTTCTCGCCTGGTCAGCCCCTACTATTGATATGATGACTCTCTAGGCTCCTGTGGTGAGTCTGAGGGCTGATGTGGATGTCATTGCAAATACGCGGGTGCCCAAGTCTAAGGCCACATCTGCAGAGCCTGCTGAGTCACTACCTCCACTGCACCACTGCCCCAACCACATCAGCGTGCCAAGAGGCACCGGTCCAGAGAGAGGAGGATAGGGAAAGGAAGAAGGAGTGCACTAAGTTAGATGCCGCAATGAGAGCCTCTTTGGTAGATGAGGAGGCCCGGCAGATGAGGGCGCGTGAGTTGGCTGCTGGGGCGTCTAGTTCCCGATTGGAGACAGTTGAGAGGAGCATCACTTAGGGTGCTGACATTGCTTCGGACACTACTGATGGTGTCCCTTCTACTGATGAAGCATTTTTGGAAAACCTGAACCGCCAGCTTGTTGATCGTCGGTGTTATGTGCCTCAGGTTTGCTTCACCTACAACCTTGTTTTATATTTCTTATGCATTCAGGAAAATTAAATGATTTCTTGTTGGGGTGGGGTGAATGGAAAGTGAGTGCTAGGGTGAAGTCAGAGTAACCAAACTCACGATCCTCTCTTGGGGTTTTCTTGCTTGTGTTCTTTTGCCCTAAGAGACTGATTATTTTACTATTGAACCGGCATGTTTAGTACCTTGTACAAAGTATGAATGTGAAATGTGAAACATGATAGCTAAATACAATGACATCCCGTTCTAAAGAGAATGATTGCATGATTAGGCATAGTGAATGTTGAATGTGTTGGCTCTAAGAATAACATAGAGATACACCATTGCATAACCCTTAATATAAAACTCAAAATAGGTGTCTGATAATCTGGTAGGGTAATGAGGTGTTAAGAGAGTGTGAGGAAAGTTGAATAGTCCACTATTGGTACCTAGCTAGAACTTGCCTTGTTAGTCGTGCAAAAAGTAATTTGTATTAGACAATTAGGAAAGGATCATAGGCCCTTGTTAAAATTAGTCAATATTTAGCCTAAATAAAATTAAAAAAAATGAAATTAATCCCTTTTTGATCCAAATGATTTGAGCTTACAATGGACCTTTCTTTTCTACCTCAATTCATCAATTCTGGGTATGATGTGTTGGCCCTGGTCCCTCATTGCCAAAAGCATAAGTTGAGGGTGGCTAATGCAAAAACCAATCTCGTCTTGGTCCTTACCCAGCCTTGAGTATTGTGTACCTCGACTCATGGAAAATCCATGATTTAAGGGTGGCTATTATGAGTAATCTTCCGAAAAGTGGGGTTGAAAAGATTAATGTAAAAAAGAAAGAAAAGAGAAATGACTCAATCAAACTTCAAATCAAGTGGAAAATTTATAAATAAGAAGAAATAAAAATCAAAGAAGAGTCATTTGCACAAAAGGAGAAAGAAAGGAGAAAACCAAGGCAAAGAATATAAGAAAATGAAGAGTAGGGCAAAATAGACGATGAAAGAGGTAGGACTCTTAGCCATAATGTCAGGGAGGGAAACAAGTCACTGAAATGTATCAATATGTGCCATACCTGACCCTGAGCCTATGTTACAAGCCAAGAAAGTCCTATCCTGATCCTGAGAGTCTAATATGGTGAACTTAAAGTAGTGAAAATAAGGTCAAGCCTATGGCGACAAGTATCAATCAGGTGTGAAGTTGTTCTAAGAGTGAGTGTTGAATAATAATCCTTATACTCAAATTTGAAATCACTGTGTGGAAAAGGAGGATATTGTTTTTGACGTGAGGACACTAGTTGCAATATTGGAAAGTTGGTACCTTGGTGAGAGAAAAAAGAGGAGAGGTGTCGGTGCATGATGAGTCTGTGTCATAAAAGAGGTAGGACTCTTAGCCATAATGTCAGGGAGGGAAACAAGTAACTGAAATGTATCAATATGTGCCATACCTTACCCTGAGCCTATGTTACAAGCCAAGAAAGTCCTATCCTGATCCTGAGAGTCTAATATGGTGAACTTAAAGTAGTGAAAATAAGGTCAAGCCTATGGCGACAAGTATCAATCAGGTGTGAAGTTGTTCTAAGAGTGAGTGATGAATAATAATCCTTATACTCAAATTTGAAATCACTGTGTGGAAAAGGAGGATATTGTTTTTTAAGTGAGGACACTAGTTGCAATATTGGAAAGTTGGTACCTTGGTGAGAGATAAAAGAGGAGAGGTGTCGGTGCATGATGAGTCTGTGTCATGGTCTGATCCACATGAATGAGCGTAGTGAGGTAATAGTGATGTCATTCATAAAAAAATGAAAATAATTGGGATTGATAGCTAGATGATTGCTAAATCTTAAAAAGGATACTTTTGTAAAAAGGTGTTGTGGTGAGTAATAGTGTGTCGCTTGAGGACAAACAACGAATTTAAGTTTAGGGTGCTGATGTACCATGGTTTTACGGTACTTCCAATGTTTTTTTATTAAGTTTAGTGTATGTATAAGTCCTTTATGTAGTAATTCTAATGTATTTTTATTTGTGTTTGCAGGAAAACTGTCTATAACAGTGCTACAATCAGTGCAGAAGTGATTACCTATGGAGCCATAATGGCCCATCGACCCATCAACGGTCCATAGGTGGTGATCATCGACTAGAGGTTCAAGTTTTTTAAATCAAATAGGGGAATTCTGGCTAAGTATGGGGCTACGGAAGGATCAACGGTCCATCAACTTATCAACAGACCGTCCTGGCAAACCGTTGATTGTAACAAAAAGTAGTCCCAATACCCGAATTGAAAAAATCACTATGTATGGAGGAAAGGAGGCATCGACAGACCTTAAGTCCAACGACGAACCTTGTTTTTGGTTCGTCAATTGTAACAGAAAGGATGCAAAAGTGGAGGCTGAAAAAGATTCCAAGTGGGGACCGACAGAGGCAGTCGACGGTCCATCGTTCAATTGACGGATCATCAGTAGGGTCGTCGACTGAAGACACGTTTTGGACAGATTTTTCCTTATTTAGAACTCTTTTTATTTTAGGACATTATTATTATAAATGGGGTTAAAACCCTCATTTTTAGGGTTAGACATTTTTTTTTTCATTTCTTGTTATTGGAAGTTGAACTTTGGATTTTGGGAATTACTTCAAGTTTCCAGAATCGATTCTCAAGATATTTTCGTTAATTCAAGTGTAATTTCTGGATTTTCTTCAAACTTGTCAAACTAAATACTTGAATTCTTGTTTAACAACCATAAATTGTGTATTTATAATCATGGGTAACTAAATCCACAACTAAGGTTGTGGGAACCATAGGAAATTAACAAGGTAAAACTAGCTAAATAAAAATTCTAGAATAGGTTCTTGCATGTGTTGATAATTCGTTCGTTTAGAAGTCTTTTTACGAGTGCATGCGTTAGAACTTTCCCTATTTCTACTTGTCGCACCAAGGAGGTAGTTGATAGGAAAAGAATTATCAAAATAGATTTAGTATACACTATCTAATAGGCTAGTTTCAATTGGTGCAAAGTAGCAACGTAGCCATATATTGAATATGATACTTAATATGAGATAAAGGTAAGGTTTAGTAAAGTAGACACACATAGCTGGACCAAGGTACGGAGTGAAATTCTCTAGTTGTCGGCCCAAGGAATTAGGGATACATAACTTACCACTTTGCATGCAAGACACTAAGAAAGAATTGTTATAGCTAGGATTACCACGTTATGAACCTATGGGGAACACTTACACCCTAGTTTCTCTCATCACTTGATAAACACCAAATTTATAAACTTTCTATTTGTCTTACTTAGAAATAATTTAAAAAAAATTGTTACACAAACCCCCCCCCCCCTTTAATTAATTGTTTTCGAAAAGGTTTTGACTAAATAGATGTAATTGTAGATTAAAGTTAAGTCTAAACAATTTTTCTCGTGGGATAGACCCCAACCTAATAACTGCATTCTTTACTTGATACAACCGCTCATACTTCTTTAGGGAAGTATAATTTGAGTGTATCAGTAGTCTCCAATCTCAAGAGTACATTAGTGATCCTACCGTCCCTATGTATGAAGGGACACTCTTCACTCTATTTCACTCGGTGCTAAGCAGATGTCTTTAAGCCAGTATTATCAATCATAGCTCTGTTTAGGTCATAGAGTATACCCCTTGTATAATCATCATCATCAATAGCTCAATAAGAACTGCATGAGCATAAATTATTTCATTATAATTCATATAGGTGAGGTTAGCACATTAACATCTTCATATCATGATAAGGCACATTGGTAAATCATTCACCATCCTTATAACATTTACATCTTAAGTTAACACCTCATAATTCAAAGTCAAGATATTTCAATTCAACATCATACCACCCTATCAATCCTAATACAAAGCATACTTCTATACAACATTATGACTTAATCACAATTATCCATAATTTGAAGTAAAGGATAGAGATCATAAGACTTACCAAGTCTCCTTCATAGTTAATCATCAAGGTCTTACCATAAACCCTCAATTCAACCCAATTTGGGTATACATATAATAAGTCAATAACCAACATAATAATAATAAGGCTACAAAATCACTACATAACAATTCAATACTAGATCATAGCTTAAGACAAGATACTTAGGTCAATTCACAACATACTTCCTAACCCAGATCATCTTCTAAAGAACGAGCATGAAAGACTACAAATCACTATAATTTTGTTCATGATTAATGTAACAACATCATCTAATAGTAATTCAACCAATAACCAAGTCAATTGAACAAAATACAACCTAATTCATATCAAGATCAAACCTAGGGTTAAGGGTTAAGGGTCAGCTTTTACAAACTAGACCAAACCATCAATATAAATCATAATTAGTTTATAATACATGTTAATACATTCATAATATCAAAAATAAATCAAAAACAAATCAATTCATAACATAATTTTTGAGATTGAGAAAGACACACATGAAAACTCAACTTTTGAAAATATTTTAACGGAGCCCTTTGAGGAAAGAGGTCCCAAAGGTGAATTACATACCATAAAGTAATGTTTGATGAATAATTTATAATGAAATTGTCCCTTTACAGATCCCAAAACCCTCCCCTAGCTTTGCCTTCAATGGTGTATTCCAATATAGAGAAAGAAGAGAGGAGAGTTTTGTTTTGTGAGTTGTAATTAGTGTAATGGGGTTGGGGTCTTTATATGGAGGGTTATTTAAGTTAATTAAACTTATCTTAATCCATAACTAACCACCAAATCCCTTTTAATAAGTTAAGACTTAGTTAAAAACGTGCAGGAAAATTGGACCCTCACAGACAAGACCCCGTCGACAGTCTGTCTGTGAGTCGACGGTTCCTATCCCCTTCCGTGCTGCACATCCGTGGTTTCATTCAGACACTGTACAAAATATTTACTTCAATTAATTTTCAAGTGTTGGTCGACATATGGAATCGATTCCCTCTCATGGGTGCACACTGCCCAGGCAGTGTTTGGGTCCACTTCCAAGCGTCCTCCTCATGGGCCCTTGGTTGGTCCTTGGGGAGTCGTACCCGGACGTTTTGACTATGAATCAACTCAAATCCATATTAGACACCCTTCCACCATTTTTCATCTATTTACGACTCCTAAAATATAGTCAAATAGGCTAAGGCACACTAGTACCTCCTTGAACTAGTTTTCGGACGTTCTTGGACGTTTTGGTTCCTACACTTCCTAAATGACTTATATTCATTTAAATAGACCTTAAAACAGTATCTAGACCTTATGACATTTATGTTAGGCTCTAGAACATGATTTGGATTGTAGAAGGAAGGAATAAATTCAAGACTATCAGCCCAACCAACAACAATACCTAACAACATCAACCTATCACGTACACAAGGCAATTTCAAACTTCAATTACCACACATGAGACTCAACATTACATTATGAGGAATATCCTTCTCACAACAATAAGAGCTCAACATATCATATATGAGTCAATTATGCCATATTTCAACTTATAAACATGCTACATATTATTTCATAAAGACTCACCATATCAAAATGCACGACATAACTCATAACAAGACAAAGAGAAATTCCAAGCCCAAATGCATAATTTCATAATTCACTATAACAATATCAAAAATGCATCGTTTGCAAGACTTCACTAATCAAAGCAACTTAGATTTTAGTTATTATTTTCATTATTAGTAAGAACTACTAACCTTAGCTATGAAATAGATGAGGGTAACGGTATTTCATGTCGGCCTTGGTCTCTCATGTTACACCCTCAACTAAGTGATTCTTCCATAAAACCTTTACGAAGTCACATCTTTATTCCTTAACTTTTTTACTTGCCTATTAATAATTTGAATGGGAACTTCCTCATAAGAGAATTTATCCTTCACACAAAGACGCTTAATAGGAATAATAGACTCAAGATCACCGATTCACTTCTTAAGCATGGAAACATGGAAAACCGGATGAATTGAAGCCAATTCACTAGGAAGTTTTAATTCATAGGCAACCTTACCAACCCTTTGCAAGATTTCATATGGACCCACATAAAGAGGAATCGACTTCCCTTTCTTGACAAATCTAACCACCCCTTTCATCGGCGAAATTTTCAAATACACTTTATCACCTTCTTAAAATTCAAAATGCCATCTCCTATGATCGGCATAAGACTTTTTCCAACTATAGGCCATTTGAAACCGGTTCCTTATGATATGAACTCTCTATAAATCATACCAGGACCTAGAAGCAAAGGTTCACCCACTTTAAACCATCCAATAAGAGACCTACACCTCCTACCATACAAGGCTTCATAAGGACCCATGAAGATGGATGAATGAAAACTATTATTATAAGCAAACTCTATCAAAGGCAAATGTTTATCCCAATTTCCTTTGAAATAAATAATGCAAGCGCTAAGCATATCCTCAAGGTCTTAGTACGCTCTGCTTGACCATTCGTTTAGGGATGAAAAGTTGTACTTAAATTCATATTAATACCCAACCCTTCTTGGAATGACCTTCAAAACCTAGATGTGAATTATGCACCCTGATCTGATATGATGGATAACACAATACCATGGGCACACACAATCTCATCTATGAATATCCTAGCATAATCTTAAGCCAAACAAGTAGACTTTATGGGAATAAAGTGACCGGACTTGGTCAACCTATCCACATCCACCGATATAGAGTCATATTGCCTTTGAGTCCGAGTTGAACCCACTACAAAATCCATATTGATGTCTTCCCACTTTCAAGTAGGAACCTGGATTTCTTCTAGCAAGCCACCCGGCTTTTGATGTTCGCTTTCACTTTTTGGAAATTTGGACACTTAGCAACAAACTCCGCTATGTCTTTCTTCAAACCTTCGCACCAAAATACTTCCCTAAGGTCATGGTACATTTTTGTCGAACCTGGATGAAAGGAGTAGAGGGACCCATGGGCTTCCTCAAGGTTCCGGTTCTTCAACTCATCTACCTTTGGAACACACAATCTTCCTTGGTACCTCAAAACACCATGTCCCCAAGGAGAATGCCTCATTAAGCTTGCCAGGGACCGATTCCTTCAACTCCATCAATGATTTATCGAGGTGTTGTTTGGACTTCACCTCAACTACCAATGATGATTCAGAGTTATGATAGACCATGAAACCACCATTCAGAGAATCTTCGAACCTCACACCCAACCTAGACAACCTATGAACATCCTTGACTAGGTTTTTCATGGCTTCATCTATGTGAGAGACACTACCCATAGTCATACGACATAGAGCATCCGCAACCACATTGTCCTTATCGGGGTGATAGAGGACACTCATGTCATAATCTTTCAAAAATTATAACCACTTTCTTTGTTGGACGTTCAAATCCTTTTAGGTAAACACATATTGGAGACTCTTATGTTCGGTGTACACATCAACATGGACACCATACAAGTAATGCCGCCATATTTTTAAGGCAAATACCACGGCCGCTAACTCAAGGTCATGAGTTGGATAGTTTCTCTGATGCACCTTACGCTGCCTAGAAGCATAGGCTATCACATTCACATGTATCATAAGCACACACCCTAAACACACTCGAGATGCGTCACAATACACAATGAAACCCTTTGTACCTTCCGGTAAAGTTATACGCTCAAACTTACTTCTCAAATGAGAAGTAAAGCGGTCGTGTCAAGTAAATAACCCAACTAGTGAGGTTGGGATCGTTCCCACGAGGAAAATAGTCTAGACTTAACCTCAACCTATTATTACTATCGTTTGGTCAATAACTTCCTTGGAAAGTAAAAATATAAAAAAGGGGGTTCTATCTCTAAATAAGTGAAAATAAACAACGAACTTGAAAGAGACACTTAACAGCTTTTAATGTTGGGTTTTAATCAATTAATCAAAGTAACTAGGGTTTACGTGTTCCCCACAGGTTCATAACTTGATAACTCTAACTATAACAATTCTTACCTAGTATCTTGCATGCAAAGTGACAAGTTATGTATTTCTAAATCCTTGGTCCAGCATCTAGAAAATCTCACTCCGCACCTTGGTCCGGCTACGTGTGTTGCTATCCTAACCCTTATCCTTACCTCATATTAAGCATCGTATTCGATATTTGACTAAGTTATTACCTCGTACCAATCAATACTAGCCTATTAGATAGTATGCACTAAATCTATGTTAATAATTCTTTTCCTATTATCTACCTCCTTGGTCCGGCAAGTAGCATTAAGGCGAGTTCTAACGTTGGCCATCCGTTAAAAAGACTTCTAAACGAAAGAATTATTAATACATGCAAGACACTATTCTACAATTGTTCTTTTAATTAGGGTTTATCTCATTATTTGCCTATGGTTCCCACAACCCTAGTTATGGAGTTTAATTACTCATAGCCATAAACACAATATTCAAATATATTAAATAAGAATTCATGTACTTACTTCAATGAGAAAGAATAAAGTCCAAAAGTTTGCTTGATTAATCACCAAAAATCACTTATAAGAATTTCCAAATCAAAACACTAATACACAGAGTCTAATAATATGATGTCTAATCTAGCAGAGTCTAACCTCAAAAACGAGGTTTTTCGAACTATTTATAAAAAATAAAAACCTAATTAAACAAGGATTCTAATTGCTGGAAATCTGCCAAAACGCGGCTGGGTCGACGGACCTCGCGACAGACCGTCGTGGTCACGACGGACCGTCATGGACTCCGTCGTCCCATACTTAGCAATTACTTCTGGTGCTTTCTTCATTCCCCTCAATGGCAAGTATGACGGACCGTCATAGGCACAACAGTCCGTTGAGGGTCTTCGTTTCAAAACACTTCAACTCTTGGAATCAGGGTACTGGGATCACTTCTCTGAACTTCATGACGAACCTGCAGGACGGACCGTCATAGCCACGATGGACCGTCACAAGCTACGTAACCCCACACTTGGTCAGACTTCCCCATCCTCCTTCAGCAGCTTCTCTACGCTGCCACCTACGGACCGTCACAAGCACGACGGACCTTCATCAACTCCGTAGGTGGTCTCTTCTGCATTTCTTCACTCAAAATCTCTGCATTCAACTTTGGACAGTTTTCCTGCAAAACAAAGAGAAACTCATATAAAAAGTAGCACCAAAAGACTTTTGGACACAGTAAACTTAAGGAAAAAGTATTAATTATACCGTGAAACCACGGTATATCAACACCCTCAACTTAAATTCGTTGTTTGTCCTCAAGCGATGCACTATGACTCACTACACAATCTTTGTACAATAGTATTCATATTTTATCCTTTGCAATCATTTGGCTATGAATCCCGATTAATCTCCTCAAATCTATGCATGCTATCACTATTAGGCTTGAATTTTGTGGGATTAGAACATGACACAGACTCACCATGCACTAACACCTATCCTCTTCAATTTCTCACCGAGGTGCTAACAATTCCGGTATTCCAACTAGTGTCCTCACTTCAATACAAAATCCTCATTTTTGACACAATGATTTCAGTTTGAGTATAAGGATTACTTTTCAACACTCGCTCTCAGAACAAAGTCGCACTCATTCATACCTATTGCCATAAGCTTTCCCTTATTTTCACTGCCTTAAGTTCGCTATACAATCCTTAGGATCACGATAGGACTTTCTTAGCTTGTAACATAGGCTCGGAGTCAGGTAGGGTATATTTAGGTATACTTTAGTGACTTTTTGCCCTCCTTGACATATCGGCTGAACCTTCCACTTTCGATCACTTTATCTCGCCTAGTTTCTCCCATTCTTTCACCTTGATATTTTCCCTTCTTTCTTCATTTGCGTAAGTGACTCTTTTCATTTTTTTTCTCTTTTTTTTTCTTTTTTTTTCAACGTGTTCTTGAGTCACTTTACTTTTGTTCTTTCTCTCTCTTTGTTCTTTCAACCCCACATTCCAGAGCATTTCTCAAAAGAGCCACCCTCAACTCATGGCTTTGCCATGAGTCAAGCTACACAATACCCAAAGTTGGGTCAGGGCCATAACGAAGGTTGTTTATGCATTAGCCACCTCAACTTATGCTTTTGGCATAAGATGAGGTACACATGTCCAAGGAGGGACCAGGGCTAACATATTGTTCCCTGAAAAGATCAGTTGGGGTGATAAAGAAAGGTCTAATTTTAAGCTCAGATTATTTGGATCAAAGAAGGATAACTTTCATTTGGTTTATTTTATTTAGGCTAGAAATGGGCTATCTTGAATAAGGGCCTATGATCCTTTCCTAATTGTCAGTTACAGCTTACTTTTAGCAGGACTAACCAGGCATGTTCTAGCTCAGTACTAATAGTGAACTATTCAAATTTTCTCACACTCACTTGACATGTCATCACTATACCATATTATTAGACACCTAGTTTGAATTGAAGACTTAGGGTAATGCAATGGTGTAATTCTATTTCATGCTTAGAGCCACACAATTATCAGTTACTATGCCTAGTCATGCAACATTTTCCAGTTCTATCAGGATATCATTTTAGCCATCATGCTTCAGAGTTAAACTATGTACAAAAGATATAAACATGCCGGTTCAACAGAAAAAGTAATCAGTCTTTTGGGGAAAAAGAACACAGGCAAGAAAACCCCAAAAGAGGATAGTGAGTTGGGCTACTCAGACTTCACCCTAACACTCACTTTCCATTTACCCCACCCCCAACAAAAAAGCACGCAATTGTCCCCAATGCATAAAAAAAATCTAAATATTAGAGTGGTAGGTGAAGCAAACCTGTGGCGCAAAGCGCCGTCGATCAGTAAGATGGTGGGTCCGGTTCCCCAGAACCCACGTCCTCTACAATCTGGACACCCTCAGTGGTGTCCTCAGCAACAACCGCACCATCAGTAGTGCCTCCTGCTGTCTCTACAGTGCGGGAGCTAGACGCCCCAGCCGCTAACTGTGATGCTCTGATCTGGTGCACCTCCTCCTCAGCAAGTGAGGCTCTCCTCGCATTCTCCATCTCTCGGCGCTCCTTCTTCCTTGCTCGCGCCTCATCCTCTTCTAGACCCCTATGCCTCTTGGCACTTTCTCGAGGGGGAGGTGGTGGAATTTCTGAAGTAGTAAACAGTGCTGCCAGCACAGTGTCCTCAGCAGGATCGACAGAAGAAGCATCAGACTCCGGCACCCTCGCCTCTAGGATCGTGTCGATGTCTGCACGAAGACTGTCGGCTGTAGCCTGAAGAGTCGACACATCCACCGGAGGGGCTGGTCGGGCTAAAACTCTCAACTCAAAGGCGTCCAGGCGCTGGTTAACCTCAGCAATCTTCCGCTTTATAAACTGCTATATTTTCCGCTCTAGACGCTCTTCAGACTCAGTGATTGACTTTTGTATCCACGGCTAGATATGATGCAGAAGAGTGGCCATTTGTGCCTCTAGTTTTTGGACCCTAGCAAGCGGGACCAGTGCCGGTAGAGGGGCTGTGCGAGAGGAGCTCGGGGCTGTGCTACTACCCGGGATAGACTCGACCAAAGTAGTGTCAGTGGATGCCTGTGTAGCTGTGCGGACCTGGGCTACCGTATCCGCAAGATCATCAGCAAGTGGGGGCAGCTCTTGACGGGGCCCTCTGCGTGGAGCCAACTCATTGGCCTCATCTCTGATGAGGCCGACGTCAACAGTGCCCTGCGGGGTCTTCAGCTGATCTACATGCCATATGGGCACACCTGCGGACCTTCAAAGGGCAAAGATCATACACGGGAAGGGGTAGGTAGTAGTGACCTTGAATGCCCTCTCGTGCATGACTGCCTGGAGAAGCCATGCGAAGTCCACCTCGAATCCGGCTATCATCGCCGCCATCAACACTGCTTGATCCCAGGTAACGACGTTATCAACAGCTGTGGGGGAGAGGCAGTGACGGACGAGCAGCCACAAGAACTTTGCTATAAACGTGAGGTTGGCCTTCTTGATGGCCCCCTTCGGCTCAGTGACCCAATCGGCACCCTCTCCATCTACTCACAGGTGTAGGGCCATCCACCTCTTGGTGGTCTCTAAGTGCTGACTCGCGCAAGAACTGTCCATCCTTTACTATCTGCCAGCGGTAGTCAAACTCGGCAGTGATGGGGGTCCGAGTAGCATCTGCACTCTCGCCCAATAGAAACCAGCGGATGGCTGGCAGGGAAATGTCAACCTGCACGCCTCGGACTCGAACCTGCTCCAGTGGGGCCTGTTTAGCGGGAGCAGCCTGCCTATCGATCTGTGATCTGAGAGACGCTACGTAGGATGCGTAGAACTCTTGGACCATTTCCTCGTTGTATCATCCCAACGGACGTGTTGTCCACTCTAAGCGATGCCTGGTGAAAAGGTTGTGGATCTCCGGCATCGTTGGGAGACTCCCTGTAAGTACCCGCCGCTCCAAGGTGAGTGTCTGAGTCATTACTCCTTTATCAGTCAGGAACTTGGCATCAGAGTAAAATGGAAACTGGTCGTCGACACACCGCCGGTTTGGCTGGTCAGAGGCTTGGGTGGGGACCTAAGCTGGTGCGCCGGATGTAGAGTCTGAACTGTCAGCCTCATCAGACGAGGCCGACGCTGCAGCAGTGGCGGGTGCGGGAACGTCAGCGGAGCCAGAAGCTTCCTCAGACCATGATACTCCTAAGGAGCCAGACGCTCCTTCCTCATTTGTGGCTGACCCACAGGGTGTGCCGGTCACTGTGCGCTCCTCATCAGACTGGGAGGCAGTGACTACGCCGGACGCCACCGTCTTTGGTGTGGCTCTGGGAGACCGCGCAGCACGGGAAGGTGTGGAAGTTCCTGGGGGCACATACTCAGGGTCCCGCTCATCATCAGAGCCGATGATCAAGCGTGTAGACGGGGTAACAGACTTTGATCGCCCGCGTGCGTAGGTTCGGTCTTGCTTAGGTGCCATAGTAGGTAGTACCTGCAAAGGATCACTATTAGTACGAGTAGTGGCAAACAAGACCAGCGAAACCATACGAAAAAAAACAGTGAAAATAATATGTAATTGTTGTATAAATAGTGACACACGACGGGCCTAGTGACGACTCATCGTGACTATGACGGACCGTCGTGAGGTCCGTCGTGTTGTACTTGGACTCTGTATAAATAGAGAACCCTGAAAGAGAGTCTCTGACTAGCATGACGGTGTGTGCAGGACGAACCGTCACAGTTACGATGGTCCGTTGTAGATGTCCGTCGTAGGACGCTTAGGAAAAAATATGGAGACCCTAAGGAGAGGGGTCTCTGACCGTTATGACGGTCATGCAGGACGAACCGTTGTGGGTACGATGGTCCGTTACATGTGTCCGTTGAAGGACACTTGGAAAAAAATGAGAGACCCTTAAAAACAGGGTCTCTGTCTAGCATGACGGTTGTGCAGGACGTACCGTCGCAAGGACGACGATCCGTCCATGTGTCCAGTAGGACAGGGGTGCTAGGGCTTGTGCAACGGACCCTACGACGGTCCATCGTGTCTATGACGGTCCATCATCGGGGTCTCGTTCTGAATGACAGTGACAGAACTAATGGTACCCTAAGCAAACCCCATTGAACCCACATCAACTTTTTTGTGTTTTGGACCTACATGTGTTTACCCCAACTACCTAGGAAACTAGCAATACAAAAGCACCTATGTCTAGGGTGGTAAACATGGTAATTGTGAGAATTTGTAACCTAGGTTAGGCAGAATCGTATAAAGTAAACAAAATACTATGAGGAACTAAGCTTAATACTAATTAGTAACAAAAATGCATGATAAATGAGTATAAATTAGAGACACATACCTTAGAAATGGAGAAAAACAAATGCACAAGTACGTGGTGGCAAGGTAGACACCCACAGCAGCAGTTTTCACTAGTAGATGAACACTTTAGGGCTTGGGAGAATTGTGAGGGGGGCAATGATCGGAGGGAGGGAGTGTGGAAGTTGAAAAGAGAGAGTAATGGGAGAAAATAATGAAGTAATGGGGTGAAATATGAAGGGGTGGGGAGTTTAAACGGTCTGATTTTGGAAAAAGGTCCAGCCGGGTCGGGTCGGGTATACCTCATTAATCACGCGACGGTTCCCCGACGATGGTCCGTCACAGTTGTGACGACCCGTTGTTGGTTCCGTCGTGTGTGCCCTAATTTCATAATGACAGAAAAACGTACCTGGTACGACGGATGCATACGACGGTCCGTTGCAGGCGCAACGGTCCGTCGATGTATCCGTCAGTGACTGCTGCAGAGTAATTTTATGCAGAATTTCCTAGTGATGTGCCAGCAAATTTAAAACCCATTAGTAGAGAAATCCTACCATTACTAAAAGACGATAAGTGTTGGGTTGCCTCCCAACAAGCGCCTGATTTAATGTCGCGGCACGACTGGGGACACTTGATTACTCAGACTTCATCAAGATGGTATGCCTCTATCGCTTCATTCCCCGATGCTTTATCCCCAAAATAGAGTTTTATTCTATCTCTATTCCTCTTAAACCGCACTCCCTCCTTGTCTTTTAACTCAACTGCCCCATGAGGGAATACTTGGGTAATCAAGTAAGGGCCAGTCCATTTGGACTTGAGCTTGCCCGGAAGACAAGGCACACCAGAACTGTCTACAAGCACTAAATCCCCAACCATAAACTCTTGTTTTGCATTTTTCTGTTCAGTCTCCTTCTTCATCTTTTCTTTGTAGGATATGGCAGATACCGATTGGTGATCACCACTCTGCCTTATTGTCCTGCAAATGTTGAAGGTCGCTTCTTCATTATTCAACTGAAATGTCATCTGTCCCTTCTCCATATCAACTAAGGCTCTACCTATAGCAAGGAATGGCCTCCCAAGAATGATAGGCACTTGAAAATTGACCTCACAATCAAGAATAACAAAATCAGCTAGAAAGATGAATGACTCCACTTTTACTAGCACATCATGGAGTATCCCTATGGGCCTTTTCACTGTCCGATCGGCCATCAGTAGCTGCATCGCAGTGGGTTTTGGATCCCCCAAACCCAACTTCTTGTAAATTGAGAGGGGCATGAGATTTATGCTTGCCCCCAGATCACATAATGCTTTCGCAAAATGTAATGACCCAATTGTACAAGGGATAGTGAACGCACCCGAATCTTCTTTCTTTTGTACTAGGGATCTTTTAGCAATAGCACTACAATGCTACAATCTATCATCATCTTCAAAAGTGACCGATCTTTTCTTTGTGACTAGATTTTTCATGAATTTGGCATAACCGGGCATTTAATCTAGAGCTTCTACCAAAGGGACAATGATAGAGAGCTGCTTCAACATTGTTATGAAGCGTCGGTATTTACCATCCTCGGTTTTTTTTGCTAATCTCTGAGGGAAGGGTAGTGGTGGCCTAGGCATGGGAATTACCTTGATAGGTACTTCTGCATCTTTTCCATTACTTCCCTCTGCTTTACCACTCCCCTTTACCACATTATCATTATCTTTTCTCACATTTTCCTCAGTAGATGGCATAGGTGGGTCAATGGTTTGCCTACCACCCCGAGTACTGATTGCCATACAGTGCGCATCATTCTTTGGATTTTGGACAGTGTTGCTAGGAAGAGTGCCCGGTTGCCGTGTGTTCACTGTCGCAGATAATTGGTCCACTTGCAATTCGATTTGTTTAATCGAAATTGCATGTGTATCAACATTTTGCCCAATAGTAGCTAAATCACACCTCAACTCTTTAATGTGTTCATCACTAGTGTCGAACCTCCTCATCATTTTGTGCAACATATCCTCAACTCGCGCCATACTATCTCCACCACCCCTAGGAGTAACTTCACAATTTTGAGGAGGGACATAGGGCCCATTGTTGTCATTTCTATTAGCATAGTTACCCCTGTTAAAGTTGTTGTCGCGGTTGTAGTTTCCATCTCGGACATAATGACCCTCACGGTTGTAGTTACCGTAGTTCCGACCTTGGTTCCCTTGACCTTGGCGCCAATTATCCTGATTTGAGCCTTGGGCGTTTGGTCGGAAACTCCCCATCTACTCATTCACTGCATAAGTGTCCTCCGCATAATAGCACTCATCATTAGGAGGTGGTGGTTTAGCCAAGTAATTGACTGCATTTATCTTTTCTGCACCCCCTGTGACATGTTTTAGTACCAACCCAAGCTCAGTTCTCATTTGAGCCATTTCTTCACGAATCTCATATGTGGCTGGGTTTTGAGTGGAATGCACCGCGAAGGTGTTTCTCCCAGTATCGGACTTCCTAGTACTCCAAGCTTTGTTATTTCGGGAGATTTTCTCTAGTTTTTCTGCAATCTCAGCATAAGGGCATTCTCCATAAGATCCACCTGCTATAGTGTCCAACACCGCTTTATTCTTATCATCCTGTCCCCAATAGAAGTATTCCTTCAGTGACTCATCATCTATACGGTGATTTGGAACACTTCTCAAGAATGAGGTGAATCTATCCCAAGAACTACTAACTGACTCTCCTGGTAGTGCCACAAAGTTGTTTACCTTGTCTTTGTGGTTTAATTTCTTGGAGACCGGATAGTAGCGTGCTAAGAAGACATCCCTTAGTTGGTTCCAAGTGAAGATGGAGTTGTATGGGAGATCAATGAACCACATAGCAGCCTCTCCCGTCAGTGAGAGAGGAAACACTCTGAGACCTATTACATCTAGATACAAATCAGGCCTCCCCACACAACTTTTACACACTGCCCTTACCTTAGCTATATGAGCATGTGGATCCTCAGAAGGTAGCCCTGAAACAAACCTCTAGAAGTGAGCATTTGCATCAGGCTACTAGTTACCACAAAAGTTTGGCCTGTGGGTAGAGGGGGCAAGACAAGTGGCCCATCCGAGTCTGCTATGCTATCATAGCCTCTGTAGTATGCTTGGGGCCGTGGAATGGGATTTTGTCCACTGTGTTGATGTTCACCAGAAGCGTCAGGTAACATTGGACCATGAACATCCACCGGAGCTGGGATGTTCTAGTTCGGATCCTCATCATTTATTCCTAAGTTTCGATTCATATTGCGCAGTGTACGCTCTAACTCACAATCGTAGGGAAACAATGGTTCTCTTCCTCTCCGTGTATTTGGCATACAAGGAGGATAGTTCTGAAAAGAAATCAACAACAACAAAAAAAAAGTAAAATCAAGAAAATATCAACTAAACTATAGTAATAAGTTCAAGTTAATCTAAAAGCTAAATTCCCCAGCAGCGGCGCCAAAATTTGATACGCTCAAACTTACTTCTCAAATGAGAAGTAAAGCGGTCGTGTCAAGTAAATAACCCAACTAGTGAGGTTGGGATCGTTCCCACGAGGAAAATAATCTAGACTTAACCTCAACCTATTATTACTATCGTTTGGTCAATAACTTCCCTGAAAAGTAAAAATATAAAAAGGGGGTTCTATCTCTAAATAAGTGAAAATAAACAACGAACTTGAAAGAGACACTTAACATCTTTTAATGTTGGGTTTTAATCAATTAGTCAAAGTAACTAGGGTTTACGTGTTCCCCACAGGTTCATAACTTGATAACTCTAACTATAACAATTCTTTCCTAGTATCTTGCATGCAAAGTGACAAGTTATGTATTTCTAATCCTTGGTCCGGCATCTAGAAAATCTCACTCCGCACCTTGGTCCGGCTATGTGTGTTGCTATCCTAACTCTTATCCTTACCTCATATTAAGCATCGTATTCGATATTTGTCTAAGTTATTACCTCGTACCAATCAATACTAGCCTATTAGATAGTATGCACTAAATCTATGTTAATAATTCTTTTCCTATTATCTACCTCCTTGGTCCGGCAAGTAGCATTAAGGCGAGTTCTAACGTTGGCCATCCGTTAAAAAGACTTCTAAACGAAAGAATTATTAATACATGCAAGACACTATTCTAGAATTGTTCTTTTAATTAGGGTTTATCTCATTATTTGCCTATGGTTCCCACAACCCTAGTTATGGAGTTTAGTTACTCATAGACATAAACACAATATTCAAATATATTAAATAAGAATTCATGTACTTACTTCAATGAGAAAGAATAAAGTCCGAAAGTTTGCTTGATTAATCACCAAAAATCACTTGTAAGAATCTCTAAATCAAAACACTAATACACAGAGTCTAATAATATGATGTCTAATCTAGCAGAGTCTAACCTCAAAAACGAGGTTTTTCGAACTATTTATAAAAAATAAAAACCTAATTAAACAAGGATTCTAATTGCGGGAAATCTGCCCAAAACGCGGCTGGGTCAACGGACCTCGCGACGGACCGTTGTGGTCACGACGGACCGTCATGGACTCCGTCGTCCCATACTTAGCAATTTCTTCTGTTGCTTTCTTCATTCCCCTCAACGGCAAGTATGACGAACCGTCATAGGCACAACGGTCCGTCGAGGGTCTTCGTTTCAAAACACTTCAACTCTTGGAATCTGGGTACTAGGATCACTTCTCTAAACTTCATGACGAACCTGCAGGACGGACCGTCATAGCCACAACGAACCGTCACAAGCTACGTAACCCCACACTTGGTCAGACTTCCTCATCTTCCTTCAGCAGCTTCTCTACGCTGCCACCTACGGACCGTCACAAGCACAACGGACCGTCATCAGCTCCGTAGGTGGTCTCTTCTGCATTTCTTCACACAAAATCTCCGCATTCAACTTTGGACAGGTTTCCTGCAAAACAAAGAGAAACTCATATAAAAACTAGCACAAAAAGACTTTCGGACACACTAAACTTAAGGAAAAAGTATTAATTATACCGTGAACCATGGTATATCATAAAGTTAACACCGTAGCAGAAGTAAGTCTATCTTTCAACATTTGAAAACTTCTCTCACATGCCTCTAACCACTCAAATGTCTTACACTTTTGGGTCAAAGTAGTCAAGGGAGATGCAATGGACGCAAAACCCTTCACAAACCTCCGATAATTACCCACGAAACCCAAAAAAACTTCTAAATGTCTGTTGGAGTCAATGGTTTAGGCCAATTTTTCACTGCCTCCATTTTCCTTGGATCAATCTCAACTCCCTCACTAGAGATGATATGACCAAGAAATGTCACCGACCTCAACCAAAACTCACATTTCTATACTTGGCAAACAATTGATGTTCCTAAAGCACTTGTAGCACCACCCTCAAATGGTTCATGTGATCACCCTCATTTTTTGAATATACCAAGATGATGTCAATGAAGATAATAACAAATGAATCTAGGTAATCTCAAAACACTCTATTCGTGAGGTCCAGAAATGTCGCTGCGGCATTTGTGAGACCAAATGACATCACTAAGAACTCATAGTGACCATATCTAGTCTGAAATGTCGTGTTTAGTATATCCTCACCTCCCACCCTAAGTTGGTGATAGCCCGATATCAAGTCAATCTTAGAAAACTAGCTTGCCCCTGTCAATCCGAGGGAGAATATACTTGTTCTTTATAGTGAATTTATTAAATTGGTGATAATCAATACACATTCTTAAGGACCCATCCTTCTTTTTCACAAACAAAACCGGAGCACCCCATGGAGAAATACTAGGTCTAATGAAGCCTTTGTCTAGTAAATCTTTGAGTTGAGCCTTCATCTCTTTTGATTCGGCCGGAGTCATCTGATTAGGAGGAATTGAAATGGGATTTGTATCAAGTAATAAGTCGATACCAAAATTATTTCCCATCCGAGAGGAATATCAAGAAGATCATTCGGAAAGATATCTGGAAATTCACTCACTATCGGGACCGACTCTATGGGAGGAATTTCGGAGTCTAAATCTTGGACCCTTACTTTATGGTATAAACATCCTTTGGAGATCATTTTGCATGCTTTCAAACAAGATATTATATGCCATCTAGCAATAGAAATTTCCCCCTTCCACTTAACAACGGTATCATTTGGAAAGTTAAACTTCACCACCCTCGTTCTACAATCAATAGAGGCAAAGCAAACATGCAACCAATCCATACCCAAGATGACACTTAAGTCAAGCATATCAAGTTTTACTAGTTCAACATAAGGAACTCTATTGGGCAACATTATAGGACAATTTCTATAAACCCTTTTTGCAACAACCGGCTCGCACACCGGGATAGACACTATAAAATGTTCATGCAAAATATCGGGAAAAATGTGAAACTTTTTAGCTACTAGAGGAGTAACAAATGATAAAGTAGCACCGGGATCAAGTAAGGCATACAAATCAATAGTGAAGACTATCAACATACCGGTTACCACGTTGGGAGAAGTCTCTTGTTCACCCCTAGAGCGGAGAGCATAGAAGTGGTTCTTCTTTGGAGCCTCATTTGAACCACTTGATGGAGTTTGACTACTACCCTTGTCTTGACCCTTCACATCAGGACAATCCCTAACCTTGTGCCCATTTTTACCACTACCAAAATAATTGTCTGTCACCTTAAGACAATCACCATAGTGCTGCTTGCAACACTTTTCACAGGTTGGCTTTTCAATTGGTGAACTAGTACCCTTTCCCTTTTTAAGCTTAGGGTCAGACACCCTATCACCACTAGCCTTAGGGAACTTGGAAGGAACTTGATTAGAAACCCGCTTTTTAAATCTAGGCTTGTCTTGTATCTAAAGCCTATTCTTTGAAAAACCACCACCAAAATATCTTGCCCTCTTAGCATCCCTACTCTTCCTCTTAGCTCTTGCCTCCTCCAAATATTGGGCATGCACCATAAGACGGGAAATGTTTATGTTGTCATGTAGCATATCCGAATGATACTTCTCTTGTAAATCATCCGCCACCCCCTCACAAAGCGGATTATTTCATCTGTAGGATCAAAAATCAAAGAAGGAGCATATTTTGATAGTTTAGTGAATTTCAAGGAGTATTCATGAAAACTCATACCTCCTTGGAGAAGGTAATGAACTCCATCACTTTAGCTTCCCTTATCTCCCGAGGAAAGAACCGGTTAAGAAAATCCTTCTTGAAGATCTCCCAAGTCACCAGACCACCACTTAATGGCCTATTATCCCTCCATTGGACATACTATACTTCAGCCACATCCTTGAGTTGATAAGTGGCTAACTCGGCCTTCTCACTAGTAAGACAACCATATAGCCAAAAGTATTTTGTATACTTCATCAATGAACTTTTGGGGGTCTTCTTCAACCTTGGACCCGTAGAAAGTAGGAGGATTCATCCGAGTGAAATCCCTTAGACGAGAGGCCATGGTAGCAACTTGTTGATGAGCTCGGGTACAACCTCCCGATTAGCTTGGGTCGTCATGGCTTGGGCTTGAGCAGTGGCGGCTTATGCTTGGGTAATGATGGTTCGGTCCATTTTCATGGGAGCAGCCCTTATGTTCTCATCCGTCAAAGGAGGAGGATTCACCGGGGCTTGGTCATCATTCTCACCTTTCTCAAGAGGAGGAACTTGATCACCACGGGGAGGAGCTCCCCCATTCGCAAGCTCCTCTTCAAGCCTTCGCGTTGCATTCCTTCGAGTGTTCATTTCCTATAATCACAACAATAAGATTAGATGCAAAAGTACACAATTAGTATACTCTAATGGCACGATATTGGATTTCCAAAAAAGTGAGAGTTTCCTATGCATCACGTAGGTTCCTATCCATAAGTGTGGCGCGCTTCACAATTATGCATATGAACTTACATAGACATGGTTGAGAGAGACATTGACTCAAAGATAATTCAACCTCATGCTCTGATACCAATTTTTTCATATTCGAGTTTACCCCCTAGACGTAACCGGCGTTGGCGTCCTCTTTGAGGACTAAGACTAGCCTCTTAGTTTACATCATTACATTCATAGGTCAAATTCAGCTAAAAATTTAGAAAAATTTTCATTACTTCTACTTGGAGATTTACATAGTCCATTACATACACATAAAATATATATATTGAGTATACATAGATCCTTTGTATAGGAATAATACTTAGTCTTCTACTTTTATTGCACATAAGTATATAAAATATAGCATTGCCTCATAATAGTCGTCTCATCTCATAACCATCTAATAATAGTGTAAGAACTTGGGTATAACCCATAAATCAAACTAAAAATGCCTCACATGGGCTATACAATGTTTCATACTAAATGGAAAGAAAGAACCATAGAAGTCTTTAACTAAACGCAACTCCATAATCTAGATAGTGGCATCGCCCTCGCAAATTGAAGACCTACCCTACTTGGATAATCAAGAGATACACACCTTCTTCAAGTCGTCTTCAAAAGAATATCAAGAACCGGAACCTAAAATGTTGGGGAAAAGGAAGAAATGGGGTTAGTACGCCACTTGTACTAAGTAGGAGACCATATGCACAGATACTATGAAAATATACTAAGAAAAGGGACATTTCATAAAGATATGCAATTTAACTTGGAATCACTTGTGCATAAATGTGAATATATTCATAATATCCAAAAGAAATCATAAACAAATCAATTCATAACATAATTTTCGATATTGAGAAAGACCCACATGAAAACTCAACTTTTGAAAATATTTTGAAGGAACCCTTTTAGGAAAGAGATCTCAAAGGTGAATTAGATTCCATACCTTGATGTTTTATGAAGAATTGATGGATAAATCATCTCTTTACATCCCCCAAAACCCTCCCCTAGCTTGGTTTTCAATGGTGTCTTCTAATAGAGAGAGAAAGAAGAGAGAAGGAAGAGGGTTTTGTTTTGTGACTTGTAATTAGTGTAATGGGGTTGGGGTCCTTATACGGGCGGTTAATTAAGTTAATTAGACTTACATTAATACCTAACTAACCACCAAACCCCTTAATTAATTAGTTATGACTTAGTTAAAAACGTGCAAGAAAATTGGACCCTCACAGACGAGACCCCGTCGACGGTCCATCTGTGAGTCGACGGTTCCTACCCCCTTCCGTGCTGCACGTGGTTTGATTCAGAGACTGTGCAAAATAGTTCCTTCAACTAAGTGTCTTAGTGTTGGTCTATGGATTTCATCGACGCCCCATTAATCCACACACGCCTCGTCAATGCCCTCTCGTGGGTGCACACTGCCCAGGAAGTGTTTGACTCCACTTGCAAGGGTCCTCCTCAAGGGCCCTTGGTTGTTCCTTGGGGAGTCTTACCCGGACATTTCGACTATAAATAAACTTAAACCCATGTTAGGCACCCTTTTACCAATTGTCATCTATTTCTGACTCCTAAAAGCTAGTCAAATAGGCTAAGGCACGCTTGTACCTCCTTGAACTAGTTTCTTGACGTCATGGACGTTCTTAATCATTTTGGTTCATAGACTTCCTAAATGACTGATATTCATTTAAATAGACCTTCAAACAGTGTCTATACCTTATAACACTTATGTTAGGCTCTAGAACACGTTTTGGATTTTGAAGTGTTACATGGCATTTATGAGAGTAGCTTGGTCTCATCTAAGATCCCTGCAGCCTTTTCGGTGGTGGTTCTAATCATTTCCCCCTCATACACTTGGTTACCTTCTAAAAGTTTATCGAGTAAATCAAACAAATCTTCACTTGTTATGGATAGGTCTTGTTTAGAAGAGCACCCTTAACGAAAGTGTGAGCTAGAACCTCATTAGTTTGCATGTGGTGTGTGAGAGCATTCAACATTTGTTTGAAGCGCGTTCATTCTTGGTACATGTATTTCCTCATGCTTTTGAGAAAATTTTATTTTCTCATCCCTCAGCTGGGCGGTTTCTTGGACGAAAAGAATCGACTCAAGAACTTCTTTGTTAGACAATCCCAAGTAGCAATGAAGTTTGGTGGTTTAGGGTCTAACCACCGCCTTGCTGATCCTAGCAATGAGTATGGGAATAATGTTAGTCGCAGATAGTCAGGTGAGACTCCAATTGGGATGTATATATCAGAGACATCTATGAAGTTTCTAAGATGGATTTGAGGATATCCATTGGAGAGACCAGTAAATTGCCCATTAAAATGGAGGATTTGTACCACATTCGGATTTAGTTCAAATCTACCTCCCAATGGAGGTTTCCTACCATTAGATGCAAAAATTGGTGGAGAGTCAGACTGTCATATCTCCCATTGGTCTCGATGGGATGATAGGACCTTGGAGGGGTACAACTTGGTTATTCAAGTTCACTCTGTTGTTTGGGTTCCTTGGGTTATTCAAATTTTCTAGATTAATTGGGTT